>OZ008338.1:5371150-7771150 GCA_963931975.1 Cataclysta lemnata | reverse complement strand
AAACCTCGTAGGCTGATGCAATTTAGATTAATGGCTTTTAGAATTTTTTTACTAAAATTTAAAATATCTTCCGTTTTTCTTAATGTTATACTTTAAGAGAAAACCCAATTTTAATGTTTTCATACAAGAAATTATTGTAGGGTGACCATAATAGATTTTGACAGTTGGTATACTCTTTATACTAACTCTTGATACTTACTTACATACATACATAAATCACTCCGAAGGGGTAGGCAGAGGTGAATTAAACACCCACTTTCATAGTCATAGTCATATCATTTATGGAGCCAACTTAGCCAATTAAGTTAGATCGCATGCAATATGTGCCATTTATCAGGCACATAAAATCGCAGTCATCATAAAGTTAGTACTTTGTTAGATATCGACTATGCCCATTTGTTGAAACGTCTGGATTGAGTGTTCCAGTTTTTTGGCCATAACAGCTTTAATTCAAGTTTTAGAAATTTATGACCCCATGCTTTAGTTTTTAGAATCTTTTACAAAATTTCCTATAAATTTCGTTTAATTTACTAAAACAAAATAAAATGCAGATGCACATTGCCTTCCGAAGCACGGAGGAACTCGAGAGAATACCGAAAACCGGCCAAAAGCGCTATACCAATGCGCTAGCGAGCTCCTCATGTGTGTGATGGTAGTTGGCAATAAACATGGGAGCCTCAGGCATAAAAGTATCTTTATAATATTGGGCAGGGGTTCAAAGAAGGCGCCTCAAAGACAGCCCTCATACCGCTTATGAATTATATGTATATTCATCTAATCAACTTAAAAACTAAGTGCGCTGGACGGACGTGGGCGTTTTTCAAAACAGATGTACACGTGACGAACCAGAACTGATTTTTGTATTATAAAAATTTTCTTGTGATTTCTAATCTCTTTTGATAAAATACTCTAAAAACTAATAAAAAATAATAAAAAAATACTTCGGTGTTATGAAAAACAACGTGATAACCCTATTTTTTATGAAAGAGTTCATAGGAAAATGTTCTGGTTCGTCACAAACTAAACATGTTATATATTATTTGATTTTAATTTTAACATTATGTAAATGTTAGAAAAATTAGTACAAAGATTTTAGTGGTTAGAAAAAGAATTTCGAAAAATTATGATCTTGAGTATCTTGGGTGGCCGAGCGGTCAGGCACCTGCCCGGATAGCAGCGGACGCGGGTTCGATGCCCGCCTCAAGATCATAATTTTTCGAAATTCTTTTTCTAACCACTAAAATCTATGTTATATATTATTTTAGCCTAAATTCGAAAAAAAAAATTTTAATTATATTTATGAGTTCAAGATACGCATGTAGAGCATAAAACAGTGACACTGTTTAATTAATATAATCGTACCTGAGACTTAACAGTTTCTACAATGTAGATGGGACATGGATATTCAATTTTTTTTTGATAAATGGGTTGCACATAATAGTCAATTTTGTAACTTAAATGTATAATTATTATATATACATGCCGTTTATTTGGGTACGGTGCATACAAAAAATATATAAAATAAACTTAAGTCTAGGAGACACCCCAAATTCGTAAATGTACATCTGTTTTGAAAAACGCCCACGTACTATTACTATTACCGATAGGTATGGACAGACAAGCAAAGACTATTAGATTAGTGAAATCAATTTGTCAAAAACGTTATCGTCTCTCCAGCCAAGTGGATTTTCCAACCGTACACAATTACGCCTTTTGGCATTGATGTTTTCAGGCGAAACGTAATAAATATTATTAGATTTCACTGTTAACGTTGTAGTAAATGTTTGGAGGAATTCGATTAGATTAGATTAACAGAAATTGATGACAACAAAATGTTGTCTAATACGGATAAACAGGTCTATTTTTAACTTCAACCAATACAGTACGACAAAGGATATTGTGGCTAGAAAAAGTTCGAAATAATAAAGTCTTGATGCGGGAATCGAAGGCTATAATTTGCAAGAGGACTATAATTTTTCGAGCTTTTCCTAACCACAGTATATTTTTCTTTGTAAAAAATTTTTTCTAACATTTATATAAACAGTAATACAGTACGAATTCGTACACGTAACAGCAGATCTACCTGGGGTCAAGAGAGAAAACTTTTGATCACCTATCTCAAACCGCTGTTTAGAAACGTCACTTAAATTCCAGATTCTCAAGATATCCAACGTTTTAAATGTAATCGAAGTAACCTGAATGTGATCAAAGAAGTCAGGGCAATAACGACAGAAGACTTGATGTGCGGGAAAGCTCCAGGCACTTACGGGGCAATTTTACTTACCAGCGGAAAGGGTTTGAGTTTTATTGGGCGTAGTCACATATAGAGACTAGATGTCAAAGTCGATGGTCTTATAAGACCTGGTGCACAAGACAGCTTCAATTCTCACAGTAAAACAATCGGAAAAAGGGGTTTTTAGAACTAAAATCGCCGACATAGCTCTCATATATGTCATTTGAAAATTGAAATTATCTTCAGGTGTTAAAATACACTGTGCAAAAAATTTTTTAAGTCCATGTTATGTAAATTGTTATTTTCTAATCTATTTTACGTCATTATCTATAATATCATATTTCCCTACAATATGTCTCAGTTTTTCTGTATTTTTTGTAGTTTTTCCGCAAGGTAATGACTATTCCAGTCTGTATTATCTCTTCCGCGGGTGCCATACAAAACTACCAAGGGTAAAGGCAGCAATAAGTAATAGGCAGCAGCGTTTCTCTAATACCATCTAGCAATATACTTACTGCGATTTACGTGTTCGATATATGGCAATAGGCTCGTCACCTATTATTACATGGGACCTAACATAATGTACGAAACGCGGGTGTAAAACTCCTCTTACTCCGCCTACCCCGTAGGAGATAAAGGCGTAATTAATGTGTATTAAAAAAATGTATATTTTAATAAAAAATATTAACTAAAAATGTGTATTTTATTACACATTATCAGGGACTATTTATTCCAGTTAAATGGAATACCAACGAACTAAATACGAAAATTCAAATAGAATGAGTTAACCGCGTGCATAGGTAACCATTGGAACGGATCCCACACAGTGAACCCGACTTGACCCCTTTCGGCTTTGTATGTGTTACGCAATTAAACACTTTCATGGACGTCTATTACTGCGAAGTAATCTCACTCATACACTTTATTTTTTTAATTGAACAAACATTGCATAGCTTTTTGGCAAAAACAAAATTTATGGTTAATAAATTAAACATAAAATAAACAAGAGCAATTAATATCTTGTAAGTTCAATAAAAAGCTTTATTCCAATTCCAAACTTCGACAACGATAAATTATTCACGTACTACATTAACGAAGACGTATTGCCTCTGAGTTACGACGGATATTATTATGTCGTATTGAATAATCATAATTGGCGATTAACCCTCAATAAACTGTAGTGATACATCACCTGTCATTGTAACTGTACAATGTTCGTCGCAATAACAACCAATTTAATGAGTAGAGCCGCATTTACACTAGTTAAGCACAACGGTTACTACTTACGAGATATTAGTGGTACTTACTTTTAATATTATTATGCATAAATTGTGCCTTACATCCCGTACGTAAATCGCACAGTATGCTGCTAGGTGATAAAGAATAGTAAATCTGGTGTCTATTACTCATTGCTGCTTAATACTTAGTACAGTATTCTGTATCCATAGTGCGATACCCACGGGAAAGATTGGGGGTGGTGACAATAGTATTCGGCTCTGCAGTCACCACATGACTATTGAGGTCTGTAAAATAACACAATTTCGATCTCCGAATAAATGTATACCTACCAATCGCGCTTACCTTCCGACCTTCCGAAACCTTCCGAAAAGTCATATAACTTAAAAGTTTTTAATAAAGTATTCAACACACGCTAATTTGACATAGCGATCCGAACCCGTATGCTCGGAGGTACCTCGATGACTATGAAACTTTTTAAATGAAAGTCTCCGTACGCTGATACTAAGCTCTAAAACTCTCAAAGACCTAAACTCTAAAAGGAACTTCTTCTAAAGGGAACTCAAAGTCAAGTGTAATCTAAAGCTTCCAAAGTTTAGTTAGCGGTTCCAATGTTACTCTTTTAAGTCATTAATGGAATTACAGACCCGGGCTTCTTTATTGTGATATAATAATATATATTTTTCAGGGCTTTAGAAATAACAATGATCCAATTGTTAACTAGGACTTTTAACCTGAGAGGCTCAAGAAAAACCGGAATTTTTAAAAGGTAGTTTAGTCCGTTAATTATAGTCACAACCGTTTCTACCCCCAAGGCTAGTAGAGTGAACTGCGATAGCTAAAAATAAACATTAAAAATCCCACAAAAATCTTAAGCTTGAGTAGATAGACACGTGGAATCGGCCCTGTTGGTTTTGACCTTAAACATGAAATTGGTATAAAGACTGATATTCCACGGTATAAGTTCAAATACATGGTACGTTCAAACTGCAACCGGTTAACTGCAAGTGGTAACGCGATTATAAGTCGCAAAGTTCTAATACCTCTAAAATGTAGCGAACCCGCATCATATTTGCGAGTTGTCGTTGAGGCGGTTGATAGTTGCAACTAATCGTCAGTAGTCAGAATACAACATCCAACTAGTCAGCGCTGGCTTGCCGATAAAATATATATCGGGTCAACAGAACGCTCAGCAACCGCAGACGCTCGATTGCAAACAATCGACTTGCGATAATATCTCGATAAGTTTGAAACAACAGCGGATTCGCAGAAAAAGCTGGGGATTTTAAAATAAGTCTATAGTATTTGCTTGTGAAGTAGCTGCGAATGAATGAGTTTATATTAAAAGAAAAAAACGATTCAGAACATTCAGAACTGCTCGTAACATCTAAGGTACATATAAGGCTTGCTACCCAGAGATATTGGGTACCTAATCGACATCCGAAGTATTTCTTGCAGTTTATCCAGGCTGGGTAGAATAATTATTTTTTACGTGTAATGGGGAAACCAGATCTCTAACAAGAAAGAGTCTTGATGCTCGAGACTCCGCGACGATTTCACGATTGACCTGCGCTGACCCCGATAGTGTATTCACACCTAAGTAACTATTTATGGACTGAAGTTGCGAAACAACACTGGACAGAAAGGAATTATTTCCAGGTAAGTTGACTCAATAAAAATTTAACCTAAGACAATCCGAAGTTTGCCTTCTGGCTGCTGTGGCAATGGCAACGTCTGTGGGACTGGTGTGCTGATCAAACACGCTGCGCAGCAAGTCACTATTTGTTATTTCGGAATTAAGATAGGTACTTAATTTGTATAGAACAGTGGTACAGAAACCAGGAGTGTATCATATACATCACCGCATGCGCACCTCGGAATCAGTTTACTTATGTTAATAAGGAGCTCCTCGCGTACCAAGAGCATCATCGAAGTACGAGCCGAAAGTCAATCATCAAATCAAACAAGTAACAGCCAGTCTGGAATACAGAAAAGGGACTTTCAAGCTAAGACGATGCAACTAGCTAACCCGTAAGGATTACTGTTATCTGTATGTATAGTATTATTTACATTTATCAGCAATTTCAATTTCCATGCTCTTGAAGAACAAAAAATGTAATAAATCGATTACGATCATCTAGATAGGTTTATTGATTTTTCTTACATACAAAGGGGGGCAATATTAATATCAATATATAATAAATAAATATCCATAAATTTTTATGTGATTTCTGAACAAAATTACTCCCATAGGATCGGTATTAATTCATGAAATCAGTTTCAGTAAATTCCAGATAATGGTGCGTTATAAGATTTAACAATTGTAAAACGGTCGCCTAAATTTTATATATTCTCAAAATATTTTGAAATATTATCGAAAGCGGATTTCACGCGGATGAAATTCTGCGTAAAAAAAGCTAGTTTTAATATAAAAGTTTAATATAAAAGCAGTTGATGTTCCATAAAAATAAAGTATCATTTTATTGCATCAGTGTTGGTTTTTTGTTTTTAAAATCTGTATTGTGTGAATTTAGGCTTTAAACATTTTCGTTTCCAAGCTTTGAAAACATAACAATAAATAGTGCTATTTTTCTGTACCTTATTTTTGTCTATTAAATCATCAGTAGCCTACTAATATTTGATAACTGCACTCAGACCTTTCTGCCTATACGAGGGTCCAATGCGGGCTGAAATAAAGTATGAATCAGCTCGATATTCTTATATTAAGGTCACTCAATATTGGCTTAGCCGTTGTCAAAGTTATTAATTCCTCTGTGTTCAGATATGCAACGATTTGAACAACTATGTCAACTCTAAAATTTTGATTTAGATTTCCTGGTATTGCATTTACTTTATTTAGCTCGATTTATCTTTATAGTTTTAAGCTCGATTTATCTTTATAGTTTTAAGCTCGATTTATCTTTATTTTTCCCACTCGAACAAATAAATGTCATAGATAGTGGTATTTATATTTGTTTTATCACTGTTATTAAATTAATGATAAAATATAATCAACTTATAATCCGATATGACCGCAGGTACGGGTAAAATTAAGGATAACCAATTTGTGAGTAAAACATCTCAGAAGAAAGGGTTGCACATTAGGAACTAAAACGATACACGAAGATGGACTTTAAATAAGAACTAAAAAGGTCAATAAGATAATGAAAGTGAATGTCGATACAAAAAAAACATAAATTGAAATGAGTCGGCATGTGCTAGAATATTATCGTAACAGAGATAATATATTTGAAATGGGGTTGGAAGAAGAAGCAGAAGATTCCGGTCCCGTTCCGATTTAACACTTTATTTTCGATGGATATAATATAATATTATTAAAATCGTTAATGTTGATATTTATAATTCCAGAAGACAGAAGTATTTAAGTAAAACCAAGATATTTATGGCTTTTCACAATAAGTTCACTATAGTGATAATAATTATAAAGTGCCATTAGAGTTTTCATACTCTTAAGCACTATTCCGTAAACCATTAAATATTTTAAAATGGAGTAGCGCTTTTGAAATGTGTAATTACAAAGCTCCAACGGTATCTATTGGCCAAGTGTAAGGGTTAATCGTAGCGGGAAAGGCAAGCGCCTCTCGATGAAAGAGCCCTCAGAACAAGAGCCATACAGCTTCGACGCGACTCAGTCATTTTCATTTCGCACTTAAGTGCTATCAGCTCAATTTTCATGAAAAATACGCTTTCTCTGTTGGATAAATTAAAAAGGGAAATATTTGTTTCTGGCCCTCGCGTTTCCTTTGAAGGTCTTAAGCTTTTCAAGTACGAGGTGCTCTACGGTAGGCGATTGCGGAAGTGAAGCACCACTTCCAGAGGCCAGTCATCAGACTGTTTCAAATAAAATTACTTTTAACTTACTCGTACTTAAGTGGGCCAATCATTTATACTTATTCTTTGTATAGTTATACACTCACTTATATCACTTCTGTTGTGGGATACTGGTTGATACATTAGTATACTCAGAGAGTGTGGTGTAAAAACCTTGAGTAGTATGGATTAGAATGTTGTCAATAATAATCACTCTCTCCGTTTATCTGTCTTTCGATATAGCCCTCTGTACTATAATGAATGAATATTCTCCACTAGGACCTTTCCGATGTTATGAGTGATATGAAATTGAATCAAAGGGGGTAGATGGCTTGATGACGTCTGACCGATATTATTGGAAGTACAAACTTACTGTGATGACTCCAAATAAACTGAGTACAGGGCAGGAATATGATATAGGTTAATGAACTTAGTTTGTCATTAACCAACATCATATTCCTGTCCTGTTCAAAGCAAAGCTTGAGTTAAATAATAGTATTCTTTTTATGTTTGTCCTGTTATTATAACTTCTTGGTTGATAAAACAAACAGTCATTTACATGATCACTTTATTCTCTTTATTTGAAAGTAAAGAACAAAATTCGTCTTGGCTGTAAGCATTATCTTTCATCCGAGTAATCTAAAAATCAATATAAACCCTTAGTAGTATTTGCTGAGATCAAAAATACGACGCGTCATTGCTATTACCTACAATGGAACGTTTTTCGATGGAACCTTCTAGGTTTAACAGATTATTTTTTCTTTAGACATTGGCGAGAGACATTGATTTTTAATGGAAAAATTATTTAGTTTGGCTTTTAGAACACCTCGATTTCATACTCCAGATGCTCCCCAGATCTAGCTGGAATAATCGAGAACTAAATTTACACAGGATTGTATCCTCTTGGGAATCAATCTTAGATGCAATTCTCTTATTACTCTGACAATTGCTTCCACAATCTATAGCACATTCGATGTGATCTACCAAATATTGAAATATCCGATCTTATTTGTGGAAGGCAAGAAGTTCTAGTAAGTTACAAGAATTCATACAGAACTTACTGAAGAAGTTACAATGGTAAGACGGCCACAGAATCTTTTCAAGAATCGGAATACGGTGCGACTATATTTGCCTATCTTTATTCCAAAAATATTATTCGTTATAATATTATGGAAAATTTACCATAATAGACTAAAAATACACTGTTCAATCCATGCAAGAAAGGATGATACAATAATTTCTATGTGTTTTGTATTGAGACAAAAATACACACTTTGAGAAACCCATTCTCAATAAGACGCAAAGGCCCCTAAAGATGACGATTTTTTCTCGATTCGAATAGACACCAAAATCCTGTGAAAGATGAGGAATAGGTTCCTGTGAAAAAAATATGTTCTTAAAAAAGGTGCTTTTTCAGATCCTTATTCATATGTAAGAAATGTTCAAGGTATAAGGAACAATGGTAGAAAATATTTCGAACTACAATAAGTGTATAGAGACGGATTTAGCTAAGCTTGTTTGCAGAAACGTCTTATGAATGTTCAAGGGCGGATACATTTTCAATGTCATTGCGAGAGATATTGCTCTTCGAGATTAAATATCACAAATAGAACCTATACATGAAAACGTTTTAGTGCTTATCTAAAAGGTTACCTTCAGTCGCCATTTTAGAACTGTATGTATATTTGTAGAAAAGCAAATTCAAAGCGCCATACAATGCAAGAAGAAGCTTTGTGAGGACTAGTTAAGTAGCTAAAAGAAATCAAATAACAAGGCAAGTTAAGACGCTTGAATTGTCTAATAGTATAAACAGTATTCAAGTGAGTCAGTAAGTTTCAGTTAGATATGTAGCGCGAAGCCACAAAATATTATTTTTGATATTTTAAATAAATATTACGACTTCCACTCAATACGTATATTTTCTATCTCTAGTTACATGTCATTAAAATACTTATCAAAACTGAAATGTCAACTGTTGACAAGGAGGTCTGTTACACCACTCCCCCTCCTGGTTTCTTCTAGAGAAGAAAGTAACTTTCTTTCTGTTATATTTTTTAGGCAATGGCCTTATATCGTTTATGACGTTCTGCGATTTTTTAAAGTCGTCTTGCACTTCAGTTTTTGGACTTTGAAAAAAATCTCCGGGTTTTCGGATAGTTTTTCCATATACCTTTTGCGGTATTGTGTCTGCAACGATATTATTTTTTTCACTAATATGCTGAAATTTGGTAGTGAATTCCGAAATATATTGTAATTGACGTAACTGACGAGGAGATGCTTTGTCGTTTCTTTGTTTGAAAGCGAATATTAATGGTTTATGATCGGTATACATTGTAAAATCTCTTCCTTCAACGTAATGTTTAAAATGTTTGATTGCTTCATAAATACTTAATAGTTCACGATCATAGGTACTGTACATAGTTTGTGCATTGTTTAATTTTTTGGAAAAGAAAGCTATTGGTTTCCAAGCTTTGTTCTCAAATTGCTGAAGTACTGCGCCAATTGCTGTATTAGAAGCATCTGTAAATAATGCTAATGGAAGATCTGAAATGGGAATGGTTAGTATAGTTGCATTTGCAAGATCTTGTTTACATTTTTCAAATGCTTTTTTAGTGTCTGCATTCCATGGTACTTTTCGTTTGTCATTTTTCGTTGCTCCTTTTAAATAATCATGTAATGAGGCTTGAGACTCAGCAGCATTCTTAATATGTCTCCTATAAAAATTAATGATACCAAGAAATTGCCGAAGATCACGGTAGGTTTCTGGTAGTTTATAGTCTATGATAGCTTGTATTTTTTTTGGAATAGGTTTCAATCCTCCTTTAGTTATAAGGTAGCCCAGAAATTCTACTTGTTTAACTCCAAGTATTGATTTTGATAGGTTCATTCGTAGCCCATATTGATCTAGTCTTTGAAATAATTCTTGTAGGTGCATTTCGTGACATTTCTCGTCACTGGATGCTACCAGAATATCGTCTAAATAGGCAAATACATATCCAAGTCCTCTTGTGACTTCATTTATAAATCTTTGGAATGTAGATGGTGCATTGCGTAAACCAAAACTCATAACGTTAAATTCGTATAATCCAAAGGGTGTTGTGATCGCTGTTTTATGTTTATGTTCTTCTGCCATCGGAATTTGATAATAAGCTTTTAAAAGATCAATTTTTGAATATATTTTTGTGTTTTTTAAAATATGTTGGAAATCATCAACTCGTGGTAAAGGATATCTGTCCGGAATGGTTTGATTATTCAAGCGTCTGTAATCTCCACACGGTCTCCATGAGCCATCTTTCTTTGGGATCATGTGCAATGGACTAGCCCATTGTGATTTTGATGGTTGTATGATTCCATTGTTCATCATGAACTCAAATTCTTTTTTGGCTATCTGTGTCTTTTTCCCATCAAGTTGTCTAGGTCTAGAAAACACAGGATCACCTTCGGTTTCAATATAATGTTTGACGTTATGTTTGAAATTACTTGGTAATAAATTTGGTATAGTTATGTCGGGAAATTGTTCTAAAATATCAAAATATGGCGAAGATTTGTCAGTAGTGCTTAATATTTTATTTTCATCAATAGATGTTAGTTCTGCTTCAATAAATAATTTTGTGATTCCATCAATAATTTTCCGAGAATGTAAATCGATTATCAAATTAAAATGCTTCAAAAAATCAGCACCCAATATTCCTCGTTTGACATCTGCTACTACGAACGGCCATGTAAATTTGCGGCGTAATCCAAATTCAACTGTCATGATTCTGATGCCATAAGTTTTAATTTGGGTGTTATTTGCAGCATACAATTTAAAAGAATTGTCGAGTTTGTCCGTTTTGCATGGTGGTATGATTGAGACATCTGCTCCACTGTCAATTAGAAAAGGTATATCTGATTTGCTGTCATTGATAAATATTCTTGATTTGCGACAGTATATTTTGGCAGCGGAATTCGTCGCTAATTCTGTTGCCTTGAAGCGTTTCCCGAATTGAATGAACACGGTTTCTTGCACTTTTCAAGTATGCATTTGTTTCGAAATCGAAAATGATAGTAACAAAATTTGCCATCTGGATTATATTTTCGATTTCGTGATCGACTTCGACTTGCTGATCTTGCTCCATTTGAACGGTAATTGGAACGAGAACGTCCTTTATAATCCGTCCGTAAAGTTTCAATTTGTTTTTCAAGTGAAGAAATTTTTTGTATCAAGTCTATGTTGTTGACTGTACTTTGGCTTGTTGACGGCTGTATGTCATTTGCAAATATTTCGTCAGAATGGAAGTCTTTCATTTTATCTGCCATTATTGACAATTTATCTAAATTTTCTTCGGATATTATCAATATATTTTTTATAGAATTTGGTAATTTATCAAGCCAAAGGGATCGCAAAATTTTTTCGGAAATATTTTTGTCGGCGAGTTGTCGCATCTGCCTTAATAGTTGGCTGGGCTTGTTGTCTCCTAATTCTAGTCCTGTTAATAGAGTTTGGATTTGTTTTTCTTCGCTTTCGGTATATAAATTTAGTAATCTTTCTTTTGCCAAACTGTATTTGTTGCTGTCCGTACTTTTGATGATGTCCCAAATGTTTTCGATAATTTTCGGTTCTAATTGTGAGATGAGATAATTGAATTTCGTGTCTTCTGATCTGATATTATTAATAGAAAATTGAGCTTCTACCTGGTAAAACCAAATTTCAGGTTTGTTGGTCCAAAACGTCGGTAATTTTATTGAAATTTTTTCTAGTTGTTCCAGTTCTGTATTCCTTTTGTTGTATTTGTTCGAGATCGGGGTCACCAATTTGTAGCGCGAGGCCACAAAATATTATTTTTGATATTTTAAATAAATATTACGACTTCCACTCAATACGTATATTTTCTATCTCTAGTTACATGTCATTAAAATACTTATCAAAACTGAAATGTCAACTGTTGACAAGGAGGTCTGTTACAGATACATAATGTATCTAACTTGGAACCTACGCAGGTAATTAGGGTTTTATCTTATAGTGCTATGATTGTCTGCTTATATTGCCTAGATATTATTATTATGGCACAAGGGACGCTGCTGACTGTTCCCTGAAATATCTGCAATTATTGCCAACACTGTATTTTTCGCTTAGTGGGACATATGAGATAGCTTTCAATTTAACAGAATAGTGATGAAGAATTTTATTCAAACATACATACATACATATGTCACGCCTTTCTCCCACAGGGGCAGAGATCACTTCTTTCCACTTGCTACAATCCTTACATACTTCTTTGGCTTCATCCAATCTCATCAATCTCTTCATGCATGCCCGTCGGTTTTGAATACATAATCTACAAGCTTCAAAATCGATTCTTAAACGCTCAATTACTCTAATTGTAATATTAGCACTGAGACCAGATGATCAAAATTATCTATCGGCCGTCCATTTCTAGCCAATAACAACTTATTCTCATTATTTATAGTATAACATCGCGTTTGTCATATAATGAGCCTTAATAACTAACTTTGGAGGCTTTGAAGATAGATGTATTGTGCAAAAATATGGACATAACAAAATTTTATTTAGTTTGTTTACTAATAAATATACTACAAGCTCCGAGTTCGTTAATTAAAGATTGATTCCAATAACTAAGCTTGCGTAAGGGACTGGTCTACAACAACTCAGTTAACCAGTAACTGATGATATTGACTGATGGCTAGGCCGATGAACTTATAACTTACTGTTAAGTTAAAACCTGCCTGACACCAACCAACCCTCTTTGTTTTTGCTGTTGTTGGTGGTTTGTCGACTTTGCCGTCCACCATTTGGGTGCCCCAAGGCGCTTATTGGTCTGCACCGAGCAATCTCCCTCAGTCAACTTTTATGACACCCATGGTATGAGTCGGAACTGGTACGTTCTACGATATTTGTTCGCTCCTAAGCCAGCATGGAAGACTTGACAGACCGACATGGTAATAAATTTTGACTAAATTATGTTTATTTTATGTGTCATGAATTTTTACTTCTTTTAGATACTGTATTGTGTATCGTTAAAGTAGAATAGCTTCCGCTGAAAATTAAATTGAACTACCACTTAGTAAAACCAATTTGAAACAAGCACATACATACATAAATCACGCCTATGTTCCCGAAGGGGTAGGCAGAGGTGAATTAACACCCACTTTTCGCCAATTATGTTCGGTCCCATGTAACAGGGGGCGAGCCTATTGCCATTTATCGGGCACAAAAGTTGCAGTACATTGCTAGCCTTGGTGGTATAAGAGGAACGCTGCTGCCCATTCCTAATCATATTCAGATTTATCCTTAGTCGCCTTGTACGACACCCACGGGAAAGATTTGGGGTGGTGACAATTGTATTCTACTCTGCCGTCACCACGCGGCTTCAACAACGCGTCAAACAAGCACAACAGTTCCCATATCAAAATTGTAAATAAATAAACCTGGTCTTCAAATTTCATTATTCTTGTATTTCTCAATAATTAAAACTAAACATTTTTGCACATCCATCGAACAGAACGCGTAATAAAAGAATAGTGACAACATATTTAAACAGAGACAGCTTTCACCTTACAAGAAAATAGACAAGATAAAAGAGGTTGCTAATATAAATGTACATACTCAACAATCATAAGCAAAATGATCCGTATTAACCTGACTTTTGTTTATGCTAGACAGGGAAACTCTTGGTGAAGGCCAATGAATCTCACCTGGTAAGTGATAATAAAGGCCGAAGATGGAATTGAGCTTCACCTGGAACCCTCAACCACAGAGGGGCTGGCTATCTTATCACAAATTTTCAGGACACAATAAAATAATGCTGTTAATATTATTATTATGGCGCCAGGTTGAAATAAGATAGCTAGCTAGGCGAACTTGAACCAAGTCCTACAAACCAAATAAACCAAGTACAAATTTGTACTCCTCTCGGGATCGAACCAGGTACCTCTGGATCTTAATTCCTCTAAGCAAACTAGACCACGGAGCTGGCTGAAAAGGTTTTCTAATATTAAACAAAGTTGCTTAATATCAAAGCACACGTAAGTCAGGTACGGTACATGTAGTCAAATGTAGAGTGATTCTTTATTCAACTGTACATTTCCAAATTAGCTCTTGTGTCGCAGTGAGACCTTCTTTCATTCTTTTTCCGACTGGAAACAGTGAAACTACGAAACGCGAAATGATTTTTCCTTTTATCTCGACTCCGCAGCTAATCCTATTATATGTATGTACCCGTTACTGCGTTACCATCCAGTTTGAATCATCACAGCCTATGGCCTAGTCAGAGTTTTCAATTATTAAATTCCATGTTATATATGGCTTAAGTGATTGAGAACTATTGGAAGTTCAGAGTTGTTAGTGAGCATACGATGGATAATAGATTTTGTATTTAAATTCTTTTACAATTTCCAACCCGATATCCGGCGGTTTTTTTTATTCGAAACTGATGTGTGTTTATTATAGCCCCATCGGGTTCGAAGTCAAGTGTAGATTTACAAACACCTTTCATCATCATCATCACCAGCCCTTTAATGTCCCCACTGCTGGGGCACGAGCCTTCCCTATGAATGGAAGAATATAGGGAGATTAGGCCATAATACGTTTTGTTAACGATTGCGTAAACAAATACCTTTATTAGTAGATAAATCACGACTTATTACTTATCTCCAATGGGGTTCTAATTTAGGTCCCATGTAATAGGGGCAAGTATTTGCCATCTGACGAGTACGTAAATCAGTATAGATTGCTATGTGGAATAAAAGCAACGCTGTTGCGCATTACTCATTGCTGTCGTTATCTTTAGAGTCAGTTTTTTGATGCATAGTTAACTCAACCAATTGTTACTAATGGTTAAATATTAGACTAATATTTAACCTTTAGTAACATTTTTTTAACAATTGGTTGTGTCGCCGGATTTGATGCATAGTTAACTCAACCAACTGTTACAACACAGCGTTTATTAACAATGATTCCTGATTTTTTTATAAATTAATTTGTCAGTGCCACTAAATATAAAGACATACTAGATTTTTCAGAATAGATAAATTTCAACATTTCACTCTTTGGTATCGGATAAAAGTGATTGGTGTCTGGGACAGTTTTAGAAATGCTCGCCTTAAGAACAGATAAAATCGTCCACTCGAAGCTCTGAAAAACGTAACGGAATGTGGATATCCTTACTTTTGTTAAATTAATTTTTTATTGGAAGATTTACGCTTGGATACGCTTGCGTATAGAAATTTCACTGAAGCGGTGTTAACATACTGTGGAAATTTAATTAAAACTCGTCGGCATTTTGCACCATTCTATGCATTTTTCACAGAGTGTCTACAGTAAGTAAGAGGTAATAGAATAATAATAAATGCAAATATAAGATCGTTATATCGACTAGGGCTGGTCATAACAGAAAAAAATTAGATGAATTTCTAAATTTAGTCTGAAACCAAACTTATGGTTATGGTAAAATTCAAAGTTATGGTAGAAATCGACGTTATAATAATTATGATGTACGAGGCGTTTTATCATAAAAATACCATGCCATCAAGTAACAGATTCATAAAAAATACTTCAGGAACCGAGTTTCTTAATCAAAAGTCTGTCCTTGTGCCGTCAACTTACTCAAATTAATGAATAATAACAATGCCAAACACCAAATTTAAACGAGTTAAAGCCGTTAAAGTTGTTTTAATTCTAATCAAAATAATTTTATACTTTTCATTATTAAGTAGCAAAACAGCCAATTGTTTTAAAATTATGTTAATTAATTTTGTACTTAGAGAAACTTTCCGTTGACAGTCTTGGACTACATGATGAGCTGATGACTGTACCAAATAAAGGCGGCTCAACGATCGCTCTGTTAATAAATTGAAACGTAAAAGGGCCCGCTTTCGGAGACAAAAATTCATCATTTAATAATTAAAACAAAACTTCGGATTTAGTTCCCCCGTTTCCTTGAACTGAAATTCCGCCCCAACAACTAGCTTTAAAATCCGATTTGGGCTTGAAATTTTCAATGTCACTTGGTTCCAAAGCCAGTGTTACGTTTGACTCTGAAAGTCTGTAGGTGGAAGTGTCGATGTCTCTTTTGATGTAGGCAAAAATGTGCACCGTGCTAAAAAATTGGCCCGTAAATACCGTTGACATTCGGTTGATTAAAGAGAAGGTGGGAGCCCTCAGCAACTAATCAAGAAAGTGCACCGTTGCGCATAAGCGTGCACCCGATGGAGCTTAAACTTGTCTTTAATAAATTCCAAGCTCAGACTTTCCAGTACTAAATTTATGGAACGGCCAAACTATCGGTGGGGCTTCAAATTTATTTATATTAAACTTCAAAACGATACGTCGAACTTACAAAACAGGCTTTACAAAAGCAAAACGACTGCATGTGTTCAGATGAAACTAGTCTTTCGAAATAAAATAACTTTTTCATCCCACCATCTCGGAAAAGCGTTTTTGCTCTTCGATATCTGAGTGCAAAAACCGTTTTTATCCTCTAGAGGTTAAAGAGAATTTGAATTTAGAACATCGTGTGCATGAGTTTGTGAATTCAAAACATCATTATACCTATTTACTTCTACCTCCATGGTGCCGAAATTATCATGCAACCTATTTTAATTTGTTAAAAACTCAGACTCGGAACCTTCTTGGTGTACTTTTTTGTATTTTGCTTTGCACGCGCCATTTTCTTTTCACGTCATAAATTTGTTAAAACTTAGGAGTTCCGTGACGGTCAATCAGCTTGGCGTCAATCTTGCTTTAAACATTTTGATCGTCTACAATGCTTGCTTGATGCTTGAGTCGAGCATTTAAAAGTTTTTTAGGTTTGTTTGATTTGTTGACGCTAGCAACGGAACAAAAATATACAGAAAATCAACGTGCTTGACTCAAGCTGATTGACCGTCTCGTAACTCCATTAGGGACGGTAATTTTTATTAGGTACTTACAGGTGTGTCAGGATAAATTTTGCGGGTGTGGCTGGGTGGATGGGTGGGTGTTGGAGGTGTCTGGGTGAATGGGTGTTTTGTGGGTGTGTCTAGGTGAATGGGTTTTTTGTGGGTGTGTCTAGGTGAATGGGTGTTTTGTGGGTTTGTCTGAATGGATGGGTGAGTATTGTGGGCGTGACTGGGTGGAAGTTGTGGGTGTGTCTGGGTGATTAGATATTTTGTGGGTGTTTCTGGGTGAATGGGTGTTTTGTAGGTGTTTCTGGGTGAATGGGTGTTTTGTGGGTGTTTCTGGGTGAATGGGTGTTTTGTGGGTGTTTCTGGGTGAATGGGTGTTTTTTGGGTATTACTGTGTGAATGGGTGTTTTGTGGTTGTTTCTGGGTAAATGGGTGTTTTGTGGGTGTTTCTGGGTGAATGGGTGTTTTGTGGGTGTGTCTGGGTGATTGGACATTTTGTGGGTGTTTCTGGGTGAATGGGTGTTTTGTAGGTGTTTCTGGGTGAATGGGTGTTTTGTGGGAGTTTCTGGGTGAATGGGTGTTTTTTGGGTGTTTCTGGGTGAATGGGTGTGTATTTCGGGTGTGAATGTTGAGGGTGTTTCTGGGTGGGTGTTGAGAGTGCGTTTGGGTTAATGGGAGGGTGTTGTGGAAGTTTCTGGGTTAAAACAGAAACTGTTGTGATTGTTTTTTTTTTGTATTTTGCAATTTCCTCGTTGGGGGGATTATCGTCTGTATTGTCAACAAGTAACCGTCTTTAAGTAAAGCTGCCTATTACATTAATCGATCGGTGCCTGAAGAAAATGATGTACAAGAAATAGCAAATAGGGAGACCGCAAATCGCAAATATCCGTGATCGAAATTGGACTTTGCGTTGTAGACATATAGGCTTAAAATCGCAAAAAGAAACTTAAACGCTTCGCCCGGATCTTCTGTTTACTGTACCACGCCGTTCCGGTAAACATCTGCAGTTAAGACCTGCCTTGTAATTAAGTCTTAACGTGCCGGTGGCAACGTGTCGATTTCTAAATTCTAATAGAACATTTTCAACAAGCCTTTGGTATATTACAAGAACACTGAAAATTCGCTTTTGCAAGGATTTGTGGCACCGATAAGCTATGATGCTGCAAAGGGACCTTACTATTATTTTAACATAATATAGAATATTTTTTATTAAATTCTTTCAAGGTGTACTTTTGTTTTATCACTATTTACGTATTTTGGATTTAAAGCAAACAAAGACCGTGCCAGTTAGATACAGTTAATTTTAAAATAAACAATTCCTACAACCGGGAAGTTACCGAAGTTTTGTTTAAATTGTTTATTTTTCAGAACATAGCAAAATCAAAATGCTTGCTGTTCCTTAATTGCTGCAACGTCAGCAATTTATTCATAGAACAAAAGGAACAATAGTTGCCGGTATTTGGCTGCCGGCATCAATTCTGCATATTCTGCGGAGAATTCCGTTACAGGTTCCAATAAAATGGATTTTTTAGCACCGTATTAATTATTTATGTTGCTTTTTATTTCAGGTATAATTAGTTTCCTCTGGTACTACTATTCTAGCTTTAACTGCAGCATAAAAATAACAAACGTTTTAAAATCATGAATGAAGGCAATTCACATTCTAAATTTGGCCTACCCGCATTATAAAAGCTTGCTAAATATTCTTTTCGTCTTGTACAGTTTTATTTTTCAGTAGTAGTACTAAGTATGCGTTTGCTCTTATCATAATTTCATCCGTTACCTGCATCCGGGCTATGTAATATTTTATCATAGCGACAGTTCTATATAAAGTCACAAATCCTTTTTCGTTATTTTTTTCTTTCCCTTTATTCACTTTTGGAAAACTTCATAAATTGTAAAAATAAAGTGTAGAATACGCTGTCCATTAACAGCAGGTAGATAAATTGATGTCTGTGTTTTAAGAGTTCCATGAGAATTGCATGTTGTGAAAGCTGGCGTAAAGGATCTCTTAGCCTACACATAAGACGCATGTCCCTGGTACAGTCCGAGGTTGCTATTCACAATGTAATAAACTGTTTCCCTAGGTAAAGTAATTGTCAATAACGCAACATAACTGATAAATCAATCCAATTGTCAACATAATTACCAATAATTAAATAAACTTAATTGTATGTAATAAACACGTCTCACCACCAATAAATATCAAACAGAACATAGCTATGATGTAACACGTAAATAATAGGCTGAATAAAATAGCCCAATCAACAGCTAAACTAAAAATAAAATAAAACGTTTTCCGATGAAACAATACGTGGCACTCTGAAAACATTTAATATTCAAATATTATGAATGAAGTCATCGATTCTGGTAATTTTAGTCGCGTTTCTGAGAGGAGTTTTGTACAGACAGCAACAAAAGGGGATAGGTCAAAAGTGACAATTAAAGAAATCAATTTTAATTTGTAAGCTTAGAGTGATGAAATAATGCACTAGACAATTGAGACAACCTGTTTTTCGGAGAATTTTTATCTGTGATAACATTCAGACCCGTAAGATATTCACTGATCATCATTATTAAGCAATTTGATTACCGCTTCTTCGGTTTTGAATACTTTAGTTCCTGGACTTCTTTAAGCTTCATTTCTTTATTGTATCTTCTTATTGTTCTCAATTGTCTAGTGCATTCTTTCATCACTCTAAGCTTACAAATTAAAATTGATTTCTTAAATAATGATCAATAATTATAAATGTCTGACGTCTCGAATTTATTAGTTTCACATTCATCAATCGTGCGTTTATTCCAATATCAAACAGAGACTCCTAAACGTTAATTTTAGCTGAATATTTGAGCACCCATTTAAACCCAGTAACAACCACACAATTTAGAGGTTCTCGAAACCTCTAAAACCGTGTGGTTGATTCTGGTAACTTGAGCGAAATTAAGCACATTCCCACCATTTTGCTCACTGTGGCATGGAAAAGGTTACAACAGAAAGCAAATTGTGCTTGATATCGTAGTTAGGAATTGAAGAGCACTTTTATTGTAATATTCAGAGCAAATAAATGTTTGCTGTGATCATGTTGACTGAGTTCTGTTTTCTTTCAAAATGTTTGTATTAAATTCGTCCTGTTCTGTCTAACACACCCATTTGTCTTACCCAAAATGTCTTACCAATTTCTCATATATCTAGCTTTATCTGTCCAAACTTAGTCTTATTAACGGTACGTTCTTCCATATTTCCCACGAATAAAATCGTACTTAAATTAAATCCCGGCGTATTAGTTTCTCGTGCTCACTGTACCACTTAATAAAGTTAAATCCACGCTATCTCGATGAAGTTGAGACGTGCTAGTTATGCTAATAAATACTTGTTGGTATTTTAATACCTGTAAAGCTTAAATGGTCCAACATTTGTAGTGATAATTATATTTCACTGTGAATTTCCACGAAAGGAACTTCATTTAAGCTAAACATGATTGTGTGGCTGGTGCGGAATTTGGGGATGCTTTTGTTAGTTACTGTTATGGTATGGTTACGGAATTCACTAAATATTATTCTTGTTAAGGCAGAGCCACTTTTATACGTCAATATTTATTTTAAAAAGTCGCTAAAAGACTTATAAAAAACAAACCATCAACCTCTTTAAGGCCATAAACGCAATAGCCCTCATTGTTAAAGAAAATCTGAACTTGATGCATTCAAACTTGCTCTAGTGTGGAATGCCACTCTAAGTATAAAGCTCTATGGTATGCCTCGTTAAGTAGTTCCAATACGGCGTTCAGAGTTAGCGGTATATTTTATAAAGTACACGAACGTTATGCGGTCGTGTGTAACAACGGATTGACGCCTAAAAAACTTTCGCAGTAACTTTGCTTTGCGGCACCGCACCGAGTTGTTGTTTTGTAGCTATTTCAGACTTGCCAAGTATTAACTGCAAGGCGCATTAAGAAAATGGAAATGCAGCATCAGCAAGCACCGCTTCATACTTAATTAAATTGATGGCTAAGTAAGTTGGTTACGAAAAATAATAACTGGCTCTGGAACTATTTTATCAGAGGTCTCTGTTTGTGTTTTACTTCTACATCTTACAAATATTAAAAGTTTAACAACAATTATACTATATATAACAAAGCATCTCAAATAACAAATTATTGTGTATGTGTATAATTAAACACTCATGCGAGATTAGAACCTACGTTTTACGGAATTCCGGCGACGATCTTTTTTATACTCCTACTTTTTCGCAATATTATCTTTTCACATATATACCAAAGGATCGTCAACATGAGTCACTGTCTAAGCTAAATAAGACGAACCATTGGGTTTTTGGCAGATACCCATCCGAGGTTATTATTAATTACGTACTTAGACCTAATTTTGACTGAGTATGTTCAGAACCTTTGAAATTCGCTTGATAATTGAATAAAAGAGTATTATTTAAAAACAAAGCTTCGGGTGCGGCTGGTCTTGGTTACTTACAACCCTTTTCACTCCACACCGTATTTGGTTTCGGCGTTGGTTATTATATAATTAAAGATAGAAATAGAAACACATTGAGGGCCTGTTTTACCAACCGACAAGTAAGTTCTGAGTAGCTTACTTGGCAGATCATTTGTCAGTTGTAATATGAAATATATATGTCTATTAAACTGGCAAGTAAGCTACTCAGAACTTACTTGTCGGTTGTGAAAGAGGCCCTAAGTCTTGATTTAAATGCTAAGGATTTCAGATATCTATCTCTCTCGGCCTAATACCGGGTGTGGGTATTAGCTTAATCGATGCAAGGCTTATGAGATTAATCAACGGCTAGCCAATTAGGCGACGAAGCCTCACTCACTGTAACTGATACACATCTTCAAATATTCGCTTCTGAACATTTTAGCGATATTCGTTTCCATGTAGGCGTAGATAGGTACACTGAAGTGGCAGGCAGGCGGCTGGCTGTAAAAGCTCTTGGGATATTATCATCCCAATTACTGTCTTTCTTCATCGGTCTCTTGGCATAGTTCTTTCCATCACTTGCCTATTCATGATTGCATCACGAATGGCGAATTAAAAGATAGTGATTGGTTCTATGATGTCTAATAAAAAAGGAAACATACTAAACATTATTAAACATTTTATTACAAAAAGTGTTTTGGGGGAAAAGTGCTTAATCAGATGCTGTCACTAACACAAACTATGAAACTTACAAATTTTCACTTATATTCTTAAAACATATCTCACGGCCGTACTCAGAGACGTCAATTAATTTTAATGAGTACTTAATGGCCTTAAGTACAGACTGTATTCTTGACTGGCCGTGTGGTGACGACAGAGTAGAATACAATTGTCACCACCCCAAACCTCTCCCGTGGGTGTCGTAGAAGGCGACTAAGGATAAATCAGTGATGAGGAATGGGCAGCAGCATTCCTCTTATACCTACCAACTAGCAAAGTACTGCGACTTTTGTGCCCGATAAATGGCAATAGGCTCGCCACCTATTACATGGGACCTAGCCTAATTGGCGAAGCGTGGGTGCTAGTTCACCTCTGCCTACCCCTTCGGGGATATTGGCGTGAATTATGTATGAATTATGTATGTATTCTTGACGGGTGGTCTATGACGTCTCTCGCGGTTATTTACGTCTCATACAGAAACGATACTTACTGCCGCACTCAGAGACGTCAAATAATGTTAACGAGTACTTACTGTAAAAAAAAGTCAATTTAAAACCAGTCGCTATTCTTACCGGGTCTAGGTCTAGATTTGAATGAACATTTTTGACATTCAATACTCATTAAAGTTATTTGACGTCTCTGAGTGCGGCAGTTAAAGTTTGAATCCTGCTTAATATTTGAGTATTGTCAAAATTTGACGTTTTTACATATCAATACTGACGGGTATTGTCGACTTAACTTTATAAGCAGTACTCAAAATTTGAGTAGCGTTTCTGTATTCGGGGGTGGGTGAGTGCGGCAGTCAAACACTTTTCTGTACAACCACCGATGATGTTTGATTACTTAAACCATAGACTGATTCCTATAAGCGATGTTATCATCTTTTTTCAATAATAAGGTCATATCTCCATAATACTTTTAAATTATTGAAGTGATAACAAAATTATGTCGCACCGCACACTGCGCGTCCGTGTATTTAATTTAACAACAAATAGCGAAATGAACAAAAGACACAACGACTCCAAACAAAGTGGAATTAAGTCGGAGTAGCCAGTAAATTAGTTCAAAACTAAAACTTTTACCTCAATTATAATGTAGACGGCATTTTCGAAAAGGAATTTATTCTAAACTACTTTGTCAGTTTGATTGTAGTTGTATTATTACATTGCAGCAGAGGTGAATAAACATCCACACTTCGCTAGCAATGTAATAGAGGGGAGCCTATTGCCATCTACCGGATACCTTAATCGCAGTATCGCTTGGGAACGCTGCTGCCTATTCCTCATTATATTTGAACAACTGAATCGCCTCACCTCACCCACGGGAGGAAAAGGGCGTAGTGACAATGTCTCATTTCAAATCTTGACGGTGATAAGTGATAACTATTGTTGCCGATGCTAAGCTAGCAACCTCTTTTATAGATATTTATACTTTTTGATGATTATTGTTTTTTATACTTTTTAAATATTTTGTTTTTTGACATTTATATTACAGTTCAATTTTACACGAAGACGAGAGAGTTTTATTTCCAAATAATTTTCCAGTTTTTACTTTCCCTTACTTTATCTTCACCAGTCTTCCTTCCATTATCGCTCATCTTCAACATTGGTGTCAGAAGTGGGATAATGGAAGGAAGACTGGTAATTTCGTTACATAGCTCCGGAGAGGCCAAATATTCCGGCCTATCCAAGAGTGGTGGTGAGACTCTTGGATAGGCCGGAATATTTGGCCTCTCCGGAGCTATGTAACGAAATTACCGGTAAGTTGACACCCCTCCTTCGTACACGTTAGGCTGACTTTGTACATCAAAACGAGAGCCCTAGTAATTACCGTTTAGAACTTTTATCGACATTTTTAGTGAGCGAGTCGAATCTTCGCGTTAAATACGAATATATCGAGCCGATTAGACCTTCTCATGTCACTCATGGCCATGGTTCATTTGACAAGCGTCAGAATATCAACTTGGTTTGTCAACCCGAGACTTCTTTTTCGGCAGCATCTGTGGCAAACAATACTCACAAGCTGGACAAAGAAAAATGTTCATTTTGTGAAAATATCGGGCATGAAATTCTAAATTGTAAAAAATTCCAATCTCTTTCAGTTGACCAGAGATGGGAATGGGTTACATTGAAAAAGGTTTGCTTCAAATGCTTTCGAAAGGGAGGTCATACATACGGCCGATGTAAAAGGTTTTCATGTATGGAAGGTTCATGTATTAAAAGGTTCACTCATCATTCCATTCTACATAGAGCTGCTTTTGAGAGTGCTACGGTGTCTTGTGTGCAACCGGCGCCTAGTAGCTCTGCGGTTCCTATTAACACTTCACAGCCGGCGCCTAGTGGGTCTGCTCTTCCTGATAATTCTGCATCAGAAATAGTGGCTCACAGCAACACTCGTTCATCTTCTCGCCCGTTCCTGAAGATGATTGCGGTATCTGTCTCTGGCCCCAAGGGTCGTGTTGATGCTTACGCGTTATTAGATGACGGCTCTACCGCTACCTTGATGGACTCGTCTCTCGCTAAAGCTATTGGTGTTGAGGGTCAAAGTGGCTCCATGTCTGTGGCAGGCATAGGTGGAATGTCGAAGACCACAAAGGTAGAATTCGTTAATGTTAAAATTAGTGGCCGTCATAACTCAGATACCTTCGATTTAAGGAATGTCCGGGCTGTGCCGAATTTAGGTATCGTTCCACAGTCTATTAAAATTGATGATATCCGGTCACTAGATTACATTTCAGATATTGCCGAGTTTTTGACTTATGACGACGCCCAACCCTTAGTTCTTATAGGTGTTGATAATTGGCACCTTTTATTGCCACACGAGGTGCGTCGTGGCGCTCGCGCTCAGCCTGTGGCCACTTTGACCTCTCTCCGTTGGGTTTTGTTTGGAAAAGTCTCATCAAATATATCACGCCATTGCTTTGTCAACCTTTGCTGCGACGTTTCCGTGGATAACTCACTTGATGCACAGCTGAAGGAGTATTTTTATATTGACTCCATTGGCATAGTTAGAAAACAGTTCATGTCGGAGAGCAACAAGCGTGCTGTGCAAATTTTGGACGAAACTACGCGACGTCTCCCTTCGGGTAGGTTCGAAACCGGTTTGGTCTGATTGGCGATCCAGTCCTGATCGTGGATGGCAATTTGCCTCGTGGTCGAGTGACCACTTTATTCCCCGGTCGCGATGGTATAATTCGTGTTGCTGAAGTTGCCACTAATTCGGGTACTCTTCGCAGGCCAACGCGGAAGCTAGTTTTGCTAGCTTAGCATCGTCACTTCCATTTCTTTTTCGTGTTGCCAGTTGCCACACGGGCGGCGACCATGTTGCCGATGCTAAGCTAGCAACCTCTTTTATAGATATTTATACTTTTTGATGATTATTGTTTTTTATACTTTTTAAATATTTTGTTTTTTGACATTTATATTACACTTCAATTTTACACGAAGACGAGAGAGTTTTATTTCCAAATAATTTTCCAGTTTTTACTTTCCCTTACTTTATCTTCACCAGTCTTCCTTCCATTATCGCTCATCTTCAACAACTATAATAGTCCAACAAGTTCGTGCGCGACCTTCCTGCGATATGATACGGGGCGCTCTGGATGTAAGCGGGGGCGGGTGATGCGGTGAGGAGCGAGTTTTCCCACCTCCCCGCATAGCTCGCCCCCGCTGGCATCTGGATTGCCCCGTCCCTGCCACTGTCTCTTATACCGTAGGAGGGTTGTCAGAAGATGTCGGACTATATTGATTGTATTTACTTGTGGTATAACAAAGCAGAATACAATTGCCACCATAATATAATCTCTGCTGCGGGCTTAGGCGACTAGGGGTTAAGATAGCGGTTTTGATTATCTAGACCTTAGACCTGGTGAGAATAGCGACTAGTTTTGAAAAGCAGTGACGCCTCAGAGTAGGTACGGCCGTTAATCCCAAAATGTTTAACACGTTTTTGAGTTAATATTAAATGGGCTATAAATAGAATCGTAAACCAATTGACTCTACTGTAGCAAGTTTCGGTAAGATAATTTGATGTCAGCGTTTAATTTACTAACAAAGTTATCAAGTAAACGCGCTACTAATGTGCAGCGGTGCCGCAACGTCGCGTTGCGTACAAATTGGATTACCTACATTGATGTCTAAGATTTACTGTTAACTGTTCCTTTGTAAACATGGAATACAATGAAACCCCTTAATGTAGCATTTTCTTTGTTGGGAATATCTTATTAAACATCTAATAATAATTGTAGACAACCAAAGTTACTTTTTATGCCGTGTGGTGTGGTGACGGCATTCCAGAATACAATTGTCACCACCCTCAGTGGATCGCGGTGCAGATTGATTTGATCACGATGCAAATATATTGGAAGCCCGTATACAGTGAAATTGGATCGCTATCATTGATTTTGGCCACCTTAAAATACGTGATGTTTGCTTGTTGCGCCTTAAATTTATAATTCTGTCACTTTAAGTGTTAAACTCACTATCAATCTAATGAACCACACCGAGAAGTCTACACGACGAAAATGAAATGTGCTCTAGCTTTACAAAGTGAAATGAGAACCAGAGCAAGAATTTGATTTACTCGGAAAAGAAAAGATCAAAGAGCAAAGGTGAAAGTCGCTCAGGTTCAAGTTCACGCTAAACAAGATTTTATTTTCCCATTTTCTAGACCACGTTCCATTCACGAGACAGTTGTGCAGTTTTTCGGCGTTTCTCTGGTAAATTAATAATTCATATTCCTACTACACTATGTGAGTGTGCCGTAATAAATAAATTCAAATAAAAATTAATTATTCGAAACGGAAATTAATTATTCTAAAATTTCAAGCATTTACATTATAATGTTCAAACAAAAATGAAATCATAATTGATTATTCTATTTTAAGTTTATGGTTTTTTTTAAGACCTAGACTACATTTTCCATTTTTAGTGTATAAATCGTGTCTTCTATGCTGACCTGGAAGCGAAAAAATAACGAAGACTGTGCCAGCCCCGACTCATTGCAGGAGTTTCGTAAAAGTATAGGTAAGTACTGTGAGAGGTTTGGGGCACCCAAACCTCAAAAAGCCAATGGTGGAGGGCAAGTCACCAACAACAGCATACCCAAAGAGAGTTGATGCAGGCAGACGGCTGGTTGTAAAATCTAAGCCAAAACCTTGAGCAGTATGGATTGGAATATTGTCATCCAATCACTCTCTCCGTTCATCAGTCTCTCAACATGGTCCGTTTCGTCATTTTCTATACATTTATTCATCACTAGCACCTTTGCGGAGTATGGATGATATGAATCAAAAGGGAGTGGATGGCTTGATGACGTCTGACCGATATAAATGGAATAATATATATATATTCTAAATTATATATATACTGCACTGACCCCCTGATATACTGGGAACAGGGCAGGGAGAAAAAGAGGTGTTTACGTTTACAAGAAAGTCACAGAATAAAAGTATGGTGTTTTTACTATAACGACTATGGCAATTATCATCAAAATATTGAAGAACGACAGATTTTTAACTATGCACTAGATGTTATCTGCAGAAGCAAAATTCAGGGACACGTTTGTTACCAACGTAACGCGTGTAGTACTAAGATCGTGCTGGACTAACCCCTTTTTTGACACTTGTCTACAAAAATAAATGAATCTGTAATAATAATAATTTATGTATTTCCGTTAATCATGATAATGATAAACTAGGTCAGATGAAATTATAGATAGGTTTTCTATTATTCAATCTAGACAATAAGTACTAAATTTGATTTCACTGACATTTCTTTCTATAATATATCAACACAATTGCTATGCCACATCGAATTTGCTCTTTAGTTCACGCGGACGGCAATATCATCCGCATTGTATAACGCCAAGCCATGTTCTCCACCTCCATGGAAGATTATCAAGCTGTGGCACAGATTTCGTCAATACGTATCGGGTGGAGCTAAACGCTAGTATTGTCACACTCCAACCACACAAACTATCTCACACATACCGCCGAAACAAAAAAATATCTTTACGTAATTTATTTTTTAGGAAACATATGCAGTTTATATTAAAACGAATTTTGCTCATAGTGAAATCATTCCCCCACGTAAAAGGCCATGAATCGCTCTCTTTCTGTCTCATTATTCTAATATTTGCCGTCTCACTTACTCAATTAGGTAGACGTTTTTGGGGCTAAGAAAAATTGAAACAAATCTTTGGACCCAAAAAGTATATTTATATTAATCCATAAATATTTTTCACTAATATTTTAATAATATTAAATTTTATATCTTCAGAAGCACGTAATAAATTTCTTACTTCGCGAATCAAAAAATAAACTTTCACCGATGAATTTTTGGTGGAATATCTCCTAATTCACCTCAACGACTAAGAAAAAAAAATTAAAACCAATCCAACAAAACAAAACGGAATCCCGATCGTAAATTCCAAGATAACCTCAAAAACCGGCGAAATGCAAAACTTTTAAAACTCCACAAAAGTATGATTTTACACTTGGAACTGTTGAACTGTGATATCCATAGGACAGTTTGGCTGGACACGAGTTTATTCTGCCACAATAACTTCTAAGCTTAACTTAAAAAAACACAATAAATCACTTCGTAAGCGCGCGGGGGTTTGAATTTTTTCGCGGCTCCCACAACTCGTCGGGAAGTTCCGAAAGCTGTCTAAAAATCACTGGGTACTCACGCTGCAAGATCCAGGTGAGGCATCAGGCCGACGACGAGGGCTATAGCCAGGCCGAAGTTGTTCACAACTCGCGGACGCTGCCGCATGGTTGAAACGTCCGCGGCCGCTCGGCAGAGGCCCGAGCGCTTGGAGCCGGCAGCTTGTTGTCAGCCTGCCGGCCAACTGACGAGCGTTCACGATCTCGCATCGCAGCGGAGCTCGCGCTTGCGCTGTTGCGCCTATCGACCGCGCGCTGTCTGCCTCCTTCCGCTCGCGCTGACGGCGCTCGGATCCTCAACTGGAGCCTTAAGTGACAAAAAGTTTGGGTCCCATCCCAAAATTCACGTTTGTCAGAAATTCAAAAAATTCAACTTTGGAATTTGTGAAATTTTTACATGCGAAATATTTTTTGGAAATTATGTCTAATTAGAGATAATGAAAAAAAAATTAATTACCTTAACAAAAAAAAATATAAAATTTTGTGTTTTGGCGCAAATTTTCCCGCTCGCTTGTAATAAGCGGCAACAGAGTATGCGCTGTTATCTTTTCGAGCACATGGGCCTCGTAGCTTGCAAAGTGAAATGGAAAGCGAGTTGTGTTCACAACTTTGCATTACTAGTCGATGTTCCAACTATAATAAAAACTATTTCAAAAATTAAATTTAAGAAAAAGACAACTTTGAACGTCTTTTAATTGCATATTATTTTTGAATTCCATCTAAATTTTTAAACGAGTCAGATACGCAAATCCAAGAGTTTATTTTTTGACAAAAAATATCTTAAGGCTTAGCATATGTGTTTTAAAAATAGGAACTCTAATGGCGTTTTTTATAAATAACAGAGAATTCAGGAATAGTTTAGAAAAGACCTGTCTGCCGCCTCGCCACTAGGAATATACAATGCGATATTTTTCACACAAATTGCGTTTGCGGTACAAGCTTTTGCAATCCGGCACATTCGGAGCTTTTTCTCCTATTTTAATGAATTACATTGTTGGAAGCCTAGGTACTTTCGCGTGAATTTTTTTTAAAAGGATGTATCATTCCTGTGTCTGCCGTTTGAAAATAAATAAAGATTATGAAGGCAGTTACTGTTTTAAGGGCTCACAATGAGTTAAAAGAAAAGTATTTATAGATACTGAGCAGAATAACTTTATAAAGAATGCAACCATTCTAAAGAACGGATATTCCTATTCTTGACTATAAAGTCGCAGCGTTTTATTTTTTAATGCAGTGAATTCCACAGTCGGATAGTTTGTATTGTAAATAGGTGAAATAAAATTATAATTGTGTTGAGGGGCCATTCAGTAGAAATTTAGCTACGTAGGATTATCAAATTTAATTTCATCGTTAATTAAATTCGTAGAATTAACGAGATTACATTTTTCGACGAATCCCCAAAAAGCAGACTCCAGTTAAAACCCTTTTATAACGACGATCACGTTGGCGTTGGGTAAATATTATCAAATTTCATTTATCATATTTTAAGTCACACCTAAGACAATCTTTTAACTTGAAATTATTATGAAATTAATCAAGAATTATATGTTTTAAGCATTCCTGGAGACAATTGTTCATTAATAGAATAAACAAATATTAAATACACTGTGCGTGAAGTCAGCGGCCTGCGGAAATGTTGCGTAATGATGTGTAGTGGGTTATTTGTCTTTGTCTTTGTGCCACCGTAGCAGCGTAGTGTTGTGTTGCGAGAGTTTTGTCTTTGTGCGGACGAAATGTGTTTGAACGACTTGAGTGCATCGCTCGTGCGCCGCTCGCCGCTTACTTCGAGGGCAGTTCCATACAAGTCTATACATTGTAATACTCCGCCGCTGCCACCGCTGCGGCTACCGCCGCTGCCTCTACCGCTACCCCGCTAACCGCTGACTTCGTGCGTGAAGCCTGAGTTCTTGTAATTAGAAGAAAAGTTTGTGTAATACAAAAGTTTTGTTGACACTTCGTTTGTTTACGAATCGCGCGCTCTTGTTAAAAAGCGCAAAATGATATTTGTAATTAGAAAAATAAATAATTAAATGCTGTCATATTTTTGTCACAGCACTTAAATTATTGTTGTTGAATGTATTGTAATTAAAATACAAAACAATTCCAAAGACTGCGAAGTTCTGAATGTTTTGAAATGGAGGCTTATGGACGTGTACTAAATATCAGCCTACATGAGTTTTAAACTGAGCGCCGAAGTCTAGTTTGGTAAATACCCAAAATTAAATGGTTGCAAAGTCTACAACAGTCTCAAACTAACCATAGCGTCTTACCACCAAACCTTTCACAATTACGAAGGAGCTAGTTTTTATAATGTCCGTTACCAATCCTTGGTATGTACCTCATTTGTACTTACTATAGAATACAAAAAATAAATGCATACCTACCTAAAGTAACGTCTGTTTATTAACAACCACTTTTCACCAACTATGTTGGGTCCCATGCAATAGGGGCTAGCCTCAAGCCGGCCTAGTAAATCCCAGTAATGCTAAGTGGTGTAGAACGAACATTGCTACTCAATCCATTCCTCAGCATATTGACAACCCTTAGTCGCCTTCTACAACGCCCCGGAGACATAGGGGATGGTGACAATAGTATTCTTACTCTGTATAGCAGCACAGCACATAATTTAGTCACAGTATATTATTCTAAATATAGATGTAGAGCAGTACCTATTCAGTCGAAGCACTCAAATTGATTGCATCGCTTAAAATGTCGACCCTTCCCATCGCCAATACTCACATCATCGAGTGGCGTATTGAAATAGAACAGTTTCAGTGTACAGGCATAATTAAGTCACAATAGCCGTTTAATGTCACGGCTATTAATTATTTCGAATTGCTTTATTGACAATATTTATACTGTATATAACATTGACCTTGTAAAAAATATTTAATTATTCAATTCAATTATCAAGGATGGGATAGGAATACTAACATAATATATTTATACAACACTGTGATCTGATATCCACCATATCCTAAATTTAGGCAACCTTGTGGAATCTTTCGACATAGTACTCGTCACACGACAATCCCAGGCGATTATCGCAATGCCTCCTCGCCCCCCACCCCGCAATATTACACACGCACTCCCGCGCTACGCTCCGTAGTGCGGGGCAGCGCGAGAATCGCCCCAGTCATCCCGGCCACACATGATAGGTACTACAGGGGAATACTCGAACTTTGTGTAAGCTTGCTCGCTCGCGTGATATCGAACGATACACTGCGGCGGGTAAAATTACGATGCTTCCGCTGTAGACTTTAAATACACGCTATTTGAATGCAGAACAATGATTCTACAGTTGAACTCAAATCCTAGATCTTCTTAATAATGTCTCATTAGATTTTGGTAAAAATAAATAGTAGGCACAATTTCACATGATTGTATTTACAAAGAAGTAGTATATTAGTAGAAGAAGTATATTACTCACCAAACAAAAAGATGACAGATCGTTTGTTGTTATCGTAATAGATCCAGATAAACGGTAAAATAATCACTATCAGAAACCCGAGGGTGTTTTCACGAAGTATAATAGCCAACGGGCTCCAAACAACAAGAAACAAATAGCGCTAAATCTACTTAGGTCGAGGTGCACTATATACGCTAATTTGTAGTGAGAACAAATAAAGTTTCCGCTTAGTAAATTATTTTAACGCTATTAGTCCTTTCGTGATTAAAGCCTCTCACAGCCAGAAGCGGTCAGCGGTTGCGGTAGCGGTGGCGGCCAGTTATAACGTAGGTAACATAAGGATATTATTCGATTTTAATTTTAAAATTATATAAATGTTAGAAAAATTAGTACAATGATTTTGGTGGTTAGAAAAAGAATTTCGAAAAATTATGATCTTGAGGCGGGAATCGAACCCGCGTCCGCTGCTATCCGGGCAGGTGCCTGACCGCTCGGCCACCCAAACTCTAATTAACTTGCCGAAATTCTTCTAATCTTTACACTTCACGTTGTAAGCCAACGGGTACCCTCGCAATGTAGAAATAAATTTCAAACATAATTTTTGAAAGCTTTGGAATTTCGGCAAGTTAATTAGAGTCTTGGGTGGCCGAGCGGTCAGGCACCTGCCCAGATAGCAGCGGACGCGGGTTCGATTCCCGCCTCAAGATCATAATTTTTCGAAATTCTTTTTCTAACCACCAAAATCTTTGTAATAAGGATATTATTCAAACCAGCGCGGTCAACGTTTGTACGGGTTCACCACCGCCACCGTCCCGCCACCACTGCTGTGGTCTGAGGCTTAAAGCCTTTTGTTGCCTACGTTACAACTACCCGCCACCGCTATCGCCACCGCTGGCCGCTTCTGTCTGTGAGAGGCTTTATAGCGACTGTATAAATAACTGATGAATCTTCAATATTTTTCGTCATCATTTTCTGTAGTTTGGTTGTGGTGGTGATGATGATGGGGATACGGGGGATATGGAAGACTTTCCGCCACGTGGACTAAAGACAAACTAGTAGGAAGTAGTTAGACGGATCAATCCCGGAATCCTGCAGCAGTCTGAAAAGGCTGCTAACTTTTTTGTTGATCTGGGTTGGTTGGAGTAGGGTGATGGAGGGAGACATGCACAGTGGCCCAATCATGGGACTTAGTACGGACAAGGCTCAGCTAAACTAAACTCACCATGCCACTATCCATTGACTGACATTAGCGAACATGGCTTAGTTTACGCAATCGCAGGGCGAGCGAGCTAAGCCGCTGCTCAACCGAGCTCATTGACAAGAAAAACGTACGGCTCGCTGGTAGTATTATTTGGATTTTTCCACATGCGGAATACGACTATACCTACTCGTAAACGTGCGGAAGTAATACGAGTAGAGTACGACCTTCAGGCGCTGCTGCCGCGATATGCTCGCTTTGCTCGCTCAGCTCACAGTTTTAGATTACCCTCACTTTCTAGGTCACAGTTTTAGATTACCCTCACAAACTCACAGTATAAAGCTCACAATATAAAGTTATTATTAAACATAAATTAAATTTGAAATCATTATTTGTTTGTCATTTGAATATTATGTAAATTTTTAAAATATTATGAAATTCGTAATTAAAATTTAGAAAAATACACGAGGGACTCGAACCCGCGTCTTTCGGCACTCGGGCGATTGTTTAAACCACTATGCCGACGAGCTCAAGATTTTTCGGGCGATTGCGTAAACTTATCAATGTTCACCAAGGTCGGTAATTGGATGGGTGAGAATATTCACCTTATAAATTATGCTTGTCAACAAAAATAATAATCGTAAGAATTAAGTTTGTTTATAAAAATTATTTATCAATTTGGCCGAAGTCTAGTTAGTTAGGTTGAGTTTTCCTCCCTTGTGCATAAAGACTAACGCCGCGTTTAGAAGTTCGTAGCGTATGAAAAAAACTGCTAGCTTTTCGACCTTGGCCCGCAAAAATTCGGTCGGCATTTTATTTTGAATCTGAACTCTATCACTGGGAGATCTACTGTAGTATGTTGTATTTTGCTTCGTTGTATTTTATTTTTCAATTTGGTTTACCTTAAAAGACTGAACTGAACTTGATAACAATGAAATGTATGTTTCTTTTTGTTAATGATTGGAGGTTATAATTTGTTTTAAAGGTCTTTGAACTTAAAGACGTTACGAACTTAAGAACGTCTTTTGATTTTTATTTCATGATTTATCACTTTAGTAATCGGTGCTGGTGTAAGCTGTATGTAGATCATCACAAACAGCTTATTTATGTCTCTACTCCTCGGTCACAATGAACGAAAATTATAAATAACTTCTATTCAGTTCTTTAAAGTTTTCATCTATACAAGAATCTCTTAAGATTGAAGTTATGACAAGCGTTATATTTGAACTTGAACTAATTGTACTAGTATAGTACCAAGTTAATCCAGCACCAGCACTGTTTACTATTAAAACAACAAGTAGTAATACTGGTTGAACTGATAATATTGGGTGGAATCAACAGAATAAAATTCCTGTGGTATCTATACTAATCTTATAAAGCTGAATAGTTTGTTTGGTTGGTTGAACGCGCTAATCTCAGAATCTACTGAAATTGAAAAAATCTTTTTGTATTGGATATAAAGTCCATTTATCGAGGAAAGCTATTTAGTAACCGACATTAACGCGAGCGAAGCCGCGGGCGACCACTAGTTTATTATAAGTCTGAGGAAAACTCTCGTAACCGCGATGTAAAGTACCCCCAGCGCCACCTATTGGCGAGTACAAACGAACGCGTAATTGACGTTTTCATGGTGCTACTAGCGCAAACACGTTACATAATATTTTTTGGAAAATAAATCTAGTAATAACGCTCTGAAGGCCCTCGGGATCTTCCCGTAGCCTTTATTACCCTAACGGAAATTAGTGTCGGGTATCAACGCTTAGCCACGTGTCTTTAATTCCTCGAGTGCTGACCCCATAAGAGGCACTTACGCGGCACTTTCAGAAAAGGTATTTTCTTGGAGTTGCGTCACAGGTCTCACGCTCTCGTGATCCAATTAACCAATGAGTCTTGTTTAGCAGTTATGGTGAGTTTGGAGTACTTACAAACATACAGCACTGTTAATAAAACACCGACCTAGTCTTTGGCTGAACGCTCTGCAACTATGGTAAGAAATAAATGCCTTTTCCTTACGGAATAAGGTTAAAAATTATTTGAATCTGATGTGCTCGCGATGTAACTCGGTCAAAAATAGTTTTTCGCGTCGATTCCCTAAAGTTGGCGATTTTGGATTCGGTCGTTGCTTTATACATATCTATATCAACACTATATCCCCGAAGGGGTAGGCAGAAGTGAATTAAAGACCCACTTTTTGTCAATTAAGTTTCGTCCCATGTAATAGGCGAGCCTATTGCCGTCTTTCGGGCACATAAATCGCAGTATGTTGCTAGGTGGTATAAGAGGAATGCTACTGCCCATTACTCTTCACTGTCTAGTCGCCTTTAGAGACGGGGGAGATGAGGGTAGTGACAATTGTAGTCTTTCTGTTGTATTCTGTACTTTTGTCTAATAGAGCATATGTAATTTAAGATGAAATCTGTTCCGCGCAGCCTGTAATAGACGAGAAGAACGAAAGATAGGAAACAGCACACAAGGGAAAGAGATAGCTATAATTGCGCTCGATGCATACTAATTGCAAGACCCCACTACATAATTGCAAGAGTCTTCACATAATTATTAACTGCTTCTTGAATAATTATATAACATAACTAGTGGTCGCCCGCGGCTTCGCTCACCTTAATGTCGGTTATTAAACCTATAACCTTATAGCCTTCCTCGATAAATGGGCTATCCAACAAAACAATATGTTTTTAATTTGAGTCAGTAGTTCCTTGAAATTACCGTGTTGAACCAAACAACCTCTTCAGCTTTATAATATTAGTAGTACAGATTGTCCCACACCGTATTGCTAACGCTAACGTAAACGTAGCGGAACTAGGTGATCAAAATAACTTTTTCTCCATTAGCGGTTACATCATTAACTGCCGCACTCAGAGACGTCAATTAACGATAATGAGTACTGAATGTCAAAAAATGACAATTCAAAACTAGTATCTATTCTTGTCAGATCTTTGGTCTAAATTTAAATGAAAATTTTTGACATTGAGTACTCATTAAAGTTATTTGACGTCTCTGAGTGCGGCAGTAAAAGTAGCAGAGACCAAAAATCAGCAGACCAATCACGCGAATTGGGCGAATTCCACGAAACGGCTTGTTGAAATACACAAAAGTAAGCACTCGATTACCTAAATTACAACGGGGAGACTTCACAAAAATCATAAGCCAAAGTCAACAAGCTTCCAAGCAATAAAAATAATTGATTCCCCGTAATGTAAGTCTGGAAACGTGTAAATAAGACCTGATAAAGCTGTTTTTCGAGGGAGAAAAGTTGTATCAATATTTTTTGTTATTTATCTTCTCAGATGGCAAAGCCACTAACAGGGACAAACTGAAGGTGCTTAATAAGGTGAAGGTGTTTTATTAGTACACGCGACATCCACGTTTCTCAGCATGTGGGTTCACAAGTGGGTTGGAAGATATTTCTTTTAGAAATAAACCACACCTTTTGTACTATTTATAAATTGGTATTTCTAGTATATTTGTAATATGATATAATATGTATTGGTAATACTCGTGTACAATAAATGATTAAATAAAGGTGCCCAGAGTTCTTTGTGTGGAAGCCGGTCACACGTCCGTCGGTATTCGTATAAGATTTGCATTTCAAAATCATCCATCGTATTAAAATGATATACCTATTAGTAGCGATTTATGACAAAGTTGTTAAAAGTTTTTAAGCCAATCTTGCTCAGTTATTACTAAGTGCCTAAGTCACAAGCCCTATTGCTCTATACTGACTTCAGATCGAAAGAAAGCGAAGATGTAAGAAATTTTTTAAAAAGTTTTTATTGAAAGTCTTGAACCCGCGTCTTAAGCAATCCAGGCGGCTGCCTAAGGATTCATGCGGCAAACTTTCTCTAACCATTCAACGATTGCAACGTTGTAAGGTAACCTTTGGTTGACCAACGTTAAATTTGAAATAAAATTATGTTATATCACACATCTTTCCACTTGAATTGTTCTGCCTTTGTAATAAGGTTAACTAATGCGATTTACGGATTCTTCAACCTGGGTATATCACCACAGTCGCTGTATGAAGCGGTTAATTTGAAACACCGTATGGGACCTTTTGCACTATAGGGCGAGCGATGAAAATGACTCTAACAGGTTTTGCTAGTGATTCTAATCACGCTGACATAAAGCTTAAGCCATTTTAACACTCAAGAAGGTAAAAGGGTAACCACCAACACTTGACCTCAGCTAGTTTCCTCCCGAAATTACTTTTACCCGTCCAATTAGTACTCACCGAGTAAGGATGCGGGATCCATTGTGAAGTCAAGGGAACTCCATGGTGGTTTCTAACGATGTTGGAATTTACTTAATTAACAAATAAAAATGAACAAAAAAACTAATTTTTCGGAATTTTAATAAATTATTTAAGAGGCAAAAAGTTTTCATGATTTTAAACTTTGCATATAAATGCATGAAGCAAAATTTCGAATATACCAACAAAATATTTTTAATATTAACTTTGGTAATATTAAATTAAATTGTCAATTAAATAATAATGAACAGTAAATTATTAAATTTATAAATGTTTTAAAACTAAGGGACTAAAAGCTAAATTAAAGGTAGAAAACCTCGCCTAGGTCTTCTGAGACAGGAAGTGTACCAATAACGCTGGCTGCATTACCTCGCTGAATGGCGAGACTAATTTTTTGCGCGAAATACAGACCAGCCTTATTGTCACCTACTGTCTCACGTAGCCGCTTTGTAATGTCCCGAAAAAGTCGGTGAGCTCCTGGACCCCATGGTCCCAGAGTCTCTACCCCAAACGGCTCAAATAGGTAGTCTCCTGAGAGACCAGCGTATTTGCGCCGTTTAAGGGATTCAGCGGAAGCTGCAGCCGATCCGGACATTGCTGAGGTAGCTGGAATATGGGACGTTGCTAGAGTGTCCACGCAAGTGGCGTCCCATACCAGACATTTTCCCTTCTTCCAGGGAACGAGAGTCATGCCGTCAGGCCTCTTACCATCATCCCGTGCTAAGCCATTAGGCTCCAAAGCAGCGGGCATTCCGGTAGTTACGAGGGCCCGGCGGATGATGTCATTAACATTGGTAACATTTTTAATAATATGATACCGTCCGGTAATTTTGTAAAGGATGTCAGTTGCCATGTGCATATTTCCCAGAGTTGTAATAAACATGTCAAAATAAATAACAAAGGTTCAAAATGTCTGAACAGGTTGAAAAGGTTGAACAGCTCCAAGTCTTTCTCTGACGCATCTAGCGACTCTCATAATTTTCATCTCGAGTCTTGAGGCAATTGAATTCAGAATACCAACCACAAATAATTAACTAAAAGCCAGACGTGTTAAAACGTCTACAAGATAATTGCTCAGGCATCGTCAACCGTTACAATTATAGCACCAAATTAGATCTTACTTCGGCATAGCTTGGGAATTGGTTTTAAACAATTTAACACCGATTTAGTTCTATAACGGAATAACAGTGAAATGCCACAGACACCAACGTCGTATTCCACCAATAATGTATGAATAGCTGTATTAAAAGTGCCTACGCTTGTGTAGGGAAAATTGTCTTAAAAAGCACCACACGCTTATCATCATCAGTGCTTTGACAGGGCAAGCGGCAACATGATTGATAGGGCGCCTCGTCGGTTCGATAAAAGACAGCTGAATATACCATTTACTTCCTAATAATCCGGTTGAAATTCGACGCTCTGTCCAAATGCTACACACGGTTACATGATACTGTGCTACGTGGCAGAACAGAATAAATAAATAAATACTCATATAATATTAATCAGCCTTATTAGTAAACACGGTTTAAAGAAAGACTTGTTACTCGGTGTTTTGTCTCGTTTCCTCGCATTCAAAATCATGTTTGTGTGACGAAGACAAAACGTGGAATACCATGTTTACTACCAGTTTATTGATAAGACGGAAGGTGTTTACAATTGTTATTACATTACCCCGACGATGTTTAAAGCGTCGTTTCAAGACGTATGCGCTGCGGGTGCTTTGCATTTTTATTCTTGTGGGCCGACTATTAAAGTGTCATGGACGTTGTAAAGCTCTAGGATACGATGGGACATGAAGAATGCTTCACCCTAAAATATATTACATCGTCACGGGGTCCATTCGACGGTTATAAGGCTATTTTCTCTCTACAATTTCATGCATAGAGATGTTCTGTTTTCCAGGACAACTATAGGCTGATTATGATGACTCAGCAAAATCAGGCAAAGTTTACTTCTTTCTCTTTGCTACGATCCTTACACACTTCTTCCTCTCCAACCAATCTCATTAATGTTCTCGAACATTCCCAGTGGTTGCTCGTACTCATATGGCCTCCTTTTAATAGACATTCAATTTGAATTATAAATACAATTATGAGAAATCCAACTATGGTTTGTTCGTTTTCTTTTGCGACAAGTGACAATTTGTAAAAGCAAAAGTCTTTTATCGTGAACAGATGTTTCTATATTACACTATACACCCAAGTATAGTATCTATCTACTTGCAATCCGGCTAATTGCGTACTCCCTGAAGGCCAGATCTTATACCATTTCAAGGACACACAGCTCAGTGTGATACAGAGCTAGTTACACGAGTGCCGCTGATGACATCTCAGCATATCAAGCGAGATTGCTGCCGAGATTCGCTCGTTAAAGAAACATTACGTCTATTCCCGGATGAAAGAGCAATCAGATTATATTGTAAATAAATGAAATAAGTCCAAGCTTTTGTCTTCTAAGAAAATTTGGGCTTTCAAGACCAAAATGCTTGTTGAAATAACAATTATTTAACGCTCTGTTTATTGAGCGGTTATTACGATTCGACGTTGAGCTCACCTCACCTTCTGTCTGCACGTATTAAGGAAAAAGACGTTGTAAAAGGCCTGCTGCCTGATGGTTATCAACATATTATGTCAAAATGTATTTATGTCTTACCCGTGTTGTGGAGACCAACTGGAAATCTTTCCTGGGATGGAAGCGCGTTAAGCTGTTACCAATAAACCCGTATATAAGGACATAATAAAACTTTATTTTCATGCTATTTATTATAGTAGTGTAAATTATTTCATTCTTACAAGTGCTTACACGATAAATTTTTAATAAGCATATAGCAGAATTAGACCACAAATCTAGCGACATAACACTGTCCAATTTACTTATAACGTAAATCAAGTCCACGTTGATCATTGTTTGTAAGTTAAAATTCTGCTGCATAACTTTTACCGCACTGCACCACGTGGCAATCTACAGACTAAACAACACGCGCCAGTGTGAGTAGCGTCTGACACGCGCCTGTGTGAGTGGTGTCTGTTACGCGCCTGTGCCAGTGTGAGTAGCACCAGCCACGCGCTTTTTACCTCCCGCCCCACCGCAAACCTCTCAGTCGGCGCCAGACGCGCTATGGAACGGACGTGTCGCAGTATAGCTTGACGGTAAGTAACCTCCGTAATTAATCACGATTCGTTCAAAAATTATACATCGTACAAAGTATTGCTTTGCTCCTATTTTAACAGGCTTAAAACTAGTGTCTGTAACGATTATCGTTGTTATAGTTGCTAAATTAGTGCTTAATTATTTAATGTCCGCAGTTTACTGTTCGTATCATCGACTCAGGAATCCCGTATTCCAGCGACTCTGAAACCTAAATATTTTAGCGTGATTTAGCGTATATGTGCGACACAAACTGGAGAGTTTTGGGCTACATCAATTCTGCTGCGTTTGAATCAACAGAAGAAGAAGCTTTTAAAGAAGAAATTTGTACTTTACTAGCGTTATATCTATGAAGCCACGGTTTTCAAGTCCAGCCATGAATGCCCAAAAGCAAATTAATCATCGAAGAGTTAGGACGCCTTTTCACCACGTAAGTGTGGTGTACTATTTTGTTATATTATTATTGTATCGAAGCGACCTTTTGGTATTTTATTGATCGTTGTCTGAAGAGTGTCACTTAGTATTTATGCTAACAAAATCAAACTATGCAAGGAGTTCAGTATCTTTGTCGTTCGGCTGATTTTGGTAGGCAACTAAAGTTACCTCGATCTTGTTTCAACAAACAAGATCGTAATAAGTACCTATAAAAACAGTATGGAAATAATGTGGCATGAGCCTTGAACTGTTCTACTATTTATCGAAACAATCCTTGTCGTATTTGAAACCTCTTCAGGAATTTCGTTATTTGAAATCACCGTACAGTATTGCCACACTACAAGAGTCTTATCGGGAATTTATTAATTAACGTTAATGTAACGACCAGTCTGGATACTGCTGGGGTAATTTTTACAATAACGACTGTTGGATCTGACTTAATGCTGAATGGGACGTAAGAAAGAAAGAAAATATTTTAGAATAGAGGGAAGGTAAAAGAGATAAAAGACGACTAATTAGTTCTATAGCTGTGATTTTTTTTCTATCTCAGGTACCAATTAATATTGTTACGTGTAACAATAATTGTATGTTTCCCAAAGAGTAGTAATAAATAAAAACCCCATAGTTTACTCTTAAAGTTGAATACGATCGTTAGGATAAAGGTTGACATCATTTATGAATTTTCAGAATTCCATTAATTTAAGAATTTTCAGCATAGTTATTAGTCGGCAACCTACCTTTAACACACTCATCTTATTGCAGAGTCCCTTGGATAATTCACGGTTGGCAAACAGTAGGCTGTCAACTTATCAATAAAATTAACTAAAGTCTATCTATACTACAGGTCGAATATATTAGCGAGTTTCAGATACTCGTCGCCTGCAATGCGCCAATTTTTGAACCAGGAACATTACAGGAGGCAAGTATTTTGACGTCACTGTGAAAGAGAGCGATAGCAGAAGACTGTGTGTAGTATGAAGATCATGTTTTCTGTGTGACGTGTAAATGAACTTCAGCCGTAGCGAGTGTGAACTTGGCAAAAGGTAAGTTGTAACTCTGTGGACGTTGATCGTATATCACATTAGCATACAGCACAAAGCGAAAGCCCCAGGACTTGGAAACTGTCGCGTCTCGCACTGAATTGCCTTTGGGGTTTTAGCTCAGTACCTAGTTGCGTAAGCAGTTCTTGGTCGGCAAAAGACAGTTGCTCTAGATACGTGGCCCCGTATGCCGAAATACTGTCTCTTAAAAAATCACAATTTTCTGATTTTTGTTAGTATCTGATAGATAAATTAATTATTTACGTAATGAGATATGCCACATAAGTTTACTCTTTTTTAAAGTATGGAAAGTCTACCAAAATTTTTCGCAGGTATCTCAGCAACTTAGAGGAATAAAATACATTTAGTTAAAATTAAATTAATTTCACGAAAGTCCCTATTGTTGAGATAACGCTTTTGGCTTATGAGGGCAGAATAATACAATGTTAGCTTTCCCTATAGTCAAAGTTATAATACGTCAAAGGATCTTGATGGTGCAGAGAAAAGCAGACTCAGTCTGAAATTTTCTCCGAACTTTTAAAAGCCTCACATTTTTAGTTGTCCTTAGCTGCAACTACAATAAGTTACAATACAAACAAATAAACATGGTAACTCAATGGTAGGTTATGGTCGTGGTATTTTATTTTGTATTTATTACTTTTCATTCAAAAATTCATTTCCCTTACTAACAGTCAATCCTACTCCAAGAAAACACTGAATAAAAATACAATAGTGAGATTGACTAATTAATTTCAAACAGAAACTGTAAACTGCTTAAATTTAAGACACTTACTGCCGCACTCAGAGACGTCAATTAACTTTAATGAGTATTTAATGTCAAAAATTTTCATTCAAATCTAGACCATAGACCCGGCAAGAATAGAGACTAGATTTGAATTGTCATTTTTTTACGTTAAGTACTCATTATCGTTATTTGACGTCTCTGAGTGCGGCAGTTATTGATATTCTTATTTATTGTTTCCGCAACAGAAGACAGACGATGTCTGGATGGACCGGCTTCATAAATATTGGTTATAGAGGGCTCGGAACTTGAATGAGACAGTTGTGTTCTGCTTTTACCTGTCAAAGGCAGGTGGTTACAGTCGAACATCTCCTGGAAACAAAAATAAAAAAAGTTAAAACTACCCTCTACTTGATCTGTATTTCTACAGAAAATTGTTACTTTAACACATTAATGAAAACAATTGATGAACTGTGACGTGAGCATAGGCAATGATTATTTATAGAAATGTATAGGTGATCAAACCAATCCTAAAGTCCACTCAATAAATTAAAAAGTATCTGCAGAAGTCTGGTATGTGTACAAGGAATATTAAAAACGTAAACAATATTTCTTGCTATTTCCACTTGAATAGCATTTGAGGAGATAAGTTTAGTTATGATTTGATTTTTATTTAAACATTATATAAAAGTTATAAAAAATGTAACGAAGAAAATAAAGAAAATTTCCGAAATATTATTGCCCGGTTTGCAGATGACACGGGTTCGATTCCCGTATCTTGCACTTATCTTCTTCTTAGATACTGATTCGCACTCTGGTTTCATTACCAATCAACTAGCAATAGGTGTAACCTATCATATCAAATTGTCACCAGTCATCGAACAATCCGATACCCAGCTACGAGCAGGTAACTGTTTGTTTCATCTGGCGTGAATATCTAATATAATGTCGATAGGGTGATTCTATAAGCAATTGCATCTCTAATCTTGCATATAGTCATGTTTCTCATCATGTGCATAATACATTTGGTATCAATCCTCTACCTCGCTTATTGTATCACGTGTCAAACCCATGTATGGGGATAATTCTGTACTTTGTGTGAAGGACATTATCCTTGACATTATCATGTTCGAGCTTATCATAGTCACACTGACTATTAGGACTAATATAAAACGTGGTCAATGGACGTGGACTTTGAAAAACCAATTATTTGAAAAAGTGACCTCTGCCTACCCCCGTGCAAGAAGGGCCTGACATTTCTGTGGCGGAACGGAAAGAAAGCGAACTTTTTTATGGAAGTAGTACACAGCATAATGACTTTTATGCCAATCCCGCAAAATACAAACTATATTAGGTAAGTTTATAAGGTAAGTGCAAGAATTAAAATTGAACCTTACGCTAAGTTACCTAATCACCAATTGGGAATATCACTAGCCCCACTACCATCATCATCTTTGCCTTAGCCCCAGTTCCTAATGTACCGCCGTCATTACCAGAAAAATATTCCGTCGCGTGCCGTCAAATTCGAGTTCGATCAAATCACGGTGGTATTTATTCACGAGTTGGTATTTATTTTCATTGGAATACGTAGGTATAAATACGTTGGTATATACTGCTTATAAGAAAATACTACACATAAACCAGCAAGTCAGCAGGGTTATTAACTAAGTCGATAGCTATTGCTTTCCTCTACCCATCACGAGGAGCTCGCTAGCGCAGTGGCACAGCGCGCTTGGCCTGCGATTGCGTAAACTAAGCAATTTCGGTAAGGCCGGTCATTGGATGAGTGACCAAAAATTTATTATCTCGAGTTCCTTCGTGCTTCGGAAGGCACGTTAAGCCGTTGGTCCCGGCTGCATCTGCAGTCGCTAGTACCGACCAACCCGCACTGGGCCTGAGTGGTGGTTTATGGCCCAATCTTCCTATATTCTTCCATCCATAGGGAAGGCCCGTGCCCCAGCAGTGGGGATATAAAGGGCTGATGGTGATGATGACCCATCACTCTGACTCATTGAGAATAATAGCAAAGTGCACAGATCTAAGATTGACGGGCTATGCAACAACCCAGCAGGTCACGACACTAGGTGCCAAAATTCCCCAATCTCAAAAATGGCTCTTTTGAGAAATCGACTTCATAGAATTTTGTGTAATTTTGTGCATTTTGTGTAATAGTTAGAAAGTATTATACCTATATTTGGTGCCGACCAAGAAATTACAGCATAGCATAGGTAGTAGCTTCACGTAATGCACTTCGATAACTGCCCATTATTCTGACAGGTATATGTCAAGTGTTGAACTAGATGCGAAAGCAGGGCAAGCAGAAATAGATGTAAAACAATGGTTCGTAACTACCACACCGTTAATCAGTGGTTGCGCCGGCTGCCCACCCAATGGAAACATGGAGTTCCATTTCATCCCCTCGCAAAACGTGACACCCAACCCAATAGCCTAAACAAAGAGTTCACTGATCACAATTCACAATACACGGCACAATCACAGGGAGCGCGCCACAATCTAATCTCGCTCCAAATTCGATATTCCCAGGGGTCATATTCATTTGGCTCTTATTGAGTGCGGGTTCGATGAGTCACGTCGATATTTTGAGTTACAAAAACTACATACACACATTAAATCACGCCTATTTGTCCCCGAAAGGTAGTACGTAGGAGTGAACTAACACCCACGTTTCTATAATTATTCTAGGCCCCGTGTAATATGGGGTGAGCTCATTGCCATGTATCGGGCACCTAAATCGCTGTAGCGATAACAATTCCTTATCGCTGTTATCCATAGTCACACGACACTCACGGGAGTGATTCGGGGTGGTGACAATTGTATTCTGCTCTGCCGGCACCACACAACTTTACCTTTCAAGCGATTTATGCACACGCCGGTGTACAGACAACTTTTAGCCATAAGCTATGCAAGCACACCCGGGCGCACATAAGGAACACGCTCGTATTGACTGTCAATTACTTTTCAAGCTTAAAATATTCTTAATCAACGTACATAGGTTAAAATTATGCGTACGCGCAATTCTAGTAGTTGGTGGTTATATTCTAAAATTTTATCTTTATTGCGCTTATAAAGTTGCATCTTGATTCTGCAGACTAATCAAATAATCATAGATCGCGTTAACGGAAACCGCACAAGTAATTAATCGACTAGCTATTAACTAGCCAAGATAAATTAATACAGACGGGACGGATTCGCCGGAAATCTGGTCTCCAAATATAGGTATATCTTACTCGCAATTACGGACATTCAATTAAGTCCCGAAAATAGTGTATCCTTATTAATAAGAAAGTGATAGAGTTCAATATCGGTAATGATGCGTGTCTCAAAGACCGCCTTCTACATCCTCTCAAAAACTCGATTTTACGCTTTTCAAAGCACGGAAGTCAAAGAACTCGAGATAACAAATTTAATGACCGGCCGTAGCGAAAATTATTTAGTTAACGCAATCGCAGGCCAAGCGCGCTATGCCACTGTGCTAGTGAGTTCCTCTTTTCTTTTATTTGTCAACTGAAAAAATAACACACATTAAATCACCAGACCGTGTTGACGGCGAAAATTTAGTTGACCGCCCGATTCACTTTCGGGGAACGAGCCCACAGCGAGTGACGTGCGACGAGGCAGATACACAAAATCACAACAGAAATTGATGAATTGGAAAAGTTAATCAACTTTTTCTCACCGCCTCGTCTCGCCGACCGTCACCGCTATCGGGTAAACAAACAATTTATCTACCTACCGCGAGGATATAATTACATTTTACTTTGTAATCTTATAATAAACGTTTCAATGTTGTAGCTGTATTAACGAACCGAAAATGTCCAAACAATATCTGGGTCTGGTTTTGGTATCGCTTCGGGGCAATGGATTTTCTAGTTTCTTGTTTTGTTTAGGTACAACTGGATGTCAGAACACTAAAATCAGACGTTGTTATAATAATATTGGACGAAAATAAAATTGCGGCGAAGCTTTCTATTTTTGTAATTCTTAATTAGGTAGTTCATTTCTATTGCCCACTGTGTTCTCTTGTTACTACGTGTCAATTAGCTATGTGATAAATGGATAGTAATTATTTCTTGTCCTTTGTTTTTTTGTTTTATTTTTATCTTAGATGATATGACATTAAAGGTCAACTCACACACGCAAATACAATGTTTAATCGAACTCACTAATACATACTTAGCGTTTAAAGGCATACCTTAGCTTAAGGGCCTACTTGATATATTAATAAGCAAAAGATACTCAATAATGTCTAAGTACTCCGGGTCGTACCTAAATCTTTAGATTTCTCCAAACAATTTTAAACAAACAACAATTTTTAATGTTCCTACTGCTGAGGCACACATACGGTTATTATCTATATAGATGAATGTGAAAATATTAAGGGAGAATGGGTTGACTGACGTGCACGAACCTGACTCAGTGCGGGTAGGTGGGTAGTTCGAATGATTTCATGATTGAGGCACAAAATCGATTTAAATACTGCAATTAGAGTACCGTATTTTCTCTTTCCCGTACCACACTTAACCACTCGCTGTAATTCAAAAATCAATAGGCTATAAATAGGTTATCTACTATAAAAAAGTTTCGTTACACTGCGAAGTAATACACCGTAATTATTCAACCGCCTTGTGATAAAAAATATTGACTTTTCTGCGAACCAAACATAATCGACGAATGTAGCTCGAGAGCGGTTAACGCACACCGCAAAATTAGTAAAACGTCAGAAGCATTTCATAAGCAACGCATTTACGGCCTTATTATTAATCGTGGTTAAAGTATAGACTAGTTGTTCAGTGTGCTGTCTCTTTTCCTCGCATTCAAAATCATGTTTGTGAGACGAAGACAAAACGCGGAATAGCTATACCATGTTTACTACCAGTTTATTAATAAGACGATTAAGGTTCAGATGGGCCATCTCGATCTCGGCTCCACCGCGGAGATAGTGTGGTACCGCCAACCAGATGGTCGTATGTTAGTAGACCGGTGGGACTCCTCAGTGGCTGGGTGCAGTTTCATAGCAAGATTTTAATTAATAAATAACCGCCACACTTTCAGGCGTCAATTAACATTAATGATCTACTTAGTGTCAAGAAATTTCATTTAAATCTAGACCATAATAGACCCGGCAAGAATAGTGACCAGTTTTGAATTGTAATTTTTTTTTAATTAATTACTCATTCTCTCTATTTGAAGTCAAAGAAGAATTACTATTAGCCTATAGGATGCCACTGCTGGGCACTATAAAATAAATAAATATTTATTAGAAGTATCAAACATACAATAATAATTTCAGTGCACGTGACCTGCCATTTATGGGTTTCACCTTTCAAGTTCATTTCTGGGGAATCATCACCTGTACAGAATCGTTACTACTCTATAAATAAATTAGGGTACCTACTTCTGTAGCGTGGCGAGAAACGTGGATTTGAAAGTTAGCTTCAAAAACGTAAAACAGTTTGTACCAACGATATTTTAGGGTACTTTTTTGTGAAGGAAGCCTAACAAAAACGGATATAAACAGATTGTACTTTTATTTTGAAGTTGGGGCAATAACATCCACACCACAATAGGCATAAAACAATAGCGTCTTTTGAAAATTAAAAATAGACCTCGCGTAGTACAATTATATAAGCTAACTCGTGATCGCCCGCGGCTTCGATCGCGTTAATATATAATATAGCCTAGAGCCTTCTTCAATAAATGGACTATCCAACACAAAAATAATTTTTAATTTGTTTCTGAGATTACCGCGTTCAACCAACCAACCAAACAAACAAACTCTTCAGTTTTATAATATTATAAACAATCTAACTAGTAAATATTAACATGTCTTACTTTACGGAAACTTAATATTAGAAAGACAGAGAATATACAGAGAGAATAAAAAGAGTTATGAAGATAAGATGAGATCCGTAGAGGCCGATGAACGGAGAGAGTGATTGGAATGACAGTATTCTAATCCACTGCTCAAGGTTTTGGCTTAGGTTTTACAGCCGGCCGTCTGCCTAATACCAACCGTTTACATAATTATATCCCCAAAGATGTAGGCAGAGGTGTATTGACGCCCACGTTTCGCCAATTATGTTAGGTCCTATGTAGTAGGAGGCAAGCCTATTGACTGGTGAATTTTTTTCCGGCTTTAGACTTTAAACGGCTAGGAGGAACACCGGGTGGTTTAGTGGGTATTGCTGGCACTTGTGCGCTGGGCGAGTCCCACACACGCCAGTCGCCTTGATAGCGGCTGGTATGGTGCGTAAAGCATTCCACTCCGACAAAAAAAACGTGGCACGCCTATTCCCATTATAATACCAAGTCATTAATAAGGTCTAACAATAAGCAGTTCCAGTGTGGAAACTATTCTCTGAAATGAGATCTTGTAAGGGTCTCTGTATACAGCGTGTATTCATTTTGCTAGCTTGTTCCTGACCTTCAAGTTAGCACTCGTTTAGTAGTTACAGGCACCAGCAAAGGCGCACAACCTCAGTTACTCCTCAAGGGCATCCTGTATAGCGCGCGAACTGTAATACGATGCCCACATCAGAGAACCTTGTGTGAAATGAGAGGGTGAACACAATAGACTTTTAAATCTTATTTCCTCGCCTTTGTTTCGAAATGTTACTGCGTCACTGTTTGGTTGAAGCGCGCTCAAGGATCGGTGTGCTCCGTTTATCGTTTGACCGTAATGGATCCTGTGTTGCAAGGTCTTCAAGAACAGTTCATTTTAGAAACTGAACTAAGGAACTGTTACAACAGGTAAGCAGAGGTGAGTTAACACTTACGTTTCGTCAATAAGGTTAGTTCCCATGTAATATAGGTGGCGAGTCTATTGCCATATAACGGGCACGGAAATCGTACATATATTATGCATAAGAGGAACAATATATGAGACCAATTAGATTAGGTTAGGCATAACCTAACATAGACTGGTGAATCAGATCATGGAGAGTCTCGGAAGAGCCCCGCGGCTGGTCCGAGACTCTCCCCGCTCAAAGGGCTTGGGGGTACACTGGAGTGGTTTAATGGGTATTCCCGACTCAGTCATGAGTCACGCGAGTCATACTCGTGCCAGCCGTCTAGCTAGCGATTGGCATGGTGCGTAAATGCATTCCGCTGCGACAAAAAAAGGCATGACCTAACCTAATTGGCGAAACGTGTGTGTTACACGTCTACCTACCCTTACCTTATCCCCTTCGAGGATATAGTCGTGATTTATGTATGTATGTACAATTTTACTTATCTTTTTATGCTTTCGTCCACATAATAACTTCCACAGTCTAACTGACGATGGACTTACACAAGCGGTTCAAATCCACTAATTGAGACAAACACAAATTTAGTTCAGCGTGTTCCATGGCGGCGAATTTAATATGTTAATTATTCAGTTCGGCTAATTTTGCAGGTGCGCGGAGTTAATCTGAATCCGGTAGCGTCAAATTACTAAAACCACACTTTAATAATTTTCGAATGTTAATTTGGTACTTTAACGATAATTGCTCTCTTGTTGCGACAACATTCAATTAAGCTAGAAATGCGAGGGCAATTGTAGATAGGACCGAAATAGATATTGGTCCTCTTTATTTAATTTAGGATTTATCTATAGTTAATATTATAAAGCTGGAGAGTTTGTTTGGATGGTTGAGAGCGCTCAGGAACTACTGACTCAAATTGAAAATTTTTTTTGGGTTGAATAGTCCATTTATCGAGGAAGGCTATTTAGTAACTCACATAAACGCGAACAAAGCAGCGTGCGACCACTAGTTAATTTATACAATGAGCGTGTAGTGAGTACAATATGACAGAGGCATAGGCGAAAAGTTTTGGTAACAGAAACGAAAAGTCATTAACAAGTTTTGATGTTTTATAACGGTGACTAGAATAAAACTCATTAAAACTTCTAACCCTAATAACAGTCGTATCTACAGGTCAATCTTCTGTGATCTTTTTTTCAAACAATCTCTTCTCTCTTTATGTATCTAAGTATATGTATTAATCTATATCTAATTATTCTAAATCTGAAGAGTTATTGTTTGTTTTTTGTTTGGTTGGTTGAACGCACAAATCTCAGTAACTACTGACTCAATTAAAAAAAATATTTTGGGTTGGATTGTCAATTTATCGAGGAAGGCTATATAATAACCGACATTACCGCGAGCGTAGCCACGGGCGATAGCTTGTCAAATAATATAAGACTAGAACGCGCCGTTTACACACTAACGTCAAATCTAACACTGTTACGTAATAATCTTATCAACTTGCTGTTTCGATAGACTTTGAACCAAGCAACTGCTTTCACTGTGATCTATTTGCTTGGTCTGCACAGAGCATTCGGTCTCAAAGGGCCAACTCCGCAACTGTAAAGCTGCATACATAAATTGATTGTGGCACGAATTGTTCGGACCAGGAAAATAGAACCACCAAAATTTTTTGACATTGTTGATGTTAAATACCGAGGTAAGGTTAGTGCCGAAGCATTTCACTTTAAATGAACGAAAGGATGTTCATACGTCACAAAGTGAATTCGTCACATTTTTGTAAACTCCATACATACGGTATGGAGTTTACAGAAATAATAATCGCAATAGTTGGTTGTTTGAAATGCTACGTGGAAAACCAAAGCTTCCTGGGCTTTCGAGACCGCCAATCAGCTTGAGTCAATCTCGTTCATTTTCTGTGTTTTAGTTCTGTGGCTAGGTCAAACAGATCTTTTTAAGTCTGATTTATTTCATTGATCTAGCAAGAGAACTGAAAAACACAGAAAATGAAAGAGATTGACTCAAGCCGTCTCGGAAGCCCATTTAACAAACGTTAAACGGTACCAAAGACCCGTCTTTGGTAAATTACAAACCAACGGTTTTCTCTCACTGTCTATATTTTCTCTTCCCGTCCGCTTCACTGGATATTATGATAGGATTGCTCTAGAATCTTGAAGGCCACTGGGTAAGCGATCATATATTAGCTTAAGGAGTACAAAGTTAACCTTAAGACAAGGAGTAAAAATTTACTAAAATATACCTAAAGGAGAAGATTGAAATTTGACTAAGTTAATATCAAGTTGCCCGCAAAAGAGAAACACTGTTTGTGCTTTAATCACATGAGTAAATAATAATTAATTAAAAGGGGATAGGATTACGATCATGAAATATGGCTACGAATACCACATTCCACGAAAATTGTTGGAGCTACCGTAATTTTATAGCAGAGCATTCAAATTGGTATAGATAAATACCAGAATAATTCCATAGTTGTTTCGTAATTAAATTGTATTGAAATAAGTCAAGCCGCACTCAAACGATGAGCTCGGTGTCGCAGTGGCTAGTCTGAGATTGCGTTAACTAAGGAATGTTTGCAAAGGATGGTATATGATGGTTGACAAAAAATTTATTATCTTGACCTTGGATTCCTCCTGATCCTTCCGAAGGACGTGAAACGTGCTTCAGAAGACACGCTAAGCAGGTCTTGGAATTATATTATAACACTTTCTTGTATTTTAAGACACAAGTTACGATTTTTTAACAACGAGTTTCAAACTTAACGGTAACCTTTCATAGAACTTTTCTTCTCCAGTATCACTAGACTGTTAGAGTATTCTAAAGCGCCACAGGTTACTGAACAGTGTGCCAGCGTGTCTTATATTTAGAATTTGATTTCTTAACCTATACTTATTAAAGTATCCTAGAGTTGTCGTGTATTGTAAAGAGTGCTACTTGTGTCCGCAACACGTCTTTGACAAGGCGTGCACTATGGATAATGCTTTCAATTGTTTTGAGCTGCATTTCTTGAAAAAATTAGTAAAAATTTTCCAGATAACGGAACGACTGATTTGGCTATGTTATTGTATTGTATCAAAAGGACGTTTAATCGTTTTAAACTAAGCTGACTACTGACTACAGCCCCCTAGCCAAGTGATCAATCGTTGCGTTCTAGCATGTACAAAATGTATGAAACTATTACAGAGAAAACAATATATAAGTTTTATACTTTTGTTTTCTATGCGTATTGCGTTCGAAGCTCGTTCGTTGAAGAGCTCGCTAGCGCAGTGGCACAGCGCACTTGGCCTGCAATTGCGTAAACTAAGCAATTTCGCTAAGGCCGGTCATTGGATGGGTGACCAAAAATTTATTATCTCGAGTTCCTCCGTGCTTCGGGAGGCACGTTAAGCCGTTGGTCCCAGCTGCATCTGCAGTCTGCATCTGCATCTGCAGTGGGCCAGTGTGGTGGGTTATGGCCCGATCTCCCTATATTCTTCCATCCATAGGGAAGGCCCTTGCCCCAGCAGTGGGGGCATTAAAGGGCTGGTGATGATGATGATGATTGCATTCGGATAGATAAGCCACTTGGCTAGACTTGCCAGACTTGCCAGAAGTTATTAGTCGCTCTCAGTGGCAATCGTAGAACACTTTGGAGCTTCACAGTGTTGCTAGTTTGGAAATTCAAAGTAACCAGAATTATCACGCCTATCTAAGTCCCGGCGTACATGCAGCGATGAAAGCGCTCCAAATTGAAACATTATCGAAATTGACGCAAGGCAAGAAGGTCGATACGTTCAATGGGTTTGCGGCAGAATGGCTTAAGCGCCCCATTATTGTTCAAGGAATCTTAATAGCGTAAGCTATGGTCGATGTCAGATGGGTCAGAGCAATGTTCTTCATCAATGCTCTTAAGTAACCCCGTAGGTAGTTATTTTAAAATAATTTGCATGTTGCCACGGCACATAAGAATAAAATTATCATCACCTCGAACCCCAAATCCGGACATGTCGGCTAGGTGATAAAATAGCGATGAGCAATGTTCCTTTTATACCATCGTTTTAAATGATTAATAAATGGGAATAGGATCGAGTACGTAACCTAACTTAGCTGGCTTAATGTGGGCGTTAAAACACCACTGGATACCCCCTACCCCGGGGGATAAATACACGCGACTCATGCATAATGCTTTCAGACATTATCCATTGCGGAAATGGCGTCCATAATTTAATTAATTTAACTTCCTGAAACATCATCTGGATGCGCCGCTGCTTTTGGAATAATTATAAGAAAAACAAAGACCCTAGTTTGGTTTTTCTGCGGTCGAGATTAAAATAAAAATAGTAATTCACAACGCTGAAGCTTACTTCCATTTGCAAAATTAAATGATTGTTCCATAATTAAAGTAAGTTCGCCCTAAATACCTCTTCGGCCTATCCTGTTCAGCAAAAATATTCTTGGAACTGCGCCAGGAGAGCTAACAAACGGCTCCCTAGGCAATAATATTAATTATTAAAATGTCAAATTTAAAAATAGGTTAAAACGCAGGCAGCGATACAGCAACTTAAACTTCTTATCATTAATTTAACTCTCGACTGGTTTGCGTATAATATTATAAGTTATGACTAATAATAATAGTGGGTTTAGATAATAGTATTTATTAATATATTGCGTTTTTTATTATTATCATTACTTGCCCTCTTAACTAACGACCTATCCGCCGCGTGGTGACGGCAGAGTAGAATACAATTGTCACCACCCCAATTCTCTCCCGTGGGTGTCGTACAAGGCGACTTAGGATAAATCAGTGATGAGGAACGGGCAGCAGCGTTCCTCTTATACCACCTAGCAATAGTACTGCGACTTTTGTGCCCGATAAATGGCAATAGGCTCGCCATATATTACATGGGATCTAACATAATTGGCTAAACGTGGGTGCTAGTTCACTTCTGCCTACCTCTTGGGGATATAGGCGTGATTTATGTATGTTTGTATGTTGCCCTTTTAACTGCTGCTTTAACTAGTGGATCAAAGGCCTTCCCTTTTATGGAAGAATATAGGGAAAATACACCCCGTTTCTCCTGGGACTATAATAATAATAATAGGCTATGTATGGCTATAGGGCTAGTGATGATGATGTAGGTGATCAGAAACTTGGAAAATCAAACTGTCACTGTACGGATATTTTCAAACCAACTGAATATTACTCCCATAGGAGTAGGCATCTATCGATTCTTTCCACTCGTTACGATCCTTACACGCTTCTTTCGCTTCATCTAATCTCATCAAAATCCTCATTTATGCCCGTCGGCTTAGGTTTTTTTCACTTGACTTGACTTCTTGTACGAAAGTCAATATTATGGTAGGTATATAATGAACATACAACGTCTTGTCGTTAAATAATAAATAAAGCGACGAAAACTCCTGGTCCAGAGTGTGACAGAGAGGGAAGTCAGGAGCAGCGCTTGCGGCTTGTATTCCAAGCGTAGGTTTACGGGGTTCACAACATGAAAATATCAATTACTCCCCTTCGCTAGTCCGACTTATTATTACACAACTTAGTCACACGTTCCAGTGTAGAACACACGGAAGTTTTGAACAAGGCAATTTCAAGGCATATATTCACGCCTTTTTATCCCGGAAGGGTTAGGCGAGATGTATTAATACCCACATTTCGCCAACCATACTAAGGTCTCATGTAATAGGTAGGTGGCAACCCTACCCTAGGTACGCTAGGTGGTAGCCATCCCTTGCCTTCCGTATTTTCTTTTTAGACTACAACGTCCCGCTGCTGGGCAAAGGCCTCCCCCGCAGCCCTCCATGTCGAGCGATCCCGAGCCAATTCCGTCCATGTCTTGCAGTATGCTTCCTCTCTCCACCTCTTTCTAGGTAGACCTCGGGTATTAGCAAATAAATAAATAATTCTTTATTAAAAAATAGAAGTTTATACACGAGGATCCACGCATTAGGTAGTATGCCGGCATTTAACCACCTTCCCCTACCACCGCTACGTGATTGGACAGCGATCACTTCTTCATACTAGCTACAATCCTGAACAAAACATGGCTCATGCAATTTATAAGGAACTGTAATGCTTTAAAGGTTGATAGCGATAGCGATGCCGATGGCCAACACCATTATGTTAAGCCTGTCTGGAAAGAATTTGATCTACCGCTACTTGCTTATTGCAGCCGCGAGAAGTCTGTACGCACGTCATTAAAGTTTTGTGGACGTCATCTTCCTTTATTAAAAAAATCTCGTGTCACATTTGTTATAGAACTCCTCCGAAACGGCTTGACCAATTTTTATGACCCTAGGTGATAAAGGCAAAGCAACGTTTGCTGGGTCAGCTAGTATTATAATAAAGAAGAGAATAAATAGATTTTAGAATACCGGAGACCGCGACCAAATATCGACAGTCATTTTATGTACTATCTCTCAGTAGACACATTGTGTGCTAAACTGATATTGAGTTTATAGTAATTAACCTTCGCAATGCAGTATTATGTATTAATTTACCCGACTCCTCTCCAAACGGTATTTCCACTTGTATCAAGTGGGTTGGAACATATTGAATTATAGTATTTCTATTATTATACAACACGTTTCAGGTGTACTGTACATAATATGTCGAAAGCTACAACATCCTTATTGCACAGATAACACTTAACGTATTCTGTTTTATTAGACGTATGGGAGTTTCAGTCATGAATTACTAAACCCATTCTAAACCATTAAGTGTGAAACCTGCATTAACACATTTGCATCTCACATGTAACTCAGCATGGTTGAGGTTCAGGTAAAGATTCGTATTAGAGAAGCAAAATTTACTTATTCTCCAGCGTGTGGTGATGAGAAGGCTGAGAAGAATACAACTATCACCACCCTTGCCTAACGCGCAGATGGTTACTTCAGGTCGATTGAGTTTTTAGTGAAATGAGAAATGAATGCGATTACTGGTGAATGGATAGCACCTCTGCCTAGTAGAGGGAAAGGAAAATGTGACAAACCCATTCAGGTGACGTTAGCAGACAATTGGCTGTCTACGAGCCGACAGATAGCAGAAAACTGGCTGGCTACACGCCGACAGCTAGCATACAACTGGCTGTCTACGAGGCGTTAGCTAGAAAAATGTGGCTGTCCCCTTCTCACCGACGGCTAGCAGACAATTGGCTGTCTACACGCCGACGCGCGTAGTCAGCCAATTGTCTGCAGAAAACTGGCTGACCAAGCACCGACAGCTAGCAGAAAACTGGCTGACCAAGCACCGACAGCTAGCAGAAAACTCTCTGTCCAAGCGCCGATAACTGGCTGTCTACAGGCCAACAACTGGCTGCCTACGGGCCGACAGATAGCATGCAACTGTCTGTCAACGCGCCGACTGATCTCACCTGCAGCGACAGACACAGTCGTGGTCAGTATCGCGGGCGTGTACCGTCAACACACTTCAATCGAGCGGTCTTTCTCGAGCCACAACTGCGGCAAGCTAACTCAACGGGTGCAGTTTTCCATTTTAATCTTTTTCACTGACCACGACTTTGAAATCCAAATTTTAATATTCAAAACTTAGCGGTACGCGAGCAATGTCGGGTAAATGAGCTACGACCCTCAATGTTTGCTTTGTACAATCGAAAAACTGCGGTTACGTTACAAACTATAGTACCTAACTATAACAGAAAAGAGCTAGCCGCTTTTTCAATTGGGTGTTAAATTGAAAACAAACGTCAGGCTTTTACTGCCACATTATGAAAGAGGACTAAAAGTTTTAACTGGTCAAAGCTTTAACGTTGCCGTGACAGGTTATTAACACCTGTACCTAATGTGAGACAGTAATTGGTGTTTGCGGTTTTTAGCAAAATCAGCAAAACCGCATGATTTATTAACGTGATAATTATGTTAGTATTTAGTTTTATCCGTATTATGCTGGTAACAGCCGTATGGCTGGTGACGGCTGAACATAATACAACGAGCATTAACCCCGTATCTCCCTCAGGTGTCGTACAGGGTGACTAAGGTAAGGTAAGGTAAGGTAAACGTAACAATGAGTAATAGGCAGCAACGTTCCTCTTATATCGCATAACAATATACTGACATTTCTCATGGCAATACATGGAACCTTACATAATTGGCGAAACGTGGGTCAATACGCCTCTGCCTACCCCTTTCGATATAAATGATTTATGTACCATATCCTCACCTATTTCTTTAAATACTGATAAATATCCTTTTAACGTTCTCACTGCTGGGGCGCAGCCCTACTTAGCCTCTGGATCCTGTTGCTACAACCAATCTAACTATCTAGGCTAGGTATTCGAATGCGCTCAATCGACAAAAAAATGACGCAAGTTTGAGTTCGCGACAATGGTAGCGGTAATGGACAAACTCTCAAGTTCACCCCACCCGGACAAAGTCACAAATTGAACCTGACGCCATAAATTACACCAAATGACCCGAAAAGTTTCATCACAATTACGTCACCCAACTTTGATTCAAAGACCGTCCGTCCCCACCTTAAAAAATATAATAATCTTCTGAATGCTGTAAGTTCTCGGCGAATATTTGTCTTCCGGAATCATATTAACTTTAATAATCTCTGTTCCGCTTGAATATGTAGGTCTGTATACCACGTTTGTTGCCAGGTTATGAGACATTCAAATATTCATTGGCATTATGGCACTATTAAAAATTCTTCTAAAAGTACCAACTTAAGGGGAGCCGTATTCGAATTTATTATTTTAACAAAGGCAGTAAACGAAATATCGACGGTATTATAATAACTAAATTGACGAACAATCCATTTGCTACCAAAGCCACTTTAATTATCTAATTAGATGCAGTTATAACACAGTTCCCATTTACTTTATTACCTTATTTGGATAGAGAAGTAACAGAGTAAACGCTTCCTTCAATGAATATCCAATATAAAATCGTTTGATGTTAAATTAGATTCACCCAATTATGTTTACTTGTATAACGAAAATGTTCAGCTGATAATTCATTCATTTTTCATCTATTTGGTTTGTCAGCTGCCTGCCTAAGCATGTCAAATAATATTAATATTCATGAAAAGAAATTATTGCGTATATAAAATAATTCGCTCAATTCAACAGAAATAGGCAGTTATTAAAAGTTTCTCACTACAGTTAATCTTGAGACGAAAAATCTATTTTACTTTTTGTTTTATTACCCTACACCTACACCGTCTTATTAATAAACTGGAAGTAAACATGGTGTAGCTATTCCGCGTTTTGTCTTCGTCTCACAAACATTATTTTAAATGCGAGAAAAAGAGACAAAACACTTAGTATCTAGTCAATACTTAAACCGTGTGTATTAATAAGACCGATAATGTGTAAGGTAGAATAAATTAGTAAAAGTGGCAGTATAGACACTCAAAATCGATCCACTGAACTCGGCTACAACTACAAGCAAGCATAACAATAGGTACCATACGTAGAATCTTAGCGTTGCCACGTAAATAATACAAAGACTTACACAATTTATTCGATGTAAACACCACAAAGTTTTATTATATCACTGGAAACAGGACGATATTCTCTTTTATGCGACGTGTATGCCCTTTAAGCCTGTCTTTATGCGTTTAGACCTTGTATAGTAGTAGCAGACTTTATTCTGCACAACAATAAAGAATTTAATTTTACTCACATCTAAAACGTTGCAATTGTGAATGCAGTGTCTTGGGGCCGATTTCACCGTCTCTCATAGAAACTAGAGTTTAATAAAACTTGGTTTTGATTAATGCAAACTATGTAGCGTAACTCAGTTAAGAGCATAAACCGAGTTCAACTTCAACTGATCGCGTTTAATTCTGCGGTGAAAGCGGCTTAGTCGTACGGTTTCGTTGTACATTCGCCTCCGTTTACGATCCACTGGATCCGGCTATCCGTATTCCACACTGCTTGATAAAACGCTCCCTAGATTCTGAAATAGCATAGAGATCAATTTTGATATCATACAACCACGGTGTGTTACCAAAAGATTTTAGACAATCTTACTTTTTTGTGTTGCACAGAGAAGCTCTTGGTCTTCATCTCACTTAATGGTAATTGACGAGTGAGAGATGGAATCAAACTTCACCTGGACTGGACCACTCGACAGCAAAACCAGAAAAGGTCTGGCTATCTTATCATAAATTATATTGTCCGTACAAAATAAATACTGTTATTTTTTTGTATTATAAGGACAGATTTTAAAAACGAGTCATACGGACTTCATAAAAGCCCTACCACCCAACCCATCATTATCATCATCATCACCAGCCCTTTAATGTCCTAACTGCTGGGGCACGGGCCTTCCCTATGGATGGAAGAATATACTGAGATTAGGCCATACATAACCCACCACGCTGGCCTAGTGCGGGTTGATGGGTATTAACGACTGCAGATGCAGCCGGGATCACCAGCTTAACGTGCCTTCCGAAGCACGGAGGAACTCGCGATAATAAACTTGTTGTCACCCATCTAATGACCGGCCCTAGCGACATGGCTTAGTTTACGCAATCGCAAGCAAAGCGTGCTATACCACTGCGCTAGCGAGCTCCTCACCACCCAACCCGGTAAGGACAAATTTATATTCCACTGTAGATCGAACCCGGGACCTCGGGAACTATTCTCAGTGAGCGAAGCACGAGACCACAGACAGGAAAAAAGAAGGCTTGATAAGTAATAGTTACTGCACATATTGCAATAACTATTACTTGCTCAAACACTATTGGACTGTTGGTATTTAATCCCAATATAGCTTTCATCTCAGGTTCACCCGAGAACATCGATACCCAATCAAGTAAGTAATACGCAACGTGAATACGTTGGTCTACAGCCTGCTAAATTGACCTATCAATTAAAGCCACAGCTTTGGAGTGCCTATCTATTATACAATTACAATAGGAATGTAAATAAGATTTCGCACTAACAGCCGTACTCAGTGACACTTGTAAATCTCTGATATTCTTTTTAACACATTGTACACATAATATACACTTGATTTTTACGATAATTCTTTATAAGTCAGTGGAATACATACATACATAAATCACGCCTATAGCCCCAAAAGGGTAGGCAGCGGTGAATTAAACTACCACCCCTCCCCAAATGAGTAAGGTCCCATGTAATAGGTCAGCGAAACCTATTAACTAATGAGATTTGAAACCAATGATAAAAATATAATAGGTTTAACGATACGGAAATATAGTATAATGAAGTGATCGGCTTAACGTATGCCATTTGAAATGGGATTGCTTTCTTAAAGTCTTTCGCAGCATACAAAATTTAGATGCGACCTCGTAGCATTCTTAAATAGTTTGTAGTAGAATCACTGTTTATTTAAAACCCTTTATAGGGCCGTGGTAAAATAGTTGCCACCATTATTTGTACTTTATTGGTGTGTAATAAAGGGTTAATGTTCTACTTCCAGCTACACCCAAAGTTCTTCGGACAGTAAATCCGTGTTCATCCTTTCAAGGTCAAGAAGGGACAAAATGTTTGTTATAGCGCCGCGAGTTATTGAGGGCTCAATAATGTATGTTTTGGGAATCGCGTTCATTTCTCTCCGTTTGCCTTTCTTCGGCGTTTATTTCTTTATTTATGTAATGTTTCAATTTAGATAACCGTTGAGAGTGAATTTATTTTTAATTTACCAATTTACCATTTAATTTACCAAAACAAAAGATAAAACGGTAATTAAAATCATGTTGACGAAATTCGCAGCTATACTTCTTCTAGTTCCTGCCCTGAGGCGTTACTCTGGAAGTTTATTTCGTTTGCGTCTTTATCGCTCTTATTTTAACACCCAGTGGCGTGAGAAAGACGGATAGATGTGAGTTAATCGTTCGGAGTTTCAGAGTAGACCTCCTGTTCCCAGTCTATCTGGGGTCGGCGCAGTATGTTTCCTCTTCTATTCATATCGGTCAGACGTCATCAAGCTATTCACTCCCTGTTTATTCATATCATCCATCACACCGCAAAAGATGAAAATTCACAGACACTTATAGACCATTTTAATTTTGTTGAAGACACTATTCATACCTAATACTCTGTCGCCTCAACAACTACGCTTTAACAGTAACATTACATTGCAACTATGCTGTCAAATAATAATGTTAATGAGTGTCAATCCACTTCCGGGACAACTAAATCCGGTTACTACATGAGCAAATGTCAGTCGCTTAAGGCCCCAGAATTCCTATTCTATAATGTTAATTAAACCAGAGAGCTACAAATAATTATTTTTTTGCGTTATTCTATATATTAAAATGTATACAGTAGTGTAAATCACTTAAAGCTGATAAAACGTCTTGGATTATTTTTTATTTTCTGCTGTGTGATGAATCTGTTTATTAACTAGAACATTTTTTTAACCAAGTTTAAAGTGTTTTTTTCTCTATACAGGGAGACTTTTGTACCAGTATCCAAATTTGAAAATAATAATCGGTGGTCCATAAGACAAAACTCCCTTTGTTTGGTATCGTCCAGTCAAGATAAAGCACCTTGGCCGTGTGGTGACGGCAGAGTAGAATACAATTGTCACCACCCCAAACCTCTCCCGTGGGTTTCGTAGAAGGCGACTAAGGATAAATCAGTGATGAGGAATGGGCAGCAGCATTCCTCTTATACCTACCAACTAGCAAAGTACTGCGACTTTTGTGCCCGATAAATGGCAATAGGCTCGCCACCTATTACATGGGACCTAGCCTAATTGGCGAAGCGTGGGTGCTAGTTCACCTCCGCCTACCCCTTCGGGGATATTGACGTGAATTATGTATGTATGTAAGATAAAGCACCCAGAAAAGGTCTGAAGAAAAACTTAAACCACGGACACACGACTCATTCGCTTACACACACGCGCCCCCGCGCCGCGTTTTATTCATTTCGATACGATTCTTATGCTGTTGATTTTTTCCTTCATACTTCCACGGGCTTGGGGCCGTCAAAATGCAAACGGTAAGGTAATTAGTGTTAATTAAACACTTACTATTTTATAAAAATAAAATACGTACGCAGTTTCCGTCCGTAGTTTTCAACCAACCCATATTTTTAGGTACTGCTAAAAGCCGAATAAAATAAATGAATCCAAACCGTATTTCGTATTCGAATTCACATTGGTCATTGTTTTAGCGGTTCACTTTGCCACGTACTGTCAACAGCACGCGGGACTGTACAAAACTGTCAAATATCTCCAATCGAATGTCAACTTCGACTTGTTTGACGTAAAGCAAAAGGTCGATATAGAAAATCCTGGAACAAAAGTTCGGATGGTCGGGTGTACCCGAATATGGGCCGGATTATTTTATCAAACACTAGCTGAACCATACTAGCTAGCTAGCCCGGCTACGTTGTTGTCATATAAATTATCCCGTAGCCAAGGTTACGATTTGGTTGCCATGGTTACATCAAATGTTTGACAGGAAAGCAGTTTATAAGGGAATGTGAAATTGTTGTTTTTACTTTTTTCCTCGCAATTTTTCCATGTTTTCTCAGCTTTCATGCCTTGCCTGGCCCAAGACAATCATTTCAAAACCAAAATCAGCTAAATCGGCCCAGCTGTTCTCGAGTTTTAGCGAGACAAACGTGCAGCAATTCATTTTTGTTTATAAAGAAGATAAGTTTTCGGTCGTAACAAACCCACCCCAGCCAAATCCGACTGCAACACTACCCTTGAACCTGGCATATCGCACCTTTCAAAGCTCAGGGGCCTTACCACCAACTATAAACGCGACTCAATTCCCATTGTCAAAGTGAGACAACGCTATGAGCCGAGTAGAGCGGCGTCCCGTTTTGTCACCTGCGTTTGGATAGCATTAATACTTCATGGTACGGCCCCAGAGCTTGTTAAATGTTTGTTAGTCGCGTTGTTTCGTCGAAATCCGATATTCCGCTGTATTCGTCCAAATTGCAGTGCCGACATTGCCATCGATGTTAATTAATCTAAAAGATCCGGTTGCTATGGAAATTTCCTGTTACCAACGATGTGAGCGTTTGTGAATACAAAAATAATATAAATGCTTTTCCATTTTCAATTAGGCATGTAGGTAGATACTTGAAATTGTTCTATAGCACCGTTTTAACAGTGCAACTGTTAATTAATAATACATACATAAATAAAAACACGCCTACATACAGAGGCAAATTAACACCCACGTTTCGCCAATTATGTTATGTCCCATTTAATTGGTAGTGGCGAGCCTATTGCCATTTTTACCGGTCATGAAGAACGCAGTTGTTACATTGCTGATATAACAGGAACGCTGCCCATTCCTCGTCACTGTTTTAACCCTTAGCCGCCTTATACGATACACGCAGGAGAGATTTGGGATGGTGACAAAGTCAAAGTCAAAGACAAAATTCATTTATTCATATCTGGTATGATTACAACACACTTATGAATCGTCAAGACGCTAGATACCGAAAACCCGTGTGTCCAAGAAAAAAATAGGGGAGTGCGCAGCATGCCTCAGTCTGTAATGATAGGTCTCCCAAACCCGCCCACGCCCCGAACCGCAACGAAGCGCCGACCCTGCCGCGTTCAAAACCAAGATGATACTAAACGCATCAGGGCCCAACGGCACGCAAGTAAGCTGTAGAGAAACCCACCATTGTCAACGAGTACATTGTAAATTATGCAGGTACATTGTAAATTATGCACCAAATACAATCCCACAACTCGCCAATCACATAAACCGAAACATGCCGCGCACTACCAATCAACCCCCCAACCCCCAACCTACCTATACGGACACACAAGTTTTCAATATCTAGCGAAAAATCTACGCCATCCGTTCGTAAGCTACCGGGAGGCCCTGTTCTGAGAAGAACGGGCAAGAAACTCAGTCGGGTATTTTCCTCCCTTAGTTACATAGAATACAATCTAAATTCAATAATAATTTAATGAAAATTTAATGAAAGATGTCAATAGCTTTAACGTCAAGTAATAATAATTAGAGTCACAATTTCTGAAGCTATCAACATCCTTCATTACAGACAGAACATCATATTAATCATCGATTATATAAATAAAAATAAAAGCTATTTTACACAATTGTACACAGCACTACCGTCACCACACAGTTAATTAATAACCTATTATTATAGTGGTAAATTAAAAACATATACTTATTACATTGGTTAGTAAGTATTGCAGCACCATTTTGACTTGGTTAAGTAGCACGACAAGCAGAGAAAATAATATCCATACCACTGCAGTCACCGCCGTCACAAATTCACTCATTAGTGTCAGTGAGTGCACTCGAATTAATAGGAACATCTGAAAATGTTAACGAAATTATTACATTGGGTGTTGGCGGTTCCGTAAAGCACTTTACTAATTCATTACTTCAAAGCGTATCATACAGTCAAATACTCAAATGGTGAAGAGAAAGATCTAGAGAACAACTTAAGATTTATAATATAATTTCTTTATGCAAATAAAGAGCAAATTTAACGATGCCAGTAATTCTCAGTGTTGTATAAATGTATTTACATTGCTTTGATGTATAAATTGAATGCTCAGACCATAGTCGTGGTATAAATTGAAAAGATTGAATATTTAGAAGTGCCTATTCCATTCCAATAGTAATAAGTTGTTGACGCAGAAATAATTCGCTAAGACAGGAAATACTATTATTTAATAAGCAAACGTAGGTATAACTTTGACGGTTCATGAGGGTATTAAAAGTATCATTAAATACACTCATCAAATATATACGTTAAACATTGGGAACGCGTGTGTCATAGTCAAAAAGTTTACGCCATCCGTTCCAAAACTACCAAGACGAAGTTTTGAGAAGAACGGACAAGAAACTCGGCAAGTTATATTCCTCCTTTTACATTTTGACATTTTAGGTTAATGAAAGAGGCCTTATGCTATTATCAAGATTAAAAAATAAAATCGCATAAATATCAACCAGGAAAATATTGTTGAAAAACTTGCACTGAGTAATTGTTAGTGTGGATCGCGCAAGGCTTACAACAAATACTATTTCCACTAAGAACAAGCTTAAATATCTAACACGTATATCAATAGATAAAACTAGAACTGGCATATAAATAAAATATGTACGGTTCCCCTTTATAAGCTTCGGGAGCTTATTGAGGCAAGCACAATTCTTATATCGAATATGAAACTAAAAATAAATATACGTTCAATTCACGATTTACTTCGATCTACCCACGCACTGTTTAATAGTTAAATCCTCTTCTTTCGTCCGTATTTCCAGTGCATTCAATTCAGGGATATCACAATATTTAGATTAGAATAGGCTTCATGTGGATAAGTTAAGGTAAGTCTTCGCCTAGCCGCACATCGGCTCAAGGGCCGGGTAATATTTATTATTAATAAGTCCAAATAGTAATTTTTAAACTTTAATAGGAATGATATGACGTCGCTTAATTAAAGTAAGCGTTGATATCGGAGAAGAAGATGAACGGGAATAGGGTTATACACGTGAAAGTTGTTGGTTGAATTCAGAGACTGATCATTCATTAGTCATCAGAGAGTGATTATAATATAGTCATTATCATCACCACAGCCTTTTAATGTCCCCTCTGCTGGATGAAAGAATATAGGGAGAATGGGCCACAACCCACCACCCAGTTGGGGTTGGTGGATATTTAACGACTGCAGATGCAGCCGGGACCAACGGCTTAACGTGCCTCACGGAGCACGGAGGAACTCAAAATAATAAATTTTTGATCACCCATCCAATGACCAGCCTTAGCGAACATTGCTTAGTTTACACAATCGCCGAGCGCGCTATGCCACTGCGTTAGCGAGCTCCCCCGTTTACACTACGTGCTACAATAACACTGGAAAAATATTGGAACAGCTGCCCCGATAAAATCCATGTCGGTTATATTGTGTTACGGGAGCAAGATCTCGCGAATGCCGCCGGACGGACTTATTGAAGCTACAGAGGCGATACGGCCATTTCATATAATATGCACATTTCGCACGTGCATTCAAGCTGAACGCACACAGTTTGAATTATTACCTGCTCTATGTTACAGCTTTTGGTTTCAGAATTATTAAAGCGAATTCTAATCGATCTCGTGGATTCTCAGCCTTTAGTGTTGATAATTGAGCTCACGTGTTGAAAGATAAGAATATAACAAGCTAAATTAAATATTATCCTGGTCAGTAATTGCAACAACGCAAATTCTGTTGTCCCATTATTGGCTCGTTACATAATGCCGACCAATATCACCCAATACTCTGAAAAGCTACTTTGAATCTATACAGTATAAATTAAATGAGATTAGATAAACTACACAATAAGAATGCAGCTTTTTATTAATAAGTCAAATGTTACATATGTGTATGTAACCCCGAATTCAAAAACGCCAATCAAATTTCGAGCACTGCTGTCAGAATTTATATGGTAAAACGCCAATTTTGACAATACCTACTTAAATGTTAAGCAGGACTCAAACTTTGAGTAGCGTTTCCGTATTCGGGGGTGAAAAGGTTACTCACGAAAAGCACGATAGGCAAACATGGCCAACTAAGCGTCCAAAACTTTGCCGGCTTGAATCCGAGCCAAAACTCTATATCTGTTGAGAACCTCTGAACCCCATATATGACACATGACTACAGCCGCTTTGTAACCGCCGAGATATAAGACTGTTACTTTCATGCCATACATAAGTCCTTGGAGTTTGCTGTCCAGAAAGCGAAACTGAAAAATAAAGTAATGTTTGCCAAATGGGCGTAAGCGTCGTTTAATAACAACTTATAGATTGTGTAATTTCGAAGTACCTATGCGGAACACAGTAGAAAAGGTAGAAGGATGATAAGTGAATTGTGTTCTATTTCATTTCCCTGTCATCATCATCATCATCACCAGCCTTTTTAACATCCCCACTGCTGAGAACAGGCCTTCCCTATGGATGGAAGAATATAGTGAGAATGGGCCATAACCCACCACGCTGGCCCAGTGCGCATTGGGTGCAGATGCAGCAGGGACATTTACAACGCTATCAATGTCACACATATTATATCAAGTCTAAGTACTGTGCAGACGATGTCTCCGTTTCGTGAATAAAACCAATTCACCAGTTATCATTCCGAATATTATTATTGTGAATTTAAATGAACAATTTTCGCAAATTATAAATTAAGTATAAGAAAAAAAACTAATTAAAACGACTTATTTCAAAATACGTGCACCGGATTGTACACTATTGTTAATGGTTGAGTGGGTAAATCCATTGTTGCTGGAAACCCTTTTGTGTACAACCCCATTCCGTTTAGCTATTATTCCATTTAGCTATTAGCCTCTTCGTTAACTCCTTCGAGAAGCGTGAAAAGCCGATTGTTTGTGACGAATGTGTTTGATTGCCAAGGCTACCTGCATATTATTAACGGCTGCAGATGCAGGCAGGGCCAACGGCTTAATATGCCTTCCGAAGCACGGAGGAACTCGAGTAACATAATCGGAGGAGCTCGCTAGCGCAGTGGCACAGCGCGCTTGGCCTGCGATTGCGTAAACTAAGCAATTGCGCTAAGGCCGGTCATTGGAAATTTACTATCACGAGCTCCTCCGTGCTTCAGAAGGCACGTTAAGCCGTTGGTCCCGGCTTCATCTGCAGTCGTTAATACCCCAGCAACCCGCACTGGGCCAGCGTGGTAGGTTAGGCCCAATCTCCCTATATTTGTCCATCCATAGGGAAGGCCCGTGCCCCAGCAGTGGGGACATTAAAGGGCTGGTGATGATGATGATGATGTGCCTTCCGAAGCACAGAGGAATGAGTAATATATTTTTTGTCACCCATCCAATGACCGACTTTAGCGAACATAGCTTATTTTACGCAATCGCAGGCCGACCACTGTAAGCCACTGCACCACCTTTACGTCTCTATTAATAGTAAGAATGAAATAAACAAGAGACGACAAAGGCACAATAATAGTCCGGGGGTTTAACTCTGTGAAATGATTTGCTTCATTCTACTATAAATACAGCTGCGTTTTCACTCTTCTAGGAAGGTTTCAGCAAATGCTGAAATATACGCCAAGTTGCGAATGAACTATTGTTTAGTTTTTAATGGAAGACGGCCAGTGTACTAGAATGGCTTAAATAATACAAAATCAGGTCACTCGCGTATAAGTAGGTATAGGATTGTTAATGTTTTATACTACTACTAGCTGTCCCCGCAAACGTTGTTTTGCCCGAAAAGAAAATAGCCTTTCGACACAATATTCTCAGAGCTACCAAATATACACAAAAAAAATATCGTAACAATCGGTTAATCCGTTTCGGAGGAGTTCTTTAGCAAACCCTGATTTCAGACACGAGATTTTTATATATAAGATTTTTATTAAGAACGGCTAAAGCGTTCCAGCCACACAACCTAGTACCTAATACTGCGGATAAAAAGCTCGGTAAATATAGCTCACCTTAGGAGTTAAAGGGTGAATATAAATGGATGAGTTGTGTATGCTGTGTATAACCAACAAATACAGCAAATAATAGGCATGATGACTAATTTTGAAAAGCTACACCATGTTTTTCTTACTGATCTACTTAACCCAAAATAAGTTATATTTTTGTAAAAACTTTCGATTATGATAGAAAAAACATGTTTTAAATAATGCAATTTAAAATTTGCGCCAAAACGCCAAAATAGCAATGTCGTCTGTATGACGTCACTATTCCGTAAAAAGGCCAGTTTCCTATAATAAACTAGTGAATTTGATTGGCAAATAAAATGTCAAAATGGAGATAACTAAATAATGACGTCACGCGGCGTTTTAGCAAATATGGCGGATTGCTAAGTTTTGTACTTTTATTTTTATAAAATAAATATCAATCACAAGTATAATCTGATAACAAGTGACTATTAACGAATCTCCTTATCCTAAATTATTATTATAAATCACTATAACAGTGATTCTTTGTTAGTGTCATCATCCCTATTATTTCGGAATAAAAGAACCTAAAACAACTTTCTTTTCGGACCAAACCACGTCAATCCAAATGGCATCAAATTATTCGTGTACAAAAACCCCAGAGCTCGGAACATACCTACTCAAAATCGCAAGTGTACTAGTACCCATGTCAACTTTTAAAAGCCAGACCAAAAGTGTTTGATTTTACAAGGCGTGAGCTTCCACTCCAAGTGGTTTGACATTAATTCCACGCGCCGCAGTTATATTCGCTGGTCAAATGAATTGGAGAACTCAACATACCAGTTTTTAAGAGCGGGCACGTTATCGAAACATTCATACATACATACCTACATCACGCCTTTCTCCCACATCGGTAGGACCACATAGAAAAATTCGAGTGTTTCAAAAGAATCATACTTACTGCCGCACTCAGAGACGTCAAATAACTTTAATGAGTATTTAATGTCAAAAATTTTCATTCAAATCTAGACCATAAACCCGGCAAGAATAGCGACTAGTTTTGAATTGTCATCTTTTGACGTTAAGTACTCATTAACGCTATCTGACGTCTCTGAGTGCGGCAGTAAGTCTTTGATTATTGATGTTTCATGATATTTCTATTCAAAATAATTGACCGAAAAGAGTAAGTAAATAAAATAGCCCTAACCATTGTGTAACAGATGTTTGAATTAAGCGGTCCAAATATAGATACAGATTTTTTTCCCAGAATTAGCGGCACAAGTCCTTTTAAGATCTGTGAAAACGGCAGCTACGTTAATAGTCGGATGAAGGAAACCATTTCACATTGAACCCCGGGGTTATTACTTTGCTTCTGTCGTTTCTTTTATTCTTATCTACTAAAGAGACGTGCAGGTGAGGAGCTCTGGCGCAGTAGCTTACAGTTCTTGCGCTGCGATTGCGTAAACTAAGCCATGTTCGCTAAGGTTGGCCATTGGATAGGTGACCAAAAATGGTGGTCCTGCCTGCTTCTACAGTCGTTATTATCAAAAACTCCGCACTGGGCCACCGTGGTACCCATTCTCGCCATATTCTTCCATTCATAGGGAAGGCCTGTCATCAATAGAAGGGACATTAAAGTACTGGTGGTGACGACGAAAGAGACGTGCAGGTAGCCATGGCACCCAAACACATTCATCAGACACATTAACCAACATCAAACAAGCGTTGTGAAGCAAATAAATTTGAATACGCTGTACCAAAATGTACTCTACGTATGCGAGGTACCCTCTGCATGTGGAATGTTCGATCGCGCCTCACAAGCAAGCCGAATGAATTTTTTGTGCGACCGATGAATTTTTTATGTCAGTGGGGGTGTTTAGAGGAAAGGAAATATACTACACACTGGAACCTCTGTACTTTATTAACAAGTACTCTGGCTACAACACGTTAACCCAACCATTAAACAACAATAGACCTTATTCCAAATGCCCTTGCCCAGCTATTTGAGTGTCCGATTGGAACCGGTATACAATCGGATAGCCTAGGTACCATCAAAGGCATTCGTGTTCTCCTTTGACCATCTTAACACGCCAATATGCCAATAATCTTATTACAAAAGCCAAATAGTCGTTTGTAATAAGATAAGGTCATCTCTATTAATACCAGTAAATTATAAACTTAGAGAATAAAATTCCTAAGACGGCTATGTGGTGACGGCAGAGCAGAACACAAATTGTAAAGACAGTGATGAGCAATGGGCAGCGGCGTTCCCCTATTACCACCTAGCACTATGCTACGATTTATGGAACCTAATACATTTGGCGATACATGGGTGTTAATTCACCTCTGCCCGCCTCTTCTGGGATAAATAGGTGTGATTTGGGTGAGCTTGTGTGTGTAATTCCTGAGATTTTTTTTATAAGAATAGATATTTACTATGTTATTTTACAGAAAGCCTAAAATTCGTTTGTTCCATTGTTTCTCGTTCGGATCCGAGCGACCAAACCACCAAAGCGAGCAAACGTAATTTGTATTCAAACACAACAAAACTAAATCAAAATACGTTGAATTCTTCCCGCTATAACAATGTTTTTCCGCGTAAACAAATAATACATTTTCCTTTTTCGTTGAAACAGATATTCAACAGTCATTATAATGCATTCGCAAGGCCACAGGGTACGCTAGGCCGGCACTAATAAAATAAAACTGTATTCGAATCAGATTTTTCTCGTTTTGCGCAGAATATGATAAACCATTTATCTTTTTGTAAAAAGAACTTCAAGTTTGTCAATTGCTCAAAGAAATAGCTAGGTAAATAAAATTTATAATAATATTCAAAATCTTTTGCTAATGTTCGGGGAAAGAAGAACACGAAAATTGTCACTCTGTGTACAGTATTATTGGGGGACCTACATACAGCTATATAATTGCTCTTGATTAAATAATGGATACGCGCCATGTACGACACCCGCGGTAGATATAAGATGGTGACAATATTATGCCGCCACCATGCGGATTATACAGGTATGCAACTTTCTCTAATAATTGTCCTTCCCTATGGATAGAAGAATATAGGGAGGATAGACCATAGCCAAGCCAGCATAAAAATCATAAAACGACTCCAGATACTCGAGATAAAATATTTTTATCCCCCATCCAATGACCGGCTTTAGCGAACATTGCTTAGATTACCTACACAATTGAATCGAGCTCCAAAATAAATAATATTGTCATAATCATTATTATTATGAAAGCGCACAATGTGCTTTCAGTATTACGACGTGTAATTATACCACCCTGAAATAATCAATCCTTCAGAACAGAAATGTTTTATATGTCGCACTCACCATCCCACCCTAAACGGACAAATAGATTCCCAGTGAGAAAATCAAACTCAAACAGAGCCATATTACGCAGTAATACGGTCTAAAAGTCAATAAGATATAAAAAGTCTTCCTTCAAGATAACAAGCGAGTTAATAAAACCTATCACGCATCTCACAGGAAAACCGGTGAATTTACTGCAGCTGTATTAACCATTCGAACGATTTATGCACACACCCGTGTAGTACTTAGAAAATTGAATGTTTGAGCATACGGGCGTACGGTATTGGCTGGCGATTTTATTCTTCCTCTATACTTTTTAGCTCGAAAAACTGTATTGTTTGAAGGTGGTATCGAATCCTGGCTGGGTGAATTGTTTGTAATATACAACATACATTATTGTCTCGTGCCATAGTTGTTTAATTATGATAACGTTGTAAATATCATAAATATTTTTAATAATTTGTGTATTGGTCTGTCTGTGTTCTTAACAATTGATTTTTTAGGTATCTGTATGAATCCTTTCCTCAGGAGGGTAATGAGATCCGGATACATCCCCCCAAATTCTTAGTCTTACACGACCCAAACAAGCGCCCCTAAAGATTTCATTAAGATTACTAATTCAGATCAAACCTCAAACTTGAACAGTGTTACGCAAACTACTTTTGATGTTTATACAACCACTTTTCGCCAATCGCGTTGATTTCTATTGTTTATTCGTACCAACTCTTATTTGTTATAATACTAGTCCCATACTAACTTATTGATGTCAGATTACTTAAAATGTGAAAATGTTAAACAAAATTATCACAATTATAACTTTTTCTGACTACAATTTTATTAATTGTAGTTAGCAAAAGTTTGAAAATTTTTAAATAGTCTCTAACAACACATTTCAATTTATTGTATAATTTTAATATAACAGTCAAAATTATTTGCTAGTCAAAACCAGTCTTATTTCATGCAAAAGTAGTTTTGGCTAAGGCTTTTTGTTGAACCAAACCCCATACTGAAATCAGTCAAGAGGTTTTTCATGAAGGTAAGTTTTAGTCAAAACTCTTGCTCAATGTAGTTGAAGTAAATACTCAAGTTATTGTAACTCTACCTATAGTCTGTCACGGTACTATTTATCGCCACTGACTTAAAACAAAGACCTATTTCAATTATAAAGCAAAAACAAAATAATATTAAAAACCCGACGTTATTATAAGTCACCTCGTATTTTTCAAGGGCACCAAGGAAAGTCGTCTATTGAAGTTTGCAACTAGTCGAGAAACCACAAAGGTGAGTCTGTAATAACTTTTTGACTTCAATGGAAATAGCTGGTCTGTTTTTCTAAGTAAAGCTGAAATGCAATTTGATTTATGACTACGAAATGATGAGCAATTTTTTGAATAGCGAATTATTTCAATCTATGGTTACTTAAGAGTAAAGGTTTGTGAGATTGTAAGTTTGGATGTTTTGAACAGATAATCTCCGAAACAACCAAACCGATTTCAATTTTTTTTCAATGTTTAAAAGCTATATTATCGCTAGGTAATTGATAAAGTAATTATATTTGTTTTGAAATAATGAGTTTTCGGCCATATCAATTAACACTTATTAAGTAATTCGGAAAAAAACGCCAATGTAAACTTTTGCATGCGTGCGCTGGCTCCACTGTTGCATACAATGCACTACAAAGGTATGGGTTTTAGTAGACCCATAAAAAAGTATACCTATATAATAGGGTATGTTATGTGTAAAAAATAATGTAAGTTAAGATTTAGAATTTGAGAATTATTACTACACAAGCATATCAATTCTTACTATTACCTTATAACACGTTACGCATTTTGGTTTCACTATGTTATTATCCTTAAAACAACACGTTAAAGATGGGCCAAGCGCCCGGCGTTTTCGGATGCTTTGGTTAAAATCAATTAAACGCCCCGTAAAAGCCTGTCGACACCTAAAACACTGGCCGTTGCACGTTGATTCAATTTGTCAAAATAGTTCAGTAACAATAAAAACAAGTTTTAACATCTATAAAGGGTGAGGATTCAGATGCAATCGTGTGGTGCACGATGGGACCTGTTGTTATTATGTAGTTTTAACTTTCAATATAAGGAATTTGATCCAGCAATCTGATGCAACGACGAAGAACGTGACCACGGGAACATTGCGTAGCTTTTCTCGTGAAATGTCGGGAACCAGCGCGCCTGGCTAGAGTGGAATAGTGAGGGATTCCGCGGTGTATTTTGATCTATGTCCGGCCTCTTTGAGGAAAAGCATTCGTTATTAAACATGCTGTATAAACAACGAGATATCTTATTTACTGCATGGTGAAATCTCGCTTATCGTAATGACAATATTATAAGGTCACACAATAGGTATAAGGTTCTTGAATAAATAATTGAATCATACTCATTCGGAAATATGGTATTGTACTGAATAGTTCCCTTATCTTCTTAGGTAATTTACTGCCGCACTCAGGGACGTCAAATAACGTTAATGAGTACTTAACGTCAAAAGATGACAATTCAAAACTAGTCGCTATTCTTTCCGGGTCTATGGTCCAGATTTGAATGAAAATTTTTGACATTAAATACTCATTAAAGTTAATTGACGTCTCTGAGTGCGGCAGTTAAGGGGCTTTTTTCATACAAAGGAAAATAGGTTCAGACATCTTTTTATTTGTTATAATAATTACCTAGTACCCATTTTTTAAATAAAATTTTGTTTAAACATTACATAAATGATGGATTTTTTTTTCTTTTTATTACTGGCTTGCGAGGAATGGTCTGACACCATCGGAATCTGATAATAACAGGCTAGCTGCCCATTACATGGGTGGGACCTAATATAATTCACGAAATGTGGGTATCAATACTATAAAATTAGACGTGATTTAAGTGAGAAGGTGCAATAATTTACCGAACTGGTAATTCAAATTTAAAAATTCAAATTTATATATTTTCAGATAACATTGATCCAGACATATTATAATACATACAATTCATTAAAATAAAATAGAGTAAAAAACATTCTCCCGTCGTCCCTTTCTTAATTTTCGTCATTAATTAGAGACGTCAATTAACTTTAATAAGTATTTAATGTCAAAAATTTTCATTCAAATCTAGACCATAGACCCGGCAAGAATAGCGACTAGTTTTGAATTGTCATTTTTTGACGTTAAGTACTCATTAACGTTATTTGACGTCTCTGAGTGCGGCAGTAAGTCTTCTTTCACACTGTAAATTATACAATGCAATACTAGAATATAAAATAAAGCACCTGAACGACTATTTTTAGTCAGGACAAGCCCACTAGAGGAAGATCCCTGGTTCTGGCGTTACGCCAAGCGATGCCTCTGTACGCTCGCTTCGCCCGCTCGGCAAGTGGAATAAAATTGCAATAGTTCTAAACACGTTCATTTTAATAGGAAACTTTGGCTACAGGCCCCTATATTAACTCAATAGAAATAACAGAAAATATATAACAAGTTTTTCGTTTTTTTTTCGTTGTTGCCCATTGCTTTGCCTACCATTAGTCGACTTGTACGACACCCGTGGGAGAAAATGGGGCTGGTGGCATTTGTAATCTGCTCGGCCGTCACCACGCGGCTATGATTTTTATTGATATTTACTGATGACGGCCGGCTTGGTCAAATGCTCAGATTGCTAGGTATTGGCCAAGAGGTGCAGGGTTCAAATCCTGGTAGGGGCCAATTTTGTGATAAACACAAAATAGTAGTTCCCGAGTCATGGTTGTGTATATGTTTATGTAGTATATTTTCTACATCTATATACTCGTACAGTTATATTAAAAATATGTCCGTCATCTAGTATCCATAACACAAGTGCTTAGGCTACTTACTTTGGGCTAGATGATCGGTGTGACTGTAAAAAGATTTATTTATTTACTTTTACGAATTACTTTAATTGGTATCGGGGGATTGTTCACTTGATACATCATTATCTTTTTTGAAGAACAGCTTATCATCTAACAACTGTCCGCTTTATTCACAGATGTCCTGTATGATTTGGTGAGACCGTACAAATATCATAGTTATAGCAATCTTATCATCAGAACTAGAAATAAAATCTCGTGTGCCATAAAGGTAGGCTGTTACAAATACTAAGCAACTAAGAAGTACTTAAATTACCCGTAGTACAGTCACAACACTACATGTTTTTATTAATTTCCACGAAATGGCGAAATATATTTTTTCACGAGGTAGGAGTACACGAATATCACATTTTACATCAGCTATTTCGGATAAAGTCTCTTCAGTCCACCATTAATTCCTCGCAAAAAAATTATACCTATCGACGGTGGAGTACAAGAAAATTTTCAATAGAATATGACACACAAAAGAATATTACTCGCACGCCGTTAATCTGAGCGTAAAATATCTTCCCATCCACATTATATAATATTATTATAATAATGTTTCCTTCAAATATAAAGCGTGAAAACGTGTAAGTCAAGCAGACTTCTTTATAAATGTAGCCCTGTGACTTGGTACCTATTGGTCTGGTGACAATTGACATTTACACGAGTCATGATTCTATGTCCCCGAAGGGTTTATCACATTTATTTTTGCCTAAAAATAAATGTGATATTATAACCTTACGTTCAAAATAAAATACCTACAATCTTACAACGCAGGTTCCGCTGGGTAAACTAATATAAATATTATATTGTATATATTGATAGGTACATTATCTTAGTTACCCTTCTTCCTTAGTTAGGGTTCATATAATTTACTACCACTCCTCCATTCCTCCTGAAAATATTTTGCAATGTAGCAGCTTAGTATGAGTAGTAGCATATCTTGAAGACATGTAACAGTACTGTGTGTTAATTGTATCCGGAAGAGGGCAATATTTATTTGGACTTGTATTGCATGGGCAGCCGGTGCCTGCTAGGAAAGTTACGTAGACTGAGTCTTACAAGTCTCAACCCTCTTTCACGCTCTCTTCTTTTATCGTATATCTATCTATATCTTCCCGCTTTATAAAATGCTGTGATCGGCGCCGTTTATTACCTCTTCCATTCATATCGGCCAAACGTCAGACGGTATCGCGGTACCCCTTTCCTTTTAACTCATATCATCAATCACACCGTAATGGATCTTCCGAGAGACCTCATCACCTTTGTGGCAGCTTCAAAAGACTTTCAAGTACTTTACTGAAGCAAAAAACTCCATGTACCAGTCCAGAGTGCAAAAAGTGAAGAAAATGACGGTAGCAACAAAACTTACTGATTCTTCGCCTATTAACATAATGTGCAAACACATCTCGTGATAGACTCGGGCACTTATTATAATATATTCAAAAGGAGCTTCGTGAAAAATTTCCGCAAAATTCTTAGACTTTGCAGCTTTTTAGCACAAGCCCCGTAGCTACGCGTTTCATTAGAGAAATGTGTGCTATTTTTTAAATACGGAAGGCAAACAGGAGTTCGCAAACGCCCCTTTTTGTACGTTTTACCATAACGATAATTAAAATAATAACAGTGTCTTCTTTGAAGTCATCAGAGCGTGCATAAAATATACCCAAACCTAGGTCTTCTGATTTTCAGAAAAGATAATTATATAAACTATTATCAAATAGTCGGCTTGCCGTACATGTGGTGTTTTATTTTAATATATTGCGAAAAAATCGTAAAGAGAAGTATCACTTTTATTTTATTCTCTATGCCCCACATTCTATCATCAAATACTCCACAGGCATTGTGATTTTACACGAATTCCAATAAACCCACTATTCGGCTTTATCTGTTGGTAGGTCAAGGCCACTGTAATTTAGTTGCTCAACACACGAAAATGGTTTAAAAATTCACTGGAAATATACAAGCGCAAGGACTCTTTTGCAAAACGAAATGAATTCAACGTTTTGAATTAGGTGACGCCTTTAGTTTAAAAATGCGGTAGGCCAACATTAAGTATTCAATTATAAAAACTAATCAATCTAGAATCCCTTAGCTTTGAAAGCGAAACCCCACAAGCATACTATGGGATGCCATCGTAATTTCGCCGCTAATAAATACGACACAAGACAATTCTATCGCCAATTAAATGTAATTTGAGAAGCTTTTGATATCGATATGAGCTATAATAACGAGCAAGGTGACATTTAGTACCCGTTCGGATGTACGCGTGATTGAGACGCGTTTCGTTATACATTGCTCGCTATTAAGCAGCATTAGTAGCTTATGCTGCTTTATAGTAAGCAATGTATTACAAAACGCGTTTCAACCGCGAGTACATCTGAACGGGGTCTTATAAGCAATTCAAGGGTGCGTTTGATCTATGAAATACTGCTTATTAAAACTATTGTGGGTTAAGCACAACACGACGTAGCTCAAGACAGTTGAAGATCTGAACGCAGCATACGCATCTCAAAAGGCATTCAACAGATGGGTAATCAACTTTAATGATTTTCAGCAACTGGTCACTAAGTTAAAAAGTACTTGCTTAGAATTGACAACATTTCATTTTTTCAACATACCTTTATTATGATGTTATATGAAATTTAACCGAAAATATGAAACCGTGACGTCATCGCATGATTTTTACATTTTATTTTTTTTCTCTGTAATTAAGTAATAAAAAAAAATTATAAAAATATTTTCGAAGTCAGGATTAGAAAATAAAGAAACTGTATTTTTATTTTGGGAGGTTGTCATTTTTGAAAGGTTGTCAATTATAAATCTGGTAACTGAAGAATACAGGCAGTAGCATATTTCTCTTACTGCCGCACTCAGAGAAGTCAATTAACGATAATGAGTACCGAATGTCAAAAAATGACAATTAAAAACTAGTCTCTATTCTTGTCAGGTCTTTGGTCTAAATTTAAATGAAATTTTTTGACGTTAAGTACTCATTAACGTTATTTGACGTCTCTGAGTGCGGCAGTCTGAGTGCGGCAGTTATACCTATCACCTAGAAATATTTTTTAACATTAAGTACTCATTAAAGTTAGTTGACGTCTCTGAGTGCGGCAGTAAGAAATTTTTTTTTTATTATTTATATTATTTACTTACAGTTAAACATCCCTCATGATGCGATCAAATTTCACTTTACAATTTTATTGCGATGGAGTTCCGTTTGTGTGTCTTTTATTACTCGCGAATTTAATAAACATTGAAAATTCGTGTACATTTTATTTAATCTTTGTGCGCTTTACCTGCCGCTTTTCAGTTGCCACTTCTGTTTATTGGCTCTCAACATTTTCGTTCTGCACTATTATTCTGATGCGTTTCAATCGCAGGCGTTCAATTAAAACGCCAATTAAACGCTCCTACATAAGCTACGCGAAATTTTTTCGTTTAGCTAGAAGAACCGGCTTGTTAAAATTTTGGTAGCGCAACTGTCGCACACTGGCACTGACCTAATTCGTATATCATTTCGCATTCATTGAAGATAGCATTTGGGTGTCGCTAACGAAGATACAATTATTGGCCTGTGATATTCGTTTCGATGTGAGATGTTTTAATGTGAGATGTTAAAACTGATGGCAGTACTCTCGCGGAAAGCAAAATGGAAAAACTATAGCAACAAGCAAATTATATAAGGCAATCCGATCTCAAGATAACGAATCCAGCAAAATTATTGTTATACTTTGTTTGTTATTATTACCAAAACTTACCACCTGGGACGTAACAGAAAAACTGAAGCCCATCAAACACAGCATTCCAACAATGGAAATATTCTTCACGGAGCGAAGTTCGCTGTGCAGTAGGTTGGACATGCTGAGCGTTAATATCGCCTGCAAAAAAAGTCAGTCCTCCTAGATATTTCGAAAATTTTTATATATTTTTTTTTATTTTTTTTTTTACTCTCACACCTGTCATCTATCCCAAAGTAAGTAGCCTAAGCACTTGTGTTATGGATACTAGATGACGGACATTTTTAATGTTGAAAATATACTACATAAACATAATATACACAACCATGACTCGGAAACAAACATTTGTGGTCATCACAAAGTTTGCCCCTACCAGGATTCGAACCCGGGACCTCTTGGCCAATACCCAGCAATCTGAGCATTCGACCAAGGCGGCCGTATAATTTGTGTAGTGATCGATATTTGATCATCTTTGATCTTGTGTTAGTAAATAAAGATTTTGCAAACTAACGTAACCTTGGAAATACATAAAAACCACCAGAAGTATTAAGGTAAAGATACATTTACTTACAAAACATAAGTGGCTTTGTAGATGTTCTGTTTTAGATTTTCAAAATAAAGCGACAGCGTAATTAGCATTTTGTGAAACAGTTGTAATATAAACATTTTCAATGTCACCATATCATATTTTCATTTGGTTATACGACGCAGTGACATTCTAAGTAATCGGCTTTTACTCAAATCTGAATAAAGTCTGCAAAATTTGCAACCAACGACGACGGAAACATTTTAAAGTTTCTTCAGAGTGTCTCTACGTCTGTCGACGAAGTCTTGTGCTAGTCGAAAATACTAATGAAACTTTGAATGCTGCCTTTATAATATATGTTGGGATGACGCTTATCGAAGAGAGAAAGGGGGAGAATATATTAAACACAGACAAATTAGTGAACTAATTGAAATATTATGTTCAAAAACGACATCGTCAAGACAATTCGAAAAACCTGGAAGAAGTATAATACTTTTGAAATATAATTTTAAAATCACTAAATCACACACATTTATCCTCGAAGGGATAGATAGAGATATATTAAGGTGGCGAGAATATTGCCATCTATGGGCTACGTAAATCGTAGCAATATTTCTAGGTGGTGGTGGACAAAAGAAACGCTGCTGTCCATTACTCATCGCTGTCTTGACGCTTAGTCGCCTTCTCCAATACACGGAGTGACGTTGTATTCTGCTATGCAATATCATTTAAGCGGCTTTAAAAGCAAAATATTTAATTTTGTCCCTAATAATGTAAAAATCTCGTAACATTTAAATTTGAAACAGTTGCATATATTTTGTCATGAGTTAATAATTTGAAATTGTGTTTGATATAGCTTGACTTATGACATTGTTGTGCCCAGCAGGGTCCAAAATTGTAATTTAAACATCACGTAATAATTTTGGAAACAACAAACATTGAGCTCAATACTCAATGCACTAACCCACACCATTGAGAGAACGTAACAGATTCATTCACTACTGAACTGTACAGTGTAATCACGCACGCAATTTGTCAGTCGAATATCACGTTCTGACATTCGGGTGCAGTGGAATATTTTGATAAATCATTGGAAATGGAATCAAAACAAGCTTAAGGTATTTTCGTATTGATTGAATGGCTTATTGGACCAGAGCCTGTCAAACCTCCGGTCTGGGAAGATAAAATACCGTCCCATTTCGATTACCGATGGTAGAAAGAGGTTTCATTTATGAAGCTCAGAGGACGTTTTGAGAATCAGCGTGTAACTTGTTCTTCGGTGTATTATGTATGATAACATATTCTTGCGTATTTTCTTATTGTATGTAATAAGTTAATTTAACTGTATGTAACTTTGCAAACGGTTTATGGTAAGGTTCACTTAATATTTTCTTCTCCTTACTTGAGTTACATTTAAAATAGCTATTATGTGAACTTTACAGACTAAAAGTTTGACGACATTCAACATTTTTTGATATAATATTATAAACCTAGTTATTTACGCCAATTCTACATCATATTCAAACTTTATTCAATTTGAGTATTCAATTAATTGGAATAAGGACTAAAAGTTTTTTATAAATAACATGGAATTCTCTCTATAATTGGCAAAAAAATAGAGGAATAGTACAGGTTTCGTAGTACAGGTTTCGATTTTGAAATCTTTGTTTATAATAAGAATTTGTCCAAGAACATCTCCAAGATTACGATCGTCCAATGATAGAATATCGTATAAATTGCTTATAACACGATAAATGCTTGTAATCTCCACTTGTTTACCGTACTTAAGCTTTTATTGGTACCTATTGTGTTGTTAAACTCAATATGTCCATCATATTCTCAATTAACACCATTCTGACATGCATTCGCGTAACCCGCATTCGCGTAATTCCCGGAAACGCTCAAACTTGATGTCCGCCACTGATTAATTTGATTTTCGGTTCACATAGCTCGATGGGCACTATTTGGGTATCGCCGAAAAAGCTTTAAAGCTGCTGGTGTTTGTGCCAAAATTAATTATCATCATCCGTTCATTTAAACACGCTATCAAATGGCACATTTCGCACGTTATCAAAGCATCAGCTGTTATGACATTGTTGTTTTGTTTTATAACCGTAATCAGTTTATTTAGGTACTTACCTGCGTCTATCAAACTTACGCCTTCCTACATTTGATTCACCAAAATCGAGAGGAAAACTGTCACCACCCCCCCCAATCTCTCCCTCAGATGTCGTTCAAGGTGACTAATGGTAAAAATGATAAACACTGCGACTAGCGTGCCCGTCGATGGCAATAGGCTTGCTTGCACACTCTTATATTCAACCAAATAAATTTGGCGAAACGTGGGTGTTACTGTTAATTCACCTCTGGCTATTTCGGGGATAAATTGTCGTGATTTAGGCAAGTATTAATTTAGTCAATAACTTACCACGTTTACCAACAGGACACCTCACCCAACAAAAACGTCAAAACATAGCTTGCCTAGAACTCACCAAATAAGCGACCGTACCCAGCATCACGTTCGCGTAAACGTAGATGATGTACAACTTGTGCGCGTAAAAGAAATCTGTGCCTAATGGCAGCACGGCATAGAGCAGATAATGGGGTGTCATCGATATCTCCACGTCGACGCATGACGTCAGCACCATGTAGAGGATCTTCACTATAAAGGACCTAGCGAAGGCGCTTGTGGTGAATATCACGACCGCGTTATCAATTGTGGTGTAAGGCGACATGATTCCGAAGTCGTAGACGCCAAGGCAACCGATGCCATAAGCATACACCACGTGGTTCATTGAGTTCGTCTGGAACAATGATAATCTATACTTAATATTATAAAGCTGAAGAGTTTGTTTGTTTGTTTGGTTGGTTAAACGCGCTAATCTCAGAAACTGCTGGTTCAAATTAAAAAATATATGTTTGTGTTGGATAGTCCATTTATTGAGGAAGGCTATAGGCTACCTATATAACAACTAACATTAACGCGGGCGACCACTAGTTATTTAATATAAAGAAAGACTTTAAAAACCACTGTAAAACACCTTAATTATGTACCTACTGAGTTATTGGTTGATTGAGACTCTGGCCACTATTTGTTATTTTATAGGCTTTTTTGCCGTATGTTGGCGGCAGAGCAGGATGCATTTGTCACCACCCCTAATCTTTCGCGCGTGTGTTGAACAAGCCGACTACGTGTTAAGACAGCGATGAGTTATGGGCCGCAGCGTTCCTCTTATACCACTTATCATAATTTTTGCGTGCCCGATAAATGGCAATAGGCTCGCCACCTATTACATGGGACCAACTTAATTGGCGAGACCTAGGTGTCAATTCACCTCTGCCTACCCCTTCGGGGGTAAATAGGCGTGATTTACATATGTATTAATTTTAATTGCGTCAATTATTCTTCTTCGTCTTCTTCTTCTCCCTGCCCTGTTCCCAGTTTATCTGGGGTCGGCGCAGCATGTTTCCGCTTCCATTCATATCGTTAATTATATTATTATTACATAATATTGAGCTATCAGTAGTAGACCATTGGGAAAGATAATTATAATATATTATTGAAAAGCATAGTGAATATATGAGCAAACAATAAAAAACAGCTCCCTGACCCAACAACTGAAATATTAATTAAGAAACAACCTGGCTGAAAACTAATTTAGACGAAAAACATTCAAAGGGCAATTAAATGGATGGTATGCATGGCGCATTACCTACCGTACACTAGAAACTTCAAAGCATTCTATAAAATTGCCTTTTCCCGACAGCCTTTTTTGTATTTCGCTGGCCTTTACACAGCATCCGATGCGATGTTGCTATTCAGTCTGAGACCTTGACCGGGCACAAAATACACGGTCATTGATAGTTGGGCGACTGAAAATTCGTATTGGCATACGCACGGCACACACAGACACAGCCCCTGTATTATGTAAGCCGATTTCAGTCGCTTTGGCCAACCCGTCTCTCTCACTCATTCGAAATAATAGCGAAGTGTGAGAGCGATGGGTAGACAACAAAGCAACTGAAATCGGCTTACGTAATACGGGGTCAGAACGTTCAAGGATATTCGGGTTTTGCAATCGGGCGAATAGGGAATCGGACAGTAGTCAGATTAAAAACTAAAAAGTACTTAGATAAAGGGAATATACTGTTTTACGATTACTTGTCGAATAATAGTTCAATATAATTTTATTTTAGTGGAATAAGTAGGATCCATGAAGATTATTTTTAAAGTTTCTGAAAAATTTTTCGATCTCCTATTCTGGGGGTCTAAAAAGACAACATGCGCAACATCTTTATGCCTGTAGCACACCTCCGCTGCGAAACTCAAAGGGCGAAACCGCAATAGTGAGTTGTAAGTTTTTTAGCGGCGAAGCAGGAGCGAAATTCCCTGCTCTGTCTAACGAATAAAACTGACTATGATGTTGTTTCATCCTTACATGATTTCGCTCATTTGCTGAGGCGTCGTCTACATCTCAGTCCGTTGGCCGACATTTTGAACAGTACCTACCTACAGCGAAACTCGCGCAGCAATTTCGCAGTTTCTGTTTTGCAGCTGAGGTGTGCCACAGGCATTAGCAAATATATAAATCACGCCTGGGTCCCCGAAGGAGTAGGCAGAGGTGAATATATACCCACTTTCCGCCAATTAAGCTAGGTCCCATGTAATATCCCATGTGGCGAGCCTATTGCCATTTCACAATAGTCGTCGCAGTACATTGCTAAGTATAAATGTCGCAGCTTAATTAGCCGTTCCATCTACAGCTTAGCCTGTTTACTAATTCTACTAATATGTTATAGATCTGAATGGGAAACGAAATCCATTAAATTCATTCATTCATGTCATGCATTAATTTAATTCAGTCATTTTATAATTCATTCAAAATTAAGAAAAACAAGAAACTGTATTGAAGAAAGTTCCAAAAGGACTAGTTTCCAGGAACGTTAATAAACCTATTAAAAAATAATAGGAAGAATTTAAAAAAAATTGGGGAGGGTTTGGCGCGTTTCGTGGTGTCAGTCAGATTTATTTTCGCTAATTCTAAAATTGTTACAGAGTGGATTTTGTGCAGTGAAAGTGGTGTTATTTTGATCCACAAGCATCCGTGTTGATGTACAATTATGCAGAATCATTGAAAACAAGTCTTGTGACGTGTTTGATGTTGTGGTGAAGACTACTGGAGGCGCGTGTTAGTATAAATTTAGTGGACTGTATTTTGCGTTATTAAATTAGTACAAGACTTTGGTGGATGGAATTGAGAGTTGCCTGCGGAAAAGACAGGTGGAAATGACAACTCTAATATAGGTAATGGAAGGCACAATACCTGGCTTTTCTTCTGCGCGCGCGGTAATATACCAGCGCGCGGTTTGTGATTACACTTTAGCACAAACACTCACGACACTGATAACTGTTTAAATAATAATGTTAATAGGTTTAAAGCGGGCGGGAGATCTCCGGCGTTATATTTTAATTGCGGCCCAATTCGGATGTTCAACTACAAAATTTTCTCTTCAACTGGCGATGGCGACGCGACGCGCAGAGGCACCTCATACGCGCTCTGGCGTTAAATCGGCACAACTTTTGCAGTTTCTTGATTGGCCGATTCGCATTCCTTCTCGCTCGGACAGGCGAAAGATAGGCATGTGCGAAAGGATTGGGAATAGGAAACGGTCATGTACTAATTTAATAATTTTAAATAAAATTACCGCGAAACTATCAAGATGGCGCTACCATTTCCCCCCGGCTTGAAGGCATGCCTTCAAAAAATGTAATAAAATAATACCTTAACCTAAGATGCGTTATGTACAGACAACAGCACGTCAGACCACCACAAATGCCAAACTCTCTCAGTCGACCCTCGGCTCCACTGCCAATAAGATACGGTCGACAATCGACTGAAGAAATCCGACAGTTTTGGGCAGTCCGAAGAGCCGTTGACTGTACCTAAAGAATTATTGCTTAGGCAAAGGACAGAGACGTACAACCGGGCGTAAGTACGATCCGGAAGCAGTTTTTACACGAACTACGCGTATGACACCGTCTTTAGCTGGAAAAACCTCTTCAACAACGCCAAGGGGCCAGTGAAGAGGAGGAGCATTTTCTGTATTTAGAACAACGACAGTACCTACAGTTATTGGGTTAGCTGGCGTGTTCCACTTATCACGACTCTGTAAAGTGTGCAGATACTCTGCCCTCCATCGTTTCCAAAAAGACTGAATTAATTTGTCCAATAAAGCGGGACGAGAAAGAATGTGAAGCTTATCTTCGTCAATGTCTACTGCGGGTAAATATTTTAAAGGCGTCTGATTTAAAAAGTGCGCAGGAGTCAATGCAAGCGGCTCAGACGGGTCGCTAGATAGCGTTCTACATAAAGGGCGCGTATTCATTACCGCCTCAACTTGTGCGAGGACGGTACTCATCTCCTCAAACGACAGAATTTGTTCACCGATGACACGAAACAAGTGCATTTTTAGGCTCTTAATATTCGCCTCCCAATTACCGCCAAAGTGACTCGCGGCAGGAGCATTCAGTAACCAAGTTATGCGGTTTTCAGCGAGTATATGCGAAAAATCAGTGTTAAAATGCTTAGAACTTAGGAACGCGTGTAATGCAGATAGAGAGCGTTTCGCACCAACATAATTAGTCCCGTTATCTGAATACATCCTACTTACAGGACCTCGGCGAGACAAAAACCGCTTAAATGCTGCCATAAAGCAGTTAGTACTTAAATCGCCTGCCAGTTCAATATGAACGGCACGCGTGGTCAAACAAACAAACAGGCAAACATAAGCTTTAGTGGACCGTATACCACGGCCACGCGATATTGTTACCTTAAAGGGGCCTGCGTAATCTGTACCTGTATGCGTGAAAGGTTTTAAAGTTTGTTTGACGCGACATGACCTATGATCCGACATCTCAGGAAACGTTGATTTAGGGCGAAGTTTAAAACATGGAATACATTTATGTACTCGGTTGCGAATTAAATTGCGGGCGGATAGAATCCAATATCTTTGACGTAAGATTGACATCAACAAATCTGGACCAGCGTGACAATGAAGTTTGTGATAATAATCAACCAATAAATTTAAAATGTGATCTTTACGCGGTAAAACAATAGGATGTTTTTCATTAAATTTTAAATCAGAGTGAATTAAGCGTCCACCGACTCTAACAATTCCGTCTTGTAAGAACGGCTTTAGTCGTTGAAATGTGCGATTGCAAGTCTTTCCCGTTTGTAATTTGAGAATTTCCTCTTGAAAATATAAGGTTTGCAATTTGCGAATAACCTTAGCCTCAGCGTACTCCAGGTCTGCAGCGGTTATGAATTCTCGCAGCGGTAATAATTTCATAAAGCGACATACGTAAACGACGATGCGCAGGAGCTTTGACCACGAAGAAACACGATTCGCCAACGCAATGATGGGAGATTCCCTTCGCGATACAGAAGTGACAAAGGAATGCTTCTTCTCTTCTGGCGGTTCAGAAACCGTAGAAGGATTGAAGGGGCCAATGGGCCACTCTGACGGGTCAGACTTGATCCAGGCTGGGCCATGGAACCAAAGCGGATGGTCAAGAATTTGTATAGGAGTAAGTCCACGGGATAGACAGTCGGCAGGGTTGTCTATGCCTGGCACGTGATAAAAATTTTGCGGGGTCAATAGAGACTGAATTTTAGATACTCTATTGGAAACAAAAGTGTCCCACCTGTGAGGGGGTGCGTGAACCCAGCTGTTAAAACCTCATTTAATGATTATTATGTTTTTTATAAGTTTGTGGTTTTGTTATCTTCTTGTTGTCACTGTCAAATATATCTTTACAAGCGAATGCTTTCTAAAATGTCTTTGAATTTATTACCGTAAAAAATATACACAATTCATAGTATTTTCAACATCTGGCGACCGTAAAATGGAAGAATTAAGAAAAAAACGAATCGTAGCGCGAAGATTTTTTACGATTGCAGAAAAAGATGTCTTAGTAGCATTCAGTGACAGCGGCACAGACCTTCCTCCCTTGATAAAATATTTTGAAGCTAAGGCGGAAGATTTATTTGATATCGACGATAAAATAAAGGATTTGCTTTTCCAAAGTGACGCGGATGACGAGATAATTTTTTCCGAATTGGAGTCAGCAGAGGAGTATAAGCGTCGATATCATAAGGTACGTGCGAAGTTATGTATAGATAGCCATCCGGTACCATCGGTAAGTGGAGAAAATTTCGATGGTATTAGTGGCACAGTCAAGCATAATGACAATGTAAGGACTTTTAAATTACCGGTACTAGAGTTAAAGAAGTTTGATGGTCAACCCATAAATTGGATTACTTTCTGGGGACAATTTAAAAGAATTCATGATGACAATCATATAGATGACTTCGATAAATTTCGGTATTTAATACAGTCAACAGAACCGTATTCAAAGGCTAGACAGTTCATTGAAAGTTTTCCACCAAGTGGAGAAAATTATAGCCGTGCGTTTCGTGAACTTAAAGAGAGGTTTGCGCGAGATGATCTACTAATAGAAACATATATCAGAGATCTATTGAAATTAGTAATTCGTCCGAAAGATGATACTTCTTTAAGTGAGTTATACGATACATTATCTTCACATCTTCATGCACTAGAATCCCTGGGCGTTACTACTGACAAGTATGCAGCGATGTTACTGCCGATGGTGGAGTCTGCAATTCCGTTAGATATTCTGAAAGCATGGGAACGCAGTCGAGATAAAAGTAGTAAACCTGATCTAAACCAATTACTGTCGTACATCAAAGCGGAAGTTGAGAGTGAGGAGCGGATTTGTGCTGCCAGACAAGGGTTTGATCATCAAGCCAGTACATCGAAGCAACCAACAGCCGCTTGCATAGTAGCGCACACCAAGGCGAAAGACGAAAAAGGCTCAATATTAGAGTGCATATTTTGTCAAAAGGGTCATTCGTCAGTAGAGTGTTACAAGTTGTCAAAATTGACACTTGATGGAAAACGGGAGTTATTAAGAGAAAAGAAGGCGTGTTTCATATGTTTTAGAATTGGTCACGGTACGAAGACATGTCGAAGTTTCCCAAAATGCATGATTTGTAACCGGCGACATTTCGTAGCTATGTGTCCTCGTTTAGAAAACATAAAATCGCAGAATCCAGAGGAAGACAAATCACAGAGTAAGGCCGAAGCTATGCTGTGTTTACGTAAGCCAAAAACTACTTTTTTACAAACAGTGATAGTTAAAATTGTTTATAATGGTAAAAATGTAATTACTAGAGCTTTAATCGACAGCGGCGCTCAGAGGTCCTATATCACAGATAATATTATAAAAAACTTAGGCATGAAGGCGTCTGGTAAGGAATCTGTAACACATTGTCTATTTGGCGGGTTTCAAACAAAAGGAGCTCATGATATTTATGATTTTGAAATACAGAATTTAGATGGGCAATTCAGTTTGAATGTAAGGGCATTGTGTCAAAAGAAAATTTGTGGTGCTTTGCCACGCTTACTAGATAGGTCTATGATAGACAAGTTAAAGAGTTCCTATATAACTATCAATGATTCACAGGTAGACATATCAGAGGTAGGACTATTAATAGGAGCTGATATATCTGGTCTATTATTGTTAGGGCATATAGTCCACATTGAAGGTAGTCTCGTAGCGATAGACACAAAATTAGGTTGGACTCTGCAAGGTCAAACTTGTAATGTAGCAGTGAGTTGTGCAAATGTTGTGTCATGTTTAATGAACTGTACATTATCCGACCTGTGGGATCTTGATTTATTAGGTATTAGAGATCCTTACGAGGTAGCACCCAGACAAAAATGCGAATATGAGACACTAAAATTTTTCAGAGACACGGTTTCAAAAGATTTAGAGGGTCGTTACGAGGTGCATTTACCTTGGAAGGATGGTTTTCCTGAAATGCTGCCTGGAAATAATAAAGAACTGGCGTATAAGAGACTCTTATCTACCACAAAAAAGTTAAAAAGCACAGGTAATTTAGCTAGATACTATAAGGTATTTGAAGATTGGCTAACCGAAGGCATCATCGAGATAGTTGAGGACGGGAGTAGTAGTCATGGTTTATATTTATATCATCATGCAGTAGTCAAGGAATCCAGTGCAACTACTCCAGTCAGACCTGTATTTGATGCATCGGCAAAGTTGCAGGGTCATTCTCTTAACACAAGTCTAGAAAAGGGAACAAATTTACTAGAAATTATCCCTAAGTTGTTAATGGCTTTCCGTAAGAACGCTATTGGAATTACGGCAGACATCAGCAAAGCCTTCCTTCAAATATCTGTTGTAGAAAAGGATAGAAACTACCTTAAATTTTTGTGGTGGAGCAATGCGAACGATTGTAAAACGTTGATTACCTTTCGTCACAAGAGGGTCGTTTTTGGCGTAACTAGTAGTCCGTTCTTGTTAGCGGCTACCATCAATCACCACCTAGACAACATTAATGACGAAAGGAAATCTATTGCGCAACAATTAAAAAAATCGTTTTATGTGGACAACTGTGTACATAGTGTTAATTCAGATTTAGAATGTAAGGAATTTGTTGACGTTGCGAGGGCCTTAATGAACGAAGCGCAATTCGATTTAAGGGGATGGGTTTATGGACCTTCTGAGGTCGAATGTACGCAGTCAGTATTAGGTTTGATGTGGAACAATAGAGATGATGTGTTCTACGTAGCGCCGGAATACCACGATGTAACAGAGGCAATCACTAAGCGAGTATTAATGGCACAGCGTATATTTGATCCCATTGGCTATACTAGCCCGACTGCTTTAATCCCTAAGGTATTGTTACAAAGGTGTTGGGGGCTTAAACTTGATTGGGATGACGAGTTGCCAGACGATATAAAAAAGGAATTTAGTGTAAATGTACGTCATAGGTATATACAGAATATAAGAAATGATTTGAGAGAGAGATTTAGGAAAGAATATTTAGGATTGCTAGTACAGCGGAGAACTTCTCGTCAAAGGGAGACTATTTTGGAAGAAGGTGATGTTGTTGTGATAGAGACGGAAGAGAAAAGGCAATTTTGGCCAATAGGAATAGTTGTAATGTTAATCAGTGGTGTGGATAGAGTTTCGAGGGCTGCCGTTGTTAGGGTGAAAAACGCGACCCTTACCAGACCTATTCAAAAACGATATCCCTTAGAATTAAATTCCCCTGAACCTTACGTAACACGCATAGGTCGAATAGTCAAACCACCTGAGCGCCTTAACCTGTAGGTGACACCTTTTGTCTTAGTCACTTAAGGCATATACAGACGGTTTTTGTTTGTCAAGTGACACTTCTGTTTTAGTCACTTAAGGCGTATACGAGCAGTTTTGTTTTGTAAACTTAGGGGTTTATTTTTAATGTTCTATATTGGTGTTAATTTTGTTAATTAGTAACTTTTAGTTGCGTGTGGAGGATGTTAAAACCTCATTTAATGATTATTATGTTTTTTATAAGTTTGTGGTTTTGTTATCTTCTTGTTGTCACTGTCAAATATATCTTTACAAGCGAATGCTTTCTAAAATGTCTTTGAATTTATTACCGTAAAAAATATACACAATTCATAGTATTTTCAACACCAGCAAAGGGTGACCGTCGAATCAGAGAAAGCGTATACATTATTGATTGGAAAGCGATTGTTAAATTCCTCAATAATGTTAGTTATTAATGTTGTTAGCACAAGAGCTGCACAGAGTTCAAGCCGAGCGAGAGAGATAACCTTTTGAGGCGCAACTTTAGACTTTGCACTAATAAGATGGACAGAGATATTATCGCCATTTTTAACGTGAAAGTAAACTACAGCCCCATAAGCCTTTTCGCTGGCATCTGCAAAGCCAATGATGTTCAGGGCGCTACCTCTTGTGATATCAACATGGCGTGGAATCTTTATTTGTTCAAGACAAGGAAGCTCCTTTTTGAAGCGGGACCACAATTTAACAATATTGTCAGGAGGAGTTTCATCCCAATTACAATTGCGTAGCCAAAGTTCCTTAACCCATTCACTGCCTACCTCAAAAGTAATGACTTCACCATCATGCCGCCCTATGTTCTCATCGGCCCGCCCATCGGCGGGCTCGGCATCTCTATAAAGTATTCTTGCCCGCCCATCGGCGTTTTCGGCATGAGACTGTAGATTTCGACATGAGCTGTTTTTATTGTTTAGTTTACATGTACTGCGCCTTGTATAAAGCGTGTATGCGTAATTTACTGTGGAACTTGTGGCAAAATTGTGTGTGTTTTATTGGATATTCGCCGAAATAGTAATGGAGTGTGAAGGTAAGTCATAACTTTCGCTTAATTGATTTCAAATAATCATAATCATTTAGGGCTGCGCATTAGGTATATTTCTGCTCATATTTATGTAAATAAATGTAAAAAGTTAGAAAAAAGCCTTTATAATTAATTTTTTTGCAAAAGTCAGGAGTACTAAACCTTTTTGTTACTTCTCGTATTTTTTTCCTGCGCATACCTGTAACTTTGTAAAAATATATTTAAATTTATTTAAAAATTATGTTATAATTTAACGGTAATCATAATTAAATTATTTCAATGTATTTTAAATTTTTAACTACCTATCTATTATTATATTAGTTGCAAGTGCATCTTTAGACTGGAGCTTGGATTCGCCAATAAGAGCTTCGCAAAAAACAATGTTATCAGTGCTTTTGTTCCGCAAACAATGCAGCGAGCACCCCGGCGCATTTTTTTTCAAGGTTTATCATATTTAACTAAGAAATTTGGAAACAAAATTATGGACTGTATAATAATTATGGATTTTAATATAATTAAAATCCCAACCAATAATAGGATTAAATTATTATTTTTTGCACTTAAGTATGTTAGTTCGACAGATTAAAAACGAATTAACTGATTTAAGACTACCGATTGAAAGCAATATTGTTAGCGAGTAGCACTGCCTGTATTTTATTTAAAAAAATAGAAATCACTACGAAAATCACAATAATGACAACTAAGCTAACTTAAATTTGTCTTAAAGTTATTATTTGAAGTGCGTTGAAATTACAATTATAAATAGGCACTTACAAGGATTATAAATTAGAATGAAAGTAAACAACTAAAGAGGGGTGCTGTTGAATTCTCAGTACATATTAAAATTATTCAAAAGCTCGATTTTTAGGGAAAATATTTCTAAGTAGGTACTAATTATTAAAAAGTAAATGCTAGAATTCGTTATATCATTATCACCAAACTGGTTTCGGTATTAGGTAGACTAAATAAGAGAGAACCTTCGGAATGGATCTCATCTTAGTCCAGCTGTTTCCTGGTCTTCATCAACGACATAACTATGTATATGTATAACTATATATATATTCATTTATTTATTACTTGTTATATAAACAGCTTACATCCAAATTGAGACATAAATATTAGTTAAGAAGTAGTGACCTGTGAAGCAACCCAAACTAATGTACACATCTTGAAATAATAAATCTTAACAGTATGAAAGTAAAACTAAGAATTCTTAAAATAAAATTAAACCTAGTTTAAATTACAAATAAAAATTACTGTTAAGTATATATTCATTGACATATTATTATACGTCAATGTAGGTATCGTATATTGGAGAAAAAAATTCCTAAACCTAAAACTTAGCAAAAGTATAGGATACCAGTGTGTCTTATGCTGAGTTAATTATCTTTTTGACACATCGTTTGAATGCCGGATATATCCATCTCCGATGCCTTGCCACCATTTCGTTGTGAAATAAACACATAGGACGCACAATGGGGTAATAGAATGACGTATTATTCTTGTATACAACAACCCGCGAGTGGAAACATTTGACCGGTAACAAGCCAACTTCAGACACCTCTTTCAGTATTATAAAAATATGTCCATATTATCGAATCATACTTTAATATACTGCGGACTAAGCTGCACCAAAGCACAATAACGCAATTTTGATTTTTATGCGGTTTGGTTGCTCTAAAAATAAAACCTAGAAGTTGGTTGCATCTGTCAATAATAAAATCGTAGTGTGCTCTAAACGTCAGTTCCTTATCAAAAAGAACTCCAAGATCCTTAACAACATTGCATCTTTGAAGTATGTGCGAATGAATTTGATAGTCAATAAATAGGGAAACGTTTATTAAATATTAAGAGAAACAAACTGAACACGCCTGGCGAGTCGCCGGCAAGACAATTACCGACAAGTGGCGACTGAACTATATTTCCAAAATAGGTCTATGTACTTTTGGGTAATAATGCTACATCATAAATCACGTCGTAAAATACAACAAAAGCTGTCGGCACTTTGATTTTAAAGTACTCATCCTTATCTCGCTTCCTGTTTACCTGACAGTTTATGACCTTTCGGTGGCCACAACAAACCATACCGACCGGTTTTCTTTTTTACATTACCACCTGTATTTTTATCTCGCTTTCAAATTATCGGACAGTTTAAGACTTGTTTGTTATGTACTAATGACACAGTGCATCTTGCAATTGATCTAAAAACTCTTAGATAAACAATCAGAATATTTTTAATCTTTTACCTTTAATCACACGGTGCAAAGCACAATTTACACCTAAAGAATTGAAGTAGACAGTGTATCAGACATTATATGAAAAAAAAACGCGCAGATTAAGGTTTTTTATCGTTCAAATTGTATACTTTACCTTAGTTGCAATATAGAACATTTACTTGATAAAACTAGTTTATATTCTTATCTACAATAATAATAAAGCGGTTTTTAGATTATATTTTTCTTAATTTAGTAACAGTTATTTTCCCGAAGCATGTTTAGGCAAAAACTCACGCGGATCTGATTTGGGAGCTCTAATTTACAGATTTTGTTAAATATCAAAATATTTATTTTCTGTGACACAATATCTTAGCTATATAACGAAAAAAAAAAACTTTTTTTTTTCGTTATATAGCTCCTAGGTAAAGAAATAAATTCTTAATCTAATCAAATTTTCTAACGATAAGGCGTGGAAACAATTCATATTATGTACGAAATTCTCCTTCACTTAAACGCAATTTTTATGCCAAAATGTTATTTAATGTTTGCTTAAACTGTTGTATTATTTGTATCTATCGATACTATATTTTTTATGAACAAAAAACTACCATATGTTTTGCCGCACCGGCGATGCCAGTTTGTTTTGTATGGCGCGACGCGATTTTGTGAAAGGCCGCTTAAGAGGACTGTTAAGTGCCAATTTATGGCTCAAGTATGCACTTTCAAAAATGTAGTTTGTTGCACACTGCTTAGAGTTGAAAGTCCGAGGCAAGTGCGTTCATTTCATATTGAAATATTGTTTCGGGCGATAACTGTTTTACCCCCCTAAACCTTTACGAAATTAGACATTTCTGTCTCATTAGATTCAGTATACCTTAATCTATGTTTGTACGTTTTGCTTTTTTTGTTATTCAGTATAATTTAGTCAAAAAAGATAAAAATGCTCGAAGTAGTTTTTAAGTCTAAAATATGGATGTTTAGATGCAAATAATTTATATTCTGAGCAATATTACTTCAAAATCAAAACGTACAAACCTAGATCTTCATTAAAGCTACAACATTTCCAAAAATTATGAAAATTGGACTACCTATGTAAAGAGGGAGAAAAGCGTTATGGCTTTTTGTATGAAAATTTACAGCTTCACAATCCTCTTAAACTGTGCTATAAATATGTATAATTGTAATCATTGTAGAAGTTGGACAAGTATTTGTATTATTATTTTCACTATAATTATATTTTTATAAAAAATTCAAAAGGTTTGTAAATTCTGAATACAAGTCTTGCCCGCCCATGGGCGGGCTCGGCATGATAGGTCAGAATTCCCTTTTTTCAAAACCTGTGATATCCGCATTCCGTTTTAGTTGGGAATCAATGATAATAAAAGGAATCCTTACATAAAATCCTATTATTTTTTGATGTTATTTGGCTAACATAATAAAGTTTGAAATCCAACCGCCCATGGGCGGTCTCGGCATACGAGTTAAAAACTTTCGCCCGCCGATGGGCGGGCAAGGCACTGAATGGGTTAATAAGGAGCTTGGCGTATAATATTACAGGGGCAACAAAACCCATAAAATCCCATAATCTTGCAACACAAGATAGTATGGTGCGTTTAGTACACTTTTCAACAGGAATACAAATTTTAAGACTAAATAAATCACAACTGGGAGACCAGCATAAACCGAGAACCTTATGAGAATCGGATTCATTAAATTCCTTCACTGATGAGAGACGATGCGTTGGCGGAATGGAATCTAAAACGGTTTGAGAATTACTTGTCCACTTTACGAGATCGAACTGTCCAGCTTTCATAAGCGAAATAACCTCAGCAGCAGTAGAAACTGCTTCTGCTTCGCTATCTAGGCAGTAGACAAAATCATCCATGTACAGACCAGCCTGTACCGCTTCCTTTGCCATTGAGAAGGAATCGCCCTCATCGGATGCGAGTTGTTTAATTGTACGTAAAGCGTGAAATGGACTCGACCTGAGCCCGAAACAAACGCGGTTAAAATGATAAACCTTAAGTGGTTCATCAGGTGCGAAGCGATATAAAAAGCGTTGAAATCTGCGATCACACTCGCGGATGCCTATACATAAGAACATCTGCCTTATATCAGCGGAGAGTGCTACGGAAAATAATCGAAAATTAACAATTATATTAAATAAATTTCCCTGTAAATTATGTCCATTATAAAGGATATCATTCAGAGAAACAGACGTGCTAGTTTTAGCGCTGCCATTGAGCACCATGCGCAACTTGGAAGTCAGTTTATCCTCTCTGATAACTCCGTGATGCGGTATAACATAAGATGGCATGTATTTGTTCTCCTCCGTATCAGGAGGGGCGGGTGAAATATAACCTTTGTCTAAATATTCATAAATTACTTCATCGTATGCTTTCTTTAATTTAGGTGAAGCCTGCATTTTGCGCTCGAGACATAAAAAACATTTCTCGGCCAATCGGTAGGAGTCGCCAAGAGAAGAAATGTCACCCTTGAATGGGAGTGCGACAGTATAGCGACCATCGTCATCGCGTGTGGTGGTGCGAGTATATATATTCTCACACTCTTTATCATCTGGACTGAGAATCGGCGGCATGGAAACATCTTCAATTTCCCAGAACTTGCGGACGACGGACTCCATAGGCTCGACGGCGCAGCAGTACGAAACGGAAGCGTAAGTATTAAATGCGGGAGCGGAACCAATAATAACATATCCCAGTACGGTTTCTAAAGCGTGAGGCGCGACGTGTGCTGATTGGCCTTGATTATGGCGTGACAACAGTAGGTGCGGGAAGATCGAAGCACCGACAAGCATGTCGATAACTCCGGGAACAAAGTAAGTATCGTCGGCCAAAGGTAAGTTATTTAAATTAGAAAATGACGAAAAATCGATACTGACGGTCGGCAGCCGTTCGGTAATTTTATCAACAACCAATGACTCCATATCGAAGCCAACATTGCGATCAAAACGCGAAAAGAATTTTACATTAACCGAGGATTTAACATTCTTAGTGCAACCTCCTATTCCCTTTACAACAGAACGCGTCGGCATCTGTCGCGAATGTAGTCCTAAGCGATTACAACATTCGCCGGTAATAAAATTACTTTGCGAAGCGCTGTCCAATAAGGCACGAACATAATGTTCTTTACCATAAAAATCAATGACTATAACTCGCGCGGTGGCAAGTAAAACAGTAGAAAGCGCGTGCGAAATATTTTTATTTGCGTTTTGTGATAACGTGCACAATGCAACATCATTAGAATTACCGGGCGCCGCTGATGGTGGCGACACCGCGCGGCCCGAGCCTGAATCGTCGCCGGGCGGGGCGGGCGCCGCCGCCGGCGACGACTCAGGCGCGTATGCGCGCGGCGCTGTCACCATCATCGATGCGCCACCGAGCGCGCTTGACGTGGATGTGGCATTTTTATTTTCGAAATGAAGCATCGTATGATGTTTAAGTTGACACTTACGACAATGCGAATTAGAATTACAATCAAAAGAGCGGTGATGTTTACTTAAGCAGTTAACACAATGAGAATTTTGTTTAACAAATCGAAAGCGTTCATTAGGCGTTAGTTTTTGAAACCCCGAACAGTTATATAAATGTTCGTGTTTCATTTTACATAAAGAACAATTATTTTGCGAAGTTTCGGTTGTAGTATAAGTGTGCGTAGTTTTAGGTGGCTTCGATACCGCATCCATCCTCTTAGTGGCTTCATGTTTACTATTAGAAGAAGCGCGTTGCAGTATTTTTATATGATCGCGAATAAAAGTCACCAAAGAATCGAAAGATGGGATATCGGTTCCACGTTTATCCATTTCGAAAGCACGCGCGGTTTCTGGATCTAATTTCTTTAGTGCGGTATACAAAAATATAAAATCAGATAAATTATTTATTTTTAAGTTATTTAGTGCAGAAACTGATGTTGCGAATTTATCTAAAATTAGCTCGAGATTACTAGCCGTGGCGGAATTTAGTGGTTTTAATTCAAATATCTGATCTAAGTAAGACGAAGCGAGTAGCCGCTTGTCTTCGTACTTATTTACTAAACATTCCAATATAACATCGTAATTTCCGGCACTGGGAGTTATGCCTGCGAATACAGATCGAGCTTTGCCAGTGAGTTTGCCAATTAAATAATGCAATTTTTCCGTATCTGTCAAAACAGGATTGTCGTGAACAGTATTTTTAAAAGAACTATAAAATAAAGGCCAATTTTTGATATCACCATTAAACTCGGGTAATTCAATAGGCGGTAACCTGGGCCTATCACCTCGAATGTATTTCGTATCAGGTTGCGTTATTTGAAAAGATTTAGCTGCGCGTTTGACTCGATAATACAAGTCGTCAAATGATAAAAGAGGCTGATAATTAACAACATATTTAGCGTTCTAATCTAATTCGATTGAATTTATTCGATCCAGCACACTTTCGAAATCAGAGCGCAACTTATCAATTGATTCAAGGTCACATAAGAATGTTTCTCTTACATGTTCTTTAGAAAGGTTAACGACCTTATCAGCGATAGCTTGTATGCGTGAGAACATAAGGTCTTTCTTTGCATGTAAAAGTGACAACTTATTTTCGTTAGACATTTTGCGATATTTATTTTAAATTAAATAAACAAACAATATTTAAATCTATACCATTAAATAAGTATAGCGCGTTGAAATTGTAAACAAACACGACGCGGCGGTGGAGAACAGAGTATTTACACCTACCTACCTAGGTTACGTATGGGAGCGCGGCGAAATGATAAGAAACAAAAATAATCCCAAACGTAATCACTAAGGTATGAAGTTATAATACCTGTCCTTTTAATAAATTTGCGATAAACAAACTTTAAGTTTGCTATGATAAACAAAGCGGGGGAATACCTATAGTCGTAGGCAAATAAATACGCGGTTAGCAACAATGATGAATGTAGATTATTCCATAAAAATTGTTATACAAACTATGGCGTGTAACTGCAATAATTCAATGCGTTATTTGTTAAAGTCTCAAGTAGGTAACTAGAAAAATAACGAATCGATCGCAGTTTCTATGTAGATACCTACCTACCTACTTCGACGCGGATGGCGTGGGTAATAATAACTATGTAACAAAATTATTTATGCGATTATTTTACCTAAGTAAGCATTAGAGGTTTTATTTGAATTATCGTGATAAACGAAATGCTTAATTATTTTTAGGAAAATACTTTATAAATTCGGTTCGTTTGGACCATAAAAAAAAATGGAGGCGCGTGTTAGTATAAATTTAGTGGACTGTATTTTGCGTTATTAAATTAGTACAAGACTTTGGTGGATGGAATTGAGAGTTGCCTGCGGAAAAGACAGGTGGAAATGACAACTCTAATATAGGTAATGGAAGGCACAATACCTGGCTTTTCTTCTGAGCGTCCTCTTCTAGTAGGTGCGTAGGTACTTAGCGGCGAATGGGCGCGCGCGGTAATATACCAGCGCGCGGTTTGTGATTACACTTTAGCACAAACACTCACGACACTGATAACTGTTTAAATAATAATGTTAATAGGTTTAAAGCGGGCGGGAGATCTCCGGCGTTATATTTTAATTGCGGCCCAATTCGGATGTTCAACTACAAAATTTTCTCTTCAACTGGCGATGGCGACGCGACGCGCAGAGGCACCTCATACGCGCTCTGGCGTTAAATCGGCACAACTTTTGCAGTTTCTTGATTGGCCGATTCGCATTCCTTCTCGCTCGGACAGGCGAAAGATAGGCATGTGCGAAAGGATTGGGAATAGGAAACGGTCATGTACTAATTTAATAATTTTAAATAAAATTACCGCGAAACTATCAAGATGGCGCTACCAACTACTATAAAACGGGATAGAAGACGGGAGGAATAGAAATCAGAACCGGGAAGATCAGAGTGACAACAACATATATTTTTTGACAAAACAATGAATAATATCAAAAACAAACGCTTCTATAAAAAATGAAAACTATCTCAAAAAGGCCCGATTAGTCACACTATAATACGAGGGCGGGTCAATAAGTCCGTGACATTTTGAATTTTTTGAACCTCTTTTTGAACCTCGACAAATCATATTTTTTGGAAAGGATGATAAAATTGGAGAAGCATTGGACAAAGTGTATAGAACTTAAGGGAGACTACGTTGAAAAATAAAATGATTTATTTATTTATTTTTTTAATGATTATCAAAAAAATCTGTGTTTTATTCCAAAAGTCACGGACTTATTGACCCGCCCTCGTAGTACAAATTACTGGCTTCGTTGGTTCAAATACTAACCTTATCTAAATAACTTACTAACCCAAGTCGGTGAACAGTAATATTTTTGCCTGGCTGGCTACTGCATATCATTTAGGCCGCTAGTTGAACGGCGCTGTTTAGGAAAGAGACTAGGCTGTTGATTGAACGGCTAATTAAGCTAGTTGGCCGCGACATAAACACTAGTTAGTTGTGATCGAAACATTTGATCGTGATAATAATTGTCACTAACACACATAAGAGAAATAATGCACATGAACACCAAGAATTTCATAACGGTTCTAAATGTAATTAAATGCAGTTCGAGCTGTTGATCCACGTATGCTAAAGGATTAATTGTTTGGAGAGTTGTACTGACTGGTAAGTAATGAGTTTCCACGTTTGTCACTCAGGTATGCTTAGCTAAGTAATATCAGGTAACATTGTAAACCAGTACCATGCCATATCTAGAGAAGCCTCGGCATGCCATATTACTCGGGAGAACAATTGTAACGACTATTTGCCACCAGACAATGTCTTCAATATAGGACAGTGGCGTTAGTGATGTGCTTTATTATATCGGCCTCTTTAAATAAATAATAAATAAATATTTCTTACGTTCACATCTATCATCTAGCCCAAATTTATTAGCATCAGCACTGTGTCGTGGATGTGAATGGTAGAATAAATGCAGGATGGATGAAATGGCGGCAGGTCTCAGGGGCAACGTGTGACCCAATATTGCCCCTGACAATTAAGGGTAAAATATACAAAACCATAATAGGACCTGTCGTATTGTATGGATTAGAGTGTTGCGCACGAGAAAGCGAGGGACGAAAGAAAAATGCATGCAGCGGAAATGAGAATGTTGACTAGGAAAGACAGGATTAGAAATGAGTACGTTAGAGGAATTTTGAAAGTAGCGCCGATTATCGAAAAATTGAAGAGTAACAGGTTGGCGTGGTACGGGCATGTAATGAGGAGGGATGAATGTTACGTAACTAGAGGTATGTTAAGTTTGGATGCGCAGAAGCGGTGGATGGATTGTGTAAAAGATGATATGGGAAAGAGGTTCACGCTGAGCTCACGTCTAATAGAAGAGCAAGGAGAAGAAGACTATGTCGTGGATACTAGTATGACGAACAAATTGTAACAAATTGTATTTGTATTAAACTACATACACATATAAACAACAACGGCTCGAGAACAAATGTCAATGCTCATCACAGAAGCATTTGCCCCTACCAGGGGTACAAGCATTTAACCTTTGCGAAAGAATAGTTTGACATAAACTTATGTAAATTAATAACCTCCATCTGAATCCAAGAAAGCCATTGCCAAGATGTTCCCTTCTGGTTGGAAACACTTCTAGAATAGTCGTTCTAATAATCATTGACCAACCCTATAACAATTTTATATTTGTGTAGCACCTGCCTTGGCACCAGATCAAATCACCATTTGCAATCGATTCCACTATTTACAAAACGTGACCCCTGCGCACAGTGTGTCCAACCTTTCCATTAATATTGTGCGTTTATTACAAGAGCCCTAACGAGATCCGATCCACTTTAAAATCTGGATAGCCAACTTCTCCATCGAAAAATAAGCCCAGCTTCTTTCGGTAATTGTACCAACTTTGTTCTCGTTATTAATTTTGTTATCCCAAAGTTAACCGTAGTTACGATAAATTAAGGCTTCAGCGGTTCGCTACTTATGCGGCGTCCGGAATAATGAAGTGCGGCATTTCTTCACTCGAAATTAGCTGTCATTTGCGGCAATTTAATAAGTCTGAGCGGGTTTTAAACAGACGCATTAAGGGCCGATTTCACCGTCTCACATAGAAACTAGAGTTTAATAAAACTTGGTTTTGATTAATGCAAACTTGGTAGCGGAAGTCAGTTTAGAGCATAAACCGAGTTCAACTTCAACTGATCGTGTTTAATTCTGCGGTGAAATCGGCCCTTAGTTTCCTGGAAGAATAAGCGGTGCTGGCGAATACTAGCTTTGTGCCTCATATGACAAAAAAGCATCAAGTAAAGCACTTATCTGTAAGCTAGCACGTGAACACACCTACTTTGACATTTCAACTTAACGCCTACATAAAAATAAATTCGCGTTTCTCCTGGACGCCCTTTGAACTAAGCTCACTTTAATCACCGGTTAAAGGTCAGTCGAAGTTCAATTCATCAATATATTACGTATTCATATAGAATAATGAAGTGAATCTCTTATATTGAGGTCAAGCGCTAAGGGTATAAATGTTGTAAAACTCTCAAAAGTTTGTAAATAGTTCGTGATAAATTAACAATCTAGGTAGGGTTTTGCATCAAACCGAAATTTTTATCTAGTGTAGCAGCCATCTGAATAAGTACTTAGCTATCAGTTTCCAAGTATGCTGGCATGGAAAAAATAACAGAGAATGTGCCAGACCCAATTCACCCTAGAGGTGTCGTAAAAGTCGACTAAGGGTGTTTGCCCGGTGTGGAGAGCAAACAACCCACAACAGCATACCTAAAGAGGGTTGATGCTAAGAAAAAATATATAGTAAGTAAGAAAGAACAATTGGTTAGAAAAAATATTTTGTCAATATTTAATATCTAACGTTTATTCGTGTGTCAGCCCAAAACGTACCAGATGTATTTAAATCTTTTGGTATCGAATTGAATCCTTAGAATGATTAAGCCCGCATTGATATAGAACTAATCACAGGAACACGTCTCGATGTTTAGTTACACCAAATTTTCCATCTTCTATCGATTTAACGGACTGTTCGCAAACCTACTTCATTATCTTATCTGTCATAACATATTAATATTATCAGGTGCTTAGCCAAGCTATTCTTATACCCAAAAGACAATCCCTTTATAGAGTGAGCTTATTATAATCGAATTTGGTTTCTTGGTAAGATCAATGAAGCAGAAAACATTCCAGTTATTGTCTTGTTGAGGCTCTTCACTTTTCGACCTAAACATTGGCATTTATCAATTATAAATTATGACTCTGTTGTTGGAGCGCAGACCATTGTTAGCGCTTGAAGGAGTGGTCTGCAATCGATGATTGAATTATGAATTAATTATAAAATTAATATACAAAAACTACCCAACAACCCGCACGGGGCAAGCGTTGTAGGTTATGGCCCATTATCTCTGTATTCTACCATTAATAGGGAAGACCTGTGGCCCAGTAGTGGGGGCGTCTAAAACGCTGGTGATGAAGATACAAAAACCATCAGCTAATGTACTGAGCGGTTGTGCGATATCGTATTACATAGTACACATTTAGAATCCGATGGACACTCGATAGAATAATTCAGAAACTAAGATACCACCAAACATTCAACAGAACACCCCTGAGGGCACTATTGTGTTCTACAAATGCTTTACATCAATACCGCATTGTTCGGACTCATGGTTGAGTTATTAGCCAATATTCCTCAGTTGGCGACCATTCAAACCCTCGCTTTAATTTACATACACATATATCACGCCTAGTTTCCTCAAAGGAGTAGGCAGAGGTAAATTAACACCCACTTTTCGCCAATGTTGTGAGGTCCCATGTTACACGGGGCGAGCCAATTGTCATCTATCGGGCATGTAAATCGCACATATCACTAGATGGGTTAAAGGTATACATATACGACATCCGTAGGAGAGATTTGTGGTGGTGATTGTATTCGGATCAGCCGTCACCATACTGCTAACTCAATTTAAATCAAGTCAAATCACAGCAAATCCTATTTGATATTGAATATTCTTACGACAACAAACTGATTTAACCTAATAAGATCCCAAATTAATATTTATAAAACCTTAAGCGTCACTTCGTACCTAACGCATTGCTTGTCCACCTTCATTATTTATTCACATCGATGTTACGTGCGATCCTATCCCGATTATCGTAAATAATTTATAGGTGAACGGTCTTTCAAGTCGTCTCATGACTTAACTCCACTAATTGTGAGAAGGTTTTATTATTAGAAATAAAAGGCTTCGAGCGGACGCTCTGGGGAGTTTTTTATGTTTATATTTACCTACAATATTACAAGTGGGATTGTGTTAGATTTGAAACCTCTTCCATGCTGGCCAGTTAGCGAAAAAATTACGTAGAATGTGCCAGCCCCGATTCATCCCATGGGTGTTGTGAAAGTCGACTAAAGGAAATTGCATGTTGTAGACCAATAAGCAACTTGGGGCACCTGAATGGTGAAGGGCAAATCACAAACAACAGCATACCTAAAGAAAATTGTAAAATAAATTAGATTCCAATCGGCTATTTTGGCTCTCACTCCTACCTTCCCGCTGCCAGCCAAGGCTACCCCCTGGGGTATCGCCATACCACAACAAACCAGTTACTTGCCAGGACTACTCCCTGGAGTTGTTCATTCCAATCCAAGAATCATGCAATCAGCAATACCTAAGATTGTGTTCTTTGAGTCAGTCAAATATGACAAGCTGTATTCTTATGTTGTTAAGTTGTTATCACAACTTAAATAAAAGTCGTCATAATATCTTGTGAATTCTATTCTTCTGTCTTCAATTCCCAAATGTAAGTAAAACATTTATTTTTCTTTAATTCTCTTTTGACACCCGACCACGCTTTGGGTCTATATTTAGTTAAACACTGCTCGAAATTCTTTACGCTACAAAAGATAAATTTCATAAAGGAGAAACTAATCGTGTTATACAATTTTGTGAACAGAGCTTACAAGGACATTGTCCTCGAGAACCCACGTGTATTATATTACTACAACTTTTCAGATGCCTACTTAGAAAGGTTTCAAATGTATATTGTTTAGGCAAAACTTTTGCTAATGTCCATAAATAGGTGCCTATAAAAGCTTGCGTAGGTGAGGGTTAAATCTACCGAGATCAGACGAGAGACCTGTATGTAAGTTATGATTCCACTAGATTTATTATAATAAAGAGGTTTTTATAATTTTACAGTGACATTTAAAAGTTCAAGCTGACCTTTTTAGAGAGTCCAGCGTGGTTACGCACCTCATTAGATATTTGCAATAAGTAGAACGTTGCGTGCTCAAACGACCGACTGTGGCTCATAACGCGAAACAAAAAATAATCGGTCTACAATTGCGTGTACAAAATTGTTCGCCAAAACCAGTAATCGGAAGAGCACATACATAAATCACGATTTTATCCTCACAGGGGTAGGCAGATGCTAAGTGGTATTAAAGAGGAACGCTGCTGTCCAATACTCATCGTTGTATTCACCCTTTTGACACCCGTAGGAGAAGTAGATCTAGTGACAATATTCTGCTTTACCGTAACCACACGGCATTGGAACAGTGACTAAATATTATGTAGGTTCATTGAGTCCCTACGTCCTTGGAAGACACATTCACAAAAACATGCGGATTGGAAAACAACTACCTACTTCACTTAACATGCAGTTTTAAGGAGTTTTAAGCGTCCAATTGGCGCAAGCTCACTCAAACCTTGAACTGCTATAAATGGGTCACATAACGTCGCTTTAAATGAAAATTTTGTCCGAAAGTTTACAATATTTCGTTTTCATTTAATGTTCTCAACATATTATACAACACCGGCATCATTCACAGATCGCTTCTCCAAAACAGTCCACAGTAAATACACAGTACTACAAGGCCGCCTCTTTAACAATTGAAAATGAAATAACAGCTCTGATATTAATTTAAAGATTAATGGTTAATGGGTGATTAATTAAAGTGACAGATCTTAGAGACAGTGATGGAATATGTCGCTCACCTAGATAAAGAGTGGTACAACTCAAAATACGGATTATTAAGAAACACACAAAAATGTTTATTGGTTTACTATTTGAATGATTCTTAAAGACTGACTTACAGTGCCATCTACATTTCATTTATAGAGATGTTTACAAGACATGTAAACATCTCTATAAAAAAAATCCAAAGATCCTAAGACATAGGATCTTTGGATTTTTTTTTAATTGGCTTAACGTTCCTGGATACACGTCCTTTAGGAACTGTCTTTGTATACTTTCGTTTACTTTTCTTATTTTGAATGAATGATAAATGAATGAATGAAAATAATGTATTAAATGAATAAATGATCTTAATGCATGAAATGAATTTTATAATATGGGTGAAACACATTTTAACGCATCTAAGGAGTGCTTGGCGCGAGTCAAATGGTAACAGTTCATGACGGTGACCGATGAGGTGGTGAAAACCACTATAAAATTCTCAACCTCAAACACGGCACAACACTTTTATTTCAATGATTCTTCATAATTGACCATCAACACGGATCCTTATGCATCAAAATAACACCACTTTTACTGTACAAAGTCCACTCTGAAACAATTTTTGAATGATTGAAATAAAAATTTGACTGACGCCATTGAAAGCCCGCCAAGCACTCGGATCTTTGGATTTAAGAGTTTTCGGCACAGATTATAATAATCGCAATAATTCGGTTTTGCATTATTTCAAGTTGTGCTACCCTTTACCTAAAGGTGCGATTGAGGGGACTGAGGATACTGCGTTTTGCAATGCGCTTGGTTTTAATTAGTGCTCGAGTTTGTTAGTGCCATTCATAAGAATCATCCCATTGCACATCAACAATTGCGTTTTCACGGAACGCGTAAAAATTATTTATTTAAGATTATTATTTATGTCATCATCATCATCATCACCAACCCTTTAATGTCCCCACTGCAGGGGCACGGGCCTTCCCTATGGATGGAAGAATATAGGGAGATTGGGCCATAACGTACTAACGACTTGGGTGGGTACTAACGACTGCAGATGCAGCCGGGACCAACGGCTTAACGTGCCTTCCGAAGCACGGAGGAACTCGAGATAATAAATTTTTGGTCACCCATCCAATGACCGGCCTTAGCGAAAATTGCTTAGCTTACTACGCAATCGCAGGCCAAGCGCTCTGTGCCACTGCGCTAGCGAGCTCCTCTATTTATGTATATTTCCTTAATCTTATACACATTGTGTTCTTTTTAAATTAAAAGTGCATTATTCATCGCACATTACTTTAAGTATTCGACGAAGCCGCGGCCGTCAATATAGTTCGTTAGCCAATCAATACATCATTATAGAAGGGACCACATTAAAACATCTTATTTATTTATTAGTTTATTTCTACTTGCTCACTACAGGGAATAGTGTAGAACTGGCACAAATAAAATGAAATAACAAAAATTGGTATTGAGCTGTAAAACGCGTTCAACAAATATTTTTTTAACTTTTTATCACAAACTCAAAAGTTCCTCTTTAGTTTCTAGACAAAGACTGTTTGTGTCTTTTCTGCAAACTTTATATTCCAAAGGACAACTTGGCAGTTCTACGCCAGACATACTAAGTACTCACATAAGACATTGGCGAGTTCATATCCATTATGTTTTTAAACGCCTTCGATACATTTTGCTTGTACGCGATACTTATTATTGTCACGATGATTAGCGTAGAACAAACTCTCCACAGGAAAACCAATCTGAATAACTACAAAAAAACAGCAAATTTATGGTCACCTATTTAAATATATACCTACGAAAAATATACCAATTATAATTATCATTTATCCAACTGCAAAATATCATAATAATTATGTCGCCTTTTGAGGTAACTAATGGCCTTTTATGGCCGTGTGGTGACGGCAGAGTAGAATACAATTGTCACCACCCCAAATCTCTCCCGTGGGTGTCGTACAAGGCGACTTAGGATAAATCGGTGATGAGGAATGGGCAGCAGCGTTCCTCTTATACCACCTAGCAATGTACTGCGACACGTTTGTGCTCGATATATACATAATTGGCGAAACGTGGGTGCTAGTTCACCTCTGCCTACCTCTTCGGGGATATAGGTGTGATTTATGTATGTATGGTATGAAAAAATAATGTCGTACTTTTTGAAAATATAATTAAAAAAACTCAATACAAAGTATTTAAGTAAAGTTTCTGTTGCATCAGCTCGCTGCCCAAAGTTTTCTATCTCTAGGCGATAATTAGGTGGCTGAACTATCTGAGAATAATGATACCCACGTGTTTAAAATATGTTTCAAAGTAAAAACAACACGTGAGCACAAAGTGCCTAGCCAAGCCCTTCAAGTATGCGCAACTAGGGAGGAAATATTCAGATTATTAACGTGACGAGCGATACATACACGCCCGCCAGATACCGCAACAAGTCAAGTATGTAAGCAACATGCGTGTTTGCAGATTGTCGTTGGGAAGAATGCCCGGTTTGTACGTGACAATAGGAACGCGGTACATGCCTCCCGCCGCTGGTCTGCGGCATAGCCTCGCGGCTCTCGGGGGTGGCAGACGATTCTGACACTTATAGCACGTGTAGTACTATAAAGCATAAAGTATTGTGACTCGGCCGTATTTTTGAAACAAAATCCACAGCCGCGCGGTACCTACGTCAAAATGCGATATATTAGTCAAAAATCGCCTGCTACTGTTATGGGCGCTCAACCACTGCGACTTTTTGTAACGATTCTGTCGTGCGTTCGTATCGATACCGTCGCGATACAGTGGCGACGCGGTCGCTAACTGTGTGTGCCCTGGCCCACGTAACCATGATTCATGTAACACGGCACCCTCCCCCCTTTTCTTACCTCGATGTCGTCTGATACGGTCGCGCGTTGGCATCCATACAGTCGTGATGCTGTAGCGCGTTGCAAATGCAACAAACGCGCGTTAGTAGCGATCAATCGCGCGTTAACGAAACGCACGACAGCATCGCTACGTAAGACCCCGTTCAGATGAACGCGCGTTTGAGACGCGTTTCGTTCTACATTGCTAGCTATTAAACAGCATTAGTAGTACATTAGTAGTACAGTATTAGTAGCTTTTACTTCTTCTCAGCATTAATAGCGAGCAATGTATAACGAAACTCGTCTCAAACGAGCGTTCATCTGAACGGGGCCTAAGTCGCAGTGGGCGAGGGCTCCTTAGGATAAGATAAGATAAGATTTTTTTTATTGCTTAAAACTGTGTTACAGCAAGTTGTTAGATATAAATTAAGTACAACAGTTTACCTTAACAGGCATGCAATATTATCAAAATGAACGACTTTATCATGCATACAATAAACGTCTTCAAATTAACAAAAAATAAACAAAATCATAAATCATGGATGGCATAAAAAACATTATTAATAACCATATTTTTAAACTTTTCATAATTATATAGTAAAAATATTTCAATTAAACATGTCATAAATCAATAATAATACGCTTCATGTGACCATCACGGCAGTAAACTAAAAATTCATTGATGTCATCATCAAAAGCAGTTGCTGACCAAAATACCGAGGATTGTTTTCTTAAAAATATTAAATTGTACCTTTAGCACAGTATTGTGACTCAACCATATGTTTGAAACAAATGTAACAGCCGTGCCAGCCGCGCGGTACGTCAAAATTCGTCAAAAATCGCATGCTACTGTTAAAAACAACACACCGTCGGTTCGTCACTGCGCTGCGGCACATTCGCTACACTGTTGCATGTCGAGCGCATGGTGAGATCAGAGGCGCGTGGGATATCTCGCGCTTCGTTTGTTTAAATGAAAGTGCTTAAAGGTTCAACCCAAAGAGTATATAATACACTACGTTTAGTTCAACCCACTGACCTCTATTATACAAGTACGCCGGACTGAAGGTTGTCATCCAAAAAATTAAGTCAATTTGGTTATCGCCGACATGGCGCTGATGGCACTGGTGTACAAAGGTGAGCGTCCACGGAACTATTATTAGAGATGCATTTGTAATGTCAAATGCAAGCAATAAACGTCAGGAGGAGTGTTTGGCGCGTTTCGTGGTGTCAGTCAGATTTTTTTTCGATAATTCTAAAATTGGTTCAGAGTGGATTTTGTGCAGTGAAAGTGGTGTTATTTTGATGCACAAGCATCAGCGTTGATGTGAAATTATACAGAATCATTTAAATAAAACCTTGTGATGTGTTTGATGTGGTTTTTTGTGGTTTTGTCCACTTCATCAGGCACCATCATGAACCCTGTTAGCATTAAATTCGCGCCAAGCACTCCCTAGATGCGTTAAAATGTGTGACACCCATATTTCAACGTAAAATTCATTTCATTCATATATTTCACCCACTCATTATTTCATAAGACTACACACTAAAGACATGGCTGTATGGGCTAGACCCTTTGCCTTCCCTAAAATATAGGGAGAATTAAAAAAAAGCAATAAACGTCAAATTTAGTACCCTTGCCGCGAGGGGGCGCTTCGAATCGGCACAAGAAACATTTGACATTTTAGTGGACGTTTTCAGTCCGGCGTATTTATATAATAGGTAGAGGTCAATGGTTGAGCCTCTATCCAAATAAAGCTTGTTATTTCAAACAAACACTCAAACAAACCTTTATCAGGGTCTCCTCTGGCACTGTAGTGCAAACAAAGTTGAAAATTCATATCAGTGCTGATGCAAAGAACCTTGTAGTGAGCACGTTCTTGTCGATGTACGCGAATGATTTTCTGTAATTGCATTGTTTTGTAATTATTTGCTATCAGGGGGCCTACCGCCTAACTGGATTGCTGATGATAGCTATATAGCAATGCACTGCTTACGGCTATAGCAGCCATCCTGAATTTTTAGGCGGCACGGATTTGGTGCCAAATTCATACAAAATCATTCGGTGATCATTCGTTCAAAGCTATCGCTAATATTTTAGGTACATTTGGTGCGAAATGATAGCATGACGTCATAAACTATAGCTTTTGCTTTAGCAATCGAGTTAGGCGGTAGACCCCCTGGTCTCTGGATGGCTTCAGTAGCAAATAACGAGTAATCTATATCTGCAACTTAAGCTCTGCAATTGTCTTAGGACAACAAATGCTATTGTTACAGAAATTATTTACATACATACCTACATAAACCACGCCTATAGGCAGAGGTGAATTAAAATCCACTTTTCAACAATTATGTACCCATGTTATGTGGCTAGCCTATTGCCATTTATAGGGCACGACAGTCGCAGTACATTGCTAGGTGGTATAAAGGAACGCTGCTGCCCATTCCTCATCACTGTTTTAACCCTTAGTCGCCTCGTACAACACCCGCGGGAGAGATTTGGGGTGGTGACAATCGTATTCTGTCTGCTCTGCCCACGATGGCATCGAAACAGACGAAATTAACTAAACATTCCCTAATTTAATTTGTCCCGATGTCGGTGCTACGTGTAGGCGTGTCGTAAGCGAATAATAAATAAGATGAATGTTCTATTCCGTGTGCATGCTTCAGCTAGCGGTAATTACAGAAGATTTTACATAATTCAGCAGCTTAAAAGCATACACTCCCTCGGACGCGTTCTTAGCGCATCTACATAAAGCTTTTAAAGCGCCTCGTTCTGTTATTCAATTGTGGCGGTAGACGGATGCTGGAGCACGTATCGGATGTGGTCCTAACCGATTAGGAGGATCTTTTGCTAGCGTCCTTTAAAGGAGATGTTCCAAAATGGCCCATGTATTTGTATAGGTACTATATCAAAAAATTGAGAAAAAATTGATGATTTTGGGAAATTTATATAATGTGTAGTTTTTTGGCTTAAAAATACTTTAAAACGATTAAAATCACATACATCTTTAAGTGGTACCCATCTAATGTCAAATAAAATACGTACGTCAATGTTATATAGTGGCATCTTCGTTCCGCCATGACGGTAGGCTAGGCTGTCGTGTTGCAATCTAGGCCTAAACATAAGTACAACAACCCAAAAAACAGAGCTTTAAAATAGGAATTTAACAAGTAAGAACTATTTTATAAATTATTGCCTACATTTTCAATAACTGTACAAATAATTATATGGGCCAGAATCCATACATTTTGGAACATCTCCTTAGAGATGATCAAACACGCGAATGGGACAAAATTGGGACGACGCGCTTCTAGTGGTAATTAAACTATTAGTAGAATACTGTAAGGCAGTAAGTAGCCTCAAATCTCTCCCGTGGGTGTCTTACAAGGCGACTAAGGATAAAATCAGTGATGAGGAATGGGCAGCAGCGTTCCTCTTATACCTACCATCTAGCAATATACTGCGACTTTTGTGTCCGATAAATGGCAATAGGCTCGCCACCTATTACATGGGACCTGACATAATTGGCGAAACGTGGGTGCTAGTTCACCTCTGCCTACCCCTTTGGGGATATAGGCGTGATTTATATATGTATGTATGTATGTAAGGCAGTAAATTCTCTAAGTGGACTATAAACTTTTATAAACAGTTATGGGTAAGACTAGTAAAGTGACCTATGTCGCCGGTGGTCCAAAGATAGCTTCCGTGCATGCCTTCGCTATCTATTCGACCGGATACAAATTTAATCTATGAAACTCTCGCTAGCGCAGTGGTATAGCGCGCTTGGCCTGTGATTGAGTGAACTAAGCAACGGTCGCTAAGGCCGGTCATTGGATGGGTGACCAAAATTTACTATCTCGAGCTCCTCCGTGCTTCGGAAGGGACGTTAAGCCGTTAGTCTTGGCTGCATCTGCAGTCGTTAATACCCACCAATTATGGCCCAACCTCCCTATATTATTTCATACATAAATCACGCCTATATCCCCGAAGGGGTAGGCAGAGGTGAACTAGCACCCACGTCCCGCCAATTATGTTTGGTCCCATGTCATAGGTGGCGAGCCTATTGCCATTTATCGGGCACAAAAGTCGCAGTATATTGCTAATGCTAGGTGGTATAAGAGGAACGCTGCTGCCCATTCCACATCGCTGATTTATATATGATATATTCTTTCATCCATAGGGAAGGCCCGTGCCCCAGCAGTGGGGCGACTAAAGGGCTGGTGATGATGTATGAAACTGACATTTTGCAGAGAAAACAACCTGGCGACCGTCGTGTCAAATGTAAGAGAAACCGTCAAAAATTAACATCTAATTTCTATTCTTTCGAATAGATTGGCCAGTTGTCCGGCTAGCATGACAACCGAAACACAAAATGCTTTACTTTTTATCGCTATGAACTGTCAAAAATACAATGATTTTAGTAAAGTGAAAAATACCCCGGATGGGAGTGAAAGGGACGGGGACGGGGACGGGGCCTCACTCGTACAAAAAGCCCTGTGCACGTCCCGACCCTGACTCCGTGACATATTATGACCTCTATGGTACATTTTGTATGAAACGATGTTTCTGCAGTCCCCGGCCCTGTCCCGTCCGTGTCCCGTCCGGTATTTTCCCGTTACGTTTGCAGAGACCTTTAATGGCTATATCATATCGTGCTGCGTTCGGTGGTCATGCTAGCCGGGCTGGTCATTGAGCGTTCGTCACAGAAGGTGCTTAAACAACGTCAAAATCACCTCACGTGCGGTCTGTGGGCGTAGTGTTTTCTCGAAGTTACTCTCTGTTTGACGTCACAATGTTATCAGGTCACTACTGAACAATAAGTTCGGAGTGAATAAAAAAAAAAAAACTTTACGTTTGGCTGCTCGATGTTTGCGTAAATGAGTTAACTGTTAGATCTAAATTTATGGCTAACAATATATAATAAATAAACATTTTTACACTCACACCTATCAACTAAGTAGCCCAAAGTAAATAGCCTTAGCACTTGTGTTACCTAATTTTTTTTTACCATGATTTGACAAAACAAATGTTTATGTCCATCACAAAATTTGCCCCTTGGATTCGGACCCGGGACTTCTTGGACATTATAGAGCGATCTGAGCATTCGATCAAGCCCCCCATCTTAAAATATAATGCTTGTATAAACGGATTCAAGAATTTTGCAATTAATTTAAGTGTTTGTGCCCCTCAGCCGTAAATAAAACAATACTTTTGATATAGAACTATCTACTTTTTGAAAAAGACAGAAGGTAGCAACAAGAAAAACGTCTGAAAGAAAACGCAATTATGAGAATCCTGACATCCTGGCTCGAAAAAGCGGCTAACCCACAATTAGGCGTTTTCACTTTATGTGACATTTAATAATTTTATATTATCTAGTTTTGTATATAGAACACATTTTTAGCATGTATAGTTATGGAGAGTATAAAATTAAAAAAAACTGTTGTATTCATAAAATTTAAAGGTTGGTACCTATTTTATAGGTAGCGGTTAATATACACTCATGAATCATCAAGATATATATTATGATAAACATTGATAATAACACCCGCATTATCAAACCATATTATTATATTATGACTCAGTAGAGGAAACTTAAACATTGTTGATGTACTTATTACCCGTCATGATTTTTACCTTTAGTCACCTTGTGTAATACTCACGGGAGGGATAGCCGTCACCACACGCTTAATGTCTAAAAAATGCATAATAAATAATAAGTATAATAATAGAATATAAAATATCAGGGGAAGTTTGAAAGTAGCACCAGTGACAGAGAGACTGCGGAGTAATAGACTGGGATGGTTTGGTCATGTTATACGAAGAGATGAAAGCTATGTTGGCAGAAGATTGTTAGGCATGAACGTGGAAGGACGTAAAAGGAGAGGAAGACCAAAGAAGAGATGGATGGACTGTGTAAAGGAGGACATGATAGCGAGAGGAGTGGATGAGAAATTGGTGAAGGATCGAAAGGAGTGGAAGAAGAAGACATGTTGTGCCGACCCTGCCTAGAGCGGGATAAGGGCAGGAAGAAGAAGAATAAAAGAATATAAAATGTACGACCCAGGGTAGACAACAATATTAAAAATCGGTACCTATACTATTTTGTTATTTTTTAGAAATGGACATTTTTGAGTTGAGACACTTTTAGAAACGGATATTTTTAATGTGAATCATTTTCCTGTAAATGTGCGATCTGTACGTAAGGGAATGTCAAGTCGTACTTCCGCGCGGCTGTTAAAAGCTCACACTTGGCCGCCACTGCCGTGTCGTCATTAAATACGCTAACGATACAAGGTGACTGCCGAGTTCCGATTCTAATTAATTGCGATATGACGAGGTGCACACATGACGTCACAAATCGTCTCCTAGGTGGGATTCCGGAGCAATCTTCGCAGTCTGAGATTCAATGGCGCGAACACGCGCGCGGGGTGGGTATCACAGCGTGAAGTTGAGTTAGTTGCTTATTTTCGCAAATCGGGTGCCAGCGACACTACGTGTGGATTTTGTAAGAACGAATATTTATCATACATACATACATACATAAATCACGCCTATATCCCCGAAGGGGTAGGCAGAGGTGAACTAGCACCCACGTTTCGCCAGTTATGTTAGGTCCCATGTAATAGGTGGCGAGCCTATTGCCATTTATCGGGCACAAAAGTCGCAGTACATTGCTATTGCTAGGTGGTACAAGAGGAACGCTGGTGCCCATTCCCCATCACTGATTTATCCTTAGTCGCCTTGTACGACACCCACGGGAGAGATTTGGGGTGGTGACAATTGTATTCTACTCTGCCGTCACCACACGGCAGAATATTTATCACACGTTACTAAAAACAAAAAAACATATTAGAAATAAACTTGAAAATTTTTATAACAATTGATTAAGCCGTTTTGACAAATACTGTGCTACAACGAGGTTTTTTGTTTATTATACCAATCCTAGAGACAGCTGTTGAGGCAGCTACTTATTAATATGACCATAAGAATGGTTTTAGTCCATCACACTGCAAGCACCAACTCGTGACGCAATCAAGCACAGCTAGTCGGTCACTTCATTAGCTGATCGCAACAATCCCGTGAGTTCATTACTTAGCGAACCTTGGTATCGAACTGCGACCCTGAATAAATTCAGCTGGGCTACGATACATATTGCCAAATCAATATACCCGAATGTAAACATAACCTTGATAGTGAAATCCGGTGCCGTAACGGATTTACCGGTGCAATTTCATGTTCCGCCGGCGAAAGCAGAAGGCCTATTCTCAGTTTCCCGAATGTCAACCTGCACGTCGATCAATTTCTCGATCGCAAAATCTTGACTATTCGAAATGCATTCGGGACGCTCGTAACATATCTAACGTCTGACTTCAAGGATACCAACCAACCTACCAACCGCTAAAGGCCCGTTTCAATATTCTATCTCCAAGATAGACGTACCACAGTCTGGTTGCTGTTGTTGTTGTTGTTTTTTTAATTCTCCCTATATTTTAGGGAAGGCAAAGGGTCTATCCCATACAGCCATGTCTTTAGTGTATATTTTATCTGTAGTCATATGAGATAATGAGTGGGTGTAAAGTATGGATGAAATAAATTTTACGTTAAAATATGGGTGTCACACATTTTAACGCATCTAGGGAGTACTTAGCGCTAAGGGAGTACTTGGCGCTAAGTTATAACAAAAAATGCCAGGCAACTAAACTTTAGTAAGCTTACTTTCAACTGTAAATTAGAATATTGTTAAAACCGCCGTAATAGTATCACAGTCATCAAAAAAATGATCGGATTAATATTTTATCTCGATTCAAAACTGTTATTCGTAAAATCTAAATCGGTTTTCTGAACTAGACTAAACTGCAACAAGGTTCCGTTGAAAATAAAATATTTTCATTGCACTCAATGGAATAAAAATCGAAATCGAAAATCCGTCTCGTTTCGACACTGTCCAATACCTATCGAAAAACGAGGATCGGTCACCAAATAGGAAATCGGTTCGTGTAAAACATTAACTCGATGAAATTGGAAGCTCCGAACCACTATTTGATCATGCACCGGATGAAATAAAAAACGCCGCCTCGTGTCAACACGATTGCGCTTGTTTTTCAAGCGTTTGTGTAGACGAGACACTTCGCAGTTTTCGTGTGAACACTTTTATTTGAGTTGTGTTTTTTGCCTACGTGAGACTTCGTGAACTGTTTCGGTAAATGTAATATATTTTTAATTTTAGACTTAACTTAAAACTTATTCATCATCCCCCTGCCCTTATCCCATCTTATTTGGGGTCGGCGCAGTATGTCCTCTTTTTCCATTCTCTTCTGTCACTCGTCATCTCCTCATTCACATCCATCACCTTCATATCACACCTCACACAATCCATCCATCTTTTCAGTGGTCTTCCTCTACTTCTACATCCATCAACATTCATGTCCATAACTTTCTTACTTGCATTCATAGCATCACGTCGCATAACATGTCCATACCAAGCTAAACGGCTCCCTTTCATCTTCTCTGTTACTGGCGCCACTTTCAGACTCCCTCTTATGTACTCATTCCGTATTTTGTCCATTTTTGTCACTCCGCACATCCATCTCAACATTCTCATCTCTGCCGCATGCAATTTTCTTTCATCCGTCTTTTTCACAGCCCAACATTCCGATCCATACATAACGACAGGACTTATAGATCTTTCCTTTTAGTTTTAGTGGCATTCTTGGGTCGCATGTAGTTGCTGTAACCTGTCGCCATTTCATCCAACCTGCGTTGATCCGGTTTGTAATTTCCCGATCAATCTCTCCATCTGCTTGCACAAATGAACCTAGGTACCGAAAATTGGAACAGACTGGCAAAGGCATTCCGGCTAGATTAATGGGTATTGGACCAGAGTCACCACCAAAATCACATAACATATATTCTGTTTTGGTCCGGCTCACTCTAAGTCCAACACTCTCTATCCTGTGTAGCCATTCTTTCAATCTGTTCTGGACCTCTAGGCCATTTTCCGCTACCAGCACAATGTCATCCGCAAAAAGCATGCACCAAGGAGCCTCTTCTTGTATATCCGACGTCAGGGCGTCCAATATTAACAAGAAGAGGTAAGGGCTCAGAGCCGAACCTTGGTGCAAGCCGACTGCTACATTGAAGCTAGTAGTAGTACCAGCAGTAGAGCGGACTTGGGTACTACATCTGCTGTACATAACTCGGATCAACTCCACATACTTCCCAGGCACGCCTTTCTCCTTTAGGGCCCACCACAAAACCTTAACTTAAAACTTATTGTAATTTAATAATAATGATTAATTGATGATGCACAATATTGTGGTTTGAATACAATTTCAGTCTTTAAAATAATAATTATGGTACGTTTCTTTGAGTAGGTACCTCAATATTATTATAATTTATATTGTTGTGTCTAATGAAGCTCAGCGACGAGTGGGGACGGCAGTGTAGAATACAAATTGCCGTAGTCAGATAACTGCCGCACTCAGAGACGTCAATAAATTTTAATGAGTACTTATTGTAAAAATAATTCATTTAAATCTAGACCTTAGACCCGACAAGAATAGCGACTAGTTTTGAATTGTCATTTTTTGACATTAAGCACCCATTATCGTTATTTGACGTCTCTGAGTGCGGCAGTAACTGCCACACTGCCGGTCTATGGTCTAGATTTGAATGAATATTTTTGATGTTAAGTACTCATTAACGTTATTTGGCGTCTCTGAGTGCGGCAGTAAGTCAACTAACTCTAATGAGTACTTACTACATAAAAATTACAATTCATAATGAGTCGCTATTCTTGCCGGGCCTATGGTCTAGTTTTGATTTACATTTTTTTTAATAAGTACTCATTAAAGTTTATTGACGTCTGTGAGTGCGGCAGTAAGAGTACCTAATGGGAAGGAACGAGGAATGGGCCGCAGCGTTCCTGGTGCACCATCTAGCAAATTACTGCGATTGAAAGTTCCGGTGAATAGCAATACGCTCGCCCCCTATTACGTGGGACCTGAAATAAGCTGGCGAAACGCTGGTTTATTTCAGGTCCCGTGTTTAAATACCTCTGACCACCTCTTAGGGAGAAAAACGTGATTTATGTATTGTCTAAAATTAAAAAAAATAATAATAAAAATATGCGTTTATAAAACGCAGAATAGAAACTCATAAAGACGCACCAAGCTCAAAAAACAATTCTAATGTGGCAATAAAAAATCATAAAATTAAGAAGAAGAACTCATTGTGTGTGTATGGACTGTCGCATCTGGTTAATGATTGAATCGCATTTGTTCTTTTGTGTAACATTTTTCACTCATCTCTTTAGTCACAGTTTACAGTTAACTATTATATTTCATTATTGATCACCATTTTCCTGCCCTGATCTTTGTTTATTGGGGTGGGTACAATCATATTTTTTTTTTCATTGATTTGTATCAGACAGGCGGTCAAAACGGATATAGGTAAGCCATCACATCAACTATACAAAAAACAAAAGAGAACCCTTTTAGCAGAGCGAATCAAATTTAGAAAGTAAATACTCACATATAATTAACATGAGCGGATGTGTTGTTCAAATTGGTCAGCTGTTTGTTCCGGCACCGAACCATGATATCCATCGACGACACACAGCTGACATTGAAATCGATCTTTTGACATCTCGACCATGATGAGACGGTTTTGAAGCTCGCCACTGAGAACCGAACGGAATCAGCTGAATCATTTGCATGCTATAAATAAATGTGAGTGTGAATAATTTTAATGAAATAGGGCTTCAGGTTTTGAAGGACTTTGCTCCTCCACAGTACGGTATCACAGTTTGACAATAATAAAGGAATATTACCTAGTTTCCCTCCGTGCTTCAGAAGACATGAAGCCACTGTTCACTGTGCTGTATAGTCTACAATCACTACCCACGTAACCAACCTATACTGTGTCTATCGGTCAAAAATAGCCCATTCCTAACCAAGACAAATACATACATACATAAATCTTGCCTATACGTATACCCGAAGGGGTAGGCAGAAGTGAATTAATACCCACGTTTTGCAAATTATTTTAAGTCCCACAGAACAGTAACTATTTTCTCTGTTCTGTGTTAGGTCTCATGTAATAGGTGGCGAGCCGATTGTAATTTATCGGGCACGAAAATCACAGTACATTATGCTAGGTAGTATAAGAGGAACGCTGCTGCCCATTCCTCATCACTGTTTGTACGACACCCGCGGGAGAGATTTGGGGTGGTGACCATAAAATTGTATTCTGCTCTGCCGTCACCACAAGACAAATACCTTCAACTAGTCTCGTTTCGACACTGTCCAATACCTATCGAAAAACGAGGATCGGTCACCAAATAGGAAATCGGTTCGTGTAAAACATTAACTCGATGAAATTGGAAGCTCCGAACCACTATTTGATCATGCACCGGATGAAATAAAAAACGCCGCCTCGTGTCAACACGATTGCGCTTGTTTTTCAAGCGTTTGTGTAGACGAGACACTTCGCAGTTTTCGTGTGAACACTTTTATTTGAGTTGTGTTTTTTGCCTACGTGAGACTTCGTGAACTGTTTCGGTAAATGTAATATATTTTTAATTTTAGACTTAACTTAAAACTTATTCATCATCCCCCTGCCCTTATCCCATCTTATTTGGGGTCGGCGCAGTATGTCCTCTTTTTCCATTCTCTTCTGTCACTCGTCATCTCCTCATTCACATCCATCACCTTCATATCACACCTCACACAATCCATCCATCTTTTCAGTGGTCTTCCTCTACTTCTACATCCATCAACATTCATGTCCATAACTTTCTTACTTGCATTCATAGCATCACGTCGCATAACATGTCCATACCAAGCTAAACGGCTCCCTTTCATCTTCTCTGTTACTGGCGCCACTTTCAGACTCCCTCTTATGTACTCATTCCGTATTTTGTCCATTTTTGTCACTCCGCACATCCATCTCAACATTCTCATCTCTGCCGCATGCAATTTTCTTTCATCCGTCTTTTTCACAGCCCAACATTCCGATCCATACATAACGACAGGACTTATAGATCTTTCCTTTTAGTTTTAGTGGCATTCTTGGGTCGCATGTAGTTGCTGTAACCTGTCGCCATTTCATCCAACCTGCGTTGATCCGGTTTGTAATTTCCCGATCAATCTCTCCATCTGCTTGCACAAATGAACCTAGGTACCGAAAATTGGAACAGACTGGCAAAGGCATTCCGGCTAGATTAATGGGTATTGGACCAGAGTCACCACCAAAATCACATAACATATATTCTGTTTTGGTCCGGCTCACTCTAAGTCCAACACTCTCTATCCTGTGTAGCCATTCTTTCAATCTGTTCTGGACCTCTAGGCCATTTTCCGCTACCAGCACAATGTCATCCGCAAAAAGCATGCACCAAGGAGCCTCTTCTTGTATATCCGACGTCAGGGCGTCCAATATTAACAAGAAGAGGTAAGGGCTCAGAGCCGAACCTTGGTGCAAGCCGACTGCTACATTGAAGCTAGTAGTAGTACCAGCAGTAGAGCGGACTTGGGTACTACATCTGCTGTACATAACTCGGATCAACTCCACATACTTCCCAGGCACGCCTTTCTCCTTTAGGGCCCACCACAAAACCTTAACTTAAAACTTATTGTAATTTAATAATAATGATTAATTGATGATGCACAATATTGTGGTTTGAATACAATTTCAGTCTTTAAAATAATAATTATGGTACGTTTCTTTGAGTAGGTACCTCAATATTATTATAATTTATATTGTTGTGTCTAATGAAGCTCAGCGACGAGTGGGGACAGCAGTGTAGAATACAAATTGCCGTAGTCAGATAACTGCCGCACTCAGAGACGTCAATAAATTTTAATGAGTACTTATTGTAAAAATAATTCATTTAAATCTAGACCTTAGACCCGACAAGAATAGCGACTAGTTTTGAATTGTCATTTTTTGACATTAAGCACCCATTATCGTTATTTGACGTCTCTGAGTGCGGCAGTAACTGCCACACTGCCGGTCTATGGTCTAGATTTGAATGAATATTTTTGATGTAAAGTACTCATTAACGTTATTTGGCGTCTCTGAGTGCGGCAGTAAGTCAACTAACTCTAATGAGTACTTACTACATAAAAATTACAATTCATAATGAGTCGCTATTCTTGCCGGGCCTATGGTCTAGTTTTGATTTACATTTTTTTTAATAAGTACTCATTAAAGTTTATTGACGTCTGTGAGTGCGGCAGTAAGAGTACCTAATGGGAAGGAACGAGGAATGGGCCGCAGCGTTCCTGGTGCACCATCTAGCAAATTACTGCGATTGAAAGTTCCGGTGAATAGCAATACGCTCGCCCCCTATTACGTGGGACCTGAAATAAGCTGGCGAAACGCTGGTTTATTTCAGGTCCCGTGTTTAAATACCTCTGACCACCTCTTAGGGAGAAAAACGTGATTTATGTATTGTCTAAAATTAAAAAAAAAAATAATAAAAATATGCGTTTATAAAACGCAGAATAGAAACTCATAAAGACGCACCAAGCTCAAAAAACAATTCTAATGTGGCAATAAAAAATCATAAAATTAAGAAGAAGAACTCATTGTGTGTGTATGGACTGTCGCATCTGGTTAATGATTGAATCGCATTTGTTCTTTTGTGTAACATTTTTCACTCATCTCTTTAGTCACAGTTTACAGTTAACTATTATATTTCATTATTGATCACCATTTTCCTGCCCTGATCTTTGTTTATTGGGGTGGGTACAATCATATTTTTTTTTTCATTGATTTGTATCAGACAGGCGGTCAAAACGGATATAGGTAAGCCATCACATCAACTATACAAAAAACAAAAGAGAACCCTTTTAGCAGAGCGAATCAAATTTAGAAAGTAAATACTCACATATAATTAACATGAGCGGATGTGTTGTTCAAATTGGTCAGCTGTTTGTTCCGGCACCGAACCATGATATCCATCGACGACACACAGCTGACATTGAAATCGATCTTTTGACATCTCGACCATGATGAGACGGTTTTGAAGCTCGCCACTGAGAACCGAACGGAATCAGCTAAATCATTTGCATGCTATAAATAAATGTGAGTGTGAATAATTTTAATGAAATAGGGCTTCAGGTTTTGAAGGACTTTGCTCCTCCACAGTACGGTATCACAGTTTGAAAATAATAAAGGAATATTACCTAGTTTCCCTCCGTGCTTCAGAAGACATGAAGCCACTGTTCACTGTGCTGTATAGTCTACAAACACTACCCACGTAACCAACCCATACTGTGTCGATCGGTCGAAAATAGCCCATTCGTAACCAAGACAAATACATACATACATAAATCTTGCCTATACATATACCCGAAGTGAATTAATACCCACGTTTTGCAAATTATTTTAAGTCCCACAGAACAGTAACTATTTTCTCTGTTCTGTGTTAGGTCCCATGTAATAGGTGGCGAGCCTATTGTAATTTATCGGGCACGAAAATCACAGTACATTATGCTAGGTAGTATAAGAGGAACGCTGCTGCCCATTCCTCATCACTGTTTGTACGACACCCGCGGGAGAGATTTGGGGTGGTGACAATAAAATTGTATTCTGCTCTGCCGTCACCACAAGACAAATACCTTCAACTAGTTATTCATTAGATATCTTTAATGAGAGTAGTTTCCAAGTTTACTTTATTCAATAGACGAACACAACTCCAAGTAGTACCGCCAAGATGAACTTCAGACCAGGAGGTCTACTCTGAAACTCCCAACGATTAAGTTACATCTATCGGTCTTTCTCACGCCACTGCGTTTTAAAATAAGAGCGACAGAGACGCGAAGACTCGATCGCACGAAATAATCTTCCAGAGTAACCCCTCTGCTTCGTGATACGTGGATAACGAAACCCACTCCGTGATTCGAAATTACGCAACCTAACGTGCGATATCCTATTACAGAACTTAATGTTATACGGGAGCGTATTAATTAATTAATAAACTTACTAATACAGTCCTGAGAGCAGACTGCAGAAATATGCCGTAGTTGATTCCTTTGAGGAACGGGTTCAGAGCCGTGTTGAAATCGATCCTTCTCGTGTACTGCTTTATGAAGAAATGCATGCACATGTACGTAATTCCTACCAGCACTTCACATATTAGGAAGTCTACAAATTTTACTGAAAAAAAAAAAACAGGTAAGTTATATGAGATACCTGTCTCTATTTCTCAAGACCCTGATATCAACACAGTATAAATTCTTCACAACAAATAAATGAGCAAGGTTGTAATTGCCAAAATTAATGACTATCAATGATAGACTGTACCATTTACACTAACTTGTCAGACTATAGCCAAAAGCATTAGTAGAATATTGGTCAGCGAGTGATACTATTAGTCATGAAGAGGCAAAAATAAGCAAAAATAGAATTCACCGCCTGTGGCAGCGCTCAAACTGACACCCCACCCTTATCCTACACCAGCCCGGCTAGCATGACCACCCAAACACGATATGATATAGCCATTTATCGCGTTGAACTTACAAAAATCAATGTATTTTCAACAGTTCAAAGCGATAAATTGCTATATCTTTATGATATATATATATATATATATATATATATATATATATATATATATATATATATATATATATTATATAGGCTTATTCAAATATTCAATTCAGGCTTATTCGAGTGTTAAAATCCAATGATTTTAACTGCTCAACGCGATAAATGGCTATATCCTATCGTATTTCGGTGGTAATGCTAGCCGGGCAGAGGCCTTACCACCAACACTAAACGCGACTTAATTCCCATTGTTAAAGTGAGTCGACGCTGTAAGCCGAGTAGAGAGACGTCCCGTTTTGTCACCCGCGTTTGGATCGCACTAAAGCCTCACTGAAACAGCGGTCAGCGGATGCGGGCAGTTGTAACGTAGGTAAATAAGGACATTATTCAAACCAGCGCGGTCAACGTTTGCTCGGGTTCGCTACCGCCACCGTCCCGCCACCGCTGCTTGAGTGACGCTTAATACTTCGTGGTACGGCCGTGTGGTGACGGCAGAGTAGAATACAATTTTCACCACCCCAAATCTCTCCCGTGGGTGTCGTACAAGGCGACTAAGGATAAATCAGTGAACGCGAATGGGCAGCTGCGTTCCTATTATACAGCCTAGCAATGTACTGCGACTTTTGTGCCCTATAAATGGCAATAGGCTCGCCCCCTATTACATGGGACCTAACATAATTGGCGAAACGTGGGTGCTAGTTCACCTCTGCCTACCCCTTCGGGGATATAGGCGTGATTTATGTATGTATGTATGTATGTATGTACGGCCACAGACCTTTACCGCATAGTAACAGCCTTAATGGTAATTGGAAACATTTTCCTTTCCACAAACCTAGTAGGTACACATGAATCTGTTAAAAAATTGATTAGGTGTGCTTTAGGCTACTTAAAATGTGTTAATTATTTTGCTGTCTGTATAATTTATAGCGTAGCCGAGTAGAAGTTGTATTTGTGAAATATCTTCTATCGATCTCTTGATAATATTGCCATTTTATTATACGCATGTATAATAATATATACATCACTGCCGTACTCAGAGATATCAATTAACTTTAATATGTTATAAAAATAATTTAAATCTAGACCCGGTAAGAATATCGACGAGTTTTGAATAGTAATTTTTGTGTAATAAGTACTCATTAACGTTAATTAACGTCTCTGAGTACGGCAGTATGATTTTACTTTACTTTTGCTTTTAACATACGTCAAAATATCAAACTTTGAAATCCAGAACCGGAGCGACATCTCTTGTGGAAATGCACAGTAAAAGTCTGTTTTTTTTCTATAAACCAAGTTCTATATATCGCCCTTCAGAAATAATAATTGGTGGTTTACGTTCGTAGTATTCAATACCCTGCGTTGGCATATTAATTAAAAATAAGTACATATTTACAGACCGTCGCCTACATTCGAAACTCCATATCACTTTAAACGCGTAGCGCCAACGTATGAACACTTGGACACTTTTGATGCAGGCTGTACGTCCATTTCATATTTCACGCCGGTCATAGCTTGAATATTTAAAACTAGATTTCTGTTCTCGGCCACTTAAAACGGCAGGGGTGTGACACAACAATAAATGGGATGAAGTTCAATCGCTCAAGCGGAGGACAGCTTGGTAATCTTCCAACCAGAATCTTCCTGCCGCACTCAGAAACGTCCACTAACATTAATGTGAATACTTAATGTCAAATCATTTCATTTTAATCTAGACCAGACACCTGACTAGAATAGCGACTAGTTTTGATTTGTCATTTTTTTACATTAAGTACTCATTAACGACTCTGATTGCGGCAGTTGCCGAACTAAGGGCCTATTTCACAATCGACAAGTAAGTTCTAAGTAGCTTACTTCGCAGATCATTTGACAGTTGTAATATGAAATATATGTCAATCGAACTGCAAAGTAAGCTACTTCGAGCTTACTTATCGATTGTGAAACAGGCCCTAAGCCTGATGTTTAGTTACACATTGCATTATGTCAATGACTGTTAAAAATCAATTACATTGCTTAAGTTACTAATACTGCATTCACTCTGCCTCTTCAGGAGACGTCGATAAAATCAAACTTAAAATAAGAGAACTTGATCATATTTCTATAATGCAATTGACATGTCCAAACCATAGTCCAAAACACGAAGGCAGAGGTCAACAAGATACTGAAATCTGACGGCTGTAGCTGAATCGGGTAAAGACTAATATTCATCATCATCATCATCACCAGCCCTTTAGTGTCCCCACTGAAGGCCCGTGTCCCACTCACGGGCCTTCCCTATAGATGGAAGAATATATTGAGTAATATTGCAGAACAACAATTAGCTTTACTACTCAATGCCCTTTAGAACACCGTAGCGCTGAAAGTTGAAGTGGATCTTAAACTATTTCCATAGCGATGAGCAAACAGCCAGATGATCTTTCGGGGCTTATTTTGTTAAGTGGCTGCAGAGAGCTCTTATCGTTACCTACTCCGAATTATAATAACCAAGTTATTACAGAAATAGCCTATTTCTGCTTATTTCGAAGAGCATTGACGCAAATGTAATAAATCAATACTGCTCGAAACAATGTGCCAAAGATATTGTTGTTTTTGTATCCTATGATACTCTATTATATATATAATAATAAATAATTATGCTGTTCTATATGTTTGAAGTTTTTTTCAGGATTAGATTTATAACGCCGCATGGTGACGGCAGAGTAGAATACAATTGTCACCATCCCAAATCTCTCCAGTGGGTGTCGTACAAGGCGACTAAGGATAAATCAGTGCTGAGGAATGGGCAGCAGCGTTCCTCTCATACTTTTACAACCTAGCAATTTACTGCGACTTTTGTGCTCGATAAATGGCAATAGGCTCGCCACCTGGGACTTGACATAATTGGCGAAACGCGGGTGCTGGTTCACCTCTGTCTACCCATTGGGGATATAGGCGTGATTTATGTATGTATGTATGCTAGGTATATAAGGCATGTATATATATTTTGGTATCAAAAGTAACCTCACAGTTTAACCTAGGTAGTGCTGTAGTCTTTAACCCGTAAAAATAAATGTTGATAAACGAAACGAAGAGTTGTACTGATTGTTACTCCATAAAACAATTGAAGCATAAATATTTAAATGACACAGTAATGAAGGCACTGTAACTGTAACATTGAGAATTATCTACTCACATTAAGGTTGTTGCTTACCAGACATACATCCTAAAAAACTTAAGTCGTTAGTGCCAGAAAAATAGTGTACCTACCAACATTACAGTTTTCTAGAAAAAGCCAAATGAAAGCGTATCATTACATAAATTGCACATTCCTGGGCATAATGTAGTTCGGGTGGCACGAAATGCCAATAAGTGCCGCTATTATGCAAGCCGGGCTACATTCAAATAATCAGGTCATTGAAAAATTGTAAGTTAAAACTTATAGAGCCCTTATGCCCACTGTCGCGTGCTTTCGCAGAAAATACCATTAACTGCCGCACTCAGAGACGTCAATTAACTTTAATGAGTATTTAATGTCAAAAATTTTCATTCAATCTAGACCCGGCAAGAATAGTGACTAGATTTGAATTGTCATTTTTTGACGTTAAGTACTCATTAACGTTATTTGACGTCTCTGAGTGCGGCAGTAAAAGGCACTCGTTTGGACTACAGGACAAATGGACGTTCATAAAAATAAATACAGAGATTAATTATTTTCCAAAGAAACTTTCTTAGAAGAAGCGGACTTTAATTGGGAGATATTGAATCGGTCGGTCGGAATAGCAAATGCAATAATGCAGCGAAGCCGATACTAAAGTATTTTTCTGCAAAGAAAATTATTACAATTTCCTTGTCGAGAGCGATACGGTCTGTTAGCAAACTGTAATTTACCTGTAATAAGGGCCTGTTTCACAATAGATGGGTAAGTTCTGAATAGCTTACTTGGCAGATCATTTGACAGATGTAATACGAAATACCTATATGTCAATTGAACTGCCAAGTAAGCTATTCTACCTGTCGATTGTGAAACTAAGCTAACTGCCGCACTCAGAGACGTCAAATAACGTTAATGAGTACTTAACGTCAAAAATTGTCAATTTAAAACTAGTCGCTATTCTTGCCGGGACTATGGTCTAGATTTGAATGAAAATTTTTGACATTAAATACTCATTACAGTTAATTGACGTCTCTGAGTGCGGCAGTAAGTGATTTATATCCTTCTGAAACAGTGGGCCGTGTGGTGACGGCAGAGTAGAATATAATTGTCACCACCGCAAATCTCTCCCGTGGGTGTCGTACAAGGCGACTAAGGATAAATCATTGATGAGGAATGGGCAGCAGCGTTCCTCTTATACCTACCACCTAGCAAAGTACTGCGACTTTTGTGCCCGATAAATGGCAATAGGCTCGCCACCTATTACATGGGACTTGTCATAGTTTGCGAAACATGGGTGCTAGTTCACCTCTGCTACCCCTTCGGGGATATAGGCGTGATTTATGTATGTATGTATGTATGAAACAGTGAACTAACCATAGAGACAACGACTACGATATTATTTTTGTACGCTAAAGTGATTGTCTCTTTCACTTATAATTAAGTGAGACAAAAGTCATTATTACAAAAAAATGATTACAGGCTTATTTTAGTAAAGCACACTTTGCACATTTGTGTACTAGGAATTTATAGATTAAATTTCGTCGGTATCAAAGGAAGCAAAAAATTCAATTAATTTGAGATAGAACGTTAATCCAACAGAAGAGCGGTATTATACCATTTCAAGGAATCTTAATACGCCAGGAAAGCAAACATTCTTCTAATAAATGCTAAGTGAAACAAGGAACAAAAATACTGGTTTAATTTTTTATAATACTAATTGCTTGAAAGCAAAACTCGCAGTCTACTAAGTAATTACTTACTGTGGATTATAATATATTACCCCGAATAAAGATAATTCATTATGAGAACAGAAGAAAGATCTAGTGAATCCTTTAAATAGAACACCGTACTGATATGAAAATGAGTTTCTCCCTTCGGATGCTTAAAATGGTATACAATATTAACACGATAAATATCAGAGCTTTAATTGCAAACAGCAGCGATATTTATTGTTAATGCTTCTTTATTAATCGCGTTGATATTAATTAAACTTTCTCCTAGGTAAGTGTGTATATGTTTATCTTGTTTTGCTTTTTTATTGATACTAAGGAACATTTTCCACGGTATCTTCTTGAGTAATATTAAATAGATTATCAATGTTTTGTTTGAGCTACACCTATCCAAAATTTCAAAAGTTTATGGAAACAAAATAGGAGTTGGGTCTATTCAGCGGTTCAAAGACATTTTGTATAATCATAGGTACAGGCAACAGCACGTCAGACTATCATAAAATGGCACAATTTCTCAATCGATTTTGTGCTCTATTATTACCAAATTAAGGTTGACAATCGATTTAAGAAATTTTAAAGTTTTGCGTAATCTGAAGTGCCGTTGACTGTACATAGAGAGTTATTTGTAACACACCAACAACCTTTCAGGACTAGTCGATATCATAAACAACAACGTATTTTTTTACGAATTTTATCTTAACTCAATACGTTGAACGACAATGATTTTTCTACTCGGTACTCTGGTCGTGTCAGTCAACATGTTATTGATTCATTAGTAGTCTGATTACCTACCACAAAGAAAATTGAAAATTGAAAAAACTTATCTTGCCTAATAATTCGAGTCAGTAAAAAATTAAAGTCAATTGGAGAATGTTGCATATGTCGACACTTACTTAATCTGGCTTCCGCACGATGATACTAATAGCCAATTAAAAAATCAATACTCACTCTTTTCTCTGAGAAGACAGACAAACTTGAAGATAAGGTAACAAATTGATGGAACGGCTTAATTCCCCCAGCTTTCTTGCAATAAAACCGAGAATGAAATAATCACTTTAATACACAGAGAATTAAAAGCACAGATATTACACAGGTACTATTAAAAGCAACATTTTCAGTGCATCGCGGATTTGCTTTGCTTGATTAAACAAACCAAGCAATACAAGTCCACAATACACCAGTACAACACTCCTTTTTATAAAATAAATACTGCATTCCAATAGAATATTGCATCATTATCAATATGGAATAGATTCAGGATGAAGACTTATCCTCTACGCTGTTCAATCAGTCGTCGTCTATGTAGCTACCTCGTCGTGAATGCATGAATATTCGTATCAACACAAGTGCAACCTTTATTCCGTGGCACTTTATGGCCTTTCCATAAGAGTTGTTTTGCTACTACAATGGCAAGCCTGGATCGAGCTCAACATAAAATATTATATTATAGGCAGCGCTCACCTTTTCCTGAAAATATTAAAGGGCAAACTTTAGAAATAAGTAGATTTGCTTACTATCGCAAAATTTTGCTAGGCTTTTGGCAATTCTTTGGAGGTTTTCAGTTTGAAATGGAACATGGGATTATAGAAATTGCATTAAGTCACACAGCCAAATCTTTTTTGTAAGACATAACACTACTTCGTGAATGTATCGACGTGGGTTTTAAATTATCGTCTGGTTGATTAAATAATTGATTAATAATAAAGAAAAGGGTATATATATATATATATAAGGGTAATCAGATAAAATCGTCTTTGATTTTTTTTCTATCGATAAAATTGTCACCATTCATGTTTTGGGTTTTGTAAAATGGTTTATTGATTAATATATGTAATATGCCGTGTAATGTAATATTATATGTAATATGCCGTGTAATGTAATATTATATGTATTCTACTCCGCCGTGTGGTGACGGCACAGTAGAATACAATTGTCACCACCCCAAATCTCTCCCGTGGGTGTCGTACAAGGCGACTAAGGATAAATCAATGATAAGGAATGGGCAGCAGCGTTCCTCTAATACCACCTAGCAATAGCAATGTACTGCGACTTTTGTGCCCGATATATGGCAATAGGCTTGCCACCTATTGGTACTTAACATAATTGGCGAATTGGGTGCTAGTTCACCTCTGCCTACCCCATAAATCATATGTATGTATATGTAATATACAATATTAGGAAAAATAGGAAAGAATCCTTATTCAAAATGAGAAATAAAAGCTAAACATAGATTAAAAACATTTGCGTAACCGGACCTATATCGAAATTGTACGAAGTTGACTGCCGCAACGTAGAAATAGAGATCTAGAAGTACAAGAAACAAGGTTGCTTTCGCAGTTCATGTCGGTATCTTACATTGTATAGGAGTTGAAAGTTGACTTGGGATCAACTTCGAATTTAACTCAGTATTAGCCTGGTATAACTAACTAGCAAACGAATTATCTCTGGTTACTATGATAACTTTGTGTGTGCAAGCAAACAATGTAGGTATAATACTATTAATTTTACAATTCCTACAACCTTATAATTATGTTCAGGACAACACGTGCAAGCAGGAAGCTAATCTAACTTCGCTCCATGTCTGACTAGTAAACATATCTATTTTATTTAAATATCTAGCTTCCTGTCTAACCTAACATAATTAATTGGCAAAACATAGATAGGTTAATTCATGTCTGCTTATCCCTTCGGGAATCAATATACGTGTTTTATGTGTGTATGTAGATTCCTGTACCGTGGTATGTTTCCTTCTAAAGTCATTTCAGAATTTCTTAGTTTCTTATACTTATTTATACACACATAAATCAAGCCTACCTATTTATGTATTCTCGGAGGTGTAGACTGATGCCATTCAACACCCACACCTCGCCAATTAAAAAAATACATTTTCATCCCACCATCATCACATTCTCGGAAAAGCGTTTTTGCTCTTCGATATCTGAGTGCAAAAGCCGTTTTTATCCTCTAGAGGATAAAGTAAATTTGAATTTAGAGCATCGTGTGTAATAAGTTTGCGAATTCAAAACATCATTATACCTATTTATTTCTACCTCCATGGTGCCGAAATTATCATGCAACCTATTAAAATTTGTTAAAAACTCAGACTCGGAACCTTCTTGGTGTAATTTTTTTGTAATTTGCTTTGCGCGCGCCATTTTCTTTTCACGTCATAAATTTGTAAGTTCCGTGACGGTCAATCAGCTTGCCGTCAATCTTGCTTTAAACATTTTGATCGCTTACAACGCTTGCTTGATGCTTGAGTCAAGCATTTAAAAGCTTTTTAGGTCTGTTTGATTTGTTTACGCTAGCAACGGAACAAAAACATACAGAAAATCAACGTTCTTGACTCAAGCTGATTGACCGTCTCGGAACTCCATTAGGGACGGTAATTTTAGGTGTGTCTGGATGAATGTTGCGGGTGTGGCTGGGTGGATGGGTGGGTGTTGGAGGTGTGTCTGGGTGAATGGGTGTTTTGTGGGTGTGTCTAGAAGAATGGGTGTTTTGTGTGTGTGTGTCTGGATGAATGAGTGTTTTGTGTGTGTGTCTGGGTGAATAAGTGTTTTGTGGGTATGTCTGAATGGATGGGTGAGTATTGTGGGTGTGACTGGGTGGATGTTGTGGGTGTCTGAATGGATGTTGTGGGTGTGTCTGGGTGAATAGGTATTTTGTGGGTGTTTCTGGGTGATTGGGTGTTTTGTGGGTGTTTCTGGGTGATTGGGTGTTTTGTGGGTGGTTCTGGGTGAATGAGTGTTTTGTGGGTGTTTCTGGGTGAATGGGTGTTTTGTGGGTGTTAGGGTGAATGGGTGTTTTTTGGGTGTGTCTAAGTGGATGCGTGCGTATTGCGAGTGTGAATGTTGTGGGTGTTTCTGGGTGGATGGGCGGCTGTTGTGGTTGTGTCTGGGTGTATGCTGTGGGTGTGTCTGGGTGGATGGGTGTGTGCTGTGGATGTGTCTGAGTGGATGTTCTTGGTGTTTCTGGGTGGGTGTTGAGTGTGTTTGGGTTGATGGGAGGGTGTTGTGGAAGTTTCTGGGTGAAAACAGAAACTGTTGTGATTGTATTTTTTTTTTTGTATTTTGCAATTTCCTCGTTGGGGGGGATGAAAAGTTACGTGTTGCACTCGAGTGCTCACTCATGCACAACAAATAACTATTGTTCGAAGGAAACAATGCATCGTTTGGGAACTTTTCTAGGCCATCTGCGTCACCACACGTTTTGATTCTGGCAAGTTTCTGATACCACTCGCATAATCCACCTCTCATCTTCTTTCACAACAATAATCCACGTACATAATAATATTATCATGACACGCTTAAATACAATAGAGTCACAAGTCAACATTGTGTAAATTTAGAACACAATGGTTCTAAGTATTTTTTGAGCCGCGTCTTTACTGTATTAAATGATATTTTCTCCGAAGCAATCTTTCTACAAAGCCTTTTCACAAGAAAAGATGAAAATTGAAAAACGTTAAACAGTTAGAGGAAACAATAAAAACAGGACATTAGAAGCTACGTTAACAGAAACCAGTATAAATAAATTATAACTTGGCAATCCCGCTTCAGAAACCAGTACTACTACTAGCTAACTTTGAAACAATCTCGCGAATGCGCCGAGCACAGCTTTCCTCAGAGGGTTAGAATGCACTGTAAATTAATTGGTTAACGGATAGATCGCGACAGCCCGTTATTAAGACTGTCTATTTGATGTTAAGTTTATCAAAAATGACGGTAGAGCAGAAATACAGTTAGGTACTCCCTTTTTTTCGCTGGATTTTTTTCTTGTTTGAAACAGATATCTGAGTAATATAGAGGAGCTCGATAGCGGAGTGACGACGAAAACTAAGCAACGTTCGCTAAGGCTGGTCAATAGATGGGTGACCAAAAATTTATTATCTCGAGCTCCTACGTGCTTCGGAAGCCACGCTAAGCCGATGGTCCCGGTTGCATCTGCAGTAGTTAATACCCACAAACCCGCACTGGGCCAGCGTTGTGGGCTATTGTCCAATCTCCCTATATTCTTCCATCTATAGGGCAGGCACGTGCCCCAGCAGTAGGGAAATTAAAGGGCTGGTGATGATAATGATGAGCAATGTTTATCGAAACGATTTATTATTTATTTATTATTACTCATATAGTTTCCTATAAAAATGTAACTTAAGTCTATGTAGCATCTTATGTGCGATCTATCAGCGAGTTTAAATCACAAGAATACAGTAAAAATAATAAAAACATTGCGTATTATTTTGTCAAATCCATTGTTACCTGGTGGTGGATATTAGTTAGATTACATGTCCCTCCGTGTCCCCTGATACATTAGATTCTTCGTATCAGGGGACACGGACTTACTAGCATGCTTCAAAATGAACCCTTGATACACTGTGAATAATGTTAATGGCTTATCAAAAAGATCCGTAGGCATCATCATTATTTCAATCAGAGACGCCCAGTGTTCGTCAATTTAATTCGTGCGTTGTAATTTACAATCACATCGGAAAACACTTTATCCCTTTTCATTCCAATGTCAATAAAACTCTTTTCAATTTAAATGAATCGCTATCACAGCATTAAGTTACTTCTCTTTGGTGAAGATTTAATTATGATTGTCTAATAAAGGAATTAACAGTGAGATGCATAGTAGACTAATTAAAATATTGCAAGGAATGAAAGTAGTTAAGAAAGTTTTAAAAGCACCGCCAAACACTTCGATTCGACCTTTGAAGATTTATCGCTGCAAGACATTCGTCGCTACGATTCGGACTCTGTGTAATTAAGTAATTACCAAACTAGAGCAGTATAAGTTATTGATTTTTGTTGTCGACGAAAGAGACGAGACGATAACCCTTGGCATACCATGGAATCACCGTGCGGGTGCCGGTCCATAGTGTGGCAGAGGGTAAACTTAGTGGCAGTGGTAGAACTTATACAAGGTAAGTTATTTTAGTAATAAATGTAGCAATTGAGCAGGTATACCCCTCGCTCCCACCTCAACAGCATACCAACGAGCGATTTAGCCATTTTTTGTTATTTGATTTGTTAAATCAATCAATCAATCAAGTATGTTTTCGGGTTTTTAAATTAAGCTCCATTATACAATTTCATGTTTTGCAGATTGGTATAGGCATCTGCCCGGAATGCAGAGGATGTGGGTTTGATTCCCGCATCAAGACTATAATTTTTCGAATTTTCCCTAACCACAAGTTGATCCATTATAATTTATTTTTATTTTTATAGTAAAGCAACAACAAATAAAACAATTATCGTATTATTTTATTTCTTTTATGATCACAATTATTACTTTGAGAGCCTGTTTCACAATCGACAAGTTAGTTCGAAGTAGCTTACTTTGCAGTTCAATTGACATATATTTCATATTACAACTGTCAAATGGTCTGCGAAGTAAGCTACTTAAGACTTACTTATCGATTGTGAAACAGGCCCTGAAAGTTATTTCAAAACACCAACGAAAACGAAGCCGCAAGTCAAGCTGGTGAGTAATATAATTGTACCTAATAGTTTCCGAACTAGCACCCGGTTTTGGTACACATGTGCACTGGGCGGATATGAATACATCATATACGCTACGTCATATTTCCATAATGTTCGCCAACCCCATAGCCGTGGACAAAATCTCCTAGGGGAAAAGAAAATATTTTCCTCTCGCTCCCACTCCAACTAAATACCGAGACAAAACACAGTCAAATGGTGGAGAGAGATTTAGTCCACGTCCCATGCTAGGCCTGCAGACGTCTGGAATCTGTTTCCATAAAGTGACGTAGACGTCTGCGCCCGCCAGTAACATGGAGTTCGGTCACCGAAACTCGTGACTCAATTTGCGAGTAATTAGTGCGTTCACGCGAATACTCATTTGGTTTGAACTAGTAGAAAGGGATGTGTACTTACTAACGTTCCTCACCGTTCCTGGTACACGCTTCAAATAGCAGAGCAACTTTGAAACGCGACTGCAGACTGCAGTGCTATTACCTACTACAATTACCAAGTCAGTTTCAGATGCAATAACAACCAAATTCAATGTGCTTTTTGGAGTGCCTAGCACAGTACAAGTAGCTGGAGCAAGTAAAGGCTCGAGCTACTTGCGCATGCAGTATGCTCAAGTTAGTTGATCAGTGCATAAACAGAGGCGCGGGCTACTTGCGCAAGTTACTTGGTCAAGCTACACGTGCATTCTGTACTTTATGTCTCGTTCGTTTCAGCTGTCAGCATGTATGTAACCCGCGCGACGTGGTGCCCGCGCAGGCTACTTTCGCATGTTACTTGTGTAAGTAGATACATCCTCGAGTCGCTGGCCTCCCTGGAATTGTTTACATGATGTTAACCTGCGCAAGTGTTTTAACATGCACATGCCCTGTGTAGAAACACCATTAGTACTAGTCACTCTTAAGGGATTCCACCAGTGTGCTGAATTGTGCGGCACAGCGTAGCACAGTTCGGCACACTGGGTGGAATTTCGCCTTTACACTCACACCTATCAGTCTAGCCTAAAGCTTGTACAAAAAATTTGATGACAAATCGCTTTTTGAGTGTACGAGTATTTACATCGAAATTCACACTTAAATCAAATACCGCTGGGTTAAATATTATGTGGCAAGACAATTTAATTCCTTTGTTTTCGTCGCTCGCCTCAGAGCCCCAGCTCAGGTCCCTACAGAGCTAAGGGCTAGGTCACGGTCAAGCTAAGATGAAGGAGAGCAGTAAAACTAAGTTTCCTTGAATTGTTGCACTTATATTGTATCAGTGAATCCTTACTCCAACTCATTTGAAACTAACTAACCTAACCGTTTCCAGAAACCTCAAGCTAGGCAATTAATCGTCTATTGTTCCTACTAACTTAGTTAATTGTGCAGAAACAATCTCGCCCCAGCTGACCGACAGAATGGAAACCAGTCAGTTGTAGGTTACTTCGTGTGAATGAAGCAATATCAATATTTTCGTCGCAAGCTCAAACGGCCTCATTATTTGTGTATTCACAAAATTATTTTGAGCAAATATGTCCTAAAAATACAAAGTGGAAAAAATATTCCTTTAAATCCTATTTCTATGTGAACTTTACAAATGGATTGGTAAGTAATTATTGATCATCAGATAATCAAAAAGGTTGGTTTTGGGCTACATTTACTCACGAACGCTACAAACGAATACCTTACATTTTTATATTTTATTAAATAGAACCTATAGCTAAAAATATTTTAAAACCAACATCGTATCCATAATGAACAAGTAATGTAAAATAAAATTTAAATAACTTTACAGATGTGTGCCGCGTAGTGGTGGCTGAGAAGAATACAATGGTCACCTTATCTCTTACGCGGGTGTCGCACGGCTAGTGTATATAAATAATAATATGATGAGAAATGGGTATCAGCGTTTACTGCACACCAATCGCAATACTTCCACACACGAGTACGGGACATTGCAATAGGCTTACATGGGGCCTAACATAGACTAAGTGATAAAATTTTGTCTGTCGTAGCATAGTGTCGGTTCCGCTAAAGACATTTAACAACCGAATACAGAAACGCTACTTAAAGTTTGAGTTCTGCTGAACGCATAAGTATTGTCAAAATTGACGTTTTTTCCATACAAATTCTGACAGGTATTGTCCACTTAACTTTATAAGCAGTGCTCAAATTTTGAGTAGCGTTTTTGTATTCGGCGGTTATTCACATCCAACGTAAGCGTCTTAAGTTTAGTTGGAGGGATTAACGTAACGAGTGATACGTCAGCAGTCGATCGGTAACGTTCACTATACGAAGATATTTGACGTCATCTCGATTGTCGAATCTGAAGAATCGGAAAGGATCTTTCAATTTCTTTGTGTACTACTTCCAATTTTTCCCTTTCCTAATGTGTTCTCCTCCTCGTCTATTATACTATAGATTTTACCTACACCACAACACCAACAGGCATTCCGTTCCATGCATTGTTACACGAAGGTCGACCTCACCCTCGTATTATATAGACGAACAGCCTTAAATAATATGAAAGTTTCTGCACTATCTTTATTCAATATCCTGATGGTATTGAATACGAAATTTCTTGTACTGATATTAATCTTCTGTCCCAACTCCATTGACTAAAACTTAATTTAAGCACAGCGCATCTCTTTCATTTCGGTTCAACGAGATAAGGACGACTATTTCATACGCGAACAATTTGGGGCGACGTTATTTACGTACGGCGTTGTTAACGTACAAAGACATGCCAAGTAAAATTATAAGGTCTAACTAAGTTAATAATAAAATTAAAATTAGAATGCTTGCTGGTGAGAAACAGGTAAATTTTGTTTCAGATAATGAGGTTAGATTCAATGTTGAACAACAAATTTGAAATTGTAAAGAGATGGACTTTCAGCTTAGGCCCCACGTTGGACGTCAGAGTAAAGGTTAAATAGAGGGTCTCTAAATAGGCGTGCCAGAGGGCTTATAGGTAAGGTACTTAGGTACTTACAATAAGTACTTTGAGCTATGTAGTTCATTAATTATTATTTTAGTATATTCTCCAATGTTCCAGAGCTGTAAGCGAACAGGTGGTCGCATAACAGAAATAAATTTCTAAATGAATTCGGTTAAGCTTTGGTTTGATTTTTTAATTATAATTTAGATTCTTATTTGAACATTATATTCAATGTTAGAAAGAACATTACAAATCCAGACAAATGCATATAGGTCCTACCTCTCGGCCTCTGCTCAGGTCTCAGGAGGTGTCAGGTTTCACACCCGCATAAGGACAGTAATTTCTCGAAAATGATTTTTTCTATTTTCTTTGTAACATTTTAAAAATGTTAAAAAAACTATTACGTCGTTATTTTGAACTCTTTCCTTTGCCATAACACCTAAATCTAGAAGCATACCGTCCGGAATCCCGACTGGGATGATTATAGAGAGATTTTACTGATTCTAAGACCCCTGAGTCCACTTTCCCTGCGCTCACCCTAAGCGGCGACTGTTAAGCAAACATTTGCGGTTTACTCCACTCAACATTTTCAGCAGTGTCCTGTGGAATGGAGGCCGTAACAAACAACATTTGGAACAAGATGAATAAGCTTAAATAAATACTCTTACCCGAATCTCTTGGAGCTAAGGACTGATTTGAATCTGTCTGGATAGGTACTATCAATCTGTCTGTCTCCATGACAACTATGGGGACATTTCTTTAAGGTGCAGGCAAAACAATATTTTCTCAATTAGTAGTAGTTGAGGATTATAGACTCCAAGATTGATACCACTGTGATACCGTGAGCTAAGCAACGTTCGGAAAGGCCAGTTATATGTGTATGCGATATTATCCGTTAATCAGAAAACACATCAGCTGTTTCTACGGTCTTGACTTGCAGTCGTTACCTCAAACCTAGCCATAATCCCCTGGCATGGTGTATTATGATCTACTGTTTTCGACCTCAGGAAGTAAGGCAGTTTTCGTCCTCTGAAATAACAGTAATTGCGTCAACCTTTCCGATGCAATTACTGTTATTTCAGAGCGATCATTATCATCATCATCACTATCAGCCCCTTAATCTCCCCACTAACTAAGACAGAAGGCCTTAAAGGATGGAAGAATATAGGGAAATGCAGCAGCGATTAACGGGTAAACGTGCCTTCTAAAGCACAATAGAAATCAAGATATTTTATGGTCTTCGCAAACGAGGATTGGCTAGCCATAGCAGTTAAAGTTAAGCGCTTAACTTTCTAGAAGAACGTTAATACCTAAAATTTTTAGCCAGCGCTTCAGGAACGCTGCTGATAATTTCTAGTTAAATTTACAACGCTTATCCGCCTTGTACAACACCTGCGAAGTAGATGGGTCGACTATTGTATTCAACTCAGTCCTCGCGATACAACGACGGAGCCTTCCGAAAAGCTTCGAATATTAAGTGCCGCATAAAACGGCTGCTGTATTTTGATTCGTATCTCCTTCGTTCTAAGGTTGCGAAATATCTCTTATATTCGACACGTGCCTGGCTCTAAATGCCACCAGCCGCTATTGTATCCTCGCTGTGCTCGAAATCAAACAATAATGGTGCGCCGCTTCACGCATTCATTAGGTGACGCTGGACCTTTTTTGTACTTGGCACAATATGGCTGATGTGTATGAACACGTCGCGGGCATTGTGTAGAATACCACTAAGCGAAATGAAATTTGGACCAAAGTTGTTTATTATAAATTCTAGAGGTAATACGGTGGGCTGGAGTAGGTACTGTGCATCGATATGTATGTATGTCTCTAACGCTGTCGGACCGTCGAATGAGCCAATCCATAGTCTGCCTAGTCATAATAATATCACAAACTAGTTATAGAACAAGAAAACTAAACTAAGCTGCTAATTCTTAGTTGGGTCAGATTAGCTCTCTTGGGACTATTCACACCTAGAAAAACATACCTATATACTTTGGTACTAAGAAAATGGCCAGAATTTTACGGATGCTCACTCAATCATAAAACAGTACCCAATTCGACGATCAGTCATCTGACTTTTAATTTTGTGAGGAAAATCACGTGAAATATTGTATGAGTGAAGTAGGAAAAATTTATTTATAAATATAATTTACTTTCAGTAGAAAATAATTAGGAAAGTCCGTTTGAACTGTATCCCAGAGACACCCTACTCACTAAAGCGATCGAATTTTGTAAGTAGTACTATTCGATTTCGTTTTTCAGTTTCGACCATTGCACCACGGTGAATAAGTGAGCAGCGTGCCCCACATTTGTACCCTGAATATTTTAAGAGAAATTCAACAGAGTGAAATTGAAATCATTCGGCAAACTTTACTATATAAATTCATATAAAAATTATTTTATAAATCAATATTTAATAATATTTTTGTTGGGGTCTGTGTAAATAGCGCGCGACTGTATGCAATGGTGAGCTCGTACGCTGACAAATGTAATCATAATGCTATTAAAAACAGATTATTAAATTGATTCACTGAGCTAGTAGAAAATATGTGTAGCTAAGTAACCATTATTCTGGATGCACGTCTGAGCTAGACGTCTATGATTGTCTTCTTCAATATAGTCGTCTTCTGATTCTAGGTATGTTTACTCTTCCATTCATATCACGTCATCTGAGGTTTTTTCGCTTGCAGCATAGAAGAAAGTCAAAATAATTAAGTTTTGGTTAGGTCGAATGGTAAGATCGCTCGCTGGTCGAAAGGTCATGAAGTTCGAATCCTGGAAGAGGCAAATATTTGTAGATTTTTGAAATGATGAACAGAGACATTCTCGATTAATGTTGTTTATATTTATTCATGTGGAATATTTCCAATATTCATGTGTAATTATTATGTGTATTAAGATTTGTAGGTATCTCCAAAAACAGCTGTGAGACCTTGACCTGTTTAGAACTAACGCGAGTACTCTCTGTATTAAAATGAGCATCGAAAGCGCCACAGCGGAATCTGATCAAATATGAGCCCCAGGCACCGAGCTTTGAAGCTGAGTTTGCATTACAAATTGTGTCAACATGATGTAATGGTCCATAACTTTTGTAGCTATTATGAAAAGGACCGAACTGGCTTTCCCACGTGGCTTCTTCTGTTACAAACATAAACATAACGATTTTTCACAACCCAAAATATTATAACCTTTATTAATGACTCTAGAGGAAATAGAGGACAGAAAATAGGAGCTCGCGCACTGGGCTTTCGATTACGGGAATTAAGCAATGTTTGCTAAAGCTGGTCATTGGATGGGTGACCAAAAACATATTGTGTTGAGCTGCTCCGTGCTTCGGAAGACACGTTAAGCCTTCGTTCGGTCCGTTTCTATGCTGTCTGTTGGCAGACCATTCCATGGAAAAATAATGTGGCTGGAAACTACACACCTACTTACACATACACATTTTTTTGTACATCTACTAGGTCTGAGAGTAGGTTGCAAGCTATTTTTATACCCCTAGGTGTTATCGGCAAAACTACGTATGCCGCATCAGCTAGTAATAACATAAATAAAATAAATTGTCCAAAAATTTAGTAATTCCTAAAAGAAAATTTTATAACGTTTAACATTCTATGCTAGCGAATGCGCATTCTTAACAACGATTTTTAAAGAACTATATACACTGTAACCATGCTTATGGAATAAATATAATTCCTAGAATGTGTACAATACAGCCTACAACATACAGGAAATGTATCACACATTAATATGTAATATAACAGGACAAAACCTCAAATTTCCGTAAATTATGTACCTACACAAGAAAAAGGGATATTCGAGATATATTCCGGACGCTGATGAATTAGGTGGGTTCTGAAGGTCGATATTGAATCGGTACTGCAAGATATTTATTAGAGAAATTCATCCTTCCTCATTCCCGAGATTACATTTTAGTTTAGTTATGTTACGAGGAAGACCACAGAACAGGTGGATGGAATACATAACACATTTAATAAAGGTACGTGAATTATGACTAGAAAAGAGTCAAGAAACTTTAATTCAGCTTTAAACATATCACAACAATACATACCTACTAAACTACTCGTCAAACGCTTAGGCCCAAGTTCACCAACACGTAAAACAAGCGATTAAAAGATAACAGTCAGTTTTTGACATTTTTCATACCGTAAAACCGTCAAAAACTGACGGTTAAATATTAATCGCCCGTTTATGTGTTGGTGAACTCTAGCCTTAGCCTATTGAAAAAAAACCGATGCCTATATTTTCCTTAGTATTTTTTGATTGGATTCACTCAACAGCAAAATTTATTTAAATTTATTTTAAATAAATTTTGCTGTTGAGTGATTCCAAACAAAAAAGTCCAGGTATCCTGACCGCAATCCACAGCAGAACTAATAAGGCTCTCTTTAATACGATTTTTAAGAATGTAACGTAGAGCAACTTTCAAGAGAATTTTTCTCATCAGTTTCACCCACAATTATTTATAATTCATTTTACAGCAAGCAAAGGTGGTTTCGAAATTAAAAGGTATTGATTCACTGAGCTATCATTTAAAAATTATTAGTAAGCTTCTAGAATAATACAGCTTCAAATGATATTATCTTATTTGATTATTCGATTATGATACCAGTAAATAAAATTAAAAAGTTTAATTTTTTTAGTTTCATGTTTGATGAAACCTTGAAGAGTATGCGTTGAAATTTTGCCAACCACTCTCCGTTCATACATTCATTCATCACTAGCACCTTTCCTTTCCTGTGATGGATGATATAAATCAAAAGGAAACACACTGCTCCGATCCCATATAAACTAGGAAGCAGGAAGTTGACTATGATAAACATGAAAACTTCAAAACATTTAAGAACACATCTTTGCGATATCATTTTTCATTTTACTTTCCGAACGTACTTTCAAAACAAAGTTTTCTTTACATCAAAGTAAATTCAAATGTAAGCGCACTAGTAAATATGCCATTTTCACCTTTGAACTGTCAATAATTTATGGTTATATGACAGTTCAAAGCGATGAATGGATGAATATCATATAAAGCAATTCCCTCCAGAACTCGCATGGTAGTACCTAGGTATCTAAAGCCTAAAGTCAATCAGCAAATGCAGTCGAAGCATCGCGTTTACGGCTACATTGAACACGCCACGTAAATGCTCATCACTTATTAAAGAGCGCTCGTGCGCTACAGAAGAATGAACGACTTTTCAGTGACAAGCCGAAACAGCTAAGGTCGGTTTCAGATTAGCGGATTTTTCTACGTGTATATATATGGTCGTTTCACCATACGCGCTTAAAAAAACGGACGCGCGTAAACGGGCCTGTTTCGATATGTTCGCTCGAGCTGGGGGCCTACCGCCTAACTCGATTGCTATAGCAAAAGCTATAGTTTATACGAGCTTAGAAGCGCGTCAACGCTCGTACGAGTTGGGCGTGTGGCAAAAGGCGCGCCTATACGCACCTAAATGCGCTTCCAAAAACGAACTTATAAGCTAGTCTGTAACCGCCCTAACAGGACTAGACAAACAAAACCGATCGTAGCTATGCTGGCCTAGCTACGAGTGGCATTTGTTTGTCCGGTTGCTATGATTCATGATTGTCGACTTGCCTTTTGTCATGGAATGGTTCTGGAATGGCGGGAACTGGGAAATGCTGAGAGTCCATTCCGAAGAACTTTTTATTCCAAAGCAAATTGCAATTGCATATGAGTTGACAAATTTTAGCCTTTTGAAATTTTGCCAAAGAGATAATGTTTGTCTTGGCATTACAAAGAAAAGGAGTGCAGAAATTTACAAATAAAATATTTACTGATGCGGGAATCGAAGCTGTCATGTAAGTGAATAGCAGACTATTTTAACAGACAGGTATACAAGGTGTAACAGAGAGGTGTAGGTGTCTAATTTAAAGGGGTTCTTCATGCCATCAAACTGAACAACTTTCACAAAGGGACCAAAATTGAAATCGCAGAAAAAAAATCACTCCCCCATACAAACTGATGACAGCTGGTTCTCGGTTTTGTATGGGGAAGTGATTTTTTTTTTGAGAATTCAATTTTGTGTCCTTGAAAGCTGTTGAGTTTGATGGCCTGTATAACCCCTTTAAATATATGATTACTTTACCTCTCTGTTACACCCAGTATACCTACTTTAATTATTTTGTCTTTTGTGATTCTTGTTTTTCTCTATGGAGATATTAAGTAAGAATCAAATCAGACTTTCACCAGTAGTTTTACTAAAATAGTGTTCTCATACATAATAAATGCCGTAAAAAAGGATCTCTGTGCGCACCGTATCAGCGTTAACCCTATACGAAACTATATTAATTACCCTTTAAACTTTAGAGGATTACATAATGACTTTAAAGTTACCTCTGAAGTGACTATAAAGTGTACGGTAGAAGATTTCTTGAAAAGGGTGTACAGAAAATATATTAGTAAGTAGTAAGCATTACCAGCTGACCCGGCCAACATCGTTTAGCCCTTATCACCTAGGGGTATAAAAATAGCCTACGACCTCAGACCTACCAAATATACACAAAAAATTCATAACTTTCGAGGGGGTTTTTTAACAAACACTGTGACCCGAGATTTTTATAATTATATTAGGTAGAATCGATAAATTAATACAAGTTTGGATTTTATAAACTAGGGGACAGCACTGTCGTTATTTCGTTAAATGGCTAAGGTAAATTATTTGACCTTCATTGTCGCCAGCAGAACGACTTTTTCAATTCCTTTTCAGTCTACCTCTGGACTGAAAGTGGAGTGTTTTGTCAACATACCAGTCGGTGGCGGCATTTAACTCGATATTGCTTCTGCGGCAATAAAAAGACTCCATTCCAGAATCATAATATGAAATGCAATGTACACATTAACCCTTATTCTGGTATGGGGTAATTTAGAACCCCCAAAAAAAAATACTGTTAAGTATTCTGCGATTTTTTTTCTTTTGTAATTAGTTCAATAAGTTAATAATTTTTATGAAATATTTTGTGTGTAATTGGTACGTCTGATAATGGGTAGTAGGCTTTTTTAATACCCCTAGATAGCTATTAATTATATATAAACTAACAAGCCGTGTGGTGACGGCAGAGTAGAATACAATTGTCACCACCCCAAATCTCTCCCGTGGGTGTCGTACAAGGCGACTAAGGATAAATCAGTGATGAGGAATGGGCAGCAGCGTTCCTCTTATACCTTCTAGCTATGTACCTACTGCGACTTTTGTGCCCGATAAATGGCAATAGGCTAGCCACGTATTACATGGGACCTAACATAACTGGCGAATCGTGGGTGCTAGTTCACCTCTGCCTACCCCTTCGAGGAAGTAGGCGTGATATATGTATGTATGTAAATTAACAAGTGTATATTTTCTATATTACCATGTTATTGTATAAGCCCCCCAAATAAAATAGAAAATAATATACTCTACCAATTATTTATCAAATAGTATGACTGTTTGCATATAATAATACAATTTATTTCGTAATTTGAAAAGCATAATTATACACAATTGACAAACTTTTGACTATTAATAAATGACCAATAAAGATAAATACATAGGGCCAACGGGTAACAGAGCACCTAGATTAATCTGTTTAGTACTAATGGGATGCCAATATATTTTACTATACACCTTAAAGACAAATCATTCGTTAGTAGATACAGCATTAATCGCTTTCAGAACAAATTCTTGTATTTCTACATTTCACTACACGATATGTCAGAACTCCAACTATTTTCTATTAACGAATTCCGCCGTGTACGGTCGAGGTGAGGATATCAATCCAATAACAGGTTCTCCTGATGGCAACACTCCGTCGGAGCTCTCAATCCTAAACTTCTGTAACAGTCCGGTGAATATGATGAATATGAATGACTTAGCCAACGAGTCTCCTGGACATCTCCTGCGGCCTGCAGACAAAACACATCATAAACTTTTTATGATTTTAGACATGAGCTTTTTATTAAATATGTCATTTAAAATGTTACCAAGTATAATTATTTGTAGTCAGATTATCGTTTAGGAGGAGCCAGTGCGCTGTGCTTAAAATTCCGTAAACTAAGCAATGGTTACTGGACGGCTGACAAAAATATACAGTCACGGATTCCTTGTTTCAGAAGGCACGTCACGTAAACCAATTGTGCCATCACGCATGACTAATAGTCATGTGTGACTGCACAAGTGGTTTCGCATTATGAGTAATATTAATCAAACCAAAGGGAAGCCTCAGGCTTTTAAGCAGCGGGGATACCAAATGGCTGACGATAACGATGAATAATTAGCGTGTTAATATAATAACGTGTAATTATTTTATAAAATACAATCTGAATGTATTCTTTCGTTTAATACGCTTGCAGTCAATAATTTTTACACCACACTATCTTAACATAATAATAACGTAGACTACGGGGCTAAGAGACCGGGGATGGCATGACTTGTCCCAGGAGACAATTCACTCGAGTCTTAAATTGCTCTCATTTTATTCACTGGAACTTATTAATACTTACATTAATAACTTATTCGAATATATCTTATTAACAGAATATTCCATTGGGATGATAAATCACCCCATCACCAGTAACACGATACAAATAAACAAAAAATCGCCAAGATCTTATTAACAACAAATTCCCTTGTGGGGTAGCAATTCTATAATAAGAGCAGGTATACTATTAAAACGTCAGCAGAACAAAAATAATTAAATAAAATAAGGAAGCATAGGCATTATCGCCCACCTCGCATCATATCGCATGCAAGCAGTACCATTGCTGGTGGCCATTCATAAAATAGTTAAAGCCTTTGGTCGCCATGGCGATCATTTTATTTTGCTCTGCCGTCACCAAATGTATACTAACGACATTTTCAGTATTGGGGTTAATTGCACCCCAGGCAGTCGAAGTGTTAATAAATATTACAAAATACTCTCAACACGAATGTTCTCATAAAACTATCCATTAAAACTCTATTTCAACAGGAAATCGCCGTGGCGTCCCGCGTTTTAATACTAGCATATAGACAATAAAATATCCGAATCAATTTTATGTTGACATGAATTTCGCACTGCAATATAAGTAAGCATAAGATTAACGGTACGGTATGATGGAAGATATCCAATGTTTAATTAGCCTTGTAATTGCCCGCTACTAACATAAGGGCAAGTACACATTGAACAGTTAGCCGCAGAATGCAGTTCCAATTGCGGCCAACCGGATCTTAGCCTAGCCGGAACTGCAACCGGAAAATGTGGATAAAACCGGTGCTAGTGATTGAATCAGTTCCAACATGTACATCGAAGAAGTTGTAGCTATTTTTATATTTACATGCATTATGTAAAAAAAAAATAAACAAATAAAAAGGCACTCGGTGCATCGTTATCTGCAAGCACAAGATGAGATTTCAATATACTTATTTTTAAGGAAAATTTAATATTGAATTTTACATTGCCTTACTTAATTTGATGCTGTATTCTTCCATCGTCAGGGAAGGACTATGCCACAGCTGTGAAAACGACAAATGGGGGTGATGATGATGATGATTTTGGTGATAGTGATGAAAAACTAAGGGTTACTAAAGATCAGCGGTTTCGATTCTGCAAAGATTTCTAGCATGAAGGAGTAAAAGCGCTTGAAGAAATTTCGTTTTTAAAACATATTCAGTGTACTCCCACAACCCTGACCCTGAGACGAGAATGAGCACAGATTGCCTATTTGAGCACAAACGTTAAAAATATTTTGTGAAACGACACGGTGAATAGTTTAAACTAACAGCTCGTAAAATAAACCATCTCAATAATTGTCCGTGCATTTGTACAATCCCCTGGACTATTGATTGACTGTAGTTTTATTTTGCTACCTGACGGTATAATATATCTTTTCCACATATTCAGTAACCTCAAAGATGTTAATCTTTTACACTTAAAAAATCAAACGTGGGTGCAACCTTCGAGGATAAATCATCATCATCGTCACCACACATTTAAAATCTCCACTGCTTGAGCACAGACTTTCCATAGGTAATACGCATTGAAAAATATAGGGAGAATGGGCCATTACCCGACACGCTTATACGGTGCGTACTAGTGTGATTAATAATATTTCAATTAGAAAATATTATTATGATTTGCATGATAACACCATAGGGCCTATACAAATGGACAATCTATTCGAATGAATATAATACAAAAGTAAATTTTTGACAACTTCTCTTACAATTGACATGACCATATTGTTTTCTCGGTAATACGTCAGTGTTATACATTTGTATTCTATTCGTTCAAATGGATTGACCACTTGTGTAGAAGGGCAGAATACAAAACGAAAACAAAACAAGGCGATCGTCTACGACACGCTCCGATTCGTAGCGTAAGTACTCGCTCTCTCCGGCCATGAAACTCTCCCAGGAGATGCCGGCCGTACAGAAAGTCTCCAAGGATGGTTAGAATTCAAGGCTAAGGCTAAGGCAATTTGTAGTTTTTTTTTCTCTTATTTTGTTCTCTGTTTTGTCTTTGTGCTGGTCAATAAATGTTTTTCTTTCTTTCTTTCTTTTTTTCTTCCCATCCTATATTATCCCATTTATTATAAGCTAACAATATAATTTACGCTAGCGTATTGGATACCAAAAATTTGTCACCCGATGGCATTAGCGAACATTGCTTAGTCTACGCAATTGCGTTCACGCTAGTAGCGCTCCTCAAGCTCCCCATACTACTGGAATATTTCGCAATAAAAATATTGGTAATCAAGATTTTTATTGCGAAATACTTATTTCCCAATAAATCCCTGTAACGTTATCGTGGCAAACAAGGCGCACGCAAATTTCCGCTCGTTACACGCAGCTTACTCTCCGTTGCTGATGGAAATAAATTTCCAACAGTATAAATGGAACACCAGTTTATTATATTTCGCCCAAGGAATATTCGAACTGATATAATGAATGTCACTCTATTTCTGCATCGCTTGCTAGCTTAATAATCTGCGTTGCGTCGTCTCCGTACACTTTAAGGGCCCGGCTTTTTGATGCATAGTTAACTCGAAGTACAGTTGTTACTAATGGTTGAATATCAGACTGATTTTTTACCATTAGTAACTAAAATTGTTGCTAATGGTTCAATATCAGACTGATATTTAAATAAAAGTACTTAACAATTTTTTACATTTGGTTCAGTTAACTATGCATCAAAAAACCGGCGCTAAATAACAATAATTTTATTCGCTCAGCGCTTAGATGGCGTAAAAAGAGCTCACCAGTCTTGCAAGCAAGTATTCCACTTCAGGAAGGACTTGAGCTTGTAATAGATATTTCTCCAGCGCGATACTTTGCCATGATAGATACAAAAACGGCTTCCGGAGCATTAGTCAAGTAGTCGAAAACTCCAAACGCGAAATACATCATACGGAAAAGCACATAAGGACATACCTAAACCAAACGGGTACATGTGCTCTGAATTTTTCAATGCGCCACGCTCGTCGATAAATCGCTCCGGCTTAAATTCGTGAGGATCGTCCCATATTTTCGGATTGAAATGCAGATCGCCAATTGATATCAGAACCGTTGTCTCTTTGGGTATTAAGAAGCCGTCTATGACTGCATCTTGGAGCAGTCTCCTTGGCCCAGCCAAGGGCACTATAGTGTAATACCTCTGCACCTCCAACAGGAAAGCCGACGTGTACACCAGCCTGGAAAGATATGTAAATTTGTGTTATAAAGACGTGAGGAATACCTATTTTACATGGACGATCTTAAACGCGCTTGAGCCTTTCCCTGAGGGAGGAACTTGCGACTTTGTACCGCTATCGACAAGAGCCTTGACCTTGCTATCTCTTTGTGGCACTATGTCAGGTCCACTGAAGGGAAAAGTGAAATTGCTTGAATCTTACTAAAGCTGGTTGGATGCTTTGACATACTGAAAATTTAAATATTGACAAGGTATATGAGATAAGATACATGGGATAAGATGGAATGTTATTGGTCGTCATTTTGAGACGAATCTAGAAAATAGAAAAGATTGTTTCTATACTGGCCATAAGCCATTTTCAGTGGGTTTATTTTAATATTAATTTCAACAACCGTTTGACGTACTTTTGTTAAGCATTGTTAAATAAAGGTTGCTTTCGAAGATAATCCTTTCTTTCCAAGAAATCTAGCTGAGGAAGTAATGGATACTTTTGATGAAAGCTCGCCACCTGGGACATAATTTAATTGTCTAAACGTAGGTGTTTATTCACCTCTGCCCACCCCTTCGGGGATATAAGCGTGATTTGTGTATAGTATATATATGTATGCAACCAGGTAAGGCGTTCAACACGGCTAACTCCCCAATACATCAAACCAGTGCCGCTGCCAATATGATATTTATGGTCCGCCGCTCCTTTTTCAGCCGTTTGTGTATTTTCGTGAATGTTTTACGTTCCATTGAAAATAGCCGCACGGAATTATTTATCGTGACTGTATTTGTCAAGCCTGGTCAAACCTCTGCGTTTTGATAGAGAATCGGAACATTTTTATAAACACCATAGCCCCGGGCCTATTCCCTATAGTTATCTCAACCTTCTTAGGGCTCAGTGCAGTATGTCTATTCTGACTTTTAAGGCAGGTCATCTATCTGACACATACCGCAGAAACAATGAAATGCTTAGGTTCAGAAATCTCCGAAGGGATGTGAGGGGAGAAAAACGTACTCTGCTGGGCCGTCACAATAATAATTATCGCTATAATTATTTTTCTCAGAAGTCTAGACGCCTCGTGACAATTTTATCAGCCAATCAAAATCACTCTAGACTTGCTATAGAAACTGTCATGTTTTACGCTATAGTGACGTCACACAGACGCTATGCTGTTTGCGTTTGTTGTTTTGGCGAAAATTTTAATTTGCATTATCCGAAACATGTTTTTTCTATGAAGATCTTGATTTCTAACAAAAATATAATGTATTTTAAGTTAAGTAGACTAGATACGTAAAAACGACGTGGTGTAGTTTTTCATAATTTGTTCTGGTGTAGTTTTTCATAATTTGTTATTCCAATAATTGTTAGCCTTAAAACCAGGGGCGTCCTTCGATTTCATGCCGATGTAGCGTCCTCCTGAGATTCCCTAGCGCTACGAGATTCCCTTTTAGTAATAGGGGATCGAGGTACAGTCGCTGAGAAATACTCTAGGGATAGAATGCAAGGTCAGTCAACTATAAATAAATATTATAACTCATTTTCTCATCTATCACCTCGCCATAAGAAGTTGCTTAAACGCGTATTAACAGTTCAAATTAAAACGTTGACTACTGTCTCCTGATCTGACTGTGCATTCCTAGTTTGCTGTTGGATAAATCAGTGTTGTGCCATAAAAATACTGCTCCTATTTTTAATACAACATTCGTTAGCTTTTTATTGGTTGTTTCATAGGCTTTTCAAATAGGCGCGAAATAAAATAGTGTAATAGTTATTAGAAATATTTTTGCCATTCACAAAAAATATATACTCTTCATATTTTTAGTTAATCCGTTATTTTTAGTTTATTTTTATTGATAACTGCCTCGCTCATTCAATAGAGACGGGTAAAATATAAATGTAGATTTTACGGACCATGGTAAGCTGAAAAGCATAATATCGATCTGAACCCATCAATCCACATTATGCCAGCGTGGTGAGTTATGGCCCATTGTCCTTATTTTCTTCTATCAATGCCGTGTGGTGATTCGACGGCATACCAGAATACAATTGTCACTACCCCAAATTTCTCCCACTGGTGTCGTACAAGGCTCGCCCCCCATTACATGGGACTGAAAATTGTTTGTCGAAACGTAGGTGTTATACATCTCTACCTACCCTTTCGGATATAGGCGTGATTTATGTATGTATGTAATGAGAAAGCCTGTGTCCCAGCAGTGGGGACATTATTATAACTGAAATTGATGATGATAACTTCCAGATTCACCATTTAAATTAATTACCCACAATAATTACCACCACACAATATGTTAAATTACGATTCGCCTAAGAGCATTAGGGTCTTCTAGTTCTAATCGAATTTTGGTATAGTAAAATAAAGCGCTTGAAAAATTAATGCCTAATCCAAATTGGGAAAGCAAATATAAATGGTAGGGGTAAAATAGAAAATAACTTTTGAACGTGCGCTCTTCTAAAGTTACTCACTTGTGACTGTCGGACCAGCAAGGCATTCGGTCGCCCAAAAACTTACTGATTTCATCATACAATTTCTCCTGCAAACTCTTGTGCCTCAGAGCGACGAGAACTGCGAACTCCACCACATTACTAGTGGTTTGCGATCCGGCTATTAAAAGATCTAGACAAATTGCTTTCAGCTGTTCTTCTGTAAGAGAAAATAATGGTGACTTTCAATTATTGATTGTGTATTGATTCTCTCGTTCGTTTGAGGAGCAGGATGCCGCTGTGGTTATTACGATCTGCGATTCTTAGGCCCGGTTTCAAATCGATCAATCAAAACTAGACCATAGAACCGGAAAGAAAAGCGACTAGTTTTTAATTGTATTTTTTTTTGTATTGTACTCATTAACGTTGATTGACGGCTGTTAGCCTCTTCGTGATTCAATTTCATTCATCAATATCATAAAGATTTTTTAACAACGTTTTTATTTTGACTTAAGCTATGATTACATCTGGAAATCACTTTTCCAAACAGTGTTTAGCGTATTTCTCTAGCAATATACTGCGATTTATGTGCCCGATATTACATGGGACCTAACTATATTGCCGAAAAGTGGGTGTTATTTACCTCTGCCTATACCTTCGGGGATATAGGCGTGCTTTATGTATGTTTAGCGTATTCGGGTGGAAAGTTTAGTGTATTTTAAGTGGCCATCTAGCTTTAAGAGATATAGTATTAATTGCTGAAAACTTCGTCTAAATCACGCAGCCAGGGCTTATGTCACCACCCGTGTATGTAATATTCAGCATGATATAAAAATGTTACATAAGTTGCACATAAGCTTTTCTGCTCATCTTGTAGGTGTGCTACAAAAACCATTATTTTCCCAAATAATATTCCCGGGAGGAAAACAAATGTTATTCTCTCGTTTTTTCCAAATTTCTCCTCCTATGCATGCAAAAATGTTGTGTGAATGGGCTGTAACCGATCGCGTGATGGATAAATCATTACACACAGCAATGACACAGTTCGTAATTTGCAACACAGGGTGACAACGAAGTCCTGACTAGCACAAGTATGTCAAAGGGAAGGTATGGTCCCACTGTCGACCGATAAGCTTAAGAGCTTACCTTACTTCAGCGCATTAACCCATTTGGCGCCTCTGTACCTGATTGTGTACAGTAATAAAATTGAGAGTAGTTTTATATTTTTTAGGTAATAATTGTAGTGACCGTTCGTTATAGTAGGAGATAGAAATAGTGCTTCGAAATAACATCAGTTTTAGTGGATATACTTTTTAAATCGGTCACTGGTAGGGTTGTAACGTTGCAGTATATTTGTGTACAGAAGTAAGTACATCATATTATTATTATCAAGGGCTTGCATATGGAAAAACATATTTTGTGTTTGTAATTTTTGTAGTACATATACTTATATATAAATTAACTAGTAAATAACTGTTTTGCAATATATATTTTTATAGAAATTGTGATTTGAAGAGTACTGTACCTAATTGCGTACAGCGGCCGAATCCATGTTATGATCACACGTCTTTTGTTTCAGGTTTTAGTAATAATGAGCACCAAACGTTTTGACGTTTCTTGCAAATTACAGCGGTTTAGAGGAAGCAATTCACGCTATTTTAGAGCAAAGTGAAGTTTGTTGTGTGAGTTTCTTATTGATGAATACGAATTTACTGTAATACCGCCAGAACCTAGCGTTGTCACAGATATGGAAGAAGGTGCCGACGAAGATATGGTTTCTGCCTCCTTGCCGCGGGATGTGCCTGGTAATATAGAAGTGTTTAGGTCTGTTGAGCACACCATTCAAAGTGACAATGGCGACAGCAGTGATGATGAACCATTGTCTGACAAGGTAAAGAGGAGTCGTCGACATCAGGTGGATCTGCAACCAGTATGGCGTAAATGTGCGCCAACATACTCTTCTACTACTGCTGAGGAAACTGATGTGATAGATAGACAGAAAGTAGTAAAAGAACAGCTCGAAACACATACAATAAAAATATGGGTGGCGTGGATGAGTTAGATCAGTCCATATCTCTACATATATAGAATTGCAATTCATGGAAAGAAGTGGTGGTGGGTTTTGTTTACCTATATGATAGATATGGCTATTGCTAATTCCTGGCGTTTACATGTAATGAGTCACAGTGATAGCATTGATCAGCTTTTATTTAGACGTACCATTGCAAGGTATTATTTACGATAGAAAACGCAATATAAGGCTCGACCATCATCTTCTTTAGTTCCAGGATTGCCTCAAAATGGTGTAGGACACTATCCTCAAAAGGTTGAAAAACCATTACGATGTGTAATATGCCATTCAAGAGTACGTTGGCAATGCAAAAAATGTCTAAAAACATTGTGTGTAGAAAAACAATGCTTTGAAAAATTTCACCTATAATACGCTGCTGTACTCAATTGTGTACACCCCCTCCAAGGGGGGGCCTAATATTTATATATTTTTTTTCTATAATTTAATGATTATTTGATGTCTAAGCAATAGTTAAATAAAAATTTTACATTAATAGCTTTCCTGTTTTCATTTTGGCGGTTAATGGGTTAAGAATGCGGAGACAAAAGGAATTGCGCACAGTCAAACTGAATACCATATTAGGGTAGCCTGTTCAAAATTAGCACGATAGAGCGAGAGGCGTTCGAAACCCTCACGTGAGACATTACAACAAAGGTGACAAGGTCAATGGGCCATTATAGGAGAACTATTGAGGGGCTAGAAAATAAACTACCCACATTTCAGTTTTAAAGGTGCTCTCACGTTAGGATTAGGGCATACTTGAAATAAATTCTTTTAAAGGTTTAACTAACACTTTCTGAATTAAAAGCTGAAAAGAAAGGTGGCTAAAACTGACGCTTACGTGTATAAAATCATTTGGAAAATGGATAATTCATTCCAAGAGACAGAAACTAAAGTTTCCACCCTTCGTCTTGCGTATTGCTACTTTTATAGTCTTATATACGAAAATACCCGTGATTAAGGCAGTACCTATGTCCGCTTTGGGTAGGTAATCAGCAATGTGATGAGGAATGGGCATCAGCGTTCGTGCATGCCGTTTTGGTTTCATGCACTATGTGTTGGCGTGTGTGTGTATGTGCGTGTGTGTGTCAAATCTTACCGGTAAATGAATTTGGATTTTCCTTCATCTCTTCTAGAAATGCATATATGAAGTCTTCATCCTGTATAGATTTTGTTTTGTGTTTCATTATGGTCTCCTGTAATGATAATTTAATTATTATAATAATACTCATGATTTACTTAACACTTGAAACTTCAATATAACTTCTGCTTCTGCTGCAAAAAGCCTTAAAGCGCAGCTCCATCCAGTTCCAAATTGCAATCCCTTTTAATCACAGGCGAAATTGTGACTCCAGGTTTTCGTTTAAACGTTTCCCCCCTTAAAGTTGAACTAGAATCCCTCACACAATTTTTAGTTTAAGGGCCTGTTTAACAATCGACACGTAAGTTCGAAGTAGCTTACTTTGCAGATCATTTGACAGTTGTAATTTGAAATGTATGTTAATTTAACTACCCAGTAAGCTACTTCAAACTTACTTGTCGACTGTGAAACAAGCCCTGAGTCTCCTACAGCGCATCGTCAGAGCGTAGCCTGCTTAGCTTACACTCGCTCATTAATTAGCATTGCTTTTGGTGTAATTGGTGCTTGAATTATTCGTCGACATAGTCACGTCGCCCTTGGCCTTTAGTCTCAAGAGCGTGAGCAGCCCGTAATACTAAATGCAAGCGAGATGGATACACGCGGGAGTGTTTTGCAAGTTACTTGCAATTTCACATTCAAGGTTTGTTTTTATTTCTGCTCCTTTACATAATGATCCCCAACGGAGTAGCCAAAGGTCTCGCTATCTACCGTGGGTCACCCACGTTGTCGAAGGTGGCGAGCCTATTGCCATCTATCTGACACGTTAACCGCTGTCTATGTCTTGGTATGAGATAAACGCTGCTGCCCATTACTAAACGCTGCTTAACCCTTAGCCGCCTTATACGACACTGGGTGGCATCAATTGGATTCTGCTCTGCCGTCACCACACGGCATTTACTTCTTTACAGTTTTGTTCAATATACAAACGGCGAAACTAATCAATACACAAATAATTTCTTAGATAATTGAATTTTCGTAAAACACATCTCGATCCTTGGACACTTTTGACGCGTTTCTGAATAAAAGTCGCGTCCAGACAACCATCAGTCACAGTTACTAAGTTAGTTTTTATAAACAAGTAAGTACAAACTCTTGACAAAGACGGGTAATACATTTGAGACGGCACATGTTGGAAGTTGGAGCCTAGACGCCAGACTTACACAATATATCGTACCCTAAAGAATTAACCAAACCAACCTCAATAATATCGGAAATTTGCTGATTCATTTTCACGATAAGCGAATATCCACTTAGTTCGGGGAATAGGAAGCGGCACCAAGGCATCTGATTCAGCCACCCTCCGGCCATGGCGAAGGCTTTGGAACGAGCCTGAAGTAAGTCCAATAAAAACCTCAGCCTGTCCTCTTTTATTCTTTCCCCTGAAACAGAAACAGCATAGCAGTTAACTAAAATAAACTAACAATATTTCGATTTTTAGCAGTTATTCTATACAAAGAAAATAAAGTGAGATTTTTTTATTCTGATGCAAGAATCGAAAAATTATTGAAATCAAACCCGCGTCCTACCTTATTATAAAACTTGGGCTCAAGTAAGTCATGGTTTAATAATGATGCTTTACTCTCTCTCTTTCATTCAGCAAATAAAAGTGGCAGCTTTTGTTTTAAACTATGACTAACTTTAGTCCACGTTTTATAGTAAGGGGAAAATAGACTATCAATATTTGGATTTAAGCAGTAATTTTATAGAAAGAAAATGCAGTGAGAAATGTTTTTCTGATGCGGGAATCGAAAAATTATTTGTTCTGATGGGGGAATCGAACCCGCGCCTTCTGCAATCCGGGCAGATGTCTAATACCACAAACCAAAACAGACTAACGAACTTTTTAAAGAAATTTAATCTTTGCTTCCTTCACTAATAAGTATTATTTTACATCCTCCGAAAATTACAATCACATTTCCTAAACCGTAGTACTTTGAAAACAATTTGACGGACGCCTATCAACTAGTGAATACTGCGGTCTATTACGGTTTGGTCAATCGGTGTCAAGAGAGTCTCTGTGTAGATTGCTTGTCTATATTGTGCCATCTCATCTGCCTGTAATGGCGGCGAAAATTGATATACAACCCCACATACAGGAAGTTAATTTACATGCCATGAAAACAAGGTTCATTTTTCATTGCTATTGACGCACAGTGAGTTATTAAACTTTGTGAAATCAATGACGTTTAGAAACCATATCAACAGCTACCTATACGGAGATCCTATGTCCTATGTCACAATTGTGTGTTCCTATGTCACAATTGTGTGTTCCTATGTCACAATTGTGTGTACCTATGTCACAACTGTGTGTACCTATGTCACAACGGTGTGTACCTATGTCACAATTATTATTGTGCATCCCTTTCGGGAAACGGTAACTTTACGCAACCATATTATAATTATTCAGCTTCTAATGTAACTTAGGGCGTAACTTTTATTTATTTATTCTTTTCACGAAAAGTTTCATCGAGAACCAAGGAACACTGTTTTCCTTGCGGACCATACGCAGATCAGTACCCTCGCTATATCGTATGTAAAATAATCCTTCGTCATTTATTATTAATTGCATGCCTTCGTGTGCTCAAAATAATACCCGTGAGTTTGTCAGAAACATGTCAACAACTTAATAGTCTTCTAAGATAGGCTGCTATTAATGTGAACATTATAATTGACGCAAATTGAAAGTCAATTAACGTGATTGATTTTAATGGTTTTGGTAATTTTGGTAATTTTTTTGGTAATTTGGGAATAATAGGTACTAGCCGGGTCAAATTACATACATACATACATACATAAATCACGCCCATATCCCCGAAGGGGTAGGCAGAGGTGAATTCTCACCCGCGTTTCGCCATTTATGTTAAGTCCCATGTAATAGGTGGCGAGCCTATTGCCATTTATCGGGCACAAAAGTCGCAGTACATTGTCAGGACGGTAGTATAAGAGGAACGCTGCTGCCCATTCCTAATCACTGATTTATCCTTAGTCGCCTTGTACGACACCCACGGGAGAGATTTGGGGTGGTGACAATTGTATTCTACTCTGCCGTCACCACACGGGTCAAATTAGCTTCAAAAATAGGGGTAAGATTACATTTATTCGCGCAAAGCTGTCCATAAATGTTGGAAACACTATTACAAACAATTAATCAAAATCCCCATCGATACCGACCGACGCCTGCAATAAAAATTATTTAAGGTCAAATGTTGTGAAAATTGGGTTTTTGTATTTTTCAACTAAACGGAAAGATTTATCATAAAAATATATAAGAAAAAAATTATTCAATATGCGATTATCTATAAAAAACTGTCTCTAAACTTTTTTTTCTGGGAATCACCATTACAAAGTGCTTGTTCTACTCCAGGCAATCTCCCATGGTCATCTGCTATGACATTCTACGTTATTTTACGCTCCCGGGCCGCCGTGTAAGGTAAGTTAGGTAATAATATACCGAGGATTATAGTGCCAAATATGTCATCATGACAAAAATAAATTTTATTTTTGAGTAATCATAATAAAATTGCTAGTTAGCTGTTTTGTACAGAAAATAAAATCGAAGACAAAGCTCTTGCAAATATACGGGTTTGCCGACACAATCAATACCTAAATTGTATGCGGGAGTGATAAGTATAGATAGAGAAGATCCCTTTCTTTTCCTGCCAAACTTTCTTTTGACAATCTCTCTTAAATTCAATTAAAAGTTTATTATAAAGGGAAACCATCTTTTAATCTATACAGCAGCGGAATATTAACAAGCCGAGAATGGTCCAAGGTGGCAGTGATTACTTGTGTGGATATCATTAATGATGCTCTTGTGGGTGATTGATTTATAAAAGCATTTTGCATTTCAATAACACACTCATAAAATTGGCTGCTACAACATCATGCTGTAAGGTAATGTTTAATTATTTACACCATTCATTAGTTAGTGCGCTCAGCCTGCGATTGCGTTAACTAAGCAATGTTTGTTAAGGCCGGTCATTGGATGGGTGATCAATTTTCTTTTGTCTAGAGCTCCTCCGTGCTTCGGAAGGCATATTAAGCCATTGGCGCCAGGTTTCATCTGCAGTCGTTAATATCCACCAACCCACACTGGGCCAGCATGGTGGGTTATGGACCATTCTCTCTTTATTCTTCCAACCATAGGGAAAGCCTGTTCCCCAGGAGTGGGGACATCAAAAGGCTGGTGATGGTGATGATGAGGGATTCAGGAAGGGAAAATGAAGATATGGAAAGTATCAGGATAGGATGAAAGAAACGGTGTACCGTGCTAAAACAAATAAAATGGGACAATATCAGAATAATTATAACCGCCTCCGTGGTCTAGTGGTACGCCCACCGGAATGAAGATTCGGAGGTCCTGGGTTCGATCCCCAGGGGGGTACAACTTTGTGCTCGATTTGGTTGGTGGTAGGACTTCTTTGAAGTCCACCTGGCTAACTACCACCATCTTTTCAATATCTGTCGCCATAAAATAATGTTAACAGCATTATTGTGTTCCGACAATGTGTGATAAGATAGCCAGCCCCTCTGTGGTTGAGGGTTCCAGGTGAAGCGCGATTCCATCTCAGCCCTTATCGTCACTTACCATCAGGTGACATAAAAGTCAAGAGCGAGGGCGAAAAATCTGTAATAGCATTGCCCTTCTTACACACAAAAGTGCACAACTCAAAAACGCATTAAATAATTTTCTTGCGTAAGTAGTTCTTAATTTCATACATTTAGAGCACGTTGTTTCTGCGCTGCGTTGCTGTAAGCGTTAAATAATAATTATAACAGGCGGCAAATGTCCTTATTCTATATGCATCAAAAACGTCAATTTTGTATAATTATGCTGATCTGATTGTCGACGGCGCGTCAAATGTTAAAAATTTTCGAGACCACTCCACGATATATGGATCTATAGGAGGGAAAACTATATACATTGAGTAGTCTTGAATATAATTTAACGGTTAACAGGAAAAGTTTGGACATCGATAATTAAGTAATTTATTAGCCTGTTACTTACCTGCTACATATTTCCACAGCACATTCATCACAGCCAATGGTATAATATTGTTAAGATTGATAGGTTTTTCATTATGAGAGTCTATGTAATCTATAATGTTGGCGAGTTCATTCTGTATGTCCTTCTGCATGCCACCTTTTCCGAATCCAATATTCCGTAACTGTTTAAAAGTGAAAAGCCTGTGTTCCCTCCAGAGGGGCCCATCGGAGAAGGTTATACCTGCAAAGACAAATTTCATTCAAAACCCTTGAAGGAATTTCATCGGTTCCAGCGATACAAATTGCACCTGCAATAATTCTTTATTGAAAACTAACATCATAGAAATTGCTTGGTGTATTTTATCGGAAAATGTTTTTGCATTAAACGAAAAGAGTCCGTGTACAAATTAATTGCAATCCTTTGAAAAGCGCAATCCACTTTTTTGTAAGGGACGCTTGCACGTGCCTCACTTTAATATTCGCTAGCCCAGGATCGTATGAAATTTATTTATTTCAAGGTTTGCATTGTAACTGACAGAGTTTCCCAGAGAATTAATTAAACACTACCGAGCTTAGTTTCACGTTGCAAAGATTAAAGGGCTTATTACCTTTTTATAATAACGAGCTTGCTCTTGACCTATAACTAAGCTGCCAGGTCAAGATCAGAACGGTTGAACAGGTGCTCCGGTGAGGCTTTGAGCGTTTAATGAAATATTTAATTACTGCGATACTTTATTGACTATGAGAAAATCGACGAGTGCAAAGTAAATAAAGTCAACTACAAATTCATGATTCTCGCTTTATATTGCATTTTCGTACTAATCAAACATGACTCTAGAACCTGACATATTTCGATTTGCAGATTTTAATTTCAATACATTTTCGAAGCTTCGATATAAGGCACCTACACATGTTCTTGCAAATAGTTCGAAGGCAATGCGACCAAGTAACTCCGGGTTTCGAGCATACATAAAATGTCATCAGGCAGTTGACTTACATATTATTATCATGTAGTAGATATTTTATTAATATGATTAAGGTAGTCATAATTATTATATCTTATTATTAAGTGTTTCGATAACAATTGTGATCAGTGAAATAAAGAAGATACAATTTGGACATGAAATTTAACGCCCTGGGTATACGCGACCAAGAGTATAAATAGGTTATTTTCCTTCTTTCCGCTCCCCTGTAAAGTTGCTATTTCGCAGATGCCTCTTTTTACTTTGCACTGGCCGCTTTAGGCAGTGCTTATTCGTTTCGAAAGAGACTCGGGCGTGCTTATTCATTTTGCCTATTCTACTTCTGCGTCTTCTTACCTATTCGCTTTCCGAAGCAGCGTAGTCTAAAGAAGAAGCTGTCTGGCCTTCCGTCGTACTCATTTTGAGTGAATACTTGTTTAATGTTCTTTTCGCCGTAAACAACAACCACTAGCTCGTTCCCCAATTTCAATCCCAATACTTCGGTGGAGTATTCTTTGGCCAGTTCACACAAGCCTTTCCATTGGGAGCCATGCCGTCTGGCCATGTTGGCCGCTATGGTGCTGCTTCCCAGAAACGGGTACCATTTTGGTCCTGCAAAATAGTAATTATTTATTATTGTATTGTAGATAACGCTTCTATGCTGGCCTGAGAGCGAACAAATAACGTAGAATAGGCCAGCCAGACTCATCTCATGGGTGTCGTAAATGTCGACTTAGGGAGATTTCCCGGTGCATCCCAATAAGCACCTTGGGGCACCCGAACAGTGGAGGGCAAACCACCAACAACAGCATACCCAAAGAGGGTTAGTGTCTGGTAGGCGGCCGGCTGTAAAACCTAAGCCAAAACTTTGAGCAGTACGGACCATGTCGAGAGACCGATGAACGGAGAGAGGGATTGATAAACATTCATCGGTTTCTCGACATGGTCCGTTCCGACTCTTTTCTATACATTCATTCATAAGCAGATTTCTTACCATTTTTTACACCCCCCCCCCCCCCCCTATCGCCCCCCTTAAAGTAAGCAAAGCTCTTACCCCCTCCCGCTATGCTTACGTAAACATTTTTATTTATAAATGTTTTTTTATATTGTCATTTTAAAATAGGAATATCCATGGGAAGATGATGAAGAAGCAGATTGGATTAATAGTCGCCTGTTGCAATTCTTCTTTAATTCTCTTAAATACAATAATATCTAGTTCCTTGTCTGACTTTGCTTGTAATTTATAATTTCGCCAAACTTCGTTAACTAACTTTTGTACATTTTGTACTTTCGTCCCTGAATGAGATTTTTTAAACCTTTCAAACAGTTTTTGGTATAACTTGGATTTGGCTATATGACACGACATTCTAATAAGATATTTAAATAATTAAAACGTTAAACTTTGGCTAATTGTATCAACAGTAACACAAATGATAACTTTCAATGCTTGCAATACGTTTAGTATTCAAAAAAAACAATATTGATAGATACATTAATTAGACAAGTGAATAGCGCCCGGTAATTCCCCTAATCGGTTCTCAAAGCGAGTGCCTAAACATATGCATTATTTGCGGGAATCCCCGAGAATGTGTTTCGTTTTCACGCATAGACAATGTGAGGGTTGCCATTAGTGTAAAAAAGTAAATAACTAACGATGACATAATCATCATCTAGACCCCCCTACTCCCCCATGTCAGAGAGAGTAGGTGCTTACGTAATACATGAACGGCCCCCTAGCACCTTTACGGTGTGATGGATGATATGAATCAAAATGGAGTGGATGGCTTGATGACGTCTAACTGATATAAATTGAAGAGGAAACATACTGCGCCGACCCCATATAGACTGGGAACAGGGCCGGGAGAAGAAGATTGTAGATAACAGCAGTGATTAGTATCATTATAATATATGAAACTGACACTGGAAAGAATTGCAACCCCGTGGCTATGAGGCATCTATTCGAAATATTGTATTAAAAACAACTGCATATTGTCGTAATGCCGTGTGGTGACGGCAAAGTAGAATACAATTGTCGCCATCCCCAATCTCTGCGCGGGTGTCGTAAAGGGCGACTAAGTGTTATGACAGCGATGAGAAATGTGCAGCAGCATTCCAGCGGCAGCAGTATTCTGCTTTGCCGTCACCACGCGGCTTTTTATACCTTTTAAAAAACACAGTGCCCCAATGCCTTTCTTTATCGGACGTAGAATAACCGATGGTACGATTCTACACGTCTGTTGTTTATGGGCAAACAGCACGCCAATCTCTATTTCGTAGATCATCAAAACATATCCTAGGGCGGAATGCCTTTGTCATGTACAAAATTCCAATTTCCCAATCAGCAAAAAGTTTTAGTATTCAAATAGTAGTGGTCCAAATCGTCAACCGTGTACGCTGTTGCATTGTGTCACGTTAAATCTGATTACTTTTATCCGGAACGGGATTAACTCGATGGATCTGGCTTAATAAGCTATTCAATCCAATGTCCGGAGAATTTCAGGTCAATCCTAATTTAGACCTTTTCAATTGAAAACATTGGAGCGTATTTCATTTATAGGCGCAGATTTGTCAATCTTTTAACCCGTGATGCAAGTTATATTCAGTTTATTTTGCTAACAAGTTCTCATATTTATAAATAAGCTATGTCACGCCAAGATTTTCTTTCAAATCAATAAAATATAACTCTCCATGAAATACCTCCAAAGGTTTTTTAGGAAAAGACTGTTTTATATCTAACACGTCATCTTTCACAGCAAAAAGGCAACTTGATAAGCGATAGGCGAGTTTAATTATTTTTATAGTATATACAGGGCGTCCCACGGCCATGCCACACGGAGGGAAAGTACATTAAATATTGAACGTAGGATATTTTACTAAAAGAAGACATCGTTTTATTTTTAATAATAAGTCGCCTACCTCAACCGAGAATCGAACCCGCCAAATGTGATAGAAAAATTACTTATATTTTATAATAGCGTTTGAAAGGGCTACTCATAAGCATTATTTTTTCCTAAATAGCCTAGCATATTAAATGAGGAAGGTGAGCAACAGAAGACAATGAATGTCAATCCTGTTGTACCGTTCGATATAACGGTTGAGGGTAAGCCTTTGTATCAGGATTCACAGGACATATTGTTTCGGAAAACGGTGTTAAGCCTCTGTTGTTACCTTGACCGCTGCTGATTTGAAAACGCACCTCAACCGATATTGGGTCAGGCAGGTTATTATAGGTGAAGCCAGTAACAGTTTACAGTTTACAGCTAGAGGCTTACCCCGGAATACAGATACGCAACTCAAAGTTTGAGTCCTTCTTAACATTTAAGTAATGTCAAAATTGTCATTTTTCCATATAGACAGGTATTGTCAACTTTACTTTTTAAGCAGTGATCAAAATTTTAGTACCGTTCCTGTATTCGGGGGCTAGATCCACTATGGGGCGAGATAAATTTTGAATAATTTTACCGCTATTTTGATTGCACTATATTTTTTAATAGACCACTCGGATATGGCGTCTTAGCGATAAGCTTGCCCCTGTTACTTGAGATCTATAATAATTGGTGGAAAGTGGATGTTCATTTACCACAGCCGAACCCCACGAAGACAAATAGACATGATTCATGGATGTACGTATAAATTTGTTTTTCTCACTGAGTCCTTACTCATTACACTATAAAGGGTACAGTCACCATCATAGGAGATCAACACTTAAGTACCTTGTCACAATGGTTGTTCATACTTTGTGGTGATTATTACTGCGCATGCACTATCTTTGGTATGACAGAGGGCTAAAATGGTAATCGACTTATGATGCTGACCGTACCATCGAATAGCCACAATACCAATCGATGAAGTTTGAATGCTACAATCGAAGCACAAGAGCGATGAAATGACCTTCGGTGACCAGTAACTACTTGTGATACTAGCGTTTGCTAAGGTTTCTCAGCTTACGCAGTCGCCGGTCGAAAACGCGAAGCAACAGACAGATCTGAAGCAGTGTGGTTGTAACTTGTAACAGGCAGATCTGAAGCAGCGTGGTTGTAACTTGTAACAGGCAGATCTGAAGCAGCGTGGTTGTAACAGGCAGATCTGAAGCGGCGTGGTTTTACATAACAGACAAATCTGTAGCAGTGTGGTTGTAACTTGTTACAGGCAGATCTGAAGCAGCGTGGTTGTAACAGGCGGATCTGAAGCGGCGTGGTTTTACATAACAGACAAATCTGTAGCAGTGTGTTTGTAACTTGTAACAGGCAGATCTGAAGCAGCGTGGTTGTAACAGGCAGATCTGAAGCGGCGTGGTTTTACATAACAGACAAATCTGTAGCAGTGTGGTTGTAACTTGTAACAGGCAGATCTGAAGCAGCGTGGTTGTAACAGGCAGATCTGAAGCGGCGTGGTTTTACATAACAGACAAATCTGTAGCAGTGTGGTTGTAAGTTGTAACAGGCAGATCTGAAGCAGCTGGTTGTAACAGGCAGATCTGTAGCGGCGTGGTTTTACATAACAGACAAATCTGTAGCAGTATGGTTGTAACAGTCAGATTTGAAGCAGTGTGGATGTAACAGCCAAATCTGTAGCAGTGTGGTTGGTGCGACACCCTTCACTGCTACTGGAATGAAGATAAGCGTGGCGCGTGTTTTGCCAATTTAATTACCCTTAACGAAGTCTCGTTAGTTGTCTACAACACATTTCCATGTGCCGCGGTAAGGAGTTAAGCCTGCGCGCTGTGATAATAGTCCTAAGCAGAAATTTAAACAGTCCCACTTGTACCTATTTGAAATACATCAACTTATATGGATTAGACTTAGTATAAGCGATTCTCACAAAATCTTACATAATATTACAGAGAGAGAGAATCGAGAGAGATTTCGTTCGCTCGATAGTCGTCACACGGCAAAGAGAAGAAGGGGTGGCGAAATTGAGTGTTGACAATTTGACATGCTGTTATAGACTACGTGAGTAGATGAACCGAACAGAGTAAAAGCTTCCTAAGAACCCTGTCGCACTAACCCTGAGAATTAGGTTGTCTGAGTGTCATAAGCCTGTTTTTTCCAGTCTCGCCGCGTGAGCGACAGCGGCCAGTGGTAACGCACACATTTCTCGCGTACATGTAGTAGTGCAACCGATTCTCGGGTTTGCATGAAGGTTATGCTCTGTTCCGTTTATTTACTCGTGCGCCTGTAGGTCATAAGTGCCAGGCGCTGCTACTGACTTCCCTCTCTGTCACGCTATAGACCCGACAGTCCCGGCAGCCGCACGGTTACCAAACACGATGTATATTTTTATATTTCTTGAATTGCAATAAATGAGCGATATTTAACATTATAACAATATCCCATTATTATAGTACAATATAACAAGTTTCTGGTTACACGATATTTTCAAGAGTATTATTTCTCAAAAAAAAATTATTTGCTCAGTTTATTTATAATGTTTATATACATTTTTAATATATCCATTTGTACTAACCATCCATTTATGACTTTAGGCACTCAGCGGATGAAAAAATAACACCAGCGCTACTATACTTCTGAATTATTCTAATACTGTCATGTTAATGTCAGTTGTTATATAGCCTTCCTTGATAAATGGTCTATCCAACACAATTTTTTTTTTTCAATTTGAACCAGTAGTTTCTGAGATTACCGGGTAACAACTTGTTCAGCTTTATAATATTAGTATAGATGTAACATTAATGACCCTTGCGATATAGGTAGCTCTTACACTGCTTGAGATTCTTGAGTTGGCTTGGGTATAATTCACTATTCCCCTGCCCCAAGATACCGGGAGACGTTCCAGTTAATTCGGTTTTGTGCTTCCATGCATCTCGGTCACTTGTTATTAAATCATCTGTGCTGTAAATATTCTCTTATCGCTGGGAAACCGCTTAAGATTATTTATACAACGATGCAGCAGCATAATCTTCAATTTGTTAATTATCATCGTTAGCCATGGCTTGTTTAAGTGCCAACTGCTAGGGTTGCGGCTAGGGATGGAAGAATATAGGGAGAATAGGTCATAACCCCCACTTGGACCCAGTTTTGGATTCGGAATCAAATCTGCATACATACATACATACATAAATCACATCTGTCGTCCTAAAAATACGATGAACAATTTGGAATTTTTAAATTAATGACGGAACTACTTATTTCACACTAGAAAATGTGTAGTTAAATATCTGGCCATTACGTAATTAAAATGTAATAATATAAGCATTAAAGTTTTAACTGACTATTTGACAGGTAGGGAACAGATAACTGTGATTGACACATACAACAAATCCACAAAGACATTTAAAGAGGTTAAATCCAAATCAATTAAGATGACCCAAGGGCTTCCTCAAGGAAGCATTCTCGGGCCACTCCTATTCTTAGTTTATGTTAACGATTTCCCAAATAGCATGCAAGAGTTATGTGTGATGTTTGCCGACGATGCCACAATTTTTCTATCAGACTCTGCAAGAAACAAAAATATTTTTGAAAAAAAAGTAAATAATTCTTTACAGGCAGCAGTTTCGTGGCTTAAATCAATAAATTTGAAAGTTAACCCAAAAAAAACTAAATTTATTCAATTCAGAAACTATAAAACAAATTCTTATAACTTAGATATTACTGAAAGTAATACAAAAATAGATGAAGTGGAAGTAGTAAATTTTCTAGGTGTCACAATTGATACGAACCTAAACTGGAAACCCCATATAGAAAAAAATAATAAAAAAATGTCAAGTCTTTGCTATGCTTTATCTATACTTGCAGAAACTTTTTCCAGTGAGGTAGCCAGAGCTGCCTATTTTGGACAAGTTTACCCGTTATTAACGTATAGTATAATTTTTTGGGGAAACTCTGTAAATGTTAATTCCACTTTCATTTTACAAAAGCGGTGTTTGCGCATTATATATGGTATGTACGCTGATGATACTCTAAGAAATACTTTTAAAGAAAAGGGATATCTTACGCTGACAAATATTTTTATTTTAGAAGCATCAGTATTTGTTAAGCATCACCCAGAATTATTTGACAAGAAAATATCTAGACACACGGTCAGAAACAAATATAAGCACAATATATGTATACCTAGAATTAATAATTTTTTGTATTATAAAAGTACTTTTTACACCAGTATAAAAGTATTCAATCATCTGCCTCTTGATACTAAATCCCGAGACTTGCCTAAATTCAAGTTTAAATTAAAATCCTGGCTGATAAATAATGTCTTTTATAACTTGAATGAATACTTTTTTACAAATAATATTTAATTAAAAATTCAAAACATATCTAGATTGCATGCCCGAAATGGGCAAACTGTTGTGACTTACTTAAGCATTAATACCAGCAATTTGTACACAGTTATAGCAATAAATATCTATTCTATTCTATTAAAGACATACATTTACAATTAAGTAATGAATTGAAAGGTACACACGAAACTCGAAATCATACTCTGTATCAAAACATAATTAAGTACCTACACTAACTGCCGCACTCAGAGACATCAATTTACTTTAATGAGTATTTAATGTCAAAAATTTTCATTCAAATATAGATCATAGACCCAGCAAGAATAGCGACTGGTTTTGAATTGTCATTTTTTGGTGTTAAGTACTCATTAACGTTATTTGACGTCAATTGACCCCAATGGGTAATGTCAAAAAATGACAGTTCAAAACTAGTCTCTGAGTGCGGCAGTAACTTCTGAAAATGCATTTTGAAAACAAAACTTAAGAGATGCCACTAGCCACTACCGTCTTTTGTCTACCACTTTCAGACTGCAAATAGCTTTTAATATTTCATGAGGTTAAATACTTTACCAAGAATTCCAATGATTTAGAACAATTACTATTAACTATGTTCAAGTAGCTGGCAGTAAGGTGACTTTCTGCAAACTTGGTAACTTTATCAAGCTATAATTCATTTATTATTCCAAATGTTCAACCGAAGGCTTTTATTTCACTGATCACCATACTGACCTAATTTAACCATCAAAAATGTATTAATTATTTGTAAGAATATTTGATATTTTGGTGAGCATTGTAGACTTCTTTGTAGTGAGATATTGAAATACATTCCTTTCCCAGAATCAATTGTTCCCATTTTAAATGTGATATATTGCCAAATTTTTATAATTTATGTTTATAACATAAACTTCATAAGTAGTATTCCACATAACCTCGGTGTTAAGAAACTAGAAAATTAAGACGATATCTTTGGATCCGGAAAGGTGGCTTTGAAAACATCCTTCAATTAATAAACAATTAAGTAAAAGGAGAAGAGAAGTTTCCAAGTTTCTAGCGCGTTCTACTCAGAACAAAAGCACGAAGGCACAGTGCTGTTGGTGGAACTTTGATATTCACAATAAGGCGTGTGTGGAAATTTAATCTGAAGAAATAATGTTACTCAAGTCAAGTACCGGTTTTGCGGTTCTGTACTCGAACTTTGTTTCGCCAAGAAGATTGTCAAAAGCGTTATGTCATAAAATATTAATAGTCAACTATTGTAAATTAATGGGATCCAAAACTTTGAGCAGTATGAATTAGAATCGGTCTCGCCGTTCATCTATCTCCCGACTTTTTGCTTCCGCTTTCGCTATGCGAACAGCTAAGGAGTGGAATTTTATGCCGAGGTCTGTTGCCTGATGACAAATGCCTGAAAACTGATCTTCAAGGCCTGAGTGAATAAGCATTTTTTAAGCTAACGTGTACCATCTTAGGCCTCATCATCGTTTTCCATTAGGCGAGATTGAGGTCAGCCCATTACACATAAAAAACAAATGGTCTTTGATTTGCATCACTTTTCTATACATTCATTCATCACTAACACCTTTCCGGTGTGATGAGTGATATGAATCAAAAGCGAGTAGATGGCTTAATGACGTCTGGCACATATTAATGAAACAGGAAACATCTCAGGAATGGCCCCAGATAAACTGAGAACAGGATAGGGAGATAATGAAATACATTTATATGATAGTATTCACCACATAGTGACAGTAGAGCAGATTACAATCGTCATGCGTCACCACCCCCACTTCTTCTCATAGGTGTACGACGTACTTAGCGGATTACAAAACTTTTATCGGTTAAACTGTAACTTGTGTGAATTTTCATTGCGCAACTGCTGCTGTCTGGTATAAAGTTCCTTATGGTACTGGTTTCAGTTTTGGAAATCGGAATACATATTAAGCAGTAGGAAAATGTGTTTCTATGACTGTATAGAAGACTTCGAATTCACATCAATTACTACTATATCAAATCAAATCAAATCAAAATTCGTTTATTCATATCTGGTATGATTACAATACACTCATGAATCGTCAAGACAAGAAATTAACGCCATCCGTTCGCAAACTACCACGAGGCCCTGTCCTGAGAAGAACGGGCAAGAAACTCAGTCAGGTTTTTTCCTCCCTTTACATAAAAGTAATTTAAATTAATTAATAATTGGAAATTGAAAGATGTCAATAACTTACAACGTCAAGTAATAGTATGTCAATAAATATATTATACAAATTCTGAAGTTATCAACATCCTTCATTACAACAAACACAATATCTATTTTAAATAAAGAACACTCAAGGGCAATCGTTTAATCATACTGGATAAAGATATTTAGTATTTGTATATTATGTATGTAAAAGTTATTGATTCCAAGCATCTTTGTCATCTAAATAGTCCTGAATTTTATAGTACCCTTTTTTCAGGAGTATATTTTTTGTATAGGGCTTAAATTTGTGTAAAGGCAGTTCTGTCACAGAATCTGGAATCCTATTATAAAAAAGTATACATTTACCTACAAAAGTATTATAATTTTACTTAATCTTAGTCTATGAAAGGAAAGTTTGTTTTTATTTCTAGTATTGCATTTATAAATATCACTATTTTTTGCAAATGTGTTTAGATATTTGTAGACGTATAGAATGCAATCGTATATGTACTGTGAAGCAAGAGTTAGGATATTAATGTCTTTAAGTAGATTTTTTAGTGAGTCGCGAGGTTTTAATTGATAAATAGCACGTACAGCTCTTTTTTGTAGAATAAATATATCCTGAATATCAGCAGCTGTGCCCCAAAGCAGTAAACTATACGACATAACACTATGAAAGTAACTGAAATATACAAGTCTGGCTGTTTGAACATCAGTTAATAGCCGTATTTTTTTTACGGCGTATACTGCTGAACTTAATCTCTCGAATAGAGTTAAGTGAAATATGGGGATACCATTGCAATCTTGAGTCTAACCTTATTCCTAAGAACGCTGTAGAATTGACACATTCAATTGTTTCATTATTAATTGCAATCTGACTACTAGCTTGCCTTACATTTGGTAAAGAGAATTTAATACATTTGGTCTTTTTAGAATTGAGTAGCAAGTTGTTATATGTAAACCAATCTAGAACCTTGGAAATTGCTATATTGATGTCATCATAATTATCTTTACCTCTGTCTATTTTGAAAATTAAAGAGGTATCATCTGCAAATGGTACCGTGTCACATAGAGATTCTGTATAGAAGGGAAGGTCATTTATATATATATTATGAATAGAAATGGTCCTAGTATTGATCCTTGAGGAACACCCATTCCCATTGGTGAACCCGAGGACTCGGCTTTATTAATCACTACCTTTTGAGTCCTGTCACTCAGGTATGACTTTACCAGTTTCAATGAGGTAGTAGATACACCGTAATGTTATAATTTCGCTAATAATGTTTGATGTGAAACACAATCAAATGCCTTTGACAGATCACAAAAAATACGCAAAGCATCCTGCCGATTTTCCCAAGCATCAAATATGTGTTTAATGAGAGTTATGCCAGCGTCAGTGGTGGAGAGTATAGGTAAAGATTGCGATATAAATATGTAGGATAGTAGCAACAGTCCACGAGTGTTACACTTTACTAAACTGATTGCGATTATTACACAATCCCCCTTATAAAACATGGACTTAAGTTAGTCATAGTCAAAACTGAATGAAAGACAGAGTTATCATAAAGTTTAAGTCATGACTAACTATAATTTATGCTTTATAATAAGGGGAAACATTTTTCACCAAGAAAACCAATATTGCACATAATAAAGTTCGCTTAGACATATTTTTAAGAGTACTCGGACATACAGGTGTTTGCACTGTCATTATTTTAATCTCTAAGGGGCGGGTTTTTTGATGCATAGTTAACTGTTAACCTATTGTTAAAAATTGTTACTTATCTTTAAATATCACTGATATTTAACACTTAGTAAGGATATCAGACTGATATTTAACATTAGTAATTAAAATTGTTACTAATGGTTACATATCAGACTGATATTTAGCAAGTAGTAACAGTTTTTAACAATTGGTTGAGTTAACTATGGATCAAAAAACCGGCCCTAAGAGCACGTGCACATTGCACTGTGTCGTGACGACAGATAATCGTGTAGTTTTAAGTGTCATGGCTTATATGCTTAAATGGAAGTGTTCACATATATAACGATACGATTTACTGTCGTCTACTACCTTTTTTGCAGTGATGACAGATTGTTGACAGTGGGAACGGCTAGCACGACAGTCGTAAAACGATAACAAATCGTTTACACGTAGATTTGTAGCTTGCTAATGACGTGTAAACGAAAAAGCGACTGCCGTGCAACGATAAAATGTCATCGCGATCCAATGGGAACAACTAGATACGATAGTCGCTAAACGATAAAAAAAATTAACGACAAACAATCGTTATAATGGGAACTGCTAGAGATGACAGTCGTCCGACGATAAAGTATCCGTCACGACATAGTGGGATCGCGCCTTAAGAGCTTTATAGTTCACGTCCTGCACATAACCTCGACCGGTGTAAAAGGTTTATATTATTAGCGGTAGCGTTATAAAAGATTTAAGTTTATATCGCCTCCGGGATAAACTTAAATCTTTAACCGTGTCATCACATGGTCTTGCAAATTAAAAGATTAAGTAAGCATACTTACTGCCGCACTTAGATACGTCAAATAACTTTTATGACTATTTAATGTCAAAAAGGTCAGATGATATAGTCCAGTCCCAGGCTAATCATGTGGAAGAAAATTTGAATGAGAATGAAATAAGTATGCATGAGATTGTGCAAACATTGAAAGGTATATGAGCAGGAAAGGCGGCAGGGTGTGATAGGATATCGGTCGAGATGCTGAGGGCTGGTGAGGGTACCATTGCTAAGCAGCTGCACCGCATTTTGAACCTTTGTTGGGTAAGTGGCCAAGTACGAAAAGACTGGCGTAAAGCCGTCATTGTGCCACTGTACAAAGGTAAAGGGTCGCAGCTGGAATGCAAAAATTACCGTGGTATTAGCCTTCTCAGTGTTGTCGGCAAGTTGTATGCAAAGATTCTGATTGAAAGGATTATGAAAGAGACTAATGATGATAGAATATGGGACGTGCAAGCAGAGTTTCGGAAGGGAATGGGATGTACGGATCAAGTCTTTTCTCTACGATGCATTACTCAGAAATCTCTGGCTAAAAGCCAACAAGTATATTGCGCTTTCATGGACTTAGAAAAGGCTTATGACCGAGTGGTGAGGAATGAACTGTGATCGATTTTGTCGATGTATGGGGTGAGCAGCAGCCTGATACAGGCATTGAAATCTCTCTATGAGGATTTCAACGCTTGTGTTAGGATAAATGGCGCATACACAGAATCGTTTCGCATCGGTACAGGTGTGAGACAAGGATGTGTAGCGTCACCATGGCTGTTTAACTTATACATGGATAATTGTCTGACGAGACTAAAAGAATTTGATTGTGGATTACGAATGAACGAGTTACTTATCAAATGTCTGCTGTACGCTGATGACCAGGTTATATTAGCGTCATCAGAAACAGATTTTCAGGCGATGGTAACAGTTATGCATGAAGCTTTGACAGAGAAAGGGATGAAAGTAAATGTAAGCAAGATAAAAGTTAAGGTTTTTGAAAGAAATGAACAAATGACGAAGTGTGAAATTAAAATAGCGGGTGAGAATGTTGAACAAGTGAAAGAGTTTGTATATTTAGGATCTGTATTTACGAGAGATGGAAAATGTGATAGTGATATTGAAAAGCGGTTGAAAGCTGGGAATATAGTAAACGGGGCTTTGCACACTTTTATGAACAGCCAAAGCGTGTCCAGAAAGGCTCGTATGGCTGTTCATAATGGAGTGCTGGTCCCGACATTAATGTATGGAAGTGAAAGTTGGGTGTGGGAGAAAAAGCATGAAAGTAGAATAAATGCAGTAGAAATGAGAGCGTTGAGGAGCATGGCTGGAGTAAGGCTAAGCGGCCGATATAACAGTGTGATAAGAGAAAGGTGTGGTTTGAAAGAAGATGTAATGACAAGGATTGAGAAAGGGACGCTCGCATGGTTTGGTCACGTCGAAAGAATGGATGAAAAGAGAATGACAAAAAGGATTTACATACCATTTTGTGAATGGAGAAATGGGAAGGGGAAGGCCGAGGCGGATCTTTCATAATTAAATTGAAAGTCTATTGAAAAAGGGCCAGGTCAAGAGTACCCGAAATCGACGGGCATCCATGAAGAGATTGATGAGATTGGATGAAGCGAAAGAAGTATGTAAGGATCGTAGCAAGTGGAAGGAAGTGATCTCTGCCTACCCCTGTGGGAGAAGGGCGTGACGTATGTATGTATGTATGTAATGTCAAAAAATTTCAATTATATCTATACCATAGACCCGGCGAGAATTCAAAACTAGTAGGTATTCTTGCCGGATGTTTTTTTGACATTAAGTTCTCATTAAAGTTAATTGACGTTTCTGCGTGCGGCAATTAGATACTACGGAAGAAAAGAGAAAGGGCCTGAATTAGAGGGTTTTATGGGAAACAGAATTTGAAGGTAGATAATGAAATGTGATCAAAATACAATCTCTCAATAACTAATCTACGTTAGTTCGTCTCAATTAAATACAAAAAAAGGATCAAGTCCAAAGGACCAAGTCCAAGTCCAAAGGATAGTGTCCAAACTAAAATAAACGCTGACCATGTCACCTAAATTGCCCATCTGACTTTACAAGGGCGTGAACGGTCAAGGTTGGGTGAAACATACGTCCATTTGGTCGTAATTGCGAATACGTACCGATTGGACATTTTCACTGTTCTAAAAACCGTCTCGACTCATTCAATTACTCCCATTAACTATTCGATTTTAATTTCAACATTATATAAATGTTAGAAAAGACCAGGCTCGCCACCTATTACATGGGACCTAACATAATTGGCGAAACGCGGGTATTAGTTCACCTCTGCCTACCCCTTCGGGGATATAGGCGTGATTTATGTATGTATGTATGTAAAAGAACATTCCCGCATCAAGACCATAATTTTTCGAACTTTTGCTAAACACCAAAATCTTTGTACTCCCATTAATTTCTACAAATGAATCCCTATGGTACAAAATACAGCTTACATCGTCATCAGCAGCCCTTTAATGTCCCACTCCCGGGGCACAGGCAATATACTAAGAATTAGCGCTAACCCACCCCACGCTAGCCCAGTGCGGATAGGTGGGTGTTCGACTGCAGATGTAGCCGAGACCAACGGTGTGCGTTTTGAAACAAGGAGAAACTCGAGATAATACCCTTTGGTCACCCATCCAATCACCGGCTTTAGCCAACATTGCTTAGTTTACAATAGCGGGCCGAACCGCAATAGCGGGCCGAACGCGCTAAGCTACTACGCGTTTTTACTTAGTGAGTGTTCTGAACTTAACAATAGTGCCGCCAATTTATATTTTCAGGTGTCGAAAATTCAAATCACTATTCACATTAAACCAGCTCTATCCCATTGATAAAATTATTAAATTTTAGAAATAAAAGTTGTGTATATGTCGTGGCCAAATCGTAGAATTGATCACTTCATGATGTGGCCAACCATTTCATGAAATGGTGGCATTTCATGAAATGGCCAACTAAAACTGACCATATCATGATACTGGTCTGGCCAGATCAATGAATAAACAACGTTTAACGATATGAACAGCTAAACGCACGGCTATTTCATGATATGGCCAAACATTATTGATCATATCGTAAAATAGTTACATTAACCACCGTTAGAGGCGCTTATTTTGATTTGTTTTTGTGATGCATCATGGCGGCGGACAATTATCTTATTAAACAAACTAATATTATTCTTGTAGTAATGGAAGATAAAAGTAAAGTGAAATGTCGTTACGACATTAAATTACTAGAATTTTACGTTTTAAGTCTTTCAAAAAACGAGCGCAACGTAAAAATACCAAACATTTACAGTAATGATATGGCCAAACGTGGATGGACATATCATCAAACGTTGACGTTTCAACGATATGGTCAGTCTTAGCTGGCCATTTCATGAAAAGCAACCATTTCATGAAATGGTCGGCCACATCATGAAGTGATCAATTCTACGATTTGGCCACGACATATAGACGACAGTTGATTTTAATAGTGACGTACAAGACATGGAATCTGTTCTTAGATTAAAAAAGGTTGACAGCACATGGCCAGTATTTCTAACACCCCCACTTAATCTATGAACCCTGGAGCCCTATGCTCTTGCAACAATAAACTAATTTCAAGCTAGTTGTAGATTTAGTGAACATATCAGCTGGCATAACTTCTGTCGCACAATACTTTATATTAACTTGTTTATTGTTCACTAAGTCCTTAACATAGTGATATTTTATATTTATGTGCTTAGAGCGCTTACGCAAAGCAGAACTATATACTAATTTACTAGCGCTTTGACTATCACTAAAAAGTGTAACACTTTCCACTATGTTAACAAGCTCTCTAAATAAACCTTTAACAAAAACAATTTCTTTAGAAGCTTCACATAAGGCAATGTATTCGGCTTCGGTGGTACTGAGGGCCACACACTGCTGCTTGCGCGCCTGCCAGCAAATTGCAGCACCTGCATATACTATACAGTAACCTGTTAACGATTTTCCATCGTAGTTATTGCCCCAATCTGCGTCAGCATAAGCTGTTAACTTCTGTACGCCAGTTTTCTTAAAACACAACTTGTACTCAATAGTACCTTTCAAGTATCTGAGAACACGTTTGAGAGCAGCCTTGTGAGTATTATCATGATAACAATTAAATTGACTAAGGCAGCTAACTGCATATGAAATAATAATAGTAATAGGCCCATAACCTGATAAACTTATTAAATTTTAGAAATAAAAGTTGTGTATAGACGACAGTTGATTTTAATAGTGACGTACAAGACATGGAATCTGTTCTTAGATTAAAAAAGGTTGACAGCACATGGCCAGTATTTCTAACACCCATACATACTTTACTAAAGACCTATATGAGATAATGTCTAGAACTTTCGCAAATTCTACACTAGAATGTGTGTGTAAGGCGGCTTTCGCTGAATCTTACCAAATATGGCTGGGCAGAGTGAGAAGTCGGAGTGGCGATGGTGAGTGGTGACATGTTAAAAACCTGTAAACCTACACTTGAGTCACAAGTCCCAAGAGCTACTCCTGGCTTCCCTGTCAGCTAAACTATGGACCCGGCACCCACACAGTGAACCCATGGAAAGCTAAGAGTTTTTGTCTCATTCTCGTCCCTCTGAATTGGGAAATCAACTTTTATTTCCTCTCTTTCTCTTGCACCCTGACCGTGCCCTACCACGACCGAGCGTGTCAAGGTAACGTTTCATTGTATGTATTTATAGTTCGGCTTAATCCCCTGTGTCAATGTTATGATTCGTAATATTTTGTTAAAAGCTTCGAATTTTATTGCAAACGGAATCTGTTAGTAATTTAATTTTGCGTTTGGCTTTTGGGACAAGGTCACCGTTTTACACGTGGAGTAACTAGGCGCTGAAACTTTCAGATTCGATTTTATTGGGTGTTTTTGCCGAATCGGAAATTGCATATCTTCATCTATTTATATACTAGTTGTAAAAAGGTTATACAGACTTCTTCTTCTACTTGCCCTGTTCCCAGTCTATCTCTGGTCGGTGCAATATGTTTCCTCTTCCATTCATATCGCTCAGACGTCATCAAGCCATACACTCCCTTTTGATTCATATCATCCATCACACCGGAAAGGTGCTAGTGATGAATTAATGTATTAAAAAGAGACGGAACGGACCATGTCGAGAGATCGATGAACGGAACTGCTGAAGGTTTCGGGTTGGGTCTTACAGTTGGCCGGATTTCATGTAATAAATTACAACAGACTGGCAACTGTATTTAAATATCATACGAGCACCTTCGTGTATGCTATCATCGTCGATTAAAAAGGCAATACTGAGCTGACAGCACGCAGACCATTCCGACTGGCCCGCTCGGAGAGGACACCATTTAAACATTTATATAGCAATTAAAATTGAGTTTACAATTATTAACATTAGGTTAATTTTTACCTGCCGCTGTATTTGCTGTGAGCAGTGCCTCTAGCACGAATATTTCGTAATCATGTCGAGTAAGCACTTTAAAACCAATTTTTTTTATTCTTCTTCTCCCTGCCCTGTTCCCAGTATATCTGGGGTCGGCGCAGTATGTTTCCTCTTCCATTCATATCGGTCAGACGTCATCAAGCCATCCACTCCCCATTTCCCTTTGATCAAAATAAAAAATTCAATATCTTAAATCGGAAAATTATTAATATTTCTTATAAAAATAACTTTAATATTTGATATAAATAAATAAATATTTCTAGCTAATAATAAATATTTGTTTGGTTTATGAACGGCTCCCATGGTCATATTGATGTTTGACGACAGATTCGATTTTTTTTTAATTTACGCAAGTTTTCTCACCAAAAAAATTTACGTGACAAAACCTTCGGATTCCGTTTCTCGATACCAAACGGCAAAAAAGTGAGTCGCGGAAAGCGTTCATAAACCAAACAAATATTTAAGATTACCAAAAAATAATTATTTATTTTTATCAGGTATTGAAGTTAATCTCCTTCGTTTTTCGTCGGTTAAAAATAATTTAATACATATTAAATATGTGCTAATATTAATATTAATTTATATAATTACCTAAGAAGTATTAATAATTTTTGATTTACTATTTAAAATTTATTTTCTTTTGGTTTTAGAGTGCTTACTCGATACGACTACGATACAAATGTTGGAAAAATTCGTGCTAGACGCACAGGTCTCGAGCCTTTCTACGCACAAATAGGTGAAAAATAATAAGAAACCTTATTACAACAATGACACAAAACTCTATTTTAAACGCGTTCCAAGTTGCTGTCCTGTCCAAGCCGGTCTGTGGGTTCGGACCCCTAGGGCCCCCGCAGACCATGCGATTAAGTTGGACGACTAAATCGCAAATCATACCAAATAGTCATAGCCCGCACATCTTTTCAAGTAAATCGCACATACGTTTCTATAACTATTAGTACGATCTGCGATATAGCTGTCCAACTTAATCGCATGGTCTGCGGGGGCCCTTAGGCGCCGCGCGCCGCATCCCTAGACCTAGTGCCGTCGCAAGGTCAACGACCCCGGGTGACCCCAGCCACCGCATGACCAGTCGGTAACTGTGCCACTGTATCAAACAAATCGTGCACTTCTGCGTGACCTACGTAGTCCCTTTTTCCATTATTGTCAAAGTCATGAGGTTTTTTCATGCAAAAATGCGAAAAATTATTCGTTTCTCTAATTTTAGTGCTAATGTGGCAAAGCCGGATCCCCGCTCAGATTCAAACCAGTTACGTAAAAATACCAAGGTGTACCCTCTTCATTCACCAGGAGTCAGTTTATTAAGACTTAATTACTTACTGTCGCACTCAGAGACGTCAAATAACGATAATGAGTACTTAATGTCAAAAAATTACAATTCAAAACTAGTCGCTATTCTTGCCAGGTCTATGGTCTAGATTTAATTGAAATTTTTTGACATTAGGAACTCATTAAAGTTATTTGACGTCTCTGAGTGCGGCAGTTAATGGGTTAAAGGCAATTAGTTAACTAAAACATAGCTATGTAGAATGGACAGATGATGTCTATCGGAGGTCCCAGGTTTGAATCTTGTTAGGCGGAAATGTTTGTGTGATGAACACTGACATCACACAAAGCCTGTTCCAATTCTTACACACCTCGAATAAGGGCAAGCATTTTTAGCATATTCATGATTTTTCTTAATTTTTATAAAGTGAAACGATGCACTATACACTACCTATTATGCAACTGAATCGTTAAAATCCCTATCTAGGGCTTAGCCAAGTGGCTTATCTATTCGAACGCACAGAAAACCAAAGTATCAAACTAACGCATTGTTTTCCCTGGCCGTACATACCATGAAGTATTAGTGTGATGCAGCCCGGCTAGAATGACCACACAAACACGATATGATATAGCCATTTATCGCGTGGAACTTACAAAAAATATTGGATTTTCGACAGTTCAAAGCGATAAGTACATACATACATACATACATACATAAATCGCGCCCATATCCCCGAAGGGGTAGGCAGAGGTGAATTCTCACCCGCGTTTCGCCAATTATGTCAAGTCCCATGTAATAGGTGGCGAGCCTATTGCCATTTATCGGGCACAAAAGTCGCAGTACATTGTCAGGACGGTAGTATAAGAGGAACGCTGCTGCCCATTCCTCATCACTGATTTATCCTTAGTCGCCTTGTACGACACCCACGGGAGAGATTTGGGATGGTGACAATTGTATTCTACTCTGCCGTCACAAAGCGATAAGTAGCTATATCTTTATCATATAGCCTTACTGCCGCACTCAGAGAAGTCAAATAACTTTAATGAGTACCTAATGTCAAAAAATTTTGAATAAATCTAGACCATAGACCCGGCAAGAATAGCGACTAGTTTTTAATTGTCATTTTTTGACATTAAGTACTGATTATCGTTATTTGACGTCTCTGAGTGCGGCAGTTAGAGGCTTAATTATTTAATTCAGGCTTATTCAAGTGTTAAAATCCAATGATTTTTGTCTGTTTAACGCGATAAATGACTATATCATATTGTGTTTCGGTGGTCATGCTAGCCGGGCTGGTTTGAATGATGTCCATAAAGTGCCTCATACATGGAAAGTTTTGCCTTCAGTTCGTGTATGATGCCCATGTGCACGTATCCGTTCAGTTCCGAACTGAGTCCGTTTCGCCTGATCCGATCGGCCTCTCCGTAAATGGTAGGCTTTAGTAATTACCTACGTTACAACTGCTCGCCAGTCGCCACCGTTGACCGCTGTAGTTTGGGTGAGGTTTATAATACGTCAGTTTCATACATCTTGTATTCTATGCGTCGTTCGATAGATTGGTCACTTGGCTAGGGCTGTATCGTTAGCTCTTCCGGCTACATCTGCCGGATGTCCAGTTGTCCGGAGGGCGGCTAGGTGAAATTTGTGCGGCAATCTAAAGCGCTCGCCGCGCGTTTCCGGGCCAGTGGATACGGAGCTCCGGGCAGTCCGGCCACGGTGTTCCGTCAGGGGCAGATATTATTCACAGACATTAGGTAGCCATTTTGGATTTTGGAGCGGGAACTTTGAGACGTTCCGGAGATATATTTAAAAATAAAACCTCTAGACAACTTGTAGACTAGTCAAATACTGGAGTTGCACTGCTAGGTAATTTATCATTACATTAGATATATGTACATACATTACGCCTTTCTCTTAGGCAGATGTGTTTTTAATTATTTATTTATCGACATATGTACACGGATTTCATATAACTTATACATTACTTCTTATATTTATTCTCCCTGCCCTGTTCCCAGTCTATCTGAGGTCGGCGCAGTATGTTTAATCTTCCATTCGTATCGGTCCGACGTCATCAAGCCATACACTTCATTTTGATTCATATCATCCATCGCACCGTAAAGGATGAAATAAAGCTGCTAGTGATTAATGAATGTATAGTAACCATGTCGAGAGACCGACGAACGGGAAGAGTGATTGGGAAGACAACATTCCTATCAAGGTTTTGGCTTAGGTTTTACAACCGGCTGCTTGAAACCAACCCTGTTTTGGTATGCTGTTGTTGGTGGTTTGCCCTCCACCGTTCGGGTGCCCTAAAGTGCCTATTGATCTACATCGGGCAATCTCCCTTAGTCGATTTTTACGAAACCCATGGAATGAGTCGGGGTTGGCCTATTCTACGTTATTTCTTCGCTCCCATGACAGCTTGGAAGAATTAAAAATTGTTGCAAACGAAAAAAGCTGTAATACTCACAGCATTTTTCATTGGGGCGGCAGAATATCTATATAGCAATCTGCCTTCACTAAAAGTAAATAGGTCGGAGAAAAATAAAAAGTATCTTCTTTCCGGCTCTTTACCGCCGATCCCAGATAGACTGGGAACAGTGAAGGGAGAAGAAGAAGAAGCATGAAGTTAAAGAAGTATGTAAAAATCGTAGCGACTAGTAAGAAATAAGTGATCTCTGCCTACCAAGCAAAGACAAGGCTTCGTATGTTAATCAATTTGGTATTTAAGTACTAGAAGTCTCCGGTAGTTTAAAAGTTGTTGTTTGATTAGTACGACTAAAACTAGCCATATATTTATGGCCAGCCATAGATAATTGCCTGAACTAGGTCCGATTACACTGATAATGTAGACCCTTAAACGGAAAAGAAACAGATGAAGCCCGAAACGGTTCTCACTGTTCCATTTATGAGCAAACGTATCATCACTGTTCAGATAATCTTTCAAGAGGGCGTGCAGCGCTGTGCACGGCGGGGAGCCGCCGTAGAGCGGCATTTAAAAAACGACCTAATATCAGTGGACTAAGGTGCTTTACAAGTTTCTACGAAGAGCGAAGCCTCCTGGCACGGGCATTAATGCTTAAAATGAGGCTTCAACAGCCATTTATGAAATAGCAGAATGACCACGTCGAATAATAACTTTCGGTTGCTAATTTTTAATAGCTTGGGTTACTTATTGTAGTTTTTATAGGAATATTCAATTAAAAAAAATGCCTATTTTACTCGCTTATAAATAATGTACTATTTATTCTATTCTATTGGAGAATCGGCTATGTGTGAAAAATCGGCTTGGCGTGAAAGTGTAACAAACAAACAAACTCATACATATATAAATCATAGAATCATGATCACAGTGAATTAACACCCACGTTCTTGTAGGTTTGTGTTAGGTTAGGTAATAGGGTAATAGGGCGAGCCTAAAGCCATCTATCAGGCATGTAAATCGCAGTATGCTAGGTGGTATAAGAGGAACGCTACTGCCCTTTACTCATCGATGTATTTAGTTTTACCCTTAGTCGGCTTATACGACACCCACGGGAAGGATGGGGGTAATGACCAGAAAGCGTTAAAGAGAAAAGTAGGTCTTTCCTCTTTCATCTGTTCTGTGGTGATAACTATGGTATTCTGCTCAGTAGGCCTAGCACGCAGGACGTGGGCAAAATTTACCCTCCACCACTTGACAGTGTTTTGTCTCGAGATTTAGTGGGAGACAGAGCGAGAGGAATATATTTTCTTTTTTTTCCATTTTCTCCAGGTCCCGTGCTAGGGGGCTGCCATTCAACTCCAAACCACACGGCTATAAAAGCTCACTTTCGCATTGGTAACATCAGTTAGGATGAATATAGAACATGATGCTTCGGAATTTGAAACATTAAATAACTGTTGTGCTAAACCTGACCCCAAAAAATCACATGAGTTGATAAACCGAACAGAGTAAAAGCTTCCTAAGAACGCCGTCCCACTAATCCTGGCATTTTGCAACTGGCTGTGCGTCATAAACCAGTTTTTTCCAGTCCTGCCGCGTGCGCGACAGCGGCACAGCGGCTAGTGGTAACGCACACATGACCTGAGTAGTGCAACCGATTCGCGCGGTTGTATGAAGGTTATTCTCTTTTCCGTTTATTTACTCATGTGACCAAATTGCACAGTGAATTATCTGTCCCGCATAGGGGACAGGCCCCTTGTAGCGGACAGTGCCGATCTCTTTTATTGGCGTAGGAAAATTACATCACAGCGTAATAGTAGAGGAGACGTGGTAGATCGACCTTCACCGATCTGATTTCTCGATGAGACCTCATTTTTTATAAAATATACCTAAATATTAAATATAAAAAAATAATTGCCTGACAACTTGCCTATCGAAAAATGTTCATATAGCTAGCTAATAGCTATTTTAATTTACATACATATATACATAATTCACGCCTATATCCCTGAAGGGGTAGGCAGAGATGAACTACCTAACACCCAATTCGCCAATTATGCTAGGTCCCATGTAATAGGTGGCGAGCCTATTGCCATTTATCGGGCACAAAAGTCGCAGTAATTTGCTAGGTGGTAGGTATAAGAGGAACGCTGCTGCCCATTCCTCATCACTAATTTATCCTTAGTCGCCTTGTACGACACCCACGGGAGAGATTTGGGGTGGTGACAATTGTATTCTACTCTGCCGTCACCACACGGCCATTACTGACTGACTATTTTAATTTAATGAATTTTATTTCATTATCATCATTCACTCTTATCATAATCGAATGAGTTTTATCTCAATTGATAGTTTTTAACACTAGAAACAATAATTTCTTTAATCCTCCTCCTCCACGTTTCATACGTTGTTGGGTGGTAGCAAGGGATCTGGTAGCTGCACTCAATGCCCCATCTCAACATTCCTCTCTGTACTTATTTATTTATTTATAAGCTTAATGTTTCCCTTACATTATTATTACTAGTTTCAAATCTATATTTATGTATGTATTTGTTAGTAAAGTTAGTTTTTGTGCTTAAAAATTAGGGTTAGTATTGTTAGGTGTAAGGGCCGCCTTTTGCGGTGAAAGCCTCCTTTAGGCTTTAGGCAGTGAAAGCCTCCTGAGGCTTTCCTCCCTGTATAGCACTACTAATATTGGCGCTATAGCTTTGGTGCCTTATTGACAAACGCTAAGGCCGACGTGTTCTGTCAGAATACAGCACTTTTTTTTATTGGCCCGGCACTTTTGATTTTTGGCCTAAATGGATGATGTCCTTTACCTACTAGAGCTGCTTGCGCACATTAGCGTTGGTGTTCTGACGCGATAATTAAACATTCAATCGAACATAATTACCTATTGATTATAAACTGACTAACATGGAATGCATATTACCAAAAACATGACCAGGCTTCCAGCAATGAACAGGTACATACAGCCCAGCTAGCATGACCACAGAAACACGATATGATATAGCCATTTATCGCTTTGAACTGTCAAAAAGCAATGGATTTTTGACAGTTCCAAGCTATAAATAGCTTTATCATATCGTGTTTCGGTGCTCATGCTAGCCGGTTTGGATTACAAAATTCGTATCGAAGTGTACAAATAGCAAAGTCGATAGGTACCTACTTCTCGAATGATCGGAAAATCGAGTGAGCATCTGTCCGCGGAATCGATTGTTTTTGAAATGCGGCTGATGAACGTCCATTACCATTCCGTAGAGCGGAACAATGCTGTTCATCAACTTTGTAATGTGTCCAATTCATTCGGGAAACGATAATCGGCCTTACGGAGGACTTTGTTCTGTTACGGGAAAGCGTCACACAGCTGGCCAGTCCAATGTTTTGTTTCATTATGTCGATATAATTAGCTAATGTTGTTCGTTAAACAGTTAAATAGTTGCGAAGTAATTCGTTAAGAACTAAGTTCTTAATTTGGTATTGTTTTAAAACTAAGGGCCTAAAAACTAAATTAAAGGTAAAAGTCTAAAAACTAAATTAAGTCTTCTGAGACAGAGAGACAATTTGCTATTTTGTATTTTTTATAATAAAATTTGTTAATAAATTAGTTAATTTAGTAATTTAGCTCTGCCTACCTCTTCGGGGATAAATAGGCGTGATTTTTTTTCATCGTGTAAAGTAAAATTTGACAATCTTTTGTTAAATATTACTCAATTCATTTATTGCATAGTTTTGGCTGAGTCTCAAAAAGAGCACCTTTTCTAGTTACCAAATTTAAGTTTGTAGGTTTCAAGGTATTAAAAGTTTTTCCATTTTGGAAATAACAAGAGGTACACAGTGCACGCATCGATCCAATCCACATCTACTCGTGTCATAAAGAAAATACCTGCACAGTGTTTCGATTAAGCAAGTTTCCGTTTTAGTTCATGCGGAAAATTTTGATGTTTCCAGCGAAAAAGTTTACGGGTTAACTCAGCTATGATGTTGGTTCAGTTTGTTCCTTGATTGGCTGAACTCAGCGGCATTTAGGGAATGGACAGTGCAGAAAGGAGGAACAGGGGAGAACGTTGAATTTCGCCGCTGTGCACCGAGGTGAAACTTTTTAAGGCTGCGTTTCCATAGAAGCGGACCTGAGCTAAGACTTACAAAAATTGACCAATGATATTGCAGAGCGGATATGTGATGTGTGATTTGAGCAATATCATTGGTAAATTTTTGTAAGTCTGAGCTTAGCTCCGCTTCTATGGAAACGCAGCCTTATAGTCGCACGTTCCACGACGGAACAGAGATGTATAGAAATAATAACTTTGGTCCACCGCTATAAAAATCTATGAATAAAATAGAGAATGATTATAATATGCCTGGTGCTTCTTATGTCAATCAAGATTTTTGTAATACTGTCAATAAGAACTCGATCGCGCAATGGAAGCTTTCTTTATTTCAACTTATTTTAAAATATAATATTATATCAATAATTTAAGGCTGGAGTTCACCAACAGGTAAACAGTCGTTTATTATTTAACCAGTTCTTTTTGACATTTATCAGTACGGAAGAACTGTCAAAAATAGACGGTTATCTTTTAATAGCTTGTTTTACGTGTTGGTGAACTCGGGCGTAAGATTTCTAATCACATATAATATTTTTTATAAAAGTATGTATAACTCTGCGAGAGATACAATACGATTGGTTAAATTAGTCATTTGAGCTATCGTTCAGTTAGTATCAATTTGTAGCTAATAAATGAAATTACAGCGCATTCACATAACAGCTCTTGCAATAATTTCATGAACGCGTTTATTGAACAGACCAAATGCAGCTATGACCTATGCCAGGTATTGAGTTCAGTTATTTAGCACAAAATGAGCGTAGGTAATTTATGGTGATTGAATAAGCGGTGTCTATGACATGATTCCACTGAAATTGGGCTGATAAAGGAATTTGTCTATTATCCATTGACCAACAGTGACCAAAAACTGTGACAAAATGTAAAAAAAATGCTTAATTTCATATCAAATTCTGGAAGTATCTGGCTGGACATTTACAAGAATGCAATAAATTATGATTTTAGCAGTATACTTTTTGAAATAATTTAGTTTTTTTCAAAAATATAGTGACTTTTCAATGTCGCTGACAACTAGTTTAATAAGCAGTCCGATCAACAGCCTTAACTCTTTACTAATTCTATAATAGCACAAATTACTGTTCGTTGGTTCATATTCGGTGGAATGACTGGTTTATCCTAGGTTTGACCAAAGCCTTCGAGCTAACCCCGAAATAAATTCCAATTTCGGCCTTTGATTAAAGTATTTTTAGTAAAACGTTCCTAACTTTTCAGTCAAACGTCGAAAGTAAAAAAATCTGTTACGGGCTTTGCCTAGTCGATCCTAGAAGCGACTTAGATTGTTGTGAACCTTACTATTAACCGACATCGGTTAATAAGTTGGTTCAAATATCACATGGTATTATCCATCAAGAAGCTCGCTAGCACGGCGGCATAGCGCGCTCGGACTGCGATTGCGTAAACTAAGCAATATCGCTAAAGCCGGTCATTGGATTGGTGACCATAAAATTTACTATATCGAGTTCGGTCGTGCTTCGGAAGGAACGTCAACGCGTTGGTCCCGGCTGCATCTGCCGTCGTTAATACCCACCAACTGCACTGGGCCGCACTGGGCCAGAGTGGTGGGTTATGGCCCAATCTCCCTATAATCTTCCATCTATAGCGATGCCCCGTGCCCCAGCAGTGGGGATTATGATGGCTGGTAATGACGATTATCCATCACATTGCAAAGTGTTGTAAAAATCTATCTCGAGAGGCCGGTTTGCATAGAGAGTGATTGGGATGATATCATTCCTATCCATCCAGGTTTATGTTAATAAAATAAACGCAACCAACCGTTTTATGGTTTATTTGAAATTGTCAATTTGATTTATCTCTAACCATTTGTGTCTCTCTGTGCGGAATCTCTGCCGTAAATTTCAATGTCGCCCTTTGGTGTAAAGGTCAACTCTGTTAGACAAATGACAGTTTTTAGTAAATTACAAAAAAATATACTATTAAATAATTAGTATTTCACGTTTGCCTTATGCTGATCGATGGGTGGATTTTCTGGTATTACTTCATCATTACGTAAATACTACTCATGGTTGTACATGTCCCATAAGAGAGAAGCCACAATCGACACTGGTGTTCTCGAGTTTCAGCGAGACAAACGCACAGCAATTTAGTTTTAATATATTGTGGTTATCTCACGTACCGCTGGGTTCTAAAAGGCAACATCTGCATTATTTATTTTATGATAATAAATAAATGAATTATATTGCAAATCCTAAAATAACCATTCGTCGTCTTTTTGCGATAGCTGAACAGTAACACTATTGAAATTTTATCAGTTTGAGAGTTTTAAACAATATGTACTAGGGAAACTGGTGCACTTTAGATCAATGAACATACGACAAACAAATCTAAGGACTGATAAAAATTAATTGTTTCAGCGACATTTTAATTAAAATGGCCTTTTGTACTTATTTGTCACCGGTGATAATAAATTGTAGAGCGTCTTTTAACTTTCAACTTCTATAGTTTCTTAGCTCTGTCCGGAGGAATGGACAAAGAAATGCTTCTTGATAACTTAAACGGTTTCTCCGTAAAGAGCTATTAAAGGTCTTTGGGGTTTTGTCTTCAATGCCTTTAATGCATACCCTCTATTGAAGAAGGAACCACTAAATGACCATATCTGACTGCATATAGACTGATAACTTGCGTCCACAATTTATTGTCTGTGTAAGTCGAAAGACTAACAGTAGGCTTAGGACAAAATCTCTCTCCACCACTTGGCAGTATTTTGTCTCGGAAGTTAGTGTGAGTTGGAGCGGGAGGAAAATATTTTCTTTCCCCCGAGGAGATGCAATTTGTTAAACGCCGTCAACACACATTATGAACAACCGTACGACTTTGGGCGTCATATCGTCTTTGAATTTCAACAATGTTAGGTTGCTTGGCTTCCATGGTTCGCTTGTGATAGTATAATGACAACTAAAGCAATTTTTACGAGCACCTACATTTCTCCTAATGACAACTACCTAATTGCATAAGTCAGACGACCGCTGCGCCAGAGCGACATCGGCATCCCTATATCGATAACAAGTGACGCGGCATTGTCACATTCCTATTACGTAATGATTTATTACTCAGTTCGTACGTTTGTAATGGCTCTAGTATAGGGGGCTAGCCCTTACTTTTTGCTACCCTTGTCTATTTTTACTCTAAAAATGGTTTGTGGTCCTAGTTGCGTGCTGAGCTGAACCAATAAAATATCAATTACTTAGGTACGCCCGATTTTCTGTAGCCTAGAAGTGAAAATGAATGCCGTAGTATGCGATTGAAGGTTGAGACAGCTATGGGTAAACGGCAGCAGTGTTCCTCCAATACCAACAAGGAATATACTGCGATTTACTTGCCGATAGATGGCAATAGGCTCGGCACATATTACATGGGACCTAAGACAATTGGCGAAACGAAGGTGTTAATTTATCTCTTCGGGGATCAAAAATGTGTGTAAAAGAGAAAGATGCCAGTATTCCATCGTGTATAGTATATATTGAAAAAAAAAATTTTGCACATTTTTTATTTTGTTGAATCAAAAGCAACAATTAATAAATACATTTCGCAAGCACAGCACAAATTCTGCCGTTCAAGCACCTCCAAGTTCAAGTTTAAAAACACTGGTTCAGTTAACTAAGGGCCGGTTTTTTGACTCATTGTTAACTCAACCAATTGTTAAAAATTGTTACTAATTTCAAATATCAAACTAATTTTAAACATAAGTAACAATTTCGGTTACTAACGGTTTAATATCAGTCTGATATTGTTACTAATGGTTAAATATTAGTTTGATATTTAAAGATTGGTAACAATTTTTAACAATTGGTTTACTATGCGTCAAAAAACTGGCCCTAAACCGGGCGGCTTAAAATAACGCGATCGGAAGTTCAGTCTTCGTATGCGCAAGCGCACGTGTGGCCTGTAGCCGCAATACATCAAGCCATCACAGCCGCGTGAGAGGTTATGAATTAAAAATAAAATATTAAATCGCACGTGTGAGGGAACTTTGCTCTATATACCTTTGTAAAAAGTAATTGGACACTTTCCTCTCTGTTTTCTTATAATATATTGAGCGTTTAGTCAATTTTGAAAAACAATGCAAAAAACAACTGAATGTTATCTAATTATCAAAGAATCGGCACGTACCTGGGGGGAATTTTCGCGGCTTAGACGTGGTCCTTATTACGTAGCCAGTAAGCAATAATATCAAAACTGTGAGAAGTGTCAAAAACATACTAGTAAATTCACTAGTGGACGCAAGAGTCTGCGGTATGTACACGCGACCACTCGACACGTTACTGGGGCGAGACTACATTAGAAGTCATTAACGCCACAGCATATCAGTGGCGGAGCGTCCATATAACCCGATTCCCAACAGCCGTACCAAACGAGCGAGCATAAAAAAATCATTACCATAATTCAAGTACAATACCATTTTATAAACAAATAAAAAAAAACCATCAATAAAATCTTAACATAACAGTATTAAACGCGCGCGAAACAATATGCAACACAGGTACATACAATTCGCTCCTGCTCTCTGGATTCCTTCAACTAACTCGCTAAATTTCGAGTTATGGACGCCTGCTATACAGCACGCACAAGACAAGCGTAGTCTTGTCAGGCGCACGCAACGAGAATAGTACCTAAAGATTTCCTACAAGCCGGCATTTCGGCAGCCTACGCGCTTAAGCATCGATACACCACCACACGCACACATTAGTAATAAACTCCCACGAAAACAAGTTCCGTCAAAAGTAAATATTTTAGATCTTATTACATTAGCCATAAAAGCGGAATTTCACTGCACTGAACTGCACTCAATATCGCGGTCAACAAGCCGCTCCGGAGCGGGTTGCATCGTCCTTCCCTTTTTAACACGGCTTGTGTTTGTATAATGATCTCTCTTTCTGGCCTTGCTAAGAAATACTCATGACGGCTCCGTCATGCCCACAGACCAGTTATTCTGTTTTGAAATTTGCTTGCACTGACATAAACTTAACGTAATTAATTAGTTTTATTGTATTTATAGCAGTAATTCAGTGAAATATTAAAATTTAACTAACCCGTGTTGTTGTTTTAAAGGTGTATTGTGATTTTGTGAATTGTGTAGCTCTGCAGGGATTTAATTGGTAGGTTTTAGTTTTTAAATAATTTTGGTTTATTCTCTCTCGGACAATTATGGCCGCTTTGATGCACATATATTGTTGCCTTGCTAAGTTAAGGAAAGCAGTTTTCAAAGTTGTCCTTTGAAAATAAAAAATATGTCATACAGTTAGGTCGAGCTCGTCCAAATATGTCAATAGATTACAAGCGTAAAGACGGTTTTTTCAAGCATTTCCAGTTATCTTTATGATAAATATAGTTGGCTTACAGGCAGTTGTTTATTAAATAAAATGTTTTGTTTTCCGTGTCTTTTGTTTTCTGATTCAAGCAGCGTTTGGAATCGAACGGGATTTTCTGATGTTAATAATTTATCAAACTCTGCTAAAAAACATGTTCAAAGTGAGAAACATATGCGTAGTTGTTTAGCGTTGCATGAATTTGGAAATAGTAGAATAGAAAACTATTTTAACAATAATTTTGGCGCTCATAACCGCAAAGTCGAGCGTAATCGTATCTGCGAGTACCAATTTTTTGTGGGTCCTAATTTTTACTGTGGCTTGCCTAACATTTTTTTTTACGCCACGCCACTGCAGCATATATATGATTGTTACAGCCAGCCATACATAATAATATCCAGCCATTATTTATAATGTCTACCTAATTTGGACAAAGTGATAATTGACAGAGAATTGATCATGTTAATTAACATTTTTTTTATATATCTTGGCAGTAGACTTGGCTAAAGTAATATAACAAAAGTAACAAAACAGGTTTAGGTAAAGATAATAAAATAATATCAATTTACCTTAAGCATTCCTACCTAACATTATTCCCCGAATACAGAAACGCTACTCAAAGTTTGAAACATTTAAGTACTGTCGTTAATATGGACGTTTTTGCATACAAATTCTGACAGATATTGTCCACTTAACTTTAGCAGTGCTCTACATTTGAGTAGCATTTCTGTATTCGGGGGATAAGAATAACCAAGAAAAATATTTTTTTTATTTTATTTTAAAGCATACTCAGTAACTTGCTCAAAATGAGCATAGACTTTCAAGAATTCGTGATTATTTTTCTTGGTCTTTCTTAGTTAGTTTTGGCATAGGTTTTACAGCTTGCCGCCTGCCTGACACCAACCCTCTTTGAGTATACTGTTGTTGGTGGTGTGCCCTAAGGTGCTATTAGTCTACACCGATCAATCTACCCAAGTCGACTTTTACGACACCCCTGCGATAAGTCGTGATTGGCACACTTTACGTTAACTATTCGATTTAAATTTTAACATTATATAAATGTTAGAAAAATTAGTACAAAAAAAATTAGTAAGATTTTAATGGTTAGAAGTGTCTTGGGTGGCCGAGCGGTCAGGCACCCAGTGTCTTGGGTGGCCGAGCGGTCAGGCATCTGCCCGGATAGCAGCGGACGCGGGTTCGATTCCCGCCTCAAGATCATAATTTTTCGAAATTCTTTTTCTAACCATTAAAATCTTTGTACACTTTACGTTATTTTTTTTTTCGCTCCCAGGGGTCTTACCACCAACTCTAAACGCGACTCAATTCCCCTTGATAAAGTGAGAGAAGGCTATAAATCGAGTAGAGCGGCGTCCCGTTTTGTCACTCGCGTTTGGATCGCACTAATACTTCATGGTACGGCCGCAGGACATCATGCATGGGAATAGTCAGGGCTGGCACATTCTGACTGGTGAATTGCCTCGCGGCAGATCCCGGTCTCTCCTCGCCAAGAGGGCTGGAGGGACATCGGAGTATTTTAGTGGGTATTCCAGGCGGGCGAGTCCCACACCCGCCAGTCGCCTAGCTAGCGACTGGTATGGTGCGTAGGGCATTCCACACTCCGTCAAAAAAATAGAAGGCTGGCACATTTTACGTTATTTTTCGCTCCCAGAACACTATGCATGGGAATGTGAAAATACTTAAGTTCCTGACCGGCTTCTCAGATCAATCGCATTGTTAGAGGACATTCGGGACACCGCAATAAAGAGGCTGGACTGGAACGTGCAGCCTTACAAAGCCAAAGCGTTAAGTAGGTGCGTCGAAGTCTATGCTCACGTTCTATTGGCATTTGAGATCGACAAGCGAATTAAATCGCGGAGATTTTTATTTGAAAAGATGTGTCTTTTGTTGTGAAATTGCAGTTTTATAAATAACTAGTGGTCGTCTGCGGCTTCGCTCGCGTTGATGTCGGTTATTATATAGCCTATAGCCTTCCTCAAAAAGTTTGTTTGTTTGGTTGGTTGAACTCGCAAATCTCAGGAACAACTCTACTGATTCAGAGAGAAATAATATTTTTATGTTGGATAGTCCATTTATCGAGGAAGGCTATATAACAACCGAAATTAACGCGAGCGAAACCGCGGCCGACCACTAGCAATTTATAAAACAGTTCTTGAATGTTAAATTCCTATTGCTTTTTTTTTTGCTTTGATTTTTGGCTTGTTGTACTTATGTTTAGACTTATAATTATTGCAACACAATAGCCCAGCCCAGAATCATTTAAATTCTCTCAATTTTTGGAGATAGTGTACAAGTACATGGGCCAATCTGGAACATCTCATTTTATTAATTGCAATATTATTAGATATTACTATAAACAGTTATTTTATTTGCACAAACAAAAGTAATTAAAGCTTGCAAGAAACCGGAAAACATAAAACAATTAAGGTTGGCTGGCACTTCACTGTCCAAAAAGAAACAATTTGAACAGGAAAATTGGTCCATAAAAATTAAGAGAGAGCCGAAAAAAGAAAACAATTTTCTCGTTACCATAATTTTCTCTTGTTGTGATGGACGAGATGATTTAATTCAACACCGTTTTGCCTGCTGCAAGGTTAAAAATATTACATCGTTACCTTTTTTTATTAAAAAACCGTCTTTTATTTTTTACATACATACATAAATTACGCCTATATCACCGGATGGGTAGACAGAGGTGGAAATACCCACTTTTCGCTAATAAAGTTAGGTCCCACCAACAAATTTTGCTGTTTTTACACTACGCCAGTTTACACTACGCCAGTTTACACTACGCCAGTTTACACTACGCCAATTTACACTACGCCTACGTCAATGTGGCTAATAAGTGTGAGATAGTAGTGGTAATATTGTTGGATAACATTGCGCGCCGCACTAATTAAATGCCATCAATTGTATGAAGGATCGCAACCGTATTTCAAATAGGCACACAGTTGCCATATACTCACCGTTCGGATAGCAGACGCATTTATTATTAGCAATCGGATATTCGAGTGAGCATCGACTCAGCTGACGAACTGGGACTGTGCAATTTCAAAATGTCCCTTTGTGCGGTACGGTCAGGCAGAACAAGATCTTTATTAGTAGAGGTATATACCCACTACCCATCCAAAATCCATTTAGATTATCACACAGAATATTAACTTTAAGTAACTATCGCCCGAATACAGAAACGCTCCTCAAATTTTGAGCACTGCTTATAAAGTTAAGTGGACAATATCTGTCAGAATTTTTATGGAAAAACGTCAATTTTGACAATAATTAAATGTGAAGTATGCAGGACTCAAACCTTGGGTCACGTTTCTGTATTCGGGGGTCAAAGTATTATTAGAACTATTCTTCTTAATAAAATAGACAAAGTTCATTATCACATCGGAAAAGTGCCATGTGGTGACGGCAGAGTAGAATACAATTGTCACCTCCCCAAATCTCTCCCGTGGGTGTCGTACAAGGCGACTAAGGATAAATCAATGATGAGGAATGGGCAGCAGCGTTCCTCTAATACCACCTAGCAATAGCAATGTACTGCGACTTTTATGCCCGATGTATGGCAATGGGCTCGCCACCTATTACATGGGACCTAACGTAATTGGCGAAACGTGGGTGCTAGTTCACCTCTGCCTACCCCTTCAGGGATATAGGCGTGATTTATGTATGTATGTATGTAAAAGTATAGGGTTGTTAAAATAATAATGCTTGGATCACTTATTCTTTTCTTGTCCGAAACTCTCTTACTCCCTCTATGATAAACTTCCGGAGAATGTTCCCCGCCCTACTAACGCTAACTGCTTGTTAACTTTAGTATTTTCTCCCTTTGTATATGTGTTGGCAGATTTTTGGTTGGTGAATGGACTAACATTGTAATTTTGCCTTTGTCTTTCAGCTAACACGGGTAATTTAAATGTGCATTATAATTTATTAATAATAAAAAAATTATCACAACAAAAAAAAAGAAAAAAAAAATCAGTTTTCTGTCACTGTCACTAGCTAGTGTCACTCCCATGGCTGACTTGACATTGGCTGAATCTTAGCAAAAGAAAGCCATAAAATTGAAAAGAAGAAGAAGAAAGCTTTTTCATATCTGGCTTATTAATAAATGCTTAACTTTTGTATTCGCACTTACGAAGTGGGTCCATATTTAGTGAGCTGTTTCTTTTATTATTACTAGAAATAAGAAAGTAATTGATGAATTGCGTGAAAAGTTATATGAATGACAAAGAACCGAGGTGAATTTAAGGGCAGCTGACCGAGACAGAGTATGTAATGATACCGAAACCATAGTTCTAATCCAATTGATCAATTTAAAAAAGGGCTTGCACGATAGTTAGCACGTTGTTTTAGTTTTTTTTTTCAAAGTATGTATGTATATAGAAAAATCAATACTATCGTCATAATAAAGAACGAAATTTGTGCTTAGGAAAAGTTCGAAAAATCTTGATGCGGGATTTTTTCGGGTACAAATTGGGTAATTGTTCGAACTTTTTCTAACCACAAAATCAAAGCCATCCACTCCCTTTTGATTCATATTATCCATGGCGGCCGCCTTGGTCGAATGCTCAGATTGCTGGGTATTGGCCAAGAGGTCCTGGGCTCGAATCCTGGTAGGGGCAGACTTTGTGATGACCACAAATGTTTGTTCCCGATTCATGGTTGTGTATTTGTTTATGTAGTATATTTTCAACATTTATATACACAATTATATTAAAAATATGTCCGTCATCTAGTAACACAAGTGCTTATGCTACTTTGGGCTAGATGATAGGTGTTAGTGTAAAAATATTTATTTATTTATTATTTATCTAATAGGGCAATTTTATTTATTTATTATTTATTTATTTATGAACCCGGAATGTTTAATAAACACTATAGTAAAGTAACGTCACATCATATTCGGATTACATTCAGCATTGTGTTTCGAAAGAACGCCAACCGCGAAACAAAAGCTAAATAATTTAGAATAATACAGAGAAACACAAAGCCTTCAACATAAAATAAGAATTTCCTTCAACCGCTATATCTTGTTAATGTTGCAAACTGAACCTTAAAGAGGAAAAGTTAAAGTTCAATCAACTTTATTAATACTCTCTCCAGGGGAAAAAATAGCGTATTGGCAAAATGTATTTGCGCAGAGGGCGGTTTGTATTCTTTAGCGTTGCACCAAGCTTTACAATATTGTCCGAGGGTGCTTTACAAGGCGACTAAGGGTGGACAGTGATGAGGAATGGACAGAAGCTTATCCATGAAACTGACGTACTGTTTTCTCTGTAATACGAGTAACTGCCGCACTCAGAGACGTCAAATAACGTTAATGAGTACTTAACGTCAACAAATGACAATTCAAAACTAGTCTCTATTCTTGCCGGGTCTATGGTCTTGATTTGAATGAAAATTTTTGACATTAAATACTCATTAAAGTTAATAGACGTCTCTGAGTGCGGCAGTAAGTCATTTTCATACATTTTGTATTCTATGTGTTCGACAAATTGACCACTTGGCTAGTGGGGCTTATTCTTTCATGCGGGCCCAGTACGGATTGGTGCGGTATCAACGACTACAGATTCCGAATCACGGAAGAACTTAACAGTGTATTTTTTTACCATCATCTTCTTCTTCTTCTCCCTGCCCTGTTCCCTGTCTATCTGGGGTCGGCGCAGTATGTTTCCTCTTCCATTCATATCGGTCAGACGTCATCAAGCCATCCACTCCCTTTTGATTCATATCATCCATCGCACCGTAAAGGTGCTAGTGATGAATGAATGAAAGAGACGGAATGGACCATGTCAAGAGACCGATGAATGGAGAGAGTGATTGGAATGACAACATTCCAATCCATACTGCTCAAGGTTTTGGCTTAGGTTTTACAGCCGGCCGCCTGCCTCACACCAACCCTCTTTGGGTATGCTATTGTTGGTGGTTTGCCCTCCACCATTCGGGTGGCCCAAAGTGCTTATGGTCTACACCGGGCAATCTCCCTTAGTCGACTTTTACGACACCCATGGGATGAGGCGGGGCTGGCCTATTCTACGTTATTTGTTCGCTCCCAGGCGAACAAATAACGTAGAATATCATAGAAGATTTTTACCATCTATTCAATGGTAAAAGAAGGCTGTGTGCGCCAGGTCTAAGCTATAGGACTCCCACTTCAATGAAAGAAAGCTATTATTATAGACGTTTGAGACGAATCTGCCGTGGAATAACCATGGCGGTGTTTCATCAGATATGCTGGTGAACATAACCTTAGCTATTCGCGATAAGTTGAACGAGGATGAAACCGTTTTTGTTGATAGGAACACTTACGTCACCAAGCTCCTGAGCGAAGAGACTTATGCTACTTAAGTCAAGAGCTCTTAACGAAGCACAGCCGTCCGACCGCTCACACGAGCTAACTCATCCCTTAGCTTGGCAACTCAAGACAACGGTATTGAATTTAATTTAATTCCTTCACTATTAAATTTACATTCTTCTTCTTCAAAGGACATTCTTCTTCTTCAAAGGACATCCTCCATTTTGGCCCAAAATCAAAAGTGTCGGCTAATAAAAAAAAGTGCTGACAGAATACGTGTTAATATGGCTCCAAAGCTGTAGCACCAATATTAGTATTGCTATACAGGGAGGAAAGTTGAGATAGGGCATTAAGGGCAGCTACCATATCCCTTGCTGCCACGCTAAAATGGTCTTAGGAGACCTTTCCCAACTTTTTGAGTGATGACAATCGACATTCACAGATTTTTTTAATGCCAATAGATCCCATTCCCATAGAGAATTAAAACACTCTTTGAGACCAACTGAGGTTAGAGTAATAGAACACCCACTAATCAAAGAAAAAATTTCCATACATTTTAGTAGGGTAAAGACGATTTTCTTGCTGACTGTACATTTAATCAAAAATCTGTGAAAGTCGATTGTCATCACTCAAAAAGTTATCTGGTAGCTGCCCTTAATGCCCCATCTCAACTTTCCACCCTGTGTAGCACTACTAATATTGGTGCTAAAGCTTTGGTGCCTTATTAACAAATGCTAAGGCCGACGTGTTCTGTCAGAATACAGCACTTTTTTTATTTGCCGGCACCTTTTGATTTTGGACCAAAAATGTATGAAACGTGGAGAATGTCCTTTAATTTTATTACCTTCAGTTTGAAAAGCGGTTCGCTGGAGATTTTTTTGTGTTTGCATTACATCTGTTCTATTCGTAACTACTCTCTTTTAATTCACATAATCCTTCAAACCAGAAAAGGATGGAAAGGACCAAGTAGAGATACGGATGAATAGAGAAAGTACTGCCTAATGACCATACTGCACAATGTTTTGGCAAAGGTTTTACAGCCGGCCACCTAACAGAAGACGATACACTGATAATTTTATTAAGTGTAGTATTTATGTCATCATTCTCTTCCAGCCCTGTTCCCAGTCAATCTGACGGTGGTTGGCGCAATATTTATTTGCTCTTCCATTCACAAACCGTCAGACGTCTAGCAATCCATCCAAATGTTGCATTTACAATATTTTCATCATTAATTTCTCTGTATAACCTGCGCATTCACTCGGAAAGTCGGTCAATCAATCACAAGATTAAAAATGTGAGTATGAATGTATGCAGAAATTGTCGATGTGCTTCAAGGTTATTCTACTCTGCCGTCACCACACGGCCAAAATAACAATTGATTAATTGTTTTGTTAATTGTGATTACAATTAACATTTAATCAATTGTTATTTTTAATTGTATTTTAAATTATAAATAATGTAAATAATATAAGATGGAGGAGTGGCTTTGGAGTGGAATTTGATCGTCTCAAGACTCAAGCTGATTGATGCTTGAGTCAAGCTGATTGATGTCAAGCATTATAAGATTTGTGAATTATTTGACCTAGCAACATTTAATGAACAGAAACACATAGAATATGATCGTGCTTGACTCAATCTGATTGATGTCAAGCGTTATCAGATTTGTGATTTATTTGACCTTACAAGATATGAACAGAAACACATAGAAAATGATCGTGCTTGACTCAAGCTGATTGATGCTTGAGTCAAGCTGATTGATGTCAAGCATTATCAGATTTGTGATTTATTTGACTTAACAACATGTAATGAACAGAAATACATAGAAAATGATCGTGCTTGACTCAAACTGATTGATGCTTGAGTCAAGCTGATTGATGTCAAGCATTATCAGATTTGTGATTTATTTGACCTAACAACATGTAATGAACAGAAACACATAGAAAATGATCGTGCTGGACTCAAGCTGATTGTTGCTTGAGTCAAGCTGATTGATGTCAAGCATTATCAGATTTGTGATTTATTTGACCTAACAACATGTAATGAACAGAAACACATAGAAAATGATCGTGCTTGACTCAAGCTGATTGATGCTTGAGTCAAGCTGATTGATGTCAAGCATTATCAGATTTGTGAATTATTTGACCTAACAACATTTAATGAACAGAAACACATAGAAAATGATCGTGCTTGACTCAAGCTGATTGATGCTTAAGTCAAGCATTATAAGTTGTGTGATTTGCTTGACCTAACAACATGTAATGAACAGAATTTGGTTTTGAATCGGGTCTTATCTCAATAACTAATCCCATTTGTAAATTTTACCATGCGTCTCAATCTTTTGAGACATTAAGAAGTAATGGTGGTGGAATAAAGAAACTCTCGTAATACATATTTACAATACATGAACTCGAAAAACAATACAGCTCCATTTTGGCGGTAATGAATATAAAAATACTGGGTCAAATTTTAGTAGTAATTGAGACCCAAATAAGTATTACAAATAAAAATACATTAATAAAATGAACAAAGCCACAAAATAATGATTCATAAAAAAGCATTGTTTAATTTGAATAACAATATTCTACTGCTTATTTTTATACTATGTCACTGGAGAGGGCATTAGTGAGTTCACCAAAGTCCCGGCGGCGCGAAGTAAGTTCCGCGCGGCCGGGACGGCGCTAAATACCTATTCACGCTGACCTACCGGCCCTTAATATTCAGATACGCCAATTTATAATAATTATTCACCCACAAACATACTTCAACAACGGGGCCCTTTTCTTTGTCTTTCTTCCGTATTTACCTAACGCGTCGGTTAATTGAAAATAAATAGCCATTTGGGTCACCCACTTTCTGCAATCATACGTGCCAAATTTGAACCTTTGCTAACATTGTCTAGGGAAGACGCCACAGAGAACTTCAGTGGGATCGCTTACACAATAGGCTAGTTGACAAATTTTGGAAAATGGGATAAAACTGTACCTTTGTGTCTAACTTACACAAAAAATATTATTATTTTGATAAAAATAGGCATTTTACTTATAGATTTCACGTTTTCAAAAACCAATTTTAAATTTGCCTCGTAAACGGCCGAACAAGACTGTCATGGCGTCTTGAATGACGTCACGGCATAACATTTCCTATGTAGTAGTGACAATCAACCTAGCTACATTGCCCGTCAAATAAACAAATGACGTCACGCTCTCTAGCATGGGACGCGTAGAAAAATCCAGATTTAGTGGAAGTTAGAGCGAAGAAGGTATAAGTGGTATAACGTTGTGTTATAAGTTTCAAAGTCGTTTATGGGTAACAATTTAATACCTACTAGTTTTATTTCTTTGAAAGTCGTAGGGCTTATTGAGCCTTTTGCAGGGATATTGATATTATTAAAAAATAATACAAGGACGTAACTGACAAACCGATGTCGAACAGAAATTTAAAAAAGGAACGCCACTCAGGGGTTAGTGGCACATGAGTAAAAACGCCACATCGACTGCACGCAGGGGATAGTGGCACGTGAGTAAAGCCCAGTAAAGCCTCACTCAAACAGCAGCGCTGGCGGGACGATGGCTTTGCAAACAAACAAACGTTGACCGCGCTGGTTTGAATAATGTATTCACACCTTATTTTACCTACTTTACAACTGTTCGCCACCGCTACCACCACCGCAGACCGCTGCAGATTTAGTGAGGCTTTAAGAAACGGGATAATGTTTCGCGCGATAGAAAATTACACCATTTGAACGGGCAATTCAATATAGTTCGAAATTTGAACCCAGTGTGCACGGTAATACCTACTATCCATAATGGGTGTGCTACAGCTACAGACTAACTGCCGCACTCAGAGACGTCAATTAACTTTAATGAGTATTTAATGTCAAAAATTTTCATTCAAATCAAGACCATAGACCCGACAAGAATAGAGACTAGTTTTGAATTGTCATTTTTTGACGTTAAGGACTCATTAACGTTATTTGACGTCTCTGAGTGCGGCAGTTAGGGTCAGTTCACACAGGACGCGACGGGGTGCGCATTTTTTAAGATAGAGATACAAATATAACTTTATTTACTGCAAAAAAGTTACAGGTTATTATAGGATTCTATAGCGCGAATTCACTAGCCTCTTCAAGCACCGTCGCGTCACGGTGTGACCTGACCCTAAGGGCAGAAACACATTTTTAAAACACTACGCGATCCAATGTAACGCTTCGCGTGTTGTGTCGAGTCAAATAATCAAATGTATTGGTTTGCTATGATCAGAATCACACTGAACATCCCGCTATTGCATAAACTAAGCAACGTTCGCTCAGGCTGGTCAGTGGGCGGGTGACCAAAAATATATTTTCTTGGTTGCATATGCTGTCGTTAGTATCCACCAACCAGCACAGCGTGGTGGATTATGCTTATTATGGTGGGTTGTTCCATCCAATGGGAAGGCCGTTGGGATATTCTATCCATGGGTTGACTATAAAATAAAATTCGTTGGGTGGGTTATTTTTATTTGTATTTCTCTTTATTGCTTAAAACCATTATAAGTCACTAAATATTATGACATCTGCGGCAGGAGAGGAAGTAGAAAGATGAAGAAAATAGCATTGTCTTCAATATGATTTGTTGCTACTAAAGCGAACTAAGAAAAATCAACTCCGCTATTATGACAGAACTCGATATATTTTACAATTGAATCAATCACTGTAAAAAAGTTATCACATTGTCATAGTTTGAAACCTTACACGCTCGTTCTAATTGATATTACTTATCTTGGTATATAATTATAATGAGAAACCTTTTCAATAATATTTTCCAACAAAAATATATATTTGACATGAAAAACTTAGGCACGGCCAATATCGAATGTATGTCTATATCGAATAAACGAAGCAATTTATTTCTGCCCATATCTATGAATCTATTCCGTGAATCTGTATTTTGGTAGCAACAATAGCGAACAGCGAATTTTGTCAATTTATTTTGGGCTTTACGTCAAGACAGCTAAGGTTGGTAATAGATTAGAGATAGGTATTTGTCAGTTTTGTATAGTCATGTGCTGTTGCTGTATACCCTCGAGGATCCCGCCACAGAATAAGTATAGAGCTTGAAGTCCCAGTGCGTTTTTTATTGTAAATATTTCTTAAATTCACACTACTAATATCTAACCCAAACCAAGCAGCTATGACGATTCTTGTTATTTTTATCTCCCTCTATGGAAGATCTTTGTTGGGGTACACTTGTCTTCATCATCTGCATGCTTATAGTTAAACAACTTCGTGCGCGACCTTCCTGCGGTATGAGACGGTGGCAGGGACGGAGCACTCAGGATGTTAGTGGGGGTGGGTGATGCGGGGAGGAGTGAGTTTTCCCTCTATAGGAAGGTAGGTAGGTACGTATTAGCTACACAAGTGATCTTGTTGAAAACAGCTATAATAGCGTCCTCTTGTGAATATCGTAGAAAATAAAATAGAAACTCGGAGGTTCTTCATGTTGACCTCTCAAAAGCATTTTCAGTACAACTTTTCTGTGGTACACTAAAAATCTAATAGGTAGCGCTTTGCAAACTATGTAAATAATAGATACCGTAAACGGGGTGAATAGAAATAGCGTGGTGAATAGACACAAACTCTTGGCAGAATCCTGAAATGTATGTATGTATTTGTATGAAACTATGTATTTTTTTAAACTACAACATTTTATTTCTTTAATCAGCAACACTGAGTGAAAATTTGTTTGAAAATTAAAAAGAAATCTTATTAAAAATAACCAGTTGCGTGTGGTGCTTGTATTGCCTTGTACAAACTTTACTTAAAAATACCATTGAACTACTATTACTGTTAACCTTATAACTCAATGAAAAATAGTGAACAAAGTTAATTTGTGTTGGTTTTGGTATCTGGTAGAACGTTTCAGTGGTTCTTTTACATTGATTTTTATGCAAAGGTAAGTACCTACGTAAATTTAATATTTAAACATCAAAATATATTCAAAATTATTAACCGACGTAATTTTAATTCATATCTGAATAATATAAAAAAATATAGGGTCATTAGGCCTGTTATCGTCGTTATGGAGTTCTCAACTTTGAAAATCAAAATGAAATATTTCTTCTTGATTATTTTATACAAAAACTATTGAAATGAATTCCTATATTAGTCTTTTTATAATAACTGCTAACGTTTTAGTGATGACAGTACTAATATTGTTTTGAATATTTTAAATTATGTAATAAAATGCCAATATTACCAGTTTCCAGTTTACAAAAAGTTATTATTGGTATCTAATAAAAAATATTTACAAGAGATACTTAGATACTTAGTTACATCACAATCACAACGTTTCTTTAAAACAAAATCACAACATTTCTGTAAAACATATTTTGAAAACAAAAATAACAATAATAATTGGCAAATTAGAGTTCTATTTACCTATTTGGTAATAATTATTGACAAAAATTTTAATATACATACATGTCGAAAACTGGGACGTAGTTAATTTACTCTATGTCCGATTATCGACCATAGGCCATTTCGACGTATTATGTTTATACTTTATTATAGCAACATGTGGACGAAAATTGGCAATCGCAAATATTTGTACACATAAAGTTCTTATTGCTAAATAAAAATTAGTTTACTTACATACATTTTCGAATAACAGACAGAACCTAATTGACATGGGCTGGCCTATTATAGACCACCCGGTCGAGAATAGGACTGTCTTATAAAAGTGGCGTACCCTTTCTCGTACACTTCGTTTTATTTATTAATTATTGTAAATAAACTAACCGTCCACACTTTGTGGGTAGAAAGTTACCTTTATAAACAGTAAACAAACCAAAAACACAATTGCGGCACATCACTATTTTTCCTGAAATATTTGACACGTTTACACTTTTTGCCGCGTACCTCAACTTAATAGGTTTATCCTAGTTAATGGCCGCGTTCCAATGAACTGTGTAGCCATGTATTTACTGTGAAGTTATTCAGGTCGTTATATGTATAAATTTTTTTGGACCTACGTATGACCATTTTGCTATTTTTTGGTGCTTTATCAAAGAGGGTGGTTAAATGGTCGAACACAGGAAGCGGTCGGCAAACAGGCACAATGACCCTACTGAAAAACAAAAATAGGAACAAGAAGACTTTTTAGAAAGAATAAGGCCGCGGGCTTAAATTGCTCATTATTTTCTTGTTTTTCTTGATTTGTTACTTAATTTTATAAATACTCCCAGCGAAAATATTGCAGTTTATTGTCTACAAAATATTTTTTTGTTTTATTTGTATCTGATTGCTCCTCTCACGAGCAATAATATACAACTTTATTATAATTCGAATCTTACATAGCTTATAAATATATAATTATGCACCTACGCAGGTCTCAGTGCTAGCATTTTTTTCTATCCAACCATATCCCGTTTCTATTGACCCCAAAGCCCGGGTGAATAGAAATCTCCGATATTTTTACGAATTATGAATTCATTATAGAAAGAAACTGGTTTTTCATTATGTGGATTTAAAGATCCTTCTTCGAGACATGGTATAAATTCATCAAACAGTAAAGTTCCAATTTGTGTCTATTCACCCCGTTTTACCGTACCTATAAGCTGAATCAGCAAACATTGTTTTTGTCCATAACACCTAGGGGGGTAGTACAGGTACCCTCAGAACAATAACTATTGTTCTGAGCAGGTACCTACCTATATAGAATAGCCTAATACCTATTGTCAGCCCTACCAATTATTTTTATTTTGAAACAATCTAAAACATTCCAAATCGACTTGCGCATAAAAATAAATTGTAGTTGTAATAGGTAGGTAGGTACCTAACTAGTTATTTACGTAAAAATAGTTAAATATCAATTTGGTGCAAACAAGTAAAAAAAAATCACATTATTATTAAAAATCTCGTGTCAAATCAAAGTGTTTGCTAAAGAACTCCGCCAAAATGGCTTAACCAGCTTTGATTATTTTTTTTGTATGTAATAGGAATAATAATAACGGAAACTTCAATGTTTTTAAAAATCAACATTGTTTGGATAATGTTTTCTCTATACGATAACGAATACGGATCTTCGAAAAGTTCGTGCTTGAGGCACTGATCTCTACTTTTCACAAACACGTTGTAAAGAGAGACCAAAGAGTACAATGTATATACAGAAAAAAGAGACGACAGCTCTAAGCATTGAATTCACGGGTGCCGGGCAGAGAATCCATTGAGTGAAAGATTTTATACAATTTGAAGAGATTTTATATATTTTTTTTTGTACTCTATGATAGTCTCCGTTTAATCGTCAAATTAACGTGGTCAAAAAAATATTTTTTTTTCGACCACGTTAAAATTAAAAGCTTGTTAATTTTGCCTACAGCTAAAATTAAAACAACAAAAGTCAATTTGACACTTGTCTGTCATTAATGAGTTGTCAAAGTCAAATTGTCAAATTTGTCAAATGCCAAACTAATTTCCCTTCCTTCCTATCTAAATTCAAATCTTTAAAATGTACTAATTGGACACTATTTTCCTATTGGCTTGTAGTTTAATTGGTATTTGCCTCGGGGGACAAATGTGATAAAGGAAGGGCGACACGGCGCAGGTTGAAGTGAATGTGTGCTGAACTGCAGACTGTCTCAGATTAGTTTTATAGTGTTAGTGTAGATGTAGAGATCTTGATTTGTCCTAGAATAAACATAAACCTTCATATTTGGAACTTGCTCAATTAGTGTCTTAGATAATATAGTACAAAGATTCCAGACCAAAGCTTTTGTGTCGTACAATGTCTAAGTTTGGGAAATTTGGTCCACTTGTCGGGGCAATTGACGAAGGCACGTCAAGTGCTAGATTTATCATATTCAAAGCGAACTCTTGCGAAGTAGTGGCTTATCACCAAAAAGAGCTAGAACAGCATTTCCCGCAAGAAGGTTGGGTTGAACAGGATCCTTATGCAATTTTAGAAGTGGTTACAACATGCATTATGAAGGCTGTTGAAGAACTAGAGACACTCGGCGGCAGTGCTAAGGTAATATTAAGTACCTTATTTAATTCAAAATAGAATTACACTCATAAACATATTTTTTTATGTTTTTTGATCATCATTATAAAGTGTGTTATTTATTCAATTCTTGTTCACTTCTGTCATACTCAAACTATATTTCCATTTGCGAATGTATAAAGATTATGGTATTATGATTTATGAACACATTTAAAGATTTATTAATTTCATTTACATCACAATTACATTCACATTTAATACACAAACCACTTAGGAATATTTACAACAATTTATAGGAATATTTACAACAATTTATAAGACACACCCCGAATCTCCCGTGGGTGTCGTACAATGCGACTAAGGATAAATCAGTGATGAGGAATGGGCAGCAGCGTTCCTCTTATACCACCTAGCAATGTATTGCGATTTTTGTGCCTGATAAATGGCAATAGGCTCGCCACCTATTACATGGGACCTAACATAATTGGCAAAACATGGGTGCTAGTTCACCTCTGCCTACCCCTACAGGGATATAGGCTTGATTTATGTATGTATTTATAAGACACACTTTCACATAACTCTGAGCCAGCGTAAAGAAAGTAGCAATAGCCAAGAATAGGATAAGAATTTTTTGCTCACCTCTCTGACACCACCCTTCCCAGGAGATGCTGCTACTGTTGGCTTGCATGCTGCAGAGCGAGGGACCCTTAAACATGTATATTATATATTTATAGAACCTGTATAGAACCAAGAAATTCCCTTAGGCAACTCTCTTCCAACACCCATGTTATGTGTATGGGAGCAGTAAACCCTCTTTTCTCATCAGCATTATCATCTCAGCAATATTATCTTACAAATGACTGAGTATGAATTTAACTGTGTATTTAAAATTAGATGATAAAATAAAAGTTGTTATGCAACTTTTAATGATTACTGTGAATCAAAGAGGAAAAAACAGTCCATGGAATTTTTTCCTTACATAATTTTCAATCTATGGAATTCCCATTCTCATTTGCTGTCTTGTTTCTTTTTAATAATTTATTAAATTTTAACAGGACAATAATGATTTAAGTTGTTCCTCATTGGTCAAAGTGTGGAAACATGGATTAATAAACTCAAGGCTAATCCACTCCGGGATAAACATTGCCATCTTTCTTCTATTCTGTTACTTGCTATTTACATTCATTTCTAAAGCAATCCATTTCATCGCTCCTGCAGTCTTACAACTAAAACTGACAATACAATAAAAGAAAAGCTGCATTATCTGGTATTTATGATATTGTTGCCTGCAAGAAATACTTGAGGCATATTATTCTAAGAAAGTACAGCCTAGAATCCACAATCCCTGGTAACTAGAATGTGGATAGTATAAAATATATTTTATATTAACTTGAATTAACCACACATACTTATGTTTTCACAGGACATAATAGCCGTCGGTGTGACAAATCAACGAGAAACAACAATTGTTTGGGATAGACACACCGGGGCACCACTTCACAAAGCAATTGTTTGGCTGGACATGAGAACTACATCTACAATAGAAAAACTGCTAGACACTGTGCCAAATAAAACAAGAAACAAAAACTATTTGAAGGTGTGTTTTATATTAACAGTGTCTTGTTCTCTTGTGGTGATCATTGCTTTAGATGCACTTTTGTTAAATGGAGTTCTTCTTCTCCCTACCCTGGTCCCAGTCTATCTGGGGTCGGTGCAGTATGTTTCCTCTTCCATTCATATCGGTCAGACGTCATCAAGCCATCCACTCCCTTTTGATTCATATCATCACACTGCCGCCAGCCTGACACCAACCCTCTTTGGGAATGCTGTTGTTGGTGGTTTGCCCTCCACCATTCAGGTGCCCCAAGGTGCTTATTGGTCTAGACCCGGCAATCTCCCTTAGTCGACTTTTACGACACCCATGGGATGAGTTGGGGCTGGCCTATTCTACGTTATTTGTTAGCTCCCAGGTCAGCATAGAAGATTTTGTTGAATGGAGTTATTTTACATAAATAATCAATACAATGAATACAATTAAATTAATGTCATTCATATTAAATACCATGTAAAAATTAAGAAGTTAAAACAGACAGGCATTGCTTTTAGGATTCACAAGAGCTCATCATTTATACTATACTACTATATATAGCTATACTACTATATTATAGTTTAGTTTGAGTGTGTTAATGCAAATCAATATGAAAGCATATTTAATATTCTGATAGCAGTTAGATAAGTTGTTAAAATGACAGGTTGAAATGGGCCAGTAACCTCGAAAAGGCAACATAAACTTTTATTAGGTCCCCAGGACTGTTTAAATAAGATAAATGTTCCAGTAATGTTACAGTCTATTTACCTAATTGCAATCTTTCAATAGTTCAATCAGTTGACATCATCTTATCAGTCTGCTATGTTGGCACAATTACAATTGTAAATTAAAGCATTTGGCAATTTAAACCATATGTCGTAACTTGCAAGGTTCAGATCTATATAAGAGCCAGTAAGAACTGTGTCAACCAATTCATTCATTTCATGTTAGGGAAGCGGTAGAAGGACAAGTACTTATGGGTGTTTTTTGTAATTTACCAATGGGACAATATTATTCGCGCTACGGCTCAGTTCGGCGCATAGATAGTTCAAACAAAACCTCCATAATTACTTGTTTCCTAATCAAGTTACTTTTGGGTGGGTGTGTGTGTTCTTCGGAATGCACAATAAGTCGTTAAAAAAAGATAAAGATAAAAAAAGATAAAGACGCCCCCCTCCTGCTATTACATACATAGATAAATCGAGGTGAATTAAATAAATATAGAGGTGAATTTACTCTTGCGTTTCGCAATTGACAACATTTCAAAAAAAAAAAATCATGCGTTGACGTCACGGGCGGGGATGTATGAATTAAAAAGTTTGCCTTCCTAGATGGAAGAATAAAAAAGTTGTCATAGACATGATGCAGACGTCAGTCATAAATCAAATCCAATGTTATTAACATATTGTATTCTCTTTGGTTATTAATTGTCATCGTCGAAATTAACAATATTAAAGTAGCAATAAAAAGAAATCGTTCCTAAACTTTAATTTAAAACGTATTTGACTTTGAAATTAATTTCAAACATTTCAGATAAAATGTTTTTATTTTCGACACCGGAAACGCCAGTTCGTCAATTTTGAAGTCGATATACTTATTTTTCGAGGCAAGAGTGATTTCGCCATTCGTCTACGACAGTGACGTCATTTGGCACTTACGTCTGTTTAGAATGACCGGTATTTTGTATGAAAACGACGGAATTCAGAAGAAATAAAAAATATGGGTGTCTTCATTTTCGGTTTAATTTCATATAACATCATAATAAAAGTATGTTGAAAAAATGAAATGTTGTCAATTCGGTTAGGTCCCATGTAATGTGAGGACCATTGCCATTTATCGGCCAAAGAAATCGCATTAGGTACGTTGCTAGGTGGCATATAAGAGGAACGCTACTGTACATTACACATTGCTGTCATAAAACTCACAGTCTGCCGTTACCACACTAATTACATGGAATCTGTTAGATCACATGTATTTGGAAAACCTTCACCTACAAATTATATCTTCGGCGGGCATAAAGTGATTTCTGTATGTATTCGGTTAAACTATATAGTTACGGTTAAACTTAATCTTGTATCTAGAATTCCATAATCGTTACGCTTATCTTCACATACAATATGTGAAGATAAGCACTGTAACGGTTATGACATATTATAATGTGACATATTAGGAATCCAAATAAAACATTCGGTACCTTAGCACTACAGTTACAATTCAACACAGAAGTAACATGGAAAATCTTAATTGCTTTATTGGTGCAGTTTATTGGCTCTTATTATGTTTAGTTCTTGGTAGTTAGATAACGAGTTTATCGTACAGGGATATTAAGTGGTGCCGTCTAACTACTAAATTACTACGATTATAATTTGTAGGCTACAATCTGAACGCAAATATTATAAATACTTATATTATAATATTATTTCGACGTCTTTCTTCACAAAACTTGAGTTAAGAAAGAGTATTTTTGTACACTAAGGGCCTGTTTCACAATGGACAAGTAAGTTCTGAACTTCTGAGTAGCTTACTTGGCAGTTCAATTGATATAATTCAGATTACAACTGTCAAATGATCTGCCAAGTAAGCTAACCAGAACTTAACTGTCGATTGTGAAACAGGCCCTTACACTACACACAGATTTTGGTAAACTTATGTAGGTACCTACTTGACAGTTAAAATTCGATAGAGGGCTATCGAATCGTTACATACGTTTTTGCCCTACGTCCCCTCAATCTCTTCTGCGGGTGTCGTAAAAGGCGACTAGGGACTAAATTCAACGTTCTTGTTATGGTATAACAAGGCCCATTCCTTATCATGTTAGGACCTATCAACATACTGTGATTGTTGTGCCCCATAGACGGCAGTAGGCTCGGCCCCCATTAGGTACATGGCATAGTTAGCGAAATGTGGGAATAAACAGGCGTGATAGCATAGCCCAGCCCCGAGTATCTCCAAACCGATCGGACCAGTGCTGCCCGGTGTGATCACGCAAGGAAACATCGAGCATAACTCTCTCCGTTGCCCTTTGAGTGACTTTGTGGATTCTTATGAGGCCCATTGCAAGTGGCCACGTTTCTGTACCGCTGGTCATCACCGGCAACCACTGACCTCTGATATACAAGTACGCTGGACTGAATACGTCTACTAAAATGTCAAATGTTTCTGGTGCCGATTTGAAGCGCCCCCTCGAGCGGCAAAGGTAGGTTCTAGCTATAATTTTGCTACTAATTAGTAATTCGACGTTTGTTGCTTGCATTTGACATTATTAATGCCGCACTCAGAGACGTCAAATAACGTTAATGAGTACTTAACGTCAAAAAAAGACAATTCAAAATCAGTCGCTATTCTTGCCGGGTCTAGATTTCAATGAAAATTTTTGACATTAAATACTCATTAAAGTCAATTGATGTCTCTGAATGCGGCAGTTAGAGATGCATTACAAATGCATCTAAGATGGCGATAATCAAATGGCATGATTTTTTGGATGACAACCAGCGTCCAGCGTAGAAACTTGTATAATAGAGGTCAGTGCCGGCACCACTCTCATATCAAAGATAAAGACTTCGTCTTCAGACAGATTTATGTATATGTGTGTGTAATGTGTATGATCGATTTTCCAGCCGTTGTGTGGGTTGCCGTTGTCACCGTACTTCAGCGCCGTCAAGTTGCGCTGGCTGAGCGACAATGTGGACGCAGTCAAAAACGCCATGAAAAAAGGCACCTGCTGCTTCGGCACTGTCGACACATGGATTATATGGAATTTAACAGGTGAGACTAACGAAACTTACTCTTATGTGTAGCGTGCCCCCGAATACAGAAACGCCAATCAAAGTTAGTAGGTAGTCAGTCAACCAGGTATGCTTGTGCCCAAAATAGTACAGAATTCGACGAAAAACTCACCGTTAATATTACTACGGCTTAAGAAGGCGATAAGGAGCTTACTGTGATTTACGTGCCCAATGAAAGACAATAATAGGCTCGCCACCTATTATTAGGGGTTTAAGTATCTAATTGCCGTTTTGTATGGAGAATTTAGCGAAAATTCATTTTTCCATACAAACATATTTGCTATTTTATAAGGAACCACAATATAATAAAATATAATTTTGTGGGTATATTTAGACAACATTATACCTTCTATGCTGGCCTGAGAGCGAACAAAAAACTTAGAATAGGCCAGCCCCAACTCATCCCATGGGTGTCGTAAAAGTCGACTAAAGGAGATTGCCCGGTGTAGACCTGAGCACTTTGGGGCACCCGAATGGTGGAGGGCAAACCACCAACAACGGCGTACCCAAAGAGGGTTGGTGTCAGGCAGGCGGCCGGCTGTAAAACCTAAGCCAAAACCTTGAGCAGTATGGATTGGAATGTTGTCATTCTAATCATTCTCTCCGTTCATCGGTCTCTCGACATGCTCCGTTCCGGCTCTTTTCTATACAGTCATTCATCACTAGCACCTTTACGGTGTGATGGATGATATGAATCAAAAGGGAGTGGATGGCTTGATGACGTCTGACCGATATGAATGGAAGAGGAAACATACTGCGCCGACCCCACATAGACTGGGAACAGGGAAGGAAGAAGATTTAGACAACATTAAGCTATAGGATACCTAGAGATTTTTTTTATAACGGAGACGACTGGATCTAAGTGGTACTTAGGACGAGCTGTTTTTGAAGATTTATTGGTAGTGAAAGAAATAAAAATAAGACAAAATTTTATACATAAATATAAGTCCTTGAAAACTATTGTTTTAAAGGAATTATACACCACTACTGAATATAAATAATGTGGGAACATCGGCAATTTCATACGTTAACCCCTATTATATGGGGCTAACATAATTACAGAAACGTGGGTGTTAATACACCTCTGCCTGTGTATGTTAGCATTCCTCTTATACCACCTATAAACTTACTTCGACTTACTAAAGGCAATAGACCTTAACTTGGCGAAACGTGCGTGTCACCCACCACCTCTGTCTAATCGGTATTAATTTATTTGCATCTTACTTTTGCCCTGATATTATTGTTATGGCGTTTTCAGGAGGTCCCAATGGCGGCAAACATGTGACCGATGTGACAAACGCGTCCAGGACCATGTTGATGAACATCGAAAATCTGAACTGGGATCCCCTGCTGTTGAAATTTTTCGAAGTTGCCAAATCTGTGCTGCCCGAAATTAGATCGAGTTCAGAAGTAAGTGCCTACTACACATCTTTTGCTGTTAGTCAATCAATATAAATATACTAGCTGACTGGCTAACGCCAAATGCTTTTTTTCTCTTAGCACCTAGGTAGGGGTATCAAAAATAGAATAGATTCTCAGATTTACCGAATATACCTACACAAAAATTTCATAACAATTTTTCAAGCCGTTTCGGAGTCCTTTAACAAACACTGACACGAGATTTTTATATATTAGATATACATATGTAATGGGAGGATTAGATTATGAGGGTCTTTCTTTCCTATTTCTGTGATCTTCGGATCTTTAAATAATCAAATTAAAAGTTTATTAAAAAAGAAATGGTCAAGGGACTCTTTAAACAGACAGACATACATGATACGGGCATGTGATTGGAAGAAGAGAAAGAAGTGTGTAAGGGTTGTAGCAAGTGGAAATATAATTATCATGTGTTCTTTGCCTACACATGTGGAAGGAAGGAGTAGTATTTCGACACAATCTGATTTACACAGTTTTTATGACAGAATATGGATTCCAAAGTTTTTTATGTGCACTTAAATAGTTAAAATTATAGCTCAATAGTCATTTCCGAAGCTCTTGGAAATCTAACGTACCTACCATATTGTAGTACCTACATACGTCTTATTATAACCTGCTTCTTACTTTTTTGTTTTTTAGGTCTATGGATATATTGCTGATGGTCCGCTGGCCGGGATCCCTATATCCGGATGTTTGGGAGACCAACAAGCCGCCTTGGTCGGGCAGATGTGCTTGCAGAAAGGCCAGGCGAAGGCCACGTACGGAACTGGGTGTTTCGTGCTTTACAATACGGGCGATATTCGTGTGAACTCCAGCCGAGGGTTGCTGACCACGGTGGCATATCAGATGGGTAGCAAAAGCCCTCCGTGCTACGCCTTAGAGGGATCGGTGAGTTGCTGGATTTGTACTAACCTGTGGATTGGAGTGGACAATATAAATCTTAGAAAAATTATTACAAATAATATAGTGGTTAGAAAAAGTTCGAAATATTGCAGTCTTGATGCGGGAATCGAACCCGCGTCCTCGGCAATCCGGGCAGATGACTATACCACTCGGCCAACCAAGACGTTAGTTAACTTGCCGAAATTTCTCTACCCTTTACAAATTCACTTTGTAAGCCAACGGATACCCTCGAAATGTGGAAATAAATTTCTAACATTCCAAACCAGATATTTTTTCCAAATACCGCGCGTTTGTGTAAGACATTTGTAAGATGAATTACATATCCGTTCTACTCTTCCAGGTGGCTATTGCCGGTGCAGCATTGGGCTGGCTAAAGGATAACCTCGGCTTATTGGAGAGCGCGAAAGACTCTCAGGGTTTGGCCGAGAAAGCAACGGAGAATGGAAGCGTCATATTCGTGCCTGCCTTCAGTGGTTTATATGCGCCGTATTGGCGACAAGATGCGAGAGGGTGAGTAATGCCATAATGTTGTCACTCCTCTACATGCAATCAAAATTAAATGTAACCTTTGGGACATATTGTATGTAGCACTTTTATAATTTATCAGTATTATAAGACAACATCAAATCCTATCCCGCTAGCATGAGCACCGATTAGCATATTTATCGCTTTGAACTGTCAAAAACCTACGGATCTTTGACAGTTCAAAGCGATAAATGGCTTTATTATATCGTATAACGGTGGTCATGCTAGCGGGACAGGATTTGTTAAGGAGCAAACGAGCTCGGTTTGCGAATGCGCCACTTAAGCCGTTTCAGCAGAGATTTTTAAGAAATTATCTAATATATAAGATATTTTTATATATTAGATAATATGGATACATTACAATGTGCTACTCAATGCATTGTACTATACATACATACATACATACATAAATCACGCCCATATCCCCGAAGGGGTAGGCAGAGGTGAATTCTCACCCGCGTTTCGCCAATTATGTTAAGTCCCATGTAATAGGTGGCGAGCCTATTGCCATTTATCGGGCACAAAAGTCGCAGTACATTGTCAGGACGGTAGTTTAAGAGGAACGCTGCTGCCCATTCCTCATCACTGATTTATCCTTAGTCGCCTTGTACGACACCCACGGGAGAGATTTGGGATGGTGACAATTGTATTCTACTCTGCCGTCACCACACGGCTAATACTATTATTGTACTATTATTGGCTTAATTAAATGTGTCACAGTGACTTACTTTGTCTGTACAGGGTAATTTGTGGCATCACCGAGGACACAAACTCCAATCATATAGTTAAAGCTTCCCTCGAAGCTGTCTGCTATCAAGTCAGGGACATCCTCGACGCCATGAATGAAGACTGCGGTATTCCTCTGCAGCTATTGAAGGTAAGTAAAATAATCAATAAACTTTTTTTTAATTCAATCGACCGTCACTTTCCCCGTACAAATTGTACTATATGAATGTACCTACTACTAAATTAAATGTTACCAAAAATATTATAAAATAATAATTTATAAATTATTGTTTCCCCAACACCATGGAACGTGAATAATATTTTCGCACAATAGCACTGTTTTAGATTTTTGACGCTTATTTTCATTCTTCCCCCATTTTGCTTGGGTCACTTAGCGCCATCTATTGAGTGGTGCGAACATTTTCTCATTCAGCCTTGCGTGCTTATGTTTTGCACCAAGGAAAATTTTTATTTTAACACTGGCGCCATCTTTTGAGTGGTGTTGAAACTTGTACATTACCAATGTCCCGCTTTTTTATGTTTACTTAGAATTTAGCGGCATCTAACGAGTGTCCTTCGTGATTCGTTCTGTAGGTATTGCCTGCTTTTTCAAAAATACAATTCTTTTTAACGACATCTACCGGAAATTACTTAAATAAAGCTAGACATTTGGAAAGAGCAGTTGGCTCCAAAATAATGCCTTGCTTGCTTTCCAACCTTGTTTTGCTTTTAGTGAAAGTCAATATGCTTTAATACAGATGTCGCTACTTACAGCATTTTAAAAAAAAATAATTTACTAGTAGGAGCTACTTAAAAAATTATGAAAAAAATATACAATGTTCTAGACCGAAGCAAGCTCCAAATGGTTTCGTAATTATCGTAACTTGTTTTTTTGAAAGGTAGTCAATTAATTGTATTCTGCTCGGCTAGTGCTAGTATTGACGATGACAACTCATCCACTCATCCCACAGGTGGACGGCGGCATGACCTCAAACGCCCTAGTGATGCAGACGCAAGCGGACTTGATCGGCATCTCCGTGAATCGTGCCGGCTTCACCGAGAGCACGGCCTTAGGGGCGGCATTGGTCGCTTACTGGGGCGTCGAGGAGAATACCCAGGTCGCCCCGATACCCATGACCAGCGGTACGAGCTACACGCCCCGTATCAGCGAAGACGAGCGCGACTTACGCTATAAGCAATGGAAGATGGCAGTGGACAGATCCCTCGGGTGGGATCAGAATTGAAAGTACCTAGTGAGTGTAGGGCTCCAGTTCACCGAAACGTAAAACAAGCGATTAAAAGATAACCGTCGGTTTTTGACAGCTCTTCCATACGATAAAATGTCAAAACGGAATAATCGCCTGTTTAAGTATTGGTGATCTTGCCTTAGGGCCGGCGCAGAGTGGCGGCACGGCATGGCAGAGTATTTTTAGGCGACGAATAAAAATATGACTGAAGTGTATAAAAATAAAGTTGTAATGTTAAAGGTCGCATGTACAAAAACAAAGCCGTGGGATTCTTTAGCCCGGCGCACATTGGCACGGCACGGCACAGCAAGGGATCCTTCGGGATCCCTACATGTAAGCGCACACTGGCGGTCACAATGCCGTGGTATCCTTAAACGTGCCCAGGCGTCCTTAGGCATCTTGCGCGCGCTTGTCGCGGTATCCCGAAGACTGCCAAAGCGTTCCGAGGGATGCCGAGGCGTTCCGAAGGCTGCCGGCACGGTATGCTTAAGCATCCCACGGCATTGTTTTTTGTACCTACGACCTTCAACATTGAACTTTCAACTTTATTTTCATACTCTTTAGTCAAATTTTTATTCGTCGCCTAAAATACCCTGCCATGCCGTGCCGCCCATCTGCGCCGGCCCTTACACGGCAGAGTTGTACTATTCGAGGGTGGTTTTGGTCTGGACTCGAGACCTTTGAGTCCAAGATTAGAGACAGCAATCGTTCAATATTTCTCCACTCGAGTTATCAAATATTATTTTACTCACAATTGACTCGCGCGTCTTATTATCACCGACAAAAAAGACTTGCATTCTCATTCAGTCTCTAAAATTGAGACTAGTCAGTCAAAAAAGGACTCTGAAGACTCGAGTCTTGCCCAACACCACTCAGAGGACGTTGTCTCAAAACAGTTGCACCTACAGCCCCCGTAACACAGGACGTGGACAAAATCTCCTCGGGGAAAATAAAATATTCTCCTCCCGCTCTAACTCCCACTAAATACCGAGACAAAACACTGCCAAGTGGTGGAGAGAGGTTTTGTCCACGTCCCGTGCTAGGCCTACAGATATTCTATTCCACGAAGCTTGCAAGGCTGCAGCTGTAATAGTGACGTGTAGCGATTAGTGCGCTTGCATGTGTTTGAGGTCGAGACAGCGCTCTCGAGCTTACGCACGCTAAGACATGTATGTGTACCCGCCTTACAACAACATTCATAACAAAACGTGAGATAGAATATCTGTGACAACTACCGTTTATTTCACGAAAAGTAGAGAGAGATAAATACAAAATATGACACTAACGTTCTTTTTTATTACGGTAAACGGAGTGTCCAACAAACTAATACTTAATTTGGTTAAAATATAAAAAATATGTTTTATCAAAATCCTCAATAACGGTTTGTTAACGTGGGGAAGTTAGAATATATTCAGTCAAGAAGATAATGCACTTAATTTAATTTAATTCAACGTAACAGTTTCACCATTCTATTTCAGAACTGTTTATTTCAGAAGTATTTAGTCAGAAAAATAATGGAAATAATTTAATTCTTCTATTATTCTATTATTTCAGTGTTTCATCTGATAATTAATGGCTGCACGCACTGTGGTCATGAACTTAATTTTAAGTGCAATTATTAAAAAAAACTTGTCTGTTTTTTTGCTCAGGCGCGATTCAATTAGCAGTACCTTTATCATCTCTTTACATAGTTAACTTGTTATACTGTACATAGTTAACAGTTAACTTGTTATACAGTACCTTACCATTAACAACAAATCACGTGCGATACGGTAGACATTTAGGATTGCAGCTAATCACACTTATTCCACGCTCTCCGGTCAGTTCAAAGTTCACGTCCACAGTAAAAACAGTGGGAACAGTATGACAAATGTATGAAATCTGAAAGTAAACAAACCTTTAATTTTTCGTTTTATCAACTGACGAGTCGGAATGACTACCAATTTAATCCCTTTTGCAGTGAGCGATGAATACTCTGAGTCATGATTAGCATGAATGATAATGAAATAGGATATTTTCTATCACTTCACACGTCTCTACTTTGCGTCGATTGTGCAGGTAACACCTGCACAATCGACGCAAAGTATTGTGTTTGTTTTGCTTGTTTAGAACATTGTTGGATTACAATAATTTGAAATAAAATGTATACTCTGATTTAAGTAGGTATAAATTTAGTAGATGCAATACTTTTTGAGAAAATTCGATGTTCCAAGATGGCGAGCGATCAATTTTGTTTTGGAATTCAGTGTATGTTGACGTACTTAAAGTATATTATTTGTACTTAATTTAGTATAAAATAAGTTGCGGTCCGATTAAACCTGGTCGGCCATCTTATAATCTGCCTGGTCATATCGTGAACAAACGAACTAAATAAAAAAAGAATAAGACTGAATGAATAAAGACATATTTTTTCAAAATTTTCCATCGTCTAGTACTTATTTACAATACTAGTGTGGTATTCTTTGTAATAATAGTTGCTAAGTTTGAGGTAGCTTGAAAAAACTATACTTGTCTGAATATTTTCGTTACCGGCTGTGTTGGTTGAGCTAGATAGAATATAATTTATATGTCGGACATGTTTCGTCCTGTAATATATTCTTAAAAATGTGACATCCTTATAATATTCTAGTGCTTGTTGTCTACTTTTCAGTGAAATAAATAGGAATAATAGATTGGTAAAACTAAACAATTTCCTCAGTTACAACTCTGTATTTATATTATCTATATGAATTATGTTTCTGTTAAACTTTTAGAACGTATTGTTCATTATTTTATGTTGATTGTAATTTTAAGACAATATAATGTAATTATTATAAAATGCAACGATAGCCTTGAGAAATAATGCCTTCGCAACATATTTATTGTAGTTGAATAAAAGACAAATCAAAAGACGTAGATTATAATTAGCCAAACTATAGTCACTTCATTCCGTATTCCATTCCATAATTCTTTCCGTCACCCGTGTTCCTATCGAAATTTTAATATTTGTCGTAATTGTGGTCTGTAGTGTGTACTGTGTGTATAGAAAATGTCGAGTGTGTCATGTGACCAATATAATTTAGGTACCTAATTATTGAAATATTAATGATTACCAATTTTAGTTAGGCATTTGACTCTAAAGACATGAATTAGACTGGATGGTATCATTTAAGCAACTGCCCTCTAAACTCCTTTTCTGTGAGTGTACTATTAACATAAATACAAAAAACATGTCATGCTTTTCTCCCCCAGGGATTCGCAGATATCAATTGTTTTCACTTGCTTTCATTAATGCCCATCAGTTTTAGGTACTCTTCACCTGGCCTTTTTAATAGAATATTTATTTGATGCTTATGTCGTGGCCAAATCGTAGAATTGATCACTTCATGATGTGGCCGACCATTTCATGAAATGGTGGCATTTCATGAAATGGCCAACTCTAACTGACCATATCATGATAATGGTCTGGCCAGATCAATGAATATACAACGTTTAACGATATGAACAGCTAAACGCATGGTTATTTCATGATATGGCCAAACATTATTAATCATATCGTAAAATAGTAACATTAACCACCGTTAGAGGCGCTTATTTCGATTTGTTTTTGTGATGCATCATGGCGGCGGACAAATAACCTAATAAACAAACTATTAGTAATGTTGTAATGGAAGATAAAAGCGAATTGAAAGGTCGTTACAACACCAAATTATTAGAATTTTACGTTTTAAGTCACTCAAAAAACGAGCGCAACTTAAAAATACTAAACATTAACTACATTAATGATATGGCCAAACGTGGATGGACATATCATCAAACGTTGACGTTTCAACGATATGGTCAGTTTTAGCTGGCCACTTCATGAAATGCAACCATTTCATGAAATGGTCGGCCACATCATGAAGTGATCAATTCTACGATTTGGCCACGACACTTATACTATTACAAGTAGATCTCAAGGCAGGAAAGGCATGATTAGCCTTACAATATAATTAATATTGTAGGTATCAATTAAACAAAGATTTTAGTGGTTAGAAATAATATTGTATTCTTAATATTGTATTATTCCGAATGTCTCACAGATACTTAAGTATCTGCATCTAAATTTTTTTTTACAAGTTTGTTCAGATAGACGACGTGTGTTTTTCCAACTTTAACTTATTTTATTGCTATAATTGTTAACCTCTTTTAAAATGTTATTATTGATAAAGACAAAAATAAATATTATAAGCAAACTTTGACGAGTCAGCGCAAACAATAATTTTATTTAGTTTAAGCATATGAGGTGTTTTTGTTTATGTTTATTGACATATTTTAATATTAATTGTATGCAGAGTTCCGCATTCGAATACTCATATTTTACTGTGTCAAGGGAAGTGTTCGGTGCGGAGCTCCTTGCTATGTTCTTTCTGCCATAAAAATGACGTTTCAGTGTTTGGTCATAGGTGCATTCATTTTGACTTAGTTCATCTCATTTCAGTCGATTTGGTATTAGTATTGTAACCTATTAACGTTATTAGGTAGGTAGGTAGGTAGTAGTTGAGGTACAGGCGGTCACGACTGTTTCGTAACAAGTCGCCTCAACTTAAACCCTATGTGCAATCCATTAAGGTGTTCACTAACGTCAAATTACCTGAGGTATTCTATCGACTGCCCCTAGGTTAAAAATATTGCTAGTATTAGAGTTGCTTTGGTAAGTAGTAAGATGCCTAATGAATTAACCGTTCAAATTTTGTATTTAACCAATTATTTCGTACTTACGACGTTGTTATTATGTACTTCCTACTATACAAGTACTAGCCTTAAATATAAAATGTTCAAATTTACTGTAATTGAAATATATTCTACTAAGTAATGACAATATTATTATTATACCTGTTTCTATATATTATTTTTTGCTGTTTTAAAATAAAATGATGAGTATTAGTCTTGTGTTTTTTATTCACTATCCTTTGCTGGCATTATGTGCAACATCAGCAACCTCGGTAACTGCGGCCTGATTACGTAAATCTGTTGCTAACAATTCTCGATTGAAGTCAGTGAAATTGTTGCTTTTGCAATTATGTATTTACGATTTTACAGTTTCAGTTGGTAGCAAAGTCAATAATGAAAACACCCTTGAATAATGATGATTTTGGAATCACCACATTCATGTACGCTTTGGTACTTTGAGCTGCATATCACACTAATTTGTCCTACGAATGAGATTATTCGCTAAGTCGGACAATTATAACCGTTAACTCATAATTGTTTGGTGTAAGTGCTAATCGGTCGGGTATCAGCAGAGATCTGCATGGGAAGAAACCACACTCTAAAACTCCGCCTGCTATTTTGTTTTTCTAGGAGTCAGCGCAGACTTATCTGGCGCGCCCTCTAGTTCCAATTTTGACAACGCGCAGACTTATCTGGCGCGCACTTTAACGCGTAGTCGAGCATCAGTTTTTATATCCCTTTATTGAAACTATTTGGCTACGCAGTTATAAGTCTTGTCACTCGTCCCGTCTCAGTCATAGAAATTTAAATTACCTACCTACACCTGATGTTAGTTCTATTTCTGTCTTTAATTTTCAACGCGGTAGTCATGGATTATTACAGGGGTTCCTACTAGGACCACTTACGAATTATGAGAAAACTTCAATTGTCAAGTCTGCCAAGGGCAATTCATAACAGTTTGTTATAATAACCGTGGACTGCTAGAACTTCAGATGTTTCTCATGATGGACTTCTGTCGCGAAGACCAAAAGTAACACACGGAGACGACTGTTTTTTTTAATTTAATTATCATTAGGTACTTACGCCCTGTAGTCCTGTACCTAATTACACTAACATATCGGTTTCAGTGAGAATATTTATAGGAATACTGGCGCGCTTAACGCGTTTAAATCGATTGGATTCCTTTGCCCTTTGTTCTCCGGAACAGGCGTAAAGGTTTTAAATAAACTCATATTTGGAATACTTATCCGTAGCGACGCATAAAATATAAGTATTGGGCTTTGTAATTAGGGTCAGAGTGCTGGCTGCATGTCAAGTTTAAGGTTTTGACCTTTGTTAAGAGTTTGAAAATTGCCTACTGAAGTTGTTGATTAACTAGTGTTTAATCTTTAAGACATAACTACAATTTCACTGCGAATGCACGTGTCATCAGTAGGCCAATTCGCTAACTTTTTTTGACACTTTAGAGTGATAATCATTGAACTATTTACTGATCCGTTACTACTTTACTATAACGCTATTGTGACACTTGTCCTGTGAAAACAGTAATGGATAAGTAAATAGTTGATCATCACTTTCAACTGTCAAAAAAAGTTAGCGAATAGGCCTACTGATCTTGAATTAATATGGCATGACTACTGTTCGTATGATAAAAGATTCAAAAAGGGCATCTAGAAGGTGATGCAGTCGACCTTGCCAACAGATTGCCACTTTAGCATCGTCACTGGGGCTATTCATACACAATGTAGTTGCAATCATCTATTATATCTCAATCATTTATTGAACGTACTGCCAAAGTGCTAACCATCATCACACGGTTTCCGAATGAGAGACAAACGTGACCGTGAGTTCTTTGGATCGTGATATGGCTATCGGTATTGCTGCGTAGAACGCAACGGTAATGCAATTAATACTTGGCATGAAGTCTTAAGAACTAAGAAAGTTTTGATGATTTTCTCTGGGGCTGATTTTAAGCTCAGTATTATTATACATGACCTTTATGTTACCTTCAGTAAGTAGTTCTGCATTTGAGGTCTGATACAAAATGTTGTGTTGGACTGGCACATCGGATAAATAATGCTCGGATGCTTGTGTTGCTATATACCTAGTGGGTACGTAACAAAATAATTGGCTGAGCTGAATTACTTAAAAAGCGTCATCCGAAATTCTTGTAACATTATGTATTTAATTTCGATCAATAGTCAAATTATGGCCGTGGTAAGTTGCTTTCGTATCCGTTTAGACACTTTTACATGAATATATTTCAAGTCGTTAAGAATTTAACCGGACCAATAATCTTTAATTATACATTAGTTTTTATTCATATTTAAACCCATTGATGCATTTAAATGTGAATAATAAACTATGGTATTTATTATGCTGGATGTGGATAATGAGATCGCGAGTGACAGAAAAGAGTGGAGAAAGACGACAAAATACTGTGACCCAAATAAAATAAGTGGTGATGATGATACAGAATATGCTGGTGAGGCGGAGCAAAAACAAATTGTCCTGATAGGAAATTACTATTTCGTGTATCTATTAATAAGGTTTCTCTGTACACTAAACGGTAATTGCAAAGATAAGGACTAGAAAAAGGCTACTACTTAAAAGAATAGAAACGATTGCTCTCAAAACGATCACCCAAAAGCCTAATTGAATTTTTACTGCAGCAGTCTACATTCATTGATTGTCCCTTAATTGCGGCAATTCTTAGTATTTATCGTTTATTCCACCGTTCAGCGCTATTACGACTCCAAAATTGCTGTGTGAAATTGCTATTGAATTTAATGGCTTTTACGACATAATTTATTTTAACGAATATTTTCATAAATGTGCGAGGAGACATTTCCATCACTTAGGCAACAAATGGATATGGGATGCGAGTGTCTTCGCTATGTAAGTGTTTCGGTAGGTGTCGAACTACCGATAAATCTACAATCTACATACATACAAGTATTACAAAAAAAAGCTGTGCCTAATTATTTACACAGCTTTTTTTAAAATACTTAGTATGAAGAAGGGTGAAATGTGGTAAGGCCCACTGGTGATTTGTATTCTGCTCTGCCGTCATCACACGGCTCGGTTTTGCTTCATACGCTTCGAGGAAAAGGATCATCAACTTGAATACCTACTCAGAAAATATAGCAAATACTCATGAGAATATTCGTTAGTATAACACGTACCTGCAATAGGTATTTTGTATATACATACATTACATACATAAATCACGCCTATATCCCAGAAGGGGTAGGCAGAGGTGAACTAGCACCCACGTTTCGCCAATTATGTTAGGTCCCATGTGATAGGTGGCGAGCCTATTGCCATTATCGGGCACAAAAGTCGCAGTGCATTGCTGGGTGATATAAGAGGAACGTTGCTGCCCATTCTTCATCACTGATTTATCCTTAGTCGCCTTGTACGACACCCACTGGAGAGATTTGGGGTGGTGACAATTATTGTATTCTACTCTGCCGTCACCACAAGGCTAAGTATTTCGGTATTGTGTAACGTCTATTCATTCCCGTAGCGCTATACAGAGCTGTGATTTTGTAATAGAGGACAACCTGTTGCTATCTATCGGGCAAGTAAATCACAGTATTGCTAGGCGTGCCCATTTCTCATCAATTACAATAATAAAACAAACAAACAAACAAACAAACAAACAAACAAACAGAAACGCTGCTGCCCATTTCCCATCACCGTTTTAACCGTTTCTCGACACCCGGGGAGAATTTGGTAGTGGTGACAATATTATTCTTTCGTCACATCACCACACAGTAGCACATATACAATATACAATCATTACTTTTGCAGCTCCATTCTGTTCCATTCACGTTGCCGTATCTATGTGTAACTTCATTGTATGACTCGACAAAGGACTGCACGATATTGCACAGATAGGATGCGGCGTAACAGGATAAAGAAATATTTTCTAAATGTTATTTACTTTAGTGTCGTCTTCTTCCTCTAGTGAGTAAAGGGCCGCCCTTACCGCACTCTAAGTGGGGTCGGCGCAATATGTTCTATCAGAAGTAAGCTTAGCATGACTGACTTCTATCTCACATCATCTTTCACACAATTAATCCATCGCACTTGTACCCAGTATAAGTTTTCTGCTGACACGCAGGCAGGGTTGTTGTTATTGCAACGCACTTGCAATGCACTTAATTCAGTAACACCTGTGTAGAATCTTAAAGTATGCATAAAACCAATGAAACCGTTTTGGATCTCTCAAGTGCCAATAAACAGAACTGTTTGCTTATAAACAATCAGTAAGAGCCCCATTTAAACAAGATACACTTGGGTAGCCCTCTAGAAGTCTTGAGTAAAACGACGGCAGGACTTACACCCACGCGCACACACGAAAATCACCTACAAATACCAAGTGGCTAGCACCTACTTAAAATCTTGAAGAACCCAAAGAACCAACTAATCCGTTCTGGATCGTTGAAGCACTCTAATTAACAGTAACGTTTGCTGGAAAACCAGCAAGGGCGTAACTGGGAACTGTTTAATGCTTACTTTATTAACAACCCATAATGAAACGGGAGGGCAGGAGGAGTTCATTAGTCTAGGCGCCGGGGCAACACTCGTAAAAATGAAAAAGGGAGCACGGGGATTCCACAAAGCCCTGCCCAATTTGGATTCAATGAGCCGCGAACCGGTAATGCTAAACGCTCCAAGAGGGCTTAGATGTCTAAATAATACGCATTTATTATAAAACGCTGCTTGCTACCTACGCGTGTCTGTCAATTACTTAGTACAGATTCCCTTTTTATTCTCTTCACATTTTCCGTTCTGAGAATTTGGACTGCTTGCTTAATTTTATGACGCTTATTTGTAATTTCAAATACTACATACATACATACATACATAAATCACGCCTATATCCCCGAAGGGGTAGGCAGAGGTGAACTAGCACCCACGTTTCGCCAATTATGTTAAATTATGTTAGGTCCCATGTAATAGGTGGCGAGCCTATTGCCATTTATCGGGCACAAAAGTCGCAGTACATTGCTATTGCTAGGTGGTATAAGAGGAACGCTGCTGCCCATTCCTCATCATTGATTTATCCTTAGTCGCCTTGTACGACACCCACGGGAGAGATTTGGGGTTGGTTGAGAATTTCAAATACTTGCTTTATGTATTTGATGTGATTTAATGAGTCTCCGTAAAAATACATGGATGACTTTTTAGCTTTGTTTTAAAATGTCATCGATGTTGTGATAAGGTTACTTGTTAATTGTAGCAATTACAGTACAAGTAATGGTCTTTATTCAATTTCACAGTTAATTAAAGATTCTTCACCAATTCTTCACTCGTCCACCTTGCAAACATCTTTCGTAGCTGAAGCAAAGCTGAATCTTTGATTGTTGGTCAAGAACAAATCAATACTCTATGTGATATACTCAGATTCTCCGCGCATCGTCGGTAGAGTAGCAGCTGTTACTCAATTTGACTTGGAATAACAATATAGTAGGTATACCTTTGTCAGCTTAAATAGCTAAACGTACTTGATTAAATTAAGTTTCTTGTACATCTTAGATAATATGATAATGTAATGTAATATGAGTAAGCGATAGCGATCAATCACTAGAAATGCCCTGCACTTGAATTAAAATATGTGCAGATAATTATGTTGATTCTAATTTATCACTTTCATAGTTCTTAGCATGCAAACAGTTTGTATAATGTGCGAGTATAACTCTGAGTTATATAAAAAAAAACGGATGTCGCAAATATTTGCTATTTTTAGGTAAGTCCTATTTTTAGAAAATCTAAACTTGCAATATCTCAAAAACAATACCGTCACTTTCAACTTTTTCTTATGATATGACAGCATTTGATTCATGCTTCTTCGCTATTTCAAAATTAGAATATCTTGCATTGTGAACCAAGAATTCCAAGAACCAATCAAGAACCTAGGAAGAGTTCAATAGAGCCCACTTCTTCTCCTTCGCGTTTGTTTTTCACTTCATTTTTAATTCAAACTGTTTTAATTGCATGCCGCCTATGAAAGGTCAATCGTACATCACTAATAGGATCAAATAAATTGGGGTCAGCGCAACATACCTACAAGGAATTTAAATCATCGAAGTATCATGGTCCGACGTGACATCTGATATAGTCGGAATTATCATATAGGTATAGCAATTGATTCTTGAAATATGTTTTTGCCAATTCACTACTGAATATTCCCAATTTAATTGAACGGTGCAGAGATAGTTACCAGGTAAGAGACCAACAAGAAATGCTTTTGCTTTGAAAAGGGTTGGTTTCCGTCGTACCGCTTTAAACTGTAAGTGTTTAAGCATGGGCAGTCAAAGACGGAAAATTGAGGCTTTTTCGTAGTTGGAGGCCAGTTTGTAAATTTCTAAATGCCTGTTGATCACTTAGCTCATTGACGGCACTGATTGCGTTCCTAGATAACGCCTGCGAAGGGTCAGCATTTTTCTTGTTATTATATCTATATGGCTGGAGAGCTAGTGAACCTTCCGACTAACGGTCATCTTGTAACGCTAGAAATTTGTAGAATGATGATTTATAGCACCCTAAGGTCTAAAACCATGACCTGGCAAGCGTCAGCCCTGCACGTCATCATCATTTTTCTTATGAAAGTGTAAAAAAAATAAACTTGTTCCTGTAACTGTAAGGTTGAAAACGTAATATGATTTAGTTTATTGATTGTGAATTATAATAAAAATTGACATGCGATTTCAGTCAAGCAGAAGTACATGCCAGGCGAATGGAATGGCGTGATTTATGTATGTGTGGCGTTCTTTTAATGCGACCGCCTTTGTTGTTTGTCTATGTTTGACAAACACAATGTTTTTCACTAATTGACAGTTGTCAAATTAATTAGATGAGAATTTTATTCCGAGCTAGAGAGTATGGTTATTTTCTAAGCCTTATAAATATTATTTCCGATTTATGTTTATTGTCCAGTTTGTATATATTGTAACCGTGTACATATTTAGAAGTACAGTCAGTTACTTTTATGAACCCTGCCCTTTACTACCACGGAACACATCCGCAACCACCAAGATTGCACCCGGCCATACAACTTCCCAAATATGTATGTATGAATGATGCAGTATTACACTTTCGCAAAATGTAATCATAATAAAATTGGTTACTTTCTCAGAAAGTCATTTACGCACATTTTCACTTTATCAGAACGTCATTTTCACATAAAGTAACTTTCGCATAACGACCTTTTCGCATAAAGTCGCTTTCGTAAAACGACACTTTCACAAAACGCCATTTTCGCAGAATGTTACTTCAACAAATGTTTTTCATCTATTATGTAGGTAATCGGTTATTTGAATTAATATGCTGTGTTGGTATTAGAATCTTCTAAAAAAGTAATTCTAAAAAGGCCTTTTGAGAAAGTGTCGTTTTACGAAAGTGAAATAGTGCGAAAAGGCGACCTTTTGCGAAAATGCGAAAGTTACTTTGTGCAAAAATGACGTTCTGATAAAGTGACAATGTGCGTAAATGACTTTCTGAGAAAGTAATCAAACTTTTTATAATAAAATTTTGCGAAAGTGTAGTACTGCATCATACATACATACATAAATCATGCTTATATCCCCTAATGGGTAGGCAGAGGTGAATTACTGCATCAAGACCGCGATATTGTGCAAAAACCTTCATTGCACCCCCTTAGGGGTAGAATTTGAGATAATATTGAGATAAGGAAAATAAAATTATTCGATAGACAGAGTTTCAAGTAAAGATAACGTTAAGCAACATCCTTCGAAAATGGCGTTTTGCGAAAGTGACATTGTGCGAAAATGTCGTTTTATGAAAGTGACATGGTGTGAAAATGAAGTTCTGCGAAAGAGACCAAATATTTATTTAAAGTTTTTCAATTAAGTTTCGATCGGCTGCACATATTATGATTACCGAGAAAGTCCTTCAGAAGTTTGTAGTCAGCTTCTAAACTTATTCATTCAAGTTATAAAAAAATGGATTAGTGTTGTTAACTCCAACGAATTCGCGGGAAGAAAGCTAGTCAGTAAAATATTAAAATTTCAACTATACAGAAGAATTTTTACCTATTTCACGCCTAAACTGTGTACCTCTCGATTCGCCTGGCAGGTACTTCTGCTTGACTGAAATCGCCTGTCTATTATTTTTTATAATTTACAATGAATAAACTGAATCATATTAAATTTTTCACCTTAAAGGAACATTTTATTTTTTTTATACTTTCAAAAGAAAGAATGATGATGACGTGCGGGGCTGACGCCTGCCAGGTCATGGTTTTAGACCTTAGGGTGCTATAAAATACCATTCTACAAAATTCTAGCCTTACAGATCGTTCTGTAAGTCGGAGGGTTCACTAGCTCTCAGTCTAATAGTGACTACGAGTTTCATCGTTTATCTGAGAACTATATAGTACATTAAACACCAATTAAACGCTTGCACTATTCTTATATGTATGTGTCGTTATCATCATCATCATTACCAGCCCTTTAATGTCCCCACTGTTAGGGCACGGGCCTTCCCTATGGATGGAAGAATATAGGGCCATAACCCACCACGCTGGCCCAGTGCGGGTTGGTGGGTACAGATGCACCCGGGACCAACGGCTTAACATGCCTTCCGAAGCACGGAGGAATTCGAGATAGTAAATTTTTGGTCACCCATCCAATGACCGGCCTTAGCAAAATTGCTTAGTTTACGCAATCGCAGGCCAAGCGCGCTGTGCCACTGCGCTAGCGAGCTCCTCTCTACTCCTATGTATGTGAACTCTTACTTTATCTACCTAAAGGTACGCTAAATAGTAATGATATTCATATCTCACAATTTTTTTCTCACCGTTATTTTTCTCACCGTGATAATATTAAGTTAATTAATCGATTACATAAATACAACTATAAGGAACCAAATTACCCATTCAAAGTCTGCACTAAGTAATTGCCAATTATGTACAACCTAAATGTCAATTTACGTTTCTTTTCAACCTAACATGGAAGGCTTGTAGATGGTTGATATTCATTAAGTGACACACAGAGAACTTAACGTCAATTACGAGCCATGCGACAACACATTAAACATAATTTAAAGTGCATCGTAAGCGTGCGTATGATTGTCAGTACACCGTCCATGACGAATGGCAATGCGTTGTTGGCGACACATTTCCACTGCAAGGGGGGAACTTTTAATATTCTGTAGTCTGTTTCTAATTGGCCTGACAGCGCACTTCGGCTCACTTTAAAAAGCGGCCCAGCAGTTAAGTTTTTAATTTTGACAACGGACGGAAGGGTGAACTGTCACCCACCCTCCCGGCGACAGATCCAAAAATTTATGCGGAGACGCATTTGGCTTAGTAATTGGATGTTCATTGGGAAATTTTGCCCTTGTCCAATGACTTTGAAGAGCACAGTCGTCCTGCAGTTGGATTTTTCAAATAGGACACTAATTAAATTCCTTTGAATCTATCACGGCTTCTAATCATCTGGCCAGGGTTCACGACGTTGATAGAACCGACAGGGCGCCCAGTGAATTGTTTCCAGTGGTTTATTATGAGAGTAGTCTTGTACTCGTGATGTGATCGTTAACTGATTCAGAGAGAGCAGTACTTTATTGTACCGGAATACGTAGTTCATTTGAATAGGCAGCATTTAAAGGCCTGGCAGTATATTGCCAGTCCTTTTATAGCGCCATTTAAAATTTTCTATTTATCTAATAATTGTATTCTATTAAATATTCACCATAAGACAACACTAAATAGTGAGTGATTAAAGTCGAGAGACTTTACTGCATGATTACCTATAACAAAATAAAAAATACTCAAAGTAGCTGCTAATAGGTGTGATAAAGAAATTTAGGCGGCATTGAATATAAAAATTTACTACAATAATCCTCTGTATCAATTTTCATGCAATGAACATACAGTAGTTAAGACACACGCACCCATAGGTATACTGACACAATATATCCAGCCATACACGAATTCAATTGTAGTCATCAACTGGAAATCGTATCAGAATCCGATAACCAAGTTAGAAATGATGGGGCAGAATAACCTCTGCAATAACAACAGAGGAGACGTCCCAAAGTAAATATGCCACAAATTTTCTAGCGGGGGGCTAACAGAGTAACCCTCACAAATTATGTTGCAACGGACCATAAACAAGCGTTCGAACAGCCAACTAACAGCCCTGCGTTTGCCGGCTAATGGAAAATGATAATGCCCGTGATCGTGCACACTCGACGCACTGTGACTGTGTACGTTTGCCTTTAATGTCGTATGATTAAACATGAACCCGACTTTATCAAATTTTGGCACGCGTTTGCTCGTCGGGGACGGGTGATAGGTGTTTGCAGACCGCGCATGCATCGGCTGCTCTCAGATAGAGCCGTCAATACGTCGACTCTGCGACAACTTCTGAGTGATTGCTCGGCAAACAGCCGCCGATACATTTTTAGCCGACTTTAATATTAATTCCGTTTTCAATTACTATGTACCCGCGGGAGCGTTCGGGTTTGCGGCGTTGTCTAAATTAATGACGGAGTATTTGGTGTTAGCTGTGAAGTGACGGCAGAGCAGAATACAATTGTATTAGAACAAGCTAAGCTACTTCAAAGAGAAAATAAAAAGAGCCAATGAAAAACTCATGATGTAATTTTTTTTTTGTACATAGAATAATATTCCATAAATCAAAGGGACATTAGTTTTAATACAAAAACATAAAGCAGGTACAGCTACAAAAAATAAGGTGGATCCTCAACAAATTGTCACCACCATCTCTCCCACGGTGTCGTACTAAACGATGAGTCTTGGGCAGTCTTCCTCTTCTTATACTACCTAGTAATGTACTGCTTTTTCCGTTCCCGATAGATGGCGACAGGCTCGCCACCTATTAGGTGGGACTTCACCTGATTGGCGTAATGTGGGTGTTAATTGACCGCTACCTACCCCTCCGGGGATATAGGCGTAATTTGTGTATGACTGTGTATGTAATTGGTGTTGGATTTTTCTTTATTATTTTACGTGAGTGAGCTCTTCTGGATTTGCGTAGCAACCAACTGGACCCTATTACAGAGGCAATAGCAAAAACGAATGCCGCATAACCGATTCAGAGTCGATTTTTTTATGCCTCTAGCTTCAATCGAGTCCGTGGACTTTGAATTCGAAATTTCGCAATTAAGTCGATAAAATGTATCAATTGCATAGTGGATCTATGGATGGATCATTGGATATCAAAAAAGCTTTCTTAATAGACTAACTGCCGCACTCAGAGACGTCAATTAGCTTTAATGCGTATTTAATGTCAAAAATTTTCATTCAAATCTAGACCATAGACGCGGCAAGAATAGCGACTAGTTTTGAATTGTAACTTTTCGACGTTAAGTACTCTTTAACGTTATTTGACGTCTCTGAGTGCGGCAGTTAGAATGTTGCTACTCAATACACCCAGTATTGAGCCACTCATATTCTTGAATTCGCTTTCTTGCTTTAAAATCTGCAAAACTCATTAACCATCATCGCCCTGCCCTTATCCCATGCTTTTGGGGTCTGCGCAGTAGGTATGTTGTCACTCGTCATCTCATCCACATCCATCACCTTCATATCACACCTTACACATGCAAAACTCATTAATAATTTTAAATTACGTGAGTGACGTAACATTCTGATATTAAATAGATTCAAATTAATTAATTAAGCGATTGCAGGAGAATCCGGAGCTTCGGCTTAGCGTGCCTCCCGAAGCACACTGACCAGTCTCTTCGATCGTCTCCATGGTGTGTTCGATCATAAAAATTAAAACTGAGTGAAAAAAGATTTACATGGCGAAAGTGAATGGAGAAATGGGAAGGGGAAGGCCTAGGCGAGTCTTTTATTATCAAATTGAAAGTCTATTAAAAACGGGCCAGGTCAAGAGTACCCGAAACCGACGGGCATGCATGAATAGATCGATGAGATTGGATGAAGCGAAAGAAGTATGTAAGGATCGTAGCAAGTGGAAAGAAGAGAAAGTTGGCACTGAGAGACTGTGGGAGAACGGCTTGACATATGTATGTATGTAGGTTTTTATTTAGATGATGATAGTTACAATTAGGTTCCTTTGCAATTTTGCAGTCTAGTAACTCATCTACTAATATAACACGAATAAAAAGTAAATAAAGCAATGCATAATATATTAACTCAACACAAAGTATAATGCTTGCCTCTTCACGATAGAATAAAAATACCACACACAGTACCAAGTATAAGCTTGAATATAAGCTAGAATTGTTGTTATGACAGCTCTCGCGAGGCTCTAGTGAAGCAAGATTTCAACCTGACAATTATCTCTGAGATATACTGCATATTTATTTACTGTAGATTTACCTTACAATCTTTTGCTTCCACGACTGAATCTAAGTCTAACATAGACTGTACTAGCAATATTAACGGTTTTCAGTCATTATTAGGTAAGTTATTTGCAAAATTGTTTTATTTTTATGGAAACATGTTCAACGTTATACCAATACAGAAATAACTTCATTGAAATACAAAAATAGGGCTATTATGCGGAATGTAGGTAGGTAATTGTTTCCCAGGTCTATTTCTGTGTTCTAGGTCAAATCTGATCACTAATGAGCGGAGTTGAGTACATAGTTCGATACATCTCTAGAATGTTATGGTATCAGATACTGGCTTGTAATTATCGTTCCTATACTTTAACTTTAACACTGCTCAAGCCGTTATTACATTTGTGGTTCAAATAACATCCAGTTTATTTATCTAGGACTGTTCATCTCATTCTCACATTAAGCGATTTCTGAGTGCCGATCCCAACCATTATTTCTGGTTGGTAGGACTTCTTTCAAGTCCGCCTGGCTAGCTACCACCATCTTATTAAAATCGGTCGCCATAATAATAATGGTAACAGCATTATTGTGTTCCGACAGTTATTGTGATAAGATAGCCAGTCCCTCTGTGGCTGAGGGTTCCAGGTGAAGCTAGATTCCATCTTCGGCTCTTATCATCACTTACCATCAGGTGAATGAAGGGCAAGAGCTTCCCTGTCTAAAGTAAAAAAATATCCAGTTTTCGAAATAAATACTAGAAGGATTCACGCCGAAACATTGTTGCAGCACCGGCACATGCAAAGAGTCTAGTATACAGCAGTTACCAAGCTAGAATATGCATCGGCCATCACATCAAGGCAGCGTCACACGTTGTGCCACTCCGGGAGCAGGGGAGCGTGAACCAAGCTGGATATTACGGATATAGCCAACGATCCATGAACACAACTGTTTAGGATATGACAAATTGGGGCTGTGATATCTTTGGACGGGTAATGCAGCGCGCTGCTGAAAGCCATTGTCTTTCTTGAAATTATTATTTGCCTTTTTATTTCAAGTTCAGTTATTATTGTTTACTGTTATTTCGACGTAAAATGTGTTTCAGCAGTGTGCCGTTCTACGCGTCCATATTTAGGAGATTCGTTGCTTCTAAAGTTTTCTTCGATGGGTTCGGGTGTATGATACCCTTAGGCCCTGATATAAGTTCAGTTATCAGCCTACGTTTATATTTTATTATATTGTTGATAAACTTAAATGATAAAGTAGAATTTGAATACTAATAACAGCGAGGAGTTTTCCAGGAACTGTGCTGTGTGCTAAATCCTTAACATTTTTATAACCGTTTGTTGTCATTTAAGAAACCCGCAAGAATAGTTAATGCGGTAGGGGTTGTGTCCATTATATTTTCATCTGCTGACTGCTGTACTACCCGACTAACTTCTATACGTATGAAGGGTCACCAAACACAAAACTCAATACGTTTATGATACCCAATTTTTATGATAGTTGGAATCAGTATGTAAATTTTGATACTTTGCTAAATTTTTCTGTTCTTGAGACAAAGATTGAGACAAAGAAAGAGGTAACTTAATATTTAATTTTCTGTACTACTTGACTTTGCGAAAATTACATTTTATCGATAGGATACGAGGTGGTGATAATTTTTTTAAAAATATTTTTTGTTTTTTATTTATTATGAAGATTTTTGTCTTATTATGGTCCCCTAATTAATACGTAATAATTAACCGGTTTTGCCAACTCCTACTAATTTTACTATGTATCTGGTATTGGGATTTCTGCTTTGACTAAGACTTAGCAATACTTATTCATTCTAACTAGACTAAGCCGCGGCTTATAGGCGGCTGATCAGAAAGATTATTCCAAATACACGACGCGATGTATTGGTTAAATTACAAGATTAACAAACAAACGTGTCACTAATTATAGGACTTCCTGAAGTCCTTTTCCTGGTTGATCTTATCACAAATAAGTTCGTCAAATGGTTTCTTTCATTCTCTTTCATCTCTCACTAACTTAATTCCCTTTTTTTATCATTTTTTTATCATATTATTATTGTCATCTTTTACAGAGTAAATCTATCGTTTTTCAGTATTCTAAACAATATTGCAGCACGAATTACTTTTTACAATATATAGAGCCAAATCGATTTTTATTTTGAATTTGAATCTGCAGGAATATAATTCTTGTAAATATTTTGTGTAGTACTACAAAGTAATTAAATTAAAAGAAAAACGAATTGTCTGTTTGACCGAAATACATATGTTAGGCAAATTATTGAGTAACAATTAAAACTTATGTTGTAGTTATAAGTATGTTGGATACTCATAAGTACTTAAGAGAACGAATGTAACTAGATTTTGATTCTTGGCGGAGGAGGTTCCCATCTGGTGCCCTGTCAAACGCCTCTTTAATGAATTATTGTAAATTTAGAAAGTTATAACAGTCACAGATTTTTTTGCAACAAAAGAATCGAAATCGACTAGCTTTCGTACTCAATTAGGTAACAAGAAGACACCCAAACATCTGTCATTCAATCATGTTCCGCTAGGTGAGTTTGTGATGAATAAAATTTGATGATATATACACTCTTTCCTTTCCTTCTTATATAATTATATTATTAAAAAAAGGGATACCTAAATACCGGCATCAAAATGAAAATATAATTAATTTTTTTTTCAGAATTACCTATTATGATCATCACAATATTAATAATGATAAATATACAAACTCATAATTTAAATATAGTCACCAGTACGTTAACGTGTCTTCGGACGGAGGAACTTTAGATAATGTCTGCATGGTCACCCATCCAATAACCGGCCTTGGCGAACATTGCTTAGTTTACGTCGTTTAGTTTAAGTCTAAGTGAAATAATGTAGGTATCGCGAGCAACGCATATGATTTTATAAATCGCATGATTTGAGGCAGATAGGTACAGGAACGGCGCGAACGTCAAATTGTGTCGTGATTACACGTACAAAGGCAGACGCGCTGCTAAAGCAAATTGCTTACACAGAATACGGACTGTTTCGTAGCTGGTTGGTTGTTGAGCTAGCACCGCGCAAGATGCGGCGGCCCCGCTCCGCCATCCGTCAACCCGTCGCTACATGGCTCTGCACTTAACTTCGCGCCATACATGTGTGTATGGTTAGGGGCTAACTTGCTCCTTGTTAATAGTTATGAAGGGCGTACTGGACATCCCACGGTGCCCAATTATGAACTCACAATGACAGATATATAGAGAGAGTATTTGACACGGATGTCGGAATCAAAAGGCGATTCGGTAGACCTATTCTACTATTCTGCCCTCATTAGCTAACGAGCAGTAGCTAAATAAAATCGGTTTTTCTGATTTTGTTGTATTCGATACTTTGATTAAATCTATCTAATGTGCGAAGTACGCCACATAGGTTACCCTAAAAAAAATACCAGTCCTACATATTTACTAACTAAACACTAAGCAGAGGTGCCAATGTATTGTATATCCAAAGTTACTTTTGGTTAAGACCCTTTTTTAAGTTACTTTTGGTTGAAACAATATTTTATATAGAGATGTTAAGGACAAACAAATATTGCACGAAGTACCCACACAGGGAATTCATAATATAACTGATGTTCAGAAAGTTAACCATTTTAAAAACAGTAGATGTTTTATTATACAGGTTCACATTAAAGCTAATTTTTGCATCTACAACGCGCGCTAATCCACCAAACGAACAAACAGCCGAAAGGCATGTTGGGTACAACGTTATAACCGTTCCGAGGCCATGAAACAAATCGGGTCTATGACTTAACGGTGTTTACAGAGTGTCTCGGGTTGGAGTGGCAGCAATATAAAGATGATCGGTCGACATGTCGCCTCATGTATAATGTGCATACAAATTTGAGTGGGTGCCGGGCGCGGGTGGGTCGCAGACACGGCGCACTAGTCCTTATGATAAGAGCGAGGAGAGGAGGAGGCTACAGCCGACACGTGTCCGCCCAGCGTCTCCCACCCCCGACATATGTAACCAAACTGGAGCTTGCTTTCCATGCTCTCCTGCGAGCCTCGCGAAATCGACGCTCAGACTTTGTTCCGATCTCTATTTACATGGAACTAGAGAGATTTTGTTGCCGAACCCTTGTTTCCGCGTGCTAACAAGAACATTCCCATAGACTTCCGAGTTCTATTACTTGTTAGCTGTTTTGAAGTCGCTAATATAAATCCAAATCAATCTCGATGGTTATTATGCTTGATATTTTAAAAGGTCCATCGATAAGGCTAACTTTTGTTCTAAATTCAACTGTTCCAGGCGTGAATGAGCCCAATCCTTTACATTAACAGAATTTAGGTTCGTCGTAACAAAGAAACTTGTTCCAGAAACGAATGACCCCCAACAAATGGTCCCGGTTATGTAGTATGTAATAATAACGCTTTTAGTATACATTGAATATTGCGATGTTTGCTACGAAGCCTACACAAGTGTTTATATTAACATACAAAATTTAGATGCTCCCGGATCAAAGGAACCACCCTTTTAGGGTGGTGTTATTAGTATAAGCAAAAGACATAAAGTTCCCCCTTTTGAGGCAACGTGGTGTGCATACAATGGAGTTGGCATTGATTTTGAGTTAAATATCACCCCTTTGCCTTCGTCGTGCATTGTTGTACATTGGACATGTACAAACATAGTGACATGAATTATTGTTACCGGTTCTTTCATCTCTTTCTCTTGTAATCATTAATCAGCGACGGAATATGCATTTAATAGCTTCTCTCCAATTGTAATATGTTTAAATGGGGCCCTGCATTTGTTGTTAATCTGTGTTATTTTTTCTACTCGAAAACATTTTGACGAATTACGAACCTTGTTGTATTCGATTTGTTCGTTGCTCTACTTTGCAAAGAAATCTATACACCTACTGTGTTTAACTATGTATTTTTTTACTTTTTATGTGAGTATGTACTATAATGTTAATTGGTTAGAAATGTCTTATAAATGTCCATAATTATATGGATGACATTCACCTTTGCAAATATACCATACTAATAAAAATATAAAATCATGCCTTTTTTCAATTGGGACGTCGTATTTATTGCATTCTGTGCGTACGTACCTGTGTCGTTATAGTTAACTCAAGACGACGCATCGAGACGGCAATTACCTATTGATAAATATTATAAATGATATCGCAGTGCGTGGGTGAGTGGCTGTAATTCAACCTCGGCTACACGTGCGCGGATTTCGTCGCCAACATTAAAAACCATGATTACCCCCGCCACGAAAACTGAATGCCAATCATTCACGTCATCTGATCCCAGGGACGTGGGTAGAAGGGTTAAATAGCTGAGGACAAAGCTGGTGAAAATGTTCCAGCCCCATGATTTCTTGAGTGGTCACTCGGCGATATAGCCTGTGACAGCTTCGGCGATTGTCCGTCGGGCTATGCTCAAACAGCATTAATGTCGTGTACAAAAATTACCTGCCTCGAACTCTGTTTGTCAATAGCATAATCTGCAAACACAAACTGTTAAAATCCGGTCTTTGACGGCGAGACTACGAGGTTTGTTCAGGTGTACCCTTTGACAATGACGACGTCGCTCATAATCCACTTGAACGATATTACATTCGTGGCGTGTCGGTTTTTTTACGTTCTATTCTATCCCAGGGAGTGTGCAGATTTTCATTGACAACTGTTTTACATTTTGCCGTTGAAGTGTGGCGTAATTTTGACGGAGGTCTTTAATTGAATTAATGTTTTCCCATTCATTGGGCCCGACGAATTTCATCCTTGATAGCGTTATAGCGGCAAAATAGTTTTATTGGCGCTGGATCAAAGGGGGATTCGGTAGATATATGATAACTGTCTACTTATAGGTACACAACTACGTTTTAAGACACAAATAAATATAGATTTTTGAGGTATTTTCGAACTAAAAGACTTTTGTTAGTGTTCTGATAAAAAATATTTTTTTAGTGTGGTGACAGCAGAGCAAAACTCAATTTGTCTCCACCCCTACCTTTCTGGAGTAATAGACGTTAGCGTCCTACCTTGTTCACTACTTAGTATATCTAGCAAATAACTGTGATTAACGTTCCGCAGTGAATGTCAATAGACTCGCCTGCCTATCTCTTAGGGGGAAATGGCGTGGTTTATATTGTACAGAACAGCCTAGACAAAAGGTGTCCTTAAACTTGTTCAACTTGAACGAGAGACAAAAAATGCTCGAACAATTTTTAAATCGTTCAAAAGCTTTCTTTTAATCTCCGGTTACAATGGCAAAAGCGTCATGTAGATTAACGAAAACCTTTATTTGAATTTCCACCCATTAAAAATACTTTACGACGCGCGGAGAGCCACGCCAAAATCCCACAGGCTTACTAAGTCAACTCCGGTAAAAAATCGCAATATGTTCACCGCGCTTTGTCCTTTTATTCATATTTAATCTGCGGAGCGTCTACAAAAAACAATGATTTCACGGTACGGCATTAACGCATGTAGGCATAACAGAGAGACGAACCCAAAGCAAACACAAGACCATATATTAAAATGTTGTCAATCCTATTTGCAGACATTTTACTCTGTATTTATCTTATAAATCTATTGTGTGCGCGGCGGTCGAAATTATGGGATTTAGTGTCAATATTGACGCCGAGCTGGTTTGACGACCGTTGCATTTAACACGTCCCACCGGTAGACGAATGCAGCGAGCCGTAGTGCTCTCGGGCGGCGCTAGATGGCGTTGCACGTCTTAAAGCTCACCGCTTGATAATAACCAGTGAATCATTTCATCGTTACTTCTATCATAATAATAGCTTAAGGGCCTGTTTCACAATCGACAAGTAACTTCTAAGTAGCTTACTACGCAGATCATTTGACAGTTGTTATATGAAATATATGTCAATTGAACTGAAAAGTAAGCTACTTCGAACCTACTTGTCAATTGTGAAACAGGCCCTAAGTATAACAATTTTGGTGAACACTTTAAAGGTTTTAAATTGAAAAGTATTAGTGGCGCTTAACAATAATTAGCGTAGTATTAAAGTTTTTTTTAATATAACTTAAATTGTAAGTATTTTTGTATAATTTTTTATTTTTTTATTTTTATTCTTTTTTATTTTTTCTATATCATTTATTTGATATCACACACTTAATTTCATTTCGTTGTAATATATCTTAAATTCTTTGTATTTATTTTTCACTATGTTGTAACTAAAATATGTTGCGACTGCTCAATAAAACTTAAGTCTAAAACTAATGGTGTAACTTTTATATGCTTAAAAGAAGACAGGGAAAACATCATTCAAAAACTATGTCTAACTGTAAAACGCGTTTCCTAATCATTCCCGAGTTGTTAAACAAATCTTTTGCTAAAGCGACTGATAAATTTAACCTGAAAGTTGAGAAGTTGAACTGTGATAGCTCACCAGGACGCAAGCTATGGCAATAATAATTACAACTGCTGTTTAATAAATATATACCTACCTAATTGGTAAATAAAAAGGCAACAGCCGTCTGGTGACTGTAGAGCAGAATACAATTGTAGAAACCCCCAAATCTCTCCTGCGGGTGTTGTACTAAGGGTTACTAAGGGTAAACAGAGCGAAGCGTAATGGGCAGCAACTTCTACCTTCCCTACCACCTAGTAATGTACCTACTGCGATTAACTTGACCAATAAATAGCGATAGGCTAGCCACCCATTACACAGGACTTATAATAACTAACCTAGCGAAACGTAATTATAATAATTAAAAATTAACTCACCTCTACTTACCCCTTTGGGGATAAATAGGCCGGATTTAGATATGTATGTAAATATAAAGTTATATACAATACAATATAAAATACAACAAAGTTAACACAACAAAAGACGACAAAGTTGGTACCTAACGTATTTATTGTAGTTGAATATAGAATATTGCACACCACATTGTAAACTTTTATATTCTTAACACTTTCACGGATAGTAATGCAGACATAACAGAAGTTTTATTGTTATGGTGGCTACAGCAGCCAGGTGTTCGCGAAGGTGCTAATTAAAATAGTTTTACTGTAAAATTAATATCTTATCAATCGAAAGTAATCTCTTCCAGGTAACTGTGGAAAGGACCAAAGAACTCATGGGGACGTACGAAAATTTTCATTAAGAGAAGATGAAGAAATAATGTGATAACCATTGGGAATAGTTACTCTGTGTAATAACAATTATAGGTGGCAAAAATATATTATGTATGTTCTAGAAATGATTTTACAAAATAGGTATGTATTATATTTTCGACAGGTAGGTACCTATCCATTTTTAAGGCTACTACAATGATTTTAAATTATTTCTACATTTCAAGGGTACCTGTAAGCGTACAACGTAAAGTTGAAAGGTTGAAGAACCTTGTGCAAGTCAGTTAACGTCTTGGTTGGCTAGGTGGTATAGCCACCCGGATAGCATCACTGACAGTCACATTTAGAATGTTGAGTTTGGTAAAATGATATGAAAGATAAAATCACTTATTACGACGATGAAGCACTATTTAATAAAATAAAAGGCGAGACCGCTGTGTTTTTGACCAAATGAGAATCGAACAAAACACAATCGAACAAACAGCAAAAGTTCTTAGCAAAAGTTTGCAAAAAAATATCTAATTGCTGTTGGTTCTAGTGAGAATGTCGTGCAGACAAAAACGCGGCACATTAAAATGGTTAAATTGAGCGTCGTCTCGCCCTAACAAAGAGTTATTCCGTAAAAATGTGGTATGTCGGCAGTCTGAGGCGAGGCGGGATGTCATTAGGGAACCCGGGCCTTTCTAATGCCTAACTGCGCGCCGCCCCCCATTGTCGATGCAATAATGAGCAAGTAACGATTAAGGTTCTGCCAAGACCAGGCGGAGCGTGAAGTGGAGATGTCAATATCACATCGCACCAACTCTTTAAGACACCTACCACTGGGACACAGGCCGTCGAAATGATTAGAAGAAGATTTTGAGAATAACGATAGCCTATTGCGGATTGAAAGCTACAGCTGGGTGCTTAACGTGCCTTCTAAAGTACAGAGAAAGTCCAGCAAATATATTTTTGGTCATGCACCCAAACAAAATAACAGGAGGGCACCATTAGGTAGGTATGTATGGTGAGAATTGTATTCTGATTTCACTCATGATCACAAAAAGGAAGTCTACTCTGCTACGATATTTATCACGTCTTTTATATAACGTAGCAGGGTGGAGACTTCCTAGAAAAACGGGATCCATATATACTATAGTTTCTTCCATGCTGCCATGGGAGAGATGAAATATAACGTTCAATGTACCAGTCCCGATTTACTCCTGGAGTGTCGTAAAGCTTGAGCAGTGGCAGAATAATAAGGATTGAAATGTTGGCATCTCAATCACTCTTCCTGTTCATCAGTGTCTTCACATGATCGTTTCTATCACTATTGTATACATTAATTTATCACCTTTCCATTTTATTCTATTAGAGAATATTATATTCTCCAGGGCAAGGTGATAAATATGATTTCCATTCATGTTCTCTAATATAAACTTCTATTAAAGAATATGAACGGAAATTAGATAAATTTACAGCTTTATAGCCGTTGTTGCATCGAATACGTTCCGTTTGGTACGTATAGTCCCTTTAGTGCCACTGTGCAAAATATCGGCCTTTGACCGATGTGTAGAGAAAATTTCTATTTATATTTTATTTCTATGGAGCAAAGCTAAGTAGCTACTAATGTTTTTCCCATTCTAGCGCCGCTCAACCTACTTTAGAAAACTGACGTGCTTTTTTCTTAGGAGTTCACTGAAAACAATCGAAGATGGTAATGCTCCTAGGTGAGATAGAAAAACATGACCTGCTTTTATTGATTCAGGGTTTGTATGCCTATGGATTTGCCTATTTTGATTCATTTTGCTTCTCAGCTGGTTTGGGAGAGACGAATAATGTAGAATGTGCTCGCTCTGATTTAACCCAGGAGGTGTCTGCAAAGTCGATTAAAGGTGATTTCCAGGATTGACCACCAATAACAGCAAACCCAAAGAGGATTGGTGTCAGGCAAGTGGCCGGCTGTAAAATCTAATTCAAAACTGTGTCAGATTTTTAAGTCAGCCACGATCCTTTCCAATACTGTTCCTCAAATTTATTCATCACAATTAGTTATTTGTGAGAAAAGTTTTCCAATGTGTTGGACGATATGAATTAAAATGGTGTGGATGACTTGATGACATCTGACCTATATGAATGGAAGGGGAAACATATTACACCGACTCCAGACAACTTAGGAAAATGATAGAAAGATAATGATAAATATTAAATTGTATTAATTGACTGCTGATATATATCTACTGAAGAAAGGTCAGTGCGTTCCTTGTGTAATAATGGAGACATCTTTCAATACACATAATATTATAAAGAAACGATACCTGTTTATCCCCGAAAGGATATGTTTAAAGAGATGTTCGTTTTTAGGTCTCGACATTTATATTTAAAGCGCCTTAATCAAAAATATTTGTATAAGCCAAAAATCAATAATAATTAAACGTCATTATTTCTAATCAGCAGAACGTTGTACAGAATGGATTCCAGATATTGAACGTTGAAATCTTAAAACGAAAACTGCTTAAGCAAAGATACCTATTAAAAATAAAGAGGATAAAATGACGTCGTATGAAAATAAAACGCACTGGAAGGCGGAAAGCACGTTTGGGGTGCGTGTTTGGGGACCTCTATGATGTCAATACACAATGGAGCATGTTTGCAATCGTGTGATCTATCAAATTTGTGGGATCAAGTCGAGCTGTAGTTATTAGGGAATCTAGTAAATATTAGTAGGCACTTCTAAAAACGCAATGAAAATTCACTCATTTAATCATAAAACGGCAACTTTGAAACTTTGTGCATTCAAAACATTATTGGCATTGAGACTTATTTTTGCAAGATAAGCGTTTTTGATTTGTCCTTTGGAATAAAAATCCTCACTCAAATTAGTATTTATTTGAAAATTCAACACGAAGGTATTTATTTATTATGTTGTGCCCGCTGTCCCCATGTTTCTACCCATCAAGGAGACAGTAGACCGTCAAAAAAATTCCTATCCTCTAACGGACAGTAATTATTTCATGTACCACATAAAAGTCACCACTTCTACCAGTTCCTATGACAAAAAATAAACTTTGTAATTCTCTTTTTATTCAATAATTTAATTAAAACACTGATATTGATTGTTATTTAATCATCTATCATCATTTAATCAACATTTTAAAACACTGTTATTTTCAACTCACCCCAATGCTTTCTGTTCAGCATACCAATGTTAAGTATCAGAGACAAATCGCGGCTTTACATTTTTGTAATCGATCGGGTTTATCTAATTATTCGGAGCGATTGTCTCGACATGGAAATGCATTTACAGTGCGTACTCCACTCGTGTTTATGTATCGCCCTGCTAATGTAGCAGCTAACCTAGCACAGTCACTCTGAGCAAACTCGACGTAACAGTATACATAGAAAACCCTCGTAATGTTTGCTTTTCGTGTGATTTATTGGCTTCGTCGGATTTAGAGACACGCACGGTGCGTTGATGTGGTGTTGCGTTACGTACCGCTATTAGGACCCCACCCTTGCAATATTGGATCAGTCCCATCTAAAACCCGATAATCAAACCCTAATAAACATGATCATAGCTTTTAACTGCGATAGCCAATGCCGTTTCCACTGTATGTTGTTGTGCTTTACGGTTGTCATTCGTGTGGCAAACAGGTTTATTGTACGCGGTATTGATTGGAATTTATTAATGCAACTTCTAATTAAAATGGTTCTACAACGGTTTTTCATTATTACCCTTAGAAATAATTGATCTAAACGTGGTACTTTTCAATATTTATTATGTTTTGAATAAAAAAATCTTTGCTGCTAATAATCATTGTCGATATGTAAAAGTGATGGTGATATACAATTCTTGTACATCGTTAGTCCTGTAGATCTCGGATCTGTTTTTCGATGGAATCCAGATATTTATTCCTCTGCATTGATGAGACGCAAAGCTTGTTTACCTCAGTTACAAAAACTGCCATTGTAACATTTTAGGTAGGTACTCATAAAGATGGTCTGAATTCGATACTATAATGTAAAAGTGACACCTAATACGAAGTTTGAACCACACACAAGAGTACAGGAAAACAAACTACTGGCAAACAACCAATAGTTGGGAGTCCTAACACATGCGTTGGTATTGAAAAATAATAATGCACTGGATCAAATGTTCGTCTTTATGTTAGTATTTACTGTGCAAAATAAACGTCATTTCATTTCATTTCATTTCATTTAGAGGGTTAATTCACTACCTCCTTAAGCTTCTGTAACATTCTAGTAAAGGAACGGCCGACAGCAGAAATACTAGCGTAGGGTGCTTTATTGCATTGCATTGCCGATTTCAAATAATACTGTAACGATTCAGTATAGGCCAATTATTAAGTTTTTGATAAATTGCAAAGGTGTATGTTAGGTCTGAAACGAAAGGATAAAGTTAGAAATATAGATATTAGGCTCAAAACGAAATTAACCGATATCCTGGTACATATAGATCAACTTAAATGGAGGTGGACTGGACATATGCTCCGCTGTAAGAAAGAGAAGTGGAGTAAACAGGTGACAGTTTGGTACCCAAGGGATGGAGCTAGAAGTCGAGGTCGCCAAGCAAGAAGATGGGAAGACGACTTCAAAATGACTGTAGGACCCCTTTGGATGAGAGTGTCATCTGACCGAAAATACTGGAAGGAGTTGGAGGAGGCCTTTGCCGTTAGGCACACCGGAAAAAGAGACTTTCTGTGATGTTAGTTTGATTTTCTCACTTTTATATTTTTTTGCTTTGTAAATATTCGGAAATAAAGGCTTTATTATTATAAATTGCAAAGGTGATTCTTCAAATACATACATACATACATAAATCACGCCTATATCCCCGAAGGGATAGGCAGAGGTGAACTATGACCCACGTCTCGCCAATTATACTAGGTCCCATGTAATAGGTGGCGAGCCTATTGCCATTTATCGGGCACAAAAGTCGCAGTAAATTTCAAGGTGGTATAAGAGGAACGCTGCTGCCCATTCCTCATCACTGATTTATCCTTAGTCGCCTTGTACGACACCCACGGATCATCCAAGGACATCTTCAAATACAACTTGGAATAAAAACACAAAAATATGTTCATGGACTTACACTGAAATGCCATTTAAACTAAAATCGTCTTGAAGTTCTCAAAAGTAATATTTTAAATCTAAACAGCCAGCCATTGCCCCAAATATGTTATTAAAATAACACTATTAATTAAGTTTAATTGACCTCTGCTCCGGAGCGCTTTAAATTCGCTTTTCCAACTGGCTGTCCCAAAACAGCGTCATAATATGAAATGCGGTCACGGCTTTGTCTAAAAATGTCAACAAGCTTCCAGTGGAGGTGGTCCGTAACCGCCGGGCAGAGACAATGAAGAGGAGGGTACCGGTGTCATCTGCTTTCAACATAATTAAAATCACTTTAAATAATGCCACTAAGCGCCCAACCCTGCCGAGGTTTTATTTTAAAAAGTGCTATTAGCATTAAATTTAGTTTTGCGGATGATTATGTCCCGCTCAGGCCTCGGAGGGCATTAAATGCTCACAATTTTTGTGAATTATTGTTCCGACCGTACTCTCTCGGCTTTTATTACAAGCTTATTCCAATTTTCGGCTACTCAGTGTGATATGGCAAAGATTCATCCGTTCGCTTAAGGAGGATGAATGTGTACTTAAGGGAAATACGTTTTTGCATACTTTATTCGCATCTTGGTTAGGTATTTAGCGAGTAGGCTTGGGAGCTTTTTAACTAGTTTAGGCGAGGTGATAATTAAAACGAACTTTATTTCGAAAAACAAACGATTTCGATCAAATTATTATCGCTCTTATGATACTAATTTTAATTGTGATTTTTATAAGGTTTAAAGAAAGTTCTGGAGAATAAGTCTGTTGGTGGCCTACATAAGTCTGCCAACCCTAGTTCAATTCAAAGTAGGTAGTTATTTTACGTGTTTGATCGGTAAAGGAGTACCAATATGATTGATTAAAAATAAAATTACACTATTACGAAGAGTGACTTGTAGTGCGTCTTTCTCATCACTAAGGGCCGGTTTTTTGATGCATAGTTAACTTTAAACCAATTGTTAAAAATTGTTACTTATCTTTAAATATCATTGATATTTAACAATTAGTACAATATCTGACTGATATTTATTCATTATTAACATAAGTAACTAAAGTTGTTACTAATGGTTACATATCAGACTGATATTTAGCAATTAGTAACAGTTTTTAATAATTGGTTGAGTTAACTATGGATCAAAAAACCGGCCCTAAGAGTGTTTCTAAATCTTGGTATTGTCTTTTATAATCTTCCTTGGATCATGCTGTTGTCTTTGCACGTTTGTTTGAAAGGATAAATTTCACCAATTAGAATTATTACCATAATAATTATTATAAATCAAATCAATCATTTATTTGCTGAATAGGGTACATAAGTGGTTAACAATAAGTAGGTTTATTCCAACATATTCTGTAACAATTACATTATTTTAAATTATTGAATAATATTAATCAATCCGAGATTAATTCTTGATGAAAATCTTCCAAATAGTAATTAGCAAAGTTGCAAAGCAAAGTTTCAGCCTTCACGTGACACACCTGATAAAGTTATATATGAATATAGCATACATATTAAAGGCAATGGCTGCCATTTAGATTCTCGACAGAATTTACATAAATACTATTAAACAATTCACATTATAGATGGACGGTCTCATCAGTATAAATCTATTCTTATTGATATAAAATGGTTTAATGTTTTGAATATAAACCTTATTCATTCAAACCGTTTAAGCGCAGTGTATTGTAAAATGAGACGTTGAAATATTGAAAACACTTGTGTCGAGGGTAAAATGTGATAATGTGCATGACAAGGACCTATATAATCATACGTTTTGCTTCATAGCATTTTCGATGGAGCATTCGTAATCGTAATTAATGCATGCAGTATCAAATATGCTTTGTTTCTTGCCGAACCGAAGGAGCGGTTACATGTTCAGTAAGTGATCTAAATATGAGCTTTAATCTAAGGCAAGCATCTTTAGTTATATGACGATCATCATCAATATTTATTATTTATCGATAATCATATCACTTTTTCCGATCAGGCTGAGTCAACGAGTAAAGATGTAAGTATCTATGAACCAATGTTTGTGCATTCATCACTAGGACCTCCTGCAGACCCTATCTCAGAAACCATCTCTGACCGATTCGATTCTCTTAAAAACTCATCCATGCATCTCCGCAAAAATGTACAAGATGTATTTTATTTTTAATTAACAGCCCTAAAAACAGTGCCACCAACACAAAGTACACTGGGTACAATCACAACATAAAGTGCGCTCAGAACACGCTTATCTGCACCATCGGGGGCTTCGTAAAGAGAAACAATCGCCCACAGAATTCTTTTAATTTATCCGTCGCAGTTTTAAATCGGTGTTAAGATTCAGCAGTCGTAACGTTTTTTTCAATTATCAGTCTCGATCTCAACGCGGCTTACGATAGCTACTGAGCCTCAACACGCTAAGGCTGGGGCCCCGGGAAAATAAAAAAAAAACGGTTCTAAAACTTACGCTTCGCCGTCCTCCTGAACATCGGCCAGTCAATGAGTTCAATTCCGGACGAAGTTTTTTAAAAATAAATTAAAACGCGACGGTGTTGCCCCTTTTTTAACGTAAGTAAATGAGTGAGTTCTTTTAGATAGATTACCGGGTTGGTAACACGATGACTTGAGATACTGTTGTTTCCGTAATAAAATGCGGGACTTGATTTCAGATGTGCCAGAGGTTTTGTTTGCTTTTGTGTACCTGAGGGGATTAAGTGTAGTATAATGCGTTCTAATTAATTACTTTATGATTAACAGCCTGTAACAATGGAATCATGAGTGTTATTAATTATTATTATGAGTTGATTAATAATATTAATAATAATTTGATACCAAATATGTACTACAGTTAAGATGCAATTTGGTTTGTATTAACTCTAAGGCCGAGATAGGCTGCAGATTTGCATCTTGAGGCTGAAAATTAAATGAATTTTTATACCGCTACATCTTTTGTAGCACTGAATAAATAGATGTATTTAATTAATAATAGTAACCAACTATTGTTACGGATCACAATTATTCGACAGTTTACAATATCGCGAGGCAGTTTAAATCGAACGGTATTTACAATTTTAAGGTGACATCGTTAACAGTGTTTTTTAACAAATTGAGTGAAATCCTAGAGTAGTCCGTAATAGGCTATAGTCCGTAAAAATTTGAAAGTGAAGATTTGGAAGAAAATACAGAACAAACATTTATCAAGAAGGACAAAGATACGATAATAAATGTTGCAGCATTTGCAAACCATCCATAAAATGTCCTATAGCGACTTAAGAATCCGGCTGATGCATGAGCATATACTAAGAGTCTAAAGACTGTTTACATTATTTACATTCCCAATTCGACCAACGCTCTTCGTAAGGTGCGATCAATGCTAGTTACGTTGTCACATATTTGTTTTGTATGAAAGCGTTCTATTTTTTGTTTTTGTCGATTCATCGCCAGACTTTAATTTATCAAAGGCACCATAAATATTGAATTATGTGTCTCCTTTTTCGGGTTTTATAACCATTCTTATACTAAAACGTTTAATCGTATTATAATGAGTCTTGCTCCCAGAATAGCCAGTTTCAACACCATAAGTGTCTAATACATAGTTCATTATCATCATAAAATATATCAGTTGGCCATTTAATTTCGCCACTTGAGACATGTCTTTGTCTTCGAATCTGAAGCGGTGATCTGGGGTTTAACGTGCCTTCCGATGCACAGAGAGGTCCGTGATTAATAAAGTTTGGTCACGATCACGATTGGCCGAAGATGTGTTCCAAAGTTTCAAATTTCAGATGGAGACCAGGGTGCTTGCGCCAACTGCGAGCTCCTATTTCATTACTTAAAAACTGCAAAAACCTCTTCATTCTCAATTAGCACAGTGTGCCTTTGCTTTGAATAGCATCCACAAATATAAGAAAAGTGTTGTCAATACTAACGTCGGCCGTATTAATTAATAAATGACTCTGAAGTAGAGGCGTCTTAAAAGTAATCTGTCTGTGTCATTGAAGTTTTAAAGGGTGGTACGATGCAGCATTTATGATGTCGTAATTAGATTTCTTCAAGCAGATGAGGTAGATATTGGACTTCATTATTGTGAATTTTGTGTTCGTGTCTAGATTAGGTACCTATGTTTATTCGTACTAAATCAATAATTAACGAAGTGTATCGTTATCTTTACTTTTTCAATGAATTTGGTTAACTTTTTAAATAGAACAAAATGTTTATCTCCGCATGGAGGTATAGCTTTTATAATTTCTTAAGGTTGTAGATAGTTTTACTACAGTAGGTTAATGTTAAATTTATTTTAAAATACGATAAAAAATAAAAAATTCAGAAAGAATAGAAGTCAGAATATTTTGAAAAGTTATTGTATTTTCTTTTAAAATCTAAATCTCGATGCCTTTACAATACGACAAACAATTTGTCGCTTTGCCTTAATGTGTATATTTTTATGAGTGAGAGGAGAGAGGAGCAGACATGGAGAGGAGAGGATACTGCCCAAAAAACACTAGTGTCTCTCTGAATCAACTCAATCGTTGCTGAAAGCATCATAAGTCGAGTGTTCGCTTCTCGCTAGACCAGATTACTCAAATATTCTGAGACATTCCAGGCAGGTTCTACGTAAACATACCTATTTTTAAAAATGTGCCAAGTGCCAGACCTATCACAGGGGTGTCGTAAGATTCTACTAAGGGAGATTGTTAGGGCTTTCTGCACACTAAAAAATAGCAAGAAGGCAACCAGGCAGGGGGCGGGCTGTAAGACCTAAGCCAAAAGCCTGAATGCATGTCAGTAAGACCGGTCCTTCTGCGGATTTCTTCATATCGAATCCTATCGAGCAAAGAAACACCAAGCATAGCTCAGTGTTTCACGTTCAGCCCCTCTCTAGGCAACGTGACCAACCTATTCGAACGAATAGAACGCAAATGTATGAATCTGACGTAATTACAAAAAAAACAACATAGCGATAGTCCTGTCAAATGAAACAGAAGCTGTCTAAAATTGACATAGGTATTCTATTCGTCATAGAGGACAATAATACTACGGATACTATTCGTTCGAATGGATTAGCCATTCGTATAGGTTCCCAGTTCCGTAACCCATAGCTGGCACATTCACTTACGTCCATACTCAGATACGTCGATTAACGTTAATGAGTACTTAGGTAATACAAAAAAAAAGAATTCATAACTAGTCGCTATTCTTGCAGGGTCTATGGTCTAGTTTTGAATTATTTTTTATCTAAAGTACTCATTAAGTTAATTGACGTCTCTTAATGCGGCTGTCAGTCGCGAATAATGGTTCGTCTACACGGTGCAAGAAAAGGCGCGAGCTGTTTGCGCAAGCAGAATGCTCAAGTTAGATGATCCGTGCATAAACAAAAGCGAGGGCTACTTGCGCAAGTTACTTCGGTCAGGTCGGTTAGGTCGAGCTACACGTGCATGCTGCCCGCGCGAGTACCTATTTTATGTATGGGTCTTGTTCATTTCAGCTGTCAGCAAGTCTTCGTAAGAAGGTAACTTCCGCGATGTGATGCTCGCGCAGGCTACTTCCGCATGTTACTTGAGCAGGTATATCCTCTAGTCGCTGGACTCGCTGTAATTGTTTACACAATGCATATAACGGTACACGCGCAAATGCTTCAACATGCGCAAGTTACATGCACCGTGTAGAAGCACCATTACGGTTTAATCACAGCAAGCCGAGGTAGCAAAATCTCTGTTGACACCTGAGTTGTCAGTAAGAAACTGTACGCTTAGCACCTTGCGTGCTAGTAGCCGAGTCTATGTATTGAATTACGTACGCGTTCAGATGAACTTGTGGGAGTATAGATAAGAGCTCCCTGTTTGCTGGACAACGCACACTGACATTTGGTATGACACATAGAGTATACACACAAATAAGGTTTACAAAAAGAGAAGCTACGGCACAGAATTGCCTTGTAGCAAGTAGGGAACTAGTTCAATTTGTGTTCAATTAAAATATTAGAACAATAAAAACTATTCTTGATCAAAACTTTAATGCTCCAAAGGACAATTGCAATTTTGGACACATAGAGATTACATAGAGATCTGAAAGAAGTCGCGCAGTATCGGAATAGTGGCCGCGCAGCCTAAAAAACACGGCACAACTTCGAAACATTGTGTATATTCAATAAGTATGTCATTGAGAATTATTTTTTCAAAAACATTATTATTGAATTTGTGCCCTGTGATATTCGAGAAGCGTTATAGGAAAATTATGCAACCGCTATAGCCATATCAGACCGCTTAAGAATCGAATGGGAAAAGGTCATTATCGTCATAATTACCAGCCCTTTAATGTCCCCACTGCTGGGGCACTGCTTCCCTATGGATGGAAGAATGGTTCCTACCTACCTACCACGCCGTCCCAGTGCGGATTGGTGAGTACTAAAGACTCCAGATGAAACCGGGACCAACACGGCTTAATAACAATAATAAAGTTATTCACTTCAAACATGTTTTTCTTAACGTGCTCTCCGAAGCACGGAGGAACTCGAGATAATATATTATTGGTGACGCATCCCGTTACCTCTTGGCGAATATCGCTTAGTTTGCGCAATCGCAGGCTGAGCGCGGTATGCAACTGCGCTATCGAACTCTGCTCTCTCATGGGAAAAAGTATCCGCTACAAATTGCTACGTCATGCTGACGTTGGAGTTCTGACTAAAGTGTAAAGTATAGGTCTAGACTTTAGTGATAGCCAGGCAAACATTGCTGGTGTTCTTCCCTTGTTAAGCCAACGTGTATCTTAGGGTACACGCTATTAGGTTGTAGTTTAAAAAACACAGCTCAGATCTCGTTTCCGTTGTTATTACGATAAGGTGAAGAGTTATGATTATATTTATGCCATTGGAGACGTCTGGATCAATCATTACAACTACTTTCAAACACGGGGCACTCTATATTAATATACTACATTAATACACATAATTACATACATAAATATATCCTCGCACCCCTGCAGAGGTGAATCACAACCCACGTTTCGCCAATTCGCACAGGGCCCAATAGGTGGCGAGCCTTGTATCGGGCACGTAAATCGCCGTATTTTGCTCGGTGGTATAAGAGGAATGCTGCTGCCCATTCCTCATCACTGATTTATCCTTATGCCATTCTAAATCCATACACTGGACGAATCATTAGAACTAGGTACATTTGAGCACTGGGGAACTCAATATTAATATAAATATCAAAAAATACTTAAAAAATAACACTGGAAACGTGCGCCTTGTATTCATAATTTAACGCGAAAGCGAGGCACGACAACCGTTCGTAGGTAAGCTAGAAGGACGAATTTAAAATAATAATTTCCTCATAATAATTGTCTTAAAGAGTTCCCTTGCTTAAGCGACGTCATAATAATACCCCATTAAATTTATTTGAAAGTAAAACAGAACATTAAAAACTAATAGCTTAATGGTGAAAGCGAACTAATTTAATTTGCCGTAATAATACCTAATACAAATACCTTCATAGACATAAAAAGCTAACCGGTTATCAAAAAAATGCGATAGTGAAAATAACGCACCAACCCCCAAGTTAATTAAATCACTCACCAAAATTGTTAACGTTACCAAATTATACCAAATATAAACATAAATTTTATGGCATAACCTCAAGCGCTTTAATCCAGAGCACTATCTATAATTAAACAATGGTAGTAGTCCTGACCCACGCCCTTCAATTACAACCCAACAGTGACGCTTAACACATTCAGATAATCTCACTAAATCGCTATAATCTCAACTCGGGACGAAACTTAATTCAATTCAACGTTAATTTACTTATTTGAAAACGGGCGATACAGTTATTATCAGGGACAGACCCCCGGGAATTTAGGTCTTGGGATAATCTGGATTAATATTTTTACGAATATATCACCTCGCGAACTCATTCGCTGGTGGCATTTAAATAGTATCGTCGTACCTATTACACTTGGGGTGTAAATGATCTGATGATTACACCCTTAATTTCTTCATGAAGGTGATCAGTATTAGAGGATCCGCTAAGGAATTACTTTTTGACGCCAGCTAGATGAGTTTTCGAGACAATTTGCGGGGGTCGTTCGGCCCGCAGAATGAATCAGATCGATCTAATAAAGGACTTGTGTCAGTTGGCAGCACTGGGTCAAGGCTCTTTACGCTTCCCCGTCAAGCTTGCCTATAAGCAACATCTTAGGAATAACAAAATCTGTGTATTTTGACTACATTCTACATTCATTCGACTACGTTCTACTACATCCCAAGTGTTGACATGAAATTTGCCATCGTAACCATTGCATTCGCGTTAGGACGTTTAATATTATGCGTCATACAAAATTTTACTGTTGTTCATTTATTTTAAATTTTAAAATTAAAGTTAAGTAAACTTTTACTTACTCTGTATGATAATGATGGATGTAGGTATACCGATCGATTTTTTTCGCTATTTAAAAAACATTTAATTCAATTTTGGACTATAGATACGCCAAACCAATTTTATTTAGATAGGCTTAAAATTTCAATGCAACCACATTGAAATTTTAACAATCAAGGATCAACATTTAATCAAGTCGTACTCGATTCTAGACTCCGGACTGGACTATTCAGATGGACACGTATGACAAGCACAACACAATAACAAATGGCGGTGCGTTTTCGGCATCTAGACTGGATTTTTTATTTTATTCACGTATTATTCCGTTTTTACATCTATAAGCGTAGTATAAGCGCGTAAGCAGCAGCGTTCCTGTTACACCGCCCGTCTAGCAATACTGAAATTGAAGCGCCCAGATTACTTAACAATTCAGTACCTACATAGTTAAATAATTTTATCATGATTGTATTTTTAGTGTCCCATCTGTCTTACTTCTAATACTATTATAAATGAAAATTCTTAATCAACACATTCACATGTAATGATCGTAGCATTCTAAAATAGGCTTTTCTAGATAATGTTAGAGTTAAACTATTGTGTCTTCACTTTTAGTCGCTCAAGTGAAATGATCCTGTTGAAGTTGACTGAACAGAACTTTAAAAATCTCGTAGTTTAGCGATTGGCACGATAGCTGTGTCTCGGAAAGAATATACTTCGTAAGCATCGATGTCAGCCTGGCCTCTCCGCCACAGAAACTAACGCCTGAAGTTGGTCTGAATGTTGTCACCGGAACTATTGTTTGAATCATCAAACATTTCACACAAGGGTTGTGCGATTCAACAAAACTCCAAACATACTCTATTGTCTTTGTGGGTTGTAAAAATAATAATATGATTTTTTATTTACTTGTCCAAAAAATCTAATTTTCGGCAACATCACTAGTTTGGTTACAAAGTCATAAAAATTACCTAATGCCCACTTACTTATTTCACAAATAAAACCACTTCTATGGTATAACACGTTTAGGTAACTAATGTAATTAAGTGGGCGTATAAATACTTTGGTTGATGTTTGTCATGATCATCTATTATTAATGTACCGTCTGATATTTTAAGTAAATTTAATGGCAATGCCACAATAGAAACGGATTATGAATGAACGTAGTAAGTAGAGGTAAATTATTATCGCCGCTTGAGCCGGTAGCTGTATCAAATGATGTAAATAATAGAACGATTCTAGATAATAATTTTGTGCGTCTATGCGGGCCATTGATAAATCTCATTATTTAAATCAGTACAGCAGATAGGCGAGGAAGCACAGTATTTTTAGGTTACGTCAGATCGTGCGTTGCGTCGAAGATACGTCGCGTCGCCGTCGCCGGCCGCGGCAAAAGCCACTTGACGTTAACAAATTACATCGGCTGTCAACTTTCTGAAACAATATACCAGTTGGCGTTTAACTTATCTCCGAGCTTTTCGTCTCGTATAGATAAAGTGTTGTAATACTAAAATGTCATTATGCTTAGTTTAGAGGCCAGTACTCGTAACTCGTACAAAGGATAATATTTCACTGGAGCCCGAGCGACCACTATCGTTTCGTTTCAGTATCTCAGTCGCCGAAGAGATCTGGTTACTTATCTCCTTTACTTTGTTTGAGGTTGATAGGTCAACTTTGAGGTATCGTCTGCCTAATCAATTTGTGCTTGAATGAACAACAGTTGCTTAGTTTAAAACGCGCTTTGTTGTTTAAATCGAAGTGCGCATGGAGAACGCAATTCCTCCTCGCTGTTGAAAATTATTTTAGACTCAAGCGCTGATAGCAAAGCTATGTACACACAACCACATCTCAGATTAACCAATAATTCCCACAATCAATTTTGTGCTGTATGTAACTGACACAATTGCGATACACTACAAAAATCCATTGCAGTTATTGATAGATTCATGCTTTTATAATCGTAAACAGTAAATTTGTTAACATTTAATGAGATGTATTTAAAATTTAACGAAGTTTACTATTTTATTAATTAAAACTAAACTAGTATGATCGATCTTATTCAGAAATTAAGTAATCGCCTGCAAACGAGACTAGGGAAGTGTCAATGAATTTATTGCCGACATACCTAGTTAGCATTTTCCGATAGTATTACGAAAGTCATAAATAAGAAATTGAATTCAATTATGGTACTGAATATTATACCAGAGCTATTCATAAATATTCTGAACATAACTAGCACTATATTGGAATAGATATTTTACATAATTTATAAGGTTTTTATAAAGGTTTTACGTCGGTGGCAAATGAATGAATTCATTCAATTGTTGCAATTTTATAACATAGTTTATTAGTCAATTAATTTATAATACTTTTTGTGTCTTCACCTGTTAGTACTCCGTGTTTCCAACACTTCAGTTATCTGGTTCATAATTAAAGACGCCAGAGTACTCGCTAAACATTTCGCCAGCCTACCAGCCCAGAACGATAGACATCTAATTCTTATTCACGGCGTATAAGTAACAAACACGAGATAACTTACAGAATAAAAAAATCAACATTAAAATTTGGTGTGTGTGTATAATTTTGAACAGGATTAAAATAATCTGACAGAATTCTACGAGATAGCATCGCCGCGACTCAAACTTCTATACAGAGAAACGCATAGCCTTTTTAGACAAACAGTGCAGCCCACAGTTTCTGACAATCGGTTAAAAAACTAATCACATGGGTTTTTTATTGGTCTCGGAGAGTGAGGCTAGAAGTGATTTGTCCAGAGCAATCTATCATTCAAACACTATGGGAATAATTAGTGTCAGCGTGAGCATCCGGACGGAGTGCGAGCCAACAATGAGCCGCGTGACATACCATTCAAACAAACCATTAATAATTTTGAACGCTAGTTTTTCTAAGACGGATTCACTCTTGTAAATAAATGGTACAGCGGATTCTTAACTACCTACTTACGGAGACATTTTTTACTGATGAGCGTTAGCTAGTTAATGTCACCGTTCGAGGCAATTTGGACATCTCATGAAAAGACGAGAAATTACACACATAGCTTTCGGACAAGAAGTCATTTGCGCGAAAGCTGAATAAACATTAAAAGTGTTATAGTAAACGTTGGGAAGTTGAAAGAAGTGTACTATACAGCGGCCACTTTCGTGGTTCGAATGTTTTACACCGGAAAAATTTAAAAAATGGTCGAGGGATCTCGCCCGATGTGGTCGCACACCGCGTCCCATATGAACCGAAGCGGTGTTAACGACCTCTGCTTTATTCCATGATATGTTTTAATACGCATTTTAATAAAGCTCGTATTGTTTTGACTATGTCGGAATAAATTAGCTTCTGTCTTTACGAGTGAACCGCTTGAGACACCCGGAAATTTTAAACTAATTACTTATGCTACAATTGTTTCCGTGGACTATGTGAGAAACCTTATCGGTTGCTTCATGAAGTTCATCTCTGCTTTGTTGGTTTTATTCTTACCAATTGTTGATAACATATAAAGTTATCTAATGAATGTAAGAAAAAATATTGAATAATTCAGATGAAAATCTAAATATTAGTTCCTTTCCAGAACATACATGTTTGAAATAATACTGCCCTCTGTTCTTTCTTGTAGCTGCATCGTAAGGGTATATAATTTGAAATGAGACCATAATGTTAATGAGTAATTTTAAAAGACTAGATTTTACTGCTAAGTTAAGGAATTTGATAAACTTTCCACCTTGTTTGTAGAATTGTCTTAATTAAAACTTACGCGTTAGTAAGGCATAGTCTAGGTCAATGGCGTAAGTGCATAGACTTGAACAAATTAGCTTTGGCGACGTAGTAGTTATTAGCGGACTTAGCATCTGCGATTAATCTAGAAAAATTTACAGTCTTTTAATTCTTACTGAGTCTTTCAATTGTCAGCACTATTATGTTATCACTTATAGTTTCCTAGCAGTGATGGCATGAGTGCTTTACCATATTAAAATATTATAAGTAGGCTATATATTTTCGAAGATTGTTAGGCGAATATTTTTCAAACAAACAGTTATGTCATTGGGATCAAAGACTGACTTTAGAGCCAGGTTTCTAATCGCTCATGCAATGGCTGGTTTTTCTTTGCCCTTTTCTTCTTCTGCCATGGCCCATCGGATGTCGGCGACCACCTTTGCCAAATGTTAAATACTTCTTTCATATTTCTTTGCCTAGGATGGCTATAATATTGCTTTCGTCACAGTTGATGTCCTAAATCCAAAGCCGAAATTTTAATATTCGTAAATACTTAAATGATATTATGATAATGAAAAAGGTATGTATGGCACAGGTAAGCAGTAACAGCAGATCAGACACTACAAAACCGTGTCATTTCTTTGATCGACTTTAAGACTTAGTTTTTTTTCAATGTAAATTGCTAATTGAAAAAACGACAGTTCTGTCTCTTTGCCTTTTTAATGGAAACTTTAAAAATTTTCTTAATGGGCCCAAAATGTTCAAATACAACAAACTACGAACGCAGACGTGATTTGAACTGGCCATTAGAAGGAAAATAACATATTTTTATTCAACAATCAACACAGTATACCGAGAGTAACTTACAACTACAACTAGAGGGAATGTTGAATTGCCTGCTTCACAGCATGTGCCGTCTCCAGGTGGTGGCGCTGAGTTTCAAAAGCGGTCATTATAGTTGCATTAAACGGCGCTTAAATAAAAAAAAATGAACAGTCTGTCAGCGTTTATTAATTGAAATTAAAAATAATCTGGTGGTTATTCAAACAGATTTAAATGATTAAGAAATAACGAGATGGCTGGAGCACAGACAGTTATAATTAGTGAATAAATTGTTTCCTTGCAGTTAAATAAATAAGTTAAATCACATTATTATGAATATTACGTGCCTTAAATTGGATAGTAAAACGGCTAGAAGAAAACTATACACATCTGTCAAATATCTCCAAGAAATAGTCAACCTTATCTTGTTTGACCTAAAGCAGAATTTCAATTTCATAAATAATTCATGTAACTATTTATTCCCAATCTAACCATCCTTGATTGGATTTTTGGTTTTGGTAGTTGGGATAAAGAATTAGAACAAAGCGATAGCAACCTTAAAAATGCCAGTTGCCAAAATGCTATATCGACTGCGATCGGAATCTTGGCTTCAGATTCTATAGCGTTTAACAGCGTTTGGTTGGTTGATGTTTTCAAAATTATCAATTCTATGACGTAGCTGATGATTTGACAAGTATTCATTGTTAATTATCATCGATATTTCTATCAAAAATAAAGCAAAAGGCACTAAAGATACCTGCTTGGTTTCGAGTGATGTTGAATCATTACTTATACTAAATGAATAGCAGAAATCGTGTATAAAATTATACGGTTTGTCGTCGCCGTATGGTGACGATAAAGCAGAATACAATTGTCACCACCGTGACACCGGAGGGGGGTGTATAAATATGGCGTCCCTGGAATACCATCATCTGGCAAATCACTGCAATCAACCTGCCCGATGGATGGTCATCTGCCTCCCTGGGAGATAAACAGATGTGTTTTAAGTAATGTATTTATAATTGTCGTGTGGTGACGGCAGAGTAGAATACAATTGTCACCACCCCAAATTTCTCCCGTGGGTGTCGTACAAGGCGACTAAGGATAAATCAGTGATGAAGAATGGGCAGCAGCGTTCCTCTTATACCACCCAGCAATGCACTGCGACTTTTGAAACAGGCCTATTCTCACCACCCCAAATCTCTCACGTGGGTGTAGTACAAGGTGACTAAGGATAAATCAATGATGAGGAACAGGCAGCAGCGTTCCTCTTATAGGTACCACCTAGCAATAGCAATGTACTGCGACTTTTATGCCCGATAAATGGCAATAGACTCGCCACCTATTACATGGGACCTAACATAATTGGCGAAACGTGGGTGCTAGTTCATCTCTGCCTACCCCTTCTGGGATAAAGGCGTGATTTATGTATGTATGTATAATTATAAAATGTAGTACATTTTTATTTATATATTTCAAGAGACCTTATCGAAACTCCCACAAAATATGCAAATTTGAGACAACTTCGGGCACATTTTTGAATCGGCAGCAGTATGTTAAACTCTTCCTTATTTGGTAAATGCGTAGTGTTATGACAGAAATTATTTATTTAACACATAAAAGTCACACATCTTATAAACGTGTGTATTGTTTTAAATGAAAATCTGAGTCTACGAACTCCAAATTGCTTATAATTTACTATTAATGTAAAGTGTAATTCTTTGCACCTAAAACAAAATTTATGAGCCGAGATATCTCTAGAATGATTATTATCACGGGAAACAGAAATCTAGCGTACAGTTGCGTTGTCTCATCTGTGTTACGGCAAACAATAATTATGAAGACACTGTGCACGTCATTAAGCCTAATAAAAAATATACAATATTACACTAAGTGTGTACGTACACAACTTAGCTTCATAATTTATGCTAATTAAAGTGTTTAAAAGTTACAATGTATAATTATTATCACACAACGGTTCCGTACAACTGTATACGTCTAGAGATGATATAAATCTATTAGGTTTTTATTGCAATGAACATTTTTAGTTGTTTACTTTGTTAAAACAATGCTGAGTGTAAGAAGACAATGCTCAATGAGGGCTTGTGTAATTTCATTAAAGTAGAAGATTTTGGTGTAGTGGCCATTAACACTTCCATGTCGTCTTGTATGTCGTCAATAATTTAATACAAAAAACTCTTTATATATGTATATAAAGAGTTTTTTGTATTATTAGAACTACCGAAAACAAGGAGATCATTCACATCGTTAGCATTGTCTTGTAGGTACTTAACCAACCTGATTCTACCAAAATGTTGCTTTTCCTTCTGTATTACTAAATTAAATACTCAGCGGATTTATATTTATCAAATTTCCATTATCAATCTGTGATCAATATTTTAGTCATATTCTTGCTTTCCACTATTTTGTAACCATCTGTATAGTTTCGCAGTCCCGCGCTTGAAACGAGTTTCCCATTCAGCACACGTTTTCCCAAAAAGTTCCTTAAGTCAGGCGTTAGTAGGTCGATAATGCTCTGCGGCACTATCTGCTCTCGGGTCTGGACTTCATTTCTTAAAAGCATATTTTTCTCACTTAAAAATTCATCCCTCTATAGCTATGTCATCTTCATCCAATGATTAACTGACAGAAGTCAAAATAAAACAATATTATTACACTATTTGTAAGTGAATTAAATTCACCGCATTTATTAATTTATTTTTATTTATTTATACTTTAAGAAACATGTATAGTAAACACTGCCTATTTCGTTATCCAAAACAGTTTCCAACAATATTAAATTACATATTGAAGACAAAATATAGGATAACTTTAAGATAGGTATATATACATAATATGCCAGTGTTAAGGTGGCTTTAACAAGCTCATAACATATAAATTTATGTTCAGTAGGTATTTACCTACATTAACGAGCTACCAACAGAACATATGTTCATATTTGTAACCCATCCATACGGATAGGTTACTTTACCTATATTTTGTATAAGTCAGAGGTGAACTAGCACCACGTTTCGCCAGTTATGTTAGGTCCCATGTAATAGGTGGCGAGCCTATTGCCATTTATCGGGCACAAAAGTCACAGTAGGTACATAGCTAGATGGTATAAGAGGAACGCTGCTGCCTGCATTCCTCATCACTGATTTATCCTTAATCGCCTTGTACGACACCCACGGGAGAGATTTGGGGTAGTGACAATTGTATTCTACTCTGCCGTCACCACACGGTCACTAGTTCACCTCTGCCTACCCCTTCGGGGATATAGGCGTGATTTAGGTACTAGGTACTAGTACTGTTATAGGGAATTCAAATTGATGTAATGACTTTTTAACAGATGAAGCAAAGTGCAAAAAAATATATAATACTATCTCCCAAATTAGACAAGGAAACCACAGAGGCGACTAACCTGTTCCCAAAAATCCAAACGGAATATGAAATTCGACGCAAAAAAAAAGGCTTGTTCGTAATTAGCGCTGTATATTAAATAACGCGATAATAAGGAAGCAGTGTAAGCAAGATCGTTATAATAAAAATAGAGATTTCTTTATATGTACAACTAAGCGAGTGAGCGTCGTCGTATTAATTGCTTTACAGTGGCTGTTAACGCGTATGAATTACAGCTAACTTCTCACCAGGGGGCGTGTAGTGAATTATTTTAAATGGTGGCGTTGTCACCACTCTTGGGGAGTTGTTCTAGCATTCTTCGACATAAAATGCCGCTGTCAATCGACCTAATAGAAACAATATTGGTTTTGTTTCTTGCAGATCTAACTTACAAACAAAATAATAGAAAGGCTAGAAATATGGATACCTTAGGCAAGATGGATCGATTAAAATTTTCTTGCGATATATTAGTTTTCTACCCTCTATAGATGATCTTCTATGGGAATATGAATAGAAGCACCCACGTTTCGCCAATTATGTTAGGTCCCATGTAATAGGCGGCGAGCCTATTGCAATTTATCGGAAACAAAAGTCGCAGTACTATTGCTAGGTGGGATAAGAGGAACGCTGCAAGGAACATAAATATTTTATGTTTCTTGTTTACACGATAATTATTTGGCTTTGGATGTCTCGCATGCTTTAAGGACCAGAGATGTAACAGCAATCACTCTTGTGGGCTTCGCTCATGGTTTTAAGAATTAAATTAACATATCCGAATTTGTCTCAGCACCAAGCGGTTGGTCCTTATTTTACACATCAAGTTGATATTAATTTTGACGATTGGCAGTAATCAGTTACTGTCTTATAATGTCAGGTGCATTTTTTTATATATTTCGTACGACTTATTATTCCTTAAGATGCAGAGTCAAATGTGGATCTAAAGGTAGCTAGAGCAGTGCCAGCCGGCCCAGAGCAACTAACGATATTTCCTTTTGATATCGATTAAGAAGTGGTAAAGTTGATATCATAGGTAACAATCCTATAATAGCAACATAACAGTTTTTTTGCTTATAATGCATTGCCTCTACAAGAAGTCCATCCTGAAATGTTGAGAAGTTCTCTTTATAAAGTTATATTTTTATCTGAGTGCAATTTCTATAAGTTTGGAAGTATTTTCGAGATTTATCGCTAAAATTATGTTTGACGGGCAACCCATTTTAAAATCAAACATTAATTACTGACCAACGGAAACACTTAAGGGCTTAATTTGAAAACGGCAGTTTACCTTATCACTCAAAGTAAAATCAGATTGGCTGTGCTTAAAAAAGTTTTACGATTATTGTGTGAAAGTGGCAAAGAGGCTCAGACTTACGAGTCGCATAAAATGCGACTATTAATAAATGTTATTCCTTCTTTGAGAGCAATATCAAAGCAAGACGAACCGGGCAGATTTTTAGGTATCAGTGCCGCGATTATTCCGAAGTCGCCACACCGCCGACAGATTTAACGGGCTAACCAAACAACGCGCTCACAGAAATCTTTCACCTGAATATTTAGCTCTTTGAGTAAAAATAAATCTTTCCGTTTCTCGGAATAACAACAGTGTCAAGTCAACTCGTCTTAGAGCAAAGATTATATTTGTCATCAACGTACGCATTAAGCTCGTTTACGGGGTGATGCAGACGGCAAACGATTTTGTCGGAATAGCTGAAGTCAACACACAACAGATGTTTTGTCCGCACCTTCGAGGCGCGCTTTCTTTTCGCCTCAACACAACTTTGGATAAACAAAAAATTATACGCTTAAAGCGCGTCAACTATTTATAGAGCTGTCATCTCAGCTTAAAACCTAATGAGCCGTTTCTAATATCGGACGGTGGTGTTCAGTTAGTTTCCCTCTTTGTTTTCGTAATTACTATCCATGGGTGTCTGGGGAACGGCTTGCTTGACGTTTAAAATCGGCGTTGAGACGTCTACCGTGCTTTTGTAATTCACTCTGTAACTCAAACGTTTTCCCTTGTCAATAAAATGCTATAATGGCTAATAAAGAAGTATTTAATTGCCATTGTCAATAAAATAAACAATCTTACTCCTAACTTTGCATGAAAGTTTATTATCGCCTCGGCTTAGAAGCAACCCGGGTACATTCAACAATAAAAAAGGTGCAAGTCTCCCGACGAAAAGTGGCTACATAAAAACGTAGATGTAGAATCTCTCGGTACATTGTTACTTCAAGGAAATTAGCACGTTCAACTGTATCATTTTAATGACACTTCCGCTAAAACAAATGTATGCCGTTGGACGAGGAAGCCATCTTAGGTTGGCAGCGCAGCCACATGAGTAAATAAACGGAACAGAGAATAATCTTCATACAACTGCGCGAATCGTTTGCACTACTACAAGCACGGGGGGCTTGTGTGCGTTACCACTGGCCGCTGTCGCGCACGCGGCGATACTGGAAAAACACCGATTTGTGACGCACAGCCAGTTGCATAATCTCAGAGTTAGTGGAAGAAGTAGGAAGCATTTACTCTGTTCGGTTTATCTACTCTTGTGGCACAGCGTCGCGAAATAACTGAGAGTGGGACTTGAAAAATATTGGAGCATTAGTCGAGCCGGCCACCTGCCTGTTCACACTCGGCCCGCAATTTTTCGGTATTGCTGATGCAAAGTTTCTCGTTAATATGTAAATTAAGAGTTATCTGCAAGGGGACGGGGATTTAGGGTCACTTTCAAATATCGCAAAGTGAGCTACTAAATGAAAATTGAAACTTCACGCCCTAATTCTGCGCGGGCCCGTTTAAAGATTTTGCATAATTGTGATGCTAAAAAAAACTTTTTTGTTCTACGACCAAAGTTTATTTCAGTATACACATATAATAAAGTAAAGTCACGAATTCGTGACGCTCAGAATGTAACTAACGGACTGAACATTTTAATAAAGTGTTATAGTGCTTAGTTAATTCAAGTAGACTATAAAGAAACACATAAAAGTGATTACTTGCCTAATTAAAAATACAATTATTTACCTAGTGAGTCGGTAGACGTTGGGAACGAACGCAACGATGTTATAGGTAGGCAGATTTTTGAAGATATGATTTTGGTTATTATTTTATAGTCTCTACTATAAGTTTCGCCAGGTACATTTGCTCCCATATAGGAGGTGTGCCTTTTGCTAGCACCAGTAAGGTAGGGGTGGTGATAATAGTATTCTACTCTGCTATCACCACACAGCAACCTAAACCTCGATATTTAGCTACTCCAATTCTGAACTTTTATGCCCTATTATACAAATCACATATAACATATAAAATAATGGGTGGGTGCTAGTTCACCTTTGCCTACCCCTTGGGGGATATTGGCGTGAATTATGTATGTATGTATAAAATAATTCCCACATATACTTTAGTTTATTCCTCCCCCCCCCCCACCCGTTCCTTAACTTCTGTTTGCAATATTCTGGTATCCATTTACCATTTCACTTTAAGCTATATTACTTTAAGAATTAATTGTTTTACAACGAGCATGTATTTGTTATTTGCATCCTTATAAATTAAATTTGAAGTATTATGCACTATTATGTAAGTTTTCCTATAAGTACCTAGTTGTTACTCTAGTAATAAAAAGTAAACCAAATGTGAGAAATATTGTAAGCAAATGTTCGTGAACCTAATAAAAAAATTGTTTCATACAGAGTGCCTGTTCTAAGTGCCCCCTTTGGAATTCCATCCCCTATATCCCGTGCGTGCTGAAAAAGATTTATCACGGCTCACTTGTGCGGTTTCACCTACTTTAATAAGCGTTGGTGGGCTGCGTTTATTGTTCCCACTGAGAATTAAAAACCTTTTTACACCCAGCGTATCATGCAAAAAGGAATCTCCAATAAACATCCAAACAAACGATCAACATTAGCCCCACTTAATTGCCTAAATTATTGCGAACAAATTAACTTGTAACCAAGAAAGAAAACATAATATACCAGTTTTAATTCATGAGCGCTCTAAATATTTCAATGGCCCCCTCCGCTTTTGATTGGGGAGACGAATTTAATTATTAATATGAATAAAACGCACGAAAAAAAAGTCAACAATTGTATATTTGAAATTCCAACAAAATAACATTTAGTCGGTATGACAAAACCAACGCTGGACAGGCTTGTTGGCGGAATACTAATATGGCTTAAAGAAGAAATAAAGAATGGCATAATGTTGTGTCGTATTTGTAATATGGACATCGACATCGATAAATCATAGGGAACCGACCACAATCGTTCCGATGACATGGCATGCTCACAAAAAAGAATACAAGCATCATTCAGATGCCCAGTAGAATTGGGTGGGAGCTTAGCTCGCTATAGGGTTGAAAAATCTGGCAATTGTATAAAATCCCATTTTTATAATATCAGACAAAAGATATATTATTTGAACTCTGATAAAATATTTAAATTATTAAACACTATGGTGATTGCTCCAACCATTCATGTCAAGTGAATTATTTCCATTTTCTTTCAATCAATAATTAGCTACCCGGGTGAAACCTAAAATTTTATATAAAAAATTACCAACATGATTTAAACGATTAAATTGATATAGACGATGGATGGACGAAGGTATTAATTTCACATTTAACCTCATACACTTTGATTTATTGTTACCAATCCAATTAATCCAAATGTAAGTACTTGCAAATCCAAAAAGGTATTTAAAACTAAGTTACCATAAAAATAGGTTGTATTAGAATGGAATAAAATAGTGGTTGCCTTAAAGTTATTATTTCAGAGATATCGTAAAATTTATCTAAAATTGTTATTTATTCACAAGGCGAAGAAAGCTAATACAAGTATAAACAAATCTGAAATGTTGGCAACCTTAAATGGACCTCGAGTCAGAACGACGAAATGACAATTTTATGTTGAATGTTATTATGAAAACTTGTCCCTAATTTATTTATCTATTGTATCATAATTTTAAAATCTAACAGAATATCGATGTTATTATAAAATTTAATACGTGACAAGGTGGGTACTATAACAATATAACTATTGATTATTGTCAGCTCTGAATACAAAGTTTTTATTTATCTATATTAAGTGTTACATCAAAATTTTGCAGCTTGGTGGTTGCATACAAAAATATCTTGAATTTATGTTGGTTTACACATAGCCATGTGAAATTATATCCACGTGGGAGAACTGTTTAAATTATTTAAAAGTATGCATACATTCCCTTGACGATTCCGACTCATTGTTTGCGACTAAAGAAAGAGCAAAACACCAGCCAAGATGGAGATGTCCAATATTTTAGATGGCATAGCAGTCGCCGCAACGAAATCGGAATTCTTGCTTCAAGGTATCCCTAAGCACGACACGAAAAAACGGCTGTAAGCCTATATCACTAAAGTCCTTAGTTGCCTGTTGCTAAATTGCACAATGAGACTGTATCTGGACGTTCGAACAACGCTTTAGAGCCAGGTATGCAATAGATAACCATGTTTTATGCTAATCTTATAAACAGAAACATAACTTACAAATTTTCGAGAGCCTTAGAAAGTCAGCGAGCGTTCAAGTCGGAAGATCCTGAGTTTATTAGACACGTCTCCGTATAAGTGTACACATGGAATTAAGAGCAATCAAGCAGTTGATTGTTATGTTGACTTTTGCCCGTCATCGGCTATTAAGATTTCTTTGTTATAGAAACATGTTGGACTATTTACACAACACGTTGCTCTCTGAGCACCTTTGTAAAAATATCTTGAGGCTTTTTTTATGCTCGTTCTCATTGGTCAGCACATATCGCTCTCACGACTTTGAATGAAACCCTCGAGTCACTTAGCGCGACGTTAGAATTTGCTTTCAATATATGAATCGCCTCGATAACTTTATTATACAAAGTGAATGACGGCGATATAGATTGGTAAAGATGCAACAATGTAGGCATCTTTAGGTGACAATGAGTCGTGATTGCCGCGGGAGAGTTTGTAATTGAATTGTGTGGCTAAATAGTTTAACCTGACTCACTGACTAAAAATCTTGATTGGCTTTGGGAGTTCTATTGAGGAATGTGTTCGTATTGAGTTTTTTTATTCACTCACCGATACTTACCAAGGTAATAAAGCATTATGATGTATTGTTTACATCATGGTAAGTGATCGTGACGGTTGTCAGCTTATCCGACAATAAATTAGTCATTACTGTTAGATCTTGAAAAATCAATTGTTTAATACGGATTGCTATAATTATAAATAGCAAGCACCTATTTGAAAAATTGAATTTAATCGTCATTACTGTATTACTTCCAATCCTATTAGCCAGCCAGTCGACATTTATTTATAACTGCATATAGTTTAAACAATGCTAGATCGTGAAATAGTGGGTAGCCCACGAGATTTTACGAGTTATTCCAGCATTTGAAATCACCATAAGGCAGGAACGAATTGGTACGTAGAGCAGAAATCATATCGAAATAATTCACTTGGTTGTGCCGCAGGCAGCGCCCGGGGCCTCGTATACGGTCAGTTTGATAACAAGTTTTCCTTATAGAATAAACCGTAAACAATAATTTATTAATAGTCGCGTTTAGTGTTGTGATTAAAGTACTAACAATGAAAATTAGCATTTATTTTTTTGTTACTAAAGACAATTTTCCAAAGGTTTTCAAAATGTGATTTTATTTGTACGATGATGTTTACTTTTATCAATCCGTATTTATTGAGACTCAGGATAGTTGGCGTGTGAGGTCAGCAGAACAGAATAGCGTTACAGGCAACAGAACAATTTTAGGGTTAAAACAAAGATGAGGGTCGAAGGCCGTGTGGTGACGGCAGAACAGAATGCAATTATCACCTCTCCTGCGGATGTCATATAAGGCGACTTAAAGCGGACAATGCTCTACACAGACATGCCCGCGGGCATGCGTGCAATCATGCCCGCCGTTGTTAGGTAAACGGAGCCTACAGTGTCTTAATAGATTTGGCAGTACGAGAACGGGATTGGGATTTCATTATATAGATGATCGGTTGCCAAGCAGGTGGTATATTCACACCATTGTCCTTATTGAAACTTGGATATTTTTTTAATAGTATCTAGTATAATTGTACCTATGTATCGATTCTCTAATTTGAGATCTCTCAAATCTTATGGTTGGGAACGTCTAAAACATATTCACATATTGCATACTTTGTTTCGCGCCTATCTCTCAGCTATCTGTTCGGGTGCTTACATTACGTTTTGTTTAGCCTATGAATGAGAGTCCGCAGTTGCAATCTAGCTTTATGATATCCCATCTTGAAGTGCCGTGTGGTGATGGCAGAGTAGAATACAATTGTCACTACCCCAAATCTCTCCCATGGGTGTCGTACAAGGCGCCTAAGGATATATCAGCGATGAGGAATGGGCAGCAGCCACCTATTACATGGGACCTAACATAATTGGCGAAACGTGGGTGCTAGTTCACCTCTGTGTAACTCTTCGGGGATATAGGCGTGATTTATGTATGTATGTATCTTGAAGTGGGATGCGACACCTTGCAGGTCTTAGGAATTGGTTTATCTTCTTGAGCAGCTTGAGATAAATTTTGATTAAAGCCCGCTTCAAGATGTTCTCAATCTTTCAGAGGCAACTTTCAAGTAAGGCGATATTGCACTTCTTCACTCGACTTCTGTGACGGGGCTATGCTTCTTGCAGTTTGTTATTTGCAGTTTTTGTTCATAATTCAGTTCACATGCCAGGTGTTTTATTACCGTCCAGAATCATTACATAAAATTCCATTAAAAATAAAACTGGACAGCTAAATGATTCTCAGAAATCGGAGCTGTGAAATGTTATCCAAATCACAGCGATCATATTATTATTATAAAAGAAATTCAACATGCCCCATAGTTCTGTGAGCGGTTCGCAACAATGTAAGCTAACCTGATTGTCTTGCGTTAAGGGAAAGGCTTCACTGGGAACGCAAAGTGTGACGTTGAGTCTAATCCGTGCGGTGCTAATAGCCAGATTAATGGAAATGCCTCAGTGTAATGGCATGTCACTACTAATTCTCTAAATACTTTGGGCTCCAGATGTAAATTGTGTTTAGAAGCCACGTTCTCAGCGCTGCATACCAGTAACGATTATCCCTGAGGGTAGCCATTGCTTTCTAAAAGTCACTAACCACGTTTCTTTTTTAAATTTTTAAGCAAGATATCCATTTAGTTAGATGATCATTTTCAAATCGAGACTTTAATTTTGATTTGCATTGTTTAATCTGCTTTAATGTACAATGGAGTTCAGGTACTAGGCTTAACAGAATCTTGCATCGTTGCAACTATTTTCACTCAACCACTGTTTTAATCATGTAAACTGTTGGCTGTGTTGCCTACCGCATCTACGAGGCGAAAACCTTGCATTGTGAGTTCTCGGGCCTTGCATTCGAGCTTTCTAGATGGCTTTACGGCAGGCATCTCTCGAGGGAGTTCCGCTGCGGCAGAGAGCCTCACAGGTCGCTCCGTATCGGAGCGCACTCAATCATTATTTTGCGTAATTGATAAACAGTATTTTGTTCTGATAGTGTCGCTTTGTGCCGATACTCTAGTAGTTCTTTACATATGTCAAGCCATTTGCTACAGGTGTGTTGTTTTTTGGTAGGTGTATATTAAGGTTCCATAATAGACTGGCGCGTGGTGACGGCAGAGCAGAATACAATTGTCACCACCCCAAATCTCTCCCGTGGGTGTCGTACAAGGCGACTAAGGACAAATCAGTGATGAGGAATGGGCAGCAGCGTTCCTCTTATACCACCTAGCAATGTACTGCGACTTTAGTGACCGATAAATGGCAATAGGCTTGCCACCTAATACATGGGACCAAACATTATTGGCGAAACGTGGGTGCTAGTTCACCTCTGCCTACCCCTTCGGGGATATGAGTGATTTATGTATGTATGTATTTACTAAATATTATTTTAATCAACTAACATTATAAGCAACTACCACAAGTTCAGTCCGTAACAAGTAAACAAACATATAGCGGCAAATTTAAGAATATCGATTTCACTCGAAGGTGAGATTGGTTAATGGCGTTAGGGATCCCCTTAAATACATACTGACACTTCTCTCAGCTTGACTACTTGTAACACGTTTGATTTGAACAGTAATAATGTGGAAACTAACGATGTTATCTCTAAGGCTAACTATGAAGGTAGATCAAATGTAAAAAAATGCAAAAGATTAAAAAATAATATAGCTTCTGATTTTCTAAACGGGCACGCATATTAATGTGGTTGGCTGAAGCAAAAGAAGTATGTAAGGCTCGCAGCAAGTGGCAAGAAATAAACTATGCCTACCCCTTTGGGAGAAAGACGTGACGTATGTGTAGCTACGTATAATTTGGATCTATGTTTATTAAAAAATATACGAGTACGAATTGGTTTGATGCGTTATAGTTGATTTTTGGTATTACTACCTACTATTACTTTGTATTTTATATACATATTTCGGAATTACATACTTACTACGACGTCCTTTGAAACTTTCGTAAATCATACATCACTGGTTTACCTTAAAATTACATTAATAAAACGTCGAAATTTTAAAATTCCACATTCAGTAGTAGAGTCGCGATATCCATGGCGGGAGTTGTGATATAGCTGCAGAAGGATGATACGAATACTGCTAATTGTCAGGAGAATGAAGGATATATAAATAAATAGCGATAAATATTTTTTTTTTTCAAAAAGTTTGGAATAATCTAGATGATCTTGTTTTCTGTACAGTTTTAATTAATGTTCTTGGAGCCTGATTAGAACCTAAAATATCTGATGTTACGCTTATATAAATGGGCACATTAGTCTCAAACATGGATTCCAATTTATGTATAGTATACAGTTATCTCCTTCGACACCTAAATGTATAGGTAGGTACAGAAAACTTGCACCTGTTGTTATACTATTCATTTATAATATATTTTTTCGGGTGTTAATTTATTGGCTCAAACTCACCCGTTACCCAAGCACTATCGTAGAACTACAAATCATTCAGTGCCTCCAAACCCATAAAAATAGGTTGTTATAACGTGATGGTCTAAGCCAATTGAATAGTTCTCATGAATTCCAATATAATTCCATCATGCGGCCTTTCAACGTTGTCATAGGCCGTGCTTCACACGATTTGTTTATTTATATTGTGGACGCCTTTCATCTACTATACGTGAGCAAATAATGAATGTATGACATATCACGAGTCACTGCTGACGTCACCCCGGACACGGTCACATCAAAGCACACTACCTTGTTGATTTATTGTATTTTGTTAGACTTCGGTCCAATTATGATCGGGAGAATTTTGTGTATTCTCGTAATAAAGCGTTTACCGCTGAACCACTTTGATGTCTAATTAGGAGACGGTGAGATACGATAATATATTTAAATACTGTAATCGTTGATAGATTTACAATGACACGGAAGATAAAGTACGCTGAGCCGTGTCGTGGTAATAACACTTGCTTGGTACTCATAGCGATTCATGTGGTTTGACCTATTTGCTCAAAAGCAGCCTCAGAATATGAAGGTTTGAAAGCCAGCTTTATTGTTATGATGTTCTTAAATATACAGAAACAATGGTTTCACTTAACAGCTAAGGACGTCTTTGAACTGAATTTGATAGTAGCTCCTTCGAATATTATTTATTAAATCCACAGGTTAAATCAACTTTTATATTCGATGGGTCTAATGTTTTACTAAAACGGTTACAACCATAAATCCAACTTCAAACGGCTTTGGGTATTCTACTTTGCGATTTGATTAATCCAAACCACGATTGAAGAAACATTTTGCTTAACGGTCCCAGGAGGATTGTCGGTAATATAAACCCAAAATCCGTTATAGATTTCAGATTTCTGTAATCTTCGCGGGAATACTTTGTGCCTCATCTATATAAAAAGGATTTTGCAAATTGTCATAAATATTATTTTATCGGTTGTCATATCATATTAATTTAATATTGAGGAGTAGCAATAGCTACGGCATTTCGCCTGCGATTTCGCAGAGAAAACCAACTGTAATCATCAACAACCTGAAGATGTAATATTAATTCTACTTACATATACGGTGTGATGATTGTGAGGAGGCTGCCAATTTAGAGCAAAGTTGCGCTAATGACAAAACCAAAAGTAACATGCCTACTAACTACCATCAGTAATCTTGTTTATAAAGTACCTAGCTTACTTGACTCCATTACGTGAAATCTTAGAGCCCGTACCTATTTTATCATTCCTAATAAAATTAATAAGCGTCCGTTTCTTCATCAAGGGTCGATTTACTTCGAATGTATAGCGGCTTTAAGCGCAATCGTTTACACCCACTCACCTCCTGTAATTGGAGAAGATCGGACACAGTAGTGGGTCGTATCGTGCTGGAGATCGTAATGTAGCTTTTGAAGTAAATAATTATCATCATTGCACGTGGTAATTGTATTTATGGGTGTTGAAACTTTATTGGCTTGAGGACAAGTTTCTTGTATACTTAAATTGATAATATTAATTGATAATATTTTATAGGATTTAGAATGACCTAATTGGATTTTTTACTGATTACTGTTTTCTGCCGTTTTGCCCCTGCGTTTGCATCGCGAGAGGCATCTTTCACCTTTTGCGTTTTAGTGAACTGTCAAGCACATATCAAGGACATGTGCCATATTCTACATACACACAACCTTTCTAAGTTGTCAATTTTTTTTACATTCATACATTAAATTTTAACATTATTTGTAATAAAATATGTGGCAAATATTTATTTTGCTATCACGAATAATGTATTTTGGGAATTACTGGGTGATGATATGTTATTGCTTTCATTTTTGTTTACATTGATATTTTGTCGATTTTTTTTCATTCATACATTAAATTTTAACACTATTTATGAACTATTCCTTGTAATAAAATATGTAGCAAATATTTATTTCGCTATTACAAATAATGTATTCTGGGCATTTCTGTGTGGTGATATGTTACTGCCTTCATTTTTGTTTACATTGATATTTTTATGATGCCGATCACTTATTGCTCTGCGGCGAAAGCAGAATCAGCAAGACATGACCTACAGGCACCAGACGTTGACTTGGTGCATCGTAGTCAGTTTAAGCTCCGAGACAAACAAACAGCTACAGGATAATAACACAGAGTAGGAAATATGTATAGATACATTTATTCGTCTTTACGAACAAATTTTAATACTCCTTTCTTCTTCTTCTCCCTGCCCGCCACTATTCGGGTGCTCCAAGGTGTTTATTGGTCTACACCGGGCAATCTCCCTTAGTAAACTTTTACCACACCCATGGGATGAGCCGTAGCTGGCACATTCTACGTTATTTTCTAATTGTTTGAAGACGAAGGTCTTCAATACGTGTTGCCAGTGATGACGTATGGTACTGAAACGTGGCCCTTACAATGGGCCTCATAAGAAGGCTCAAAGGGATATTTCCCTGCATGATCATTAATATCAGAAATCCAGATCTGCAGCAAAACCAAAGTCACTGTCATAGCCCAAACAATTGCGGACCTTAGGTAGCAATGGGCAAGTCAGATTGCGAGGAGGACTGATGGTCGTTGGGGCGGAAAAGTCCTCGAATGGCGGCTGCGAACCAGGAGACGCAGCGTTGGAAGGCGGTGGACCGATCTGGTGAAGGTCGCTGGAAGCCTCTGGATGCAGGCAGCGCATGACTGATCAGTTTGGGTATCCTTGGGGATGCCTAATGCCCAACCGTGGACATCTCTTGGCTGTCTGATTGACTGAAAATTATTCGGAGCGTGCGTCATTGCAAAAATCCTCCGGTACCATTCATCGTGCCATTACTCTATGTTCTTGCCGATAAATTCTTGGAAAAGGTTTCATGCTGGTTCCTGACCTTCTTCTTTCTGCCCTGTTCACAGTTTATCTGAGGTCGACGCTATATTATGTTTGCTCTTCCATTACTAAAGGACAGACATCATCGAGCCATCAAATCCCGTTTGATTCATATCATCCATCACACGAACGAAGAAAATTTTTGGGATGAGAACATTCCAATCCATACTGCTCAAAGTTTTGTCTCCTTTGGTCCCTGATCAAACCAAGATATTCTTTGGATTTATTATCAATACTAGCTCGTCTTATGCTCTTGCTATTTTTCCGGCGTGGCTCTCTTTCCTATGTTTGGTGGTAAGGTAAGTTACTCTAAGTTATTATATATCTGTTGTGGGACTAGCTTGCTTACTTTGAGCTAAATAATGATAGCAAGATAATTAGTACTTAATCTCAAAAAATTACAGTTCATAACTAGTCGCTAATCTTACCGGGTCTATGGTCTAGATTTAAATGAAATTTTTGACATTAACCCCTGAATACAGAAACGCTTCTCAAAGTCCTGCTTAACATTTAAGTATTGTCAAATTGACGTTTCTCCATACAGATTCTGACAGGTATTGCCCACTTAACTTTCTAAGCAGTGCTCAAAATTTGAGTAGCGTTTCTGTATCCGGGGGTAAGTACTCATTAAAGTTAAATGACGTCTCTGAGTACGGCAGTACGACTAATTGCATAATTGACGGGTCTGAGTGCGGCAGTTACTGTCATTAATTTAGAACACTTTTTTAAAGTATATTTTGAGTTTACATGTTATTGTATTATACTAATGGTGGGAGTTTATATATCAAAATCCTCCGGCCCCAAATCTCCCCAAGGTAGTAGCATTATTTTCATCGTGATCATTTCATGCAAAACAAATAGAATAGAATCATATGCAAATGCTAATTACGATGGCTGTTCAGATTGGACTGCCGGAGGACCGTGTACAAAAATAACTAATTTTTAAATTTAAGAAATAAAATCCTGTATTTTTATAAAATGTCTTATAGAATGATAAATACAGGATATTTTTTGTTAAGAAAATGTAGAATAATTTATTCCAGAGTTGATAGTCCAAATAAATATTAACTAACAATTTGATGAATTCAACAACAAAGACATCTTTGGCATGTTATCTATACCTATTTATTTTATGTTAGTAATAGTATGAAGTGAGCATATACGAGTATATGGCAGGATTGGAATGACGAGGTCACAAAAAAAGTCCAGTGCTTATTTCTGTATTAAATTTTATTGCATCTATTCACACACCTTTCATGAAACGGTCAAAAGACGTTTGGGATGTCAATAACATTACTAGTCACTATGAAATAAAATCCAAATAATGGAAACAGGAACGTTGTTAATGTTAAAAAGAAATAAGTTAATACATAGCTACCTCGGTCTACGTAGAGTTGTCTTTATAAGGTTACAGCGAGAGGAAGTACCTACAATTACGAGTACTGTGGGTCTAAAAAGGTAACATCAGCAATTTCTTTTATTATCCCACTATGATTTACATTGCAAATCATTAAATAGTCACCTAGAGTCAATTTATATCAGGTGCATAATTCCCATTTACCGATTTACCAGTAGATATGAGAGCTTTTGCAAGAATAAGTATAATGGTTGGTTGATTTGCCAACAACAGCCATTGGATTCAGTTAATGCATTGCTTGTGGCAATATTGCTTAAAACGGCCTTTTTATACCCTCCTCTCACGTAACGATTCTAGTGGGCACTGATAAACCTAACCTGACGCGAGCAGGGTTACTATATCAATTGCTCCGAGTCTCAAATCTGATTTCTGGAAACAAGTTTTCATGTCACCAATATTTGTCTACACCATAGCATTTGTCTTAATAGTCGTATGTATTAATAGTAGTGCCATTATGGTAGTTATATGTATTTGTTGGTTGGTGCCGAAAACTGTTACGGAAACTCTAAAACTGCTGCTAAACTTAAACCTTATGTAAGTGCTGATTGTGATTGCTTTAATTGAAATATCATTGTTTCAATATATCCAACAGTTGAGGAACCACTGGGTCGCTTTCGGAATACTGTAAAACTGACTAAGATTCAAAATTTCACCATTTCCTCCACGTCCCGTGCTACGGGGGCTGGTATCGCACGTGTAGGGGAAAGGGGCACAAAATAGGCATGCTGCCCAAGGCGGGTACTCTGGTGTGTATAATATTTCTCATACAGCCAAGGAGGCAGATAGGGATTTTAATTTTCTCATGTCCTCTCTAGAAAACAGTGAGGCGGACGGGAATATATGCGTTTTAAAATGAATTTTATACATGAGAGTACGCGATTTAGGCAGGATGCCCATTAAGGGTCCTTCCCCTAAAATATATCGACAGTGAGAAATGTCATGGAAATTATTTCGTTGTTTAAAACACCTATGAAGATTTAACGTCTCTCATCCATATTTTTATTTACACCAAAGAGCTGCTAATACAGAGAATTTATTGCATTTTACCTCTCTTAAATATTCACGTTATCATTACCATAATATATACTTACAACAGTGACGTATGTACAAAACTATAGACTCAATTTTGGACTTTCAGTCTCTACAATATTGAAAAAAAAAGAAATATCTTACAATGTTCGGAAAACAAATCATGAATATAACTTTACATTAACTTTTACATTTATACAAGGCCATTTTAGACTTAAGTTATTACAAGTTGCTTCTGAGAGACAAATCTTATTTAAACAGTGAATAGGTAAGTATTTTTTACAAGTCAGGGCTGGATGCAGAAGGTTTAGATTAATTCATTTACATGTACAGTTTACAGTTTACTCTATGCGACATATGCAGCTACTTAAAGAGTATTGTATAAGTCATGTCAATCGTGTTATCATGGCGTTACAAGCCCGCGTGTTGGTCCCATAATCTGAACAACTGAAGTTACCATAAGTAGGGAACTAACTCTTCTTCACCGCGATAAAAATTCTTCCTCATTAATCACTTTCAAGTATTACAAGAACTCGATCATCAAGAACTCAGTGACGAAGTGAGTCCTCTATTTGTCACCAGCCCTGGTATACCTGACTATTCAGTAATCATAGTAAACTCGTTAGTTAAGATGCGCGACACTAATGACACTTGGCGTAATTAATGTATATTGTATTAATACATAAAACATAGTCGTCTGACTAGAAAATAACTATACAGATTTTCACCAACAAATCTGGAATTGATAATTTGTAGATTACAACTTACATAGAAGCTTGTTAACACTACTGACCTCGTATGAATAAATATTAAAATTCGAATGAAAAAGATATATTTAAGAAACTATCAAACAATAGAAACACTGGACGTAATTAGGCACTAAATATAAAGGGGATATTTTCAAAATAATAATTTACAATCTACATACAAATAATAATCTAGAACGGTGTCGTTTTTCTATTAGAAACGTAACACGTATTAATACCTATTTTTGAATTAAATCACTTCGTTTAACCACTTCCAATAATAACTACAGCAACATGTCGCAAGGTCCAACTTGTATTAGCACCTAGTATTGTCGGTCGGTCGGCGCGAGCGCAGCCAACGTCGTTTGCGAGTTGTCAACCTCACGGCGGCGCATGCACCGCGCTCATGTGTCCACTATCACAAATCTAAGCTTCTCTACCGGTGCATAATAATTATCACGTATATATACGTATGTATACATATTTATATTTGTTAATCTATCACTATTTACAAGTGAGAAGGCCCTCGCGACACTCGTTGGGCGAGATCGCGATTATTGTCGATGCGCCAGCGGCGGGCGAGGAGCCGCCGGTCAGGCGCGGGGCGGCGGCGGCTCCGCCAGCGACGAGGTCGACGACGAGGACGGGGACGGGGCCGGGGGCGCAGGGGCCGGCGCGGATAGTGCCAGGGACCTGGAGTACTCCAGCAGGGCCACGTCGGCGGGGTGCGTCGGCGGGTACAACCCTCGGTACAGCTCTGGCCTCCCGTACGGGTGGGCGAGCCGAGCCGCCGCGGCAGCAGCAGCCGTCTGATAGAACGCGGAAGCGGACGAAGGCGGCGCGGGAGCTTCGCCGTCTTTGCTTGCCATGTCCGCTAAGGACCATATCCTTGGCTTAGCGGACGCCGGCGTGCTGCCAGGGGGCGCTCGGGACGGTAGATGCTGGTAAGCGGGGTGCAGGGGCCTTTCGTACGGCTCTGGCGACTCTGGTCCGCTGTCCGCCCGAGATTCTGACCATTCCGACTCCGTTCGTTGTCCCAACAAGTCTAACCTTTGTTGGGGTCTGTCGCCGTCCTCGCTCGATCCCGTTCCGGAATCTTTGCCATCTACAACACAATACGAATAAATGAGACCGTGTAAAGTACAGAGTGAGTGAGTTTTTGTCAAGAGTTTTGCCACCAATGAAATTAATTACTATTGTGTTTCTGGCAATTAACTGTTGATCTGAAGGTGGCAGGATAGGTTTAAAAAAAAATGAACAACCAATACATACCCAAAGCATCCTTCCCGTCGTTGCTTTTGTGGTCGTCATCGTCATTGTTGTTGTCGTCGTCATCGACCCTGTTACGTGGTTCCCAGGTCATCTTGTTCTCCTTCTTGAGACGTCTGCGTGCGTTGGCGAACCACGTCGACACCTGCGTCAGGGTCATCTTGGTGATAATGGCCAGCATTATCTTTTCTCCCTTTGTGGGGTACGGGTTCTTCTTGTGCTCGTTAAGCCACGCCTTGAGGGTGCTTGTCGTTTCACGAGTGGCATTTTTTCTTCTGGCGCCGTTGAGATCCATCCCGTATCTGTTGCAAACAATAATGCCATTGTTATTGTTGGTTATTAGCACAATAATATTATTATCAAGACAAGTGTTACACGACTTTCATTAAGCAGAAAGGCCGGAGGGAAAACGAGAGAAAACCTTGGGGCTGGCTGGCCACTTGATATTCGAAGCGTGACGAAATTACGCTCTTTTAAAAAATATTAAAGCAAGCGTAATCAGGCGAAAATTGTGGAGTCCGATTTGGGCGAGATTGCAGATAACGCGGATCGAGACCGCCCCAATCCGTGGCGCCCTCCCGTGATCTACTCGACGGGCCAATGGAAGCGGCAGCATAATAATTGAAATCGAGATAAGCCATCAACTGTTGGCCGAGCGCTAAGCTCCAGATTATCTCAGACGAGGCTACACACGCGTCCGTTGGCGGCCGGACCACGCGCCGTTATTTGAATTGGCCTATCTTTATTAGGATGCAGCGTCCGTATCGCGTTTCTATTAAGCCCAGTGAATGGTTCACTAAGTTAAGTTTCGGTGCGATATTACAAAATTGTTTGTTTTGTTTATCGCCCCCGATTCTGTTCGGGCTCAGTGACGTATGTTTAATTTTTTTTTTCAAAGAAAAATATTTTGTCTGACTCGACAGACGTTTATTGGCGCTCGAAAATATTAGTAAACTAGTGGTCGCTCGCGGCTTCGCTCGCGGTTATGTCGGTTGTTATGTAGCCATAGCCTTCCTCAATAAATGGACTACCTAACACAATCAGAATTTTTCAATTAAAATGAACCAGTGGTTTCTGAGATTAGCGCGTTTAACCACCGAAACAAACAAACACACTCTTCAGCTTTATGATATTAGTATAGATATCTGGGAACGCAAGCTTTTGAGCGCATGGCTGCAAAGCCGCTCGGACTGTGCTCTAGGCGGGGAAGCCTTAAAAATGTAACGCCTTTACGCTTCCGTCGGGAGGCTTACAAAAAATAAAGCTCTACAGAGTTTCACACTGAAGCGTGGAAAGTCACGCTCCACGCAACAAAACGACACATTCGCAGGATACTCTACTATACAATATGACAGCGAAACCGTGCGAGCGAAGTATTAATAAACTCGACATGTTGTACTGCTGACAACTTGTTTGAAATTTTACAACTTTTCGGTTAGGAAGCGCGCGCATACTGTTGCTTCCATATGCTGCCAATGCAGCGCTTACGGCAACAGAAGAGGGTGGAAAATAGGGATGGCTGGGATAGGAAATTAATAAAACTGTCACTTAAATCGCAGAAGTGACGGGCATCGCCCCGAGGGGAGAGGCGCAATCTATTTTGAGTCTTAATAGTAACGGTTACGGTTACAATTCGCGTCGTGCATTACCACAATAAACTCTCTATTGTTAAGTGAAATGTTGACTTAATTCGGCTTGCCCCTTATTGAGTGAGTCTGGTATAAATAACAATATTCATTCGCGTTTCCTCCGCTAATGCAATTTCCTCTGCAATCAAATGTCGTTTACGGGGTAGCCGGCTACGTTAATTTGTAAATAAAACATCGTTTCTGAGCGTCGTTTTAATGAAGCCCGCAACCAGCTCTAGGCATGAATGGACTAACATCCATAGAATTCGAGTAACAATACAGAAGTGGAGCGTCGCCAAGCTTAGGCGGAATCCACAGACAAAAAAGCTTCATTTATCCACGGCGTGCCACTTTCACAGTATCCGTGCTCGCGGGTATGGCTCGGCTCGGTTTTTTATTATTTTGCTTCCCCGCGGTGTGCCCGCTCCACCCCACCCACCCCTCACCCCTCGCCTTCAATTAAATCGCTATCTCTCGCACCACCTCATACTTCCTACTTAAACTCATAAAAATAAGATAAACACAAAAATATTGCTCGTACCCGCTGTCGTTGTTATTAAAGTGAGCCGTTACTGGTATTCGGCCGTTCAAATGGTGTTTTTATGTCAGAATTGGCAGTTATTATTTAGTAATTATCGAGTGGTCTATGTTAAAGGGTTTCCTCGTGTATATCGCGTAAACACTTCACGAGGCAATAAAAGCGGGCGGGCCGGGGGCGTGTGACAGTCGTAATAATGGAATAAAGGTGGGACGCAATGAACTGCTCTATGGTCAGAACAGTTAGTCCAACGTCCGCAATTGTGACATTAATCTACGGAAGATGACAGCTAGTTTGGAGCTGCGGAGCAGCGGTTTCGAGGAGGCAATTTGTAACAAGTTTATTTTAGGCCAGTGTTAGAATAATTATTATTGTGTTTGCTTTTGGAATATTATAGTACCTACTCATTTGACTAGACCTGCCAGTTTGAAATACGAACGCGAATCTATTTCGGGCACCGCCATTGGTGGATTACACGCATCAAAATTTTATGTTTGAAGCTAGAGCACAATTAAGCCCTTCCCATTTGTGAGCGATTTTAGAACGTCCGAATGATTTTGAGTGTTTAGTCTAAATTGGTGCACTATAATTTAAATGGATTTACATATTAAAATTTCACGTCTATTATCCCCGAAGGGATAGACAGAGTTAAACACCTACATTTCGTGAACTATGCTAGATTCCATGTAATAGAGTCCGGCCTATTTCCATCTATCGGGCACTTAAATCGCAATAATATCCTAGGTGGTTGACAAGAACCCTGCTGGCCATGCGTCGTCCCTGTTTTAATCCATAATCTCCTTGTCAGAGAATAGAGGCGGTGACAATTCTATTCAATTCTGCCGTCACCACACGGCTTTATTAAATAGATATGAATGCTGAAAGGTGGTCCCTTTGAAATTGTCATAGGAATAGTCAAACTTTATTTGGTTAAACGAGAATTTGAGTGAGTGCATTAAATTTTAAACCAGTTTCAGAACTTGCAGTTTACGTACTAAATTTAATAACGTCCTGTAGTTGAAATTATTAAAAATCTGCTGTGCCTGCATCTACAAAAGGTTTAACAAGGTTCGTTTGTATGGGAAACTAATCTGGTGAACTGACTTAAACCTACCTACTTAATTTGTATTATATGTCATTAGTATTAAAATTGCCAAAAAAATCAACTTATTTAATGTATTGGTGTGCCTGTTGTTTGCTTGTTGTAAATCTGTTTTCTATTGCGCGCTTGACCTGTGTTTGCGTAAACTAAGCAATGTCGCTAAGGCTGGTCATTGGATGGGTGACCAAAAATTTATTATCTCGAGTTCCTCCGTGCTGCGGAAGGCACGTTATGCCGTTAAAACCCACCAACCCGCACTGGGCCAGCGTGGTGGGTCATTGCCCAATCTCCCTATATTCTTCCATCCATGGGGAAGGCCCGTGCGCCAGCAGTGGGACATTAAAAGGGCTGGTGATGATGATGATGATAAAATCTGTTTTCGTTTGTGTAAAATAAATACAAATGCACGTATTTTAATAAAATTCGTTCATTCCTACTGACTGATTGGAAAGGACTACTAATTATTGATTTGGGATTTGGTATGTATAGAAAAAGTTATTTGATTTTTGACAAAGCGTCTCTTGTCGAACTCACTCCCACTTATTATAAAACGCGGACTGAAGTTAGTCATGGTTCAAAATTGATTGTAAGTCTTTTATTCAGCAAGTAGAGGTTTTAAACTTTTTGGGTTTAAAATATGACTAACTTTAGTCCATGTTTTAAAATAAGAAGTGAGACTTGAGAGTTAATTGTGGAGGAGATCAAGAAACAAATAGTTGACTCATTAATGGAATTACAGACCCCGGCTTCTTTATTGTGATATAATATAATAATATACATTTTTCAGGGCTTTAGAAATAACAATGATCCAATTGTTAATTAGGACTTTTAACCTGAGAGGCTCAAGAAAATTATCATAGATACGAAGATTTTGGGGTTAGAAAAAGAATTTCGAAAAATTATGATCTTGAGGCGGGAATCGAACCCGCGTCCGCTGCTATCCGGGCAGGTGCCTGACCGCTCGGCCACCCAAGACACACTGTCAGTGTCTCGGGTGGCCGAGCGGTCAGGCACCTGCGGGTTCGATTCCCGCCTCAAGATCATAATTTTTCGAAATTGTTATCTAAACCCAAAATCTTTGTACTAATTTTTCTAACATTTATATAATGTTAAAATTAAAATCGAATAGATCATAGATACGATTAGCTTTCTTACTTCCGTACTCAGAGCCGTCAAATAACGTTAATGAGTACTTAACGTCCAAAAAGACAATTCAAAACTAGTCGCTATTCTTGCCGGGTTTATGGTCTAGATTTTAATAAAAAAATTTGACATTAAATACTCATTAAAGTTAATTGACGTCTCTGAGTGCGGCAGTCAGTCTTCGGTCTTCATAAGGAAGTGTTCCTTAAGTAATGGTGTGAAGGATCTTGATATATAGAGTTGAAAGTACCTTTAAGGACTGGAAGCTTTTAATTAAGCCTTTGCCCCTTTAAAGTCTTTTTAAATGGATAAATTTTATTAGATTTCAAACATAATGAAATCTGATAAAATTAAATCATGACTGTTATACGATCACAATTCAGTTTAAACAAAGAGAAAGATAATCATAATTTTTTTTTATATATAAAAGTAAGTAAAATAGTTTCCACAGCAATGAAAAAATTAGTGATTTATAATAAGAGTAAAAACAAATTAAAATAAATTGCATACATCGGCCTATAAAAGGCTAAATATGATACGTGGGAGGACGCAACAAGGCATCAGAACAAAACCAATGTAAACGTTAATGACAAGAAAGTAATACAAAACGAATCCTAGTGCCCATGAAATGAACAAGCGGCTGTCACGGAATCCCTTGTGTCAGCGATCACGCCGCATCGCCTCGACGTAGCTAAAAGAGAACGTATAGTGTTTCAACTACAGTTCAAATATACCAATGACATCGTCCGTACCCATATAAAATTTCACGGTGCAATATTTTGTAAGGTAATAGATGAACACTTTTTTCTTGTCCTCCAATGAGTTATCTACACGGCATGAAACTTTCAAGAGGTTAATAGTCGGTGACAGTTTTTGTAAAAATGCCTCGAGGTTCATCTTTTGTGGCGCAAGTATCAGGTTTCGTGTGTCATCTTAATCGGATTTTACACTTAAGCAACATTTTAAGATGCGTCGGTGACAATTTTTTCACAGTGCCCGCCGCCGCAGCTTTTTTGTCTGCCTTTTTGTCCGCCTCAGTAATAACTTCAACAACTATTCGGAATTTCGATTCCGAAGGTTGGTCCCGATGCGGACTCGCCTTCCATGATACAAGTAAATTACCATGTTCGTAAAAATGATATCTGATAAAGCTAATTATTCGTCGTCGTATTACGGCGACGGGCGCACGCAACGACCAATCTCGGGTTATGGACGCAGTTTTAAAAGGTACGATATACGGATACAGGTCCTAAATATTGGTGGGCAGATAGGGCGGCCGGGGGCGCGGCACGCCAAAAACACATTACCAGCCGGCAACGCGCTATTACGGGCAACCGCACGCGTCGCTGTATGCCGATAGCTGCCACCCGAACATGCTATCCGACGACTAATTGGTCAGCTCCATGCATAAAAACCCCTAATAGAAACAGAAACAACTGCGGCGAGGGACGCCCGCTGTACAGCTTGAAACGTAAATAATCACATAGTGTGCGATCGAGTGGTGTACGAAATTTTTTCGGTGGTGGATACGCTTATAATGAAGGGCCAATCGTTAGGTGAGGTGGTGTAAGGGCGTGTTATCTACCGGCCTGGGCGGCGCATGTCACGTGCTAAACGAACCATAAACGCACCACCGGTGCTTCATCCACAGCGCCATCTTTGTTTTTGTTTTAAGGGGCTGCCTGGAAACTTTTTGGTGGGTGTCGTGTTTCGCTTCAATGTATTTCTCTGTGCTCTCCACAAAAATCAATGTAGGTCTTGTACCTTGTATATGCATTGATACTTCACAAAAACAACACATAAATTGTCCTCTTTATCTGTGGCAAATTATTTTTCTGTTAAACTGAGGTCTTGACCCTATCTCAACGTCGTAGATAACGAACACATGAAACAGTTTTAATTAATTTAAGTAATTATATTTTAATGTCGAGGAGTCAAACAGAACTCGTAATTTGCTCTTTTTTCACTTAAACATTTTTATGTACTTATGAGCTAATTCGTTTCAAGATAATAATTGATCAGTCATTGGCCAAAACAATGTTTCAATGACATCTGTTACCATACTTTCTATATTATATTTTTTTGTATATTTGCTATTGTGTATATCTCACAGAAACATCTACAGTAATCTACCTCAAGTCTAGTACAATGTACTCAGCGAACCAGTTATCAACACTCAATCTTATTCCACAAGGATTGCAAAAAGTCTATTACAATATTATCTCTTGATTGAAAGACCTGACGATACGGGAAAGCTTTTCATTGATGCCACTCATTAGAATGATCGAGTATCGAGATCGATTTTAGCATTTTACTAATTTTATAATAAACTAAAATCATTAACCACATTAACGTATGCTTAGACATTAGACATTTAGATAAATCAGTAGCATTTGATTTGTTTAATCATTAAGTTGAAATGGTAAACAGTACGACCAATAAAGCTCATGTGGAATTTAGTGTACATCTAGAAATACTTTAATAGTTTTGATTATCAAATAGTATAAACTTGATTTGTTATCGATAAGAAGAAATCTCACAACAATAGAACAATAGCCTGAACATGATAAACTAGTCATAATAAAATATGGCGATACAATACATTTTATAGGAAATTTTCATTACATGTAGTATACATATACATTACATTGCTGATAATGCTTATTTTCATCACACCATCTAGTTAAAAATACATTCTTACAAATATTATTATTTAGGCCCTCAAGAAACGTATGAATTTCATTAAGGTATAAAATCTGTAGATACATTGGCTCAATTTTGTTTTTATTATTATTTTTTATAATATTTTCTATTAGGTATACACTTTCATCTGCCAGTACATATAGGATATTTACGCCAATTTTTAAAAACTAAAAAAAACCTTTAATTTTAAAATTCTATTAATCTAGTTTAGTGCGAAAATTCTAGACTGGCATTGGCAGACATTATGGTAAAGTTAGATTGTATGTTTGCCATAATTACGTATCACTGAGATTTCTGTTGTTATAAAATAGTACTACAAATTTAATCCAACTAATTTAAAATTCAAATTAATCGAATAATTAGACGTTATAATATGTGAAGTACTCTGCTTCTAGCTTCATGTCAAAAATCAATTTCATATTGATTTTCACTTGAAGTGGTGTTTATGTATTACTCGTTAATTTCAAGTACCCGTGGAAGTGGTCACAAAAGAATGTCAATTCGTGGTTCGAGTCGCGGGAAACAGCTTCAATAAAATCATAGATTATAATACATGCGCGGTAGATGTTTTTGTATGTAAAGTGGCTACTGCGCATGTCACTGGGAATTTCAATCATGCTCAATTTATTTGCCGCCAACTATACGTTTCATCGATACAGCGTGTTACTAGTAGGAGCTGCTTAAGTGGGTTAAGTATTTTCATTATCATAATAATCGTTATCGGCGTGTCCACACAGCAATACTGTTTCTCAAAAATAAACCTCTACTTATTATAATAAGATCAAGTTTTGTTTCTGTTATGTTCGAATGCTACTGAAGTATGGGTTATGTGTATACGATTACTGTACAGTAATATAGATATTAGAAAAAAAATTATCAAAGGAAAAAAATGTATCTAGAATTTTTGCATTACAAATGAAGATCTATCAGGCTAAATAAAAAAAATTAACTAAATAAACTAAATGAGATGATTTAGGAGTAGACATCAGGACAGATTGAGAAAAAGGATGTTAAAACAGAAAATAAAACCCACCTGAAATGGACAAGCGTAAGAGGATGATAATCTTCTTCCTTATAATATTGTGCACAAATTATTTGGATCCATAGGAGCAATGCACTTACAACGCCAATGATTGAGGTGCATACATTAAGTAAGTACATTGCTCCTAGGGTCTTTATGGCCTGCCTGTCATCACATCTTCTAGGGTACTATACAGTTGTGAGTGAGTAGTTCTCACATCACACCGCGGCGGTCGTCGACTGTCAGACGGGACCCATGATATTTATTACAAACTAATAAAAATATAGCTTACGATATTCCACCAAGCCCAGTCCTAAGAATAATAATAATTGTATCAATGATATACCAAGGCAGAAGCTGAAAACCAGTGTTTTGCTTTGCAGGCAAATTATATATGAGCTCAATCCTGTTTGCATCGCTGTGCCACGCAAAGTATGTTAAGGTGTTTTTAGTAGGTATTTTTCATACATTATAATTTTATTGATTTAATAATCGTGTGTTAATTTTAAGTTCGGTTTTGTGATTTGTGTGTACAAGTGATGCAAATAAATTGTAAATCTAACATTCATCATACATCATCTTGCAGCCAAACGTAAAGATATCGTAGCTCCGCTTTTTAAAATCACCCTCGAATCGTAGTTAACTCAAATTTTATGTGAGACACCTGCCCGTCTCCGCGTGATCGAAACGCTTTAAAAGTAATCGAAACGTCGACAAATGATAGGTGTTGTAAACGCCTTAAAACGCACTAAACACCTTTAAAGTATGTTTCAAGTGTAGTTTTATTGTATGGTTCAAGGAAGTATTAAGATTTTGGTGATTAGAAAAAGATCTTTGTACTAATTTTTCTAACATTTATATAATGTTAAAATTAAAATCTAAAAGAAGTATTAAACTGAAACATGAGCGGAAATTTAATCGAACTGTGTTGTTTGATTTATGATTGTTACTGAATCAAATCAATTTAGATAATATTATGTTATGGTTTAGAACTATCATTCTAACGCTCTCACATGAATACAAGAAAATGTCATAAGTCTGTTATAGTTTCATGAAGTTACTCTTTATTTATTTATTGATATGGTACACCGACAGCTAAATATAGGTTAACATTTCGGAACTTACATGTCTTATAAATAAAGGTACATATTTATATTATAGGCGTACACAACAATCATAAAAATAGGTAGTGTTTAAAGAAATATGAATGAAACAAAAAAATCAACTAAATTACTTAAATAGAGATAAAAATCGATACACTTTCAGGTTCGCCACGATTCAACAAGCAGTACAATCATGATTTAAAGTAGACAGTGCTATCGTGTACATGACCGCGCGATACCAAGCTCCACTGCTTGCACTGTTTAGATTGAATTTGGTGAACACTAAACTTAGTGCACACTAAACAGTCCCCGCGCACACTGAGCGGCCATGTCAGGAAGGCTTAAACAATTTGCAAAATACAATTGAATGAAGCTCAGCAAAAAGGATTTAACCAACAAATATCCTCAATGAAGTAGCGCATAAGGTCAAACTGCAATTTGAGTAGATTTCTGTATATTAGTTCTAATATCAATGTTTTAGAATTACTACGTTTGTTGGTTTGTTTATATAAATTACAAAGAAATAACCACTTCTCAGCGGTGACCTATCGTTCAGGTCAGATTTGTTAATGATATATTATATTGGTGATAGGTTATGGTCCATATATGGACGACTCTATATTCTTACGGCCGTGTGGTGACGGCAGAGCAGAATACAATTGTCACCACCCCCATCTCTCCCGTGGTTGTCGTACAAGGCGACTAAGGATAAATCAATTATGAGGAATGAGCAGCAGCGTTCCTCTTATACCACCTAGCAATAGCAATGTACTGCGACTTTTGTGCCCGATAAAAGGCAATAGGCTCGCCACCTGTTACATAGGACCGAACATAATTGGCGAAAAGTGGGTTTTAATTCATCTCTGCCTACCCCTTCGGGGATATAGGCGTCATTTATGTATGTATGTATGTCTACATTCTTCCATTCATTGGAAACGCCTGTGCTCCAGTATTGACATTAAAGGGTTAGTAATATTAATTTCAGGCACACAGTTCACGGACAGCTTTGAGAATTATGCTGAAAAAACAATTGTACATACAATTGTACCTACACTAAAGGCTTATATAAAATCCAATAATTTAAACAATTGTTGTAGATCTACGTTTAGAATGATAATGCCTACAGTGCCGGGAAACTTGTTATTTAGTTCGCAAGGCGTATCCGTTGAATTTCGATAGATCAGCAGTTCAATTCTTCTGAAAGCCAGTATATTGTTATTCGATTCAGTGCTAATTGGCTTACGTCAAGAAATCCATTTCGCTGATTAACAATTCCCGGTCCCATGGTTTTGTTTATGCGGCTCTTTTGGAATCATAACATGTCTGTCGAGGTTATTGAAAAAATAAACTTACTTAACCATTTATCATATATGCACCTGATATTAGATATATATCAGGGGAAGTTTGAAAGTAGCGCCAGTGACTGAGAGATTGCGGAGTATAGGGCTAGGATGGTTTGGTCATGTTATGCGAAGGGATGAAAGCTATGTTGGCAAAAGAATGTTAGGTATGAACGTAGAAGGAGAGGAAGACCAAAGAAAAGATGGATGGATTGTGTAAAGGAGGATGTGATAGCGAGAGGAGTGGATGAGAAACTGGTGAAGGATAGAGAGAAGTAAAAGTAAAAACATGTTATGCCGACCCTGCCTAGAGCGGGATAAGGGGGAGATGACGAAAGCACCTGATATTAGCAAACTATCGGACAATTTGATATTTACGGTTTCCGATGCTTAATATTGCTTGGGGTTAAGAAAATGAAATCTTTAAGTAGGCAATATAGATTTGCATTCTTAATCGCAGATATTATAAATTAGGAGGTCGAGATAATATAATTATATATTTGGTCACCCATCCAATGACCCGCCTTAGCGAATATTGCTTAGTTTACGCAATTGCAGATCAAGCGATTTCAGCCACTACCGAACCGAGCTTCACGTTATAACTAGCAGCTTCCTTATAACAAACTTAAACAATAGTGACGCAAATATTGGGACTGGGATGCACGAAGATAGATTCACGATGCGCAGCCTTGCGCGCTCGGCCTGCGTTTTCGTACACTAAGCAATGTTCGTCAAGACCAAACATTGGATGGGTGGCCTAAAATATGTTATCTCGAGCTTCTTCATGATTAATGCGCCGACAATTCGTATGCTAAAAAAATGGCTAATTCAATCTAAAATTCCCACCCAAGGGAATTTTAGATTGAATTAGCCATTTTTTTGGGCATCTAAGGTAAAAATGAAATGATCATAACCAACCCTTTAATGTAACCTCTGGGGCACAGGTGTTTCGTATGAATGGATGAATATAGAGAGTAGTCCATAGGATCATAGCCCATGCCTGTCTGGCAGATCGATGTACTCGAATTACAAATAATTTAATTTATTAACAAATTTTATGATCTGATCTACACAATATGTCACCGCTAAGAAGTCGGTATTTCGTTTTATTTACAAAAACAAGCCAATAAACATAATAAGTTTAAAACATTGATATTAGAACCGATATAATTCAATTTATCAACTCAAATTGCAGTTTGACCTTATGCGCTACTTCATTGAGAATATTTAATTCCACTACCAACAGATAACATTTGGCTATCGTCAGGAAAACGTTAACGAATGTCGTTATCGGAGAGTCGTGTAAATGTGTAATAGTATGTTGGTGGTTAGTCTTGGATCGGCGCCACCGATTCGATAGTAGCGCCAGACCTCACAAGACGTTCTAAGTAGCACAATTATTTAAGTACGAGTGAATATTAAGTGTCACTCCGTACAATTATCGGGGGGCATGTGTCTCTTTATTATTAACATATTAATACCGCCGGGAACATTGAATTGGTTTCAGGGTGGTATTGTTTCGAAACGGGTAGGTCACGATAAACGGTCTACTACCAAAAAGAGCCTAATTGCTATAGAATAAGGGGCATGCGAATAGTCAGACTGTTTCACTAGACGCTCTGATGACCGTACGTGTAGTATCAGCGCGACAAGTTGTTTATAGCAATTTGTGAGATATCAGACGGCGATGACTTAGTCCTTAGTCAAGTTTAACTGCTTGATTGATGGAAGTTTATCAATTTACTATCGTACAACACTTGTTTCTGCGAGCACCTATCTGTGTTTGGGTGTATTATGCAAGTTGATTCGCTCGACCATGAGCGAAATGAAAACAAAAATTTGCGATCTAATGTTAACCACGGCGAAGAAAAAGCTGAAAAATATGCGCATATCTTTAACAGGCTTGTAAAATAGGAAGGTCTTCATAAGTATGAACTTGAATAATTACGCACAATGAAACAAATTGAGTTGTTTGTTATTTTTTCTCTCTCTGGTCGAGTAGGTAGCATATAGGATTCTTTTGAATGGTCGCGTCCCTTATGACTTGGCTAGCTACCACCATCTTATCAAAATCTGTCGCCATAATAATAATGTTAACAGCATTATTGTGTTCCGACAATTTGTGATAAGATATCTAGCCCCTCTGTAGTTGAGGGTTCCAGGTGAAGCTCGATTCCATCTTCGGCCACTTACCATCAGGTGAGATAAAGGCCGAGAGTTTCCCTGTCTAGCATTAAAAAAGATCCCTTAAATTGAGTTGATAAACATATAGTTTCCCAAGTGCATACATTTTCAATTAATATAACCCGCCTAATAAAAAAGGCAACTTTTTTACATACCCGAAAATAACGTAAAGAATAAAGTGTTATTTGAGCAGTTTTAATTGTTATTTTGCTCACACGATTCCATTAGAACGTTGGACACTTTATATTAGGCACCTTTCAACTGAACAGTACAGACACGAAGTTAATCTCCTCCAACTAAAGTTCACGCCGAAACTTTGGCAGTTCCAAACCAAAGTGTACGTTTTGTTTATGCCACACTAGTTTCTATACTTGACTTCGTAACATGTAGTTGAGAATACATGTTAGGAAGTCATTTTTTTTTGTTAATTTAATAGCCCATGTGATGCTTACCTTTAAGTAATTGTAGCATTCATGTTAGTGTTATGTGTATTGTTACTATAATTGTTGTAGTGTGCCAATTGTTGGTAAGCCAAATAAATCAATAGATAAATACTGTCTGCTATACGAATTAAATGGTTCCAAGACTAATGTTCATAGATACACTATCTGTCTAGCGTGTCTAACCTCATCATCATCACCAGCCCTTTAATGTTCTCAGTGCTAGGGCACAGGCAAACCCTACGGATGGAAGATTATAGGGAGAATGGGCCATAAAACCGACCACGCCCAGTGGTGGGTATTAACGACTACAGATGTAGCCGTAACAATGCCTTGCTCAACGAATTTTCCGAGGCACAGAGGAACTCGAGATAATTTTTTTTTGGTCACCCATCCAATGAAAGGCCTTAGCGAACATTGCTAGTAATACAACTTATTGACGATTGAGTAATGAAACCGTGGTGCGTGATGATAGAGTTCATTTCATATTGATTCGAGATTTTTCATAACATTCGCAGCAGTAAGTTAATATATTGTAGACTACGTTATATTTGCATTCAAACAAACATTCAAGTATAAATAATGGCACATGAGTTCCCGCATTGACTTACGTCAGTTAATTTTGAACCTTACAAACATTAGGGTTTAAGGTCATATTTAGACCTTGAGCATAGTAAAATTGCGTACTAAGTGGGGTGTCTATTCATTGGATTGATTAACAAAACGTGATTAAAGTAAAAGCAAATTACGACCCCTTTGCAAGCCCTGGGGAGTAGAGATAAATATATCAACCAGTTTTAAAGAGAAGACCTACAAAAAATTAATTAGAATTGGATTCAGAGGATTTTGTCATACACACAGTAGTTACACATGTCATGGTGGATTCTAGATTAAAATTGGAGAGCTGTCTATTCTATCTATTTGGAGAATTTATGTTATACTATTGAAAATGAATCAAACAATATATGCAAACTATACTCTTCGGTTCGAAATAATTTTTTGGTAGTGTTTCCCAATATTGTCATAAACCCATTAATGCCAAAGCTGATGCTGTACAAGCCTTCCCATTGAACATACATAGTAAAGACGCCTAAACTACCGAGACCAACGCCTACATGGCCCTCAAGACGCACGGAGGAATCCGAGATAATTAACTCTCTTTTTTGAGTATTTAATATCTTCTGGTCGACCATCCAACGACCAGCCTTTGCTATTATTGCTGAACCCACTGTTACCACCCTTTACCCACTACCAGACCGACTGACACCTTCGAAAACCTCTCTAAATTATAACTAGGCACTTTTCGCCAGACGGTCCTAAAACGTCACCTTGCAACACTCAATTTGTACAAAAGCGCTATTGAAGTCAATGTCCCAGCAAACCAGCGAAATGACAAAGATGAATGATATCATAATAAGCGTATTCGTGTCGAGCCCAAGCCGCCTCGTGCCCGCCGCTGACCGGTAGGAAAAAGGAAAGAGGAAGAAACCAATGCGCTTAGAATGAAATTAGCCCGTCGGTCAATTACTCCGGGCCCGGTGTGGCGTACTAATAGCACGCGCGGCGCTGCCTGCATACGGCACCGCTCATTTATATGCTTTGGCGCGTACTCTTTATTGTTCCATAGATTGGTAATACACGGGAGGACTGCCACTTTGTCCTGTAAACCGTCGCCTGTACACGTATCCTCGATTAACTGTGTGCACAGCAGCAGCGTGTCGGTACAAGCCGCTGTGCAAGTGTGCCGGTGACATCATGTCCGGACCGGCCACACAAAACGTGAGCATACGTGTTTCACTCCGTCTAAGCAGCACGTCCTACAAAGTTCCGCAGATGACGCATAACAGTTCAATCGCTAATACCGACAGGTTGTAGTGGTCGCAAATTGATCTTGAACTACGAATGTTATTGTCACACCCGGCCAACTATCGTGTGACCATTATTTTCGAGTGCCTACAATGGATTCGATAAGTGCTTATTGTATTTCAACACTGCTTGTGCCGATTCCTACGCAGTGCAAACCGTGGAGATCGTACTGTGTAATTGATAAATACAAGTCACAAAAGCTGTTAACTAAGGAATTGCGTACGCATGTTCAATCAAATATTTAAAACGTCGAATAGTGCTCAAAATTAGCAGTCGTGTTGCTATTAATATTCATTTTCATTTAATAAAGAAGGACAGGTTACTCTGTTTTGTGAAACAACCAAACTAGGTACTTCCCATTTAACAACTGACTTGCTATGTCGGAAAGGAAAAGCTTGTGTATGTAACTATTTCCCTTGGGAGAGTGATTGACAAATTGTAGACGTAGAATCGCCTTACCCTTACTACGGTCGACCCTCAGCCCTTGCAGACATTCCCCTGAGGATTCAACGGGTTTTTCGGATTATGCGGACAAAGAGTCTTTTAGATTATTTATCCAAGTTATCAGTAATCATAAATAACCAACAGATTCATTTCAATTAGCGGAGGCAGTGTCAATAAATGGTTGGAGCCAATAATTTTTCGCGCAAGCGAACACCGTCATAGCATCGCCATGGAAGTTATAACCATTAAGAGAATACAATTGCAATTTCTTCCTGTCGTAAATGAACTTCGGCGGGCATGACTAATCGTTACTTTGTGTGAACAATATCGAGTGGGGGCCAAATAGATTGGTACGTGATCCGAATCTTGGGTGCTCCATCGCTGTGTTAGTTCGTCGAAATTCTTTTACTTCGTTTTTATATGGTGCAGTTGAATTTTCCGTTTGTAATTGCGTTGTTAACAGCGGAAATGTCTGCCTTGGTTGTCACCCTGGTCACGGCTCCACGATCGCCGACCGAGTCGACTAACGGGCTATAGCCGACTACGGGCACCGGCGCGACCATCTCATAAGGGACACTAGTGCTCGCCATTGGTGACTCATCAGATATGGCGCGGTATACGATCACAATAATATTATACAATCACAGTATCAGCATACCGAACACATTCATTGCACACCCATTAAGGCTGCTTTCCACCAGAGATGTGCAAGTAAGTCAAAGAAATTAAAGAAAGAAAAACATAAAATACACTAATAAGACATAATTTTCTGCCTTCTTTTTCCTTAATAAAGCAATCCTATTGGTGAAATATTCCTACATGGACTGTTTGGATACCTACCGTGGGAAAGCAGCTTAGATAGTAGGTAACTGTTGTTGTTCTAAACGCTTGGTTACATCTGAAAAAAAATAATTGATGTGAGGGTAAATGTCTTCTTGCTTTCTTTCTGCGCAGTATGTTTCCTCTTCCATTCCAAGAGTGCCCGAAACCGACAGGCATGCGTAGGGACATGAGATTGGATGAAGAATCGTAGCAAGAGGAAAGAAGTGATCTCTGCTTACCTCTGTGGGAAAAGGCGTGACGTATGTGTATGTGCACAAATAAGCACTTTCAGAGCATGAGAAGTGAAAAAAGAATTATAATTTGGGACATAAAACAGGAACTTTATTGTTCTTAAAATGCATTTACATCTCAGTTGCTAAACTAAAAAGGCCAAACCGATGCCCGCGATAAATGCTTAAAACTGATTAATGCAAATACAAAGCCTCCAGTTCCAAATTCGTCATAATTAAATTTATCAGCATGCTTGGAAAACATTTCAAGTCGTCAATTATGAACCGTATTGTTTGTGTCGTAAAAACCGCTTTTCATATTATTAAGCCAGTTCTGATGTGGATAATGAACTTAATTGACTATTTTAATATAGATTCAGAGTAGTAAATTGAAAATTACCGCAAATCTGAAACTGTAAAATGGATCAATTAATGTCGCTCAATTTTCATGCTAGAAAATAATAAAATTATATTAAATAGGTAATTCTCTAAGGAAACACGCTCGGCCTACGATTGTGTAAACTAAACAATGTTCAATACAACCGCCTTTTGGACGAGTGACCAAAAGTAAATTATCTCGAGATGATCCGTGTGTTGGAAGGCACGAAACTATCCGCACTGGTCTGGTTTGGTGAGTTATGTATGGACCGTTATCCCTATATTTCCGTTCATCCATAGGAAGGCCTGTGCCCCAACAGTAGGGATATTAAAAAGGCTGGTGATAATGATGAACAGGAAACACAAATTTTATTCAAACACACGTTCAATATTAATAGTATTATCAAAATGTAATAATATATTGTGCCATCGTTATAACATTATTCCCAAAAGATGTTTCTAAAACCGTCTACACGCTTGTTTGCAAACAGCTCCATAAATTGTAGATGCTGTCTACTGATCAATTAATAGACTAAATTTGAAACGTCAAATTCAAAGTGAATTTCAGACGGCCGGCCGTCTCGAATAAGTGGTCATTCTAAACGTTGCGATGACAGGCAGAAGATGAATTAACCATGGATATTCAGGAGTCTACTAGTCAGAGCTAAGTGACCGGGGCGGACCCGGGAAGCGTAAAGAGGGTATGTTTGTCCGAGTCATTTTAGGGACGACCCCGATGTCACTCTTCATTTCGAATCCTGCCCTGAGGCCGATCTCCCGCTACTCCCCGGCAAACACTTCGTTATTGTTATAACAAAAAGATTTGTGGACCGCTTTATCTTATTTAAATCTGTTGTGTTCCTCTGCAATCTCTCACGGAATCGAGGCATTTCTATTGTTGATTTAATTTCTGGCATATCGTATTGTGTTGTTATGTAAATAAAAAGATTGTTTTTTTGACAATGGTAGATTTCTAAATATTTACAATTCCTAGCTGAGTCTCGTAACAGTAATGAGGTGTCATTTCTACCACTGTTTTAGTAATTTTATAAGTACAATATCAATACAGGCGTATAAATTGGTTTATTTAGAAACAGTTTTCTGTTGAAGGTAATGTCACTTATTTGGGTTTTTGTTATATTAATGTATGTAAACCCTCTTAGCGGTTACTGCTTTGTGATTCTATAATTATTTAATCAGATATTAATTTAAACCAGCTTAGCTGATACTATTTATTAAGCCAAGGAGCAATATGTTTAAGATGCTGTTAAAATAAATAAACTGTACGTAGCTGTGCGTTTTGAGATTTTGAGATGAATTTTTGGTATGGGTTAATTTTAATTTTGAAAATAAATTAATTTTCTGGTATCTTCAGTTAGTTTTAGCTTGTTTGTTTGGTGATGGCATAGCAGAACACAATTATTGTCACTACACCAAATCTCTCCCGTGGGTATCGTACAAGGCGATTAAGCGTTAAAACTGCTCATCACAGTTAATGTGCAGCAGCGTTCCTTTTGAATCACTTAACAGCAATGTACTGTGATGTAGGTGCTCGATATTTTTTTTATGCTAGACAACGAACCTCTTGGCCTTCATCTCACCTGATGGTAAATGACGACAAGGGGTGAAAATTGAATCGAGCTTCACCTGGAACCCTCAACCAGAGAGGGGCTGGCTATCTTATCACAAACTGCCGGAACACAATAATGCTTTTAACATTATTATTATGGCGACAGATTTTGATAATATGGTGGTAGCTATCCTGACGGACTTGAAAAAGTCTTACCTTACCACCAACCAAACCGAGTACAAATTTGTACTGCTCTGGCGATCGAAGCCGGGACCTGGAGATCTTAATTCCGGTGGGCGAACCTCTAGACCACGGAGGAGGTTTAATATACGGCAATAGGCTCGCCTCCTTTTACTTGGGACTGAAATAGTTGGCGAAATGTGGTTGTTATTACACCTTTGCTTACCCTTACAGAGATGGGTGTGATTTATGTATTATGTGTATTTTATGAAAAGATACATACACCAGTTGGCCTTGCCTAATGCCTACTGACCTTTAAATTTGTTGCTTTATTAATATTTTCTAACATATTTTCATATTGTTGGTACCTAAACAGCTTTAGACAATTAGTTACAACAGCATGAGGTTGAGCTACCTTTTACTGTCTTCTATGGAACATATAAGGCATGATGAGTACACAATTAGAGGAGAAGATAATACTAGTTTAACGTTCAATAGATAAATAAATATAAACAAATATTACTTACGCTCACACCTATCATCTGGCCCAACGTAAATAGTTAAGCACTTCAGTTAAAGATACTAGATGATGGTATTTGTAATATACTAAATAAAAATGTTATTATAAACAATCATGACCCAAAAACAAATGACTGCGTTCATAACGAACATTCCTAATCGTAACTACCAGGATTCGAACCACTGGACCAAACCGGCAGCCAAAGAACACAATAGATTGTAGAAGAAAGAACAGTAGCTACAAGACACAAAATGCCCGCTAAAACAATTGAAGCAGCTGAATGATCATGCAGTAATGTGATAGTAAGTGACACAAACCAATGATTGCGTAAGTAAATTAATTATTGTATGTATGTACAATTGTTATTGAAACTCAACGTTTCGCAACTAGCCGAACCGATGGGTCACAACACCAACCACCGACCGCGGCGGAACGCACACTCAATTTCCTAACACACGCTGTAACATACTTAATTGCACTTAATTACGGTCCGCTTTCGTGTTTATTTAGTAAATATCATTACGGATTGTTGCCGACGTGAGTGATTAAGGCGCGAGATAGCGATCGCGAGGGACCGTTGTTGTCCCGACACCTGCCGACCTACACATCGAAAGCCTCCTATTACGTTATTAATACAGTGACGCCCTCGTCTTTTACAGCGTTAATTGTGTTATTTAACGCTTGTTTGAAACTGACAGATTTATTTGCAACGATGTTTCGATAGGTGTGCGCCATTTTTTGTGTGGCGACGCCGCTTTCGGGAATTTTGGCTCTTTCTCGCTTTCCGATGTTTTTTTTTTCATATCTGACGGATGTGGTGAATTTTGAATAGCTCTTTTGATAGTTATTGTATGTGGGCGTTATAAACACTCCATTTTTATTTAGAAGTAAATTCTTTCTATTTGACTGGAGCATGTCAATTGATATGTTACTACTGTAAGATATACTACTATGCCGTACACTAACCCCCCTAAGGATAGGTGCTGTGGTTGGTTTCGTCAGTCCAAAAAACTTAATAAGCCGCCTTCTACGACACTCATAATTATGTGAGGGAGGGTACCTATTGAAAAGTATATATTTTGTATGTATTTTATTTTCATTTAAATTAAGCATATAATATGCGAGTCGACAGACAGTTTATAAAAAATATTTAGCATTTGACAACATAAGTTTATACAAAAAGAAAGTAAGTAAACAACAGTTATCTGTTCAGAAAGAGCTTTATTCGACCTTCGAAGTCGTTTCATCATTTGCGTATAATTTTTTAAAGTTCGAATCACACATTATAATTTGATATTAACTGCGAGCGAAATTTCCACAGATCATTTATGATCTATATTCATTCAATGTTTGCAAGCTGCAGCGCAGTGGTGCAATTAAAAACGTATAAATCAAGATGCTTCCTCCCCGTCTAAGCGAAGCACTAATCTAGCTGGTTAAGTAAAGAATAGGTTTCAACATGGCGCCAGTGCTGCGGTGAAGTTAGTCTATTATTTGCAGAAGTTTTAGCGTGTTCTAGATTTCTTTTAGACACGATAAATCAGTGTCCTCTCGTGTGTCCAACTGGTTGAATTCAACTGTAAAGTCAAGCTCAATGTGAACTAGATAATACTTTACGGGATTTTCATAAGAGCTTTTTTTGCTTTACATAAGGCAGAGCTTAATAGTGCATTTCACTTAACTTTATTTAAATGACAGTCATCATTTAAAACATGTTTTTGTTTTTATTTACAATGTTTTTCAAAGAAATTATCACTATTATCATCATTTCAGTTGACATGTGTGTTGGACAAAGGTGACCCTTTGTGACAAAGGGACCCTAGGAGCTCTAAACCTCTAACGCGATCAGCATACATCCTTCGGCTTCCCGCGACAACCTACCAGATTGTCAATTGTATTGCATATATACATAAATCACGCCCATATCCCCGAAGGGGTACGCAGAGGTGAACTAGCACCCACGTTTCGCCATTTATGTTAGGTCCCATGTAATAGGTGGCGAGCCTATTGCTATTAATCGGGCACAATATTGGCAGCACAATGCTAGGTGGTATAAGAGGAACGCTGCTGCCCATTCCTCATCACTGATTTATCCTTAGTCGCCTTGTACTACACCCACGGGAGAGATTTGGGATGGTGACAAATGTATTCTACTCAGCCGTCACCACACGGTGCTTGTAGTTATTGTGTATCTGCGGTTTTAATACGCTCACAGAAGCCTAATTCTATTAATTCACACATTTTTCTACAAATAATTCAATAACTTCCAGCATTGCAATTACTACTTATTAAAACGCTTTTATGTTATTTGTTTTTTTTTGTTATACAAAATTGAACAACTTAAAATAATTAAAAAAAGAAAAGTAAGTAAAATAGCAAAATGTGTCTCAGCATGTGAACAAGATTTCTTTGGAAACTATGAAAAAACAAACTACGCTTAGGTAAAAACAAAGATTAAAACAAATGCTAACTAGCCTTGAAAGGACATGTTCCAAAATGGCCCATATATTTGTACACTATATAAAAACATTGATAAAAAACTTTAGGATTCTGGGAAAATTGCAAATGAATATAAAAAATTTATAGTGTTTTGGCTTAATTTTTTTTTAAACCATTAAAATTACATTCTGTAAGTAGGTATCCATCTAATGTCAAATAAAATACGTACGTCAATGTTATAAAGTGACATCCTCCTTCCGCCATGACGGTAGGCTAGGCCGTTGTGTTGCAATCTAGGCCTAAACATAAGTACAACAATCCAAAAAACAGAGCTTAAAAATAGGAAATTTAACACTTAAGAAGTGTTGGCTCTTATATTTGTAGTCTTATAACTACAAATATAAGAGCCAAACTCCATACATTTTGGAACATCTTTGATAAAGTTAAAAATTATATCGTTCTATGAAATTAGCACATCGATAGCATCAGGACTCGCTATTATTCTGCTAGTGACATATTCCTGGAAGTTTCTTTAATATATAAATAGACAACTGCGGAAGGTATCGATAGTAGGTATATTTGCTCATACCATAATGTACACATTTACATTCTCCTCAGGAGTTATTGTCATTTTCCCAATAATATATAAGCTTAGGGCGAATTTAAGAAATGATGACAACGCAGTCACTATTTCATAAAAATGAAATAATAGATCCCCACATTTTAACAATAAAGTCAGCTATAATCTAGCACATCCAGTCGATCGTGCCTTGTCAGCGTATATCAGAACGAACGTGCCTTCATCTCTTATTAATATTTTACAAAGAACCACTAGTGATACTCAATATCATATTACACTGAATATTTTAGCTCTTTCGTGAAAGATATAAATGTCAGAGCAATTTAATCTGCTGAGATTTTAGGCGATTCCAATACTAAATTTGTAGAGGGAATTGTCAAGGGACACGGTGACATCGTGGTTGGATCGGCGGTGGAAAGGAGAAACAACCGAAACGCAATTAATTAAGTTCGAAATTAAGTATTACAGAGGGTTTCACGTATTCATTCTACTGATCAGTCTAGTTTCAGTCTGTTAAAGATATTAGTTAAATAGATATAGATAGATATATAACTAGATATTAATGAGATACGGGGCTAACTTTTATCTAAGATGACATAGGTGTTATTGGTATAGTAAGAAACTTGAATTTTGAATTACAATTGTTTTGAAATGTCTTGTAAATTATTATTGTGAAATATGTTTCTTTTTTCTCTGGATATAGTTTTTGAGATCTATGTTTTATTATCGGGATCATACTGAGTTATTATTTAGTTATTTCTTCAGTAAGAAAATTTGATGGTTTGGGTAATTTTTGTGTAGGTAACATGCAGTGCGGGTTAGTGGGTATTATTAACGACTGCAGATGCAGCCGGGACCAATTGCTTAACGTGCCTTCCGAAGCACGGAGGAACTCGAGATAATAAATTTCACGATTTCCTCCGTGCTTCGTGCTTTCGTCCGGTTTCATTTGCAGTCGTTAATTCAATCAATTAGCACGGAGCCAGTATACTGGCTCCGTAAGGACGGACTGCACTAAAGTGGGAACACGAAAGGACTGGTGTACACAAAAAAAAATTGAAAATAAACAGTATAGGTACCTTTTTTTGTTATGAGTTGCATTTAATTAATTTGAGTTCCGAAAAGGGTACGAATACAAATAACTTAACTCTATTTAGACGCTCCGTTCCGCCTAATAGAATTCAAACTTACGTAAAGCTTACCATCACCAATTCGTGAACAAGGTGTGTACTCTTTAAAATTATCTGCTTAATCTCGTACTATAATTGCAAAGATAAATAAAATATTATCTTGTATTCTATTCTTTGCTTCTTTCAGGTTTGAATGCATCGGAGCTTTTACTTAGGTACAAAATTAGTCAATATTTAGGAATTAACTAGTATGTTAATTCCTTAACGATTGGCTAAAAAACTAGGTCTATTGTACATTTTAATATTAATCTATTTTCTTGAATGTACTTATCCTATGATTCCATAACACAAATGTATTATTTATTTACAATTTGTGTTACATAAATCCTCTTAAATTATAATGTGATAACTATAAAAGGAGAATCTTCTTTTTACTTGTTACAGAACAATAAACCTGCTCTTGTATCTCTATGGCCATCTTAGGATATTATATATACAATACCAAAAGATCGCTTTCTAGTTCAGGCGTTGTCTTGATGCAGAAACCCTAGGGTATTTGAACCACAATACCGCGTTGTCCCTCCGGTGCGAGCTTACAATTGCAAAGACAACCGCCGTGTGAAATATACTATTCAAAGCACACGGGTGTTCTCTAGCTTCCGCTGTGGTTTCAACCTATTTTAAGTTTTTCCTTTTAAATGCGAAATAGGCATACCCGTGCATTCACTCATTGTTTAGGTCTGTTAGCGTTACTAGAATTCGAAATATGATGGCTAATTTCCCATGTTGCATAAAAGTTTTTAAATAGTTTGAAATATTTTGTTCTATAATAAGTTTTACATTAATCAGCTATGCTCATATCCTTATTACAAGCACTAATCTTTAATTAACAATTCCATTTCACATTGGCGTTACTCACATTTACATGAACGCCGACAAACATAGATACAGTTCGATTATTATCAGATATAGCTGTCACAATTATCTGAAAACCCGTGTTTTGTGACCTTAACAACTTGCCGCTATCTGCCAACTTACATGTAGCGGCATATAGTCCTACCTACATAAGAACACATCGCTCTGATAACGATGCCGACAGTGTCGACATGCCTACAATTTTTATTTGTACTTTTGGTCACTAGGATGACCGAGGCCATCATGATGTATCAACGCCCCTTTCCACAAGTTTGACTATTTTGCTACATGAGGTCCTGCTACTGAACCTATCAGTCTGTAGCTTATTTTTCTTAGAATATTAGATATATTTTATAATCTTTGGGTTAGTGCTGCATTATGATTAAATGCAAAAAGCGACGTACGTGATCTTATCATTTCATTGTTGTCATTCAGTAGATTATTTTCAGTGCTCGTGTACAGATTTATAAATTATGCTTAAAAATATATGTCGGTGGAATAAGTGTACTTCTTATCTCCTGTTTTTACATGATAATAAATATTAAATCTATGGCATCGGGTGATATCGTAAAAAAATATAAGGTCATAGTAGGAAGAGATTTTTTCAATATCACTATTACAAAATGCACAGATTAGCGAATTTATTTCGATAGTCACCTCTTTTTTTAGTAGACAACAAATACATTTTACCATTTAATCCAATCTACACACATTAAATGATTTGGCTCACAACTCCATGACGTACAGAAAGAATTGCATATTTTTATTTTAAAAACCAAATACGAATGACGCCTAAAGAGCAACGGCAATTCTGTACCGTCAACAAATGGAATGTGAGATAGCGTTTGATCCAGGCATTCCCGAAAAACTGAGGCACCGAAAATTCGAAACGGCAGCGCGACGCTTCAGAAACACAAAGCGATATGCACCAGCGCTGGAAAATTAGAATGACGGTACCTACATAGCCAGTTACTGTCTGCCCGTTAGCGTTTATAGTGATTTGTTCCCTTTTTAGAGATTTGCGCGTCTCTCCTGTCGATATAGCTGGCTGCAGGGGGCTATCTGTCAATTGGTGAGAGCTCAATGCTGTCCAATCGTCGGTGCGGGAACTTGTACAAAAATTAATTATGCCAGGCAGGCACCACGTTTGCAGATTCAAACAGTTTTAGTAGGTAAAGTCTTTCTAGTTTTATTTTGGTGGCTCTATTTTCGACGGCTTTTCAACTATCAGAACAAAACCGCTGCTTAGTCGTGAATCTGAGATAAATTTGATTTAATTAAGAGATGATTTAAGTGTGATGTGGTTCTGACATTTAGGTTTGATGTAACTAGAAAAGTTATGGACATGAATGTTGATGTATGTCGAAGTAAAGGAAGGCTGGAAATATGGGTGGATTATCTGAGGTGTAGATGAGGAGACGACGAAAGACAAAAAAGAGCGGAGAAAGAGGACACACTGCCCGATCCCAAATAGGATGGGATAAGAGCAGGGTGATGATTTTGAAATGAAATGACTTTAAATATTGCAGAGCTAACTTGACGTATAGTAGTGTTAGTTTTAATGCCAAATTGTGCAATGGCGGTTATTCCGTTCCGAGTACCAAACCGCGAATCGATTGGTATTGCGTAATAGTATAATGTAAAAATTGTTGTCACTGTATATTTATTGGGCTCGGTAGCGGCGAGCGTTTACCGCCGCTTAACACAAATTCGGAGTTTATTTAGCAAATATCTGGCCGCATGCCTTAATTCAATTGTTTCAGTAGAATAACTTTAGGGTTGCACAGAATGTATAGTTACAATGGCGTCGAACAGTGTTTCATTAAAATTTTCGACTGGTGCGATGGTTGAAGTTTTGCTCAAGTTTATGGAGTTGGACAGAATGGTCCAAAGGATCTTAGTGTTTCTTGTTACTGCTGTTTTCCTTTTTCAGATGGATTTTGTTCAAAGGGTTTCTTCTTTTAAGATGCAGTTAATAATAGCTTAATTTATAAAGAAATTTAGGAAGATTTACCATATGGTAGGCTGGCATAATATGTTAACCTAGGTGCTACAGAGCGATCTTTTAGCACACGTTTTGATTTCTTATCTGTTGTTACTATAATTCTAAAGTTGTGTGTTACAAATAAAACGTCTGATCGGGACTTAGCACATCAACCTACAGTAACTGGTTCTTTAGTACTTTTTCGATGCTTTTTCTTAATTAATGATCGCATGCAATTTAATGTAGAGCTGTTTTTTGTCTGTATTAAACTGCCCGTAGCTTAGCCATTTGACATAAACATAAGACATAGCTATGTTGTCTTGCATTGATACCTACATCTGTAATGCAGCAATTGTAAAAACTCCGACGATGTTCTCACACATGACGCAACACTATTCATCATATATCGACATGTCTGTCATCGGTAAGAGGCAAAGATGAAACAAGACAAGAGGGAGCCAGTTGTAAGTGGGAGCCATAGGAACGCTTTATCGGTGGCCAAGGGAATGTGCCCTTTGGAACTTCAATCGTAAATCGTGGTGTTGTAAAAATTATGACTTACCCATTAAAAGGGTATCCAGCGAAGGCCGCGTCGTACGGGTGATAAACTGTTGGATAAGGCCATCCAGCCGCGCTCGCAGCCAGGTTTTCCTTCAGCTCGATACCGGCCGCCTGCGCATAATAAACAAACTTATTATAACCTCTTAATAATTTCACATTATTTCAGTAGATTAAGAAGCGCAAGATGTTTTACGTCCTCTGTGTGAAGCAAACAATAATGCGACGGTTTATGGACCAGGTAGGTATCACTCGCTTTTCGCAAAACATGGGTTAACAGCTTAATTTCATGGGTTTAACAAGACTGGCTATTACGAAGGCTTACTGGTTAAAAAAAACAATATTTAATTTTTATATAAGGGTAAGGTTTCAATTCACCATATCAATTCCTATATGTCTAGTAAGAAAAGAGGCCTTATACCTCCATTAATTCATTTCACTCCTCATACTCACATTCAATTCAGTCATTTTATCTATAATATTCTTAGATATGGCCCAATCGTCAAATGGTCAATCCATTCATTTCTCCTGCGGTCCTTCTCCAGCTTTTGTTAGAAAAACTTAAGTTAAAGTTTATTATGTTTATCTTTCATCACCATCAGCATTCCTTTAATGCCCCCACGGCTGGGGCACGGCACAGGCCTTTCCTGTACCAACATGAAAGAATATAAGGGATGGGCCATAATCCACCACGCTGGCCCATTGCGGATTGGTGGATATTAACGACTACAAATATATTTTGGGTCACCCATCTAATGACAGGCGTTAGGGAACATTGCTTAATTTACCCAATGGCACCGCTGTGTCACCGAGCTGTTCCTTCATTATGTTTAGTGCAACGCAAATCTATTGGGACTGCGGGCAATTAGTCGAGTAGACCCGCCCAAACTGCGTGTGGGTAGTTGATTAATTATTTTTCATAATGTTCACATATCGAAAATTAAAGAAAGACCATAGGCATGATAATAATAAAGAAAGTTTAAAAAATTTGTCCATTCGCTAACATTAAAATTAACCCTGTATTTTCAAATGCCACAAGTCCTTTACGATTAAAAACTAGAATAGTCACGTTAAAAGATTCGTTTCTAATCTATTCAATCTGATCTATTAGTCACCGGCATCACACGAATTTAGCGACATTCCAATGGAAGCGGTTGCAATAGCGACCACGAAACGATGAGCGTAAAGTTTATTTTTCCATGTGAACTCCAACTAATATTAACACCACAAATTCTTTGTCTCAGTTTCTCACCTGATTAATTCATAGGGGATTAGTCTTATTTGTCCACTTAGTAAAAAACTGGGGTCAAAATTACAGAGGTTCGGCTTTTAAGTCAGACAGAGAAGGACGTGGTTCGTTTATGCTATAAAGGAACCAAAGAGCTTTAGGCGCTTATTTGCACAAATAATGCGTTTCCTTGCAAAAGATATAATGACAAGGCATAGTCATTGGTATCATTGTAATCAATTTATTGAAACATTGTATTTATTAGTTCAATTTTTTTTATCGTAGTCGGTATATCGGTGAAGAAAGTACCTAAAATAAATGATTGCAAATAAAATAATATAATTTTAAGTTTCTTTTGAAGGTATATATTTCTCTGACATCCAAGGTCGGAACAATGCTATTAGTAGAATTTTAATACGAGCATAGCTGTCCTACTGTGGGGTGAAGCAGCCCAAGGTGGGTATACTGACCAAAACAGGCAATCGCTCTAAAAATAATGTTTCATTAACGCACACATTCCCGCCAGCCTCGTTGTCAGCGTCCTTTATGGGGCAAGTGGAAATTTAAGCTCCCATCTGTTCCTTCAGCTGTATGAATAATATTTCATATAAAAGAGTATCCGCCGTGTGGTGACGGCAAATCAGAATATAATTGTCACTACCCCCAGTCTCTCCCGTGGGATTTATAAGGCGACTGTACGGGGGCAGTTAAGGCAGCAGCGATGAGTAATGGGCTGTAGCGTACCTCTTATACCACCTAGAATATACTCCGATTTACATGCCTAATAGATTGCAATAGGCTCGCTACCAATACATGGGATCTAACATAATTAGTACAACGTGGGTGTTAATTCACCTCTGCCTAACCCCTTCCGGGATAAATAGGCATGATAATTATGCACCTAAATATTTGCTTTGAGCGGTATGCCCACTTTGGTTTACCTTACCCTATACCCGTGTCAGTCTCCCATTTATTGCCACCTCACAATTCATAATCACATTAAATAAAAATATTGTAAATACCCCTCTCACGTTTCCGGTAGCTTTAACGTAATCCATTATAAAAATGATCCTCGTCGGAATGATTTCTTGATCGATCGCTCCAATGTTCCGTCTTAACTATTATTATTTAATGGGCAGAGATACGCGGAGACTACATCAATCATCTGTCGCTCGACAAATGTATCTTTTTTGTCTCTCACAAGGACTGTTGAACTTTGCTTTCTTTTATGTCGTCGTGATAAACAAATGAATTTATTGCTAGCATTTGTTCGCTTGTAACATTACTATGATGAATGTTTGCCACATGCAGTTGGTAGTGTAAAAAGCGGATTACTTGGTAACTTTAGCGTATTTTTGCTTGCATCGTGATATTTGTAATCACACGAGAGGGTAGTAACATAAATCCTGCAATTATGCGTTGGGTGGGGGTTAAAAATTTATAGCGACGCATTAAAAATAACTGTGGACTCTTAATGCGGTCAACCAGGATAAATCTATCAAAAGATTTTGTTGTCCAACAACTTCATTGGTGGCCGAATCGAAAATCCGATAATAAATTTTACTCAAGTACGACAGCGTAATCCAGTCGCTCTGTCGCTCTTTGTTGCTTCGACCTCTCTGATGGGTATAATTCCAGTATTCTGTTACCTCAAATAATCTCACAAAGTCGTAACGCAAATATGCTCTTGGATTTATTGCACCTTGTACGGCATTAGCTGACGGCTCACGCGGTGTCAGAAAATTATGTGCAAAAATTGTGTTACCGCTATTTATATCGTTAATGTAGATGTACGTACATTCATCAACAATATCTAGGGATATTTTATGTACACCTACTTCATGTTCTGTCAGTCTCCATTCTGATAATACTAACATATTCTTTGTAGTTTGTCAATGACTTAGCTAATTATGGTCATCCGTCATAACATTGAATAAATTGCAGTAGCAGTATAGAAATTGTCAGTATTTTTAAAATGATCTCCGATACAACATAAAGTGAAGTTAATAAAATATCCTTAGATAAAGTTGATGAGTGTATTTTAGATATTTGCGCTCTTAACAAACTATTTTAGTGCCTTATTTAAACCGGCACAGTGCCATGGGACGCATTTTTGAATATTTAAACATAACATGTCATCGTATATAATAATTACATATTATTACAGTTGTTCTTTATCGTTTACCTGCTATTATAAAGACATGATGAATATTAACACTCTAAACCCCTTTTACAAAGGCATGAACTAATAAACTTTTTATTGAATGAATATGTATAATCCTTTGAATGGTTCCGCGGACACGCAGACGCAGGTAAAATTGTTAACTTTATCGTTAAATGTCAACAAGTTGAAATGACTAAGCTTCTATCTATTAGACCATTTTTGGATTAACATAAGAACTAAGTGATTAAAGTGATACATCTTCAAGGGAAGCTTTTAGTTATCGAGCTATAAAACTGGCAATATTTTCATGTATATCGAAAGCTCACGAAATTCACGTTATTTCTTATTATTACAATGTTTATACGTTTGTGGATGTACGTTTTTTTATAGATATTATTTTCTTTTTTACCCTTTCAGTTTAACGGCAAAAACTTTACTACCAATTAAATACTTTCTAAAAGTATGAAGCACCAAGAAATTGTTCTATGATCACAATGAGTAGAATCGTGGGTGTTGAAACACCTCTGTCTATCACAGCGGGGATAACTAAGCGTGATTTACCTATGTATGAATCAACAATGATGAAAAATCTCCGTTCTGTTTAAAAAGCAAAATTAATTCTCTTTATTGAGATTTCGGGAGTTCTCTTTGGGAATATTTTTACCTTAAATTTGTTAGAACGTTTAAACTTACAATACTTCCTAATAATTTTAAAATTTTGAAAACCAATGCGGTTTTCGGTACCTAAATGAAATTGTAGTTCGGCTTTGTCATTCAACATTTTATTTTAGTATACGCCCCAGAGATTAAAATGACTGATAAACGTATCATAATCACATTTAACTGAATTATCTATTAGGTAATGAATAAAGGTCCCTTTTCATTACTAGATAATTTAATTACATGTTAAATTTATTTGCATTAAATTTACTTGCATGTTTGCCGACTACGGTAGCAATTTTAATAGCGCATAATTTTTTATCGTCTTGAAATTGAAATGGTAATACATGTATACGTATCATCCACATTTCATAAAGTATTACTACAAGGCCGCATCTCATTTTGGACCATATTCTTAGAGCAGCAGTAGTCTTTTTCCAATAGGCTAATTTCCATTTCCTGTCACGAAAAAAACATGTGTGCCAGAGGCTAATTAAGTATCATTATTTCATTGCAATTTGCTTATAAAAATAAAGACAGCTCTTTTTTAATATCATTAACTAGTACCTGGATCATAACTTGATTATAGAACAATTGTGATTGACCCAAACCCATTACCATTTTTTTCAAATAAAAAAGTACCTATCTAATGTTTATTTGGTTTTTAAAAAATCTCAAACAAATTGTAATTTTTTGTTATTAAATATTAAGTAGTATAATTACTACAGATAAAGAATTAAAAGTGTTTAAATCAAATTGAGTATATCATTTTAATTTTTCGTATTCTATAGAATAAAACATTATAAGGCTTAGTGATAGGAAGGTACAACACACACTGCTGATTGAATAGGCAGTATGCTAGGTTTGTTTCCTTTTTTAATCATTAATAGTGATTGATAATTACTTGGATCCTTTATGCATAATTTACTATGATTAAAGTCAGCATTCTGTTTGCTACCCAAAGGACCATTGAATAATTAGATTTGATTTTATTTAATGTTTAGCATCGATTACGATGTATCAATTTCGTTTATAACATTAGGCTATACTGAAATATTATCTAACTTCATCGAATTAATATTCTATTTATAGTAGGCGCATTGTTTTTTAATTAGAAAAAAGTAAAGTGCATCAAAAAACTAAAGGTTCATCCCATTGACGGGTCGGCGTCGGCGGCGGCCCAACTTAACACTTTTGCCACAGATGATATATGATCATATCTTTATGAATGATTGAATCATCTGCCTTGACACGTTCACGGCCCCACCTTTTCACACCTCCCTCAAAAAGTTTTACTACGCATCATATTTTACGTACCGTGGCTACTTTTATGTTATTATGGTCATTATCATTCAAAGTCACTACCCACACATGGTGGAGATTCGTCTAGCGCGGGGAGTGTTTTTTTATTACATTTCCTTTTTTTGACCAAAATAAAAAATGGAGACCGCTTTTGTGACGAGCACGGTGAACGTTGTTGAGTTGTAAATAGATGGCTAGTATAATAAGCGGTCAGAAACACTATTAGCCACGAATCTAAATATTTTGGACGTGATAAAAGTGCTCATTAAGGTTGATGGTGTGACAAAATGAAGCAACCTGGCGATTGTGTGAAGAGGTAATCCGATTGCACGTAACACAGACTCCGACAGAGCATTTTAATCCCGGAGAAAGGAATTGTTAAACGTATTAAGTTATTAATCTGTGCTCAAGGCAAAACAACTTTTTTTGTGGTACCTAATTGACAAAGGAGCATACATCATAGGATTATTATTTTCATTCGTACCTACGCATTCTTTACATCGTAAAACGTATTGTGGTGCCTACTTAACGCAGTCACGGATCCTGTTTCTAAAGTACACTATTTTGACAACATATCCTAATTATTCTAAAGTAATGCCTTTGTTGGATCTGTCGAAAAAAGTTAACGACAGAAATAATCTGCTCCGCTGTAGACGTCTATAATCCCTTCAATTTATTTGATATCTCGTTTTCAAGCGGTGGTATTGGCTTAAGCTCTTGTGAACTTAATTAATTTTAGCTGTTGTTTGATGCGATTATGACAGTAGGGCTACTTGGTGCTGCCTGCAGCTTTGTTGTAGCTTTGTTCCTTACAGCGTCACTGCAGGCAGGTATGGGATAATCAGAATTAGATTACATCGCAACCGCATCAGGTTTAGATTCAATTATTTTACCAACAGCAACATTGCGATAGATGTATTTCCAGAAGATTACAATAGTGAAATGGGTAGTATCAATGACGATACGATAGAACTTACAAATGAACTAGCTTTTCCGTACTCAATAAGCCATTGAAAGCCAAGTACTAATTTTCAATATACAAATATCGTGCTGTTAAATTTAACGACTGCTGACTTAGATAGCGTCCGACAATAAGATTCTCTTAGGATCATTAAAGCAATGAGAGCAAAATAAAATGGTTTAAGCCACTCCACAGTCTGCAAGCACAGACTGGATAGTACAGAAACATGTCAATGAAACTAGTTTTAAATATGTGACTGTATGCTTTCGTTCGACCATTGGTCCATAAACAGCGCCTGTTTCGCGGTTTGCTCCATCTGTAGGTTTTATTACGCTAAAATTAAATTATACGGCCCATTTATTACAAAGAATACGTCCAGGCTCGACAATTACATCAATAATATAACATGTACCCACTTTACTGATCTAGCCTATACCAGTCGGTGTTCAACTGTTTCTGAGGATAATTTACGAGGACCAGTCCTGCCTTACATGGTTCATTATGTGCACATAATAAGTTGCACCGTTTTGCAGCGATAAATTATAAGAATAACAGCATGGGTTTTGTTAGCGCAAACACCTTAAGCGGTTAACCTACCTTGTGGGCACTGCAAATAAGTGTCCCTAGTAAGAATAAGTGCTAATCCATACTAACAGCGTTCGGATAGAAGGGCGGTTGGTCCGCGGCGAGCGCAGGGAAGTAGGCAGCCATCCCCGCGGCGGTGGCGGCGGCTGCGTCGGAGTACGGTGCGCTGTACATGGACAGGGGCACGCCCGAAGCAAGCCGCTGGTAGTTGAGGAACTCGTACTGGCACGAGCACACCGTTTGGCCGGTGATAGGGTCTTGGAATATGGGCCGGCCGGTGTCGCAGCACCGCGGGGCGGCGGCGGGCGAGCTCGGCCGAGCGGCCCCGCTCGCTCCGCCCGCTCCGCTCATTCCCGCTTGCGCCGCCGGCGGACTGTTTGAAGCTGTCGATATGGTGCTCTGTAAGTTGTAAATTTTGAAATGCCTTTATGGCGGGCTTCGTCATTCGCAGGTGCAATGTTATTGCGGTACACAGTCTGGAGGCCTCCGACGCACAGCAAACGTAATCGCAAGCAACCGTTACAACCCATTGATACATTAACGTGGCCGCTATCAATCAGACTATTGTTTGGCGACGCGACTAACTGAGCGAGCAAAAAAATAAATTAGCATTGCAAAATCCGCTTGATGGATAATAAATGACAATTTAATGAATGTGAAAGGGGTGAGCTCAAGGAATCCTGGGCGTGCCCGCTGCAACAATGTACGCAAATTTTGTACGCTTTACTTCCTTTAATATTTGTACAGAAAATCAGTGCTCCAATATGATACGTTTGAGGAGTTTTGAATCGAACGACAAAGGGCTGGGGCGAAGCATTTATTGTTGTTATAATAGATTTATTCAGCGGACTACCTGAATCGATGCGCGGTCTTAAAATAAATATCCGACCGTTGTCCGAACGTAATAAAGCGTAAGATGCGAACTGTGGTCGTACGACCTTATTGAATCGAGCACTGCAGACTCGTCCGCGGATAAATAACTTTCTAAATATTTGTCATTGGAATGAAAAATGGTCCCCAGCCGTCCGACGTTCATTGTGTTCTCTATGGGATTAGAAACCGAGAAATGCCACACGAATGCTTATGATAGGCACACAACTTTGTGTCAGTTTGTGAATGAAAATAATAATTAATACCCGCATTGTATTCTTTCCGTGTTATTATAGGACATTTCCGGAATAGGCGAATATTTATTCGTGCATCCTTTTCGATCCCCGAAAAAAAAATCCGATCTAAAATTATTCGATTTCGGTTCGCTACTCTTGTATAGGTAATGAATGAAGTAGCTACCCTCTCGTTAGAGGTTACGTAAATGATGTAACCTTTGAATTTGAGTTAACCTTTAATTGTTTGTATAGATAATACAGGCGGCACGTAAGCCGGGGCTTGTAGAACTGTACGCTCAGTTGTAGCTATGACCCGTCTATTGAGGTATGGCTTCCCTCGCCCCCTACACCCGGCAATAACCATGTGGCCTATCAGCGGCATTTCGGTGTCTCGCACACTAGCTATCCGCGGCGACATACTCAAACATTTGTTGCGTTGCGGGTATTATAGAGGTAATCCCGAAGCCGTTAAACGACGAATCCCTGTTTACCTATACATTACATACCCTGCATAGTTATTTAATCCTTGCTCGGCAGCGCTGTATATACGTCGTCTGGATGTAGGCATTTAGCTCGGCATCGTCGCTCATTCGACCTAATGACTATGGTAATAGGGATTACGCCGATCAATAGGGGGGTGCGGCTGAAATCGACGCCGGTGCTTAAAAGGGATTCAATCCGTTCAAACGATACGAGTGTCTGTTGGAACGACATAATTTCTGTAGAACACCGTGCCCTCTTTATCCGGTCGGCCATTGTGAACGGCCGCGGCTACCTACGTGCGTTAATTACCTCTACCCGACACTGGGATCAGCGGTACCTATGCAAATTGGCTGTCTCCGTTGGGTTTTTGAGGGTTTTATTGAATAATAAAATGTTATTTATCTGACGGTGTCCGGTAAGCGACACCAGAAATAAAGGACGCGCGGCTGTAAGTGTGAAAAAATGTTCGGAATATTTACGGATTTACATTTATAACTGAATGCAATGTAGCGACGGCGTCGGACTGTTCGGAATGTAGCGCAATTGTCGTGTTGCGAGATCGCGCGAGAACATGAACACTGACGGAGAACTGTTTTTCGGCAACAATTCAAAATAGACACGGACTAGTCCCGCGTTATCGTACGGACAAACTTAAATAAGTACATGCACGCCGATGTATTAGTTATATGTGCTTATTAGATAAAGAGTACAAAAAAGTTGTCATCATATCCTTTTCAAATATCGGACGGTTGGGGGATTAAAGTGCCGCTGCACCTTATCTCCAGCAGACATCTTTTAAAAAACAAACACGAAAAGTATTCTCTTTTTGTCGTTTTTTTTTTATGTAACCCGCAGGATGTGTTAGTGTCGTTAAGACCTTTTAAGTGTTAAACCTTGTAACTGAATATTGGAGCGCTCAAGGGTCCGATCTATTTGTTAAATAATGTAAAAACAGTTAATCTTGGTGGAATCGGATCCAATGACATATATTTCGTTAAAGACATCACAGTTGGGCAAAAAATATCGATGACATGTAACTCGCTTAGCTAACCGTGGATGATGCCGGACTACTTTGTCAAAAAAGCGGGGTTTTTTATCAAAGTCGGACCTTCGGGGACATCATTAAAGTATTAAATTTACGATAAGGCTACCCGTAGGTATATAAAATTACAGAACGGCCTCATGGAACTATGTTAATACGCCTCCTTAGCTGGTCGCCGCTGATATTGATTGTATGTTATCCAATTATTAATTAATGCTATTACTTAAGCTGTTGAGCGTGCGTAGTGAGACAATGTTTACCGTTCCCTGTAAGCCTATTGTAGCTTCGTGTTGTCGTTACGAACTAGACTAACCGAGGTCCTGTTAACACTGCGTACCTACTCAGGTGCCTGCTGCAACAAAGCATGTTTGGTTCGCGCGAAATCAAGTTAGTGTCCGCTTATTGCTTAGCTATAGCTTATAAACATGTTTTTGTTAAACCCTTATAAGCAGACAGTCCATAGAACATTGTTTAAGCTTTGAAGTTTTGGATTTATAATATGATACAGTTAAGCTTACATTCAGTCTAAGTGTATATGCGAAATAAACATAAAAAAAACGCAAAAACTTATTAGACTTTGAAATTGAAATCGAGCAAATAATTTGTTTGCGTATTTTTGTAAATTCAAATGGCCGTCCTATGTTTTGATTGTGCAGTGATGCTACGTATGAGTATTCGTCGCTTGTAAGAAATGTTTTTCGGATTTCACTATTGATCTTAATGTTGGCCCGAAACAGGTTTTCGGATGTTGAGCCGGGTACCAAATTGCGGATAAATTAATTTCCTATACATTAGGCTTGTTAATTCCTCGCTAGATAGCGATTATTCCTTCATTGAACTCATTTAACGGGTAGAAAAACTTGTTTTCGATAGATCCATTGATAACGCCCGTCACGGCGGTGAGCCTAGCGTTATATGGCTTGAGAAAATCGCTACTATCTAGAACACTTTTTTGAGCTAACATCTTTTAATTGCTCAGGAGATCACTATCTATTGCAAATTCATTTGTTTTATAGTCACGTGTTCGTAACCTTCTGTATAGATTAGCGCGGCATAAAACTGTTCTAGATTTGATTGTTAATTGGAATAATTATTTTGTGTCCGTCATAATAGTACATACATTCGTTTACGCTTTCCCGAGCAGATGTTGAATGATTGTACGTAGTGTGTGAAACGGATTTCGTTGTGACAATATTTATTTCTTCCTGCAATACGAGGTAAGTAACTTGAAGAGTTTTTATTAGACACGTCCCTTAGGACTTATATTTAAAATACTATTTTTGTATTCATATCAATAAATAATGTTTGAAGTTCAAAGTTGATTTTATTGAGTGAAAAATTGAAAGCATGATTATAAAATAGGAAGATAATAAAGTATGACAAAACAACACTGACCTGCGCACCTTTTAAAAGTTATGCCAATATGCAGTAAGTCATTCGTTCCTATCATTACAAATAGAAAACATAAATCACGCGTTTTTCTTCTACAGGATATAGTCTGAGGTATTTTAACACCCGCGTTTCAATTTTCAATAATAAGGGCTATTGCCATTCACCGGGAACTTTGTCGATGTCGACGCCGATGACCGATGAACGGAGAGAGTGATTGGAATGTCAATTTCCAATCATTCTCAAGGTTTTGTCTAAGGTTTTACAGCTGCCTGGCTCACTTTGGGTATGCTGTTGTTGGTGGTTTACCCTTCACTATTCGGGTGCCTTAAGGAGGTTATTGGTGCAATCTACCTTAGCGATACTCATGGATTAGTCTGGGCTGGCAAATTGTACGTAATTTTTGCTAGCAGGCCAGCATGGAAGACAAAGTTTTGTATACTATGTAAAAGAAATAAATTCTTGCAAGACCTTTGACCTCTTAAACTCTGACGAAAATTACATTTCCTACTCTGGAGTGGACCCAAATCATACAATGACTTCAATTATTCTCGTCGATATAATACTGTGGCAGTGTTTATGACAGGATTCCAAGTAAAACTTGTCATCACGTGAGTTCAGCTAAAGCTGGGTACCTATTGGAAAAAACATGCGCCGTGTGTGGCTTCTAAGGGAGCTGTTCTGGCTAATTGTTCTGCTTAGTACGATATCATGAACGAGGACCGATTACTATGCGTAATGTTGTATGATAACCATACGTGACCCGAGCCGTGCGTGGGCGTCTAGACAGACAGACAGACAAACCACTGAAACAATAGCGATTAATCTAATTGTACTTACTATTATAAAAAATATACATAAATAAATCACGCCTATATCATCGAAGGGTTGGCAGAGGTGAATTAACATCCACGTTTCGCCAATTATTTTAGGTCCCAGTTGGCGATGGCGAGCCTATATTGCTTTTATCGGGCACGAAAGTCGCGGTACATTGTTAGAAAACGATTATTTATTTGAGCGAGTGCTGACGGCGAAACACACAGGCTTCTACATCCCAATTTTGACAAAAAGTGGGCAATGGAACAAAAATGGAGAGTAAAATTATGGATTCACCATTTGCATGCCCTGTTCCCAGGTTATCTGCGGTGCAGCCACTGTCGAGTAAGAACCTATCGTGATTATAACTGTTTTACTATATGCAGGTAGTAAGTTTTCATTTATTAATAACGTTAATTGATTTAATTCACCTACAACGTATGCTATGTTACGTTTTAATTAAGTGCTCATCAATTAAAGTTCAAACATATTTTCCCTCACGCCATTGTCTAACATGGATATGTTTTTCAAACTGTTCAATAGGAACGTATTATCATCACAGATCTTATTAGAGAAAGAATTGCTATAGCGTATCGTGTGATACTTGCTTAATTGCAAACGGTTTGCGTGAATAGGAAAACTCTAATTAATTAGCTGCTCACTTGTCGTTTTTTCATAGCGTTATTTCGACGTGATAACTTCTGGCTTGTTTGACGATAGCTTTTTTGTGGGCATGCTAACATCGAAGGCGAAACCTCTTATCTGTATTCGACATCGTTAATTTGCAATGTTCAGGTTTCCATATGCGATACTCGGAGCGACGCGCTTTTACATTCATTAGAAAATAGTTTTTGTCACTCGTCATGGATTACCTTATCTATTGATGCTATTATAATTTTTACATGGAACCTGCATTTTGTAATCCTTGTGTTAATTATATTTATATGGTAGATACACGTGGGTATTAATTCACCTCTGCCTACAAATGGACTACATTTTAATAAAGCTCAACTATTTTGTGATTATGTACCTAACCTTCTTAACTACGCTACCTTATTTTTAAGCACATACCAGAATAAGTATTTTTTACTAATTAAATTATAACGGATACCTGTAAGTCAATATGCTCATAGTTTGTAAAATATAGGAGAATTCCTACAGATTTAAAATTGTGTTTGAAAAGGATATACAAAAATGTGTATGGACATAACGGATGTCATATTAGTGATCTTATATTTTACTTACTGTGAAGTTGTTAGTCAAATATTTTTGAATAAGTAAGTAATCAATGATAAGTAAGTAACGATATTATTTAAAGAGGGCCTATACATTTCATTGGAGTAAATCTCAAGTGGATCAAATGTAAAAAATGAAAAGATCCAATTAGATAGGTACTTGTACCATTCAAATGTATCTAACCGGTTAACTCACACCAGTTAAGTTAAAAACAAGTGATCAACGAGACGCTAGAATTGTTACCTACCGCCCGAATAAGCGTTCCTCTCTATCACTTCGGTTTCATATGAAAGAAATATGTGTTTTAACAGCTCAAAAGACAAATTATACGTAGTTAAAAAGAAATTTAAAAGAATCAGAACTTTAAGAGACTGAAATAGAATAAAATTTTGGAAAAAACATATTTCTTCGTTTTTGATTTTGTTTTAATATAGTTAAGGGTTGATTGTTAGGTACTCCTATTAATTGCTTACCTAATATTTTTTACGCTGTATCGAAATTCATAAATACCGTTTCGAAAATTACCGTTTAAAAACTGAAATCCCTCGGCCAACCTATAATTCAGAGTTCGGACAAACGTTTATACCAACACACTTATTTACATAAAGTTGAGCATTTAATTGGACAATTACACGTTGTATCGTAAGTTGAATTGGGTGTCTATTGCGACCACATCCTGAGTCAAGATATCCGTAAAGATAAAGGCATAAAATTGGCCCACCCTCAAAATACGTAATAACCTTAAAGAAATTCACACCTTTACTAATTAGTATGAAGTTAGGGGAGAATAAATATTGAAAGGAAACCGCCGACGTCATTTTAATGCACCTAGATGTCGTAATGTAAATATAAATACGTAATAATAGTGCATGGTAATAACAGCTAGATTATCTTCGTCCGTCGAATTATCGGTGGAGAAGGTAGAAACGCTAACCCTTTTTCCAATGTAGATCAGAATACGGGACATGAATGTTAAAACGGTAGATGAGAAGGTGACGATGACGAGCGACAGGAATGTGAAGAAAGTGGACACACTGCGATGACCCTTGAATAGGATGGGTGAAAGACAACACGATGACTACCGAGCTGGAGGTGTCAGTGGCCCTAGCCAAGTGGCCATTCTATCTGAACGCATAGAAAACAAATCTATGAATCTGACGTATTACAGAGAAAACAAAGCGTCAGTTTCATACTTTTGTACTCTATCTGCCGCACTCAGAGACGTCTAATAATGTTAATGACTTACTTAACGTTAAAAAATGACAATTCAAAACTAGTCTCTTTTCTTGCCGGGTCTATGGTCTAGATTTGAATGAAAATTTTTGAACTCATTAAAGTTAATTGACGTCTCTGAGTGCGGCAGTTTGTGTTCTAATAGAAAAGGCACTTGGCTAGGCCCTAAGATTTGCTATCGTTAATGTTTCAGTTACTTATCAATGTACTTACGTTTATTTATTAAACACACAACAAAAGTGGATAAGGTGTTTTACAGATAGTAATTAAGTGTTTATTGTAAAATAATTGAGAAATATCTGATATAACATAACAATATTACATGAGAATAATATTATTATAAATATGTAACGAACATCTGGTCAATTGTACGTTTATTTATAGACTGACACGAAAGAATTTTGATATGGACGGACATTATAGACGAAGAGTTTTCAAAAAAAGCTTTCTAGCTTTCTTTTTAGTATCAAAAATTCTATGAGTAACCCATTATAACTGTTCACGACCAACTTGCCTACCTTTTGATAAACCATGTTCCTTTTTTATCCTATTACCTATATACAACCTTTTTACTGTCCATAAACAACTATTCTGTTATTTAACATTAAGAAATATCGTAAATAAAAAGTCAGTGTGTGAAAACAAATGCTCGTTTGATTAACAATAACCATGCAATAATTCATACATTGCAATAATGCTTTATTTACATTATTTTTATAATGAAATTTGAAATTCTGTTACATTTCACTTAAGTGCTCCATCTTTAGCTCGGATACTTAGGTACTTGTGTATATAACATAATGATTCACGCGTCGATTTAAATATAAAAATAATTTTCCTGCGGCCTCTTATGAAAGACACAAGAGGGCTTTCCATAATTTATAATTGTAACAAAACCCTTTTGCTTTTGTATGTTATAACCCAACGCGTAGGGTTCTAAGCTAGGACATTAGTAAATTAATGACAATAAATCGAGCAGTAGTCTCGAAAAGTTCTATATGACCCTGCGCTTTACGTGGTCTGCCCAATCACTGACAAGCCTCCCGCATGCTTACCGACCAAGTCTCCTGTTGAGAAACAATGCACAAATTTATCGAGAAATACGAGAGGACATAGGGCTGTCAAACACACGGTATCATTCTATCGCATTTGGTAGAGTATCGAATCAACTGCTTAATCCGTTGTGTGGCAGAGGCACCTATGCTGCCGTCAAATTGAAAGCCCTAAGGTTTAAGGTTGCTAGCTCTAAGGTTTAAGGTTGGAGTGCATTGCAAAAAGGGTTAACATGCCTTCCGGAGAGTGGTTTCAGATTTCTCATCCAATTTCCAACTTTTGGCAATATTGGCTTTGCTGTCGACGCTATGGACCAAAACCTCTTTAAAAAGATTAGAGGTGCCAGTCTAATGCTTTCAATTTAGCCCATTTTCTATCTGTGCCGACTTTTGGGCTGGAAATTCGATTGCTTCTAAATATACCAAGTTATTATTGATATTGCCGAATAACTGAAACATTGAGGAAACATACTGCGCCTACCTCAGATAGACTGGGAACAGGGCAGGAAGAAGAAGATGTAAAAGAATAACTGGCCTTAAGCATAATTATTATTCAAGACCATTCAACATAAATAAAAAACAAATTGTTTTTTTACGTCAACTGCAACATGACTAGACATGTTATGTATTAAAGGTAATCTTATATTTTTAACATACCCAAATTCACAACTCAATCTTCGAATAAAAGAACAGAATGAAGTAATGAAAGTTGCAAACCAGTTTAAAAAATAATTCCAAGCCGAACATCGAGCACCTCAACGCGGCGCTGTAAGTCGATCTACAATATTATTAAGTGTTTTACGATCAAGTGAAATCTTTAATATCAGGCCGAGTAGCCATTTTTAAAGACCGATTCGGACACGTACACGTCTCAGGGCTTTCCGCGTCGGTTCACGGACCGCCGTATTATTGTGTTTCATTCAAACAACTCATTCATAAAATTGCTAATCTTTTGCGAGCAACTGGAGAGCTTGCCGCCTCAATTCATCGTCGCGAATGCGCCACAAGTTTTGCTCGTGCATTTCGCGAATCGACACCGGAGCTATTCTTTGATTTACGAACGTTAAAACTGTGTTCATATCCAAGTGCTCCCTATAAATGTAACTTTGATTCTGCTAATGAAGTTCTAGCAAATTATTCGTCGAGATTTATTAGGGCACGTTACTGAGCGAACATGTGGCGGGTCCTTGCCTAATAATAACCGAACTATTATTCTGTTTAATACCCCTGTGACGTGGTTGCAAACATTCCTGCTAATGCTAGAATTAGATTGATGCAAACATTGCTTCTAAACCTTTTGTTGTTGAACAGAAAGATTACATTTGCAAAGGTGTTTGTCCCAGGTCGGCGTTAAAACACACTCCGTCTTTTTGAATTCTCATGGCGCCAATCTTTTAGATCATTCCGTTTAAAGGTTACATTATTTGCGTCTTTGGTATAAGAAAGGTGTGATTGTTACAATTGTACGCCGCGTCTTGTTAGAAAAAACATGCTTATGACTAGTTTTCAATGAGTATCTTGTTTCCATACCATTATCTGATAAGAGTTTTCGATATATTTATCGCGAACGTCGTAGCTTACCAAACATTAAGCAGTCCAATGGTCTAGAGAAGTCACATCGACGAAAGCTCGTCCATCAGGTCGTCTCATTTCATCCAATGATAGCGGCCCACACGGCAGCGTCCCTTTGCGAAGCGTCATCAATCCGTAAACTCTGTGATTTATCTAGTTACGAACCGTTCGGCGTGCGGTATCAAAATTTGAATTATCGGTTAATATAGAACCCGTTAAAGCGGTGGCGATTCAAAACATCCCGTGCAGCAAGCGTCCCGAACCTTTATTACCTACACCCTGTCGTTACCCACTAATCGACGACGGTATTACCAAAATAACTTCGTATAGCCGCTACTGTATTGTGGATACGATTTGTTTATTTGCGGTCATTCTGTTTGCAACTAAGAGGATTAAACTTTGTATACAGTTAGTTTAAATTTAATTTTCATTTACTGATAGTAGAGCCCGTTTATTAGCAACGAATGTAGTATTACGGAGTCTAATGCTGTGCAGGTTATTGTAATGTAATCAGAATAATAATTATTTACTTTCTAATGATAATGGTAACATATTTATGTGTGATGTTAATAATATGCTCATTTATGATGAAAATAAAGAAATGTTGCCAAGTGTACATACTAACATTTGTTTTGAATGGCATACACTAAAGGGCGACAAGAAACAAGATAAAATGCCTAAATAATATAATTTGTCAGGCTTGAACTTCATGTCTGAACGAAAAATAATCCTTATAACTTACTGAATAAAGTCCCGTCATCAACAAAAAAGAGAAACATAATTTCAGAGAGGACTCATACAAAATAAATCGTGCTATGAATACAGTAGGTTAAATTATGTGTAGGTACGTGAAATTTTATCACTTACTATAAAACATGAAAAATGCTTCAGAATAAAGTGTTATTAAATTAAAAATAATACAACGCTGACAATACAAAAATAGCTACTTTAATAATGCAGGCGCAACATGTCATACCAATTTACGAAGAAGAGGACGAATTAACGCTACGTACACAGTTATTGAATATTCATAAGGCAACGTTCACACTATATTGTGATATTAACTTTTACTATTCTTGTACAGATAATGGTGCAAAAAACGTGATAGAGTTAATGTGTTAATAAAAATGTAAGAGTACTCAAGTGCTTAGTAACAAAACACGTCTCATTATTAGTCGGTCATAGATTAATTAGTATGTAGCATTAGTATCCCTTACAGCTTTACTGCATTCTAATCAAGTACGTCTGTAGACTGAATCGTAGGTTTTCTTGAAAATATTTATACCATCTGTTAAAGTGTCTTTAGTACTTTGTGATAAAAATTTTATTTTTCATTTTAGGCCTCTGTTAAACTATTTACCACATGTAGATATTAGTGAATTTAGTAGGTACGACAAAAAATTAAGTGTATAATTATATTTTTGAATCGGTCGATCGGTGAAAATATGAAATAAAATTCGTTAAGGCAAATATCAAAATTAATAATAATGACATGATAGAATTCGTTACCCTAGCTGAGTTAGTGCTTCGGAGAAACTTTGTGGTAGGATCCAAATCTAACCCAATTCCAGTAAGGCCCCAACTCAACCGCACAGTCGGCATGTCAGAACTTGCGTAACGACGCACAAGCGTCGTCGCGACGAGGTGTGAACGGATGATATGTGGACACCTCATCATTCCGTGGGTGTTACTCCGCCCGTAATTGTGATACATGTGTATTTTAAATCCAGAACACAATAAAGTTCCACGTTCCATTTGATTAGGAACAGCAGTGACAGATCTGTGACTGGGCTTCCCGAAGTGATGTTAATACGTGTAATACAGGCGAGGAGTGCTGACTTTATTATGGCCCCGTTACTTTCAGTGTCGGGAAAAGGCTGTAAGCTTATTAACAAACAGAATCTTACAGCTGAGAAGATATTTTCGTACAGGTGGAAAGGTTGAATATTTACAGAAGATAAGAACATAGAGACAAACCAAAATCACATTGGCGCAGTTCAAAAATTGTCTATGTGGATCTCGCTAGAAACAAGTAGCAGCTAATTAGAATCACTTGTAAGGAAATCCGAAACCATCATCCAATGGGAATTGTTGTAAGAATGGCTTACAATTGATTGACGTGCAATCCGTTTCTGGTTAAATGTAAATATGAGATCTTATTTACACCAACATTTTAAGAACATAACTCTACTGAATCAAAATTTCTGAAATAGACCCATAAATATATTTTTTGTCACTGGCGAGTCAATCTAAGAAGTGCATAACGATTCAATTTTAGCCACAAGATTCGATCGTTTCCATTCGAAGTTGGTTCTGACATCGTAAACGTTTCACGATTGTGACGGCTGTTGTTTCCACATACCAGTCTAGGTAGGTATTCTAAATAAACGAATATATCTGAAAAAATACCTAAAGCACCTACACATTTATCACACTTGATGACATACCACTTCGTTATTTTATACGAATACAGCAAAATTTATGTATGGACTTAATACAATATATAAATTATTTAGAGCATTACTTTAATTTTTATTTCTTACTGAGTAGCAATACCTATTATAAATTGAGTTATATTATATTACTACAAGCTGCTAACAATTCTCACATATAACAATGATTAAATCCGTAGCAACTCATGACTTATACGACGACGTGGTAATTAGGTAATGAAAATGACAATGAATAATGAAAAGTGTACAAATTCACAGAAAATGTTCCAAGGGGCAATTCTAAACCTTCGTTTTTATTAAAATAGTGATTGAATCAGCAAGATCAAGGACGATTCGGAGAGAGCGTTATCAGCATAATGCTTGTCTTAAAAGATTGCTGGAACGTAACGTCTACAGAAAGTGTCGACATTGAGAGAAGCTTATCTGGTTCCAAAGAACCAGATAAGCTTCTCTCTTAATGTCGATCACATTGATCAGCACCAAGGGTCTGACATTAGAAGTTTAAGTAAGTTCATAAAAATTTTAACAATTAGAGTTTTGGTATTTTTTCAACCGTTTGCTCGTCACTTTATTCTGTTGGAACCAAAAACGTATAAGCGAAAACTGTGGTATGATAATACTGTGTAATTATTTGACAACTTGATTAATTTAATTTTACTGCCTAGCTGTAAACATTTAAATGCACCAATCTCATTGAACGTTATTACCTACTTATGTGCCCAACTTATTAAAAAAATGTTGGTATGTATTTATTTAGCAAGGTATAATTTTCAGACCAAAATCATATAATCATTACTTACATTACGACCTGCAGGTAATTTTGAACTAAACATATCTGTGTAAATCTCAATAACCCACCAAACTAAATTAATGGGTTTGTGGAAATGGGTTCACCGCGGTAGCTTAAAAGTGGTTTAAGAGTAGAATCTCTTAAACTAATTACTACGAACACATGAGGACATAAAGTTGTGCATGAATTTCATGTCAAGTCTAGTATCAAGGAGCACGGGTTTTGCCTTCTTGTAAGGCTGCAAAATGGTCCAAACGCTTAAAGAGCTTTTGTGTAGCATGGAGGAACTAAGGACACATTTTAGTGACCACCTGGGAATATTTCATAACGTCCACAAATACCGAATAAAACTAAGTTCCCGTTTCAGATCGACACTCCCTTTGGAAATATAAATCTAATAATGTCATGAAACAAAAATTTCGTGGCGGACAAAGTTCTAAGTTTTAGTAATGAAATACAATATTAAAATACAATGAATACTACTCGCCTTTGATAACGACCTGATGAAATGTGCCGCGAGACTGATCACCTAAAAGTCGTCAGTGTGCATTTTAATTAGGTAACTCACTGCGAAGCACGCCAATGTGCTAGCTAACTCACTAATCCGGTTACGATCGATGATCACCGGATAAAATCATCTAACCCGGAACCCGAAAGAATGGGAATTCACAAAATTTGGAGTTCGTGGAAAATAATTATGATTTCCGAGAACTGAACGCCTATCTCGTTAGGGGCTCGAGTTCGCTTATACGTGCGGAGGTGTCAGGTTCAACTGGGGAAGGCCTCTTGAGACTGACTATTCGTGTGAAAATATACCTTTTTGTCACTTGAGCGGATAAACAGTCTATTTTATTCTTTCTATTTTCGGTTTTTGAAGACTTATTTACCTTACTTTTTATTAATTTATTATTTCATACAGCGAATAAGTAAGTTACGGCAGTTTTATTTATCATCATATTAAAATCGATAATCTTATCAATGTTCTGTTTAAAATATGCGTTACAAGTAAAAAATAGCACCTACTTAATGTTTCTTCAAACTCGACTGAGTTAGGAGAAATATTTGTCATTCTATTTCCCACATAATACTTAGTTACCAAACACAAGTACCACAAAAGAATTCGTTAAATAAATATAATTAAAACCCAACAATGGTTGTTCCGAGTAGTTGGTACAAGTTCAAGTTTCAACGCAATATCACGTTACGTACAACTCGAAAGAACTTAACATTTGACTCGTTATCAAGAACAATAGCTTGCCAGACGTACGTTTACTTAATCACAGCTCTTTAGTATGCTTTATTAAATTCTAAAAAGAGAAAGCACCAGACGTTAAATTGCACGTTCTGAGAAAAAACAGAAAATCAGCGCTACAGTCAAATACTGTGTGCAAAAATGACGAATATTGTTCCTGGCTCATTATGACGTTAAACGAATGGTGTTGATTTTGCCTTTCAGTTGCCGTACACTCGGCGTATGTGTGTGCAAAGTCGCACATTAAGCTTTGCATACCTACCAACAATTAAGCCGAAATATTAAGGCACGTTCACAGCACTCGCGAAATATTAATCGCGAACTCTGTACGCGGAACGGGCTCACGAGACCCGCGCGAATAAATGGGGACTTGTCGTCTTTTGTTCCATCTTGTTTGTAAAAATGTACTCGCGTACCCAAATATGTAATTGTATCGGCAAACAGACTTATAACAGATAATGTTTTGCATTACGCTCACAACAAAACGGTCGCTCGTAAATTCTGAGCCAGTAAATGACATTTGTATAATATTTAGATCCAACCCCACTCACAGTTTTATTCGTTAGGATAAAAAGTCGCAATTCGATACAACAAACCGGTGTTTACAAAAGCGAGACAACCCTTCTGCTTGCATTATGTATAACGCAATGCATGGCTGTGTTAGATATAAAAATGGCCTCCTAACGGGATTGAATTTAGGCCCCCCTTGCTCCAAATTCGTACATAAATTTTACGAAATCATTTTGATGCCGGCTTCATGGTTAACGTTTTGGGATTAGCTGATTTTGTATTTATAGCGTGAACAAATCCTGTTGTTGGAGTTGTTATACTTGTGGAAATCACATGTGACGTTGCCTTAGCGTCAGAATTAGAACCTATCGGAAAGCTAAGTGCAGTACTCCTACACAGTTTAAATGAAGTATGTGTTTAAACGTTTTATTTGTAAATGTGAAATGATGTCACCAGACTTTTAGTGAGTCCCGGGCTCTTAAAACGTGCGTTACAACGCAGCATAAACATTTACAGCCCATTCTTGTACTTAATTGCTATTAAAATAAAAACGCACCATGAAAGCAATGGGCCATTTTGCCATGAAAGAACGAAATCTTTGCGTTCCTATTAACTAAGCGTGCTTACAGGCGAGCTTTATGGCATTTTTATATTATGAATAAGAAAAAAACAACAACTGAAATACACTGGCGACTGTAAAGAAAAACAAGGCATAAAAATATCGAAAGTTAATTACGACTTGGTCGGACGTTCGGCAGATGGTGTCTTCACTATTTTGGGGGACGGCCGACAATCGGGAAATAATGGGAATTATCTCGTCTTGTATGGTCACAGTCCCTTCTTCATTGAAGCACCTTATCAACGAGATAGCAAAAGTAGATCGGCCGCGGCACGCATTCGTCCACTAACCGAACCTCTCCACGATCTTTATTAACATTGGTCCACTTATTTACGGTTAATTTTAATTATGGTCGGCTAACTGAATTGTTAGATAACTCCAACAGTTCCAATATTAATAAAACAGCAGTGAAATTTAATAAACTGTTATCTGATAATGTATGAGGGTGTAGGTCAATATGATGCTTTATTAACAAGTCAGAACGCCACTCTCTCGATCTGATTTGCAATCTGAATGCTCTGTAATTTATTTCCTATCACTGTAAGCAAATTCTGACGTATTTTCCGTTACAATATCAATTTTAGCAATTCCAATTTCTGTTTTTTTTTTTTGTGTGTGTTGTGTACCATTAATGAAGTGCATAGTATGAACAAGAAGAAAATATGAGAACTAAACTCAATTTATACTTTCTGTATATCACTTGGTAAGATACCAGGTTCTTTACAGATTTTCAATACCTACTTGTAATACTCGTATATTGATTTTAGTATATGTATTACCGTTGAGGTCTATAATCGGCTAAGACTGTATGTATTGTTTTTTTGCTATCTACTGATCTAATAAATCAAATCAAGTAAGCAAATCCTAGACATTAGTCAACCGTCTAGTCGAAAGATTAGATGCCTTTAAGTACAAAGTAATTAATAAGCAACACGAGCAATCAATGTGAAAGTTTTTTTATTCCATTCGATTTATTGATAAGGTTGTGAGTGATCAATCAAGTTACAATGACTTAATAGGCACAAGGTACTTAGTTTGTTCACTATAACTTAGTATGTTGAGTGTCACTTCAGAGGTAATTATAACAATAAAGCTCATTTTCGATTTTAATTTTAACATTATATAAATATTAGAAACATTAGTACAAAGATTTTGGTGGTTAGAAAAAGAATTTCGAAAAATTATGACCCGCCTTAAGATCATAATTTTTCGAAATTCTTTTTCTAACCACCAAAATCTTTGTAATAAAGCTCATGTTATAAATGTCATTAATTAAAAGAACGCATGCTTAAATTATAACACTTACACAGAACTTCCCATAATAGTACACCATGATCATTCTGATATAAAACTTTTTCATTGCGTTATCCATTACAATAGTTATAATATATCCATAATTATATAGATAGCTGATGCTGAAATTATTTGCGTTTTTTTCTCTTTGTCATAAGCAAATAAGCAGTTTAGTTGGACTTAAGTTATTCTTTAAGTTATTTCAGCAAAAAACTTTATTATGGGATAAAAAATCTTTATCTTCCTGCCCTGTCCCCAGTTTTTCTACATACATACATAAATCACGCATATATCCCCGAAGGGGTAGGCAGAGGTGAACTAGCACCCACGTTTCGCTAATTATGTTAGGTCCCATGTAATAGGTGGCGAGCCTATTGCCATTTATCGGGCACAAAAGTCGCAGTCAATTGCTATTGCTAGGTGGTATACGAGGAACGCTGCTGCCCATTCCTCATCATTGATTTATCCTTAGTCGCCTTGTACGACACCCACGGGAGAGATTTGGGGTGGTGACAATTGTATTCTACTCTGCTGTCACCACACGGCCAGTTTTTCTAGGGTCTGCACAATATGTTTTCTCTTCCATTCATATAGGACAGACAATTTGATGTGTATCATCCATTACACAGGAAAGGTGCTCATGATGAATTAATGTATAGAAAAGTTATGGAAAGGGCCATTTCGAGACACCGATGAACGGAGAGAGTGATTGAAATGACAATTTAAAATTTTTATCTCTTCAGATTTTGGCTTAGGTGTTGCAGTCGTCTGCCTGCCTGACACCCTCTTTGGGTATACTGTTGTTGTGGTCTTTCATCCAACACTGTGGGGTCCCAAAGTGGTTTTTGATCTATGACCAGCACCCTCCCTTAAACGCCATCGCTGAGATTTCTTTCTCTAAGATCTATTTCTCGGTACCAGACTAGCATGGAAGAAATAATAATTATAGGACAGATAAGATGAAACAAATTATAGGATAAAAAATAGAAAACGATATTTTTAGGATTAGCAATGATTGTAATTTGTAGAAGATTATGGAAAAATCAATCTTATAAAAATACTTAAAAAGAAAATCATAATATTATTGATTGCGTCTGTATTGAGTTTTTGGAACTTTTCCTGACCTAGTATTTTGTCTTTGTATATAATATAAATAAAGACACAAATTTTAAGGGCAATATGGTTACATTACAAATATCTAACAAAATAAAATAGTGCGTTCTAGAAATAAAACTTTAAAAAAGCTGTTTTATACATATTTCTAACAATAAAGTAAATTCGGCGTTACAACGATTTTTTTAAGCGAACCGATAAAGACTAAAGCTTTATTTTTTTCATTATTTCCAAGCACATCCAAGAGGCTCTCAGTTGATGTGAATCGATTTAAATTTTCTGTTTTGTCCGTGTTGGTTTTTTCATTTCAGTTATTCCTATTCTTCTGCTCTAGCTATAGCTTCTGTTCGTTAACGCACCCATATTTGCTTATTAATATCAAAATACATACATGTTATAAAGTTTAATGCATGACTATTATTCTTATAAAATAGAGTGTTTAACTGGATGGAAGTTAATTTATTTGATTTTGTATTCTAATATTTGTAAGACCTCGCTGGTATAATATTATATAGGTAGGTAGTGTTGCTACGAATAAAGATTTGAATGCAATCAAATAGATTTCCAGGAAAAAGCACCACAAGATATTTGTCGTCGATTTTCCATTCCTCTTCTAGTGTTGTATTTTATATTTTAATACTCACATCAATCACACAAATTAGAGAACCTGTTCGAATTGTATTTGCATAATTATGTATACAATATTGTACTATGTGACATGATTGGGCAACATTTTCTTTCACATAAAAGATATCCTAATTACAAAAATGAAGCAAATTTTTCATTTCATAAATCTGAGAACTCAATAGGCCCTTTGTAAATTAGAGTGCAGAATATGACAGAGAATTTATAAGTTACTATACGCTATATCCTCGATTGTTGGGTTGAATTTTTAATGCCTATTATTTAATATTATTATATCTACTTCTATCACAAAGGTAATATTGATAACCGTTTATTGAATGTCAAAACGTCAGTCAAGCCTCATTTATTTCATGTAGGTTGTTTCTGAAATGAAAATCGCCAGATTTTTAAATATAGTATTTAATATTTGATAGGTACCTAAATATTATAAATCAAATTAAGTATCATATAAAAATAAATCAAAACCAGAATGATGTCTAATAGGTATTCAAGTAGGTGGTGATATAAAAAATGTATGAATTTTCACGTTTGAGAGAATTAGAGATACCTAGGTAATGAGGCGGTGAACGGTAATAACCTAGGTAGGTTAGGTACTCTCCTATTTCTGTTTTCCGAGTTATATCCTTAAAATGTTGATGGAGTTGTTTTAAAGAAAATATAAAGGACACTTAAGTTATTTTTGTTACTTCTGTTGATTTTTCAATAGACAAGTAGGTACAGCTAGTTACACATTCTCCCGATAACGCGTTGTATCAAAGAGAGCAACTGTTTTATCTTTGTTGAGTTAAATGTAAGATATACAATTAATTACCACAATCCGAAATTAATAAAGTAAGCTAAGTCAGCGGCAATTTAAGTAATAAGTATAGGCAGAGGTTAGTTGCTTCTAACAGAATAATATTATGTGTTTTTTATAATTGCAAATGGTTAGGTATTACATTTTAACTTTAAGTAACGACGTGGCTTAACAGTGGAGTCCTATCATTATATGAAAAGTGATATTTTTGAAGTTATTTATAAATTAATATATTTTCATCATCAAACTGCGATCAGCGCATTTTAATCTTTTACATAAAATTAATTATCTAAAGGAAAATATGCTGCATTATTAATAAATAATCTACTTGATGATTTGATAAACATGTTATAAGCAGGTAAATCAGATTTGATAGGTGAAAATAATTTACCTAGACGATATTGAATACAAACGTTAGCTTCGTCTGCTACAAATAATTTACTTTGTACCTACCAATATGTCATGATAATGCAATCGTACTTTCTGTTGGTATTTTAATAAACATGTTTACAACCTTATGTCTCATTGGTATTAGTTATATTTTCACTGAATTATACTTTATAATTTTTGTCTTTTCAATTTATAAGCTTGTGATAAAATTGTCGAATGTACCGAGTGACGTATTACATCAATCTCAACTTACGTACTTATTAAAGTAAGAAAGTTACCGTATCGTTTGTACCTACTACGCCTACTAAATGTATCACCATCGTAACTGGAATAAGAAACACAATTTCACCGGTCCGATATTTAAAATGCGTTTGTATTAATCAGTGTAACCTCACAACAAATATTAAACTGGTCATGTGCATTTGGCTCGATAGTTCGTGGACTTGATTATATTTATTCCCGTACGGTTTATCATGTTTGAGATTTTATTACTTATGCTTCATTTCCGCACTCTTTTAGTTTGGTCACGCTCTACAGTGAATATAGTTTGTTGTATTTATTTAAAGGTCGCGATTTATTTATCACTCAATTTGGAATAGGAGACTGATTCCGTACCTAATCTGAATTTAGAACAGTGTTTTACCGGACCTATTAAAATCCAACCGGAAAGTGCAACGAATATTTGATGCTTAAAAATTAATATTAACGACAAAAAAATATATACTAAAATAAATATTAAACTGATTAAAATATAATAAAATGAGCTCTTTTCTGTTAGTTTTTTTTTCTTTTCGTCTAACTTAACTTAATCTGCGGTTAAACATTGCCGCAAATATATCTGTACACTTAGTGACCACCTGAATGTATCAATGAATAATATATTTAGACAAAAAAATAACATCGCGCAGTACAATTTAGTCGCTGAGCACAGTAATTTCAATTAAAATTTTACACTTTCACAAAAATATAGAAACCATGGTGTCTGCGGAAAAAGAAATTATCTCATAACAAACAGTGTACCAAAAGTTTTCAAGAAAATTAAGCTCACCTGATTCGGCGGAGATCCCCGGAAGGCGAATTGCGAAGTCATTTTTCACTGTGCAAGTCGATAGTAAACTTGTAAATATCACTGGGTCTCTAGTTTGTGTCACTGTCCGCACACACTTCACAGTCGCATGTTGTCCCGGCGCGGCACTATCCCACAGCGGAGCGGTCGCGCATAGGCAGCGGCAGGCAGCAAGCAGCAGTAGGGTGCACTCGCCAGAGCCGGCCGCGGTGCGAAATATCGATTGAGGTGCAAGCTCGGGGTAGCAGCGTCACAGGAGCGGAGCGGCCGCGTGTAGCAGCGGGCGCGTGGTCGCGCGCGCGGCGGCAGTGGGTAATGCGGTAGCTGTCCGCCAGGTGATAGTAATTGGCGCCGCTGTCCCGCTCTCGCGTCGGCCGTCCTTCTCGGCGCGCACACGCACGTACCGTAGTGTGCGTGACGCTCGCACACCGCTCCTTCTTTTCACGCTCGCGTCGCCGTTTGACCCCGCCGTCGACGGCTCGGCGGTCTCGATTTTTGCGGTGGGTGGCGCCCGCAGGGGCGGCGCGGCACGGTGGGGGTATCGGAGGAGGGGGTAGATGCACTCCTTTCTTTTTTAAAGCTTCTCTTTCTTTTCTCGTATTTTTTATGTTAGTATTGGTACGGAGCGGTCTCTTTTATTTTATTGTATACATATATATTGTGATAATTAACAGTGACGATGAGCACGACGAGCCAGTTTGCCGAAGCGTCGACTTAATGATAGCTTTGCATTTGATTAAAGGTAACCACGACATTTGTAATTTTTATTTTCCTGCACTGTGGACCGTAGGTAGGTATAGGTTTTCCGGCGGAGCCAGCGGTTATGGCCTGTTGTGTACTCGATAGCTTATATTGCTAGAGTCACTTTGTGGTGGAAACATGTTAGCGGTGACAGTATTAAACGGTCTTGTGAATGTGTTTTCTTCGGCCGGGTCTGTATTGCGTACAAAGAAACAAGGACAATTTTATGGCATAACTTCTTAACGTATGCCAGGTAGGGATACCTACATAGGGAGATACTTATAGAGCTACTAATGGTTGTATAGATAATAAATGCAAGTTTCTAAAATTTAATTGATGAGCTGATGAAATTAATTATGTATACAATTTCATCGTCTGTGTGATGTTAGGCATTTAAGTCAAGACAAGAGATAAAGTGATTTAAAAAAATATATATAGGCAGGTAGTTACTCTATGTCTTTTTAGGAGGATGTTTTTTATTAAATCTAAATTTACAATAAGCCCGCCAATCGTAGGTACAAAACATAAACATCAAGCAAGGAAGCCCCACGAGGTGCTATCACTTTATCTTTACAGCACCCAGAACTACAGACGGATGACACGACACACCTACCTACAATTAAGCTATGAGACAATAACACCGCCAAGTATCCGAAATAAAAGCGCACCGTCCCCGATCGATCTATTCCCCTCTTCTTTCTTATCGCGCGAATATTTCACACTGAACGCATACCGACCGAAAAAACTCACACAGATATAAAATATTCAAACGGTATAACATAAAATAAATTATCTTAGGTGAGCGTGTGACTGTGTGCGTGGCCCCCTCCTTTGGGCGGGCCGACGGTCGGCAGCCAATTGCGTCGAGCGGCGCGCGACGCCGAGCCGAAGCCACTCGACTAGGCGCTCCCGCTGCCGCCGCACGCTTTGCTCGCTCCATTCCAACGTCGGCTGGCCAACATGATGCCCTCTCTTAATCCTTTATCTCGTTACGCTCACCTACACAGTATTGAATGCCACACATCCCATTAGCAATGCTGTTCCAATGCCAGGCATTGCACTGTTCGCCTTAAGCATAGGTACCTACCTACAGAGCCATCTTATTAAAGTGCAAACAAGAGATTATGAACGATATAGCTTTGAATGTCGTTAATAATTATTGTTTCTTGAGAATTATGAGGAATTTCGGTAGTACCTACCAACCTATTCTTGGGATGATAAGTAGAGCAATTTTTTAAATAATGCCCTACCTATAGGTACACAAAAAATAACAAAATCACCAATAATGTTTTTCCTTATTTCAGTAATTTTAATATTGTTGATGTTTTGACATAATAATACCTACGCTTGAAATTTATGATACACGTCAAGTACTTGCTGAAATTACTTGATCTAAATATTATTGAAAATTATATGAGAATGTCTGTTTAAATCGAGAACAGAATGGTATTTATTTGGCCATCTAATCAGACTGACAGTTGCATAGAAGCTAGAATTAAATAAATAGAGCTTAGCTAAAATGTTTTCCAATTGACGTTGAAATATTTGTTTTATTTTTGGGCGGATATGCTTTACTAGATAGGTATTTTTGACTTCTTATTTTTTCAGAACAGGTACCTAGGTAGGTACTTTTTCATTCAACAACATCTAGCAACCGATATAGAGCTCCTCATGTAAACCTTGGAAAATGAGTTTACATGAAGAGCTTTACCACGAATATTTTAATGATAAATTCGAAAACAACTCCTAATAAAATCGTGAATAATATTAGAAACAATAATGAAAATTCTAAAAAAATTAACCTATCTACTTAACTTCCTATCCAGAATTCTTAGTAAATAAAATTAAATGTTTTGTAATATTATATTTTTAAACTCATTTTCTAAGGTTTTAATGAAGAGCTCTACCATGAATATTTTAATGATAAATTCGAAAACAATTCCTAATACCTAAAATTGTGAACAATTTTCGAAACAATAATGATAATTCTAAAAAAAATTACCTACCCACTTAACTTCTTATCCAAAATTCTTAGTGAATAAAATATTTTTTTTGTATTATTAATATTCTTAAACTAATTTTCCAAGGTTTTCATGAAGATCTCTACCATGAGTATTTTAATGATAAATTAGAAAACAACTCCTTATAAAATTGGAAATAATTTTCGAAACACTAAAAAAAATTTACCTAGATAGGTAATTTTTTTTTAACTGCCAATCCAAAATTATTAGTGAATTAAATTAAATTTTGTGTACTATTATATTTTAAACAAAATTTAATTGTATTCAAATAAGTAAGAATTTTCAGTAGGTAGGTAAGACAGATACTACATTCTCTAAGGTTTAAATGAAGAGCTCTACCACGGTTTTTAGAAGTTTATGTTCTGAAAAAAATAGAAGGCCAAAATATAATCATCAAAATATTAATAATTATAGTAATGAATAGCCGCTTGAAAATGAGTTAAAACGTTATCAATAATTTTTTTCAAGCACTCAGTTTTCTAATACTAATCCTACTGTTTTTATGATCGACGAAATTTTTGTGGGTAGGTGGGTACTTAGGACAGTTTATTTCAATCGATGATCGGTGCTCTACTTATTTGGTCTTTTAACTTGGTACAATAATTGTATATTTGAATTTTAGTGTTATTTAGACCTCTCGTTATAAATAAACACTTAGGTAAACTCATATAGAAATTGTTAATAAAAAAAACTTATTTAGGTAAATTATTAAACAAATATTTTTAATTTTTCCTGATTGTAGAGCAAAAGTTTATTGTCCAAATTTCTTTATTTATAAAATTTAATATGTTTCTTAATTTGAAAAACTGTTAAATAATTAGATAGTGAGGTAAATAAATGTGGACTTGATTGATTCTCGTTAAATAAATTATTAATTTTATAACTATTGGGATGACAACTGTCAAATGTGTAATTTTTTTTAAATTCTCTCTCATGTCAATTATTGTCAGAAGCTAGCAATTGATAATTATAGTATCACTGGCTTTAATTATACGATAAAATTAATAATTCATATATTAAGTACAACGGTAAAAAAAATGGGTTCTTAAAAGCAATTGAATTCCTTTAGCCATTAAAGAAGTGCAAATATTTGTAACGTAATTATTACTGCATGGATTCTTTGGATTGTTAGCATTGGATAGAAGGTATCTTGTCAGTCAGTCAGTCAGCCAAGAGAGTTAACTGGGCTATTTGCTCTACTACGAAGAAATTTTAGTTTTGTATTTAAGGATATGCTGTCCAGTGTACCTGCTTTCTAAATTTACCTACCATTAACAACAAAAACTCTTAGGTAACAATAGGTATACCTACTTACTCTATCTAGAAATAAAGACATGGTTGGTTGGGTAACTAGCAAATTTTTAGTTCCGATACTCCTGGTACCTTACTTAGGGTACACAGAAGAAATTTAAGAATATCTAAACCCCTTAATAAATATTTCAACATCTTTTCTGAATAAAAAAAAAATCATGTCATCACCGAAAGCACAGGTCGAATCAATTTCATTACGACGACAAGAATACGAACGTTCTGATAGTATGGTCTCCAAAAGAGTCAGCTTTAGACATCCTTTAAAAGCAGGTGGGTTAACAAGTAACATCAATGCATCCGTCTCAGGATCAGGCTACTGGCGTATCTGCAAAAGACAATCTTATTACAGTGGACTAAGGCATATAGCGACGCTAAGTGGATTAGTGGTGTGCAGTTGTCGGGACGTTAGTGCTTTGTTAACACTCTGACCTTTCAGAACCTTAATGCTTTGGGAATAGGGGCAAGTTTCAGAATCAGTTTTGATTCTGAAACTTGCCTAATTTTGATGGATACTTAATTTTGATGGATACTTTTGTACCAATTCTGTTCTGTCCTTTAAGATGTGTCTTTCGTCATCCTTGTACCTGCAGTATTATACTAAAAGCTATCCCATTCTTACTTCAGCCCTGAGCAAAATCAGTAATGTCCAAGTTTTATTCCAATTTATTCATCCAATGAAGAGTACGAGAGAGAAAGACAGAGTAATAGACAATCTAACTTCTGATATACAGTGTGGAAAGAAACAGCGGGCCCTGGAGGGAAAGTACCTTAATAAATCTTTAAATTAGCTCAATTTATTGAAAGGAAGTATTCCTTTACTTTTAAAAAGAAACATAACTGCATTAAATAATTCTCAAAAAGCTTACCTGAACCGGCAATCGAACCAAGTAAAAAAACAATAAAAATAACACTTGCCATTTCATTTTACTAATCGTTGCAGTCGATGTTATCGATAATTTTTCTCTCAGAAACATAGGGTCTTAGAAAAACAAAATTAAAATCTAATATTTATTTTACTCTCTTAAGCTTTTTGAGATTTCTGTGAATGCAGTTATGTTTCTTTTTTAAAAATAAATTTATGTTTCCTTTTAGCAAATTGAGCTTTTTTAAAGAATTAAGGTAGGTAGGTAGGTAGGTACTTTCCCTCCAGGGCTCACTCTTTCTTTCCACACTGTATATTCGAGAAAGTTTCTGTTACAAAATATTCGTGTTTAGGTATAGACCACATACTTTTATTAATTGATGATCTAGCATAAAATGGGAACACGTAAGTACTTTTAATTACGTGAGTTTATTCTGCTATTTTAACTATTAGACTTTTACTTTTGTCATTATTTTACATTGTTTCTTTATAAGTAATATAATTAAATGACTTTAGGTTTCTTTTTATGATTGAAATAATTGATACGCTCTTGACAAGCATTGGTGGCTTATGGCCCACTCTCCCTATATTCTTCTATCCATAGGGAAAGCCTAATAACGATGGGCATTATATATATGCATAAATAAATAAAGTCAAAGTCAAAATTCATTTATTCATATCTGGTATGATTACAATACACTTATGAATCGTCAAGACGGTAGATACCGAAAACCCGTGTGTCCAAGAAAAAAATAGGGGAGTGCGCAGCATGGCTCAGTCTGTAATGATAGGTCTCCCAAACCGCCCACGCCCCGATCCGCAACGAAGCGCCGACCCTGCCGCGTTCAATACCAAGATGATACTAAACGCATCAGGGCCCAACGCTCCGCTAGCAGAACGGCACGCAAGTAGGCTGTAGAGAAACCCACCATTGTCAACGAGTTATGACATTGCAGGTACATTGTAAATTATGCACCAAATACAATCCCACAACTCGCCAATCACATAAACCGAAACATGCCGCGCACTACCAATCAACCCCCCAACCCCCAACCTACCTATACGGACACACAAGTTTTCAATATCTAGCGAAAAATCTACGCCATCCGTTCGTAAGCTACCGGGAGGCCCTGTTCTGAGAAGAACGGGCAAGAAACTCAGTCGGGTATTTTCCTCCCTTAGTTACATATATAATATATAATCTAAATTCAATGAAAATTTAATGAAAGATGTCAATAGCTTTAACGTTAAGTAATAATAATTAGAGTCACAATTTCTTAAGCTATCAACATCCTTCATTATAGACAGAACAGCATATTAATCATCGATTATATAAATAAAAATAAAAGTTATTTATTCCAAACATCCTTGTCATCTAGATAGTCCTGAATTTTTATAGTATCCTTTTGCCATTAGTAGGTACTTTTTTTACATAAGGCTTAAATTTGTGTTGAGGCAGTTCAGTCAAAAATCCTGGTATCTTATTATAGAAAAGTATACATTTCCCCATAAAAGAATTAGCAACCTTGTGCAATCTGAATCTAGTAAAGGCAAGTTTATTTTTATTTCTAGTGTTGTGTTTATAAATATCACTAATTTTAACAAATGTATTTAAGTATTTAGAAACATATAGAATGCAATCGTATATGTATTGTGAAGCAAGAGTGAGGATTTTTATATCTTTAAACAGACTTTTAGTGAATCGCGAGGTTTTAATAGGTACATAGCACGTATAGCTCTTTTTTGTTAAATAAATATATCCTGAATATCTGCAGCTGTACCCCAAAGAAGTAAGCTATACGACATTACACTATGAAAGTAACTAAAATAAACAAGCCGGGCTGTTTCAACATCAGTTAATAGCCTTATTTTTTTTACCGCATATGCTGCTGAACTTAGTCTCTCGGATAAAGTTGAAATATGAGGATTCCATTTCAATTTGGAGTCCAACTTTATTCCTAAGAATACTGTAGAATTGACACATTCTATCGTTTCATTATTAATTGCAATCGGACTACTAACTTGCCTAACATTTGGTAATGAAAATTTAATACATTTGGTTTTCTTAGAATTGAGTAACAAGTTGTTATTTGTAAACCAATCAAGAACTTTGGAAATAGCTATATTGATGTCATCATAATTATCTTTACCTCTGTCTAATTTGAAAATTAATTAGGTATCATCTGCGAATAGTACCGTATCACATAGAGATTCTGTGTAGAAGGGAAGATCATTTATATATATTATGAATAGTAACGGTCCCAGTATTGATCCTTGAGGAACACCCATTTGCATTTATATTCAATATTTCTTACACCTATCATTAATCCAAAGGAAGTAGCATAACTAGTGTTATGAGTGGGTTAGATGATAGACAAATTGTAATAATATGCATAATAATTGAATATTAATATTTATAGTGTACTACTGAAACACATAAACAATCGTGACTTGTCGTAAAATTAACGTCTGTGATCGTCACAAACCCCTAGATTCGAACCGAAGATTTCTCGGTCGACAGCCAGCGATCTGACCGTTCAACCTAACTGGCTGGCTAACAATATTTTATAGTGATCAGCAACAATAGTAAATTTAGTTTACGAAACTCATTTACAAAATGCCTCGTGCAAATTCAATATCGCCATGACTATCATCACTAATTATAGCTAATCAACACACAATGGCCTTACCTACTCAACTTTAGCACAAAATAATTTAGCGTTATCAATATTAATGTTGCATAGTCTTTACCTACTACATTCGGATTTGTCGATTAACGATAAGGTCGATCGATAAATGACACCTGTTTTATCCCCGAAGGTTTGTATTTACACCCAGATTTCGCTATGCTAGGTCCCATTTAATAGGCTAGTGAGCCTATTACTATCTATCTCTTGTGCAGTTATCTCAACATTCTTTAATCCTTACTCGCCTCTTACGACATTCGCAAGAGAGATGGTGACAATTCTTACTCGGATCTGCTGTCACCCATGCCTTATATTTATATATAAAAACAAATGGGCTAATTTATTACAGAGACTGATCTTGAAAAATCACTGGTATAGGTGGTAATCTTTATGTTACAGACAGATTAATATATTTTGACAGAAAGAGATTAGAGAGAGGACCTGGCGATTGCGAAAACTAAGAAAGTTCGCTAATGCCGGTCATAGGATGGGTGACCAAAAATTTATTATCTCGAGTTCCCCCGTGCTTCGAAAGGCACGTTAAGCCGGTGGTCCCGGCTGCATCTGCAGTCGTTAATACCCGCCCACCCGCACTGGGCCAGCGTGGTGGGTTATGGCCCAATCTCCCTATATTATCCCATCCATAGGGAAGGCCCGTGCCCCAGCAGTGGGGACGTTAAAGGGCTGGTGATGATGATGAGAATAAATAATGATAGAGCTACTTAAATCTGACATTACTGGCTGTTCCCATTTTGTAAGTTTTTTGTTAGTTTCCTTAATAAAAGCGAGTTGTTGCTTTGCTTTAAGAGCGGTCCTTCGAGCCGGATTAACCAATTTTATTTACATTCCTTTTTGGGAATTGAACATTTATTGTAAAAATGGTACCTTCATGCCAGGAAAAATTATTAATTATCATTATGTTAAAAAAGAAGTGAGATAGGTCCTTACCGATATGTGAGTCTTTTGTTATGAATGATGTGTAAAAGTTCCTTTTCCGTACAGTTAGTTAACTAGATGAAAGTCGTCTGAACTAGAGTCTGAAACATTTTACCTTGACAGATAGTTCAATTTTCCAAATCTGTCTAAACGGACTATCTATCTAGCCATTGTGCGAAGCTCAGCCGCATCCCTCTATAAAGCCTGTATTGGCGGCTTTTATCGATATTGCATCACAGGCAATCAGGATTACCTACCGTTTTAAGCTACAATCTAATTACCGAGGGGTCTCTAATGCAAGCAGGTATAGTGTGAGGTGGCTCAAATCAAAACTTGTTTCACCCAATAACTTTGAAAAATCAATCGATATTCATCAAAATTCTCATTTAGCTTTCGCGTTGAGACGCTGCGACGCTGTTGAGACGCTGCGATAGATATAAAAACAAGGGTTTAAAAATCTATATAACGCAACAATCTTCGATGTTCAAAGATTTTGGTGGTTAGAAAAAGAATTTCGAAAAATTATGGTCTTGATGCTTTGTACTGATTTTTCTAACATTTATATAATGTTGGATTTAAAATCGAATAATCTTCGATGTTGATTGAACTTATATGTAACATGTTTAGCGAATTGTATGACTACAGAAAGTTACGCCTGAAACATGCTATAAGATGACGTCATTATTAATTCACAAAAGATTTCGTATAACCTTTTTGAGATAAAGCGAAATTGCATACTGGCTACAAACACACTCGTTGGGTTCCCCAACGTGTTAATTTGTTTGAAAGAGGAATTATTTTTTTACCAGACAAATGTAACAGTCAAAGAAACCAGAGTGAAGCAATTAAATACACAAAAATATTATATAATATTCATTTCAATTATTGACTGACATTCTCTTCGAATTTCAGCGCGTTGTTCGAGAAATGGCTCTAGCAATTTTTATCGCCAATTTATCAGAACCATTTTAAACATTGCTTACAAATAAATTGTAAACCAAGTTAAATATAATATATTATCATCCAATATACTTTCATGACGAATGACTGGAGTAATGTCGGTAAACGCATCGGCATCTTAAAAGGCGAATGCGTGAGGAAATAAAAAAGCAGTGCCATGTATTTGCTTAAGTCAAATGAGTTTCTTAGGTCGCACGGCTCATACATACACAGATCTTGGAGGCACCTTTATTAGCACGGCTGCACCTCAAAGACACGGAGCATTTAAATATCACACTAAAAGCTCCAATCTACATACATCCCACGGGGTAAGTCCTAAAAGTGATTTATACTGAAACCCTATTCGATTGAAGTAGATTACAAATAATGAATAAAATTGCATACGAAATGAGTAAATCGAGAGTCCGCTACTGTACGGTTGTTTGAGAAGGGCGCGGGGGGGATTCGGCTGGCTTATTGCCGGTAAATACTCGGGTGGCATAGATATCTCTCCGGCTGATAATATGCTCTCATGTGGCTATGTTAAACTTCACGCTTTTGATCTGCCCTCGGCCATAGCCAAGTAATTGGACTTCCCGAGGAGCGACGCCTTGACTGGCGAATATTTTAGTCAGATTCCTTTGATTGAGGTGGCTTTTGTGAAGGCGTTTGAGATCACATACTTACGTACAATCACGCCCGTTTATATCCCAAGAGGTAGGTAGACGTATTTTATTTTTACGGGCCACAGATTATTGATCCGCTTATTATCGCATAACAAAATACAGTAGTGAACCTGAAATCCAATTATAATAGTGCACAGCATATCCAGTTATCCAGTTTTAATTTTGACGTATAGTAATGAAATGTAAATATTTTAAACTCATATAAATAAAACTTGTGTCACGTGGTTTAGATATGTTAGTTTCCTTGGACGTGCCTATTGGCATCCATTAGGTGCTACGTACAGTTCCCATTAATAATGATATTCCATGCAAATCTAACTGCTAATTAACTTCACGTAATTTCTCAAGTTATTAGCAAATAAAATGAGGCATGAAAATTTTATTCTGATACGGAACGTGACAATGGTATTTTCTCGATAAATTTGCTTGCCTAGTTTCTTTGTTATACATTTTCTAACATTCGTATAATGTCCGAGAAATAATTATTTTAGGACTCGCACTTGAAAAAATAAAGGAATCTTTCACATTGGACTGGCCTATCTTGAATTGGCTGAATTAATCAAAATACAGTTTTTATATGCACTTACAATTTGCACTAGAACTGACTTAACACACGTAGGTATTTATTTTTATTTATTTATTTATTGTGATAAAAACGACATAAATCTATTACATTTATCACACAATTATAAAGTCACAAAATGAAGTATGTTAAAATTTAAAGGTATTCGTTATTCAATTTCATTGTTTTGTTTCAAATAGGTAATTGATACAATGATAGTAGATTATACATGCGATCTGAGGTGTTTTTTATCGCCTGGGGTAAGATCATAGTTTTGTCTCCCCTGAGCAGGAAGTGTGGAAGCTATTTTCCGTACGCGTGGCGGGCGGAAAAGTCAACTTTATAGTCAGGTGTGACATAAAGAGATTTTTACATAAAGTTGCATAAACTGAACATAGAGCTCTATTTCAATAAGCCGAAAGTGCAAAACAAATCACGATTAACCATGATTTTCATTCGTCTATCACTGGTCTTAAGTATGATAAGCAACATCTCATCGACCGCAATTTTGTAACGACACAAAATCAGGACATACTTCTTCACTTATATTATTAGAGAGACAGTTCACAGTTCGCGCGAACATGTGCTCTTCGGTACACCTTAATAGGGCTCATTTTACAAATGAATAACCTGACAAGCCACGTCAGTGCTTAAATAAACTAGGCCAACATATTTGCCCATTTGCAGTGTCACATTTATAAATGAAACTGTATAACAGACTGAATCGATATCATGTTGACACACAAGCTTGGTTGCAATATTCAGTAATGAAATGAAAGAACGTTGAAATCATAACGTTTTCTGTCCGCTTTGACTCTACGGAACAATCCAGCAGATTAATTCTGGCCTGTTCTTATCAGCAATATACGCCATGGCTCTGCTCTGGCATTGTGTACTTCGGTAAGGTATTTATTCATAGAAAGAGGTAGAGAGCCGTGTGTTGACGGCAGAGTAGAATATAATTGTCACCACCCCAAGTCTCTCCCGTGGGTGTCGTACAAGGCGTCTAAGGATAAATCAGCGATGAGGAATGGGCAGCAGCGTTCCTCTTATACCACCTAGCAATAGTACTGCGACTTTTGTGACCGATAAATGGCAATAGGCTCGCCACCTATTACATGGAACCTAACATAATTAGCGAAGCGTAGGTGCTAATTCACCTCTGCCTACCCCTTCAGGGATATAGGCGTGATTTATGTATGTATGTAAGAGGTGGAGAGACGATCTGGAGGCATACTGCAAAACATGGACGGAGTTGGCTCGGGATCGCTCGAGATAAGGTATGGTGGGAGGCCCTTGCCCAGCAGTGGGATCTAACAGGCTAATTAAAAAAACAAAGGTAAAATTCTGAAGAACTTACCCACTTGTCTACCCAACGAGCCGTATGCTTTGTTCTAAATATTATGTGTCAACATCATCGTCATCACATCGTCATCATCATCACCAGCCCTTTAATGGGGCACGGGCTTTCCCTATGGATGGATGAATATAGGGAGATTGGGCCATAACCCACCACGCTGGCCCAGTGCTGGTTGGTGGGTATTAACGACTGCAAATGCTGCCGGGACTACCGGCTTACCGTGCCTTCCGAAGCACGGAGAATCTCGCGATAGTAAATTTTTGGTCACCCATCCTATGACCGGCCTTAGCGAACTTGCTTAGTTTACGCAATCGCAGGCCAAGCGCGCCGTACCACTACGCTAGCGAGCTCCTCATTTTGAAGGTGAGGTCATAATATCACATTTATTTTTGGCAATAATAAATGTGATTGACTAAAGTGTCCCTCGGGGACATAGAATGACTCATGACTCGTCACCAGACCAATAGGTACCAAGTCACAGGACTACATTTATAAAGAAGTCTGCTTGACTTAGACGTTTTCACGCTTTATATTTGAAGGAAACATTAATAAAATAATATTATATAATGTGGATGGGAAGATATTTTACGCTCAAATTAACGGCGTGCGAGTAATATTCTTTTGTGTGTCATCAAGAAAATTGGGACAATGGGCCACATCCCACCACACTGGTCCGGTGCGGATTCGAAGTGGGTATGTTGCCTAAAACAGGCATTAATGGCATTAATTAATTTGCTATAAAATGTAATAAGATAGATCGGTTTCAGCAGAAGGCCAGCTAGTCGCAAGACTGGTCATATGCTGAGCTGGGACCTTTTGAGACCTTGTTTGCATGTCTAATAGTTTTTTTATTGTATAATGTTAACTCAATAATTCTTCTTCTAAAATGGGCACTTCCGTGTACTAAGGTTTGTTTGCTTTCTTTCTTCCAAATTAAGTTTCCACATATATTCTTAGATCAAGTAGGCCTTACTGAACTGTTTTTCCAAAACCCGCTTTTAATTTTTTAATTAATTTATTGTCATACATAGCGGTATTAGTTAGGAATAAGCGGGTCTGAATTTTGAACTTGAAACGATAGCTGCAAAAGAATCATTTAAAAAATGCTGCTGATTTGAGGCTATCAATCAAAAACCAACTACATACAAGATAACTATGACAAGAGCGTAATACTAAAGAACAACTAACGCAAATCTTTTACTGAGGTTGACCGGCCAGTCCATTCCAATGCCTCTGAATCACCAAAGTATTAGCAAAAGACTTTTCTCCACGAACGAAAAAAAATAGTTACCTCAAACAACAAATGGATAAAAATCGTAGTAATTCATTAGAGATCGCAACGGCCGATACTTTAACAGAGGAATAGTATCGACGCAAAACGAGCAAGTCGGGAGGCAGACAGCGGATCGTTTAATCAGTCTGTGCTGCAGACACGGGGAGGCTACCTTCCACTAAATGACCATCCCTCTACTCTGTTAACCCGTGCCACCGTATCCACAAACAGTATACTCGGTAAGTGCGGCAAACGCGACGCCCTTAGCGTCTATTAGAACAGACAAATTTCATTTACATTTCAGAGGGCCTAGCCAAGTGGCTTATCTATTAGAACGAATTTTTTTTTTTAAACTTTCGTATTGTTTTCTCTGTAATACGTCAGTTTCATACATTTTGTATTCTATGCGTTCGATAGATGGTTCGGGGTGCAGTTCTAATTGTCAAACAATTTATAGCCTAGCTTGAGAATCTCCATGGCGCAAAGTCGGGTGTGCTGCGATCGCTAAACTAAATAATGCTCGATGGTGCCACGGCTCGAGTCACGGGTGTAGTAGGTAAGTTAAGTAATACCTGCAAAGGCCACTCATATGATGGGTGATCAAAATAATATTGATTTCAACAGTTACAAGTCCCTTATGTCTTTAGAAAGCACGTTAAGCTTATGGTCCTTCCAGCATCTGCTGTCGATATTACTTCAATACCATTAGGTACGTGGTCGATAACCTTGGCTCAAGCTTTAAGCTCCACGTTCCGTCCGCTCCGGTTAGGGTTATCCATCGCACATTAATCCATCCAAATTCTACCACGAACGCGACTGCCCAAAACATATTGGATTCTTTTATATAACCTTTTTATTCGGCTTGTAGGCGAGAAAGAGTTTCATAAAGATAGGTACTCTCACCGTCATCACCTGCTATTTTATTGAAGTGAACAATCAAAAATCATGAAACTCTGCCTACATCACTTATACATTTTTATTATAGGCGTGATTTATATAATAATATGTAAGAATCAAAGAATGCCATAGCACCGATGCCCTGTCTGTCAATGCTTAGGTCTGTGGCGCTACCCGCCGTGTTGTTTCCGCGCCCTCAGTCGGGCCGGGCGGAACACTCCGCCCGCCCGGATTCATTTCTGGTTTTCGCTACTCTTTTGTCTTAAACTGTTTTTGTAAGTTGTCTCCCTCTTCCAAGAAAATGTTTACTTACTTATATCACAGATTCGAAGTGCGTCCGTAAGCTGAATCCGGTGCCAGGGGGCCGTATTGAAAATGTTCGTAACATTGAAAGCAAATAATTGTTACCATTTCGCTTGTAGGGAACGGGGAGATAATATCAGTAAACCATGAAGTTTGTTGGGTGCTGCCTTGCTGTTAGAGATTAGACTGCAAAATGAATTGTGGATCGAATTGGCAGCTTATTGAATGAATTTCGAGTTATGTTTTGCATTACTGCATTTGTTGTTATTGTCATAATAATATTCAAAAGTCTAATAAGAAGTAAATAAAGTAAAGTCTAATAATAAGTAACTAAAGTAAAATAATATTCAAAAGAATGTTGTAAGTTTTTTTGGTATATAATATGATGTTTGGTACGCGTAGTAATGCGTAGGTAAAAATAAAGTTTTGGAAACTTTCACATCAAAAATAACATTTGACTTTTAACAGGTTCCAAATTTTTAAAAAGGTTTCAAAATTTTATTCAACACTATTCATTTGTTATTAAGAGATATTTTGATGCTCACAACTTTTACCTTCAGCAATATTTCGTAAAATTAAAAATGTAACAAAGCTAGTTATATTTACAACATATCAAAAAAATATTAATATTGGACCATGTTTAGCATTCGTTATGTTCTGTCGCCAGTACACCGCTTTATTTCAACTGACCCCCGCAACCCGCTGAATTGCTGTCAGGTCACTACCGCTGCCCAAAACTAACAAAACGCTCATTTGCATTGCCGACTATAAAATTATGAATATTTGCACAGTAATTATACGCGGGTAGACTGGTTCAAACTTAACACTGTTACAATTTACATGCGAACTATTTCACAGTATTGGACAGTTGTTTTGATTTTCATTCAAGTTTTATTAGATGTTGAATGCAAAACAGAATACAATTTGAAAGTACACAGTTACCATATAAATCTATGGAAAATATGTATTGGATTGAGAGCCTAATGCACTTTTGAGGCTAGACCTCCCACATCGACGATCCATAAGAGGTTTGGTTTAAAAATTGACCAAATCCCAGAGACCAAACAGTATGGATAGCAGCGTAGAAGAAGAACATTATCATCACCAGCCCTTTAATGTCAGTGCTACTGCAGCGAGCCTAGCACTGGGACGTGAACAAGTTTCTCTCCACCACTTGACAGTGTTTTGTTTCGGTATTTAGTGGGAGCTAGAGCGAGAGAAAAAGATTTTCTTTCCCCCGAAGGAGATGTGTCTACGTCCCGGCTACGGGGGCAGGGGCACATGCCTTCTCCATGAATGGAGGAATAAAGCAAAAAGAACATTATGCTCTCGTGGACCAATATATTTTTTATTCGAATGTAGAGCACAGTGGGTATTAACAATAATAAATTATCATTATTATAAGTTCAGGTACCTGTCAGTCCTGCTCATTACATGCTATGGTATGCACCAGAACAGTCGTCTTACTAATTAACTATCATACCTTCTCTGTCAAGAGTGATATTTCATCACATTTCTTCCTAACAATGAAAGCTGTCATCTTAATTCTCAAGTAAATAAAATTAATCAATAGGGTCGATTCTGTCGATGTTTCTCTAAACCTAAGATTAATTTGACAACAGTGTTTCTCTTTCATTCTCAATGCAAAATGAAGAGAAGAGACTGATATTAAATTTAGTTTTAAGTTTAGAGAATCATGTCAGAATCGACCCTATTATCATCCTCTAGCTACTATTCCAAGTCATTTGGGATTGGCCCAGTAGGTATTTTCTTTCATTTACTGATATTAGCTGGCATCCCCATTCATTCCATTCACATTAATGTCTTTTCTCACGCAATCCATCCCCATCTCCTCTTCCTTTTAAACCCTTAACATTATTTGATCATCAGTCTTTTGTCACATGCATTTATTAATTTATTAAATCTAAAAACTACTCATTATATCTGACAATTTCTTAAACTTCCTTTATTACCTACATTAGAATCAAAGAATGAATTCCGTTCCTTAATGAAGCGCTGATATGCATAATCTCAATAAAATTTTCTTTGCCCTTTTTGTGTCGGATGCCTCCGTATTTTTTGAGAACTATTGCCTTCGGAGTCAGCTTATCTTTATGTTGTTGAATGAGAAATCGTAAATTAAGGTTTAAATAAAAGACGTCTTGTAAACAGCAAACCTTTTGCTAAAAGCGGCAATAAATTGTTAGGACGTTTGTTAGTTTTTATAACTTTTACCACTTTTGTGCTTGCCTACTCCTCATGCTTTTTACGAGCGAAACTACTGATTTCGATCGCAAAAAACTCTGGTCCGTTCATAAGTTATTTATATTTGTCATAGGGTATTCTAAGGAGTTTGTTATTTGACGGAAATAGATATTAATATGTGTATCTGTTTACAATATTAAGCTTTGCAGCAGTTACAGAAACCGTTAGGAAATCCCTTTTCTTTTTAGATTAGGATAGTGTTGCAGATTTATTTCTTAATGTGCTTTTTGAGTTCGATATTAAATTTAAGTTGAATATCAGATCAGAAGTTTTATATAGGTACGCCTGTATCTTAGATAGTATGTGTATTAAACTTATTTTCTAACTCGTTTTGTTTTTCCAATTTAAATATATCATATGGAATATGTGAAAGAAGACACTGACTTGCGAAACATTCGTCAGGTGTCATAATTTTATAATAAAAGGTAAGTTGCCTACTATTATTTAACTAGAGGATGCCCGCGGCTTCGCTCGCATTGATGTCGATTATTATATATAGCCTATAGCCTTCCTCGATTAATGGGCTATCCAACACAAAAAAAAAACAATTTGGGTCAGTAGTTCCTGAGTTTAGAGCGTTTAACCATACAAACAAACAAAAAACAAACTCTTCAGCTTTATAATTTTCACGCCTTTACGTCTCCAAAGGTGTAGGTAGACAGTAACGCTTTCACATCTCTTGTACTGACACTGCGGGAGGCACGTAATGTTAGAGAAATCAATAAATTTAATTTGAGCCCCGCATTGTTATAAGAATTAAACGTCGTTAACAATATTCACTTCATTAACAATGCAGTGACCTTAACAATGACTTAAGAGTCCACAAAACTCGTACGTTAACAACATGATTATACTCCTGTGACATTTGTTATACAACCATGACTTTGCTACAACAAACTGTGTGCAATTTATGTTAAATAATACCATTGGCTGGCTTTAATTAGTTCGGTATGCGCGATCCGAAAAATAATCACAAAATAGAATGACAAGACTATGAATATTGATATTGTATTGGAATTACTAATTTAACACTGTACAATGAGACAGGGGTTAATGTATGCAACCTGGCTATCCTCCCTTTCAATACCGAATAAGTCAAAAGTTGTGTCGCATTTGAACGGACAATTGTTTTTATTACAATCAATGTCAGAACTCGGTGGCAGAGTAGCTAGCGGGCACGGCTTGCGATTGAGTAAACTAAGAAATTTTTCTATGCTTCAGAAGTAGCGTTAAGTCATTAGCCTCGCCTGCATACTAGATATGATATGTATCATACTAGCGGTAGCGCCTGGGTTTAGTGATCCATGTGTAAGTTTAGAGCGTTTATGAATCATCACACACCTCCACTTCATCTGTGGGCTGTAGGTGTTGTAGCCGCTGGTGGTAGAATCAAAGAAATTGCACACACAGTACAACGCAACGGTTGCTTGCTAACCAGTAAGGGAATTTACATATGGCCGCGGTCCAAGTGACCCATAGACAACTCTCTCAAAATGTATAAAACTTAATATATGGATCCAAGTTTGCAATTTTGCCCGTTCTTCTCCTAATGCCTCAAAAGAGGTTGCTCCTTTGGATGCCACAATCTCTGAAAACATTGAATCAGTAATGTAAACGGGAACTAACATACAACTTTACTCATTACATTTTTTCCGCCCTTTAAATGCCGTCTTTTCTGAAGACAGTTCTTGCCCTAGGATGAATAACATATCATTATTATTTCTATAATCTTAGAAAATGATAGAAGAAGAACGCGCCCACCACGCTTCCCTACTGCGGATTGGCAGGCAGTTTAGCTTAGAATGTATCTACAAACATTGTGTAAGCTCTTGACATTTTTTACTTATTTCCTCAATCATATTATTATGACAACGACAAAAAGTTACTCACATCAACTATCATCAATACGCTAATTATTTTTGCTCCTAAAACAGCATGGAAGGCTGACTATTGCTATTCATCGACCACTATTTTATCGCGCCTATAATTTATTTCTAACCCTTGTACACCTTGCGCAAATGAATGGATATCATACCTATCTGCCTTATTTTATATATCGATTATCATTTGTGTCTTTTTGCCAGTATCCCTGTCTGTAGTTAGTGTCAAACAATAAGTTATACCACATTTAAAATGTTTATGAACATCTGTTCGTGTTCATGTTCTGTAAAATTGGTACTAGTATAATCCATATTGTTGTTCTAAGTATCCATATTGGTCGCCGCACTTAAATGTTAACTCTACATAACGTCAATAAGGTCAGATATCGAGTGATAATATGATTGATAATACTTTGAACTAAATATTTGTGGAATCTTATCTTTTATTAATTAACTATAATATTTATGTCTTTGCCACTATGATAGTTAAAATCTTAACTACAAATGAACACTGCTATACAGCGTACAGGTTCATCTCCGCATAAACAAATTCTTTTTTCATTTTAATAATATGTTTAAAACAGTTTTAACTGTTTGATAAAAAGTCTCGGGTCCGACTGCCGATATCAATCTGGGAGCAATAAATAGCTGTAATGCCAATCCTGACTCACCCCAGACCAAAAAGCTCCATGGGTCCCCTGGCCCATGGGCTCCGTGGTTCTAACCCAGACTCAAATAAACCCCCATAAGATCCCAGATAAATAGGGGACAGGATAGAAAGGTGAAGAAAAAGTACGGGTAGTCTACTAGACACTGCGCGGGGCAGGCGAGTAGAGCCACAGAGTATAGAAAACTCATGTGGTAGAGCCGACCGAGCATCATGCGTGTGACGTACTCCTATATAGATACCACCTGGTATTTTACTGTGATTGACGTTCTCAATAGATGGCAATAGGCTCGCCCCATATTACATAGGACCTAACATTATTTGCGAAAAGTGGGTGTTTACCCCTTCCGGGTAACAAGGAGTTGTGTAGGTAATAATTGTATTAGTTACTTAAAATTTAGAAGTTAAAATATTTTTCGTTATCATCACAAGCGCTTTAAGTGTCCCCACTGCTAAGGTACAGGCCTTCCTTATGTATGAAAGAATATAGAAAAAATGAGACATAACCCACCACGCTGGCCCAATGCGGATTAGGGTGTATAATAGTGAAAAAATATAATGTTATAAGAAAATCTAGTTAATTCGTTTTTTCTAATTAATGCCTTTGTGATAGCGCTGCTGAAAGTTACTGAATGTCATTTGTAAAAAGCTTTGTGCCAGCCCCGTCTGACCGGTGTCGTAAAATTCGACTAAGGAAGATTGCCCGTTGTAGACCAATAAGCACCTTAGGGCACCCGAATGGTGGAGGCAAACCACCAGCAACAGCATCCTAATCTAAGACAAAGACACTTTATTTCGCTTAAGTCAAAACCTTGAGCAGTATGATTTGAATGTTGTCATCTCAATCACTCTCCGTTCAACGGTCTCTCGACACGGTCCCTTCCGCTTCTTTTCTATACATTCATTAGTCACTAACACCTTTCCATTATATGGCCGTGTGGTGACGGCAGAGTAGAATACAATTGTCACCACCCCAAATCTCTGCCGTGGGTGACGTACAAGGCGACTAAGGATTAATCAGTGATAAGGAATGGGCAGCAGCGTTTCTCTTATACCTACCACCTAGCAAAGTACTTCGACTTTTGTGCCCGATAAATGGCAATAGGCTCGCCACCAATTACATGGGACCTAGCATAATTGGCGAAGCGTGGGTGCTTGTTCACCTCTGCCTACCCATTTGGGGATATAGGCGTGAATTATGTATATGTATGTACCTTTCCGTTGGATGCTATATAGGATATATCAAAAGGAAGTGAATGGCTTGATGGAATGAAACCGATACTAATGGAAGATTATCTAGGGATATTTTTTGATTTTACTTTATGTGGTGTCGGCGATCATTCTAAACATACTGACGTTGTTTCTATTCCATTTATAAATATGATTATGTCGATAATAATATCATGTAGTCACATTTAATAACTAGGAAGAATGACAGAATATTCGCTCCATATTTCAATTTGTGTGTGCGTGTGTTTTTATTGAGTAATTCATTTTATCAATGTTGTTGAACCAAAAAAAAAAACTGCTAACACGTTTCCCCTGAAAGGTTGTTTAGTTTTATTTCTATTAGCAATACAACGGTACCGCACATGTTATTAAATCCCAAATGAATGGAATACTATTAAACGTCAATCTGGAACACAATCTTATCTTGAGGAACAGTCAGTTGTTCCCGACCTCCGGTTTATTGGTCGTCGTTTATTATCAAGATAAGTTATCTCTGAGGAGCCAATTAAATTTGAAAACAAAGGTAACATAATAAGGCGCCACAGTAACGTTGGCAGCGGCACAGTATACCCAGAGCAGTAGTTTATCTGCGGCCTGTCGGCGAGTTATTGGCCTACTCTTGCGTTGACGCTAGGGTTGTAACTACAGCGGCGGCTGCGAGCGCGAATGTGCCAAGCGGGAATGAGCAGCGAGCGAAAGTGCAATCACCTCGTACACGCGCGATCACACCGAACCCCCGTATTTTATGTCAATAGGTGCGTCACTGTGCGCGCCTTCACGGCGCAGAGTAAGCAAATGAAAAGAAAGCTCACATTCTAATGGGCAGCGGCCAGTTTGTATGAAGACGTATTACTGTTCTGGGTATACTGCGGCAGCGGTGTGAGCGGGCCGAGGGGTGGCGGGGGGGTCGCTGAAGTCACCGGCACTGGCGACTTGCGTAGGCGCAATTCCTTTGTCGCTCAAAGGATTCATAAAGCGACATCGTATGGAAGCAGCTTCTTCATTGTACAATAGCTTTCCAGTAATTTTAATACTCTACAAGTTTTCTCTTACTCAGGATAAATAAAATGCAATGTATGGAAGCAGCTTCTTCATTGTTCAATAACTTTCCAGTAATGTTTATGCAGTACTAGTTTTCTCTTACTCAGGATTAATAAAACTAAATTAATGTATGGAAGCAGTTCCTTCATTGTTCATTATTCGTAATTTTATTGCATTACTAGTTTTATCTTCTCGACTCTCGGTAAATAAAAAAAAAATCGGTGAAAACGAATTTATATCAATCATTGCAAATACGAACTGGCCGCCGGTCAGTTGTATTGACATCCAAAAATGAGCCGCCTCCACACTTTATTTATATCCGCTGAGTACCTCAATCTTCCCACTTTATTGCCCTTATTTCTTCCAGAGGTAGACACAAAGAATTGTGTTTATAGCTAATGATACTTAGGTGTGTATTTTAACACAAAACTCCAACCTCCAAAAGGTACACGTAAAAAATACTCTACATGATATAATAAGGATTCAGCGGCAGCTCATCGGCTGAGGATTCTCTTAGATGGCGCCTATTTTTTGTCCAGATTTTTTGGTCGCATATTAAAAGGAGTTGGCAGTGTAATAAAATGGCAATGCCAAGAAATTAACAGCCCCTTTCGGCTGAACACTTTGACATTAAAATGGTGGATCACGTGACTTGAAACCCTTATTAATTATTTTAATGCGACGAATCGCTACCTATGCATACATTAACATATCAAAAACGTTACACAATTGAACCTTGATTAAACTGGCAAAGCCAGCGGGCACATCTAATATTTAAGTTTTATTATCCTGCCGCAGTATTCCTAAAATCTGGCGGGGCTATAAAATAAAATCGTTCGTAAACATTCCTTAAGCGAGTGCTAATATAAAATAAATCAAAAACGCAATTCACATAAAAAACTAAAACAAAAAATACAGTGAAATGAAATTAGGGCAACAAGTCAAAGTTTTGCTTTGACTTACTTTTTTATGTCACGCGAGGTAAATGACATCGGAACATAATGTCACAGGAAAATAGGGTAGTTAAGAACTCGAATAGGAATTATTGTCTTGAATACAATTTCACGGATAGAAAAGGAGCGCTCAAAAGAAATATGGAAGAATAACTTTATTGCGTTGTAACTAATGAATGCAGGAAGGAATACGATTTGAACACGGTTCACATTTAGATTATTTTCGATGTTCCATTATCTTTACCTCCAACAAAGCTCGATGCGTCTAGCGACAAACGACAAAGCAGCGTTTTAAGATTAACTCCATCAATTTAAGATAAACTTGCTCCTACCGCTTTCTTGTGTGGCCGTCTAAAAAACAACGAAGAATTGAAATCATAAGATAGACACTGAATCACTATGGCTCCTTCAAACGATTACGCCCAGAACAATGGATTCTAATTTCCGATCGTCCTATTATAATGCACAGGTGTCGATGGTCTGGTCAAGAATCAATTTGCAGTCGGCGCCGATATAAATTTTGAAGACTTCGTGAGTCCGGTACATGTTTTCAATAAATGAGATATGTGTGTCCGTATGACCAGTAAAAAGGCAGCAAAGCAAAGCTAACGAACAATCTTGATTAGGCTACACAATACAAACTTAGTGTCGACGCTCCATTAGTGAAAGAGTAGGTGTCACGACTCTGGCTCGCACGGCTTTTATTATTTATTCCCACTTTCGAAACCGTACCGCCATTGAGTTGAACACAAACAAATGAACGTTTATACACAATGAATAAATAGTAAGGCGAGAATTTTGTGACGTAGACGGCTATGATGGAGGCCGCTAAAGTTCAGTTTCTGTATGCTAGTTGAATAATAAGTTTGATTGGAGTCAACTGCATTTAAACGGTAAATTAGATATGAATAGCGCCATGTTCCTTGCCGATGTTGAAACTTTAGTCTTTATTATACTTGAGATATGTTATTAAATTTTCAAAAGGTTGCAAATATGCAAACTGGAAAATTATGATGCTGTTTAATCTTTGGATACTGGCGTATTGTATTGACTATTGTGACGACATACACTTTATTTATCATAAATGCTATCTTCAGCTAGGCTACTTAACGTCGCCTAGAATCATTGTTTGGAAATTATAACGGGTTAATCTATAGTTCTTCTTCGTGGATCGGCGACAGGAAACAATATGTATCTATATAATCCATCGGACTTACTCAACAGGGTAAATGGTCCAATCAATCACATCCACTCCACGCTATTCAACGATGCCTTCGGATTTGCTGGATTCAATTAAGCGTTAGACTGCATTAACCATTATCCAATCAAAGAGTACGACGAAAACAATAAATCTAAGAGACAAAGGCCATAATGAAAATTTTCCTTTTTGATTTTTCTTCCCGTTTCGAAGACGACGCCGCTAAAACTGTTCAATTTACATCCGAAACAGCGAAACAAAAAGGTTGAGCTGGTGACATGTGCCGACACACCGAAAGCCTAGAGTTGTGCCGAACGTCCGCCGCGCGTCGGCACAAAAAAGGCGAATCATTAGGAGGCGCCACACGAGATCCCATTTAAAAGTATGAGAATATTTCCACAAAAAGCCTCACATTCAACTCCCGGCACATTCATTTTATGAGAACAATGAGTGATTTTTGTATTTCTCTTTAATTCTATGTCGATTTTATCCGCGGCAGCGTGGAGGCGAGCCTCTGTGGTTGTCGCCTCGTTCCATCTTGGACTTTTTGCTATCGGGAAGCGCGGGCGTCAGTGGCGGACGACGGTTTTGTTCCAGCGGCGCTTGACGCCCCGCCCGCGCCTCGGCCCGCGCCGCCGACGCCTCGCACAAGGCGCCACATTTCACGCTCACTCCGAGCCGCGCCACCGGCCGATTCCACGCCACATCCTTGCTACACGCCGCATTGTCAATATTTTAACGAGCGCATTAAATACAAAAGGCAAATGCTCCGAACTTACTCTCTTTCATAATATCATACTTAACCAGTTTATAGATACCTGTCTCGCTCACCGTCAAACGTGACGGTATCATTGTTGAATGAATAACGGTCCCGTGATTGCTATAGACTTAAGCGCTCTTACTAATGAGTAGTAACACTCCACACTCCACAATACTTTTGTTGTTTATTTTGTGAAGATCTATGACGGGTGCGCGTAACGTGTAGATGTGACGGCATAATAGTTCGGAGACAATGGACTTCAAGACTTGTTTATTGACTGGATGGAGTTGTTTTGAAGTAGAATGTGCGCAGGAGTGGAGGCGGCGTCTGTTCGGTGGGAGCCAATGATAGCCACTCAGGCCGGTGGGAGGATCGAGTAATCATGCATTGAAGGTGAACGCATACTTGTCCGAGCCGAACGCGCCGAAGTCAACGATGTCTCGCATAGATACCTATGCGCGCCGAAGGAATGGAATATAGTACAGATTCGTCCGCATCGTGCGCATCCATTCCGATGACGTTGTCCAAATTCTTCTGGGATTTCTGAAGTTTCTGACAGATTCAGACGAATCGGACACGGGCAAGTGTGCGAGGTTTCATAAGATTCAATATACCTAAAGATTTCTTTAAATTCGTTGACTTCGGCGTGTTCGGCTCGGATAAGTGTGCGTTCACCATAAGACATCTATACCGCCATCCAGTGCCGAGGGGCTTCAACCCGCGCAATGTCTTTTAAATTAAAATATTTCCCTTAGTTATCTTTATTTATTACTTTCGTAAGTGCCCCTTAGTTTGTGAATGACAACCAGTGGAACGGTGGCCACAATTGAGACGTATTTATACGTATTTGTACGTATTTATTGCAAGACGTTTGTTGTTCAATAAATGATTTGAGTGATAAGATGAGTAAAGCATTAATTATTAACACTAAATTAAAAGGTTCAGTATTGAAACACTGCTCCACGGGCAATCCTGTTAAATTTTTTTGTAAAGCGACCAAATGTTTTTCAGGCCAATATGTATAGGTTCAAAATCAATTTAACAAGTACTACAAAGGAAAACTGGTAAGTTTTTTTTTTGGAAAAATGTCTTGTCTTGGTTTGGGAATAGGCCAACCAAGACGACATTTAAGCCACCTAGATTGCAGAGGACCCGGGTTCGCTTACCACATCAGGAAATAATTTTTCGAAAAAAAAAATCTGTAACTTTTTCCTTGTATTCCTTTATCGAACATTCGTCTACATGGTCAAATACCTAAATAATCAAAAAGTAATTAAATAATTTGTACAGTCTGTAGGTACAGACTAATGTAATATTTGCTTAAAATAAAAATTATATTAATAACATACGCGATAGGTACGTGTTATTTTGTCTTTAATTGGCAATGTAAATTCTAATTTTCGTAATGTAACTTAAGGGTTGATCAATTTACAATACCTTTATTTGATAACGTTAGAGTCTAAACTGATAAAAATCATTCAGCAAAGACTCCAAATAATACTTATTTCTTTTACCCTACCCCTACCTCTTGGGGTAGGGTAAAAAAACAATTATGACACCATTTCGCGCGTACTAGCGGAAATGGGGACTGAACAAATGTGTAGCCATGTAAACAATTAAAAGTTTGTTTTTTAATGGGGATTACGACACGAAACGAGTCGATGTTGGCGTTTAATTATTATATTTTGCAAGAAATAATCCGTGATATATGGTTCTAATAAGAGATCTTGCCGGAGAGGTGGTGTAGCCAATAAAAAGTGTCACCGATATCTGTACGCATAAATAAGAATTCTCGGGTAGCGCTCCGGTAAACTGCGATCGACGATTAGACGCAGCTCGCGTGACTAAACCCTATTTGTTCGATCATTGTCAGCCGCTGCATCCTCGCACTATCGAAATAAAAGGGAACACACACAAACATTTAGAGTTTCCCATACAAGCTGCGTGCGAATTTTGCAATTTGAATTTACTTACCTTTGTAAGTTTACAGGAAACAGCAAATTTTGTAAACATTGTAATTTTACGTTTTGTTGTTGTTGTAATTTAATATATATTTTTTAGCCTGGATTTATGCCTATAGTTAATGGCCTTTTACTCAACCATTTAATTTAAAATAAATTTCAATATTTAAATACAATTACATACATACATACATACATAAATCACGCCTATATCCCCGAAGAGGTAGGCAGAGGTGAACTACCTAAATACAATTATTATTTAATAAGCAAAATCTGTTGTTGAAGTATTTTTAACTACTACCTATATTGTCTTAATTAATTCTTGGAATTCCTGATTAGTTATTTACAAAACACTTATCTTATATAAATAAGCTACAATAATCTAACACTAGCAAAATTACTATCCACTATATTCTAAAAAAAAGGTCGCGACGCTTACTTACCATCATCTCTTCGTACCATTTCATTTGGGGTAGGCACAGTACATCTCTTCCTTTTTCATCTTTTTTTTTTAAATTAAATAATAGATAATTCTTATTTTATTAATATTCTTCTACGTCGAATTTGATAAAACCGATTACTTTCAATGAGCCGGCACGCTTATCGCTGTAAGATCTCTATTAATTGACACTCTCCAATTATCTCAATATGCCGTGATACATATCTGGATTTATCCTTTACCCTCTCGAATGCCGAGTTCAGCTCCTTTATGAAAATTAATGAACCAGATACGTGTTCAGTAGTTGATGTAATTTCTAATTTATTTTATAAAATTGTATTTGTTTAATTTATTCGACGTCAGTGGAGTGAGGCTTCTGATGCTTGTAACGATACGATAATCTGGGCTTACAGGATGTTTCCGACGATTTAATTGGCACTCGAAAACGCGTCGCCTTTTTTGCACGTATCTACCTCTTATTACTGTTCCAGCGTCCGATGTGTGACCTCTTTCGTTACGATAGTCATTAAACTGCGGAAAATATTCCCGGGGAGATCTTTTATGAGAATTTATTTGATTTTCTTTAATTACTTGTGACCAAAGTTAGTGCAATTGGGCAAAGAAAATGCGAATATGCTCAGAAAGAGCCTTAATAAGTATGGCAGAAGAAGTCTGTTCACTCGAGTCTTGTAGGTATCACCTTCATCATCTTTCATCATCATCAGCGTATCAACATAAGAAGACCTTTAGTCCCACAAACCCTTTTATACTCATAGATTGAAAAAAATAGGGAAAATAGATTTTCCTGGGTTAAAGAAACTCTGAAACAAGGCTGCAACCGCCTTATTTAATAAGAAATATAATTAAATCATAAAAACCAATTATGAACAGATCAAACGGGGCATCGGTTACGAAGAACCTAAGTCAAAAAAGTAAGATAGTTAAAAAATTCAAAGGTCTTCGTATCTACAAGACAATGTAGAAAAGAATATTGACTAAAGGTCGATTTTTTGATCCATAGTTAACTCAACCAATTGTTAAAAACTGTTACTAATTGCTTAATATCAGTCTGATATGTAATCATTAATAACAATTTTAGTTACTAGTGTTAATAATGGATAAATATCAGTCTGATATTGTTACTAAATGTTAAATATCAGTGATATTTGTAGATAAGTAACAATTTTTAACAATTGGTTAACTGTTAACTATGCATCAAAAAACCGGCCCTAGGTAGATGTATGGTCAGCTAAACATTAATATGTACCTTTTTAATGTGAATACAGTGTTCCTGTTTATTGTACTACACGCTAAACTGTTTACTTTTATAGAGTACTTCCAATGTCAACTATAAGCAAGCAAATCAGTTTGACTTTGAAAGAAAATATTCAAAGCACGAATAACATAGTATGCATGTTTATTAGCCAGCACTAAAGTTTTTGATGACTTCGAATTCCTTTACGTCATGGCATCTATTTGTGTGATATTTGAATCTTCTTTTGTACTTACCTAAACCAAATTTTAGCAAGTAGGTAAGTAGGTACCCTGAATATTTTCTTTAGAAGGAAACATTTTTAATTGCCTCCTTTTGGTCGCCTACTACACACCTACTGCCCATTTAGGATGAGTTATACAAAATCAAAAAGAAATTATTAATATTATCACAATGTACACTATCTTTCTACCGAAATCAAAAACTGCAAAAGAGTTACAAGCGTGACACGAGAACAAAATTTTTTCATAATTATACAAAACTTAAAAAAAAAACCGGTTTAGGATTCTCTTAGGCGATAGCTAATAAGTCTGCTAAAAGTGATAATAATATTTTGAAGTACATAATTTAAAAAAAAGATTACATATAGCCGAATATCTCTCGGTACCCATAGTTCAAAATAGTTAAAATGTTGAAACACGTGACTTTGTATTCACATTACAGATGAGAGAGGACTCAAATACACATTTGAAGTACAGATTAACTCCAGTCGTAACTACTGAAGTTTGAAGTTCAATCCCCATCGGAGCCTAAGCAGGGTACATCCTCCAAGTTGTACGACACCGACTTTGATCGGTAATTACAATCTTCTTCATGTATAAAAATTAATTGCTGTGCGTTTGTCTGGCTAAACCTTGAGAACGGTTGGGCCGATTTAGCTGATTTAGGTTTTGAAATTATTGTCTTGGGCCAGGCAAGGCAGGAAAGGTGAGGAAATATGGAAAAAATGCGAGTAACATAGTATAAATAACAATTAAATTTCCCCATAAACTGCTTTCCTGTCAAACATTTGACGTAACTACTAAACGTATGAGGAAATATGGAAAAATTGCGAGTAAAATAGTATAAACAACAATTTCAATTTCCCATAAACTGCTTTCCTGTCAAACATTTGACGTAACCATGACAACCAAATAACAACGCCAGCAAGCCGGGTCAGCTACTTCACCTTGTGTTCTCACAAAAATAGAACGCATTAGAAATGTTTACATTTAGCTTACGCTCGTTTATTAGATTAGTATTGAGCGTTAGTTGGATAAGCCTTCTTAGCGGAGGCTTAGCCGACGCTCAGTCGCAGAATAACTTCTTTGATTTTGTTACATAGTGTCAATTGCTATTTAGTTTCTTACATCGTACTTATTGATATCGTTTTACAAAATTACGTCTACACTCTTTAATCATTTTTGTCATAATATAGTCACCTCATTAATTTTTAGCCCTATAATGATATCGTATACCTGTAAATGGTCTGATTTTTCTTCCTTTGTAATAATTGTTCCAACATGTTTGTAATGTTGAAATAAAAATCGGATCAGTAATAAATTTGTTCTACTATGTCGTGCCTATGTGGAAGTAAAGGACGCTACCTATAAGTAGAACTAATGCACAAAAAAATTAGTTTACTTTTATGTCTATATGAAGTTCAGAATTAAATATTCTACTATGTACAAATTGACAATGTGACAATAATTGTATTCTGCTCTGCCGTCTCCACACGGAAAATTGCGTAATCAGTCCCCTTGTATAACTGCCGCACTCAGAGACATCAATTAACTTTAATGAGTATTTAATGTCAAAAATTTTCATTCAAATCTAGACCATAGACCCGGCAAGAATAGCGACTGGTTTTGAATTGTAATTTTTTGACGTTAAGTAATCATTAACGTTATTTGACGTCTCTGAGTGCGGCAGTTAGTGTATTAAAGGTGTGCATTATTAAGTAACTACCTATATTGAACTGATAACATTAAGTTTATACCTATAAACTAAATCAGTCTATAATAACACCATTTGAACTTAACGAGTCCTTCGTCTCTGTCTTTCTGACATAAAAAAGAGGAGATAAATGATGATGAACTTAAACAGTGCTTTAAAAATGATTTCATTTTTATGAGTAAGGGGGTAACTGCCGCACTCAGAGACGTCTATTAACTTTAATGAGCACTGACAAAACATTTCATTTAAATCTAGACCACAGACCCGCCAAGAATAGCGACTAGTTTTGAATTGTAATTTTTTGCAATTAAGTACTCATTAAAGTTAATTGACGTCTCTGAGTGCGGCAGTCAGAGACGAAGTCAGTATTCGAATTCTTATACTTAGTTACGGTCTTATCCCGCGCATTTCAAATTCAAAACTATACTTCTTAAAGGCTGAGTCATTATAAATTGTCGACAGTTAAATGACTTCGATGACAGAATTAAGAGTAAGCGTGAGAACGCCTCTCTGCCCAATTCATTGTGTAGTGCCGAATATTATTTCAATAATAACAACACGATCGATTGTATACATTAGGCATATTTAAGACTCAACTCAATATGGTGATTCAACCATTGGCCTTTATTTGTAGGTTCTTTAAATCTATTTCTGAAACAGTTTCGACGTTAATATTAAATTGAAATGGATAAATTACATTCCTACTCTGATATTAGAATATCCTAATGTTATATTCTAATACAAAGTCAGAAACAATAATCGGGTGTGTGTGTCGAACGTAAGTGTGTCGAACGTAACTGATCCATTGGCGGTGTAGCTCACTAGCTACACCCACCAATTGAAGTCTCTGAGTTCGACAGTGTGTTTGCCACTGTAAACCAGCTGTCGCACTCAGAGACTTCAATTAATGTTAATGAGTACTTTATTAAATAAAAAATAAGACAATTCAAAACTAGTCGCTATACTTGCATTAAGTACTTATAATAGTTATTTGTTTTACGTGAGTGCAAAGTTACATTTTAACCGCGTGCTCAATTTTGATGACCGAGCTAGCGAAGGATTCTAAAATTGAATCACGAGCGTTGCGAGTGATTCAAAAATTAGAATCCTGAGCGATAGCGAGGGAATCAAAAGAGCACAAGGTGAAAAATCTTTGCACTCAAGTGCAACACGTAACTTTTCATTCCCCTCAGCGAGGAAATGGCAAAACGCAAAAAAAAATACAATCACATTATTAAAAGTTTCAGTCAATTCTATTTACACCCTGACACTTCCACACCCAGGATGGGACCAAACACACACACCCAACACACACACAACATCCACCGAGACGCACCCACAACATCCACCCAGACGGGTACGTGCAAAGCAAATTAATAAAAAAAGTACACAAAGAAGGTTCCGAACCTGAATTTTTAACAAATTAAAAAGGTTGCTTATTAAATTCGACACCATAGAGGTCCAATAGTTTTGATGATTCAAAGTGGATTTTGTGCAGACTGTGCAGTGAAAGTGATGTTGTTTTGATGGACAAGCATCCGAAATTATGCAAAATCATTGAAAATAAGTCTAGTGATGTGTTTGATGTTGAGAATTTTGAAGTGGTTATCACCACCTCATCAGTCGCCATCAAGAACTCTGGTATCATTCAATTCGCGCCAAGCACTCCCTAGATGCGATAAAATGTGTGACACCCATATTTTAATGTAAAATTAATTTCATACATTCATTTCACTCACTCATTTATTCATATTAATATGAAATAAACATACTAAAGACATGACTGTATGGGCTAGAACCTTTGCCTTCCTTAAAAAAACAGGGAGAATTAAAAACAAATTAAATAATTATGTTTTGTATTCACAATCATAATGCACGAGAGTGTTTGGCGCGTTTCGTGGTGTCAGTCAGATTTATTTTCACTAATTCAAAAATTGTTACAGAGTGGATTTTGTGCAGTGAAAGTGGTGTTATTTTGATGCACAAGCATCCGTGTTGATGTGCAATTATGCAGAATCATCGAAAATAAGTCTCATGATGTGTTTGATGTTGTGGTGAAGATCACTATAAAAAGTGGTTTTATCCATTTCATCAAGCACCATCATTAACTCTGTTACCATTCAATTCGCGCCAAGCACTCCCTAGATGCGTTAAAATATGTGGCACCCATATTTTAACGTAAAATTCATTTCATTCATACTTTTCACCCACTCATTATTTCATAAGATTACAGATAAAATATACACTAAAGACTTGGCTGTATGGGCTAGACCCTTTGCCTTCCCTAAAATATAGGGAGAATTAAAAAACAATAATAACAATCATAATGCACTTGCACGCGATGTTCTAAATTCAAATTTACTTTAACCTCTAGAGGATAAAAACGGCTTTTGCACTCAGATATCGAAGAGCAAAAACGCTTTTTCCGAGATGGGGGGATGAAAAGTTAATTGACGTCTCTAAGTGCGGCAGAAAGAGTGTCATAGAAATGTGAATTTTGGTTTCAATTTTCGCCGCCTTACCAGATAAGTTGGTAGCACTGTATGTTACTCTCTCTTGCGGTCAAGCTAATAAAGATTTGTTATTATCGACATCTATTGCAGTAGTAAACACCTCATGGAACTGGTAATCCTAATTATTGTCACCATATAAATCTATCAGATTAGGTGGCAATATTATGGAAGCAGAAATAATGGGACTTTTATACATTATAGCTGATTGTGCTGGTATAAACATCCCTAGTATAAGCCCACGTCTTTTTGACTATAGAAAACAGAAATTATATTAAGTATCTTGCAATTTATACATTGACATTAATAGCAAGAAATAAAAATCACTTGAACGCTAGAGACACAGGGGCTCGAGAAGACGATGATGAATGCGAAATTTGGTAAAATGTCTAATGTTTAAACAGAAGAAGCTATTCAAAAGTAAAGAAGTATAATTATGAACTCCGAAGTTTTCAGGTGTATGCCCCTAGGTATAGGTATAATGTACAAACGCAACTATAGCGATCACGTTATGACGTTTTAAATCCCTACCTTATTTCCTTACCGATAATTTCTATTTGTCAACCTTTTACTTTTGTCAAACTATCACTAGAGCAAAATGTTTAATTATTTTTTCAACACAATTGCTCGTAAATTGACTCTTATTACACCGTTTAAGGTCCATAATGCAGCATATTATGCACTCGTGCATAATATATTACGTACTAGTGCGTAATCGTATATTTTTAATTCTTTTTTTTTCGCTAAATTGTCCCTATATTTTTAGGGAATCATAGGGTCTAGCCCATACAGCCATTTCTTTAGTATATTAAGTCTGTATTCATGTGTGTGAAATGAATAAAAATAAAATTAATTTTACGTTAAAAGAGGAATGTCAAACATTTTACCGCTTCTAGGGAGTGCTCGGCGCGAATTTAATGGTAACAGAGTTCATGATGGCGACTGATGAGGTGATGAAAACCACTATAAAATTCTCAACAATCACGAGATTTATTTTCAATAATTCCTCATAATTGAACGTCTACACAGATCCTTAAGCATCAAACTAACACCACTTCCATTGCACAAAATCCACTCTGAAACATATTTTGAAATAATAAAAAATAAATCTGACTGTCACCATTGAAACGCGCCAAACACTCCAAGTTTCTGTGTATTGAATTTGTCTGTGGACAATGAATATTTTTACTAATATTAAATTATTTTATAGTTAATATGATAAATAAACATTTTATGCCATGTTTATAAACATAAATTAACTTAACTATCGTATTTAGAAACACTATTAATTTTATTTTTTATTTTTTTGCTGCTTCGGATGCACAGCCGGTTTTTCTGTGCCTTTTGAAAGTCATCATTATTTGTTTTATTAAATTAATATTGTGACAGAGTAATGTTTACTGGTAAAAAAACAATATAAAGATTTAGTGAAACAAAAGTGCATTTTATAAGAAAGGCTATGAGCATTTTCGTGGTCGATCTACCTCGTCAGTCTTCATCAATAGGCGGTTAGTGTAAATTTGCCGCCAAACTCATTAAAACGTAATACATCCGCGTTTTAATGCGTTTCATACTGAAGAAAGTAGACCACATCAGATGAGGCTGTATGTGCTGATTCCTTTTGCCTTTCCTAATAATAAGAAGAATTAAAAAATAACAAAAACCAAACTTGTAGGCTCCATGGAGAGTGTTTGGCGCGTTTCGTGGTGTCAGTCAGATTTAATTTCGATTATTCAAAAATTGTTACAAAGTGGATTTTGTGCAGTGAAAGTGGTGTTATTTTGATGCACAAGCATCCGTGTTGATGTGCAATTATGCAGAATCATTGAAAACAAGTCTTATGATGTGTTTGATGTTGTGGTGAAGATCCCTATAAAAAGTGATTTTATTCATTTCATCAGTCGCCATCATAAACTCTGTTACCATTAAATTCGCTCCAAGTTTTTAGGGAGTCCTAGATACGTTAAAATGTGTAACACCCATATTTTAACGTAAAATTCATTTCATTCATACATTTCACCCACTCATTATTTCATAAGATTACAGATAAAATATACACTAAAGACTTGGCAGTATGGGCTAGACCCTTTGCCTTCCCTAAAATATAGGGAGAATTTAAAAAACAAAAAAAAACAAAATTGTAGGCGCCATTTTCCGTAAATAATATTTGGTAGAGTTAATAACAAATAGCAATACAATTTGTTTTGTTTCTTTTTTCCTCGCAATTGTGTTGAAAAACATCGTATGCAACTCGTATGCGTTGATGACCAACGTAGCATACTCGTAGCATAATATACTATTATTTCGATGTTTCGGGGTTGTTTGCGTCACTGCGACCTATGCTGATCTAATGTGTCTAGCCCTAAGTTTTACTAAGGCTTTACATGAACTCCTGGGCACGCTGGGCACTGTTTAAAAATGATCTTTTGACAGCAAAATGTATAGAAATTTCAGAAATTTTATTATATAGAAATTTCAGAAATTTTATTATATAGAAATTTCAGAAATTTTATTACAGATTGGTACAGATCTGTCAATTAAAAGAGAGATAAAATGCCATTTGTAGCTACACCGTAACATCCACATGCCTTTTATTTATGACGATGATTTCAAATTTTCTATCGTTGTAATTTAAAAATGTTTTATTTACCTATACCTTAAAAATATTTAATAACCATGAATTATGATCTTTAATTACTTAACGTATGCCGGGTAGGTACATAAAACCATCGTATAATTATCAGTTTTCTGAAATGAGTTATTACAGTTGATTGTTACCTTAATTAGGTTTGGTAGTGTTTTATTTTGACGCATTGTTTTTGTTCAAGTAAATCCTATAATATTGGAATTACTTGAACAAAAATGCCGAGGAACACACTAGAAAATACTTCAGCATAGTTGAAGTATTTTTAACATAAGCATTTTCTAGTGTGTTCCACGGCATGCAGCTTGGCTGTTGGTATGAAAGGAACCCCGAGCTAAGGTTTTGTCTACGTAAGCGGAGTATGCTCGTGATATTTTACATCAATATGCATAAATGCGCCGGGCGCCACAGCGTTGGCAGGCCCCACACAAGAGGGACCGACGATCTGGTGAAGGTAAAGGGTAACCGTTGGATGTGGGCAGTTCAGTACCGATCGGTTTTGAGAGGCCTATCATGCTCAACAGTGGGTGTCTCTCGCTTATAATGATGACTATACATTGACTTTAAAATTGAATCCCGACACACTCATTACGCACTTGTCTATAAATTTTATTTAAAATTGTAATTGACAATACATATAGGTTGTAATTTTTGTAAATTTCATTTAGTCTTTAAAGCGTCGTGTTCTAATGCAGAAATGCATTTTAAAAGGAGCAAACAAAACGCGGCCACTCCTTCACACGTTCCAAATGCAAACAGATTAAAGTTTGACAATGCCGTGACCCCAGATTTAGGATGCCAAATCAAGAATTATAGCTCAAGCCACCCTTGCACATAATTCAAGAATGATCCTCCTCGTCCATATTGGAAGGATCGTGGACAATGGGTCAGACAACACACAGTGAAACGCCTGGGATGCCACCGGATCGCCAATAAATCATCGGCATAGCGGAAGTGCGTGGCCTGCCAGCGCGATAGGACCCCAGCAATAACGGTTACGCGGCCGCCTCCGGTATTTTGAGCGTCATAGATAAATTAAATGCCAACACATCCAGCCAGCCAGCGGCCGGGCAACGCTAAGAATGCCCAAATAAATTTTTTGATAGAAACCGGAAGCTGGCGTTATTACGTGACACTGCCCCCGTTCCGTTCTCGGTTATTGTTTTTCTCCACAAGAATTTCGGGAATGCTCAGCTTAAATTGGGCCTGGCATATGGAAAGCGGCATCCAAATCGATTAGATCGTAATCGATAAGCTGTAATAGGTCAGTTTTGTGTCGGAATTAATCAAGCGTCAAAGGGCTGGCCATAATTGAGCACGGAAGGCTGCGGGTGTGTCGTATATCTCACTAATTAATGGATTTGCTAGAAACATCTTCGGAACAAAGGGTACCGCTTCACTAAAAACTTTGTGGGCCATTTATAGTTTGGAGACACCGTATAATAAGCACTTGGCCACATGTCGTCGGCGGTATGCTTTAGTGCACTATATTTTGTGCCGAAACGGAATTTGGTGCGTGCTTTGTATCGACAAATATTAATATTCCATCAGCCATAAACAAGCAGTTGACGATGATAATTCAAACGCATAAAACAAGGCTTTATCTATGATCGAAAGGCAGCCCCCGGAGAGTTCAGTGTGAAATGTGTTCTCAGAGACACCATTTAGTAGCGTAATGCGCGTGACTAGCGTACAAATTATGCATTTTGGAGACAAGTCGATTTTATTGCCGCGGAAGTGACGTCAATAAACCACAGTGTACAGAAGTTTAATGTTCAAATCGTATAATTTCCGATCGGCTCGTTGGCGATACGAATCAGAGGTCGACACGAAAGAACTGGTCTCGGAAAAGATTGATAATAACAAATAAATTTCAGTAGTGATTTATTAAGCTAAGCGCAAATCGGCTATCGTTTAATAAATTTGCTTTTGTTGTGTACAATATGCATGTAGCACGGAATTATTGAATTGATTTATAAATAAGCGATAGCGGGCGTGTTTGTGGCAAGATTTGCAGAAATCGCTAGTGACTCTGATTACAGAATTGAATCATTAATGCGTAGGTACACCAAAACAAAATTGCGTTTATGAATAAATCTGTTTATCAAGAAAAAATACTTACTAAAAGCTGCATCGATTTCATTTATAAATACTTACAATTAGATGAGGTTAAGCAAAATAGACCCAACCAAAAGGAAATAGTGTTGCAATTTTTCCAATTAATAAAATTTATTTTGGGTATTCATTAAATTTGAGTAGTAGCTCAACCTTGTCTAATTATGTATATCGAGTAATGCTTCCACGCAACAAAGAATAAACTTCAATATTGCTGTGTACAGCAAATTTTGTATTTCTCGTGTTAAACATGAGAAATATGGACAATTTCCCTCTCGAAGTGTCGCGAAACACACCCTAAATATAAATGGCGTGTGACGCCCAAGCACTCGGAGCGCACCGAGTGATTTTGTAACGATTCAAAAAATGATATACTCCGCACCTTATAATATTGAGCGAGAAATAAATCGTATATTCCCTTTAAGTGCCAATAAAAGTTGGCGTAAATCATAAAAGTATCACTCGACGAGAAATGTCTATAACAAGTGTGTTATTGCAGAATAATTCAGTAGCAGCCGAGGGTGGTTTGAAGGATGGCTCCCTCAAGATCCAAGGCGGGAGAGGTTCAACCTGAAACTCCCGACGCTCTATCAAAGCCTTCAATTATTTATCGGACCCATGTCTGCTTTTCATTTTACTGAATTCGACGCTGACGCCACGGCTTTCAGTAGTGGAGAATAAACATGTTACACCGCTGGGAATTGCCTTTACATGAACAGCTAGTGGTCTAGTGGAATAGAGTCTATTGGTTCTGGTTGCCGTTCTGACAGTGATATATGGCGTTGGTACATTTTAATTGCGAACGGTGACCGATTCGTTTATTGTTACCGTTTTAAGCACACGCTGTAATTGAAATTGGACGAATTAACAACAACCGGAATCGCGGAAGACGGATCCCTTAAATATTAACGGCTTTGCTGGCAGTTTTGTTTTGCGAACGATCAGGCTAATCGGTTCGATGTTGTGGTTACTTTAATTATCTTTCTATCTTTAATTATCTTCAGCCACTAGGTAGTTCTTCCCTAATTACACACTTAATTAAATAAACGAAGCCCGTTTGCCGCGAAGGAACAGCTCCCTAGTCAAATAGCCAATCTAATCAAACGCATGGAATAAATAAAAACATACGGGTACGAATTGAGTAACCTGTTCCGTTTTTTCATCGATTAACAAAATGACGATTAACAAAACTGATTTATTACAGAGAAAACAATGCGTCAATTTCATACTTTTGTTCTATACGTTCGAATAGATAAGCCACTTGGCTAGGCTATCATACATACATACTTACATAAATCACGCCTATATCCCCGAAGGGGTAGGCAGAGGTGAACTAGCACCCGCGTTTCGCCAATTATATTAGGTCCCATGTAACAGGTGGCGAGCCTTTGGCCATTTATCAGGCACAAAAGTCACAGAAGGTACATGGCTAGGTGGTATAAGAGGAACGCTGCTGCCCATTCCTCATCACTGATTTATCCTTAGTCGCCTTGTACGACACCCACGGGAGAGATTTGGGGTGGTGACAATTGTATTCTGCTCTGCCGTCACCACACGGCTAGGCCATCAGGTAAGAGAAATTCGCTTAATATCAGGGGGGCCTACCGCCTAACTCGATTGCTGATGATAGCTATATTGCAATGCACTGCTTACGGCTATAGCAGCAATCCCGAATTTTTAGGCGGTACAGATTGTGTGCCAAATTCATACAAAATCATTCGGTGATCATTCGTTCAAAGCTATCGCTAATAAGTTTAGGTACATTTGGTGCGAAATGACAGCATGACGTCATAAACTATAGCTTTTGCTTTGGCAATCGAGTTAGGCGGTAGGCCCCCTGGTATCGTTACAGGGACAACTATTGGATCATCAAAGGTGTATTGACCGTCCAACAATCCGCATTGAATCTTCACTTATGAATCCTCAAGACGATAAATATCAACAACGGAAATAATAGGGAGTACCCACCCACGACAACACGCCAACACGCTCACCTCGACGCATTCAATACCAACGTTGATACTAAACACTAATCACAGAGCCCACGTCTCACTGTACTCCACTCAACACAACGAGCTGGTACAGATAAAGTGAGTTTGTTTATGATTCGCATATTGACCTTTTATTAATCCAAATTTCGCCAGCTATGTTAGGTGATCCCGGTGAAACGGGGCAAGACTATTGCATCTTTTAGACATATTATTTTTAGTATTGCTAGGTTGTCTACCAGAAAAGCTGATGCCAGTGCCTCATCACATTCCTAACCCTAAGTTGTCATAAACGACACCCACAATCGAGATAGAGATGGTGATAATTATATTATTATCTGGTAATCTGTCATACAGGATCTCCTAGTACAGACGCCAGTCTCTCACATAGACTTCATAAACTGTTGTATTTAGTTAAGACACTATGTAATTGCTGTAATTTCTGTAATTCTGTGTGAGAGAAAAATAATAAAGAAATTATTATTATTATATTCTGCTCAGCCATCACGACACGGCTCAACCGCGGTTTTCTAATTAATAGTTGCTCGCTAATACTGCTGATTGAGACTGATTGAAACCTCTGAATAATATCATATGGCAAATACGAAAGAACCATATGACAGGGCTGGCTGAATAAAATAGTAGATTCTCTGATTTATTTAGTACTCTCGGAACTACTAATAAAATGAACTCGGGGTGAAATGGATTGAGTTGATAAATAAGTTCTCTTACTGAAACATTACGGGTAAAGCAAGTTTCATCGAGCGAGTTGTGCAGACAGCACCGCGTTTCCCCAATCCATTTTGCGCTTAATGTCCGAAGCAATATGCTTGTAAATCGGTTGGAGATATTTAGAGTGTAATATCCTGTTGATTATGGCACCTTAGATTTTCTTATTTAATTTTTACCAAATTAAATTAAAATAAACTAATTTAATTTAATTTTTTTTGTTACCGGAGAGTGTTTAGGAACACAATATTCTTAACCATTTCAGCTTAAGATTTACAGCCAGATTTGTATAAAATTGTGATAAAAACATAATAATTATTTCTCACAGACACATCATTGATATTCAAAGTAAGAGCTCATTTTAATATTAATAACCCTTACATTAAGAACAATTATATTGATACTGAATTGTAAATCAAAAGCGTGATTTATAGACGCCGTGTCTCCAAACCTGGCGTCAAAGGTAGTGAGGAAACATAAAAATTTATTATTATCTTTTCACGTGTAACTTCATGGGTTACGTTTATTGCGCCGTAAATATCACCAAAGATGCGGACACGTAAAATATTCACTGTCAAAAATATTATGTGAAGCAATGACAGTTGGTTGTCAAATTGTGACGAATATAGTCAGTCGGTCGACACACGGTGGCAAATCATACCCGCCTAGCATGGTCACCGAAGCACGTTATGTTAAAGCCATTTATCGACGGCCACCTTGGTCGCTTTGGTCGAATGCTCAGATTGCTGGGTATTGGCCAAGAGGTCCCGGGTTCATATCCTGGTAGGGGCAAACTTTGTGATGACCACAAATGTTTGTTTCCGAGTCATGGTTGTGTATATGTCTATGTAGTATATTTTCAACATTTATATACATAATTATATTAAAAATAATATATGTCCGTTATCTAGTATCCATAACAAAAGTACTTAGGCTACTTACTTTGGGCTAGATGATAGCTGTGAGTGTAAAAAAAAAACATTTATTTATTATTTATCGCTTTGAACAGTCAAAAATCTATGGAGCTGTGCAAGTTCAACATATTATTATTATTATTTGTTCGATAAAATGGGTATACTAATTATATCGTGTTTTGGTGGTCATGCTCTAGCGGGCAGGGTGCCGTAATAGGCGGCGCAAGGAGTTTTCTGGACACATCTACAATTTGGGAAAATTGACTGGACCTGTGCATATCTATTAGCCCTGGTAATTGCAAGTGATTTTAATTATTTGCTGACTTTAGTTTAAGACTATCTAACATTTTATTTAACAGTTTTTTTTTTCAATTTGTATTTAGATTTATTCAGATTTCATAATATGTAATAGGCGCTGTTATTCAACGATTTTAGATATTCGGTGGCTGTTCTATATTGGCTGGATAGAATAAACTTTTTTCAGTGCCAATTATCTCAGCGGATTGGGAGACTTGAATTATAGTACCACCAGCTTTGCACAGAATTTCGTCGAACCTTTTAGTGTTGCGGTTTCGCTGCTTATCGATTCCGACAATTTGAATTTAAAATCGCCTCTAAGAAGACTTATCAACCGGGCAGACTTATTGCAGAGCATTCCGAAAATCTAACTTTAAAAAATAGAAAACAAATTTATTTAACACGTAAGTTTGTGCTTCACAGTGTAAGAGACAATCCACGTTAGCCATTTTTGAATTAACACTGATTTATTAATTTAAATTTTAAGTGACTCTTTCATATTGAAATTTCTTCGTCCCCTTCCTAATAATGAGGATTTATGAGTCAAAACAGTCACATTATGGCGCCAACAAAATTAAAGTATTCCAATTTTGATTAAATCCTCCTTCAATGTCATCTTTTGTTGGTCATTTATATATTTTTCCAAGCTAAGGAAACAAAATTATTATCAATAATTTTCTGTAATTCTGACAGTCATCAAAATTAAAGAAATTGATCTCACATATTCGACACATATTTAAAATTTTGTCAGCTGTTAAATAGCAAGAGAGTCCATTGCGGCGTGTGCCCAAGTATCTACAGTGAAAAACTTATTTCATTTGTGTATGTACGTTTCAATGAAAGTGGCTCGTGAGTACAGTTTCGGCACAACACGCCGTCTCCCGAGATAGTGGCCAGTTATGTGTGGCAAAAAGCGATGATAATGACGGTCACCGTCGGAGCAGAGGGCGCGGGAAGAGGCTACGCCACCGGACGCGTGGCGAATAATGATGTGCTTGCACCACAGATCGACGAAGGCGCACAATCGGCAACATAATTATATCTTCGTTGGCTCACAACGTGAAGTGTAAAAGAAATTTCGGCAAGTTAAGTAGCGTCTTGGTTTAGTTTAGTTTAGGATTGCAGTGGACGCGGGTTCGGTTCCCGCATCAAGACCATATAATTTTTAACTGACTCGAACTTTTTAACTGACATATTCTTTGTATATATCTTTGTGCCTTCGACACGAAGCGAGAAGGAGCTTCCGCTAATGAACAACTAGTCATTTATGCAAAAAATGCTTGAACTACTTTCGCAGAGCTATTTGCATCATCGCTTTGTTTTTCTTAAAGTTATGCTTTTAGAAAAACAAAACATCATTTAGAGTGTGACATAACCCTCACTCGAAACACATACCTCTACATATGCATGAATATAAAAAGAAAACTTTAAGAAAGGATAAAAATACAAAAGTATTTCGATCGATTTCAGACTCTATCTATATAAGATAGAGTATAATCGATACTATACCTAGAGTATTTTCAACAAGACATCTTTTCATATTTTTTTATTGCACTTTATTTAGCTTTGTCAATTTCGTTATAAAACCAAATCCAGAAAAACAAAACCCATATTTTCATTTCAATCACGTTCTTCTCACTGAAAAACTTAATAAAAAATATAATTATCATTAGGTCGTGTAAAATTTTTCGTTAACTCTGTGTAATATAAAATCGTAGTGATACTTCTTAGTGGCATGGTGAAGAGGGAAACCTTGGGCAATAGTACGTACACGTCGCGAACATCGCTCGGGGGTCACGTAACACAGATATACCGAATTACTCGTTCGCGCAAACTGATCCTTATTGTGCCCAGGGAAATAACCCGGCGTGAAATAACACGGACACCGCGAAAAGTTTTATCACGCCACCACTCTGCGGCCGGCTATGATTTTTATTCTGAACAATGATTAGGTACTTGCGATATTTTTCCCTGTTCATTCGATGGATTATGAAACTGATGCAGGTGCAAAAGGAATAGATTTGAGGAAGATAACTACCATAGCCTTATACCTTTATAGTCACTATACTAAAGGTACTTAAAAACAGACATACTTTACATTGGTACTGTACTGTAAGAAAAATTTTTTTAATCTAGATAGGACGTGAAAATACAGAGAGGCAATTTTTTCAACTGACTAAACTAATAAGACTAAACTAATAAGCCGTGTGGTGACAGCAGAGTAGAATACAATTGTCACCTCCCCAAATCTCTCCCGTGGGTGTCGTACAAGGCGACTAAGGATACAATTCAGTGACGCGGAATGGGCAGCAGCGTTCCTCTTATACCACCTAGCAATGAACTGCGACTTTTGTGCCCGATAAATTGCAATAGGCTCGCCACCTATTACATGGGACCTAACATAATAGGCGAAACGTGGGTGCTAGTTCACCTTTGCCTACTCCTTCTGTGAAATAGGCGTGATTTATGTATGTATGTATGTAAACTAATAAGTTTCTTGCCATCCCTTTCAATACTGATTCAAAATCCCGACCTATGCCGTATGTTATAACTGAATACCTATCATTTCAATTTCTTATTCTGTCTGCGAATACGCGTTGGATTTGAAACAAAAGGTTGTTGATACCTGTAATTCGACAGTCTAGTGCGCCTTGATCCGTGAATAATCATGTCTGCGGTCTGCTGATATGAATATTTACACTTGTGCAAACAATACATTCATATTGCACGTTCAATATTTTTATTTGCCCACACAAGTCTGTATTATACGAGGCGTAAGTCTGGTATAAGCATTCAAAGAAAGCTTGATAAGGGGGGTATAAACTCTTTACCAACAAAATTGATTGAGGTACAATTCTACTAACTGTGTTTCTTAGGATTTATCTGTATAGCTCTGTCGATATAGACTCGGAATGAAGCGCCTGCGAATGTTAGGCACAAATAGGAGTCCAATCATATTGTTCAGACATCATCAATCCAACTTTTGACTCCATTTTGGTTGATTCTTAACGTCCATCCGGATAAGCTCTAGTGATGAATTAATGTTAAGAAAATTTATGAAAAAGGCCAAACCGAGAGACCGATGAATGATGAGAGATTGTAACATTCCAATTCATACTGCTCAAGGTTTTGGCTTAGGATAAGAGCTGGCCGCCTGCCTGAGGCCAACTCTCTTTGGGTATGTTGTTGTTGGTGGTTTGCCTTCCACCATTCGGGTGTTCCTAGGTACTTACTGGTCTTCACCGGGCAATCTTCCCTATTCGACTTACGATACCCCTTGGATGAGTCAGGACTGTCACATTCTACGCTATTTATTCGCTCACAGACCATCATGGCAAGAACGCCATTTCCTTCCCCTATTGCCTGTTATTCATTGCCCCCCATGTGTTTGGAAAGTATCACCACTAGTCTCGTACATATTCCCGAAGTTGTATATAATTATCATGCTTCCTAATTATTATATTATTATGTGTATAAGTAAATAAAGGTATATCATAACTTGTTCACACCAATGTAATTGTTATCGACAAAAATGTTACTTAAAAATAAAATGTATAGATATTGCCCATTTTTTATTTTAAGTCAAAAAATCCAAAGCTTTGTAACTAAGATAGAGAAAGATGAGTGTGTGACTTGTTATAAATAGTTAAAACAAATGATCAAGTGCATTGGGTTATAATGACAAAAATAAATATCACGTTGGTATATCATTAAAAAAAAATAGAGTATGGAAATTAAGTATTACTTTTAAAAATAACGACAAAATAAATAACTGAATAAGTAAATAGGTATTCGTCTAAAATTATGTAATTATGAGGTTTTATGTGGTTTTACGTTAAAAAGCAGGCGCCTTTGTCCTTCTTTTGTTGTGTCTTTTGTGTTTACGGTTAATGTTACTGCTGTCTAAAGATCTGTAACTGTAAGTAACTGAACTAAGTTTCCTTAGCATAGAACTAATAAAATCAGTACCCAGGGGTTTTGGACGGAACGGAGACTGGCGCGGTTGCTATAAAAAAACAATAAAAGAGTATTAGGTTTTCTGTCTGTCTGCTCACGCTAATCTCAGAAAGAACTTAAAGGTCTCTGCGGTTTCCACAGGAGAATTGAGTATAGTATGGTGCATTGCAAGTTTTGTTTCAGATAACAAATAATCCTATAAAGTTAGAGAAAAGCTAGGAAGTCAGAAATTGACGAAATTCGAGTAAAAGCATCAGTAATAGGAAGGGTGTATCGAGTATACCTAGATTCATACCCATTCATGGTATACAAAGTCCAATTAATTTCACATACAAATGAAATTTCAGTGCGATTGCCACTTTCAAATATGAAAAAAAACAGTCTTATCCATTTCCTTGAAAAAAATAAATTTTGTGATTTTTATTATAAGTTGGGAGGAAAATTCTTTTCGCATATATACTTACTACTTGTAATAAAACCTCTATGGCTGTACCACTTGCACCTGGCTGGTTCTGATGACATTAAAAAGGTTTGTAGCTACTTCTTTTTGTTTTTCTTCTTTTAAAAATGAGCGAAACTAATGAAGAAATTCGATACCTTTTTTAATTTTTATTAGGAAAAGGCAAAATGCTACATAATCTCAGGGTACGAAAGTTTTGTTAAAACATCTCTTTCATTAGTGCAAAATTGTCGAATACCTTCACTAAATTTTAAAATTGAACAGTCACGTTTGAAGAAAAACGCAAGATTGATTGAGAAAAGTTAACATGTTGTGATAGTCATGCTATTTAATGACGACTTGTCAAACTGCTTTTTCATATCATTTTATTACATATTGAATTATGTATGTTTTATGGCAATTATTGGTAAGTAATACCTACTTAAGGCTTACATACATAAATCACGCCTATATATGTGCAGAGGTGAACTAGCACACACGTTTCGCCAGATATGTTAGGTCCCATGTAGTATATGTATAGGTGGCGAGCCTATTGCCATTTATCGGGCACAAAAGTCGCAGTAGGTATATAGCTAGATGGTATAAGAGGAACGCTGCTGCCCATTCCTCATCACTGATTTATCCTTAGTCGCCTTGTACGACACCCACGGGAGAGATTTGGGGTGGTGACAATTGTATTCTACTCTGCCGTCACCACACGGCACAAGGCTTACTTTAAATAAAACTCGCATGTTCTCTAATATTTGCACAAGCAGGTAAATTTTGAATCAGGTACCCAGTTGCGTTATTTAGTTTTCTACTTGCTTTAAAAATATCGCTTGATGTCTACAAAATGGTTGAAAGTAGGTGTAACAATTTGCCACAAAAATGTGGAACACACAGAAAGCTTAACAATTGAACGCAATAACAAACCTCAGCTCCAACTTCATGCCTTCACGAGGAAAAAATCAGCGAATCAAAATAACAGAAAAGTGAAAAATTGCAGTCAAATGGATGTTGGCCAAAACACAAAACGGATCCAATCCAGCCCTCGCCAGGCCGCTTCGAAGACAATTTTCCCAAAAGAGCCTCCGTAGCACGGGACGTGGACACATCTCCTCGGGGGGAAGAAAATCTTTCCCTCTCGCTCCAACTCCGACTAATTCCCGAGACAAAACACTGTCACGCGGTGGAGGGACACTTGTCCACGTCCCCGTGCTAGGCCCACAGCACCCCGAAAGCTTCCCTACGAAAGGCGACGGCTTTTTAAAATCTTATTCAAACTTTATAAAACACAAGTAGGGCTCCCTACGAACGGGGGTCTCGCCGATATTATTGTGTAGCCATCTGTGACGGCAGTCGCCATCGGGAGACATATTTTTAGATTTAACTCGTAAATTACTACGATTCAATTGGTTCACGCTCGTGTGAGAATTAGGAGAGTTTTATTTGCCGATGCGGTTGTTTATTGCCACTGGGGTGAGACGGGGAAGTGGTCCGCTTAAGCAATACCATTTGTATCAGCCGGGATATCATTATGCGATTGATAAACTCCGCGCAAACTTGGAGATCGTTAACCGGAATAGGAGCGATCAATAACAAAAGAATGTGTTCGTAATTCGTTTAAGGCTGTGTTTGTACACGGAAAACGTGTAATACAATTTTATTTCATAAACAGTTTTTGAAGTAGATAGTATGGTTACTTTTTTTTTTATAAGCGGCAGGTGGGCAAGTTAAGATACTTTTTAGGGTTGCACATTTCTGTGAGAAATTTAAGGTGCAAGATGCTCGAATCTAGATCCAGGGTTTAGGCATTGATACTCATATTAAATATTAAATTATTTACTGCAATATTATTAGAATAACAAGATTAAGAGGCCAATGTTAATAATTATGCACAGGCAAAAGATAATAACATTCATCTTATTACTCTTGGTGGAAGGGAAGTGGACGAGCCCAGAAAAAAAATCGGTAAAAATCGGTATCTTGCCTTTCAAAATACCGATTTTTACCGATTTTTTTTCTGGTCTGAATTACTTTTTATTTGAAATCCAAGCGGTAGAATAGAGAGTGTAAACACGAGTCAAAGTCTAAATTATAAGAAACTGACAAGATAGACAAAAGGGGTTGGTTGCCTCAAAATGAAAAAGAAAAGACAGTTAAGGGGATTTCTGGAACTTTTGTCCAGCAAACCCCTCACGTGCCCTTTGTTCGTCGAAAGAGGGACGCTGACTCTATTCACCCCACCACAGGTGACTGTTGCCTGATTTTTTGAATCATCCTTGAAGCTACCATATTGAATATGTAGGCATACCTCTTTTACTGTATGGCTATGAGATGATGGTGTTCATAATTATTAATTACATTTACTTTACATTAAATTAAACTTGCTCCACGGGGTCAGCGTGGTGCCACCATCTTATTATTCCGTTATTGTTGTGATTATATATTTTATAAATAATATACAAAAAAATGTTTAAAACTGCCTTTAAGGGATTAACGTGAGAGCAGATCTGGAATATAAAAAATAATGATATCATAATGGTTCAGTAAATATCGCAAATACTCATTATTTTGGTTTTTGATTTGTTTATCAATATGGTTCTAAACATACAATTTTAGACATTTTAAACCGTTTCAAATACATTATTTATTAAATAAGTGCGATGACAATTCAAACATTATCAACCTAATTTGACACACGAAAACTCGATCGTGAATTGAAACAAAGATTCAGCTGCTGAAGCGTTTCTTTCGTTCGTTCAATTTATGAATTATGTCTGCCTTTATTGGGCCCGGTGATAAATTAATTTACTACCACACTTACTTTAAAATATCGAACTATAAACTGTGTCTGTCGCTATAATTTTAAACACAGATTGTAGAACTAACGTGTGGGCCCCGAAAGAAGGGTTGTCGACCCCTTTCCCGTTACGATTCGTCACACACACGTCGTCAAATGGAAATTTAATTTTTTAAAATTGAAATTTTATTGCGCTTCGGAATGGAATGAAAAGTGGCGTACAGCCAGCGGTACAAGTGTTGACGGTATTGTATGTGCGTTCGGCCGATTTCAAACTGAACTCTACAGCAATATGGTACGTCGCGTCTGTACAACTTAAAGTTACTACAAAGATTTTGGTGGTTAGAAAAAGAATTTCGAAAAATTATGATCTTGAGACGGGAATCGAATACGCGTCCGCTGCTATCCGGGCAGGTGCCTGACCGCTCGGCCACCCAAGACATTAACTAACTTGCCGAAATTCTAACCACCAAAATCTTTGGACTAATTTTTCTAACATTTATATAATGTTAAAATTAAAATCGAATAGTTAAAGTTACTAGAGTAAAATCGACACTTTTGAAATAAACGAGACTATTTCGTCACAGTTGTTGTGTCATCACAGTTGGCGAACATACATATTTTGTTTGATGTATGAACAATTTAAAAATATTAGAAAAATTATACTTTAATTATACCTCAAAATAATGTCCTGTATCAGAACAAATATTTCGGATCCGTTTGGTTTTTCCAATACCATGACAAAGTTATTTTACATATACATCGCTCCTATTTAGCCCCGCAAGGAAAACTACGCGATATATTTTCCATTTGATTGTAAATAGAAAAAAAGCCTCGGTAAGCAACAGAAAAACAAACAAATAAATAAATTTTGCCAAGTCATACACGTAATTCAGCAAAAATAGGTAGTTCGAAACGACTGCAAGAAAATTAAAGCAATTACCGCTTCCAAATATGCATTTTTAAATACTCATCAAGTGCTCAAGTGGTTAAACTACTACTAATAACAGGGTGTGATACACGAACTCTTAGCTATAGATAGATACAAACGCCACAAAGTTGCGACAGCCATGGCTTCGTCGTAACGTCACATCGGCGTCGTGACAAGTATAATACCTATTTTTTTTTTCGTCATTTTTTTGAAATCACACCAGAAGAGTGCGCACTACTAGATGAAAAGAGAATATTGCAAAACATAATATAAGAGGAGGTATCGACACAACATGAATAAATATACGGTTGACTGGTAGAGAATGCCTAATGGCATTAAGTCCGCCATTTGCAACTTTTATGTAAAATAAATAAAGTTTAAATAAATAAATAAAATATGGAATTTCACATAGTTAAGAAAAAAAAATATTATTATTTAAAAGGTAAAAAGTGTGAGCTTTAGTCCCTTATTACCTTCAAAAGGGTCAGGGCAACATACATCCATGTTTGCCAGGTTAAATAAGTTCATTCCTCCATTCAACCGACTAGGTGAAGACGCCTTAGCATTCTCTTTCTGAAGTCAGAAGTATTCGAGAGATGAGTTGAGCATTGGACTCTCCTACAAGTGCAGTGTTAGCAGGGAGGCAACGTACAAATACGTAGCAGACGTCGACCAAGCACATTGTTGTCAGTTTACACCCATGAGAGATAATTTATACAAACATCTATAGTTGACTCAGACCCCGTATTATGAAAGCCGATTTCAGTTGCTTTGGTCTACCCGTCACTCTCACACTGCCAATTCTCACAGTTGCTTGTCTCTACGAGTGAGAGAGACGGATAGACCAAAGCAACTGAAATCGGCTTACATAATACGGGGGCAAAACTAGAGACCAAATAATCATTTGACTCAAGTCATGGTAACTTATATTTTTATGCAGATATTATCAATATGTGTATAATATGATTACTATGTATATTATTATTTGTCAGTCACCTAGTTTTCTTATCACAAGCGCTTAGGCTTCTTACTTAGGGCTAGATGATAGGTGTGAATGTAATTATGTATTATTATTATTCTCGTCTAAATTTGCTAAAATGATTAAAAAGAACAGCTTATTTAACCGCGTAATTTGCTACGTTTTAATTTAAAACAGCTATAGTCGCACTGAAACACGCTAGACGAATCAGTTCATGTCCTACGTGTTGTGGCTACGTTGTAAATCCACTTTTGCCACCAACAACAAGTTTTAATAAACGCGAACAACGTGTAGCGAACGGGATGACTGATGTAGTGACACGGCCATTTTGGGAACGCGTCCGAGTTTCACCTGTCGCGTGTTCAGTCGCAACGCTGTGGCGTCCCTTAAACTCGTTTTAAAATCGACTCTACGAGTATCTTTGTAGTAGGTAGTTCCTTAGACAACCGATTTTACGATTTGCATATTATGGCGGTTGCATAATAACATAATTGCGTACCACTATAGACTATTGTCCGTGATGTCCGATGCCGTGTTTTGCGAGTTATTTATTAGGCACCTACGGTTTTAATTGATGTGCGCGATTATGTGGAATTGTCGTGGCGGCGTTGTGTAATGGTTTTTCACTGGGTATTTCAGGAAAAGGGTTGGGCGTTTGGAAACTTCGAATAATTGCTACTCAGCTCCACAATTTCCGTTACAATTGTGTGTATATTTGGAAATAACTCAAAATAATTAATTGAGTGGTGGTATATTAAACTTTTTATGCCCTTAGATGATTTACCAACCAACCAAAACTTTTTTGTTTGCCCTTATCATCAAAGAATATCACAAACAATTAACAGAAAAAAGATGTCTCTAGGTGTTCATGACAGAGATCCGAGATCAGAGCCCCTACGAGGATTCGAACCCGGGATCTCTAGGCCAGCGATTTGATCATTAGACCTATGCGGCCGTCAAATAGATATATCAGTCAAATAGATACCAATTGTTGTGTTCTAGTGTGGTTTATTATCACGCATGTTAGACAAAGCGATAATAAGACGGTGGTATAGCCAACAATTCAATTTCACCCTGCCCAAGTTTCTCATTTCGCTCCACAATTTAAACAAGAAAGAAGGGCGGAGTGTACGCAATAAGACCGCGGTTCTCATATTGCCACTGAGCAATCGGAAAGTTTCACAGACGGCAGACACGGCGAGTGAACTACAAAACCCCCAGTTAATAGAGACTAAACCCTTACGCGGGTAGTTCGGAACTAAGTTTTAAGAGTTGCGGCTTCTAACTGAAGTGTGTACGACGGTAGGTGCTGCGTTTGTACTTTGTTGACATTCGATGTTTGATAATATATACGAACAGGGTGCTTGATGGGTCGATGGTTCAGCAGTTAGGGGGTTTCATCATAATTATTGTAATTATTTTGGGAGGTGGGTAAACAAAAGCCTCCAGTTAATAGAGACTAAACCCTTACGCGGGTAGTTCGAAATTTGGTTTTAAGAGTTGCGGCTTCAAACTGAAGTGTGTACTACGGTAGGTGCTGTGTTTACGTCGTTTGTACTTTGTCGACATTCGATGTTTGGTGATTTAAACGAACAGGGTGCTCGATAGGTCAGCTGTTAGGGGGTTTCGTCCACAATAATTGTTTTGGGAGCTAAGCAATGTTCAGACACCGGTTGGGTCGCCATGATCTTACGCACGGCAACTAGAGTTACAATAAGCACAAAGGTTTTTAACACTGGCAATTAGCTTTGCTGTTGTTAGGGTTATCAATAATTGGCTGAATATATATTTTTTCTCGAGGAGGTCGATAGCGCAGTGGTTTAGGGCGTTCAGCCTACGATTGCGTATACTAAGCAAAGCTATAGACGCTATAGGCACTGTTTACATCTAAATATTTATAAAAACAACATACGGTTCAACCCCTGATAGTTATTTTATATTAATCCTAATTTAGAACCTCTTGGCCGATAGCCCTATAAAGTCAAATTAAATGTAAGGTATAATAAAGTCAGTCTAATTAATTAGGGCAATGTGACCCAAAACTAGTACCTATACCACCCAACCTTGGAGCCCTTTGGAGCTATCACCTCTAGGGAGCAGACAATCAGGCCGGCTGGAAATTATAAATTTTAAAAAGAATTAAATCTCGATCGTACCCGCTGTAAGCACTAATCCTTAGCTTGGGGCTGCCTTCCCCTAGACAGGATCAATACTGGAGAAGTACTCGCCTAGGTAATGATAACTTACCACCACGGTAATTACCAATAGGTAACCCACGGTTGAAACCTGCAAATTATTAACTCCGCGCCAAGGAAACCTGGGCGTAGTACAAATTCTCACAGCGCTATTTGTCTAAATATTACGTGATGGAAATGGCTTATTGAATTGAGTCATTTTGAATAATAATAAACCAGCTAACTCGTATAGTCGCGTCACAGCGGCGATTTTTGAGTAAAACATTATTTAGTTCTTCAAGATTCTATTACTCAGAATTGAGTCAAACAGTTTTTGAAATTACATACTACATAGTGTGCAATATAAACCTACACATACATACATACATAAATCACGCCTATATCCACGAAGGGGTAGGCAGAGGTGAACTAGCACCCAAGTTTCGCCAATTATGTTAGGTCCCATGTAATAGGTGGCGAGCCTATTGCCATCTACAAAAGTAGCTGTACATTGCCAAGTGGTACAAGAGGAACGCTGCTGACCATACCTTATCACTGATTTATCCTTATTCGCCTTGTGCGACACCCACGGGAGAGATTTGGGGTGGTGGCAATTGTATTCTACTCTGCCGTCACCACACGGCTTTATAAAGTGAGTAGAAATAATTTGCAAACTCGCTCCTTGTGTGTCCGCATTAAGGGAATATCACCCGTAGGGGGTTAAAGAGATTTTACCTATTCGCATGTGAAGCCATCAGACATCATCAATACAACTTCACTTCTCTATCTCTGTTAACCTCATCATCATCATCACCAGCCTTAATGTTCCTACTACTGGGGCACGGGCATTCCCTATGGATGGAAGACTATAGGGAGATTGGGCCATAACCCACCACGCTGGTCCAGCGCGGGTTGGTGGGTATTAACGACTGCAGAGTGCAGAGCGCGTTATGCCATTTGCGTTGTCGAGCTCCTCTCAGTTAACCTAAAGGCGATATAATGTTCTACGAACAAAAATAGATATAGCCCAAGAAAAATACATACATACATACATAAATCACGTCTATATCCCCGAAGGGGTAGGCAGAGGTGAACTAGCACCCACGTTTCGCCAATTATGTCAGGTCCCATGTGGTGGCGGGCCTATTGCCATTTATCGGGCACAAAAGTCGCAGTAGGTACATAGCTAGATGGTATAGGGAGGAACGCTGCTGCCCATTCCTCATCACTGTTGTATCCTTAGTCGCCTTGTACGACACCCACGGGAGAGATTTGGGGTGGTGACAATTGTATTCTGCTCTGCCGTCACCACACGGCAAGAAAAACAATGTAAAAACGGAATTCGCAAGTCGGATTCCGCGTTTCGTTTACTGCTAATTCAACTCACCCCCGACACTTGCTAAGGAATTCTGTGTTGAGTTCAAAAGTCTAAAGGCGAGGCTCTTTATAAATTTATATCGGTCTACATACCTTGGTTCACGTTAAATTTAATCCCAACTAGAAACTTTCACGCCGCCGTGATTGCGAATTCTAAAAGTTTCCGTCTTCCTAACATGCGGTGGGAGCGCTCAACAAAGCAATATGCACCTAAAACTTTAAGCCGTTAGGGCTGTTTTCGCTCAGACGCTGCGTCGACATCCCTATTACTGTGCATGAGGTATTGGTTTCTCACTTGTCTATGGAGCTTACAAACTATAGATTTGTTCCCGACTGTAGGGTGCTTTCTGCTACAGTTTGGCTTGTCGCAACATCAGTTTTGGTACAGCGGTGATTATATCAAAGCCGCTCTTTAATAATGTATAACTAATAATTATGCAGTATGAAGAATTAATGTAATATGAAGTTACAATTAATGTGAAAAATTAATGTGCTTTTATAACAATGTATTACTTTCCGTTATGATTAAATGTATTCTAGTCTCTGGGGAAGTGAGGACTGGACTTATTTAAAAATCTGATATATACTCATTTGCCCCATTGTCTGCTCCCTTAAGGCGGAAGGTGGGAATCACGGCATTGCCCGATTTAAGTAGTATGTATGATATATGTAGTATGCTTTGGGGCGCTTCCCCTACGTTTTTGCATCATGTGTATTGTGCTATGTATAGATATGAAATTGCAATACAAAGTTAGTTAGTTAATAAAAAATATTTTCATCGTATTTTATTAGGAATCTTTATCGATAAAATGAGCTGAAAGTAACCCCTGCCCTATCCGTGTGACAGAGACAGCTGCTTCCATTACACACTGAGCTATAAGAAATGCAAACAAAAGTGTTTAATTGCTATTATGGAATAAATAAGTAAATAAGATATTCAATAATCTGCAGCGGCGTTCATCGATCTACTAAACTGAATCGAAATAATAAAAACGTCCGCTACAAAGTAGGTATCTTGACGTCGGCGAGAGTGGAAGGAAGCCCGTCCATTTCATTGTCCAATCCATTCCAAACAACGCCTTTACGATAAGCCGTAATCGTAATGGCGATGGCGCAGACGAATCCACGGAATCACGAAATCCACGGAATACGGTAGAAACAAATTAAACGCCATGCCAGGTCCCCAACTAAAATATGAAGTTCATCCGGCAATTTTAATATCAGAAACAATTTGCATCCGTGCAAACTAAGTGCTTTTAATAAAACTGTGGAACAAACACCTAGCGATGCTGCGAACTCTTGCAAATTGCTCTAAGCTGCACGGCGGCAGCGTATAACAAGAGCCAGCGCGGATGCAGTTCCGCCTCGGTCCCGTTTAAGGCCAAGTTTTAATTGGTTCCTCTTTTTTCGCTTATTGTGATTTCGATATCTTCCAGCCCGGCTAGCATTACCACCCAAATACGATATGATAATTATTGCCATTTATCGCGTTGAACTACAAAAATCATTGGATTTTCGACAGTTCAAAGCGATAAATGGCTAAATGGGTATGGCCTTAGGCCTAAGTTCACCAGCACGTAAAACAAGCGATTAAAAGATAACCGTCAGTTTTTGCCAGTTATTTCATACGGTGAAATGTCAAAAACTGGCGGTTATTATAATAACCGCCTGGTTATGTGTTGGTGAACTCCAGCCTTAGAGCTTATTCAATTCAGGCTTAATTAAGTGTTAAAATCCAATGATTTTTGACTGTTCAACGCGATTAATGGCTATATTATATCGTGCTTGGTAGTGAAAAATTTATTGGTAAATTAGAAGTTACTACCAGAAGAAAAATCACCAATAGATTTTCATTTTACTTGCCAAATTATATGTCTCAATCAATTTTAATTTACTGTTTTTTCAACCAGCATCCCTCCCTATAATCTTAATGAACCAATAACTAAAAACATTATAGTTTCGTGATAAAAAAAGGGCTAAATCTCATCTGGCTTTGTAGTATTATCAAACTAGTATCGTTCTACAATAAATACGAGTAAGTATTATCGGATTCTGATTTTGAAATAGATCGAGACCAAAAAATGTCAAGCCCATGATACTGCGAAAGCTAAATAGATTATTTCACTACAATACAGGTAGGTAGTATTTATCAACATCAATCCATTACGTTGAACACTCAAAAGTACCTATACAGTTCATTCCCAAGGAACTGCGAGATCTTAAAATTTGTGCAACAGTCTCAAGTCTCGAGTCGAGATCACATTTCAATAAGACTAGCAGACTCCCACGGGACGTCTGGAACGAATCGGCAAGCTCGCGCTCTTAAGAATCAGTGATCGGTTGACCGTTGGGAGTTATTGGATCGGAAACGTAACCAATGCGGCTTCGCTTCGACATCCACCACATCCGAAGTTAGATCCCCAGAGGCTTGGAACGGCAACTACAAATCTACTGAAACACCTTAAATAATAATCCGTCTTTTTTATTTTGTTATGTGGAAATGTCACCGCGTCTTCACGTTGACATATTTTGGATGCTTGTATTCATTCATTGTATTTTATTACGTAGGCCGACATTTGAATACCTAACGTGATCTGACTTTCATTTTGACTTTTTTCGATTTTGATTCAATATTAGCTGACTGTGTATCTCGTTATCGTCATTGTACACTAGCTAAAAATATTCCTATAGTGCATCTTTATTATAAGCTCCAGATAATTAATATTTTTATACAAATTCTACGTGACATCACTCTAAATGCAAGCTCTGTTTTCTTTACAATTCCGTTTAACTTGTATTTTCGGAAAACCATAACTTAAAAACAAATACACCCCTAAGTATCGCTACTACATATCCAAACAGGAACCGTGAAGCTAGCCCATAATTAATTTCGCAACATATGAACGTTAACAAGGGTTCCCACTTTTGTAATTTCGACAATGCTCATTTGGAAAGCCCTTTCGGCAGTGCTGTTACAAAAGAGCACAATATTTGCTTTGTTAGTATGCACTCCAATTAGCGAGTACTGGACCTTAACAAAGCGCAGCCGATGAGAGCTTGCGAACAAAACTATGTGGTGGCTGGAATAGTGAAGCAAGCAATGCCCCCACCGCCGCCCCCCGCAGGTACGAGCAATCTCATCTGTACTGCACTGCTCCTGCTATGAACTGTTATCTGGCTGTTCTCTGTATGTCTGGAACTGGGTTGAACTGCGTTTAATTATATGTGAGACGAACGCTCTGTTCTGATTTTCTATTCCATCTTGTGGATGGTACGTCATTAATATGGTTGGTGTCTGAAATTGTGGAAAATGAACTTCTGGGTGTTCACGTCACGGAAACAACATTTTGGCTAACTTTTTCGCAATATCTATATCTAATATTATAAATGTATTGTAATTACAAGAGAACTACACATTATTTATTGTGAATCGAAAACTGATTCTAAAACAATAATTTTTTTTAGAATCATTTTCAGATGTTTTTTTGTAGAATAGTAAGGTAAAGCGAAGAGACCCGGTAAATGGCAATAGGCTCGCCCCCTACTGTATGGACCCTAATATGGCTAAAGGGCAGAACAGACCTCTGAGTGCCACTACGGAGAAAAACTTGATAAAATACTAGACATAATTTTGGCCTACTCTTAGTCAAAAGTCATGACCTTACGAGTGTCCCATACTGTCCATGTACTCATGGTGAAATATTACTGCCTCCAATCCTGTAGGTAGCTGTGACTGATAACTGTTGTCTCGTCCGATATTAATAAATACTTACAAACCCACGATCGCTAGACATCAAGATTATTACAAAGGCTCGCAGTCATATATTGATAGAGGGTAAGGTATCTGTGTACGCTACTTAAATTCATCTCCATTTTCCTGATGGTTCGTTAGTGATCCGATCACAGTTTTGTTGTAAAGATTATGTCTTATAGAAACTCTCATCCGGTATCGTGTTCTGTTAGCTACACACGAGGTTGAAGATTTCTGGGATATCTTCAGGCCGCAGCGAGTAAAGATTATTTCTAAAATTCCGTTTTAGGTAATATTATAGTGAGATACATTTTAAGGTTTGTCATATATAATATATGAAATTATCGTGTGAATTATGTTGGTAAATAAATTGCAAACAATATTTAAAAGGCAATCTTAAGTTATTTGACTGGACGGTATTAGAAAGGAATTGTTTCCGATGGTAAATTTATTGCTGCATTGCTAGTTTTTGGGTCGCAACCCAAAAAAATACGAGTACGTAGGTAGAATTTTAGCTTTGGAATAAAAATTGCTTGGCAATTGCTAATGGTTGAAAGTGAATTTATTAATGTTAAAATTTCTTTGTACTTAATTACTGTTTTGTGGCCTATTAAAAGAATTATCAAAATGAAGAACGAATATTGCCTTCAATTTTAAAAATATATCTCATGACCGGTCGGCTATTGGTTACGCGATGTATGCAACGAGAATAGTGGTCAACATCGGTCCTCCAATGTCCGACATGTCGCTCCTATCTGTTTCGATGCATTTGTCGTTTAAACACCAACCTGTAATAAATCAGGCACCATTCTACTCCGGGAACAACGGCGTAAACGCACAAGTCAGTTAACCGAATCGAACTCTATTTCATATTGGTTAAGGTAGAATTTGGTAGTGTGTCTACAAGGATTTCTTACCTGGCCCCCCAAGCTAATTTAAGCCTATCTCGAGTCCACTGCGGACACTCTTCATTCAATACTTTAAATGAGATTCTTATCGTGCGTCCTTAAATAGATTAGTAGATTAATGATGTCTGTAATAATTAATAATGGATCGTGAATTTTACAACAATAATAAAAACTGTTCGGTCGCTATCGTAAATTGCTCCTTGCAGTTTGTTGTTTGAATCCTTCAGTTTTACGATCCGTCAATACGCTCCATATATTTACCTCGTCTTAATTACACCGGTGTTATCGTTTCCGTTTTATTGCACTTCATTTTTTAGTATGATCAAAGTTCTGTTTACTGGTAAGACGATAACTTTAATGTGTGCATTGTATGCTGTTATAAAATTAAGTGAAATAACTGCATCCGAGCTGCATTTTTCATTTGATTCAGATGTCATTTATTTTACGCTGGCATTGTTTATTTTTGAGATATTGTTTAATTGAGCTTCATTATTTGAGTTTGTGTTATACTTTGGTCTGCTGTTAGGGAAGATTTGAACAGTAAGTTCTTCATTTATTGCGTGTACGATTAGTATCATAATAATTTTTTGTTTATTTTCTTCCATGACAAAGTAAATTAGCAATATTAGCAATATTAGATCAAGTAAACTTATTGTTGCCTGTATTTTTGGCCACCAAGTCCACCTTGTAAATTGGAAAAAACTCAAAACAATTTTTGGTGTGAAAACAGAAAAGAGGCTTTGAAAAACCTATTTCATAAAAAGAGAAGATAAAAGTCTGTATAAAATATCTATGCATGTGTGCATGTATGGATGTCAATGTATGTTGGGTGTGTGTTTGTGAATGTTAATGAATGTAATGTAATGTAGGCATGTGATAAAACAAATGAAAAGCATTATAAATCATCATTAATAACAAATGAATGACTTCTTCTATTTATTACGGGTATACCAGACGACTAATGCTGAGACCACTGCAGCACTTTCTTATACATATTAATATAAGTAACATGTATGGTATATAAGAATGCTCGTTGGATAACAATTGAAATAAAAACCTATCTTAAACTGACGGATTCAATACTATATGTATGAATGTTGTGTAGGTCTCTCAATGGTCCAAGAGGTAAAATATAAGTCAAAACGGAAAGTTACTACCATTTATTCTAGCTTTTTTCTTTGACGGCGCATTAGGGATTAATGCAATACTACTTACTGCGCCAGCGATATCATTAATTAATAACACTGGAAGTATTAACGCCAGCAATTAAACCGAAGCAACGTCTACATCTTGCTAATTCCTAACAAGACGTGTAACGGCTAATACTAATTGAACCGGCAGTACTTATAGGCGAAACAGATAGCCGCGCTGCTATTAAAAACCTTTGACAAAGGGTAATGTTTGCACCCCCTTATCTTTTAATCGGCTTAATTGAAATCCATACAAGAATCATTGAGATTGATCTAATCAAATGGGCCGATAAAAAACATGCGCAAGAGCAGCCTCGTCCGCGTACAAGCCTCAAAAAAGTGATGCCTTTTTTGAGGGAAGTGAAGAAAAAAAGGAGTGGCCCTAATTGATGTGTTGTCTTTGTTTAGTTTAATTCTAACATGCTTTTCCCATTAAAGTGGCCAGGACGCGGGTCCGAGATAACGTCGACTCGTTTACTCTTTACACGTTATAATATTATAAGGTTAGGGTTGGTTCTCCCAACCCCGGTTAAACTGTCGCGTACAAGGGAACAAATAAGTGAATCACGCTCGTTCGGCACTGGCGCGTTTTTACATTGTTACTCTGTCCCCGGGGTGCTCGTCGTGTATTGAAAATCGATATGTTTGCGCTAAGTGCTTAAGTGCTCCAAGGGGTTTCGGTTTCGCTAATGAATAAGCAATGCAAATTATTCGCGGCTGTGTTTTTTCATTTAATTTTGGTAAGCTACCATAATCGTTGTTGCGATTTGTCAAATGGCATTTATTTAACAACAACGTTTCTGTATTCAATCTTCATTTGATTTTTATTTTGTATTGTTTTGTATACGAATTGTTTCATTCTTATGTTATTTGTATTGTTTTAAAAGAGAAAACTGTAAAAATATGATAAACTACTTACTTATCCCACCTGTATATACGGTTTTTTAATGAATTAAAGATCTATGTTATTTAATACATAAATAAATTAAATTGGCAAATTCTTCGTCAGATCAACTGTTATATAGAATCTCAGTAGTTATTATATTTTGAACTATGTTTTCATCATAATCTAGTGCTAGCATCTTGATTTTTATCAATAATTAAAGCATTAGTTAAGCCTCTTTAATCCATCGTTTGACCGCCAGCCCTTTGGGACGAGAAGACGACTCGGCACCTTTTGTGAACTTCTCGGATTATCTCTGTTTCAAGTGTGAAAAGGCACATCTACACTATTATGACGATTATCAAAAGCTATAAGGAAGCTAACAGGGAAATCGATATAGTTTTTCATTTAAGAATTTGATTAAAGCAAACATTTAACGCCCATTATTATAATTTAATGCCCTTCCTGCCATGCTCCCAGGGTATCTAGGGGTTGGCACACTGGTTCTTTTTCCATTTATGTCTTTTTACGTCATCGAGTCATAAACTTCCTTTTAATTCATTATCCATTGCACCGGTAATGTGCTAGTTATGAATAATGTAAATGTAATATATAGGAAATGATTTAAACACTACTTCCAGAGACCAATAAACAAAGAGAGATCAGGATGACGATATTCCAATCTAAACTACTCAAGGTTTTGGCGTTTTCAATGGCAATATTATACAAATACTTCGAACTAATTTTGTTAGAAAGAGCTATTTTTTTGTAAGCAATTTAACGTAGATTTTTTTTGTGGTGCGCATTTTATATGTATCAAATTGGTGATATGTATTCTTATTAATAGTTGCTAAGTAGCTAAACTGTGCTAGGCATATCGTTATTTGTGTATAGATAACGTCCATAACAGTGCTATAGAAGAATAATAATTACCTTCAGATATACAAAACATTTACTAAAAATAACATTAAAATATGGTGTACCCTTCATTAACTAGACGCCTGTTACAGCATAAAAGCTGTTCATATTATTTTATGTGGAGTCTTTAATCCGTAAGATAGAAGTCGTTTACACTATTACGGCGTAATCCGCACGTTAACCAACCCTTTTACGGAGGTTGATGGAGTTATACTCAGACAATAGGGTGATTTCATGTCCGTTGATTAAATTTTGAAATAATTAGAGCCATCCTAATGTTTAGAATGGCGAAGTTTGCATGTATAGATTTACTTGTGTTTGTAATCATTGGTTGAAATGTTGTTGACAAACATTTTACGAAGAATTTTAGATTTTCGATTAATAGCTTTTTTATTGTATTATTTTGCGCTAGCTTCCATATTTACTATCTTGGTGTGTTTTCTATTGTTATTGATTTTTCTTTTAAACTTTTATCACTTATTCGGTCTATATTTGATATAATCTGAATAGGTTTTGGAGGGTTATTAATCTACCTAAACCTGTCAAATATATTATATTCAATTAATTGTGCAATATACAGAAACATTTTAAGGTAAGAATACAATAAAAGAATTTGTTTTCTAACCTTTTACTAACCGTTTATTTAACAGAGGTTCATGCTTGCAGCCATTACGATAGAAGGCCGCTTTTTTCGAAGCTATAAGTTTTGGTTTCAAAAATCTTCCAGTGTGCACGTTCGTAATATGGAGTTCACTTGTCAAAGTCCTATCCAGTCCTCGCGCCCACAACCTTATCAGCGGCGGTCATTGCTCGATAATTTTATTACAGAAGTTTTGTCAAATTACTTGAGCCTTCAAATTAAATTAAACGATACTTGTTTTCCGTTGATATGAAGCATTAATTTATTTTAGGGCCTGGATAATGGTGACTGTTACGTTACCGCGTCAGATAGAGGTGAGTAGATGTTATAACGCGCGGCAATGGCTCGCATCTGCCTACATTAATGGTGATTAAACGTCCATATCCGACTGGCAGCCCCTGTAACTCGGAACCTAATGATAATTTACAATTACATTTCTCTCATAACAGCTGGCCGAGACATTTGTGTCATGAAAGGTGTTTGCGTGGACCGGCAGAAATCTTTGTGTGTTTTAAATTTATCTTATATTTTTGATCGTTCGAAATTCGGTATGCAATATGGTCAACGCGCTTAGCTCCCGTCGACATCTCACTCGTGAATTGCGGGAATTATTTGAACCGTGTAAAGCGGGGAATTCACTACACGGACATGCCCGCGCGGACCTCGTTTGTATAGACCAGACTGACTGTGACGGTCCTACACTAGACATACATCGCACGGACATACTAGAAGCGACGTCCGGCGGGCATATCTGCAGGAATGCCCGCGGGCATTTTCGTGTAGTGAATTCCCCGCCTAAGGGGGCAAAATGTTCAAAAGTACAAAAGCATAATTATTATATTATGCGAAACATGGTACAACAAATCTTATTACGATATCAAGAAACCTTCCATATCAAGTAACAACAAGCGAGGTGTCATCAAGCGGTAAGCGCTTAGTCACCAAGCGGTAAGCGCTTAGTCACTCCGTTAAGCGCTTAGTCGGCGACAGAGGACCGTCCATAGTTGCTCTGGTTAAGTTGCATGCATTAATTTGACGCCTCAATGATAGCCAAGCGATAGGCCGTGGCAGTGTTTATATTGTGCATAGCTGAATTTACTGCATTTACCATGTAATGGATGAGGAGCTCGATAGCGCATTCGCTTAACTGTAATTACGGAAACTAAGCAACGTACGCTAAGGCCAGTCGTGGGATGGGTGACCAAAATATATTATTATTTAGTATTCCTCTGTTCTTCGGAAGGTATGTTAAGATATTGGTCCCGTCGTTAATACCCACCAATCTATCCATAGGGAAGGCCTTAAAAGGCATTTTATCCACTGGTTTCTTATCTTGTATTGTATAATGTATCCTATTATAACGAACCTCCTACAAACATATTATAATAAAGGTAGTAAATTTATGCTATAGTTTGGGTATAGAAAACAAGCCAGTCACATTTTAATCTGCTGAGCACCCACGTTAGACGTTATCTTCATTCACAGCGATTTCCATGTGTTACTGCCGCACTCAGACGTCAAATAACGTTAATGAGTACTTAACGTCAAAAAATGACAATTCAAAACTAGTCGCTATTCTAGCCGGGTCTATGATCTAGATTTTAATGAAAATATTTGACATTAAATACTCATTAAAGTTAACTGACGTCTCTGAGTGCGGCAAAGTCAGAAACTAAGGTAGGTAATAGCTAAATGTGTCTAGTGTATTGCAGAATAAACATTGACGTTTTCAATCAGGACCTTTATGAAAATGCATATTTAATTTAATACAAATAAATAAGTCTCAAGTACTTACGTGTCTTTATTTTTAAACGGTGTCTTTGCACCTTGTACAACTTACTGACTACATTATTTTTTTTCATAAAAATATTTTTATAGGCTAGTTTAATGGTCGTGGACAAAAACATGGGCAATAATATAGCTGCTTATAAGTGAAATAAGGTTAATTTTAATGGATCGAGATGTACAGATGCACGTCGACTATCTACAGTAGTGCAAATTAGAATGTACGATATCTATTTAAAACCAGACAACTTAACATCCTAATATTTAAGAGAAATCAGACTAACTGTCGCACTCAGAGACGTCAAATAACTTTAATGAGTACCTAATGTCTAAAAATTTTAATTAAATCTAGACCATAGACCTGGCTAGAATAGCGACTAGTTTTGAATTGTCATTTTTTGACATTAAGTACTCATTATCGTTATTTGACGTCTCTGAGTGCAGCAGTAAATTATAATGAAAAATAGTAGACACTAGGATCAATTCTGACATGATTATCTAAACTTAAAACTAAATTTAATATCAGTCTCTCCTCTTCACTCTATATCGAGAATGAATGAGAAACACTGTTGTCAAATTAATCTTAGGTTTAGAGAAACGTTGTCGGAATCGACCCAATTGACTTTGTTGAATATGTTATGGATATTGTAAATATTGTAAAAATTGAAAGGCAAATTTCAAAAGCACCCTTGGTTTGCATTTTTGTGCATAGATGAATAATTATTGATCTTGAGAAACTACCAATAAAAGTTAATATAGTCTTGTTCCAAAATTAATCGGTAGGATTATGGCGATTCGTCGGTCGCAGTAACAGATCTCTAGAAACCGTAAGGAACGCCTCCATGAAAATATGCCCCAATTGATGGGATATTGTTTGAGTTACACCAAGAGGCAAATTCAGTTACCCAAATGGAGGACGACAGACCAATGCATACCCAAAGAGGGATGGAGTCAGGCAGGCAGCTGACCGTAAAACCAAAGGCAAACCTTGAGCAGTATGGATTAAAATGTTGCCAACACAAATCACTCTCTCCTATCATCGGCATTTCGAAAAGGTCCTTGCATGGTTCTTCTATCAATTCATTATTCACAAGACCCTTTCCGTTGTGATGGATGTTATGAATTAAGAGGAAGTGGATGGCTTGATGACGTCTGAACGATATGAATGGAATAGGAAACATACTGTACTTACTTAGTTCCAGGCATGATACTGAACCCACAGCGCAACAGGCACCATTTTATTTCGCCGGTGAACGCTAAAAAGTTACAGTCAATTAGAAGTCACATGTTCGGATGCACACAGCCATCTAGTCAACTAATTTTCATGGCGCAAAAAATGACAACTCTGACATTTCATGTAATCCAGTTATTACGGGAGTAATTCCACATTCTCACTCTTATCGGCAAGATAAGGCCTATGATATGTCAGGGGTGCTTTGTAATGCTCGCGTCTGAATTTAGCTCGTATATTTTTAATTTCAATGCCTATACAATTTATAAAGTGTACAAACAATTATAAGTGCATTTTTTATTGTACCTATCTGTTCTGCACAGGTGAACGTTCTGAGAAAACTACATTTCAATAGATTATGGCTATACATTGCAGCATGAGCATAACGTGTCCCCGTCTGCATTAAGCTACATAGCCTCTGTCAATAATATATTTTCAAAGCTGAATATATTTATTTTTGTGTGTAATATTTTTCAATTTATTTAATAAACAAACATAATCAAAATACAGACATATACAAAGAAATAATTTAGAATGTTAGACCATTTTCGAACCCGTAATAGTAATACTTTTATTATAGGTACTTTTATACATATCTTCTTCTTCTTCTCCCTGCCCTGTTCCCAGTCTATCTGGGGTCGGCGCAGTATGTTTCCTCTTCCATTTCGGTCAGACGTCATCAAGCCATCCACCCCCTTTTGATTCATATCTTTTGTGATGAACGAATGTATAGAAAAGAGGTGGAACGGACCATGTCGAGAGACTGATGAACGGAGAGAGTGATTAGAATGACAACATTTCAATCCATATTGCTCAAGGTTTTGGCTTAGATTTTACAGCCGGCCGCCTGCCTGACACCAGCCCTCTTTGGGAATGCTGTTGTTGGTGGTTTGCCCTCCACCATTCGGGTGCCCCAAGGTGCTTATTGGTCTACAGCGGGCAATCTTCCTTAGTCGACTTTTACGACACCCATGGGATGAGACGGGGCTGGCCTATTCTGCGTAGGCGGACGGGCCGAAGGAGGCGAGCTCATGTTCGTCCTCCTTAGGCCCGACAAGAGTGGCCTGCACACTCGGGTTAGCCCCCGTGTGTGCATTGCACAGGCCACCCCGTCTGGGGGGATGTCCAGTGTTCCGGACATCCCCTCCTCAGCGCTAATCATTAATAATCTATAATCTGTTAATACAAGTAAAAAATGTACTTAAAGCTTTCTTCTTATTAGAGGACATTGTAATGAATTTCGACGTCTGACGTATAATTAATGTAAAATATAATATAATGAACTTAATTGTGACAAGTTTTTTGTATATGTATATTCGTGATTTTATTTGAAATAGCAGGAGACATACGTTTATTTTATTACAATACAACCACATACAGTCGCAGGAGTCACAATTAAGTGTTGGTCACTGCTCTAACCTAACTAAGTTTTATATACCAACGTTTATGTGTATACGTCGGAATTACATAGGTACTTGCTACTGCGTATTTTGGAGCTGGCATCGCACTTGTATACTTAAAAAATAACATACGTTAAAATTTTTAATTTGAATACGTGAAAATATTTTTTTATGGCCTGTCGCCTGTCTGATACCACCGGCCCACAGGAATGGGTACGATGGTGGTGCTGATGGGTGATGTTTGAATCCCGGATGCGATGATTATGAATTAGGGGGACGATGCGACAAAAATTCCCAGTTTCCCCCGTTAGGGTTCAGCATACGTGGGAAACTGGGAAAAGACAGATAAAACAGGTCCAGAAACTCAAAGCATTCCATGGATTTACCTTGCCGGTGTCGGTTCCACAGACCATTCAAAAGTGACCGACGATCGAAATACGAATAAGGCGAATATTAATTAAATTACCCGAATAATTATTAAGATAGCATCTAGCATCTACCCTAAGTTGGAGGAGAGTTCCATAAAAATCAACACAAGTTAGGGAATAATTGCGCGTTGCTTGCCAAAGTGGCGCAAGCGCAACAGTGAACAAGGCGCCTAAGCTCCCCTGTGTTCCTCGGTGACACTGTAAACAAAAGTATCATATAAGTTTATTAATTACACGCCCCCTCCGGCAGTGCCTCCATGAATATTAATTACTGGATACCAAAAAGCTTCGGAACGCTCAAGGAGGGAAAGTTTTACAAAGAGCTTTTATTATTTAAGAAGTATCGCCGATGCGATGAAACGAATTATGCTCACGAGGCGCCGCCGCTCGAATGTGAACCCTAGCGGCTCGGCTGCAAGAACGGATTTCGGTCTTGTACGGTGTCATTTATCATAACTCGATAAGAAAGTGGCGGAAGAAAGTCAATAGAGTAGGTGCTCGAGGGTAGGCTGTGCTGTACATAGCAGTATTTAGTGAACTGAGGTTTTGATTTTGAACAAAGGAGTTTATTTCTGACGCGTAATTGTTCGGGCGTGGACCGTTTTCTATATTTAATATTCTTACGTAGTGGAGACCGTGGATATTATATTCTTTTGTGGGAACAAACAGTGGCGAGTTTTCATTTGTCTCTGAATGTTACAAACCTGAGTTAGACAACAAAGTACGAGTACCCAGACGCCATTTTGATTCTAGTGCAACTTACACGCGGATGCCGGAGTTTGGTTACGCTACAGTGCTTCCAATTAATTTCATTGTATTGTCATATTACGAAGCGTAACCATTCATGTCACTACAACTAATACATAATACATTTCATTAAATAAGTTAGGTTCCATGTAAAATATGGAGTATTTTGTCATCTTCCGGGAACGTTAATCGCAGCCTGTGGCATTGTTATGTGTATTTCCACGAACTCACTGAACAATAATCATCATCGTCAACATCATTTCAGCCGAGTGACGCCCACACTGTAGGGCATAGGCACATTATCACTGACACGAAACAAAATTCAGTAGCGAAGCGATTTCAATGACCCCGTTTTACTATTCTAGAACACTATTAGTACAGAGTTAAACAAATTTATGCCTCACACGTTACAGGCAGCCCTTTTCATTTATTTGCAATATTTTTTCCCTTGCTCCATTTTATTTTATCTTGTGATTTTTCCGTATTATTGGTGTAACCGGTTAGCTTAGTCACGTAGTTTTAGAGACCAGGGTAAGACTTTGAGGTATGAGGAATAAATGTGGCATCATTTGTACACTGTCCAGGGATAGATAACATATCTAATGTTAAGTACTTACAAAACCATGATATATCGCAATATATAATAACTATTTATATTTAAAATCCAGAACACGGGATATGCCAACATTACTTGGACATTCAGTCGTGTTGCTGACATAATGAAGTAAAAAAGGACCAATTAAAACTTCTCGTCCTCTAGGAAACATAACGAAGCACTGTGAATGGACGAGTCACGTGTTCAGCTTGAACCATGATTCCTCATTTACACCTTCGTGTATGAACCATGATTTTAAACGAGCGCCGAGCTGAAGAAGTTCTGGTGTTACACCATAGACATGCACACTTTGTGCCAACCAAATCATCCAATCAGTTCTAGGCATGGCACGTCTTAGCCTCGGTAAAAATGTAAGCCATGTAGGTAAAGGTAAATGAGGTATCACTATTATCTACCTACTATGCCGCTTACAGAAGATAATGGGTTTAAGTATCATGATCTATTCAAAATCGGTTAAATACTACCACCGTATTGATACTACTAAAAATGACCATTGAAGAAGAACTTACTGAATTTACCAAAACACTCTCAAGAAGAATGGTATAGATATATTCTAAGTAATGTTTTCAATAATTATGGGTCTTCTATGCTGGCCTGGGAGCAAACAAATAACGTAGAATAGGCTAGCCCCAACTCATCCCATAGGTGTCGTAAAAGTCGACTAAGGGAGATTGCCCGGTGTAGACCAATAAGCACCTTAGGGCACCCGAATGGTGGAGGGCAAACCACCAACAACAGCAAACCCAAAGAGGGTTGGTGTCAGGCAGGCGGCCGGCTGTAAAACCTAAGCCAAAACTTTGAGCAGTATGGATTGGAATGTTGTCATGCCATTCACTCTCTCCGTTCATCGATCTCTCGACATGGTCCGTTACGTCTCTTTTCTATACACTCATTCATCACTAACACCTTTACGGTGTGATGGATGATATGAATCAAAAGAAGGTGGATGGCTTGATGACGTCTGACCGATATGAATGGAAGAGCAAACATACTGCGCCGACCCCAGATAGACAGGGCAGGGAGAAGAAGATTCTCAATATTTAAGCTTTGCTAAAAGTGATTTTGGTTAAAAAAGATTTAAAGAAGTGTGTCCTCGTAAGCAATTTCACTCTAGATTCGGAGCACTACGGAGTATAACGTCACTTATTAGAGTTAAACGATAAGTGCAATAGGCTGCAGATGGAGCAATTTGGGTAGTACATTCTCTCAGGCATCAGACGTCCCGAACGCCAGACTACCGTCGTTTTTTAGCATTGTTTAATTACTTTTTGTTATTAATTAGCATTGAGCTACAAATCCTGCACTTTATTTTTTCATTCTGATTTTTTTTTATATGTTACCGGCAAAATGTATAATTAAGGTATTTTATACAATACCTAGGCAATGTATAGAGTACCAGGGGTATCTTGGCAATGTATGGGATATTATGAACTTTATTGTCTATTAAATACCTACTTTACCTAGGTAATGTATACAACTCCTAGGGATTGTATAGACTACCTACTGTTCCACTGGCAATGTGTAAAATAAATAGATGTTGGTCTATATTTTGCAGGAAAATGATGAAAATAGAGGTTTATTCAAATCCCTAAGGAATGTGATGAAATCCCTGCAGATGGTAAAATAACTATTAGATTCTATGAAAGCACAAGTTACTGGAACTCGCCGGCCGCTGCCGCGGCACGCTCGCTTTGCTCGCTCGGCTCGTGCTGTTCATTGGTTCATGTACAAACCTAACCTAACCAACTTACTAACTCATGTCGGTAAATAGTAAGATTTAAATCAATTTAAGATATTTTTTGCACGCATTAACCTTCATTGCTCTCGTGTTATATATGTAATTTATATATGTATACCGGTAATATATGTAATTACCGGTTGCACACTCGGTATTGTATAGAATACCTAGGACAAGTATAAAATAAATAATATTTCATACATTACACGTTTTAGGTATTCTATACATTATCTAGGTATTGTATAGAATACCAGGTTATACACATTGCCGGTGACATATATAACTCTTCTTCTTCTTCTTCAATTTCCTTATTTACTGCGACCCTAAATAAGGAAATTGAAGAAGAAGACGAATACCAGGTATTATATCATGTATTTAGATAAAGAAAAATTGTCAACAAATATTCATAAAATGATTGTCCTGATGCGGGATTCAAACCCAAGTCCTGCGCAATTGGGACTGCTGCCTATACCGCTCCTTTACTTTGCAACAATTTTCTAACATGTATGAAATTTTTAAATAAAAATTTATAATATTAAATCAATATAATTGTAGATGTTTGTGGGTGCTCTAAGTCATTGAAAACCATGTGCCATGAATGCTCTCTATTTATGAAAATGGCCGTAGGAAGTATCTATTTAGCTGGTAATAAAACGAAACAGGTGTAGCCCGCTTTACATACAGGAATGCAATGCAAACTAGTGTTACTCGTACGTGTAAACGGGGAACAAAGAGAAAAACATTTAGAGATGAGCTAACGCCTCGCGCCGCCGCCGCCGTGGGCGTTTTGTGGAAACAACCGAAATGATCGCCACGCCAAGTCAACGGTGGAACGACGCCAGGGTTCCGCCGTTTATGCAACTAAAAGATTGTCGTTTGCTTCCTTATAAAATCCGGCTCGACTCTTTTACTGAGAAGTCTAGAGAAGCTTCGTCGCAAACAAACAATTCGTGTTCTGGAAATAATACGAGTAGCTGTTGATACTGGATAACGATAAAATTTAAATATAAAAAGGGTTTGCAATTTCTATTCGTTACATCGTTATCGTTAAATCACTTCTAGTGTCTGTAAAATAATTCCAATAAAATATTAAATAATAAAAAGTATTCAAAAGCGTATTTTGGAATAACTCTTACATCAAGACTTTTTATTCTTACTATACAATCGGTTTACTGTGTTTAGGACAAGAAATGTTTCTTCTACTAATTAAAAGAATATTTTAGTTATTTTGTCTGATGCCAACTACCACATTTTATTTATCTACCGTTCATCTACCATTTCTATTTGCGGGTATTTCAATAGAAACTTCTTCTTTCTGCCCTATTCCAAATTTGTCTATAGACGGCGCAGTATGTTTCCTCTTCCATTCATACTCTCTTTTGATTCATATCACCCGTCACACCGAGAAGGTGTTAGTGATGAATGAATGTATAGAAAAGAGACGGAAAGGACCATGTCGAGAAACCGATGAACAGAGAGAGTGATAGGGATGATTCCATAGGTACTGCTCAAGGTTTTGGCTTAGGTTTTACCACAGGGGCGATTACTTAACACCAGTCTTCTTTGAGCAAAATTTCAATAGAAACTAGTGTTACATTTATTATAAAAATAGAAATTGCGTTGTTGTTTGTGACACTGCCTATTTTGCAGGCAATTATCAAAGGTAACAAGGTTCCAAACACAAAACGAGGAAAGTTTCGTCCATGATATTGCCATTGTTCAAGGTACCTTGTGTATCACAAAGGGCACTCGTAATTTGACCCTGGTCGGATCGTGTAGTTCTTGTTTTAATAGTGTCCTTGAGGCGAGTGTGCCGCACTTTATTGTGCCTATTAATTAGTGGGCCTATTATTAGCTGCAAAATGTACACAACCTGATTTTTTTTTTCTCTCTCTCTCTAATTATTCATCGTGGCTTCTTGTAGTAATAATGTAAATTTTGTACATACACAGGTATTGAAAGCTCGAGTAGTGATTTGGGAGACTAGCATTCAGCAAGAATTTAAAGCGCTAGAGGCAATCTCAGTGACTTGAGTCAGATTTTCAGAAACAAATAAACTAGGTATTACAGAAACAAACATAAGTAGTAGGTATTATTACCTATTAAAAATATTATAATAATAGCTGAAAATAAAAATTGCACTAAACAATGTGCATTTTTATTGAAGAAACAGCAGTCCTTCAACTGTATGTAGCGCCTAAATATAAATTTTATTTAAAAATTTTGGAGACAGACCAAATCCATCACATCCAGTAACTATAGCTGACGAATAACCATAGAGACTGGACACTGTCCAGCTTTATTGACTTCGGATGGATGTTGATTTGGATGAATGATGAACAGATGAATTTGTTAATGCAAAATTATCAGTTTTTGGTCCACCTGACTAGATATTCCCTAGTGACTGGTTAATACTACACCGACGAAGATACATACGAACAGCGATGCATATAATTAAATCACCACCTGCATACTCGTATTTCCGAGGGGTAGCTAGTGCTATATTACCACACAGATTTCGCCCTATTACCTACGCTAATTAAATCATCTTGTCATCGTGACAAATCCAACAATATTGTGAATTATTATTTTGATTTTAATTTAAACATGAAATAAATGTTGGAAAAATTAGTACAAAGGAAAATTGTCATTAGAAAAAGTGGTATGTAGATTGTAGGCTCGGATTGCAAAGGACGTGGGTAAAATTCTAGCATGAAGACTATAATTTTTAGAAGTTTTTCTAACAACAACTTTCTTTGCAATATTGTGAATAGTTTAATATGATATAATATTATTAAATTCACACAAATCTACATCGATTGACCTATTAATAATATCTCACGTTACATTAACCTTATGAGACTAATATGAAGAGGCGCGTCTTACACCACACAATAATATTGTATTCATCGCTTGGTGGTTTTCCTAAAAACAAAAATTATATGAAGGATAAAATACCGAAAATATTCCTGCTAACGATCGCGTATTATATATCCGTTGGCGTTATATAGCTGGTAAGCATCCCAATCCAAGGTGAAACTCGAATTCGGCACTGCCCGTTTATCACGTTAATAAATAATAATAATTGCATATTATTTCACCCTGGCTACACGTACTGCAAGATGGTACGAAACCTTGATACATTCCATACTAATATCAACGGAACATAATCCAATTAAATGTATATAAGCTCTAAAATCGCTTGTACGTTCGCTAAAACGTGTAATGCTCAAGGTACACGCGCGAGGCCAAGGAGTTATTATTTAAAGTAATTATTTAATTAACACCGTGTCACGGAGTCTTACCCTCTTAAGCGAGTTTAGGACTACAAGGAATTAAGTACAGGCTAATGTTAACACGGGCATACGCGGTGGTTATTGTAGGGGAGATCCGGGAGAATCGGGCTGTCCTGTGTAATTTTTATATGGGATATAATTCTAGGGCACTGTCTACCGTATTTTACTAAATGTTACACGAGATATTTGATCACTGTGGCAGTGTAAAAACGTTTTAATAAAGTATATTTTTGTACAAAATAATAGGTACCTAATCACATTTTATTCTAAACAAATTGTGACTTATATTATTATATTAGCCACAGACGTAGGAAAATCACAGGGCTCATCAAGAGGCATCGGTGTGTTTTAGTGTGATATAATTATATTTATTTTCTTAACTTTATTCACTTTTTAGTGTGCCGTGACAGTTTTCAAAAAATATTAATACTGTCCTGATGTTACAATTCAAATTCAGTAGCTTAAATTAGATTAGCTTGTCGTCAATTTTTCCCCACCAGAAAGTATTGTTTTAAGCCCTTTTTAAATTATAATATCCTGGAAATATAGGCTTCAAATTTAAGTTTCTCTCCTAATCGATTGCCGTAATCATCATCATCTCCAGCCTTTTAATGTCACTACTACAGCCCTATTCATGGAAAAATATTTTATAGAAAGAATTGATACGAACACTAATTGACCAGAGCGGGCCTAACTGTAAGCGGACATGTCTCCCGGACTTCCCCAGCCCGACGCCCTGGCACCCCGCCGCGGTATTTATGACCATCGTAGCCAACTTTTGACACACACACCCGAACTATGACTGCTAACAATGTTACTCGTACCCCTCGCTTTTAACATCATTAGCTGAGCGAGATTTCGTTCGTAATGTGTATTTGTTTTCATATTTCGCTCTGCCATACTGTTTTCAGTTTGCCCTTTATTATGGCTTAATCGTTGTGGGAAAAAGTGCATTGATTCTGCAATTGATATTTTTATACATAACCGTGACAGTTATTGCTTTATAGCAAGCGTTGCAGAAAGGGAATGAAATACTGCCGCTCCTACTCTATCCTGATTTACGTTTTTTTATTCTATTATTGGTTCGTATTAAAGTCCATGCGTAGGTACCTAATGTCATAATTTATTTTTATTAAAGTCTAAAGGCAATGTATATACATGTACGTACAATTATACAAAAAAACTCTAGATATTTTATTGAAAGGCCACAATGAGAATATTTTTACATCCATTAATTAATTGGTGAAATGCGGGTCTTAAAACACATAGGTGTATTAGTAATTTGACCATCGGGGATAAACTGGCGTGTCTATGTATGTATGTATGTCCCTACTAGAATAGTTATATAAAGCTTTTATCAGATTTAGCTAGGCCGATAAGGTGAAGGCAAGCGTTAAAGTGGATTTAAAGGGGACACTTAAATCTACAGCTGAATCGAAAGGGCCTTAGCCAGCATTGGAACTTAATATAAACGTTAATGACGATGATGATGTATAAAATCATTACACGGAAGGAACAGAAAAATCAGATTCAGTGTAACAAAAAGAATGTTGATTGCGCATTAAACAGAGGCGTAACAAGTACGGCAGTCCATTCGAAGAAACTTGAGGAACATTCGTACACAAATGCGTTCCGTTTGCTAATTAACAGTAAAGCGACGCGAGCAACTATCTAAACTTATAAAAATACACGGAGTGAAATTCATCGCGCCTTTAATAAGAATTCTTGGGCCGCCGTCGCCGGGCGTACTTAAATCGTTGCGCCTTTAAATTCATAACTTTTAATTAAGTGGAATGCTACTAACACAATTACAGGGTTTATAGTCGAATCAAATTTTCCGAAACGGACCGTTCACAGTCGTAAAATGTGAGAATGATTACAAATTTTAAAACAAAGCATTGTAACGTGGAATTTAGTGCTTCCAACAGCTGGTGCTCGCTCGAGGCAGCTTTAGGGCAGTAACGCCGCTCCAGAATGACGTTTAGTTGCACGGAATGGCTCAAGCCGACGTTAATTTGTCGGTACAGAACAAACAAATGTCTTGGGCCGCCACCGCTCGCTCCGCTTAAAAGCTAATAACGGAGTGTTGCTTACATCATTGCAATAATGGAACGCGAAGCAACCACCGAACGAATTGAGCGTTTCACCCGAGTTTACGCTCTTTATTGGCTCGAGTTTGTTTTGTTTAGCAAACGCAATAAATAACCTTGGTTGGCGATCTTCGATTTAATTTGGATTTGATTGGGAGCCGGGAGAAGCAAACTCCAAATTAATTTGATCTAGGCCTCTAGCCTGTTTCGATTCTCTGAAGATACCTACAACATTTTCAGAGACTTACAATTTACATCTCAAGTCCGTTTTACATTTAAGATCGTAATATTTTTAAAATAGTGTATGATAAACTTATTTACTCTTATTTCACTAGATTCGTGCCATCTTTACACACAAAACCTTAAATTTAAGGAATTATGATCCCTAAAGTACAATATTTATAAGACATTTATAAACTATTCGATTTTAATTTCAACATTATACAAATGTTAGAAAAATTTGTACAAAGATTTTGGTGGATAGATAAATTTTTCGAAATTCTTTTTCTAACCAACAAAATCTTTGTAGACATTACTATGACAACCATAAGAATAGTTCATAGTCGAATAAAACCACTTCTATAATTTTATGTTCTTTAGTAGATCTGTGTTGTAACGTCACCATCATAATTATAACACCACCATGCTTATCTTGCGGTGAGATAATCACAACAATATCTGTCTTTCTAGGTCTAACTTCTATACTATTACCACCATCTGAGTCTATCGAGGAACTCGATAGCGCAGTGGCTTAGCGCGCTAGGCCTGCGATTGCGCAAACTAAGCAAAGCTATTCTCTTGGGCCAGTCATTGGATTGGTGACCTAAAGGGCTGGTGATTTCACCAACATCTTATAATTATGTTTTCTACATTATTATGTGGTGAATAATATTATATAACAATATCAGGATCAGCCATAGTAGCCAGGTAGATGGCAATGAGCTCGCCCTCTGAGAAATTAGAAGTTAATTTCTACTAAAACTTTTTAATTGTTAATAAAACTACATTGTTTTATGCTTTGTTCAGCGTCGCGTGAGCCAATTTTCGTGATTTAATTTCCTGATTCGTTACATTTCATATCAATTAAGTACATTGTAAGACTGAATAAATTTAAAGACTTATCAACTAAAACTTTTGCTGATAACTATTAAATATACTATGTTTTAAAGGCGTGAAATGTTGCAAATGTTGTTGTAAATATTGTAATGTTGCATATTATAGTAAAATGCCTAACTTTGGAATATTGTCGTGACAATATACCTACATTAGAGAATGTTAAGAAACCTACAACTTGAGCGTTAAAATAAAAGAATATTATATGATGTTTTTTCTTCTTATTTTGAATTTTGAGGAGACAATTTAAGGTAATAATCACTGTCGGCTGTAAAACTTAAGCTTAAACCACTGAATAGCACCTTTCCAGTGTAATGGATGATATGAATTATTATAAGCGAGTTGATAGCTTTATGACGTCTTTGCGATATGAATGGAAGGGAAAACATACCTATACCAGATTTTCTGGGGACTAAAAGGACAGGTAATAGGACAGAGAGATGATCATTTGTATTCTGTAGTCAGTTTTAGTAAAATGCTACCTTTCACAAAATCAAGGTAAAAATTATGTTACCACTTATTCCGAAGTAATCATTAAATAAATCATGGCGGTCTAAAAAAGGTCAAAAATGAAAGTGATAAAATTAAATTCAACTAAAAATTAATCTAAAAAAGTAAACAAATGCAATTTCTGATTTATTGTTCAATGTTATCTAAAAAGATTCATTAGTGATGATGTTTATACATACATACATAAATCACGCCTATATCCCCGAAGGGGTAGGCAGAGGTGAACTAGCACTCACGTTTCGCCAATTATGTTAGGTGATTGGGTCCCATATAATAGGTGGCGAGCCTATTGCCATTTATCGGGCACAAAAGTCGCAGTACATTGCTATTGCTAGGTGGTATAAGAGGAACGCTGTTGCCCATTCCTCATTATTGATTTATTTATCCTTAGTCGCCTTGTACGACACCCACGGGGGAGATTTCGGGAGGTGACAATTGTATTCTACTCTGCCGTCACCACACGGCTGATGACGATGATGTTTATTGTCTTACTTTTATCCAGTTTCGTTGAGTATTTAATACAAATTACAGAGTATACAGAGCACAGTCTGAAGGTGAACTTCATTGATCATTCCGCATAATAACATTGTCACAATTTATACGTAGAAGGAAGATATCAATAAAACAATTTTCGCCGAGTCAACATTAAGCTGATCACTTTATAAATTGTATAGAAATGACAGAGTAATTCGCAGGGCCACCGTGGGTACCCCCGTCGACACAATGGGAACGGATCTTATATAAAACCTCCACAATTCTATTCGACTCCCATTTATTCCAGCGCCGCGGGACAACAAAGCGCGAATCGAGGCGACTGCCTTCGAATTTCCGACATTAATCCACAGATCCTCGGGATTGCTCAATCAAATAAGTTCTTGCTTTATAATTTAAGCATTCCCATTTACATTCGAACTAGATTTATGCCGCAACGCCAAAAATTTTAATAACAAAATAACTTGGCAACTTCTCGTCAAATATAATGGCAAAGTTGAAAGTAATAAGACAAAATTTTATGCATAACAAGGGGAGACCCTCGAGAGGGGCGGGTGACGGGGCGGGGAGGGTTAGCTCTTGTCGGCGTGCCTAGACAGAAATGAAACGTCAGCTCTTATGAAGACGAACAACTTCGCCTTAACAAATATAAATCTCTTCTTCATCCGGCGAAGATTTTTTAATGCTAATTTATGGTTTATAACTGTTAAGGCGTTAACTTTGTTGTTTGATGTCGGCTACTTTATTCGTGTATCTAATCTGCTAACTTAATTATGAAATACTTGATAAGAGGGATGGGCCGCGTTGGATTATTAAATATACTTTAAGTTTTGTATAGAATTTGGGTCGGTGCTGTCTGCCCTTGCAATTGTATAAGGTATTTTGGAATAAGAGCTTTGGAAATGTGGATTTGGATTAAATATATAAACTTTTCAATAATATATAGGTATAGGTAAGGTTAACAGTGCGTCCCGTTATCTATTAAAATCTAATATTCAATATTATTTGACGGCCGCCTTGGTCGAATGCTCAGATTGCTGGGTATTGGCCAAGAGGTCCCGGGATGACCACAAATGTTTGTGTCTGAGTCATGGTTGTGTATATGTTTATGTAGTATATTTTAAACATTTATATACATAATTATATTAAAAATATGTCCGTCATCTAGTATCCATAACACAAGTGCTCAGGCTACTTACTTTGGGCAAGATGATAGTCAATATTTTATTCTATATTATAATTCTATGTTTCACATAGAATAAATAAAATAAACAAGGTTAAACCCTAGTAAGTCACTCTAAGTAGAGCCAGGTGCAAAACCATTAGGCCTGTTTTTGTAGCTTGAACAGTTTATTAGTTACGTAGAGGTAGTGTCAACATTCATATCGTTGCATATACTTACACCTGTTTAGTGCAACGATGTGAATGGTGATGATGATGGTATGAGTAATTTAATATGCTTCTCATAATTCAATAGCACAGCCCGCATTGTCAAGCTTTCACGATTGACTTTGAGCTTCCTTCAAACTGGTTAAGATTGACAATCGGTTGGAGATATTTGACAGTCTTACACAGACAGGTATCTGTGTATTGTTTGGTTGTAACTGCAGACATCGACGTTTCGAAGTGCCTTCTGGAATAATCCGAATAGTAAAATGATGCAAGCTGTCAGCGAGGTAATAGCCACGGAAACTATTAGCCGTGTGGTTATAGCAGAGCAGAAAACCATTGCCATCTCTCCCGCGCGCGGGTGTCGTACAAGGGTTAACAGTAACAACATAGGTTAACAGTCGTACATGGGTTAACAGCGATGAGTAATGGCAGGCAAGGCAGCAGCGTTCCTCTTATACCACCTCAATATACTGCTATGTTCGTTCCCCATAGATGGCTGTAGGCTCGCCACCAATAACATGGGACCTAAAGTAATTGGCGAAACTGTGTGTTCATTCACATCTGTCTACATAACAGGCTTGATTTATGTATGTATGAATGTATAAAATGACGGTCGTTTACGCAGGTTTATTGGAAGCAAAAGTGTTTAGCTAAATTTACAACGTCCATAAGCGGGAACGTATCCCTACGCTGCTATGGTTACAGGCACACGTCGCACCTAATACAGAACCTTAATAAATACCTGAAAACGTTTTACTGCACTGCGCATACGTCAACTTATATACCGGGTGTTGTATGTATCAGCGAGCCGCGTATTTCCGACAGAATCCTAATCGCGATTTACATGCAGCGGCAACAGAATAATAATATATTAAAATGCTGTCAACGCGATCCAAGACAGTCGCGGCCCGTCATCGGCACCGGGCGCCGGTGATTAGGGGTGGGCACGGAGAGGAGAGGGGGGACAACCAGGCGACAAGGAAAAAGGGCTGGCCGAAAATAATTACTTCATGTACCCCCCTGTGAATAATTACCCCGGCCGGGCCGAAGATCAATTAGACGGAAACCTCGAATTAAGAGGCTGCTTAATGATCCGGTAAAATTTTATTTCGCCCCGGCTCGGCGTCCCCGAGCTCGTGGTCATTGGTCATATTTGCGGGAACGTGACGTCATCGCCAGCGGTTTGACGCCCCCTGTTGGGGTCAGGCCTTCCTTGTGGATGGTAGAATAAAGGGAGAATGGTCAAAAGCCACCACGCTGGTCTAGCGCGGATTGGTTGGTTTTAACGACGAACTTGAGGTAGTTAATTTTTGGTCACCTATCTAATGACTGGTCTTAGCGACCATTAGGGACATTAGGTACGAGAGCCGCCGACACACGTTCCAGTGTAGAACTTACGAAAGCTCTAACAAGGTCTTTTTGTGCCTAATGAATATAGGGATTCAGCTGGTATACCCCTTGCTGTCACCTCAACAGCAAACCAACCACGATGTAGGCGTTTTGTGCTAATGATCCAGTCAATGTAGCGTAAGTTGGGAAAGTCAAATTACATAGTTCATTACATGTTCAATTAGGCCAGTAAACTGTTCAAATGGAACTTAGAAGAGAATTAAACAATGATTTCTTGAATTGATCATCCCTCCACAGTCTAAACCGCTTAGAGCTAAACATTTATCAAAGCGGTTTTTGCATGCACATAAAAAAAAGTTTGTTTATTGAACTACGAGCATAATACAAGGAAAGGACCAGAGTGTCACAGATACTCTCGCACGTCGTAAAACATTTTTTCCACTTCCTACTTACGCCGGTGCAACTTAAACACATGGCGAACTAAATTATGTTACCTACCTACATCTAACTGAACGACACCGAAATAAAAATGTCCAAACATTTGTATACATTAAACGAATTTATCATGCCGTTCCGTTTACAGGGCGATGGAGTGAAGAGGAAGCTGCCTCGCGCACATGGGGAGCCGTCAAATCCCAAACGTATTATTTTTTCAATACGATCTCGCGCGTCCGCTAATAGTAGGTGCTACACAGCAAAATTCACGACAATCGCCCGAATGGTGGCCCTGCGTGAAATCAGTACATTTGCGTGGAAAAAACTAGTAGTTCGCACGGGGCACCTTAACACGTGTATGTGGGCAGTCGAGACGAGGGTGCTGTCACTGACGATACCTGTCAAAATATGACGAGATTCGAGTACAGATGCGCGCATTGTGCCCGCGCTAATCTAATTCGGTGTCGCGGAGCGTGAAAGTGTTCGGGTCGCTATTAACACATTTTCGTAACGAATCACTGGGAGTCTGACAGTGTTGCGTAAGCTTTGACAGGAGAGTGGCAGCAGCCGTGGGGTGCGAGCTTAGACGCCGTATGGCCTGACGTCCTAATGCGCCGTGCGCAGGACTCGGCGATCCATTGCATTCGGATATTCCCAGCAGATTTGTGTCGCGCTGATAGCTTTGTTTCTAGTGCCGCTGCACTGTGCACCGAACCGGTCGAATGGGCACTCTAAATGAGGTCCAGTGGGCACTTATTACTTGTGGGTCGAATTTTGGAGGTCCAATTTGGGTATATAGTAAGCCGAAAACGAGACAAGATAATTCTAAAATCTGTGAGTTCTAGTTACTTATGACTCACTACGAGAACTCCCGTGTGCTAATTATGACTAGATTTTTTTCTGGACGGATTTCCAAAATGCTCACGGCAGTGGAAAAAATATGGAAAATTCTTTATTACTCCTAAACGTAATCGTGACTGAAAACCTGATAGCACAATTAGTATTATAAGCTTAAAGCTCCCATTCCAAGAGTTGATTGGCAGTTCTATTCGCGATAGAATATGAGAAATTTGATGTTTTCTTTTTTATCTAAGATATTATTTCTCTCGAGAAATCTGCCGTAGTATTTGAATAACTTGTTGACACAGAGAGGTTGACATTACTAATGCGATAAGATTAATAATTAAAAAATTATATCGGATATATTTTTTACCTACCTTTATAATCCGCTGATTTAATATACTGTGTATTGTTCGCAGAAAATATTTAAATGCGATGCGCCGTAACTCCTTAACATCGGAACTAAAAAGACTGCATGATGTGGTTACATCTAGTAGAGTGAATCACTCTGTGATGATGTTACGTAGGTTAGCTTAAGCATGTTACTCGTTTGTACACAGTTTTGTAAGACAAGTAAATAAAAGACGAAACAAACCGAATTAAAAGAAAAAAATATATAGAAAATTTTAATTTCAGAAATAATATTAATACTACTATTAAATTCTACTCTGTTTATTTATATAAAGTTATAAAGCAACAAATCTTAACCTTCATAACATAAGATGGCAACATTTGGGCCAGAATATACAATATTGAAGAAAGAGAGAAAGAGTCGACCGTCTCTCTTGATGCTACAAATACCAAACGATTATGGAGACAGTGTAAATTGCTTCACCATTTCTTATATTTATATAAATCAATCATGTTGAGCCAATTATGCCTAAGGTCTAATGTAATAGGTTCACTGTGTATGGAGAACAGACCACCCACCACGCTGGCCCATTGTGAATTAGTAGGCACCACTGCAGATGCAGTCTTGCGAAGCACGAAGGAACTATATATGTACCTAATATATTTTAATTTACTCATACAGTGACCGGCCTTAGTGATCATTGCTTGGCTTGCACAATCGCAGGCCGAGTACTACGTAATCGAGCTCCTCTTTACAACAGACAATATAGATTTGTTGATTACGAGATTTATTTCAGTATTCAAAAAACTAGTGCACAGCTTGAAGTCGATAAATCTCAACAAGAATCTAATTGTTCTGCATACCATTTAAATTTAAAAGAACAAATCTGTCCCAGTACACATTTGGCTCGAATGTTTCTTCCCCAATACATTTGTAAGGCCACGGCTACTTAGTGAAATTAGAGGGTGGGGGAGAAACGTCACACAAAAGTTATTTAGATGTTTACGTGTGCATCGTTGCATTAAATAAGCAACGAATCCTTGCGGGGGTTCGAACCTGGGACAATGAGATGGCAACACCCGGCCACCCCGCCGCACTAACGTGATTAACTTCTGTATTGACAATCGTAGTAGACGACTTGTCAAGTTTTTGCTCTTTTATTAAATACGATATTAAAATGTTTCTATTCAGCGGAGAGATTATGCCGAAAATGTGTTTTGACTGGCCAATCTGAGCAGATACAGAAGTGACAATGTTCTGCAAGTCACAGATCCAAACTTCTTGTTCGCAGTTTCCGAAAAAGGTATTGGTAATAGAAAACTATTATAATAAAATATTGCAAGACGAATTAATTTGGTTAGCAATTTGGTTAATTTAACTGTAGATGCAAAAATACACATGCAAGTATTGACAGCCAATGTTATGGAGTGGCATGAATTGTAGAATATTAACTAAAACCATCCCAAATGTAGAATGTAAAACCATCAAATATTGTGTTTGGATATTTGTTATTATTTTAAATATGAATTATTTTAATATTAAACTTAATTTAGTTTTAGATTTGATGATCCGTTCAACAACAAATGCAGGCTGCTTAGCCAGTTAATAAACTAGATGAAGTAAAAAGAGGAAAAATCCTGACCTTTTTTTCTTTGTAATATTTTTTTCTAACAATATTGTTCAAAGAAAAATCAAAATAATAGCTGCAATATTAACTAATTCTATCGTTTTCCCTAACAATAAAGAAATCAGTAGTACATAAATAAATACTTACCTACTATCGCTTATCAGAAGGCATCAGGTTTTATTGGAGTTGACAAGCAGATACCCACAGATGTGTGTCTGGCGATAGCGCTTCGTCCTTATGCCAGGATAATGCTAAGACAGAGGAGTTAATTGCAAGCACTGCATCGCACTCGCTTCAGGGGACGCAGCGCGTTCCCCTGGGGTACCCTCTAGGTGGGGGCGACACCTCCTCTCCGTCTCTTAATCATTCACTCCTAATGGAATCGCAGATGCGTCTACTATGTCGCATCGCTAAAATACGCATGAAATTTAAATGACCCACTCTAAAAAAACCGAAATGTTTGCCGAGTTGCTAGCAACAATAGAAAAGCCACCAACGCTGTGAAGCTTCCCGCAGAGCGACTTATGAATAGAATAATGCGATACTACACAAAACCCGTGCCAGGAGAGCGTCATCAATCAATGTACTTCGAAATGTTTCATTAGTAAACATTAAGATGTTTGCTTACATGTCCGAATGTTGTACGCCGTGATATTGCCCGGTTCCGTGAAATGAGGGTCGTTGTATAAAATATTGTCAGTGAAGATGTACAAGGGACAATGGTGCCGTGTGATATATGGTGCTACCCGCGGATATTCCGCCAGGTCACCACGCGGTAGGTGTCGCAGTTTCTGCGTGAGAAATCATCATTACGAATGCAGTTTAAAAACGCTTAAGTGTCCCAGTAACCTTTTGTGAGCCCTTGCCTTTTCTATGTAGGAGCGTGTGTAGCAAAAATGAGATATCAACCCGACGCATTCTTCAGCAATTGTACCAACTCACAAGCGGCCATTACTCTGCATCTGAGTACAAAATCAAACACGACTACACTGCCCACAGGTGCGTACAATTTTTCATTCGTGTGTTAAATCATTTGGACCTAAGTTCTTTTTTGTGTTCATTTCAAGTGCTTTTGTTTTGCGATATCTTTAACAGCATCTGAAATATTTCGGGATGTTTTGTTCCCTTTTTCGCTGAGTAAGAACATCCCGACCGACACGTTATTTTTGTTGCCTATTAAGATTCAACTGGTATTCGCATTGTCTTTTTTTTAGCGTAGAATAATGACTTCGATGTGTGTTCGTTAATATTGTTTTGTTACTTCGGTAGGTACCTGTTTTTCCTAAATTAATAAGTCCTACATTATTCTACTAGAATAAAGAAATATGCAAGTATAACAGTAATGTTTACTTTTTTAATACTATCACAATAATAATCCAATAAACTTAGTGCATTACACTTATAAGCTCAGCGCCTAACCAGAAAGTAAACGTTATATCTGGTAAAGTAAGAATATTGCTGATACGAAATCAGTAGGCGTTTAGAATGGTCTGGTATTTTGAACTGTTATTTTAACGAAACAGGTTTATAAATATATTGTGGCGGTAATTATATCATTCATTATTTATTCGTAGCTTGAGAATTATAATAAATAATTTAAAGAGATCATTTAAATGGCCATCTTCTTAATGCAAAACTTGGACGAACTTTTATTAATATTTAGTGAGTGAAGAGTGTTTCACTTATGACAAGATTTTGTTATACATTGTAGATATTTATTGTTATTTATAGGTAGGTATATCTGTAATCGGCAATTTCATGTTATCATACATCGTTTGAGAATCTAAAGCCTTAACTGAAATTGAGACGTAAAGAGGAAATTGTTTATCGAGTTTTATTGTGTATGTATGAATATAATTCATAGATTCATTCATTAAAGGGTTAGGACAGCTAATGGGGAATATGGACAACAGCGTTTCTGTTATACCAACAAGCAATAAACTCCGATTTAAGTATCCTATAGATAACAATAGGCTCCCCACCTACATATACACATGGGACCTAACATAATTGGCGAATCTTGGGCGTTATTTCACCTTTGCCTACCCCTTGGGGGATAAATAGGCGCGATTCGTATAATGTATGTCTCTCTTTGTTTATCCTAGATATCTAATAGATATTCCACCTTCGACCCAGCAGGCACACAATACTGCCAACGGTATTTTGAAAAATAAAATAATAGACTAGGCGAGTCTTATCCGTAAAAGTTGTTTTATTTCAAATGTGTAGTGCTCGTGTGTGCAAAAATTATGAGAACATTAAAAATAAAATTAAGTCAGAGTAAAAAGTTGATGTCTCCGAACCCGTCATTGTATAGAACATAATTTGTCGATACATTTGATTTTAATAAGTTCTGTAATGTATCGAACACCACAACTCGGGCATGATCGATGACGTGCGCAGTCAAGGACACCCACATGAGTTTGGACACGGATACAAGCTGTCTAGAAATGCTAAGCCTAACGTGAGTGACGTTGGATTGTTGGTATCACACACGACAAGTGTAGTACAGTATACCTGTAATAAATTTATATTACTTCTTTTGATTACACAAACCCTTGCTTGTATGTTTTCCTGTGGGTGATAATTAGGAAAAACGATGTCTCTAAATAGGTATGTAATATCTATTTATATATTGTGAGACATTTTAAGATGTTCATTAACTCGTCAGAAAAAAAATCGTTGCTTCTTTCGTTTAAATTTAACGACATAGACGAAAAGGAAGGCATTTCAAGCTTCCTGCATTATAAGAAGCTCGATGAGAAAGGGTCATCTACGATTGCACGAACTAAGAAATTTTCACTAAAATTAGTTCTCTGTACTACTTCGAATGGGGCAACTGTATCAAGTGCGGGTATATTCTCCATAAACTTGTCCATTAGTAAAAGCCCGGAGCACGAGTAACTGTCTATGAATGTCTGTCGATTTAGAGGAAAGATTAATAGGCTGATTAAGATGTTGATTATGATAAAACATGTTTAAAAATAACTAAAAAACATTTGTTTCAGACAACAGGAATCCACAATGTGTTTAAAAGGAATTTAAGTTTAAAACCTACTGGATTAATTGACTGCCGGTGGTGCTTACGACTGTTACATTTACATTTATACTCACCAATAACTCTGTAAAGAAGCAGCTAACAGGCAACGTTGTGATATTGATAAGCCGATTGACACATCAACAATGGTCCTTTTGTATAACAGTTCCATTCACAAGATTGACAATACCTACGGCTGTGTACACGCTCGTTCAAACGAGTGTGTGCCATTTTGTATCAAAGCAAAACGAATGTTTCCAAAATTCAACATTCAAAAGTACACGAAATTTTGGTCGTGACTTTAATCCGTGTTAAGCACACAATAGTTCTAGGAATTACAGAGCTTTAAGCGTTTTAATTTTTTTAAATTTGAAATAAAGAGATTCCATATACCTACAAAAATAAACATTTTTAAATGATACTACTTCCATAAAAATACCACTTGGTATTCCTGACTGATCTTTAAACAACTCAAAACCTAGAATATTTTAATAGCTACATCAAATAAGATTTTGAGGAGAACAATAGTAATGATTTCACAGAAAAGAAATCTGCATAGAAAGTATGAACCAATTTCAAAGATATTGAAATAAAAAACCTAGTCAGGTCATTCCAGTTTCATAGATGTCACTTCTAGTAACAGGTAACGCGTCATCCACTGCGGTTCTTAATGAAACACACATCTCGATACATCATTGATCGTAGTGAGATAGTCCGAGCCCATATCATGTTAACTAGATCCAACATAAACGCCCCATGTTGTTTCAACTCTCATTATTGGAATTAATGATTGCATTTTGAATCTTCTTGTTGTAGCCTTTGATTATTTTCAAGTTGCACTTTAGTAGTTGGAACACAAAATTAGCAGATAATCAATAATAATTCTGCTCCAATAATGTCAGAGCTTATTTTTTTGATGGAATTGATCTGTACTGCGACAGAGCTTAAATACACTAGGAAACATGCCTGTTTCAAAACTGACCGTTTCAAAAGCCTCACAATGTTCGGAGCAGTGTAACCGAGGGGTAGGCATTCTTGGAGAAAAGTTTGAAGTTAAAGAAAGTGACTAATAGTTCGACACCAGAATCACAGCTACGGCCATACCTTTGTCAAGGTATCATGCTTCGAGTTTCGATATTGATTAGTAGTCTTATAGAAAATCTGCTACTATTTAACAAATTATGGTAGTTATTCGTTAATGTAAAGCTAAAGATACAACAATTACCCTCACGGTCAATTGTGATAGCACGTAGCCAGAAAAATTCCCCAGATCGTCGGTCCATCTTATCACTACCCGCCAACGCTGCGTCTTCCGCTACACGGCTGCCACTCGAGGCCCTTCTGTTATAATGTGCCCTGTCGCCACCACTTAAGGTCCACAATTCTCCTGGCAAGATCAGTGGCTTGGTTCTCCTACGGGTCTCAATATTTCTAATTCGATGGCTGGCATAGAGACACTCCGAGCATGTCCATTCCAATGCTTTTTTGGGTATTCTCAGGTCACTCTGAGCACCCTCAGAGCGACTCAGATTTTCAAAAGCCTATGATTAGGGTTAATATTTAATTGCTCTGCAAAGGACATTGCATTTATTACTAACTTTTTAACCTATACAGGAACCTCTGCTCTCCATCCTACGACAGTAAATCACAGGCGCCAAGTACGACACTCGCCACTAACACTCGAACTATTTGCGTTGACTATTTATTTTGTATTTTAATCACATGAGAATTTACGTATTCAACATATCCCCTATTAACAAGTCTTAAAAAAGCATAGTCACGTCTAAAATCGACGATAAAACTAAAATATGAATTGTATAATGAAGTCATCATTCAAGAATCAAAGAACATAATAAAATACGTAAGTAATTTCGGGAGTCAATAAAGCCTGTGCCGGACCCCGAGCCATTCGATCATGATGTGTTTATATTAAATTAAAACATTCGGAAAGGGGCAAACATTTCTGCGGTTTATTATTTCTCATGACGCCATACGAAATGGTATTTAATAACACCCTTTTAAAGTATAGTCCGGCCCATCCACTGTTATAGTAACGATTATTGTTCCGAATAACCAACGTAAAATACTAACCCTTGCGTTTTGATAAAGCAAAAGCTACTGCCCTAATCGGCTCCGGTAATTGAGGAGATAAAATTGAGTTTTATTTAGAATTATTATCGTTGTTTGCTTAGTTAGTAACATTGGTAGCGGTGCTGCTTTTGTAAATTTTGTTAATGCAACAAATAATTAAAATACAATTATTTTAGCTAATACCTAATACGTTGTTAAAATTACATTTATCGTTGCTATTTATCACACTGTCTACCATATGCATTGGTCAGGCCTGAGAAATTTTCTTTTAATATCAAAATAACTTCATCCAAATGTCCTTAACAGAACATAATTTTATGTACGAAAAATAATTGACATGATCATTTGGGACTAGTGTCTGGTTAGATTTTGCAGGAAATTAACAATCATTAGCATTTTATGATGTTGAAAAATCCTGAAGAATATCAATGTTGCTTCTCACTCTTTTTATTTTCTCTGTGTCGAGACAATGTAATCAATGAATAAATTTTGCTTTAGATAACTGCCTAAAGAATTTTGAAAAAAAGACTTCGAAAGAGACCGTAGAACAGTTAAAATTATTGTGTTTATTATTCGTATAGCAACTTATGAGATATAAAAAATGGACAAAGATGGTGTTGAACAGAGTATCAATTCAGTAAATCTTAATAATCTGAGCCATTATTTATAATTTTACATTTCAAATGTAGCTAGATATGAGGAATTACTAATTTCATTAACAATATTGAGACAAATTTCATATTAATATATTATCATGATCTAAGGACAAAATATCATATATCACAAAATCTAGTCGTACTTTCATAGTCGTATTATGCGCTCCATGTATCATTAGTAAAAAAAATATGAAATATCTCTCGACTAATATTTCGTATTGGCGTCTTCATAATCGGATAACCAATATGGCCTAATATGTACCTACATGCATACCAGAAATACGAGAGATGCCCGGACGTGGTTCTTAATGATTATAACACACTTACGCTCATTAATCTAGAGATAAATTATAATTTATAATGGTGTCCGAGGGACGCTTTAATAAATTTGGACGTGAGTATTGAAAGTTTGGAATTATGATAAATAAATATCAGTATGGTGAGTAACAAACAAACAGAGATTGCCTCCCGGAGTTCGGGGCGCGTGCCAAGGATTAATTGTATTTTCATATCAAAAGGGTCTGTGTTTTATGAATTACTTGTGCTTGGGGACGAGAGTAATGTCTCTCTTTATTCGTCGGACGTTTTGCGTGGGAGAATTTATTTTGTAGCACTTTTAATTTAATCGCATTAACTCATTTCACATCTTCATCGAGTTGTACCCTTATCAAGCGTTTGCATAGGAGCTCGGTGACTTAACAATTTGGCATTAACATACAAATTTTGGGGGCTTGAATGATATCGACTTGAGACGACATGATTCGGCCCTTTCGACATTAAGTTGCGGATTTAGACGGTTCAGCTATAAAATTTAGTGGCTCGTCAACGCCAACATTTTTCGCAAATATAAATTAAGCGCCTAATGCAATCGGTGAATTTTATGTCAACGTCGCATTTTTGTTACCGTAGGTAATTAATTTGGTATTTATATTTCCGCTAACTGAAATTATTTATTTTGCCACTAAAGTCGCTTATACGTCATCAAGTTTTAATTAAATCCGTGTGTTTGGTCTTTACTATAAAAGGTAGGTAGGTAATGAGAAGAAGAAACAATTCTAGAGCACAAATGGCAAAATAAACATATCCACGTCACGATCTAGTTTCTCACTACGCTGGCATTATCTGGCATCGACAGACAAGTCCCCTCAGTGTGGTATTTGCAAATGGATCACGCAGATCACAAGACCACCGGCACGGAGCATTGTCTCATTTGTCCCCATTTCCATGAATTTTGTTTATTCAACATTGGACCGTTTCTGGGTTTGTTTTGTGTGTTTTTTAGATATCCACATGATTTATCCCCACCCATTAGGTCACGTGAGTAGTGCCGCGAGCGCCCGCGCCCCGGGGCGCCCGATCCGAGCTCGTAGATACCAAATACACATGTTGTCAACTTGTACGTTTTCATCCGAAAAACATATATTTGATAAATTTAACATTCCATATTAGTATGATATCCCGATAATGATGCCGTTTTGTTTGAGTGTGACATAATAAAGATCTTCGCTCCTCGCGTGTCGGGTTCGTGTCCGATTTCATCATTATTCCTAATGATTGGGCTTTAACCATCGACGGTTTTTGATTTACACGTTTGTTCTTAAGTGACGACAATAGTGTTGAATTGCTGCCTTGTAAAATATCTAAATATTGTGTCTAGACCGATATTTGACTAGCAAATACAATATGGAAAGGTCATATTCTTTTGTAGACTAAGCCGGTTTGTCCTCATTATTATTATTTTTTAAATTTGCGAACAATTATTCCAATTCTACAGACATTGGCATTATTTTAAGGTTAAAGTCATTACTTAATTAGAACTTAAGTAATCTTAGTTACAGTAAATTAAACATCGGATAAACAGGTATAACAATCTGTTCTTATAATTCAAAATGTTGAATCTATTACTCATATTACAGAAACTGGCAAATTTAACGGAGCTTCACTGGAAATTCTAATGGACTAGAATTGCCGCCTGTCATTTTTTATTAAAAAAATTATAAGTGTATTTTATGGTTCAGGTGTAATTTATGCATTAATCAGTAACAAGGAGTTATATTCACTTACTTAGTATGTCACCATAATAGTATTTAAGCGAGATACAGACGATAACCGTGTTGAAATATTTGTATTACATTCAATAGGATTAAACAGAACATCGGTTACTAATGTGAAATCCCCGAAAGCGCAAGTCATAAGGTGCCAAGAACACTCATAAACAAGTTGAAACAAATCAACAAATATTATAAACAAAGGCCACTTGTCACCCAGCGTAAGCGTTTTTGTTCACGAACATTTTTATAACGTGAGTTTTTGTGGTGAAGCGATGTAGGAAGGAAGCCTGGCGGGGGGTCTGGCCCTCCCGGGGCATGCGTATACAAAACATTCGTGATCCACAAAAGACAAAAGGAAAATTAAAATCTTTAAAACTGTTGGGACTGTCTGGTACGTACGCCTGATGGCTGATATCAGGGGTGTGCATCGACAGCAGTCTTAGACTTAGCGTCAATATTTCGGCTTGTACACAAAAATGCGATCAGACGCGATGTGACTTCGCACTGCAAAATGCGACAGGAATTTCTGCTATGCGATTTTGTGTGGCAAGGCGTGTTACTTCCACGATTGTGACATGGATTGTATAGTTAATAGAAGTACGCACTTCTGTTATTGCTAATAAGACAAAGAAAAAGAAAAGAAGAATGAAATTGAACGAATGCGCGATGCGAAGCAATTCGCAAGTTTTTGCGTTGCGTCGTGGGAGCTCGTGGATTATTACGATGCGACGATGAATCGCAATTTTGTGTACAAGCCCTCTTAGCCCTTAGCGCAATATTTTAAATTTTATATTTACGACATAAATTTTCTGATGAAAACATTAAATAAAGAAATTTCGTTAAATATCAAAAACATTTTAATTCGCCTGGTTAATTAAGACCAGAGCTACCTAACATGTACTAATTTGAAGCAGAATCGGAAAAATAATAGATTCCGATGGTGTTTTAGTAGCGGAAAAATTGTTTATTTTCTATTATTAAAAAAAATTTAAGTATTTTTCTGTTAATTATGAATAACAGCTTAATAAAATTATTTTAAAACAACAATAAGCACTTATGTTGTAAGCAGTCGCTTGAGCTACAAGTACTTCATAATTCCAAACTAAATATATAAATGAGAACATAAATGTGAACGAAGGTTTTGTTTTGTATCATTGTTTCTAAGTACCTGTTTTTTCTCATGGTGTGCCAATAAATGTTTTCTATTTTATTCTATTCTATATAAATAATGTTGATTGATATACTTGCGATTCTCTGTATTGCCGCAGCAAAGTAATTAATTAGTTCAGTTTGTGAACTAAATATCTTATCACAATCAACAGCAATGATTTTCGCTCAAACCATAGGCAAAGAAAAAAATAACAGAATTTTATCCACGTGAACCATCGTGTTATGAAAAGCTTCAAAATTATTATGATTAGCAGTAAATCATTCGGAGGCTGGTACAAAGGTTCGGACCCTAAAGTCGTGTCCTGTACTTTCGCATACATTTAGCTATAACAATGTATCTGCATATTATTATTCATGGAAACAAATGTCCACTGAATGCTTTGGGATTTGTTGACTTAATATAAAGTGCTTTTCAAGAGGTGGCCATCCTTTCAGCGACAGCGGATTATGAATGACCGCATTCGCAAACGTTCCTCATATACAAACTTGTCTACTAGATTGTGGTTCTGATTTATACACATAGGTACATACTAGAGAATTATTATCTATTCAAATTGCTAATTTTACTTATAGCAATTTTAAGGGATAATCTCTTGTTTTAGGTATTTAAATTTTGACGCTACGTGATATACACATACATACATATATAAATCACGCCTATATCCCCGAAGGGGTAGGCAGAGGTGAATTAGCACCCACGTTTCGCCAATTAGTTAGGTCCGATGTAATAGGTGGTGAGCCTATTGCCATTTATGGAAAAGTCGCAGTACATTGCTAGGTGGTAGGTATAAGAGGAACTCTGCTGCCCATTCCTCATCACTGATTTATCCTTAGTCGCCTTGTACGACACCCACGGGAGAGATTTGGGGAGGTGACAATTGTATTCTACTCTGCCGTCACCACACGGCTACGTGATATAAAGTTGAATTAATTACATGCATTTCAATTTAATTTCCTTACTATCCCACATAATCTTATCACACGATTTCCTATTGAAATAATTTACAAGCACATTAGTAGCAAAAAAATTAACAATGATATCGCATTTTCTAAAATGTTCATTTATCGTGTTGTTAGGTTTTAATGTCGTGTTGTATGAATGAGGACTCAGGGGCAATACCACAGCAATACTGTCTAACTGTTCTCTAGTCGACGCCTTTATTACTTAGGTGCTAAGGTTGAATTTGCAAGGTGTGAGAGTGGCGCTGAGGACCGAAGCTGAGTCCGCTCTCCGCTCGCTGTCCGGAAATCATTCGATATAATAAAGAGCTGTGCGAGAAAGCGCCCGCACGCTGTGTGATAGATGCGCACTGCGGAGCGACAAAAAAAATAACAAAATCGACTTAGCAAACATGTTTCATAAAATGAATGAGTCGCCCGTATATCTTCACCTGCTTAGTATGACATAAATTATAATAACATTATGTTGTACATGCTCAAGGAGTCCCAACAAATTCTCATTCACTAGAAAATAAGACGTTTCTCGAAAATATTGTCCGAGCTGTTAAGATGAACACAAAACAGAATAAAAGTTGGAAATTTTTCTAATGTCGCCCTGCCGTTGAGCGTCGCGTGGAGCCTATTGTGTGCTCGCATGAATGATGGCTGTTTACCTCTCGCGTTCGAAATAAGTGGATATTGATCTTAGGCCACAAACGATCCCTTAATCACCGGCAAGACAATTGCATTATCTATAGACGCGAATTCGGAGTGCTTTCAGAAGACTGGTGGGGTCGAAACAATGCGCTGGCGCGTCACCCTCGCGCCGATATCCTTAATTTACCGTCGCTGGCTGCAAGTAATTAGCGTTCAACAACATTTAGAACAGATTAACCCCATAAAGTCGTATTAAATTAGTGAGACTGTAAAAATCAATTAGAACCTCTAGCGCAGTGATGTAACCGCATGCTCCCGAACGCCTGCCTTTATTACCAATTAGATGGGTTTATGTGGAGAGTAGGTGAGGATTAGGCGCGTATGGGTCGGGTGTGCGTGTCTCCGCCGCCCGCCGCCGGCTTAGCCTCGAGGGACGAGATGACCCTTCAAGTAACACGATGACAGCTGCCTTTGTCATGTCCGAAGAGGAATTTCGTACCGCAAAATTGACAGCTACGTAACGCCGTAACTCATCGATCGGCCAACGTGTTCCGAATCGTGTTGCTATGAGGGCAATAAAGTATACGCTCATGTTCTTAAACTGGCTGAGCATGAGTGAGGCGGAGAGCGCGTTGACGCGGCGGGGTCCGATTTATGCTGCTGGTTAATGGGAGAGTTAAATCAGAGGCGGTTTAAGTATAATTTTAAAAGTGTAGCTGTTCCTATAAGCGCTCTTCTTGTTCTCTAGTGGATGAAGACGTCAGTGCCTGTATTTGTGTTGTATGTACAATGTGATTTATCAGTATTACGGCCGCGCTGGTTTTGTTACTGATCATTGTTTTTTAACTTGCACATTGCGCGCTCACCATCTGTGGGAGAGTAATTAATGAAACTGAAATATAATGTTAAAAATGTTACAATTTGTAATTAATAACACGGTCTTCATGTTATAGGACTATTAGGAATCTATCCGGTTTACAAGTTGACAGTATACCTAGCCATAGGTTTTATATGTATAGTAAATTACTACTTACAATCGATTTCCATTCGAATCAAATTTGACTTATATGCTAAACTGCTTGTGAAGATTTCATGGTTTGTTTCAACTTCACGTAAAGTACCTACAGTACCTAAGTACTATCTTCAATTAAATTGGAGAACGCGCCGAAAACAATATTGAGTTCTTACAAGCTTCATAAGTCTTTACCCATACAATTTTGATTGCACCAGCAGATGTTTGTACTGCAGACAAATTAATATTGGTAGGTAAAAGTGGTGACACGCATTATTTGAAATCAAAAGCTAAGGAGTGTTACTGGTTGGTCATTTGGCCAAAATATGTTATTCCGTGCTTCGAAATTCAGTCGCTGGTCTCGGCTACATCTGCAGTCGTAAAACCCATCAATTCTGTGCTGGGTGGTCAAAGATCAACGTCTTTGCGCAAAATTTAGAAGTAAAGTTTAATATTTGCATCATTTTTCTGATAACCGAATAATAATCGTAATGTAAGAGATTGTAAATAAAGGAACTTGCTATCTATGTTTTTATGGGATTGAGAGTTGTGACGATTTGGGACCGGTTTTGTGACTAGAAAATGACGAATGACGACAATGCACAGTAACGGAAACAAACGTGGAGGCACTCAATATCCCCATAAAATGTAACAAGTGACCAATGAATAAATGTATATTTATTTATTTATAGCTCTTTACCCAATTGTACACCATATTTCTAGGGGTTAGAGAAGAATCAATAATCAAATTCGTACCACCGCTAAGATTTCCTTAATGCAATCATCGCAGGAATCACTGTTGAGGTGGAAACTCATTTTAAGCAGCTCCAACTCTTGTAATCCAGAACCCTCCAGTCGTGTAGGAATGTTCAATTGATTCAGCGGATTATGCGTCGGTGGTATGGAAGTATGTCCAACTGCCGTATTTCACTCTAGAATTATAAATGAGGCAAATCTTTGTTCCCGATATCGAGTCGTGAATCGTACGAACCGGTAATTCAATCAGTGTGTAAGTTTTAATTGCGGGTAGAACTGGGGTTTAAGGGCTTTAACGAGTTCGGTGTTAATTTTTAATTTTCTGCTTTAGTAGTAAGATGATTTTGATGAATGGCGACGATCATTTAATTTTGTTCGTTACAAGAAGTAGAGAGTTTTCAATTATGAACCGATACAACCAAAGAGCTGCCCTTCAGATTACCAGTAGCTTGTTTTTATTAAACACAAGTACAGATGCATTAAGTGGAAACGGGATTGCTTTTGGTATTGCTCTACAAATGCGCTAAGTCGCATTCAACTGCAGGATATCTCTCGAATATTTTTGAACGGAAAGCTTAAATTATCATTTATCAAGACAAGCCGACAAGCGTCCACCGCAGACGAATTGCCGTAGATAAATTATGAGTCGTAATGTTTTCAGTTATCTCAAGAGTCGGGAGTTCGGAATGTGGCTGATCACATCTATAAGGGCGATCGATGTCCCGATACGTGGCCGTACACATCTGGTAGCCGCTATCGGCGCGAACCGCCGCTTAAACCTATTTATCGAAGTCATAGAGATTTATTGATGGCTATTTTAGTTAATAACGCCGACTCTAACACGTTATGTCACAATAAATAATTATATCTGGACGCTTGATCGCAATAAATTATAATAATACTTTTGTGTCATACTCCTGTCTTCTCTTGTTTGCCGCTTGTAAACAAATTGGCGATTGGACGATTACATTATTAGATTTATTGGTCTACAATCGGCGTGGTGTCGGCCGTCAACATGAGGACTTTGAAGATGTTCAGCTCGAGCCTAAAATGGACGAGCGAAACCGCTTCCCGGGGGTCATAAAACATAAAAATCTGTTTAGAACAGCAATAAATAAAACAGGAGGTCCGGAAGACGTCGATGCATATAGAGGAGATTACGCAATAGTTTGATTTATTGGTTTCGGCAAGGTGCACGCGCTCTAACGGCCTCTCGCCCTCCGAAGGAAGCAGCGTGATAGAATTTTGCGTCGGCAATTTCCTCGTACATGTGAAAAACTACCCGAGAGGCCTGCGGTGATAAATGTGAGGGTATGAATAAATTTGCCGGGCGCACAAAAATCTCAAGTGATTAGGTTCGACACCTAAGGCGAACAGGTGAACTTGACATAAGCACATTAACCTCTCCCGACCTCTCGTCTAAATTGAATTTGATATTGTTTATCAATTGATTTATGCCGTTCAAAAAACAGACACTGTAATGATGATAAACTGTCCGATTCCAACAAAACCAAACGCTCATCAACAAACGCTAAATGGTTAATAAAGAAATATACCAGTAACTGCACCTTTTAAGCCGAATAACTAAATTATTATCGGGCAATGTAATTTGAGCACACTGATCATTCAAATATTACTAAATCACAGAGAGAGGCGCAGCGCACTTTTTTATTTCGATTGCCCGCCAATTCCGTTTGCCTTATACACCAAATAAATTTTACAAGCTTAAAAAAGCATCGACCGCATTTTGCAATAAGGGTCATTTTCGGGGAACAATGGGTGGATAGCATTCGCGAAGTTGTCGACGTAGGAAATCTAAATATTTATTTGAGCAACTTTGAGGTATATTCATTGATGCAGGCTCAAAATCGAAAATTGGTCGTTTCCGGTTCTTTGTGAGGAAGACGCTACAATATTTATATTAGTTGCGATGGTTTATGTATGGGAAACGACATACGAGGGTCGCGTCGGGACTTTTGGCGTTTTTGTTCTGTTACAGCCGCTTACCTTGGTTTCGAAAACTTCGTTTTATATCTGTCCACCTACCTTGAACCAACAATAATCTGAATACCCTAAGAATACTGTACAAAACAGAGCTTTGTAAATCACAGCTCTTACTAATAAAATAACATTTAATTTGAGATGTTTCATTAGTGAAATGGGTCAGGAGGCCTACCGCCTAACTCGATTGCTAAAGCAAAAGCTATAGTTTATGACGTCATGCTGTCATTTCGCACCAAATGTATCTAAACTATTAGCGATAGCTTTGAACGAATGATCGCCGAATGATTTTGTATGAATGTGGCACAGAATCCGTGCAGTGCATTGCAATATAGCTATCATCAGCAATCGAGTTAAGCGGTAGGCCCCCTGGTGTCACCTTTTACTACACGATTGATTACATAGTTGACAAAGTAAATTTAATAATTTTTTAAAATATTCAGTCAAGTTTTTGTTTAGCTTCATACAAATAATTAAAGTGAAAATTACAAAGGTCTCGGGTTTGGAGAAAATACTTTTTATATTATCTAGTGTATTTATAAGAAAATTACATTCAACTTAATTTTACTCGCAATGCAATTTACTTCCTTAATTATCAAAGGGATCCTTTGTTAGGCGAGAAATTGTTAAATATTTGCTACTCGCTTGGTTACTTTGGGTACAGGTATGCCATCTGTTGCTCTGGTGCGAAACCGCGTCGAACGACGTGAACAGACTTTCAAGAGTGCAGACCTGCTGCGACATAGGGCAGCCTAGCTTATCACTTAGTTCTTTAAAACTATTTACGGTGTCAGCATATAAATCTAATTACGCCCAGTCAAAAGTATCTAGTGATAGGCATGCAGGTATGCCATTTTAATTAATTTCTTAAATCTAACAGACCACTCTTCGGATTTCCTTTTATTACAGCTGTATCAACATCATTAAAGTTATACCGGTCCTTATAATTTCTACTAAACAAGTTACTTAATTAATTGCTGTGTTTTCAGCAAACAGTTTTACTGCACTCATCTCCGTTGATTTCTGCTCGCCGCTTAAAGGTAGGCAACCCATAACAAATTATTATTCGAAACGCACGCCCGCATTTTGATTGGCCCCGTAGATTATTAGCTGCTATTTGTGTTGTCAATGTTTATGACCATTTTATGAGCATTGGCGATTTTATTACGGATTCAATTGCCGCAGTTACTGGTTTGATTAAGTAAAGGGATAGTTACGTTTTGTTTGTCATGGATGATATCATATTTGAGCACTTCGTTCGTTTGCGTCACTGTGATTTTATCATCTCTCGGTTCTTATGGTTAAGGAAACACTGAATCAATCATAATAAGTAATTTTCTAAGTACGAGTTGAAAGTTGATTTCCTATCACACATTTATAGATAGCTTGTAAAAAACATGAGCATCTACATACTTATAATAGTGTTCTGCTATCAGAGGTTGTTTAATAAAGGTAAAAAATAAATCATTCCGCTCCTTAGTAATAATCTTAGCGTTAGAGGGTCGGCATTATTTATTAATTAAACTTCCTTTTAATTAAAGTAATTTAGTAAACTGTGCAAAGCGGACCCCATAATTTCGGTAACACTCCAAAGTTGAAAAAAGCAGTCCTTTGATTACTCCTCGAGCATTGTTTAAGAGTTAAGAGGCAGAGGGAGAGACCCTTTGCACTAACTGACGACTTTAACCGACTCATTATCGACTTTTTTCCATTTTGTTTGTACATTCTTCGAGATTGAACTGCTCTTTGGTTAACCTGATTTTCTCGTTTTCACTTCGCCGCATTAATATTGAATTAATTACGTAATGCGCTATACCGATAGGGTTTTATCGACGCTTTATGCTTTACGGCTTATTTTGAATTTATAAATGTAAGTTGTTGGTTGTTCTTTGTAAGTTATTGTTTACTGGACATAAATTTTATATCTGATGCAGTTTACAATTTGGACTATGCGACAGAACAAAATTAGTATCTATCAATATTAATGAAAATTTAAATGAGGCATTTGAAATAAAACTACATATCATATCACTTATAAAGACACGTGTATTTATGAGAGGTCGGGTTCTTATCATTGCTTCTATCAAGCTACAGCAGTAGTTTTAGATGTTTGAAATAAAGTATCTAGATTTTTTCGCAGATTTGCGAAATATTCAAATATTCAAATATTTGAGTAAAGTACTTGGAATATATATAGGTAATACCTACCTACGTACAACCAAAAAAGAAACACGCCAGTTTACATTGTGTATTTGTATAACTTTTAAGTAATACTTAAAAATGAAACACTCTTAGGAAAAGCTTCCATCATTCGATTATTGGTTAGGCCCAATATTTCTATTACAAACCCTTTTATAATTATATTATGTATTATGGTATATGGGAGAGATACTTATTTTGTTGTTACTCGTACCTTAAATTGCAAATCTTATTTATTAATGTTTGAGTCTTACTCAGTTTTTAAATCTGCTCTTCTGCGTCCTAGTGATTTGTTGCTGATATTCCCGCTTAAAAACGAAGTAGAACTAAATTATGTTCTACGTCTTTGAGTGATCATCAATATGTCTTACTGCCGCACTCAGAGACGTCAATTAACTTTAATGAGTATTTAATGTCAAAATTTTTTATTCAAACCTAGACCCGGCACGAATAGCGACTAGTTTTGAATTGTCATTTTTTGACGTTATGTACTCATTAACGTTATTTGACGTCTCTGAGTGCGGCAGTAAGATTCATATTATGATAAGTCATCATTGAACATACAGCTTTCTGTTTTAGAATATCCCGGAGCTTTGTTAATATTTAATTTCTGAAAATGTCGTGATCAAAAATGATTACTAAGTGACACAAAACCTAGCTACGCATTGTGCGTAGCGACTGAAGAAATTGTGTGAATGGAGTATCTACATCAAAGAAGAAGTAAATATATAAAATCCAAATTTATTCCAACACGTCCGTAATGACAATAATACTTACTCAACAATCGTCGAGCTGCTAGCAATCCATAACTCGGAATTCGCCAACAACGAGCTAACCGCCAGTCAACAACCTCCACGTCATGTTACTTACCAAAGTGTGTTGATTGGATGCACATTAGAACAATGATTTAATAATGAACTAGTTTTGAATTACTCTTGTCAATGTGGTTCTGTCAATACTTATTATAATACTGATAATATCCTAGAGACTTTCTCTACTAGAGAAAACTACATGGAACTTGGGTATACTTTTTGTGCTTAACTTGGCCTATACTTATGAATCTAATATTATCATACTTACAAAATGGTCATAATTTGATCACTCCCATAATATGGGTAACCAGCAGTTTTTAGGAAATCAGCTTAGGTCCGACGGTTTCATGTAGTTTCAGTTTACCTAAGTCTAGATTTTTATAAACACGATGACCACGAATAACTGCAGATGTTATATCGGCCTAGAATAAAATAATAATTTACTATATCTTCTACAACATGAATAAGATTTTTCTTTGCTATAATTCTTAATAGTGATCGTAAGTTTTATATTTAGAGATCTAGAAACAATAAAATTACTCGTTAACTGATGTAGAAAGTAACTATGAGTAATATTTTAAGTTGATAATATCTTTCAATGTTATTTAGTCAATTTCGCCTCACAATAATATCTTAATCGATTTATAAGACGCATCATAATGATGATTGATAATAATCAACAACTAAAGGTCGTATATCTCTGATACAATTTAAGAGAACTAATGAAAAGCATGAGGGGTTTTCAAAATCAGCCTATTTTAAATCAATCTTCTAATCGGATTGCCGTTTGGTGACGGTAGAGCACAATACCTTGCCACCATCTTCTCCACGGGACAACGATGAGTACCGGGCAGTAGTGTTCCTCTTATGCTATCTGGCAATATACTTTCTTTTTGTTTCTTGTAACATAATTTTTATTAGATATAAATATGTAGTTTGTTTAAAGTGAGTTTTTAAGAAAATGTTTTAGCACAATTTTTATTGGTTGCAAACTTACATTAGTTTTTCATGTATGTAGTTGTAATCTTTTGATTGGTTTGTTAACTGTTATTGTGTCAAGTAAATAAATAAATAAAAAATACTGCGAATTGCATGCCCGTTAAATGGCAATAGGCTTGCCCTCTATTACACGGGATCTAACTTGGCGAAACGTAGATGTTGATTTAATTATGGGATATATAAGCGTGATTTATGTATGTGTCTAATCGGATATAGATTCTTCATGTTGTGCATAATATTTTACGTTTTATTAAAATCAGTTGTTGTACAAGGAACTTCGTACAAGGAACAAAATACGGGTTTGCGGTCAAAATATCTATCTTCTAGTCTTCCGTAGTATAAATATGCACGTTGAGAAGAAATACTAGTAATGATTACAAGAGACATATTAATTACTACACTACGATGAAGAAAGGTTATTTCATAATGCTAAAATACGCTAGATGGTTTCCAAGTGGGTACAAAATAAAAATTACTCCATTGAAATAAAGATTTAATTACAATCGTTACATAATTTTACTCATAATAATAATTAATAGGTATATATTCTATAAATATCTATATAGAACATTTAATATTAAGCGAATGTATTCGATTTTGGTCACATTCAAATTTCGTCTGTATTGCGTTGTGAATTACACCCTTAAAAAGCATCCAAACATCCTTCGTAAACTTGTGACCTAGTACAGGCTATAAGGAATTGTCTTAAAAAAAATATTGCTGTGGGATTGGTATAGTAATATTCAACACTGCTCGTTGTAACATGAAATAGATAAATATACTTAGTCGATGTGTGAGATACCCTTATTGTATAAAAATTTCATTAATATTATTCACAGATATCTAAGTAGTCATTGCCACTAATGGGTTTTTAATACTTATCCCAGTGTCTAGTGCCAGGACAATGAGCAATTAGATATTGAGGTAAATCTGAATACTTAGTGCCTATTGAATCCAGTTCTGTAGAGCAAAATTATGGCCTTCCATTTTTCAAACGCTGGAATTTTGAGAATCAATCTAGAACTCCAAATTTTTTAATGTATTATCTACTCCTTCGTAACCTTATTTACTTAACCCTCGTGACTAAAATCCAACATCAAACAAATAAGTCCTAATAAGTATTTAAAAATTCCGCACCATGTCAAGAGACTGTGGCCGATTTAAAAATAAAATATTCAGAATATATTTATGTACAATGTATTCTAATAATACTTTTAAACAATATTTATAAAATTCAATTCGATTTGTCTGACAACAACTTCGAATGTTGCAAACCATACTAATTACTTTGTACACTTTTCAAGAAACTAAAAGTAGAAAATCTACAAAAAACATTTTATGTACATTGACAACAACAACAACCAAATCGACGATTGCGAATCGATAATCATTTTATGTATAAACAAAATTAAATTTATTGTTTTGCACAAAGTAAAAGGTGAAACCAAAATATATGCGTCTCCCCTACGTTTACAGTTCACTTAAAACTAATGAAAGATAAGTCTGGCACCTGGTCTTAACTTATTGCTCCGAAATATTATAATCAAAGTTACAATGGAAGAACTTAAGAAAAGAAAGAAATTTTATATTAAAGACTTCTTAAATATTAAATATTCCGGCCGTGGAACTTTATAATGTACAATAATTCGCTAAAACCAATAATGGTTAGATTAATTTTACATATAATTGCGCTTTCAGTGTATCTATAAATAATTTGGATATTATTTCCGTAACATTCTTAAATCTATAAAAATACTGAGCAATATTGATTCATACAATGATTTTTCGATAGTCACTAATTAAAGACAACCGTCGCCACAAATCACATCAAAACAAAATTTAAGTACTTTTTTACACTATAATTAATCTGTGCATTTTAATTTAGAAATTAGAAATTACATTATGCGATATACACATTAAGTTTATGTACCGAATCGAATAATTTTACAATGTGCCTACAACTTGTGTTCGTATATCCACCCATAGTTCTGTCTATGCCCCTAGATTGACCATTGCATCTAAGATCGTACAGATGGACTGAAACACTGTGTCACTGTTTCTTTTGACGGATCATTACAGGTGGTGCGTGACCAGCGACCCAGGTTCCACGTACTTTACCTGAAACAATCAGCCACATTCATTATTACACATTCATTAACTACATCTCTGCCACCATTAACTTTAATAAATTCGACACAGCTCTTAAATTTATTTTGAGACAATAAGTGTATCCTGTAAAAAAGAATAGCGGTATTTAAATTAATAAAAAAGGAGGTCCATTCCAATAGCTGTCTCGATTCTATCGCGGTGTCGCCGTTGCGAGCCCGCCGCCGCGTTCACGCATATAAACCGAAAAAGAAAAAAATCTAAACCAATCGAGATGAGGTGACGAAACGTTCAGTCTCATTATCTGAGAATTTATTAACGAATCGCCCGGACCGGAAAACCGAAATGTGAAAGAAATAAAAATTCGACCTCGACCGCGGTCATCTAAAGTTTGTACGGCGTTAATGAAAAAAAAACAGTCAAACAGGTTGTCCGGGCGAGTCGCGACTGAATGAAACAGAGAAGGACCCGAGCGAGGATCAAAAGATAAGAGAAAAGATTAGGGCGACAAAAAAAGTAAAGCGGCTTTAATGTGAAGGCAGTGTTGTGAATGAAGAGGATCCATTGAGATTCTGCGCCCACGCACGAATGGGTTATCGGGCGAGCGGGCGCTGCCTCCCCCGCTCCCTCTGCCAAAGACAATGCTCATTGTAGGTCCTTACGTTTTTTGTATTCAAACAATCCTCAAAACACAACATTATTCAAATTAGGCGCCCTCAATAAGATTAGAATTAGGTGCGTGAGTATTGCATTACCAAAGGACTTAACATTACAACTTCCGACCGAAGGATGAATAATAAAACAATGATAATGAACCCGTACAAGACCCTAAGCTATCTAGAATGAAATAGGATTAATTACTGCCCGCCTCTGGTAGCAATACCGTTTTGCAAAATAATAAGTTAAACCAACACTGGGATGTTATTTAAGACAAAACAAAAAACTGACGATTCCGAGGTGTTCTTTTTGGGGCTACTTTAAAGGAATGCCGCGATAAGGAGTTATTTTCGCGTCAAGGAATTCGAGGGACAAAAAGGCGTGAATAAGAAAATAATACAAAAGGTTATAGAAGTGAATTTGTGAGCGTTTGACTAAAACAAAATTCTTGGCGATGCCGTTCTGTGCGGCGTCGCAGTCTACCCGATTTATTGTAATGAGACGTGGTCGGCATGCCGCGGCCTCTTCTCAGAAAATCTTTGACTACTCTTAGAAAAATGCGACACGCCGGACCACTGGGGAAATACACAGATTCCGTATTCACACGGTTTGAGCTGAGATCGATATCAACACATCCGCGGGCGACACACTTCGAATTCCTATTTTGATCTAGGATCGTCCGGATGGCAGGCTCGGGTTAAATAAATATAATGGATTGGACGCGATACAATTTGTCAGATAATAAGCAGCAGCTAGTGAGAAAATGAAAGGCCGAGGTGCTAGGTCGTTTTTTGTTGAGTGTAACATTATACTGTTAACAAGTTGATTCAGTGAAAAGAGCTAATTTGGGCAGGTCAACGGTGTACGTAGGCGCGCGGTGTGCGTCCATGACACTGACAAATGATGCAAGATTGCAATCTGGCCTCGCGTCGCCCTTCCGCCTCGACGCGGCTCGGCTCCATTGTTTTCAATTACCGACATGACACCCCGGCGCGAGACTCCGCTACTAAACCGCAACTCTGTTTATGGCTTTCTCTATATCTTTACTACAATCATCCATTTACGAGCGCGTCTCTCATTTACATGCGCACTTCGAGACGCAGTTCCGACGGTGGACGGTTCGAATCAATCAGCAAATCGCCACCATTGGTGCACGGTCCGCTTTCAGACGGCCGTCACGAATCGGTTGGACATTGGTGCGAGCTGGAATATGAAATATGATCCTTTTCACGTTATTAAGAAGCTTGGTCTGTGCGTCTAAGCATCTAATTTTGTGTGCATGTTTGGTCTGTGGTATCATCTACGTAAAAAGAGATAGTAAGTGAAAGAATATTCACCTTTTATAGAAGGGCTTGAAGGCTGCCGATCCTTCGCTGTGATGGGGTTGGTTAGGCTGATGGCTGTTGGCAGCGTGGTGGGGGTTGTGGTAGGGATCTCTCTGGGGCGACTGCTGGTGTCGAGGGAAGCAGTAGCCTGAGCCGCCGCCGCTACCCAGAGGGTTGGCGACGCTCGGCACTTTCATGTTGGGCGGAGTTTGAGGGGGCGTGTCTGTTTGTACGTCGGGGAAGGCAGCTGGGTGGACACAGGGATGCTGCCCGCCATACTGCCCGCCAGGAAATCCGCCGTAGCGGCCGTACGAGCCGCTTGCAGGGCTGGCGGCTGCCGTCGCGGGCAATGCGAAGCCGTTGGAGCTCCCATCTGCAGCGGCAGCGCGCTCGTTCCCATACGAGTGCTGTGGCCACGGTTGAGCAGCGGGAGGTGGGGTTTTGCACGCCGCCGTGTCCGCAAGCGACCATATCTTCGGCTTCGATGCAGGTATCGGCACGCCGCAGTCGGACGCGCCCCGTTTCGCCTCCTCCTTGATCCCGTAGCCGAGAAGCTGGTGGTGCATCCCTTGCAGCATCTCGTCACCCTTCCGCTCCTCATCTGTAAAGATAATCACATTCATCGATCATATTTTATATCCGATTAGTAAAGCACGCGTCACACCAATCAGATTAGTCGCAATAGCCGATACCGTAGTGAATGTAACAGCAATGAAAAGAGCTTAAAATGGATCTATAAGGTCCGGATTGAACGGTCGCCGTGGCCGTTACAGAACGTAAGTTTTAGCTCATAAGAAGCGGAATCATCGGCTCCCTACAGCGGAGTCGTGTGAAAATACGTTTGGCGTGCAGTGACCCATTCGTTAAGTGGTTATCCGATTAGCGAAGTGAAAATACCACTTTGGGGCGCGACTCCCCCGCCGCGGGCGCTGCCCGTCGATCCCTTTCGTATTTAAGCCGGGCATTTATTTCGCATTTCCCGGCGCTCCCCGCCGCACCGCACGCCTCGCCGGAATGTGCCGCGACACAATTAATGGTCAACCTCGCTTTTCGTCTTTCCTTCTATTTTGTTCACTTTACGCATTCCCCTGTTGTGAAGTGGACTGCGCAATTTTTGAACGGAGCCCTCTATCCATGATTTGTTGGGCACTGAAAATTTATTTCATTACAACACTCCGGCTTTGGCCGCGATGAAAAAAATTTCCGTTATTGTACAATTACACAAAAATGTTTATTCAGTGAAATTTTATAAGGCTCTAAGTATTATCATAATGCCATTTTCCGTTGTAAAGTGGGTTCCGGGTGGCGGGCGGGTGGTCGACTAATGAAATTCAGAGGCCGGGAGGGGTGAGACCGCTCGACTTCATTCTCTTTATTCCATTTAATGCTGACTGCTCTAGCTTTTAAGAGGGGTTATCCGTGTTGCCCTCCACTAGGGATAAATAGGGACGCCACTGATACTCCGCGCCAAGATATTTATCCGGCAAATTGTTTTAATTTTCATTGTATTAATCTAATAAAGGCCCACAACGGCGGAGATAAGCGTGAATTGGATGATTCCGTAATGTTTTATTTTGGCAGCGTATTTAATGTGTCCGATGGGTTAATTTCGCAAATTGTTCAGTCGTTGTTAATGTGATAATTTCTTTTGATATTTTCGGTGTTTGGGAGTCGGTTTTAGGTGCGTTTTTTATAACGATTTTTATTATAATTAAAAAAAAACTGAATAATATTGATTAATTTTCGTCATCTAGTATCCATAACACAGGCTTTGGGCTAGATGATAGGTGTGAGTGTAAAAATATGTATCTGTAATATTGAACTTTTGAGAGCTTTACGCTGTGGTATTTTAAGGGAACCCAATTTCGATTGGCCAACATAGCCGCTTCGGTTAATGGCGAATATGACACTTACAATAACGGCAACGTTATTTATGAAACTGTGTTGCCATTGTTCCCGGATGTTCGAGCCGCGCTGGAAGCGACAGCGGCACGTGCGGGGCCGGAGTGGCGTGGAAATCGCACCGCGTCGCACTTGATGCGTCGAGTGGTTTTCCCCTTTAGCCGAGGCCAGGGGCCGTGAGACAATAAAAGCGCGTCTTGGCTGCAAACGGCGCCACCGTGCCGCCAGATGGCTAAACGGAACAGAGAATAACCTAACAACCGCGCGAAACGGCACTGCTACAAGCACGCGAGGCATGTGTGCGTTACCACTGGCCGCTGGAGACTGGAAAAAACCGGTTTTTGACGCACAGCCAGTTGCATTATCACAGGGTTAGTGCGACGGCGTTCTTAGGAAGCTTTTACTCTGTTCGGTTTATCTACTCGTGTGGTGCCGCCCCCGACTGCGACTCAACGCAGCTTGCACTCCGCCAAGGACCGCTGCGATTTATTACTACTCAGCCGACCCGATGCGACCCAATGCGATCCGATGCGACCCGAAGCGCGACGCTCACTTGTTTGTATTAGTTCTACTCGCTTTCCATTAACGCGCGCCGGATTAATATTTTGTTTGCGATGCGTGTGCGTGCGCTCGCGACGAAAAATTAACATTTATTGGTGGGGTCGGCGGAATGAAGCTTTTATTCATGAGTGGCTTAGCGCGGGATAGTTCTGGATGTTTGTTTGTCGACGGCGACGGTCTAGGGATCGCGTGTGAAAGCTTTTATATTGGTGTTTACCGTGACTTAAAAATGATATATTACACGGCGTGATCATTGACGTTTTAGCGAGTGCGGCTTAGGCGTGTCGATTCGGATATGTTATGGTGTGTTTTAAAGGGATTTTGGTGGCTGTGTGTCGCATTAAGCCAATTAAAGATGGAGTCTTTGAAGGACGGTAGAGCAGCCATCCCCCATCTTTGCAGTGTCGTACAAGGCGACTAAGGGTAGAGACAGCGATGAGTAATAGGCAGCAGCGTTCCTCTTTTCTCAGCTTTGCTAGGTAGCATAAGAATGCTACCTAGCAATGTACTGCGACTCCTATTAAATGCCATCTAACATACCTAATTGGCAAAACGTGGGGGTTTGTTCACTTCTGCCTACCCCTTCGGGGATATAGGCGTGATTTATGTATGTGTGTCTTTGAATGAATCTTTGAACTGTTTCCGACAAGCCGCTGTGGCCGGCTGCAGCGGTGTTTATTTTTTATTAAAATAAATAAACATCGGGTCAAAAGTTTTTGACATAAAGTTTCTTGCATTCTTATATAATGTGGGAAAGCTTCTGCGGGGCAACTGCTGTCTACAGAGTTCGTAATAGAACTTTACTAGAGCCAGCGTCCAGTCTTGGGAATTGTAAAAGTTTATTGTGTCCGCTGACACTGTTGTCGCGCGACGAATCGTCCTTGTTGTTCTAATACGAAAATGTTGAACTGATTTTTTTCAACATTATATTTTGTTATATTTTGGTGGACCAATAAAGAGTACTATGGGCTTAGCCAAGTGACTTATCTATTCGGACGCAAAGAAAACAAAAGCATGAAACTGGCGTTTTGTTTTCTCTGTAATACGCGCGCCAGTTTCATACTTTCTATGCGTTCGTTAGATTGGCCAGTTGGCTAGGCCTCCTGCCCGGCTGGCATGACCACCGAAACACGATGTGATAAAGCCATTTATCGTGTTGAACTGTCAAAACGCCATAGATTTTTGACAGTTCAAAGCGATAAATGGCTTTATCATATCGTGTTTCGGTGTTCATGCTAGCCGGGCTGGTCTAACTGTTTGGTACCAGCGATTTTGCTTTCCCATTACCGGTTTTCTTTTCAGTTTTGTAGGAACTGAAGTCAATCTGTGTGGTATTGACAAAATTGACAGGTATTGAAAAGTATATTAAAATAAGTCTCGAGACAACTCCATCTGCAACTTTTTCTCAACTGCGACTCCAGAACGGCTTAACGACCACCACGCCAGCAAGTCTCCCGGCTCTAGGACATTTTAGAGAAATGTTAGAAATCACTTAGAGGCATGCTCCCCATAGACGTGCACGGACGTCGCCACGGGGCGCGGCTATAATCCGGGCTCAGGCGTGGGGGGCACTTGCGATTTTTTGTCACAATTGAGAGGGATGGCAGGAGAACACGGATGCTGATGGAACTACTGGAAGTGTCTGCTTTCACGAGCTGGCTTTTTTACGTCCATAATTTTACATACATACAATCACGCCTGTATCTTCGAAGGGGTAGGCAGAGGGGAATTACCACTCGCTAATTCAATTAGCCTATTGCCATAATTTCAATTAACTTTAATGCGATACTAAAGAATTTTATGGGCGCAAAACTTTCTCGCCAATGGGTTTTAAAGTTGCTTTATTCCAATATAAGTCTTATTTTGTTATGTTTTCAATTAATCATTTTCATCTAGAACACGAATGAGGCTAAAAACTACTACGTCTATAAGTGCTCTATCACAAACAAGTGGTAAAAGTTGTATTTTTTAAATCATCTTGTTTTAATATAAAAATCTATCTAGTTAACAAACAACTGCCCGTTAAACGAGATGGCATTTAATTATTTTTTTTTGCTTATTAGGTTTTTTGTGGAAAGAAGGATAAGGATAAGGGGTATCTGACTGTACTCGTATAACAATCTTGTACATTGACAATTCTATGTCATATCTAGGCATAAAATGTAATGGTAGGTAGTGCTGATCCAAAAACAGCTTCCATACACATCTCGACACTTCTTTTATTACAGTAATTTTATGACCCCTAAAGTGCCGTTCCCGGGGATGGCATTCACACCGCGAATTAAGTGTACTTCTGTCCCAACAATAGCGGGCTTCATTAGGCGTCGTATGCCGCGCGGTGGCCGTGACACCCTCGCATCCATTAGCACCGTGAACTTTGCAATGAAAACACTCCTACTTCACACCATCTTTATTGTAGCGATGCCCACTTATAATTTATGTTGGTGACAAGCGCGACTAACAGCCCCCGCTGTTGTTGCTCTCCAACCAAGGATCTCACGTTCCGCTTCTGCAGTTTATCGCCAACGTTTTCCATCAAAGGGAGCTCCTGAAAACGTTAAGCGTACAGCAACAAAGGCCGCCGCGTAAAAGGTCCCACATTCAATTGGAACACATTATAAATCCCCGAAAACCGTACTTACTTACGTTCCGACGGAATATCCTCATAAAAGAAACGATCCACGAACTCGACAAATCCTTTGGCAAGAACATGGAGTAGGGCACATCGTCTGACAAGCCGAACGCGACCTCCGAGCGTCGCCCCGTTGTACCCGGCGAACGGAAGAAGCGTTATATGAAATTTGGGCTCTGGCGCCGCCCACTACTACGAATAGGAAATCCGGGAGCGAGGAGCGGTTACGCACAGTTACACGCCTGAGACCCGGCCCCATCCCCCGCGCGCCTCGCCCCCCGCGCCCCGATCTCGCCTCCTCGCATCCCGCACACCCTTCGGCCCTCACCGCGTTATGCCAATTCACTCGGCGATTTATACACCGACAAAATTAAAGCAATTTTAAACGTTTAACAACACCGACGCCCGCCGCTCGAACATGAACATAAAACGAACAGCTCACACAAGATACAAGTGGAACCACTGGGTACTCATTGTCATTCGCTACTGCAGACGTTAAAACACAAGTTCATAACTACACTAGCACGATAGATTCATATCTCTCGCATAGCAAACACGAAATATACACGACACAAATAGCACAGATGTTATAATCAGTTGGGTGAGATTTTATGGTTTCCAACATTAGATTGTCAGCTTGTCATAAGCACGGTGTGTCATAACTGACAATTTAATATTGGACAAGCCTCGTGCAGACCTGCCCGGGAACAAGCAACATTAGTAACTGAGGAGATTGAGTTCTTGCTGATAGCAAGTTCAGCAGGAACTCCAGATAGTCCCAAATAAAGGGTCGACCCAAATAGGTCTAGTTTGTACCTGTATTGCTTGTAACACGAGGTCCACACGGGGCTCAAGAAATACTCAACGAACCTTTGTGTGCCTTAATTTTGTCATCCTGCTCGTCTTTCTCCTTTTCTTCGTCGGACAGCATAGCATCGTCATCATCATCTGTCTTGTTTTTCGGCTCCCAGGTCATCTTGTTCTCCTTCTTGAGACGTCTGCGTGCGTTGGCGAACCACGTCGAAACCTGTGTCAGCGTCATCTTGGTGATGATCGCGAGCATTATCTTCTCCCCTTTGGTGGGGTAAGGGTTCTTCTTGTGCTCGTTCAGCCACGCTTTCAGCGTCGCCGTCGACTCGCGCGTGGCGTTTTTCCGCCTCGCCGCTAAATCGTATCCGGCTCCGTATCTGTCGACAAACATGTTTATACTTACATATACCTAATAGGCAAATTGCGCTTCCGGCTTTTGGACACCTTTCGCATGGGCAAGGCGGGTTTCTGGGAATTGAGTCAAATTTTGGGTGCACACTTCACTATTTTCAGAAATTTTGAATTAAAAAAAAGACGTATCGAATACAAGTTTCATTACATTTTAATTTCCAAGGACCCTAAGCAAGAATAATATTGCAAGAAAAAATAACAGCTCCCGAGATGAATATGACTGTGTTTGTGCAAGCTATCGTATCATTATCACCGGTTACGATTCATTCATCGTGCGCCGGCCGTTTAACAGCGAGCGATAAACTGGCTTTTAAATTGGTGGCAGATAGGCGTTTTATTTGAGGCAATAGATTTCTCGTAACGGCAGCAAAAATAAAGCTATCGCGGCACTGGAGCCGCGTTCGGTACACTTTTTAGGGGCCCCGGTCCCATTTGCATCCGCATTCTAAGCGTAATTGTGGCGAACCGTTCGACTCCCCTTGGCAGCATTCGTACCTGACTTCCATTTTCTCGTCGACACGACAAAGGCGCGGTCTGAGGGGCCCAATAAATAGGTTCCTCGCGTGAAAATAGTTAAAAAATAGTCCCCGAGCGGGGGGCGGTCGCTCAAAATGTGACGTTACGCGTGCTCTTTAAAGTTTAGTATCGTGGAAACGCTGACATTCTCGCAAATGTCTCCCAACAATGACTCGAGTGTGATTTGCAAGAATGGCATTTGTAAGTTTATCTGTATTCGGAGATAGTCGACAGTCAATATAAAATGTTACAAATGTTCTTTTTGGTGAAGTATTCTGCTTTTTTAACCGACGAAAAACTGGAGGAAGTTACTTAATTCGTACCGTATGTTGTTTTTTCAAACAGTTTTAGGCTTAGGTTTGTTTACGCTATAGAGATATTCTGCATCTAACTATGTACCTGAACCTCAGAAGCTGAAATAAGTTTTCGATAATAAACGTGAACGCAGTTCAAGATTATTAGTGATTAGTATTATGCAACATTATTAATGAATATTCACTAAAATCCCTATAATTAATATATCAGTATCCCTATATAATATATCAGGGGAAGTTTGAAATTAGCGCCAGTGACTGAGAGACAGTGGAGTAATAGATTTGGATGGTTTGGTCATGTTATGCGAAGAGATGAAAGCTATGTTTAAGAATGTTAGGCATGAAGGTGGAACGTAGCGTAGAAGGAGAGAAAGACCAAAGAAGAGGTGGATGGAATGTCTAAAGGAGGATATGATAGCGAGAGGGGTGGATGAGAAATTGGTGAAGGATAGAGAGAAGTGGAAGAAGATAACATGTTGTGCTGACCCCGCCTAGAGCGGGAGAAGGGTAGGAAGAACAAGAAGAAATATCATGTAACACGTCAAAAAAATATTTTTTTAAGAACGTTTCATAACGGAGTTTTGTAAAATACACAATTTTAAATAAGTTCTTAATTTTGGTATGATAATATTTGATAACAGAAATAAGTATTTTAAGTAATACATTCATACAGTTTTCGGTTAAATTTATTAATCCGCTATATTTAGTTTTGATTCACCGAGCGCTATCGGCGTATCAAAGATTTACATTAGATAGACTGCTGCCCCGATAGAGGGCGGGCCGTTGCATCTCGTTGCAATTGCAGGGCGGTGCAGCGCAGGCGTGTGGGCGTACTCGACACCAATCGATACAGTCGCCATCTTGCGCGCCGGACAACACCGGTATTGCTAGCCCACGGCTCGCTGCCAACGCACGCAGCCATTCGAAACTCACGCGCGCTCTCCCCTCAAAACCCACGTATAAAACTTAAAAGCATATCGGCAATCATATTAATACTCGTGTCAACACAAATACACAGTCCCCGCAACCAAACATTAGTTGGAACACGAATAAGCTCTTCAGAAATCTCCGGCGGTTAGCGTCGACAGCGGCGCGGCTTAGAAAATCAAGCGCTCGAGCTTTGCCACAGTTAATGTTGTAGCGTTCCCTTCTTTCAGCGCTGAAGCCGCTTTGTGGGGGCGTTCCGCATAAAGCTTACTAATTAATTTAGACAGTCCACTTACTCGTCGCGCCCGCCCTATGAGAACACATGCACTTGGTTTGGAGAACGTTAATACATTTACCGACGGAAATGCTTTGTATCTTTGTTAATTTGAGGAGGACAACATAATACTGATGGCTGGCTTAAATGTATGCTTTATAATATATCTCACGCGACCAACTAATCGTAGGATTAATGCGTACTGACGTTTCCTGCGACAAAGTGTTTCAAAGTTTATAATTGTACTTTAAATTCTATAATAAAAACAATTAGTTGGTGCTTTTTTAGAAATCGTCATAATGTTAACACGTGTACCGACAGTAGGATGACGTACGTACTTACACAATGTGGCTATGTTATTTCCCAAACAGACACAGGACCAAATATACGATTCGTGACAACGAAAATAGAGTGTTACGTCGAACATTTGTGAATGTGAGCGAACGGGAAGTACAAGCACTGCTAATATTTGAGCAAGTATTCAATTCAGTGGTATCGGAGGTTTACGATCTGCCCGCTTGAGGGAATTGCGGGCTACGTGCCCTCCCCGCACTATGTACGATATACATAAGTAAAGACCCCCCAAAGGGGACCTTGTGTTGGAATTACGATTCGTAACACAGAGAGTAGACGCTTTAGGTCCGGTTGTTTATTTGGTTCTGGCGCCGTTTGTTGTATTTCTATTATTACTTGAGTTTGTTACTTTTCTGAGGCACAAAGTATATTTGTAAGGCTACTCGCAGTTAACTCTTTAGTTTCACGTTTTTACGATATTGTTAGAATGTGCACGAACAAAGTAAACCCCTTCCAACTTATAAATTAATTCATATTATGTGGAATCAAAATTGCCTGACGTTTCCTTAGCCTTATTAAATTTTCATTGCTCAGAAAATCTTAAATTAAATTAAAAACTAAAATCAGATTTGTGAAAACATGTCTGGATTCACATTTACACTTCTCGTAACAGTTAATGGCGTTCATTCTTGAGGAACTTGACTATATTAGAATTTTATATCTCCAAAAGATCAAACAATATTGTCAGAGATATAAAAAATTGTCACGATTAGAATATTAATAATTTCGCAATAATACCGATTGCGTACCTTCATAGCTTGCCTAAGCACCAAACATAAGTTTTAATCTTGTGACTTTGCAATCTGTCATCTTCAGCTTACAGTAATGTATGCGTTAACTTATCGTTACATTGTTGTAGACAAGCTTGTAATTTATTTGCATACCGTTAACAATAATGTTTGTCATGACAAAAACCATAAATAAAATGATCGTAAAAATAGACAAGAATGGGGTTTATGAATCATTAATGTCGATATATTGACAAAGTATACACAGGATACATCATGTGCTGTAATTTTGGAAGAGTTATTTTTGTCTCTGGATGGTAAAGCATTTTCTTTATTGCATACATTAATGAATACTTTACAGTGAGACTTACACATCACGAACTAAGCTTTACTAGTTAAGTGGAGCTTTCGTGGTTTGAGATTAATTTACTTCAATTTGAGATACGGAATGTATAAATAATAAATACAATGGAAAAGTCTCTTCAGTATCAGTAATGGTGTTTGAAATTTTACCAAAACTAGAATGTTTGCTATGAGGAAAATCTTCAAATTACCTCAACTGACAAGTTCATTCTAAGAGCGAATTTTAACGAAAAAACTAAAAGGCAAACCTTCTTCTCCTTGCCCTGTTTCCAGTCTATCTGGGGTCGGCGCAGTATGTTTCCTCTTCCATTCGTATCGGTCAGACGTCATCAAGCCATCCACTCCCTTTTGATTCTTACCATCCATCACACCGTAAAGGTGCTAGTGATGAATGAATGTATAGAAAAGAGACGGAACCGACCATGTCGAGAAACCGATGAACGGAGAGAGTGATTGGAATGACAACATTCCAATCCATACTGCTCAAAGTTTTAGCTTGGGTTTTACAGCCGGCCGCTTGCCTGACACTAACCCTCTTTGGGTATGCTGTCGTTGATGGTTTGCCCTCCACCAAGCGGGTGCCCCAAGGTGCTTATTGCTCTACACCGGGCATTCTCCCTTAGTCGACTTTTACGACACCCATGGGATGAGATAGAAGACCCCAGGCCAGCATAGAAGATCTTTTTACAGAGGAATAATAGAAAACGTTGAATGTAGCATACTCCGTAATTAGTACGAAAGTCCAATAATAGACGGCATTAAAGATTTATAACAATGATTTATGTTGTTGATAAAAAGCATTACACATGGACCGATTAACAGGGTTCAGTAGCTCTACTCTAGTCACTACTACTCTCATAAAAGACTGCTGGGTTTTTGGGATAGTCTGGGATGGTTGGAGTAGCAATAATAGGGAGACACGTACAATGGCCCAATCAGGGGGCTAAGTGCGGACAAAGCCCAGTTAAACTAACTAACTACTACTCAGTTGCTCTCTACTTACACCTATCTGTTCATCATGAATGATATGTAGACTCGGTCGGCCAAGAAAATGGTATACCACCCTAAGGCTAAATATCGCTTTCAATTCATAGAACAATAAAGATTTAGTTTTGCTTGCACCTTGATCTGGCAACAATGCTATCTTATGATATTGGTAGTTCTCCAGTTGTCAGTATGTTAACCTTGTTGTAATTTTCGATGACTATACATACATAATTCACGCCTATATACCCGAAGGGGTAGGCAGATCGATGACCAGCAATCAGCAAACTAAATCAAAAGTGGTACAACGCTTTCTTGGCCGCCCGTACTATCTGAATTGCATGAATATTGAATAGATAGACACATTGCCGTGAGCGTCTTCAGGATTGGCCCCCGTGTCACTCGAATCACAACACAGCGCACTAACGAGCGTTCCTTGTTTAGCTTTAAAAAGTAACGGCGCAGTTACAGACTCCCTTAGACTCTCGCTCGGGGCACAGTGTAATTTCGTGCGCGTTTTGATCCCAATGGTGCGGCACAAGTGCTCCCCCGTCTGTTTTCTCTAATTTTTGTACGTTTTCTGTGCTCCGCTGCGGTGTTAAATATAGCGGAGTAATTTTTCATTTCGGCACGCGGCGGGCGTGGCAGATTACAGGCTGTTTCAAATAATAAGCCAACGGTACTTAACTGAAGTGAGGCTACAGTTTTGTTGGTCGTGCACGTACACTTTTCACCGCGCACCGCTCCTTCTGAACGTTCGTTTGACGGCGCAGAGTTTATTGCGCTGCATTTTGTGGGCCCATGAGGTTTTTCCTTTTGGCAACGGCTCCGCGTGGGGCTGGTACGTATTGCATGTTGCTCGCCCGAGTTACTGACCTGGCGGCCGAATGACATCAGGCTCAAATATTTTCAAGGAAAAAGTTTGAATGCGAAACTTCTGGCATCATGTTCCCTATTTTCCTATCATAATTTTCTAAACTTCTAGCTCTATTACAGAGAGCATCTCAACCTTTTAGTTAGGTCGTTACTTGTTGCTGAGCACAAGGCATATAAGTATGGAATACTTCTTACCCTTTCTTGACACCCTATACTATTATGTACACCTAAAGTTACTTTTACATCAAAATTAGGGGTTGTTGAATTATTCTTTGTATATTGTGTCAACCTTTCACCGTCTACATGGAAACGTTAATTTTAGAGCAGTGACAAACTTCGGTACAATTAAATTACAAGCAAGAAAGTTTTTTTACGCACTAACATTCCTTTTCATTTTATTTTTCATTCATAATATTTGTAGTGGAGTGGAAGAAGAAAACATGTTGTGCCGACCCCGCCTAGAGCGGGATGAGGGCAGGAAAAAGAAAAACAATATTTAAGCCCAATTTAACAATATATCTTAAATTGATTTATTGCGCATTATTTTTTCCGCTGATATCATTGAATTTTCTACAAAATGTGATCAATGAATAAAAATATTAAATTAATTAATATTGATGTGTGAAACAAAAGTCCGAGTGAAGTAAATCGGATAGGACTGTAAAGTATTCAGGGAAAGCCACACCAATCTAAGCTTAGAAAAGAATTTTAGTGCGACCGTCAAACTAAATCATCCTATGTGTGAGCTAGTGAACAATACTGTCAGGATCGGTGCCGCGATGGTGATATATCAGAAAGTATTTCCGTGCCCGTCCCGCGACGCTGTTATATCACTGCGTCTTTTTTACGCATAAAAACTAATGTCGCTTCTAATTATTTTTAGATTACAACGCACCGCCTGCTATATATTAAGCCGAGTGGAGCCGAATTGTCAGCATAACTTCGCTTTGATGTAACATGATTTGTTTTTATTTTCGGGCCGTTCCAACGTGATTCATGGACGGATAAATTTCAAGTGCGCCGTGAAACGTATATTTAATTGATACGTCCGCATAATACATTGTTATGACACCCCTACAACTATTCTAAGACTATGCGCATATTATCTGTTTTCAGGGAGCGATTTAAAACGCCATCATTATTATTAAGATCTTCATTTCGTTAATCGTTCGGATGCCAAAATATTGGTTGAATAATGACACTAGTTGCTGCGTCGAGTTTGTCACCATCTTAATCTCCTTATTAAAATTAGGCACATGTTTCTAGTGATCTGAGACGTTTGAGGTTGTTGCAAGTTAGCTGGTTAGCATAACTAAATATATTGAGCCCGAACATATCTATAGCACGGTCCTAAGAAAACGCTCTGCCTGCTTTTTCCATTAACAAATGAAAATTCTTTCCAAATTGTTTATAGACTGTCAGAAAAGTTTTACACTCGAGTCCAATATAAATGTGTATCTACGCGTTGAACAATAAGATGGACAAGATTTATGCGAGCCGACCCTAGACGCTCGCCTGACGGGTTGATAACTTCGCCCAAAACGTCAACGCAACACGTCAAGCGATCTCATTTCAAAGAAAAACTGTGAAATAATCAGGCACTAGCGCGAAATGGATGTGGTCTCATCCGTCTCTGTCGCACCCCCCTGTCCCCGTGCGTTGGTAAGGGACGACCGACAACCGGGAGTGGTTGCCCGGTCATTTGTCCCTTGCGGACGACACGCATCGCTTCGTAGGGCTAGGTGTGCCTTTATCAAGCAAGCTGCAAAAGCAGTAGATATCGGGCCATTATAAAAGCTCCATTCTTATCTACGCAGTAGGTACAAGCGCGTTTGTGTGCACACGTACTGACTCGAGTTTTCCTTGCGTTTTTTTAGCCAAAGGTTACGTGTTCACCTTTATCGATTAAATTCTAAGCAGCGTGACTTCAATTTCGCCGATCGATTTCAGTGGGCCGCTTCATTTCGATTTTTGAGTTGATTGTGTCAGTAGGCTAACGTATTACTGCGATCGAAGACACGATCGTACTTAAGCGACGTAATAATACCTTATACTTACGGTCTAATCTAGAAATAAACATGTTCCTCTCGCTGACAGCGATGAGACCAGTGAGAGAGCGTTTAAATTAAACGGATATCCACATCAAGAAGCTTATTCATGTATAACCATTAATGAAACGTGGTCAAGTGCTATCCCTGAACGCGAGGTTCGAGTTACCGCGTTTGAGCGCTCGCCGCCCGAAATAATATGAATAGTTAACAGGCCAATAATGACAGATGATTAGGCGATGACTGCTATCGAAATTTAATATAATCGAACCAATAGAGGGGCAGTCACGTCGACGTCCATATATTACGACTAAGTACTTATTTGAATACATCAATAGACGGTCTGGAAGCCCAGCTGCTATAGAACCGGCGCTTATGTATGATTATTATTCTGAGTGAAATGAAAATGTAGCGATACGTCTACGAACACAAACAGAAAGCCAATTTGAATGTAACACCCGGGAAAAATGTGACTCAATTCTCAGTCTCAACACACCCGCAGCGAGCAGGGGGTGCGTTTGCACAACACAAAATTTATTAAAGTCAAAGCGAGTCGCCAAATAAACACGAGCCGTTCGCATTGCAATCTATTAGCGAGATAAGTTTCGATAGGGAGGTATTATGTTAATCCTTGCGTGGCGTGGGCTTTATCTAAAGTGGCGCGGGCATTTTGGACCTGTGGGGCCCTCTGGACCCTAGAGACTTACCCGTAGGCGGCGAGCGTCGGGTCGTAGGGGTAGTAGCCGCCGGAGGGTTGAAGGCCTGCAGACGTCCAAGCTGACATCTCGCCGCCGCCCTCCTTCAGCGCGTAAGGGTTACTCTGAAACATCGCAACACAAAATAAACAAACGTAACCCATTTGTGCACGTCTTTCATAATTTTTGAGGTTATAAACACTGGCTTAAAAAATAATAAATACAAAAAGACGGTTGATTTCTTGAATTTAGATACTTAAATGTTTAGTGCACGTCTTTGATACTGGTTAACGGGTAACGCTGTCTGCTAATCTGTCTGATGCCAACAATTAACCCGAATATTAATGCAAACTTAAGTCTAATGGGGGTTTATTATAATGCCTAGTCTGATAGACTTTGGTGAATATCAAATCTCAGTGGAATGTAAAAAGTATTTAAAGAATTTAAGATATCTAGGTAAAGACCTCTCATAGCTTTGCAGTTCTAATCTTTGTAATCTTTCAGCCCGAGCATCTATCACAGTGCATTCTCGAAACGGCATTAACAAAACACCATCGACCATCAACCCGATACTCCAAACTAATCTTGCATGTAATCAAATAAATCAGTTCGCGTAATACCTTTCAGTCAATCGGCCTAACAAATACGTCGGCTTGAATTTAATTAAAGTTAACTTAATAAAAGGGAGTAAACTCGAGCGACAATAAAAGTCCCAAGTGAGCAGGCTGACATATCACTGGCGTATTTGCATAATGTACAGGATACAGAGGGTGAAACTATTAAGGCTTACACACCCTCTGATAGTTGTTTAACAGTGAGATAGTGAGTTTGCGAGGGAGCGAAGTGTACAGCTCTTTGCAGTAATTCGCATATATTAGGAGCAGCTAAATTAAAAGTGTGAATGATTAGGGCAGGGTCTCACCCTCGCGATACCCTCCCGAATGGCTTACTTATTGTGATACACGCGGAACTCCGGCTGCTTAGAGCAATAACTGAATAAACGTGTCTTCCCAGAGTGTTTTGAGGGAACTTGAGAATGTTCTGTGCGGGTGTATATCGATTTGTCACCAGAGAGACGTTTTGTGGGCCTTAATAGGTACAATACCACTATAAGTATTTTAAATACTTGAAGATGTTATTTTTATGATGAAGCATGTCGTCATAGATCGTATGTAGGTACCTGATAGATATAGATTGCTTTCTTGTGCTAGGTATATCTATATTGTGTTTTTTTTTTTAATATTCGGTGTTATTTAAGATTTTAATTTTATAAAAAAAATATCTATTTTATATAACATATCATTATATTAGTCAAAAAATGAAGAGCTTTCTGCTAATACTATTTTGCTAATAAATTCCTATCTACTATTTTGATACCATCGTGGAGTATAAAAAAGTGAACCAATAAAACCGTCAACATTGTTTTAGGAATATAATTCAACGGAAATAAATGAAATAAAACTTCTTTGAGCCAGACCAAAAGAAGTGTGGCTATTTATAGAGTTTATAAATAAAAACTTTGCCGGATAGAAAAAGATTCCAACAGTGCTGAGGTACAAGGACACATCTCGTTTAAGTACCAAAGTCGACCACAACTTTCATTTAATTTTAAAGTTTTTAAGTTGAGTAAGAAGTTAGGCGGGAATTTGCTCGACGGTGGCAATTTTAAAACAGAAAACAAAACAAATTTTGCCCCTTTCTCTGAAAGATCGCCTGAAATAGTTACAAAGGGTTTTCCCTCTTTATGGTTGTCAATAAAAGCAACATACTTGATACTGATACAACATAATTGATATCGACTATATATTGTAACGGTTTCAGGTTTTGGTTTCAGCATATACTTTGTGAATTCATTGAACAACTTGGTAATATTACTAAAACTGACCGAGCTACTATCAAAACAAAATGTTTGATTACAACATTGTGTGACTTGACTGAGTTCAGTTAGTTCAATAGTAAGAAAGCTTTTTCCGAATAATAAAATATGTTTATCTACATATTTTATGTCATCGACATATACGATTATATCAATTACAGCTATAAACCCAAACGCAACAAGCTTGTAAGATCTCAGAATAGAACATGTTTCGAGAAAAATTGATTCCCACTGCAATCCATTGAAGCAAATAATGGTATACGCAATAGTACAATTTGACCGGAACCATCTTTATCAATGACAGAAACACGATCTAGTATCACTTTCAAATAGATACCAATTACATGCAATAAAAAAGAATTTACTCATTCGTTTGTCAGTGATAAAAAGCGTCTATCGGAGCGTAGCATCGATGTTAGAAACCAAGGAATAACAATGTAACATTTCCTATTAGCGTGGTAGCAACTTTTCTGAGATAATGACTTAATTATAGCTCTAAGCTGGTAGCAGCATAAGCAGGTCGTCTGCGCATTTCATTGAGGGAACAAATTGTGTTGTTCTGATTAAGAGTAGAGTTAGCATCTCAATGTTAGTAATTTTGATTTCAGGAACTTAACTAATTATTCTCATTCTAATCGTCAGGTATGACAATATTAATTTCTTTGCTCTTTGATCATATACTGTGTGCAATTCGAGCCCAGAGAAATAAGATAACTACTTTAGTGACAACACTTAAAAAAATCGAATGAAAGAACTATCACTTGAAACATTGAAATATTATTATCTTTAAAACTTCTCTTTAAAACCAAGACTATGCCCGTGTCTCACGGACCTCTACCAATTTCCCCTATTCATAGTCTAGAGGCGATATTTAAAAACGTTAAAGTTCGCAAGATGCCCCGCATAACACACTATTAATAACGATATAATTATTCCTCTACCTATTCGTCTCAACTAGCAGTACCGGTTTTTCCAAAAAGGGTCTTTATTCCAGTGAAATAAGGCGCATGCTAATATCTAAATGTAATAACTAATATGCTGTTGCACGTACATACACGTTGTTTACGCTATTAACACCTGCTAAATGTATCCAATCTACTTCGTTGTCTAACCGTACTAGTAATTATCGTCTTCAGTGTCGTTAGCAATTACCATCAGCTACAAGATGCATTATATCCAACGTGAATACAAATTACTCAGATGCAGCGTATGAACCGTTTTGTTGTGGAGTGTTTGTATCGCATACACTCTTCGGGCGTTTCCAGTATGATTTATATCATCATCATCATCATCACCAGCCCTTTAATGTCCCCACTGCTGGGGCACGGGCCTTCCCTATGGATGGAAGCATATAGGGAGATTGGGCCATAACCCACCACGCTGACCCAGTGCGGGTTGGTGGGTACTAACGACTGCAGATGCAGCCGGGACCAACGGCTTAACGTGCCTTTCGAAGCACGGAGAAACTCGAGATAGTAAATTTTTGGTCACCCATCCAATGACCGGCCTTAGCGAAATTGCTTAGTTTACGCAATCTCAGGCCAAGTGTACTGTGCCACTGCGCTAGCGAGCTCCCTATATAATTGTGCATGATGATATACAAAATAACTAATTGTATATCATCATGCCTTGTTCATATTGCAGGAAACTGGATAAGGGAGGTAAATGAACTAGAAGAGGTAAAAGTAAATACCTTCAACAGTTAGAAAACCTACCAAGGAAATTAGAAAAGATAGATATTTTACTTCGTTTAATAGATTGATGTTGGACTGTATTTTTCATAATAATTTTATCTTCAACAATTGAAGATGCTACACCTACCAATTACAGATACTTGCATTAGGTACTCTAGACTTAATAAATTAAATTCACCACAATTGCTTCATCAAAATATCAGGTTGAAGCGGCCTAAAAAACCATAATTTTGTAATTAGAGACGACTTCTATTGAAATATTATAATGCATGTAATGTATTAATAACCTTGCAAAAAACATCAATCGAAAATGGTGGTAGCTCGTACGCGTATGTTTTATTTTTACGTCAAACATGAAACTTTCCAAAGTATCAATTTTCAAAGGCAACATTGGATAGAAATTATTTAAAATTTTGTGTTCCCTATAAAGCCGTATAGAACCCATCAACCACAAAACCGCAGAAGTGGTCAACATTGACTGAACTTTTGGGGTCGAACACATTCATTACGTTTTTAACATGAGAAGACATCACAATGAAATAACCAACATAATTAAAGCTGTCGACTAGTTACGTACACGGTGAAAGTTGGCAGTTAAAAACGCTAATAAAAGTTTTAAATATCTGTAATAACAAGTGCCTGGCTTGGTATGATGGTTAGTGAATAATCTAGATCCCGTGTAACACTGAATTAACAAAGCCGTTAACTGCTATTATAAAACGAGCTCCATGAAAATGAGATGCAAAACTAATGCAATAATTATATACGTCAGATACGATTGCTATTTAGCGATTATTATTTTATTACTTTATACGCTGAGCTTTAAAGGTGTGTGAGTAGGTGTACTTAGAGTAAATTTTAATTGTTTGTCTAGTTATAGAAGGTCTTTAAAAATAATTAATGAGTAAAATGTGCAAGACATAAAATTATTGAATTCCTTATGATTATGATGACCAAGCAAATCAATAGAAAAAGTAGTATTATTTATGAATTGTACATAGATTTCTCCAAACGTTTAGAGTACCTAATCTAGACAGCCAACCTATCATCCAGCCCGAAATCGAAACCAAAATGGTGTCGTGAAACAAACAACATATTACCGCAATCAGACTAACGATTGCGGCATCATTAATATCTATCATTGCAAATAAACATAGCGCTTTTTCCGCATCCCCAAATAAGCTAGTGACAAATTCCTATCCGCAACTCTTTGTGGCTCCGAGATAAAAATTGCGCGTTTCCCTGGCAGTGACAGCGTTGTTCCCTCTTGGCTCCTAACTATGAGTGATGACAGTGTCGCCCCTTACATTAGCGGAGTCTGATGCCACGTGCCGGAGCCATTAATGATCAAGCCCACGATTGTACTCCCGCGCCGCCAAAATGTAAGAATACCCACAATTGTGCTTTTTATGTTGACGTGGCGGAACAGTCGGCTGTTAATTATCGTGGAGCAAAAGTGGCTCGCGGAGATGTTGCGGCTTAGGCGGATAGACATTCTGGAGGTTTTAGCGGAAATGAAGAACTCGCAAAAATTTAATTTACTCAAAGTTTTCGAACGGTCGTGAAGCGGTGAATTGTACATGATATAGCCAAAGACGCCAAAGATGGTGAGCAGTGAGGTTAAGTAGACGATTATGATAATGATGATGAAAAACGTAGGTAGTCAAGGAAATATTCCGAATACTGCTTTAATTAAAAATAAAAAAAATATTTCTATTCCATCTTTTGTTTCGTTAATTTGTTTACGTCGAATTTTTTGTTTCAGTTGAAATAAAAACTGGTTTTCAGAATTTAATTACCTATAATTAATAATTTTATTGGTGGTATAAGACCAATTAACTTTCGGAACCTGTGATGACATTATTTTCATAATACGTTTCTATCTATGACATGGTCAGGAATTAGGATCATACATGTTATAAACTCTCTAAGAAAAACAGTAGGAACCAATAACATTGTGGTAATCTAAAGATTACAGCCACGTGTCAAGACCAATTATTCATAAAAAAGGAACTGGACCTTTTGTTCAATCTAACTGTTTAGGATAATAATGAGATTATTACGTTTTTGATCTTCTTGAAGTAAGATAAAACTTGATCCTTTTTTAGATATTTCTAATAAGCTGTAGCTATTTTTGAATTTTTTTTGATAATTAAGAAAGACTCGCTTTATGACAGTTCACTAAATTAACTAATTAAAAGACATCTGAAAATCCTTACGTGCTGAACGTTTAAATTGTGCAAGCTATGAATGTTGTCTATAATGAGGTATTTTACATTGATTGCTATCATTTGAAGGCAACTATTTAATTAATATCCAATCAGAACGTCTGGCTACGTTCGCCATCGGTATGGCTTTAAAATTGGGCTCTTAATGCCTTTAAAATCAGTCTGTCGCGAATTTTCTCGAACAGTGTAATTATATTATATACTATATATTATCATCATTTTTTATTAGAGACACTTATTTCACAGTGAATTTAAGGATGATCATGAGTATTTTTTTATTCAGTTATTAATTGAGTATGAAGAGCTCGATACAGTATTATTAGGATAGTGTTAGTGGGGCGCTAGGTCAGCGATTGCGTAAGGTCAACATTGGCCTGACAATCGATGGTTGAATTGACCACAAAATATTTCAAGCTCCCTAATTTTTAGGAAGGCACATTTAAACCGCTGATGCTAACTCTAACTGCATTTGCGTACTTTGTGGTTTGTGCCCATTCTCTCCCTCTATTTGTGTCCTGCTGGCGTGTGCCCCGGAAATAGGGATATTAAGGTTTGAAGGTCAGTTTCGCTTGTTAATAATTGTCAAACCTTTTGTTTTTACTGGTATGATCTAACTTACCAGGCTTCAAACTTAAGCAATACTCGGTAACCGTTGTCGATCATCGTAAATCCATTGTAAAAAATTTCATGATTCAGCTACAAAATCGGAATTTCTAACAAAATCAATTGGACATTCAATTTCAATGTTGACACCTCCAACATCGAAACTCATAACAGAAAACCGAATATTCATCGGCCATTAATCATATCGCAAATCCCCAGTTAATTAGCTAATTTCGTCAAAACAATATATTATAAAATCTCGTCGCGACATCCTCCCCCTTTCCGTAAGACTGAGTCCAAACAACATTTTAATCAATTCTCCACAGAGTTCGCGAGTCAGCGCGCAGATAGACTCATTATGGCAACCCCAAATAAATATAAACAGTAGCGAAAGGGGCTGGCCCCACTATTATCATTATTCACACGCGTCGCTAGATCCATAAATAAGAGGCAACCAGAGCCATGACCCTAGGAATAAAAAGCACAAGTTCACGTTCGAGTGATCGGTGGGGTTATAAATAAGGATCGTTTTCATTGCATTAAACTGGTGAGAAGTCATTTGACGGTTCATAAATTTGTGCCCCAATCGTCTGGCTCAGTGAGGTGGTGCGGGCGCCGCGCAGTCCGGCCGCGTTGCCAAATCTGCGCTCCTCCATCACCCTTAACTCTGCTCACTGGCTACAGTACGCCACTTAAAGGCTTGATTTTACTCCAATCTCGTGTTCCGCCATACCATTTTCTGCCCCATAAAGTGAAGTTTAACGCCAGCTATGCCTCTCATTTGGTCTCGCTGCTCCAACCAGGAACATCCCAACGCAATGTTGCCAAGATCCGCTGAAATACTACGCTTGTCGTATCGTATGATTCTGTTAATAAAACGGATATTTGTTTCACCCTTTGTGACTGACGTTAAGTCTCGTAAGCACCACCAACACTGTGCTCTGTTCGGGATGCAGCGATCAATATATTAATAATACTCTTGTTTTTCTACCCACAGTATTTGCTTTTCTTTTCTAAAAATCAGTAGGAGTCGATCAGACTCCTTCTCAGTAGAATAGAAATCAGAAATTCTCCTCGGTGGCTTAAAGTTGATTAAGATCTAGGATCAACCTATATAAAGTACCTACTCGTAATAATTACAAAAAGAGTGACACTTCTACGGCATGAGCAATTGAATACCGGAGTCACAAATCACCCCGATTGAGTGCAAAAACGGGCAAACTCCAATGTTTATTAAATGCTGTCCCTTTTTTCAAACTGCGCCGTAATGTAACTAAACAAGTATGCTGAGTAAACAAAGGTAAGCAAATCGAGTTGATTTACATCCCCCAATATACTAAGGTCTCAACATTGAGATTTATAGGGCTACATTTAGTACGTGTCATAAAACTCTAATTTACAACGAAATAATATTCAACCCATAAAATAATAACATTGCCATGCACTAGCGAAATCTGAAAGTGAATTGTAGCGAGTGGAAAAAGAATGACTCTAAGTGGATAAAAAGCGAATACAAACGAAAAAGTCATTTCATGCCGCACGACGGTGACGCAATCGGTCGGAAGTAGCCCGTTTGGAATCCTATTTGATTCTAGTTAAGAGCTGTATTTGCAGGACACGGAGACAACGTGGCTGAGTTCAATAAAGCTTCCCCCAAATAAGCTATAAACCGGGCGGCCACGGGCGCGGGCGTTTCGGGTAGGTATGTTCCCGTTCCAATTATTTGTTTGTGGAGGACAATAATTTTATTTTACGTTTTATTTAACATTTATTTCGTTACGGCAATTTCACGGGTATCAAAGAGTAGCTAGATTGTGATTTGAACGGAATTGGTTATTTTCCACTTGGTCGGCCATATAAGTCGACTATATTTCGTTGTGTCGAGTTAGCGCTATTTTATTAAGCGCGATATTATGTTGCTAATGAAAATTTCAATTTACAAGCCCCCGCGAATAAAGATATTTTAACGAGTTGACAACGTTACGGCTATTGTTTCACGCCAATTGGTTTCGCGTTTTAGCGAAATTTCGGCTCGAAGGAGTCGCAGCTTTATTTGTGTTAATAGCCGAGTTTATTGTGCCGAATGAGAGTTATGACCATAAAGCTTTTTCGATTACCATTGCCAGTCAACGATCAATCACCGAACTCAGACCGGGAAGGGTTTCGATAGCGCCGAGCGCCTCAATCGTAAATAAATAAACAATAAACGGGGCTTACACAAGTCAATTGGAGCTCAGGCAGACAATGTGCGGTCAGGTTTAACTACCCGACCCGACGGCAACCGATCGCGGCCGACGTAATTCAATGATCGTAAACGCCGGCAATGATATCAATTAGACGAGGCTCCGGGACCGATAAAGCTCCGCTTTAATTAGGAGAACAAACAGCAGACGGTCCTTAATGAGCCGTGAGCGCGAGGAGAGCGAGAGAGGTAATTAGGTCGGGGAGAGGGCCAGAGCGATCAATTATTGAGTGCCCGTGATTGATACAGTCGCGCTCGCCCCGGCCGCAGCCCGACCTCACTTTAGTCGAAGACCTCCGCATCAACCAACCCTATGCCTCCAATCAATTTGGCCGTAAAGTTTAAATTAAAAATTTAACATTCGAAGCGCGAGTCGCCACGGTTTCCGGGGCCCCGCGTTTATCGCACAGCGTATTATCTGATGTCTTGCTAATAGCAGCCATTGGAGGGTAAAACGCAGCTGTAAACTCCCGACCGACGTATAAATAAATAACTTATAAAATAAGGACATTAAAAACCATTTAGAGCAATGGCTATTGTACGGTGAATATAGCTATAAATAAATTGTGTAATTTATATGTATTATTTTGATACGAAAATAAATGTTGGAGGTGTCAGTGTTAATGGGACGCGCGGGGAGGCCCTGGCCCGAGCTGGGACAATACGCCCCCGGGGCGCTTTTGTTGCGGGCTCTGACTGTGACATCTGTCCCAATCGTTACAATAACTCGCAAAAAACACTCTCGAAACTCGCCAACTGTATCTGTCGCAGCCGTATCGTGTGACACGCCGTATTACAAAATGTCCGCGGTTCGTGAACCATCAATCTAGCTTCGAACCATCGGTGGGTTCGGTTAGGTCTCTTGTGGCTAGCGGAGCTACATAGCTGTTGAAACGTGTAGTAGTAGGTAATCTAATGATCACAAATAGATTTTTAATCGTAAATAAACGATGTACTGGTATTACAAAACAACGATGTTTTCCGACGACATGCCTGTGACATAACATAATGCATATTTTTTATGTTAAAAAACTTTACCAACTAAATACACGCTAAGACATTTTCAAGTAAACAATTACATTGTTAATACATAATTAAAGTTTATATCTAAATTAAATCTGTGCATAACACTAAAATCGATCCAGAGGATCGAAGTGTTACAGCGACAATAATGCATAGTACCTTTAATTGGATTTATATATTTTATATTATAATGCGTACCATTTCACGGGTGCACGTTGGGACATCTTCATTGACGTCATTGTCGGTAGTGACGCATCATTTATCCTATTTCGCATTAGCGTGGCGTCCCGGTGGCCCCTGTGTCCTGAATAAGCTTTAGAGGGTACGGTGTCATAATATTATAAGCTGCGTAAAATTTCGCCTACCTACCCGCCGGCCTATTGTTGGAGTTGCACAAAACCGATTGAGATGCGGGCAAAAAGCATTGTCGATGAGCTAATAGTAACGTCACGGGCTGACAATGTGACAACTTTTTATCAATAACCCCGCGCGAGCTCAAGGAAATTTACGAGCTAGGAAACGGCGTTAATTATTCAATTTGACCAACCAAGCGCCCTAGACAAATATCAGTCTAATAACAGCGTACCAGTCGAAAACTAAGTCGGCTTTTATCGACACCTTGTTTTTTATCCTACTAATGCTCAGGCGCGGCGGGCGGACGAAATTACGTTCGGATCACGTTTTTTTCAACTTCCGGCCAAGATAACGGTCGGACTAAGCACCTTTGGGTTGTTAAACGTTCACAGATCGCTCGGTTAATGACAAGTCTAATATAATCGCTTGTATTCGAATGAATGCGACCCCTTTTCGGTTGCTCGTAAACTTTCAATTATCTCGCATTAGGCGACTTCCTTTTGGTCAAGCGAGCGGCCGAAGTTGCGTCTGAAGATTAATCGCGATGCCCCGGCGGTAATATCGAGTTCCGGGCCCGAGTCGAGGGAGGCGACAGATTTCCTGGGCAGTCGGAAAACGCTGATGTAACGTGGACGCGGTGATTGCGAAAACGACCGCTGACCAGTGGTTCAAATATGCATCGGCGGAGGTGAGCACAATAGCTAATACATTTAGGCCGGCTATTGTTTGATTTATGGGGGAAGTGTGTAGGTAATTTATAAGAGTGGCCCGCGGGAGTGAGGGTGACCGCGCGCGTCGGGAAATCGGGGAAAATCCCGAAGATTTATTGCGGGCGAGCCGCAGAGCGCGGTCTGCCGCGGCGGCCACTCACTGTTTGGCTCGTTCGACTCGGCTAGTAAACGTTTAGTGCGAAGACGAGTATATTTGCGGAGTAATTAACGCGTTGAGGCGAGACGAGGGTCCGCGGCTGACCTCTGCCATTGTTTATAGTCGTCAACGTCCAGTGTGGGCATATGAAAATCGGTTCTATTGTAAACGGTTGGGTGTTTACTTTGGAATACATTTTGCGGCAAGTTCGTCTTGCCGTGAAAATAATTATTAGTAGGTGTATTTTTTCTGTTTCTTATATAAAGTCGAACGGCTAATAGGTATCTTGTTGTAAAGCTTTATATTTAGAAAAATATGGCGAATAATTTATTTATTATGAGAATATACCTATAAACCATATTACTATGTGACTAAAACATGAACATCTTGAAAAAGAAAGTAAAGTTAAAATTTATTAAAAATTCTTTGTAAAGTATGTCTTGAAACGGGAATCAAACCGGCCTTACACTGTCTAGACGACTGCCTATCTTTATCACTCAATTAATTTCTTATCTTCTGTGATTCCATTCCTCCTATTTTTTCTAACTCGATTTCGTCATCCGTAATATAAATATTCACAAGTATTTCTTAAAGTATATTTAACTAATTAATTCCATTTAAATTTGTAAGTAATTAAGTATAGTATGTATGTAATATAATTGTACATACAGTACTTAGTATTTTATACACAATTTCCTTTTATACGTATAAAATGAATACCCAGAAAAGCAATGAGTAAGAGCCATCTACAAATGTTCACAATTAAGTCATTGGATGGCTGATAATGATTTGAATGATAAATCTATTTTTTTACTTAAGTTACTCCGTGCTTCGGAAGTCAATTTAAGCTGTTGGCCCCGGCTGTATTTATGCTTTATTATCTAAAAGTGCAGGAAAGGATCATGTCGAGAGACCGATGAAGAGAGAGAGAGTCATTGGTATCTTGGGATTTGGATTATGCTTGGATTTTGGCTAAGATTATACAGCCGCCTGCCTGACACCAACCTTCACCACCCTCTTTGGGGATGCTGTTCTTAGAGTATGCCCACCTTTCGGATGTCCAAAGGTGCTCATTGGTCTACACCGTGCAATCTTAGTCGATTTTTACGACACCCCCTGGGCTCTGTCGGGACTTGCACATTCTACATTATTTTTGAGCTCGAAGGCCATGTAAAAACAGAACTTTCTCGGATACCTACTCATTTTAAGTATAAATTAATAATTATTATACACGCTGTACCTTTTTTTTTTTTTTTTTTTGTCGGAGTGGAATGCTTTTACGCACCATACCAGCCGTTAGCTAGGCGACTGGCGTGTGTGGGACTCGCTCGGCGCACGAAGCATCAGCAATACCCACTAAACCACTCCGGTGTTCCTCCTAGCCCTTTAAGCGGGGAAAGTCTGGGATCTGCCTCGCGGCAATTCACCAGTCAATACACGCTGTACCTAATAAAAATGTACCGTAAAATATTTGTAATAAATATTTTATCTTTTGATTCAAATTAAGTTAATTATTATTTAAGTATTTTGAATCATTAACTGCCGCACTCAGGGACGCCAAATAACTTTATTGAGTACCTAATGCCAAAAATTTTCAATTAAATCTAGACTATAGACCCGGCAAGAATAGCGACTAGTTTTGAATTGTCATTTTTTGACATTAAGTACCTACTCATTATCGTTATTTGACGTCTCTGAGTGCGGCAGTATGTAAATTAATTCAAAATACTCGGGAAGGTAGGCGCCTAACTAAAACGTTAGACGCACATAACACCGGGCGGAGCCACCATCTTGGAACGTTATATTGCTAACGTGCCTGGACACAGACATGTAACCACCACTGTGACAATAGAAAAGACCTTATACCGCGGCGTTAAGGGCCATTTTGTGGTGGCCTGTTGGTGACTGTAGCGATAATGATACCGAAGAACGCCAGGATATCGGTGTGCAAACAGTCTGTCAATCAGGGCCGGGCGGCGCTTTACAACTCTTATCAGTTGTCACATAGGTAATCCAAGTAACGCATTTACATCAAATCTCCGATGTAGCCGAGTGATAAGCCCACCCACGTATCAGCGAGTTGCATCATGTCAATGGCGGCTATAGACGTCACGTAAAGTATTTTGTTGTGACAGATTTTATTGCTTGTACAAAATGAGCATTAATCTAGCTAAACGGTGCTCAGGGAGAAGTGCTAAGAATTGAAGTCCACCATATCACTTAAATTATAATAAAATGCTCATAACTTTTATTAATCAATCAGATTAACAAAATATTGAAAACCATCCTTTGTTGTGCATATTATTGTAAAGAATAGGACTGCCAAATTTAATCCCGTTGATATCATAAGAGCGATAGGACGACAGAGGGCGTTTTAAGACCCTTAGTGCAAATACCATCGTATAAGAAACCACCGGGGGACTGATGTCCCCTGAGTTGATGCCCGGGCCATGAGCTACCGCTCGATGCCCGCAGCCCGCCATCAGGCGGATGACCCGGATGATGATGATGTATAAGAAAGACATAGAGAACATTCTACAGGTTAATAGCTCGACGTAAAGAGCAAAAGACCTGTGACCTAACATTGGGGACAATAGTAAGTTGATGATGATGATGATCATATTTACCAAAATAGAAAAAAGTACTACTTCAGAAAAAATAACAGAATGTGCCATTCCGACCCACCCCAGTGGTGTTTGAAAAGTCGACAATTGGAGATTGCCCTGTGCAGACCTATGAGCACTTTGGGGCACCCTCATGGTGGAGGGCAAACAACCAACAGCAGCATGCCCAAAGAGGTTCGTGTCAGGCAGGCGGACGGCTGGAAAACCTAAGACAAAAGCTTGAGCAGTATGGACTGAAATGTTGTCAACCCAATTACGTACTCTCTCAGTATATCGGTCTCTCGATATGGCCCTTTCCATAAGTTTTCTGTATTGATTCATCACAAGCAGCTTTCCGGTGTGATGGATGATACAAAAGGGAGAGGATGGCTAGATGACGTTTGACCGATACGATATGAATGGAAGGGGAAACATACTACGCCGACCCCAGATAAACTGGGAGCAGGACAGGAAATTGATCATTATCAAAATGTTGTTTGTCCTTGTTTTTCATACCCATAGACCCTTACTACGTCAAATTGGTTGTGGCCAAAGTTCCATATTGTTTCTCTAATAGGGTGGGGCATAAGGAGATCTATAGCGCAGTGACATAGCGCGCTTAGCGCCTGCCTGCGATTGCGTAAACTAAGCAATGTCGCTAAGGCCGGTCATTGGTTGATGATGTCATGACCAAAAATATTATTGTCTGGAGTTCCTCCATGCTTCGAAAGACATGTTAAGCCGTTGGTCCCGGCTGCATCTGCAGTCGTTAAAACCCACCAACCCGCACGGGGCTTGCGTGGTGGGTTATGACAATCTCCCTATATTCTTCCATCCATAGGGCAGGCCCGTGCCCCAGCAGTGGGGACATTAAAAGACTGGTGATGATGATGATGACATTAACTGCTCATTTACGTTAATTGATGTCTCTGAGTGCGGCAGTGTCAATACCTACATAAATCACCTCTTCTAAAATAAGCGGAAAACGTGATAACACCTATTTCGAAACCAAAAAAAAATAAGTGATCCTCTCAACCAGGTTTCAACATGCTCTCCGAACACTAGTGATGTAGCAGCTTACACATTGTAAGTTCAACAGAGCTAAACGAGGTTAATTTGGAGATTGATAGCAGCCACACCCTGGCTCTCTTCCAGACAGTCTTGCATTGCAGAAAATTCATAATAAGTCTCTCAATACTCTCACAATTTACAGCTTCATTACGGTTATCCCAATTTGGTGATTGTGTCAGTATGTTTTAAGAATGGCCGCAAATAAAATTGCGTATTTTGTAAAAACACCAACAGCGCCTTCGCTAAAGCAAAACTACTTAATATTCAAAACAAACCGCTTAACAAAGCGATCACGCGAGCAGAGCCGCGGGGCGAAGACTAGTATTTATGGAAATAATGCCATAATGGGCGGATATCGGAAATCTATTTCGACTCAAAAGTTGGAATGTGCTATAATTTTCACTTCTTCTGATAACGGAATGCAAAACAACTTAGAATACTTGTGTCTTCCAGCGTTGTCTACAGCCATGGCTTGGAACTAACAATAACACTAATTCATTTAAGTATTTCTCAGCTAATAACTGCAAAGCTTTGGGTGCATTATCATAAACTAAATATAACACATCCCCACGTAAGCGCTCCACTCCAGAAAGCGCTTAGATCCCCAAACAGTTGTTAGTTGTCCAAAACAATTTTGAGCTCAAAATATATTGCCTTAAGGTTTAGTAGTGAGTGCTCCCTAATTTTGTACTAATTAAAATGAATATAAAACGGAGCAGGCTATTACTCAGCACAAGGTCGCTCCTGGCTAATTAAACAGCGAACGAGTGATGGTTGTAGGTAATAGATGTCTCCAGCAATATTTATGTATACAAACAAATATTTGAAATCGAAAGGCGCGACCACCCACTTCCCGTGATGTATGTTACTTAATAATATTTATTGGGCGCCCACTAACCGCTCCGTGGGAAATTTCAAGAGGTGTGGAACTGAAAATGATCATAAATTACTTTCTAGTAAGACTTGAAATTGCACGGCACCTTCCATTGATGTGTCTGTCTAATGAGCGACAATTAGAGGACATTCATATTAAATTTGAAAGAGCGTCAGTTAAAAACCTTTTTTGTCCTAATAACGATTCAACGTGTAAACACAATGACTTGAAACCTTTAGAAGGTCATCGTTTAAATAACTTACCAAAATTTCCAAATTTATTGATAAATAATTATCTATATGAAAATAACATGAGTGACGTCCACAATAAAACCCGCAGTAGGTAAGGCAGAGCTTTAAAAATTTTGTGTTTGCATTTGCTCCGGGGTGACTTTCTTGGTGAAGTTGAATTTTATTAATTAATCTCCCAAAAGATCCCAAGTACGAAAGCGATAACGTATCGATGGTCGCAACGGCTATTGTTGCTGCGTTGATACAGATTTTATAATTAGGTCGGCACGTAATCGGCCTTGATTAATGGACAAAGCGGGCACTACACAACGACCACCCATGGGGAGGAGACGGCTTAATAAGAGCCTCGTTAACACCTTAATGGCTATTCTCAATTCGCCCGATTCCTCAACTTTTATTTATTTTGCCTCTCCCGCTCTTACAACCGCTCCTGCGCACCTCGCTTCCTGTTTCTGCGCCCTCTCTAATTGAATTTCTGTTTTCTTTTTAAACTTATTCTCTTTGACTTTGAGATTAGTGATGTATTTAAATGGGGATTTTGTTGCGTTTCGCTGATCAAGATCGCGCCCATTTTCTTATCGAGCGCTTTGATTCACTTTCCAAACTTTTCGTTTATTCGCGTTAACGCTCTTTTTTATTGGAACAAGGGCGATTCGGTGGCGTCCTCTTTGGCGTCTTGTCGTTAATTTCGGATGTCGCCGTCGTATGTCTATCAGTCGGTTATAATGCAGCAAGGGGAAGGGTTCCCAAGATTTCCGTTCGCAATAAACGAGTGAGATATGTGCACCTAAGAAGCGCGAGCGGTTGCACATGTTATGGCCGCGCTGACGAAAGATTTTATTACTACACTTCACGATTTGCCGTCACTTCGTAAATGAAGATTAAACTGTATGTCATTAGATTTGCTGGCTTTATTCTCAGCTGAAACAAATTCTCTTTTATCAGACGGCCAGTGAATACTTTGTGTTAATTTTATTTCAACTTTTCTATTAGGCAAATTGTACCAGCGCTGTATCAGAAATAACAATCACAATACAATATTGTGTAGATAAGCATATTGCTGTGTAATGCTCCAGCAATTTTTGTATGACCACTGCCCCAGACCACTTTGTTTGTTAATCTGTTACGTTTTAGAAAGTTAAACGGCCACAAAAAATTGATTGAATTGATTGATGTCTACATATTGATGTGTGGAATAAAAACTATTTGTTTAGACTCGAAGAAAAAAATGTACACAGGACCGCATAATTGTGCTGACATTTTATTTGCTTTTAATTTAAATATCTAAGTTAATGTAGCTTTAAATCATCTGAAAGGTAAGTAGGTATATTTAGTCAAAAATCACGCAAAAACCTACTTTAAAACATTACAAACTTAATAGGAAAAGCGACGCGGCTCCCACAAACAAAATCCTTTTTTATTGATTATCAAAAGCGTACAATAGATAAAAGATGGCGCTGCCTGTATTGTTAGTAAGTCGCAACTCAACAGACGGCGCCACCGGAGTCGCCCGTGTACAAAAATGGCAGTTGAATATTTTCCCCTGGAATGATCCTCGGCCGAGGCCAACTGAAATGCACTCAAACTCGTTGGCACAAGGTCGGTATTCCGATGACGCAAAAGGAAGACTTACATAGCCAGAAAGGAGCACGAGTGTATTTGTGGTGAAGCATCGTCATTGTTCGCTAAATTGTCGCTTGCACGGAACCGGCCAAGCTTGTCGTGAGTTAGGTATAGGCACAGAGCACACAATGACAGTATACATACATTTAAACACCTGTTATTAAACATGAAGGGTCACAAAGCGTAGGTACTACGGGGCTCGTTAAATACAATGACAGATAGAGATCTCACTGCCGGCGGTTTAGGATGCGGCCACAATTACCAACGTCGCCACATGATATTATAATTACCTACGACGGGTTCAGTGAACTCTTATTGCTAGTGCACAAAAACTTGGAACGATTCACGGTTTGCTTATCGCGTCCGATCTGCGAATTAAGACTAAACTTCGAGAGAAATCATAATAATATGCAACCGCGACGGAACACTAAAACAAAGAGCGAAATATGGCGGAGCGGTCGCGTGTTCAGTCGGAACTTCCGTTATGAACATTTCAGCACTTAAATATTAACGCGAGGAAATTCTCTCGGCAAAAAAGGATCGAGCCAAGCGAGATAGGATTTGGTGGATTTAACGGATTTCACGTGTGCTTTTCCGTTCAAATCGAACCGTCCCCGATGAGAGGCGTTATGGTAAATTGCCACTCAGAGCATGCCTACACCCGAGACTTTACAAAGGGTAGTGGATTAAACACAATCGATACTCTCGCGAGCGTGTTACCTTAAAGGGATTAAGAACCCCGCAGACTGCGACCGCCCATTTGTCCCCTGTGCCCAGACAAGGTGTTAAACCCGACTGTATACTCAACAGCCCTCCCTATACGCGCAAATTGTATTAATTAAGTAATTTCAGTGAATACTTCGAGCTGTCATAATTTAAAAACCGCCTCGGCGAACGTGAAATTTTTGTGTCATTTGAAACAACGTAAAGATATCCTACAGGGCCGAGCTGAGATAAAGCGTAATTGCTATAATAATAGCGGTTGCTTTTTGAATTTATTTTTCCAGTTTAAATATTAATGTTTCGTGACAGGGCGGCAGCGCGGGCTCCGAGGTGTCGGAGTCTTTCTGGCCCAGCGCCCATGGACCGGTTCGCTCGCGTATACGCCAGCACAGCCAAACTCGTATCGGGCAAGAGCGATAAACCCTGCTTCGTACCTACGGCAAACGAGCTATTGGTACCAATTTGCACTGTGATGCTCGCTGCTTTAGGATGAATCCTGGCGGAGGGCGAGGGAACTAACACGAAATTCACTTTACCAGAAGCCGCCTCCTCTAAACAGGATTCACGACACAACCAACTTGGGTTCGACAATGGAATTTTGTGGCATTCTTACAAAACGGGCTATGTTCGTGTTTTCAAGACCAGCAATTTTTTTATGGACTCCTATCCTCAGTCAAAAATAGTCAGTATGTTGGTACTTACCAAAGGCGAGTAGAACGCTGAGCTGTCGACTCCGATGCTGGGGTAGGGGTTTTGGTCCGTCGACGGGTACGGGGTGCCGTAGACCCCGACGGCGGCGCTCGACAGCCTGGGGTAGGAGCTGAGGGCTAGCCGGGCGCCGTCGTACTGGCAGGAGCAGACAGTCTGGCCGGAGACGGGGTCGGTGATGATGGGGCGGGGGGTGTCGCAGCAGGAGGCGGCGGGGGTGCTGGCGTGGCTGTTGCCGCCTGGCGACAGCGCTCCGCCGGCGACGCCAGACCCGCCTGGCGACAGCGGCGGGGCGGAATTGGAGCCGCCGTCTGGCGAGGTGGCCGCCCCGCCAGTGCCCGCCCCGCTGTTGCTCACCAGCAACTAGAACAGACAAGAATTCGCCATATTTAATGTCAAGACTTAAAGTTTTTTTCTTACCAAAAAGGCTGGTTGCCTGAAGAAGTTAAGTGATAAAGATATAGGTAATCATATACTAATATTATAAAGCTAGAGAGTTTTTGTTTGGTTGAACGTGCTAATCTCAGGAACTACTGACTCAAATTGTGTTGGATAGTCCATTTATCGAGGAAGGCTATTAAGTATAATAACCGACATTAACGCGAGCGAAGCTGCGCGGGCGACCAATAGTCTATTATATTTGTATTAACAATATTTGTAAGTAAAGTGCTGCAAAAAAAAGTCGAAGAGAATAATAGTAAACTCATTGATAAAGATAAATAAACGTACTAATGTAAGTATCACGCTAAAGAAATAAATTATAAAGTATTGCACGCAATTAGGTACTGTTGCAGAACGCAAAGTAAAATCTTGATCAGAACCACATCAAAATGTAGAAAGCTCTCCAAAAATAAGATGCCCATCTTATTTTTTAACGTATGCAAATTAATTCCATTTCTAGGGCAGCGGGAAGATAATATCAGGGCCATTCGCCTAATCTAAGCATCTTTGTGACGCGACTCGTTCCGCCCGTCTGCGAAGGCTCGAGTCGATTCGGGGAAGTGATCAGAATATAACTATATACAATTAATCAACTTAGCACGTTTTACTATGTTAGCCCCGTAATTTGTTGCACCAAAATCTTTGTGATTTGCAACAAAGACATAATAATGCGAGAAGGCCGGTCGATTCGATTGTGGACATGATTACAATAATTTTGTACTTTTATAAATATACCTGCTACCTATTATAGATATTTATATCCATTTCTATATATTCCAAAATGTCTATTTTTAGCTCCAGGCAGGCACAGAATAGTCTAGATATTATCACTCAAGTGACTAATTAATTGAAAAAGCTAGAATCACTCCAGATAATCACTACAGCAAATACTAAGGTCATTCTGAAATATAAGGACCTCAAAAGGCAACCCTGGCAAGAGTTTGAAGAAGATCGTGCAAACAGACCACTCAATACTACAAATACCAGATATTTATTTAATAAATAAAACGTAGTGGGCCGGTAAAAGATTAAAAGGTCTGGGAAAGGACGTCAACAGATTTTGTCAAACATTGGGGCGAGTTGACTTAGAAATAATAGCATAAGTTACTGTGCACACAGCGACCCTACTTGAGAGTCTAATGCTTCGTTTGAGAGCACCAACTTGTTTCCTTTAAACAGAGCGAAAAGTCTCCGAGAGGTCTTCCGCTGTCCACTTGTCAGCCTCACACATCACGGAAAAATAATACTTATAATTGGACAGTAAAGCTCATTTTCATTTAGTGGCGAAGGGAGAAAAAGTCTCCGAGGAGAGGTTTTCCGTTGTCCACTTGCAGCCTCACAGATCACAGAAAAATTATACTTATAATTGGACAGTAAAGCTCATTTTCATTTATCATCATTTCATTTCATTCTCTCGTTTTCAATAATTTGCCGAGTCCCCACCGATAGCGTGTGCTTTGATTTACTAAACAGCATTCGTGCAAAGGCAATGAAATCAACAAAGTTGCACGAGACAAAAAGTCCACGCGTCGTAATTGACACTATTTACAATTGATAGCGATGTAAAATTACGAATGCCGATTTGCTTAATATTTATTGTTATTATATTATTTTTGTTATATTTATATGTGGTTTTTTTATTTTATTTTGAAGGTAGTGACCAAAAACAAAATACGTTTTATATAACACCCTTTTTGTTAATTAAGTCCAAATTCGAGTACCTAACTACAACTAGATATTATGATCGATACTAATAAGATTCCTAATAGCCCTAGTAGCGTCATTATTAATCGTGGCACTGGCAGTTCGATAATAGATCTTATCGGCACAATATAAGCGCGCTGTGTGTGAAGTTCTTGCACTTTACGCTACAATAATTAAAATTCCTTTATACCTTTCTAGGGCTGTATAAGTATGAATCTTCTATTGTTGGGTATCTGAATAAACCATAGTTAAGAAATGTAAGCGTAAACAGAGAGAGAGAGAGAGGAAGAGAGAGAGGGGGAGAGATCTGTTTGGATTTAAAACACCAGCCACTTGATAGCACCTAATGGAATCTGTTAAAAAGTTTGCGCGTCTGAATAAAGATGATGGAAATTCCGCGGACATTTTACAGTTCACAAAAATCGTAAGGAACGGGAGGTGAAATTGCCAATTTCCTAATCTATAGGTATAAGTATGAACTTTTTTAATTTTATTTTTTATGGACATTAAAAACGAATAATATTTCACTCAATAAGTCTTCTTCGTAGCTGTGTGCCTAACTGCAACCCTTTCGTACTTATTCGAGTCTGATTATTACAGGCGTGTTTCCCCTTGCGTGCAATCCTATAATTAGTAAAAGCACAGATAAGTGAAGGTATAGCCACGATACGTGCACATACCAACTCGTGTCATTATAGTCCGCCATACTGATATTAGAAGCGAAACTGATTTTGATCGGTTGGCTATTGATAACAAGCTACATAGTACGTCCATTTTCTATATCGGTTAAGCTATTTTAAACCGTGTCAGCGCACGGCAGAGACGATATTTGTTGAGCGATTTCCAAACAGCTGTACCTCTACATAATGCGGTTTCAACACGGGCAATATATTAGTGGTGTGATTGTCTTCGAGTGATGTTATCGTACACATTTATAGGACATTAGATAACTGGAGATATATACTATCAAACGTTGCTTTGTCGAACCCGCGTATACACTGCAATTAGTGTTGTACATATTCGTTTCGAGCATACTTAGGCTGAGTAATTTCCTATGGACGCTGATGTCGAATAAAGTAGGAGTGAGGTAATTTTGACATTAATGAAATTGCTGGTTGTGGTAACAAATGAGTTGATTCCTACGGGCTAACAGTAGACCATTGTTATTACGTAGAAAACTTCAGCACTTTTACTGGTATTGAAGTTTATATTATTATTATGAACAAAGTTTCGTGTAAAGTCTCAACAAAAGAAAACCATTGTGCGCTATATAATTTACAACTGTAGATTAAGCTTAGAGTTAGCTTACGTTAGTGTACAAAAACTGTGTACAAATTACAGACTGAACAAGTAGGTAAGTAAATTCGTGACTTTTTTTCAAACATGCAATAAAATATTAATTAATTGTTATTGTGTATTCCTTTGAAAACAAATAGTTTACATAATTATAAATTAAAGTTTCCACACACACATACGTAATATATTACAAGAATGCACCAATATTTAGGCACAAGCTAAGTTTAGGTGTACAATTTGAATTATATTTGACAGATTTTTAAATGTTCCTTTTTATAAAGGCCAGATTTATAAAAGCACTTATTTTTCATATAATTATGTTTGCTTGAATCTTAGAAGGCTTTTAAGTTTGATCAGGAAGTAACATTTATTTACGCAAGTTATTTAGCAATGATTACGGTTGCTTGCTAATAAACTGATATTATACCAAGCACTCTCAAGGAGGGTAGTTGAAATCAAATATAAGCGATATTGTGTCACTGTGGGAGGGGACTGAGAGCGCCCGGCTGCCTCAGTCAACAGAAGCTTCGATAAAAACTACCTCTTGGCACAATGATCGGACGGCAAACACTCCTCAGATACTCGTGACGATTCCACTACCCCTTAAATTAAATAAAAAAGCTTTAGTAATTTAGTTCAATCTGTCAAATGAAGAGTGTTGAGCAAAGAGAGGGGAACGCGGATTACTGTTGGTACGGCCATGGAGTTTTATGAAGTCGGACTGCGATATTGACTTTGTTATAGAAGTGCAATAAACAGTGATGTTATGACACTTTGATTTTGAAGGACGACTTTGATTTGGGTCGTCAGTGTCTTAAAGTGGCGTTTGTTGAATTAAATAAGTATTGTAAAAATCTAATACAAACATACATACATACATAATTCACGCCAATATCCCCGAAGGAGCACCCACGCTTCGCCAATTTATCGGGCACAAAAGTCGCAGTACTTTGCTAGGTGGCAGGTATAAGAGGAATGCTGCTGCCCATTCCTCATCACTGATTTATCCTTAGTAAAATCTAATAAGTTTTAAAAATATCGCCCTACTTTGTAAATAATATTTAATATTCTTCTTCTTCTTCTTCATCCTGCCCTGTTCCCAGTCTATCTGGGGTCGGCCTGCGCAGTATGTTTCCTCTTCCATTCATATCGGTCAGACGTCATCCAGCCATCCACTCCTTTTTGATTCATATCATCCATCACACCGGAAAGATGCTAGTGAAGAATAAGACGGCCGCCTCGGTCGAATGCTCCGATCGCTGGGTATTGGCCAAGAGGTCCCGGGTTCGAATCCAGGTAGGGGCAAACTTTGTGATGACCACAAATGTTTGTTCCCGAGTCATGGTTGTGTATATGTTTATGTAGTATATTTTCAACATTTATATACATAATTATATTAAAAATATGTCCGTCATCTGGTATCCATAACACAAGTGCTTAGGCTACTTACTTTGGGCTAGATGATAGGTGTGAGTGTAAAAATATTTATTTATTTATTTATTATTATTAAATGTATAGAAAAGGGACAGCACGGACCATTTCGAAAGACAAATGATGGAGACATTGGAACTGGTGACAATGATGATGATGATGTTAAATTATTAAAATATCATATCAAAATTGCCAAGTATCTCAACGATTTCTCTTAATCATGTCACTGCAGATAATAAACTTACTAGAATCAGCTTCTGTTCCTTCTGTATCAAAATCAAGAGCGAAGATATCGATTTCAGCGTCAATATGTCCTTGAGTAAATATGTACTCTGCTACTTCCCTCTGTCAAGATCTATCTTACCCCAATATTACAGCGTGCTCAGGTGCCTCTTATATAAAGGGGAGGCCGAAAGAGATATGTTTCGGCAATATTACTTCAAAACATCAGCGTCGGCTGTGATTCAGTATCGAAAGCTAAATTATTATTTTTCATAACCTAGTAGCTGGGAAAGTAACTGCGCTTTGTGTCTTACAATTGTTTAAAAATAGAATCGTATTGAAAAGTTACTGTTGGAACCATATTGAAATATAACCAATGAGTACAGGAGTTCAGTCAAGGAAAGATTGAAAGTTTGATAAAATGATGATAATTACGGTCGACAAAGAGGTGAAGCGGAAAAATGCATAATGAGGTGTAGATATATCAAAATTTTAATTTATTCTTCGTAACTTTTGGATTGTATTAAGACATGCGATATTTGAAATGAGCAATTAGCATATTTTAGACACAATGTTGAAACATGATTCTTTCTGAAACACTAGAAAACAATCCGGACATCTATCAATTGTTTCTAATTATAATCATTAGGTAGGCAGGTATATAGAAAAAACGGTCAAAAAAATGTCAACAAAATTATTGACCTGCTTCGGGAACGAACCCGCGTCCTCCGCAATCTAGGCGGCTGCCTATACCTTCATTACCTAGTTTGTAATATTTTATGTTACCTAATGTTTAAATAAAAATTTGATACAATTCCTCTATCATTGTCATTTTATATAAAGAAGAATTTGAACATATACTTTTTTTTTAAAGTTCCATTCACTTTTTAAATTCTCTTTCTGTGTACAAAGAGGTCTAATGCCTCGCTAAATATAAGTTTTCAAGGATTTAATTTTTCAACTTCTTCTTCTTTTTGGTTAATGGCGTCTATTCAGTATATTTCGCCAGTCTCAAGTTATTTCTATAAATACCAGTTTAGTATTACTTTTTAAATATAAAATTAGACTGAAAACGTAAGCATTGCAGAAATTGGGACGAAGTGTTCTTTCTTAAACACAGCAGCCATTCTGACGCCCCTGATTATCTTTGGTGCAAAGAACTTTCTAGCTTTGTCATTCCCAAGACATTTTCCTCGCACTAAGGTATAGCTTTGCCATATATATTACGTACGTACCTATATGTATAGCTCTCAAATCAAAATATATTAAGAATTACAATTATTCTACTTAAAAAAATACGTGGAAGAATTCTCAATCACAAAATACGAAGACGATTTGGTATAAGCTTTAGCATAGATATTGCGTAGTTATATTCTGTGTTTATAATTGCTCTCAAATCAAATAGTTCAGAACCTGCTTAATCTCGGGCGTTACCTAAAAATGACGTCGACCAATCCACAGTCACACCAGGCCAATATTTGGAAGACGAAATCTAAAACAAATAAGCAGTCAAGGGGACGACCTTAACTTGTGTTTTACTGTAGGTACACACACACACACAGAGAGAGACAAATAATCCTATAACCGCTGGACTTTTCAATTGTACTGCAAGGAAACGAGTGCATAATTCATTTGGTGGTGCCATTCGAAACGAATCCACGATTTAAGCAAATAACAACTTAATAGTCGGTTGATAGGTGAAAAACAGTTAGGAGCGTACTCGATTGGCCCCCCTAATAGTTGGACACATCATTTATGCATTACCGACGTACCTAATTGGTGAGAGGCGTGGCTCATTTCCTATTCGTCTAGTTACCCGAGAATAGGTAGGTATAACTAACTGTCCAACATTGGACAGCTACTTGGGTAGGGCTTTCAGGAGCCTGTCAATATTTGATGAGATTCGACCACTATCGACGCCAGTGTGCACCACGCCGTCATAGCCACCATTACCATTGAGCGTGAAAACTGCTTATTTGTGAGGGGCATTTTAGTATGCTTCAGATGAATTGCCTCTCTGCTTTCTTTGTAGATTCATCGCCATTTCTTCTGGAGGTAATATTAATTGTAATTGATTGTACTATAGGCTACTATTATTATAGATCCTGTTGATTAGAAAATTTTGTCATCTAAGATGTTCCCTATGGAAGGCAGCCAAAACTACGAGCCAAGACGCGTAGCATTATCTATAATAAATTCATTGTGAAAATTGATAATTTGCAGCCTGGTTATTGGCTTCCTAGAGGTCAGTATTTTAATTTCGACCTATCCTTTTGGTTGAATGGAAATCATCTTACACATCACAGTGTTTTGGTCAGTAGGTATGCCTCTTTGGGACCAACCTCCCCTAACTAGAAAAGAAAGAGGAAAGCAAATTGTTTTTTCATAATTTATTTCGATCATAAAAAAGAGTTCTCATTGTAATAGAAAATTAATTTTAAAACACATGTTACTCTTTACAGCCACGATTAAATTTACCCGCATTTATTCGCATGTCCTAAAATAAAATTGGAATTTATTTGTAAACGATATAATTATGATTGTCAAAAAATTTGATTTATTACAAATGTATTAATTAGTTACCGGAGCAAAATTAATAGATACAAAATAATAAGGCTTAATTTCACGTGTCAAAAATACATTTCTAAAAACTTTCGTTAATTGAAATTTATGGGACAATAACTTTAAAAAATAAATACCATTTCAACGGCGATCCTTTAAAAAGAGCACGAAAACTGTCATTACCGACGTCGCAGAGTATTATTTTAATTGAAGTACACTGGCCACCTGTATATTTGAATATAAAGCCGCTTCACACGCGGAATGCGCCATCATAAACCGACTGGACAGTAACGGCAGAGTAATGTGTTTATTTTAAAAGCACTGTTAAGAGGCATAAAGATGATCTCATAATTTCCATTACATTAGCGTACGCATTATCCCATCTCGAAGGCCCGTCTCGCTCCAATTTCGCTGGAGATATGTTAAAGAGGACATTATAATAATTAGATTGTTATCAGCTGTTATTATATGAATTTTCCAAAATTATAAGGAGGACGATAAGTTTCGTATCGTGGACGGTAGGAATAGATTACGGAATCGCCTCCGGCGCAGGCGTAATCAAGCGCACCAAATTTTGGTCCTTTAGCAACCACGCCACACAACAAATCGATAACCGATCATTATAATGATTGCCCAGTAAACGCCACTTGTTTTTTTTCAATAGCATGACGAACGGGAGTCGGTTCTTAAAGGTACAGAGATGTTGTTAGAACATTAATTATTGTTGTCTTGCTTTTAATAAGCAGAACATGCTTCAGGAATGTTAGCTGTTATCTTGTAAGTCAATTATTATCTGTTCATGGACACAATTTTGCGTAATTAACTCAGATGTTAATGTCTATTTTATTTATTGTAATAGTGATACCGGATTTTTATATTTTTTCACATTAGTTAAAATGAATAAGCGATTTGATAGATTGCTATTTGTCTGCATCTAAATAGACTCACAGCCGAATATTTCATACAGGTATCTCGAAAAAAACACAATGCACAGAAGCTTACATTGTTACAACTTACAAAACAAAAGTTAAAGAGAGTTGGAAAATGTTAAATACCGAAATATTCTAGCGAATCCAAAATAAATTTCTCGGAAACTATCTCTGATACACATTAACATTTCCAACCGTGTTAAAATACTCAATGAGCATTTACTATCTGACAGAATACTGACTTGAAATAAAAAAAAATAATTATAGCATTAAAAACTAATTTTATTTTTGGGACTGATTATTCAGTTAATGCTTGGTTGTTACTACAGTTTACAAGTTTCATTATAAATATTATTTTAGAAACCAATTTTTCGATTGTTTAGTTGAATATAGGGAAAGGGACCAAAGATTACGCAACTCTTTTTAACAATAAATAATGCTTTAAGACAGTATTGAAGACAGTTGCTTGCAATTTACGTTATATGACTGCTTGTAGACGACATTAGTGACAAATACCATTTAGTTTTAAACACACAATGAAAAGCACTGCACACTCTTTGGTAGTGCGCACTCATCGATCGCTTTGCCCTTCACCCAATGAATTTAAGAGTCATAATCGACATTAAAATCAGCTCTTAAATTTGAAGTCCATATTTTAGTTTAAAGTGGTCTCATGTAAGTAGTCTGTGGGAAAATGCAGGGTGATGTTAATACTACTTTTAAGTTTAATTACAATAGCTTTCAGAGTGGAACTTACTTATCATCCCTTTTCTCTGCAGCACAAGCCCGCTGTGGCACACTATGACAGACATTCCCTTAACAATCAGACAAAGCCTAATCTAAAATGGAATTTGCTAGTATAATTGAAACACTATTGTCATTTCCTAATCAAAATTGAACCACATCTCTGGTTGAGGCTCCGCTTCTGTATTTCGAAGTTTACATACCCACTTCGGAAATACGCCGTAGAAAGATAGTATTCGCACGTATTTATATTAAACCAAAGTTATAACTATAATGACATTCAAGTCTCGAGATTTGATCAGTGCTCTAACTTACCTATGTATTTATTATAGGTATACCAATAAGTATTCAATACGTTGGTACTAACCTTGTGAAATTTTAAACTCAATACTCAATAGCGGAGCCCCGATTGATTGACGTATCAAAATAATTCAACATTTTATAAAATTTCTAAAATTATAATTTCGAAATTTCACAATTTCAAGTTTCTTTGTTTGCTCCAAGTTCATGCGTTATTCACAACTAGGCGCTGTCTAAATATTACTGTAATGGAGTCGACATATCACATAACACGGATTCGCAGACACAAAGGGGCCGGGAGCTTTCCATTGACACTATTAAGCGTATCATAAACGTAAATCTTATTGTTCCTTGGAAATATTACGGACACGAGTCGACGGAAAAATGGTCTGCAGAATCTGGTGTAATTAGACAAATTTGCAGCTATTAAAGTAATTTCAAGAAGTAACTAGGTAGGTATAAGTTTATAAGGAGGTGGGTGAGCTATTTTAAGCTCAAGGTTATTTTGATGTGACTTTACAGCAGAATTTTTAAGATTGCTTTAAATCCAGAAAGAAGACGCATTGTACTCAAGCGTAACTTTCGAGAATCTCTGGAGGATTTCTGAGGTTGGCTTACTAATACATCGTTCCCGTCTCGAGTCAAGGCAAGTCTCGCGAGTGCCATTCGGCTTTGAAAGTGGCTCCGGAGGCCTGTGTTGTCGCGTGCTTTTCGTTGAGGGGGCGAATGAGAAACGCCTGGGGACGCATCGGTTTTTTCTTTCTCCTTCGCCTTGTGCTACGGTGTGTCGATATGCCGTCGTCGCAGCGCCTGTTCAGAGGGATTGTGTCATATACGACACTTCTTAAGGAAGTCACAAGAGCTGACTGGACGGGTTGGACCACTTAAAATATATTTTTTAACTACTTACCCTCTTTTCAAACAGTTTACTAAAATATAATCGAAATACCTGTTAAGTATGTGCTGCTATATGTGACGTGTTCGCACAAAATGGACGGCTATGAAGGTAGAGCTTACACGATGCATTTCTGCGCAGGCGCATGAGCATACTTGCGCGTATTCGCTACATGATTGAATGCGCATTCATTGGTCGACGAGCAGGCATGGAGACGTCTACGTCTTGCTCTGTATTGTTGTTTGTAATTATGATTGCCACCTTGGCAACAAAATAGTACCAAAAATATCGAATGTTAGATAGTTTATGTAATTGGTACCCATTATGAAAACTAGTATATAGGTTCTACTAGTAATGGGTCTGTTTAAAATAAATGGTGCAGTGTAATTATATAAAAGAAGTTGAAATATCATACTTCTATATACTCGATCCACATTTTTATACTCAACACTAGGTCAAACTAGGTATTTACCTATTGAGCAGAATGTCATTAGGCTTAAGCCTACGTTCTGCTTTTCGCCAACTAAAATCGGACACCGGCGTGTAGCTACACTGAGCCTTAAAGAGTCGAATACGCTTTATCTGTTATTATACCTACACATTGGCTTGTAAGGTGGCTCATAAATGACTTATTTGTTTACTCCCTCATTTCAATTTCCATGAAACCTATTACATGCATCCGAGCAAAGAAGCGGAGGGAACCAGCAACATTAACCATCTTGAATTTATGGTAACGACACGAGTCCATCTCTGGACGGTTAAGCATACCTATACTGTCGTACTTTTTTAAATCTACACCATAGATTAAAAAGTATCAGAGATGGACTCGGACACAGTTCGGTTGGTTTATGGCATAAACTAAAGTTGGTTTTGTGATTTGCGCTAATCAATCTAATCATTCCCCTTCGACACAGTGGTCAATGCATTTTACTTGCACATTTCTCCATAAACTACACTTTCATAGGGATAAGCAGAGAACTTCTACCCATTTGCCTAGTAAAACCCTTATAATCATCATTCGTTGCCCTGATCCCAGGTTATCCGGGGTCGGCGCAGTTAGCTTTATACTTTCATAGATCTCGGTCAGCTGTCTTAAAATCATCCACTACCTTTTCAATCATATCATCTTCACGCAATCCATCCATTTTAATGAGGTCTTCCGCTTCCCCACCACCCACTAACTGCATATTTTTTATTTTTCATTACACGAGCTGAGCATCGCCTTATATTACGTCACAACGATCACAAAATCAATATTAGCCTTTATTTTTTTTCTTTGGCCTCACGATGTTTTAATTCAATTTGATTTCAGCACACTATGCTCACTACTAGTTACTACGCTACCTAGTAATCAATACGTCGAGTAGATATTTGTGTAACACCCCGGGATAATGCTCTAATGTAAACATGTATGGCTTCACGCGGTGCCTGCATGCAAGTCGAACGGCAACCTACCTTTACAGTGACTATGATACTTACATTTATTCACTTAAGTTCCATTTTAACAAGCTCAGTTGCGTCTCAACAAGTTTTATTTGTAAAGCAAGGCCTTTTTATTTTAAAACACAGTCAAGTGATGGAGATAGTTTGTCCACATCCCGTGCTAGGCCTCCAGAACGACAATGAATACTAGGCTCACGTGTGTCGAGTTTGAAAAAGGAATGCCACGATTTGTTTTTTCAACTTCAACACAACAACTTTCAACACTTAAAAATACCAAATTTTTTTAAGGGCCTGTTTCACAATCGAAAAGTAAGTTCGAAGTAGCTTACTTCGCAGATCATTTGACAGTTGTAATATGAAATATATGTCAATTGAACTTCAAAGTAAGCTACTTCGAACTCACTTGTCGATTGTGAAACAGGCCCTAAGTGTGATTTTTTAAATGTGAATTAGATTAAATAAATTTGTAAATTTTGCAACTTTTTGATTTTTAAAATTCGAATGATTATTGTGTAATTATTCATGAGAAGTACATATATGGGGTTAGAGGTACTCAATTTGAATGAAACTTGGAACACAGATAACTTGCTCTGAATTAAAACCAGAATTGCTTATAACGGTTACCAGTACCTAGTAAAGGATAATGTGCTGTAGGATAATGTTAGAATCCGCGACTGTGAGAGCGAATAAAAAGGAGTTTGATGTTGTTTTTTTGTAAACATATTACATAAGGGTAACTTATTTACACCGGAACATTGAAATCGCAAACAACTCCAAAGCCGTTACGATAATGTCTTCTATAGTGTACTTTTCACTTCACTAACATAACACATTATTGTACTAAAGCGCGGTCTACCTACTGTGTTGAAGAACGTCATAACATTGACTTTACATTGTAATATACAATATGTCATGTGGGTTTTAATGTCTATGTCTGTCAGAGTCCGAATAGGCGTCGGAATGTGGAATGTAAGCTAACTCGAGATATATTGCGCGCGGCAAACAATGATATGACTAGAACGCGACAAAACGGCTCGGGTCCTGTAGTAAAATTGAAATAATGTGCGTGCGTGACGCACGTCGTCACGAAAAACGAGCCGTTGGGCCACGGTCGGCGCGACGTGCCTTCGTGCCAATGCGACGCATGCGCCACGCCACGCCACGCAATATTCCGACAACTTCGTCCGCGACCTTCCTGCGGTATGAGGCGGTGGCAGGCACGGGGCGCTCTTGGTGTTGGCGGGGGCGGGTAGATGCGGGGAGGGGCGAGTTTTCCCTCCTCTCCGCATCGCTTACCCCCGCTGGTATCTGGAGTGCCCCGTCCCCGCCACCGTCTCTCATACCGCAGGAGGTTCGCGCACGAAGTTGTCGGACAATAAGCGACAATGCGCCGTGCGTCAAACGCCGTCGTAAGTGCCAGCGAGACGCCATCATCGTCATGGGGACGCGACGCGCGCCGCGAATCCACGCATCTGCCGGCACCAGCCCCGCCGCGCCGCAGATAAACATCAGTTGTTCTCTCAACAACAATTAATGGTTATTTAACGGGTCTCAATTCAATTATCGTCTGGTGGATTGCATCGATAATTCCAATGGCCGAATTCCCAGTAGTTATTACTCGGGCGATACTTCATTTACGGCTCTCGCCGAGCGAGAGGCCGCGCCACATGTCCAATCGGCAACCATTGGGCATTAATAAATTCTGCAACGTACGTGACCATCGGAGCGTAAAAGTATGTTAATGTTACTATTCGATTTATAATGTTAACGGATAAAAAGCGTCACTTGATATTTTCTTAATTACTCACCCGGCGGCATTGCGTCGAGGCGCGACATTAATACGTGCCTATTATTTTCATGAAGCAATACTTTCCAAAGGTGATAATGTGCGAGTTGCTGACAAGAAGATGACTGTGTGTTGGGGACCGTAGTGAGTGAAATTGCTTGGCTATGGATTTAAATTCAAGAAAAAAAAAAGTCCACTCACGCGAATTTCGAGGCGCGAATGTTCGCTGTACGAGCCGTACATTGCTGGCGAATAGGCGCGGATTTATGGTCGCACAATCTAAGCTAACGCGTAGGAGCAATCGGCCGCGACGCGCCAAATTGAGTCGTGTTCCGTCTTAAATTATCGACAAGTTTCATAACAAGCGCAAAAGCAATTGCAATAATCGCTGCAAATTAATTGCCTACTGGCTCCGAAGGGGCGAGTAGGAAAACGGTCTAAGCGCCAGCGTATAGAACAAGGGCCTGGCAAGGGCGGATCCAGGGGGTCATGGGGTCTTTAGTCATGAACCCCTGGGCTGGGTCCAGGACTTAGGTGGACCACTGCTTAAAATTGTTAAACACAATGTTTTTTTAATTTAATATAATATCTACTTTTTACTTGTATCTGTTAATGACAGTTATTTTAGAGCCTTCCTCGATAAATGACTATCCAACACAAAAATATTTTTTTAATTTGACTCAGTAGTTCCTGATATTAGTGCGTTCAACCAACCAACCAAACAAACAAACTCTTCAGCTTTATAATACTTATTAGTATAGATTATCAAAATTAAATTACAACCTCTTGTGACTTGACCATGACTATGTGACCCCCCATTGGCAAGGCCAATTTATACGCGCGTCCGTACGGGCGGCTGCCCGGGGGCTGTTTGGCGTCGCCGTATAAATAACATTTAGCGGGAGGAGCGAGCCGCGGATTATGAGGTCGGAGGACTCAATTAAACCGCGCTACTGAACCCAACTTTTATTGTACCTTTCCCGTGAGCAGATTTTCAGATAAATGGACCCACTTTGTGCGCAACGGAAGCTCAACGTTCTCACGCAATTTTGTGTTTTAGCGTATATATAGATTCCGAGTGTGTTTTTCGATCGCTAGTTTTTCCACTTCCGCGCGCGGTTTCGTCAATCGCTATTAGGAATGGCACTAAAGACTAATGTTTCTGTATCTTTTACAAATAGACAACTTACAAACAAGAAAAGAAAGAACTGTACTAATTATGAAAATCAATGACAAGAAATTGCTGTTGCAAAAATTAATAGTTTATAATGCCGTTCATCAGCCAGTTAACTTTGTAAGTAATAAAAATCATTATTATTATTATGATAAAAAAATTGCACCCAATCTTATTACTTTATGTCAACGGCGGAGTAGTCAACTCAAGTATAGAAGCCATAATAGAAGTAATTATAGCAAGGCTCGTCGTCAGAAAGAAGATCTGAAATCTTTTGTTATAAGTTGTTAATGCGTTAGGACCATTTGCATTAGCAATGTCAGTATAATTCCCGTATACGTTACACTCACCAACAATGTTCTATCAGCCTCCATAATACTGACATATTCTCAGCATTTAAATACTTAAATAAGGTCATCAGTCATATAACATTGAATAAATTGCATAGAAATCGGCAGTATTTTTACAACACAAAGTAAAGTCAATAAAATATCCTCAAATAAAGTTGATAAGTGTACCCATATCACGATATACATACCCAGTATTGAAGACACTGGTGATGGTAATGAGGCATATTGCGTAGAAATCGTTAGTATATTTAGAATGATCGCCAATACAACACAAAGTAAAGTCAATAAAATATCCTCAGATAAAGTTGATAAGTGTACCCATATCACGATATACCTACCCAGTATTGAAGACACTGGTGATGGTAATGAGGCATATTGCGTAGAAATCGTCAGTATATTTAGAATGATCGCCTATACAACACAAAGTAAAGTCAAGTCGGTGAGTTTATGTCACGATATACCTAGTATTGAAGGTACCTACTGGTGATGGTAGCTTCAATCAGTAGCATAGTAATGAGGCCGATGGAGGCAGCGGAAAAAACCTGCCGATAAATTTCTCGGGTCCAGCTTGCGGCAAAGGTCCTGCTCGGATAATTGCTGTCGCCACTTTTTGCCGAAGATAATAAATTACAACTAATTTGCTCGAAAATAATTGAAGAATGTAAAACTTGGCGGCAACCGACCAATTTGCCGTTACAATTACTTGCCTACTATTAATTTGTAAACAAAAACCGCTTTGTGACGACGAGAATTAAACCCCAGGTGTGAGCGCTAATATTCATTCATAGTTGCGTGCTCGACATTTCTGTGAGAATTCAAGTTTAGCGTATCGTTGTGCAATGATATTGTTTATTTGTAGTAAGTTTATGAAGGTAAAAGAGATAGTAGGGAGGTATATACCTATGCATATTGTGGGACTGTATGTAGCAATGTACTGCGACTTTTGCGCCCGATAAATGGCAATAGGCTCGCCACCTATTACATCGGACCTAACATAATTGGCAAAACGTGGGTGCTAGTTCAACTCTGCCCACTATCCCTTTGGGGATATAGGCGTGATTTATATATGTATGTATGTATTTATGTATTTATATTGTGGGAGACGATAATTTAAAAGATATAGACTTACTGGCCCGAGTCAAAATGAGGGAGAATAAAGGCATTAAATGTAGTAAGGAAGCAGGATCCTGTAATCTTATAACATGAAGGCCCTATTGGAGGTGGCCTAAGGATGCCATATTATTGATATGGAATTGAAGAATATAGGGACAATAGGCCATAATCGACCATGCTGGGCCAGTGTCACCCATCCAATGGCTGGCCTAAGCCAACATTACTTAGTTTACGCAATCGCAGACTAAGCGCGCCCATGGTCGGAAGCGACGCCGCATGGAAGGCCGTCTCCGTCTTTTGCGAGGCGGTGATGGAAGTTAAAGAGGCCGAGGAGAGGCACAGGGAGAACGACCCCGATGCACATCCCCTCAGACGAAAGAGGACTGGACGTCGTCGGCGCAACTACATCAGTAAGATCGTCCCTTAAATAAGTGGCACAGTGGACATTGGGCGGGACAATTATCATTCCCAATGCCCAGGTCTGTGACCGAAAGACGGCGCGGCGGCATACATGTTCTTCGGTATGCCGCGTATATAGTGGAGCGGGGGTTATTTGGGTAAAAGCCACGCTGAGACCCTTCCCCCGTTACACAGAAGACGGAGAACCAGGGAAATTTTTAGTGGGTAGTTCCGGCTCTATACGCCGGGGAGTCCCACACACCCCCATGGCCTAAGACTCGAGGCCGTGGGAAGTGCGCAAATTGCATTTTTTTACACTAAAAAAAAAGGTAAGCGCGCTAAGTCAATACGATAACGAGCTTTTCTGAAGTACCTATACCTGCAACCGTTATACAAGCAGATAATCAACTTATAAGTTCACCATTTTGAAATAGACTTACTGAATTTCCAGATGTAACAGAAAATACATAAGCAAACAAATAGATTCAAATGAAAATCCCTCCAATACTTATTCAATTAAGTGTATGGCCACCCCAAAGACCCTATAGTGGCCAATTTCAATCTGATAAGCGCCTTTCTGTACTCTTAATAACGAGTTGGATTACATAGGTCTCGTCGGAGTTTGGCCGTGACTTCAGATATTAGTGATTAGTCAGACCAATTTGTATGTCCAAGGAATTATACTTAAGAAGGAATAAATAAACATATTCAATGTCAATTAATTAAACGAATTTAAGTTGTAAAATTCGTATCGCACATTTAAAATACCATCACAATGTTGAAGGAACGGAAATCAAGCGCAAATCGGTCAATGTTTACAGTGGTTAATTGAAGTTGACAAAATCAATAGAAAAATCTAAAATAATCTCGTCGTAGCAAACATCACAGCCTCAGCGGCCAATTGTCCGATTACTGATAACTATTTCTTAAGCAATCTTCAAATTTAAAAGTATTTATTAGGAAATTAATAAAACTGTATTTAAATAAAGATGTTGAAATTGCATAAATTCTCTGTTTTATTTAAGTTCTATACCAAAAGCGCCATCTGTTTTCCATTTAGTAGTACTCGTCATTTGCAAAGTTTTGTGAGTATTTCCACTCCCTACCAATAGATGGCGCTGGTTTGCAAAGAAATTTAAAAAAAGGCCAGTGTGTCCCACATTGGACTTACATATTAAAATTAAAATAAGGTATTATACATTCAAGTATTTAATCTAAGTTAATTAGATATGTATCATTGTTAACATATAATTATGTTCTATAACCTATGCAATGTATATTATAAGAAGCGGGCGGAAACATCGTATTTACACAGACGTCACGGGTGGGAGCCATCGAAATGGCTATTTTAGTTTTTACGGTAATAAGGTTTAATTAATTATATTAATTCATATTTCGTGAAAGGTCTTATACGGAGTGTAAATTGGAAAACTGTTAATAAGCACAATACACTAAACTGTCTAGGTATTACCGGCGTTTACCATTTTTTTTCCATATTATACAGCCAATAGAATATCCGACTGTACAAAGCTGTCAAACACCTTTAATCGAATGTCAACCTTAACGTTTGCTAAGCAAAGCACAAAGTCGGTATTAAATGTTAAACGTTCTGTGGTACCTTGCCGTTGACTGTACATCAATGTCTTATGCAGCGACGCGAAACGCATTATTGGCTTTGAGTTTGCCGCAATTAATACAAAAGTGAGTGAAGTGTGTGGAAAAAATCTCAAGAATACACGAGTCGCTTACAAAGGAATGTTACGCCATAATTTCCTAACGTTTGTTTGGTTTTCATTCAATGAACCAATATGAGAAGGCTATTAACCAGCAACAGCCGGCCAGTCTACTTGAATGGTCAATTGCATACGCTCAATTAGACGGAAAATTGTTATGAACTGCCATTGTGAGCGTAATTTTGTTCTGATTCAAATGAAGGGTTCAATTGTAAATCAAGCCTAAATTAATCAGTACCTAGCTACTTTTTAGATAAATAAAAACCATAACTTGTTTACTTAAAACAAGAAAGTGTAATAAAATTTCGTAAAGTGTAAAGAAAGGTTTCTTTAAATTGAACATACACATTGATGAATGTACTGTACTTTTATATTAGTATTTTATTTACATTTAATTTAAATCGACATAAATATAATCAACGTTTTCTTATATCTAAGCCATAAACATAAAACCTTAAGAAATATAATGTAATAACTAAAATATGTTATTAAAAGTAGTCCCTTTAGGCAAGGTTCCGAAGATACTGGCAGCGTTCCCCCTTTGAATGGCTATACTTATTCTTTGTCCGAGGTAGCTGCCAGCTCTTCGGTCTCCTGTGACGTCGACTAACCTTTTTGCTATTTCTTTATAAAGTCTTATAGCACTAGGACCCCACGGACCAAGGGTCTCGACACCGAATGGGACAAAATCATATTCGGAGCCTAAACCCCTGTATTTGCAGGCCTTAGCTTTTTCAGCCGCTGAATGTACTATAATTACGATAAATTTCTGATTTTAGATTATTTATATTGAAAAACTGCTCGTCTAAGATGGGTGGAAATCTTTAGATATATATTATATTCATCTGACAGTCTATTTGTTCTAATTGAAGAATGCTGAATATGCAAATCGAATCCGAAACAATGTACTATCTAAAGATCCATCGCAGTTAATATTTCACGTGGCATTTAAATAACAACAGTATTAAGTACATTATTTTGTCAACACAATAGGTACCGACACATGTAAAGTAATGAATTTTTACATACTTATCAGCTTTATTATTATTAATCCAGTTTCGCTCTAAAAATGTTGCGTTGCAGAAAAAGAAGACAATTGGTGATTAATTAAAGACATTTGCACAAAATCCACGGAATTTGCGGATGAAATTATCGTCTCCGCTAATGAGCAAGTGTGTGTAGTATTTTAATAGCGTACCTACCTTCGACAAGGAAATTGTTCGTGCTACTTGCATTTTGGAATGTAGAAGGCTATCTATCTTGACATTTTTCACAGAGCAGTTGCATCTCTTAATGCTGATGTAGGTTCTTGTTTAGAAGATAGGTTATTGGTAAATACATGCATATTTATGTCGCACCTTTCTCCCACATGGGTGAGCCGAGATCAGTTCTTACCGCTTGCTACGAATCCTTGGTAGGTACCTACATAATGCTTTCGCTTCATCCAATCTCATTAACCTGCTCACCAGTGGCGGAGCGTCCATATAACCCGATTCCCAACAGCCGTACCAAACGAGCGAGCATAAAAAAATCATTACCATAATGCAAGTACAATACCATTTTATAAACAAATAAAAAAAATCCACCAATAAAATCTTATCATAACAGTATTAAACGCGCGCGAAACAATATGCAACACAGGTAGGCATACAATTCGCTCCCGCTCTCTAGATTCCTTCTACTAACTCGCTAAATATCGAGTTATGGACGGGACGGCTGCACGCACACAGACAAGCGTAGTCTTGTCAGGCGCACGCAACGAGAAATAGTACCTAAAGATTGCCTACAAGCCGGCATCAAGCCGGCATTTCGGCAGCCTACGCGCTTAAGCATCGATACACTACCACACGCACACATTAGTAATAAACTCCCACGAAAATAAGTTCCGTCAAAAGTAAATATTTTAGATCTTATAACAATAGCCATAAAAGCGGAATTTCTTTTGTGAACTGCACTCAATATCGCGGTCGAGCGCCGCTCCAACAAGCTGCTCCGGAGCGGGTTGCACATCGTCCTTCCCTTTTTAACACGGCTTTTGTTTGTATAATGATCTCTCTTTCTGGCCTTGCTGAGAAATACTCATGGCGGCTTCTGTCATGCCCACAGACGCGAGCGAGGTTATTCTGTTTTGAAATTTGCTTGCACTCACATAAACTTATCGTAATTAATTAGTTTTATTGTATTTTTAGCAGTAATTCAGTGAAATAGTAAAATTTATTTGAAATACCTATGTTGTTGTTTTAAAGGTGTATTGTGATTTTGTGAATTGTGTAGTGTAGCTCTGCAGGGATTTAATTGGTATGTTTTAGTTTTTAAATAATTTTGGTTTATTCTCTCTCGGCACAATAATGGCCGCTTTGATGCACATAGATTGTCCGATTTCTTGCTAAGTGAAGGAAAGCAGTTTACAAAGTTGTCCTTTGAAAATAAAAAATATGTCATACAGTTAGGTCGAGCTCGTCCAAATATGTCAATAGATTACAAGCGTAAAGACGGTTTTTTCAAGCATTTCCACAGTCAACTTTATGATAAATATAGTTGGCTTACAGGCAGTTGTTTAATAAATAAAATGTTTTGTTTTCCGTGTCTTTTGTTTTCTGATTCAAGTAGCGTTTGGAATCGAACGGGATTTTCTGATGTTAATAATTTATCAAACTCTGCTAAAAAACATGTTCAAAGTGAGAAACATATGCATAGTTGTTTAGCGTTGCATGAATTTGGAAATAGTAGAATAGAAAACTATTTTAACAATAATTTTGACGCTCATAATCGCAAAGTCGAGCGTAATCGTATTCTGTTAAAACGTTTCATAGACACAGTTGTTCTCTTAGGTAAACAAAAATTAGCATTTCGCGGGCACGACGAAAGTGTAAATTCGGATAATCGTGGTAATTATACTGAAACATTATTATATTTGAGTAATTATGACTCCGTATTAGAATTGCCGTGTGGTGACGGCAGAGTAGAATACAATTGTCACCACCCCAAATCTCTCCCGTGGGTGTCGTACAAGGCGACTAAGGATAAATCAGTGATGAGGAATGGGCAGCAGCGTTCCTCTTATACCATCTAGCTATATACCTACTGCGACTTTTGTGCTCGATAAATGGCAATAGGCTCGCCACCTATTATTACATGGGACCTAACATAACTGGCGAAACGTGGGTGCTAGTTCACCTCTACCTACCCCTTCGGGGATATAGGCGTGATTTATGTATGTATGTATGTATTAGAATCTCACTTTGAAAAATGTTACAATGTGTACAAATTACGAGCTTTAAAGAAAGTTTCTGCGAGTACCTATTTTTTGTGGGTCCTAATTTTTACTGTGGCTTGCCTAACTTTTTTTTTCACGCCACGCCACTGCTGCTCACACAACACGTCCATCGGTTTTAGACACTCGACTTGCCTTTTTTAATAAGTTTTCAATTTTATTTTGGAATAGTCCTAAAGCTGCTCTCCATACATTTTTGACTTAAAAATCACCGTAGTCGCTCTCCTTTCACTCCTTCTGTCTACGTGACCAAAACTCAAACAATAGAAAAATGCTGCAACTAAGCACTACGGATATTATTAAGTACCTTGGTACTAAAATGATAATTCATTTGATGATCTAGCTTATAAAGGTTCCTTATTAGATAGGTATGGGAACGTTTCATGACTCTACATCTGGATATTTGAGTCACACACTATGCCTACTTTCGGCATGTCCAGGTAAGTTTGGGCTGGAGCTGTGGGGAACTCGAAGGTTGACTTAATTGGAGTTCATATAAGGTATGTATTACATTCTACTGGTTTTGGACAATACTCATAATTGCAGGACGAAATGAGAATCAACAGCATGCGTAGTTTACGAGGTACCTACAGTTATCTCTCAGCCAAGTCAAACTATAAAAAAAATGTGAAATTTTATGCGTGGATTGAATTTCAACTGTTATTCAATGACTTAAAGTCTGATATTGATCAGAAGACCTACCTGAACGCATAGTCATAACGATACGTGATGAGGCGAATTTTAAATGTTTAATATTGTCAAGAGTAATTTACTAAGTGGGCACAAAAACCCATTAAGTTGACAAATCGCAAATCGGCTGATGATTGCATCAGCTTTTAAACGTCCCTAATTTAAGCTCTTGGGTTCAGGTTTTTCCTATTAATAGAAGAAATTTAGGGAGGGTGGGCCATAGACCACAAACGATCGGTGGTAGGTATTAAATACCGCACATGCAGTGAGACTGACAACTTGCCGTACCCCCTGAACACGGAGGAACTGATAATGATAATTCTTATGTTCACGCGTTCCAATGACCGACTTTCTTTATTTTACGAATCGCATGTGCTATTGAGTTTCACGTGAAATCGCAAGCAGGCGGATCGAAATAATTCAATTCTCACTCGAATAGCATAGCTCTTAATACCCACATGAAAGGTGTCGAATCAAATGGCATTTTTTTGCTCCTCATTGCCCAGGTAGTGGTCAAAATTAACCGAGGCAAACCATTTTTATGGGGGATTGTAAATAAGGAGACTTCAAGCTCGAATCACCTTTACCTGTCAATGTAACTTTATCTGATGGAAATCACTCCTAGAGGCGCCAGTTGTTTTTTTTGTACGCATCCGCGCGGGTCCACGCTACAGAAAAAGTTTGGGAGATCGCTGGGACTGTTTGTGATATTAAGCTCGCGACATAGGTGACGGTGTTAAACTTAGCAGATGTTCGGTTGGGTAAATATAAATATTATCGGAGTGGGAGTGTCCGAGGACGCCTCTTTCCATTGTCTAAGCACAGACAATTACCTACGACAATTAAATAGTGTTGCATCCGACTCGATTGTTCATTGGTAAGAATTGTTACGCTCCGTGGTTTGTTATTGTTTCACGCCTGGCATTTGTTTTTAGAGAAATTTCATTTGATATTAGGTGACTGTTAAAGATCCCTCATGCCACAGGGAAACCTTAATTACCTAATCTGCCCTCATAAGTCAAAATACAGTAGTATCTACATATCTCAAAATAATATCTTATTGTATTGTGTTGTAGCTTAATCATTATCTAATAGACGCTTCTCAAATTTTGAGCACTGCTTATGAAGTTAAGTGGATGGTGGAATACCTGTCAGTATTTGTATGGGAAAACGTCAATTTTGGCAATATTTAAATGAAGCAGGACTCACACTTTGAGTAGCGTTTCTGTTTCTGGGGTTAGTCATATAGGTTAACTTAAAAAATATAAAGTCCACTAAAAAAATGCGTACCGTATCTCAATTCTATCTAAAATTACATAGCAACTTGGAGGTAGGGTAGGTATTGAATGAACTGATCTAAAACGACAATAGGTACTTGTACCTATTTAATTGGAAGTTACTAGATACTGTTGAGCTTCTTGGCTTATGATATTATTAGGTTAATATTAATAAAACAATTGATCATTATTCACATTTTTCACTATTGGGTACTTACAAAAAATACAATTATTAAATTTTATGAACTGGAAAATAATTGTTTTGAGAAACTCAAATACCTAATTGGTGTGCATTGCAAGATATTTTGCGAATTCCCAATAAGATTATGTTTGTACAATTGCGTGATAATATTATTACATTATCAGTTTATCACGCAATTATAACAAGTTATACTTAAATTAACATTAACAGAATTTGGAAATTTCTTAATTTAATATGGTTAGAATAATAACACACCTACACTAACTCCCGCACTCAGAGACGTCAATTCACGATAATGAGTACTTACTTAATGTCAAAAAATGACAATTCCAAACTATTCGTTATTCTTGCTGGGTCTATGATGTACATACATACATAAATCACGCCTATATCCCCGAAGGTGCAGGCAGAGGTGAACTAGCACCCAGTCTATGATGTAAATTCAATTTTTTTTTTTTGACATTAAATACTCATTCAAGTTAATTGACGTCTTTGAGTGCGACAGTTAGTACTATCAATACGGAGGTAAAGATTGTATTTATACAAATTCTTAATCGTAAAAAGCCATAGTTAATCGTATATTATACTCTAAGGTTAGTATAATATACGATTAACTATCAGATAATAATTATTAAAATGATGACTATTCAATTCTTAACACAGAAACATTTGTAGAGCGAAGTGTTCTGTGTACAAGTAGTCCTTTTTATTGCAAAAAATAATGCAACTAATTCCTAATTGAATAAATTAACATTAAGCGCAGCTAGACATCGATACGAGTAGACAGATGTACTTCCACAAGTTCTACAAGCGTGGTACACTATCTTTTATATATTAATTAAGATCCCATTCCAACTTAAGATGGTTGTAATTAAGGCTACTAAGTGCCGACGGCGCGAGCGACAAAAGGTTATCAAAATTGAATGCCAGCGGTTAAACAAGCTATGCAATTTACCAGCCCATATAAAGGTTTAATTACCCTCTTTCAGATGAGGTAATGAAAAATGTGTATTTAATTTTTAATACATAAATTTTCTATGCTATTAAATAACGTATTGAGACACAAATGCCTACAGCACGGCCATCGAATTGCTTAACAAAAAGTTTGGCAGAGCGATCCCAGACTGGCCGAAAGGGCCTGGCTTCGAATCCTAGTAGAGCAAATGATTGTGGAATGAGTAGTGTACGTGACTCTTGTTAATTTCTTCTCTCAATCTCTCTCTGTCTTTTGTAGATATATACAACCGTCGTCTTTGGGTTCAATGATTAAAACACACTGAAGTATTTCTTTAGAATATTTTTAAGTTGTATCTCTTTGTATTCAATAAGCGATATGATATTATTATGGCAAAAATATAATTTATTTATTAAATTGACATTTAAAAGTTGGTATGATTAATTGAATGTATTGGGCTTAATTATAGGGTCCATCCAGTTTTCTTTCTTTTTTTAGTTCTACAATAGAAAACAAATACTCAAATAGGTAAGTTACTAATGTAAGTCAGACTGTAAGCTTTATTTGTGTACGGATAAAGTCTTTTCTACCTAATTACCGGATTCCGAAATACAGATCGACCCATAATTGAAAAGGATCGGCGGTTCGAATGCAATAGGTATTCCTTTGTATTTTGTTAGACTTCTTTTAAGCGTTTACTCCCCATTCATTTGATGCTAATTCTAATTCTCTGACCCTTAATCAGCCAAAAGGATTTATTTTATCACTTTTAATTCCTAAAAAAGACTCATTTATTGAATGTTAAAGAAATGAGCTTTTTATTTTCAATACTTTATTAGTGGTGGCCATTTTTAATATGATTTTAGCCAATTATTAAATAGGTAGGTACCTACATTGATATTCATAAATGCTTAGGTACCTAAGTATATACAATGAACAATTTGTAATTGTAGTATATTAGGTAGGTTTGTGATGCAAATACCTACTCATTAAGGGATAAGTTTGTTTTGATTCTTGGCTCATTCTTAGAATTTTTCTAAATGACACTACCCCTTAATCATCCCGTGGTGCCTAAATATGAATAGTAATACCGTAGCTGCGTTATAAGATTCATATTACGTCATTAAAACACCAAATTCAGCATCTTTATAGTGTTCTATATAGTAGGATGTCCCTACCTATATCTATTCCACCTAATAAAAACATACAATACAGAAAACTTTTCTAACTTGTATTGCACACTAATCAGACGCGTTCGTACCTAAGTTTGTTTGTTCATTTGCACTATTTTGCATCTAGATATCATCATCATTAGTGACTTCTATTACCTATAACCCCACTGCTAGGGTAGGTACCTACAGTTAGTACTGGTCTTTCGTATTGATGAAAATAATATATAGGTACGTGTAGGTAGAATGGGCCGCAGGCAGAAGAATGTTAAGTATGAACGTGGAAGGATGTAGAAGGAGAGGAAGACCAAAGAAAAGATGGATGGATTGTGTAAAGGAGGATGAGAAATTAGTGAAGGATAGAGAGGAGTGGAAGAAGAAAACACGTTGTGCCGACCCCGCCTAGAGCGGGAGAAGGGCATGAAGAAGAAGAAGAAGGTAGAATGGGCCATAAACAACCAACGCGGCCCTGGTGCGGGTTGGTGGGCATAAATTAAAAGAAAATTAAATTAAGTTTAGGTGCCCAATAAACAAGGCATACTACCTGCTTAGTGGATTAGAGTTAGTATTTATTGCCTATATTGTCACGAATCTGAGCTATGAACCTAGCTTATGAGCAAATAGGCCTACTTTAACGAATCTGTAATATACTTGGTTTAGGGGTATGGCATATGTAATTTACAATTCTATAAATTCCTAAAAAAGGGGTTAAACATTTTGTTAGCTATAATTATGAACAAATGAGTTCATGTACACATAGATAGCTACAGTAATCCATATAAAATGGGTTTGTCTCTACAACTTGCAGGTGTTTTAGGAATAGAATTTACCTACCAATCTTATAAAAACTATTATTAGGCATCTAAATAGTTACCTACCTATGCAGGTAGGTAGGTATCTACTAGGAACTTAGATACTAATAAACCTGCAATTATAACACTGTACACACTGTGGAGGTAACAATTTGTGACTAAGCGTATTCCTACAGGTAAATTATCTAGCTAATTAGCCTGAAGGTCGACTTGAGCGCTGGTAGGTAAGTGTTTACACATGCAAAGTAAACAATTTTCAATTATATCAACGCCAATTGTCAAGTTACATAGATTATGTCAATGCAACTTCGCGTTTGAGGGTTAAGAATTAGCTAGGGCTTACGAAACCAAGAAAAAAGCTTAGGTGGGACTTTAATGTGTACAAACGAGGAGAAATCAAAAGAACCTTCGTCTTTTTAAATCCCATTGTGAACCCAAAGCATGGAAAACTGCTATTGGTTGTCTTTTTAGATCCCATTGTGAACCGAAGCATGATAAACTGCTATAACCAAGCGAAACGGGCTCAATTCCATCTAGCTTCGTCTCCAATGCATCATAAGCCTAAGGTTAATCCACAAACACACTACTGACCTGCGAGGCGGGCGGATAGGAATAGCCGAACTGCGCATACGCTGCCATCGGGACGATCATATGGGCGGCTTCACACAAAACACTGTCTTTCAAAGTCTTAGCACGGACGTACAAGTTTCCTTATTACTAGATGGTGTGAAATTAAGTTAACGTATCACAGTTGGTTGGGTGCGCGGCGGCTGCGCGGCGCGCTGCCATCCCTGCGCGTCAGCGGGCCGGTGCGCGCGCGCTTCGCATGCCGGAGGTCAGTGTGCGGCCGGCCTAAACCTTGTTCACGCTTTCGAGTCTCGACACAGACTGGCGCGCGGCCGACGCCCGCCGCCCCTCCGCTGTAGGCTAGCGCCAATCAAGCCCCTCCCAGTAGGCGGTGCTTGCGGCTACCCGCCAATGCCTAACGCAATCTTCCGTCCTTTTCGAGACACAAACTTGAATAAAGGCACCTGATTCGCCAGCTGTATCCCCTCCAGTGAACAGGCCCCGCCTACTAGCGGAGACGACGCCCACGCGAGGGTGGGGCGCGGGAAAAAAGCGGCAGAGTCGGCTCAACTTGATCATGTTTATGGGTTTCCGCGGAGACAGTCCGCCAGCTCACTACCACGGGCAAACAAATCTCTAGTGGCAAAAAATGGCTCGGCCGGCGACAAGTTGTTTCACCTCGTCAGATTTACGAACATAGCCGCGTAGAGTTAAGAATTTACTTTATTGGCTCTACCGACTCTACCTGTGCCGCCGCTGAAGAGCTGCGCAGTTTGTCTTTAGAATTTCCCTTGCATGGCAAGTGTTTTGGCGTGGTGTTGAATAAAACTGACCTACTATGATGTTATGAGTTGGAATTTTTGTGATGACTTAAAATGGCTAATTCGATAAGCTGATATTAGATATTATAGATATATTAGATATTAGTGGCCGTGTGGTGACGGCAGAGTAGAATACAATTGTCACCACCCCAAATCTCTCCCGTGGGTGTCGTACAAGGCGACTAAGGATAAATCAGTGATGAGGAATGGGCAGTAGCGTTCCTCTTATACCTACTACCTAGCAAAGTACTGCGACTTTTGTGCCCGATAAATGGCAATAGGCTCGCCACCTATTACATGGGACCTAGCATAATTGGCGAAGCGTGGGTGCTAGTTCACCTCTGCCTACCCCTTCGGGGATATAGGCGTGAATTATGTATGTATGTAGATATTAACGCAACAGACCCGCTCTCTATAAAATATTTGAACTTGAACCTTAGGCTCGAGTTCACCAACACGTAAAACAAGCCATTAAAAGATAACCGTCAGTTTTTGACAGTTCTTCCATACGACAAAATGTCAAAAAGTGATTGTTAAATATTAATCGCCCGTTTAAGCGTTGGTGAACTTAGACGTAGAGCCATAAAAATATTCTCAACTAACCGTTTCTTGCTGAAACACTAAGTAGGTACCTAGAGGTATTATCTATCTTAGTATCTAGTACTAGTATCTAACATTTCTCTAGATAGTAGGTACCTACAAGAACTCTACCAGTCTACAGGGTCTTTGAAACTAAGTAGATATCTATCTATCTTGCTAATAGAGCAAGGAATTGTAGCACAGCGTTTGAAGTTGAAAGCACGCGGAGTTCGCTGTCTGAAAACGTAGGTAGGTTATGAAATCCTGTTCACTGAAGTTTCAGTGAGCGAGTAACAGGTGGCGCCAGCGTTGCCGTTGCCATAATCATCCCACAGCGCCCTTGCTACTTGCACCTATGATATTGCTTCGAAATAGAGTTTTAACATGAGTAAGTTAGGTAGTTTTTCTTTCCATAATAGGCACCAACAACCGTGAATATTGTACCTACTTAAGCTCAGATTTGGGCGGATTTCTTCGGTGTTTTGAATTAAGGTAGGTAACTATTCCTACCTAATAAAATATACCCACCTACCTACCTATTTGTAGGTAAATATTTATTTTCTAAGAAATACATTTTATGGGTTTTCCACAAAATCCTGTGTAGAAGAGTAGGTAAGAAATAATTTTCACCACTCAAATACTTCGGTCTTTATATGATTTAATCACGTAGGTGACAATATCTGTCTAGGTAGATTAGATACCTACTAAATAGATACCTACCTACTACAAACTGTCAAATTTTCCCAACGCCTACAACTTAGATATTTTATTTTATTATTACCTATCAAGTTGGTATGTAGGTAGGTAAGTATAATAGGTTCCTACTAATATGCCTATATTAATAAATATATGTAGGTATTTTTTTAAAGTGTGTATATAGGTATTACCTATCCTATGCGTTCGATAGATTGTCCACTTGGGTAGGGAGGCTGAACCCTGGCGCCCCTTACGGCTGCTTAACTTAAAAGGCGCATAAACTTATTCTGGTGTTTAACTGTCCAAGTCTTACCTACTTTAACCGACAGCCTTTAGCGCCGAGTTTAAATTTGTAAGTTTGACTACTTTGATGTTTGACTGTTTAAAATTAGTAGCAGGTACCTACTTTCGTCGGAATCAGGTGGTGAAAATGCCCAAGATTAACCGCTACGATTTGGTCCACACTTAGATTCATTAGATACACTAGCTGCCTATTTGATTGGTTAAAGCAGTGATAATGCTGGGTACCTACGAGTAAGAAATCATCAGAAGAAGGTACCTTTAGGTAATATCGTTTACATAATAGGTATAGGTACCTACCTACTTCAGATGTGTTAAAGTAAATTTTGGCACCCTGTAATTAACATACTATCCTTTATTTTAAAAAATATATGTTTTTTGTTTATTTTAATTTAAGTAAGTACTTAATTATTTTAAAAATATAATTATTTTTACCGTGTATAACCTCTTAAGTGAAGTCAGAGAGCTTGAGCATATACCTATCTAATATCTAGTAGGTTAACAACTACCGATCCCAGACTCTCCCCGCTTGAAGGGCTAGGGGAACACCGAAGTGGTTTAGTGGGTATTCCCGACTCGAAAGAGTCGGGCAAACCCCACACACGTCAGCCGCTTAGCTAGCGGCTGATATGGTGCCGAACGCAGTCCACTCCGTAAAAAAAAAAAAAAAAAAGGTTAACAACTACCTACCTATTATGAATTCAACTCGTGGGTTTTAAACATATATAGATATAGATATACTATATAGATATTAATTAACTATTAGTACCTAGTACTACCTACGACGATTTGAGCTTCTGGCTTAGGTAAAGCTCACGTTCTCTACCGGGCAGGGACACAGTTTTAAGACAGCTTGTGGCAACTCTATTGCATTTTTAATCGTACTCTTAATAAGTAACATTTAGGTAATTTAATTTATGCGATCAACACTCCCTGTGTTGATCCAGAGAGAATCAAGGAGAGAGACGGTCAGACGATAAGATAAATTTACGCTATTCGTCAATGCTTATGTACCTAATTAACCATTTACAATAAACAAGCAGGTAGTTGTTCGTAGAACAGACGAAAGTTACCTTCTATAATAGCTACCTACCTACTATAATTCGTAGATTAGATACCTACGTAGGTATTGTTGTGTATCTTAGGATTTGCTGTGAAGCTTTAAAGCTTTTAACTACGATAGAATATTACAAGCACAAAATAAACAAACATGTTAGAGAAATAGAAGCAAAACTATAGGTAGGTACCTATTATGTTCTTTTTCAGTAATGAATTATGACATAAAATTATAAGTCAAGAATTTTTTTTTTTTATTAACAAGAGCGCAAAAAAGGTGAGATGAGTGAGATTTCCTCATATTCTCCACCCCTAGACGCTTGAACTCAACAAGCGGATATGTATTATGGATCGGACGAGTCAGCACACCACTAGCCTAGCCAATCTTATAGCGACTATCTTATAGCGACTATCCCCGAAGGGGTAGGCAGAGGTGAACTAGCACCCACGTTTCGCCAATTATATTAGGTCCCAGGTAATAGGTGGCGAGCCTATTGCCATTTACCACAAAAGTCGCAGTACATTGCTATGGCTAGGTGGTATACGAGGAACGCTGCTGCCCATTCTTCATCACTGATTTATCCTTAGTCGCCTTGTACGACACCCACGGCAGAGATTTGGGGTGGTGACAATAGTTTTCTACTCTGCCGTCACCACAGGGCTAATAGGCTATAGGTAAGCAAAGTAAGGTACCTATAATAGGTAAGTAAGGTAGGTAAGTACCTAGTTCGTAAGTTAATTAAACGTGATGTTGATAGACGAACGCTACAAGGCAGTGGGAACTTGCGACCCAGGTGCAGGTTCACTTCGGTGCCCCTTTAAACACGCATTAACGGTCACATCCACAGCCCGCTTCCCCTCTCTGCCTAGTCAAATTGATAAGAGATAACTTATCCTAGTTCAGTAAGCAGTTCGTGAGGTACTGATCTAGTAATTGTACCTAGAGCGTTGTAAAAACAATTAGAAAATTATATAAGAGATCGTAGAATATTAGGTACCTCTTCAATCAAATAGATTGGACAAACTGCTGCACTCATAGACGTCAATTAACGTTAATGCCCACTTACTGTCAAAAAATGACAATACAAAACTAGTCGCTGTTCTTACCGGGTCTATGGTCTAGATTTGAATGAAACTTTTTGACATTAAGTAGTCATTAAAAGTTAATTGACGTCTCTGAGTGCGGCAGTAACTTACTAAGTGACGACCGCTCCTCAATATGTGAAGTAATGTCATCCTCATTATATATAGTATCAAATAAATGAGTACGAGATTATGAAACATAATTGTAAATAGGTAACCTTAATTTTATTATGTAACTCGAAATAGAACATGCCGCATAGTCTTGTCGTAGGTACTCTAGTAGAGTGCGGTAAACATAGATGCACTTTCTTCCTTATTTTCATGATATTTCATTAACTGGAATCGAACATTAAGTAGGTAGGTATATTAAACAACGGGGTAAGCAAAATTTCGAAAAATTATTGTCCATTATTGTCCTGATGTGGAAATGAAACCCGGGTCCACAATCCGGGCGCGGCTATCAACATTTATTATGACCTCATTATCTTTGTAAATTGTTTTTGAAATGTTAGATTGTGTGTTACCTACTTCAGTTCAAAGCGTAGCCTTATGTTCAAATAAAAAACAAGTAAAGAGTATTTAGATTTTGAGACTCGCTGCCGCACTCAAAGATGTCAATTAACGTTAATGAGTAGAAAAAATGTCAACTGAACTATTACTCGCTATTCTTGCCGGGTCTATCTACCTATGGTCTAGATTTAAATAAAAAATGGACATTAAGTACTCATAAAATTAAATTGACGTCTCTGAGTGCGGCAGTACCTAAGTGCTAAATCAGGCTACAAATTAGGAAGTCGAGCTCGACTTCCTTCGTGATTTGGAATGGCGGACTTTATCATCGATGATTCACTAAAACACCTAAGAAAAAGGTCAGTGGCCTCTATAATAATTGTAGTAGAAAATTGGTGAGCAAATTATGTATCTACCTGCCTGTATAAATACCTTGTACTACCCCCAGGCGTAACTACGCGTAGCGAGGTAGCCCATCGACCGTGATGGCGCGTATAGGCACCAATATTGCCTTAGGATACATCAAGTAACGTTGTTATTTTATCTTTTATGACTATTATAGCATTGGGCACTATCGATCTTAACGATTTTTACTACCATTTTCTTAGTTATATACCGCACTCAGAGACGTCAAATAATGAGTACTTAATGTCAAAAAAGACAATACAAAACTAGTCCCTATTCTTGCCGGTTCCTATGGTCTAGAATTAAATGATTTTTTTTTAGTTTTAACCTACTCATTAAAGTTGATTGACGTCTCTGAGTGCGGCAATATAACCTTTATTAAGAATAGAATGAATTGAGAATAGAATTAATAGAGTTTCAAATAGATTTACTGCCGCACTCAGGGACGTCAATTAACTTTAATGAGTATTTAATGTCAAAAATTTTCATTCAAATCAAGACCATAGTCCCGGCAAGAATAGAGACTAGTTTTGAATTGTCATTTTTTGACGTTAAGTACTCATTAACGTTATTTGACGTCTCTGAGTGCGGCAGTTAGTCATATAAATTATTATCGGTCAAGAAGGTTAGGCCTTACGGATTTTATTTGGGCTAATGAGATTATAGGTGACCCTTCACTTCCTCGCTACAAAAGCACCAGCTAATGTTCAGTCACTAGATAGGTGATTGAAAATTTGCTAGTGGAGTGCTGTCAACTACAAATGTCGCGCATACAGAAACACTAGGCAATTTGATATAAAAATGGTAGTCACCTCTCCTCAATTCCCCCAGTAGAGTCGCACAAGGTGGCTTACTGCCGCACTCAGAGACGTCAAATAACGTTAATGAGTACTTAACGTCGAAAAATGACAATTCGAAACTAGTCGCTATTCTTGCCGGGTCAATGGTCTAGATTTGAATGAAAACTTTTGACATTAAATACTCATTAAAGTTAATAGACGTCTCTGAGTGCGGCAGTAAGGGTATTATCAAAGAAGAATGTACAGAAGCGTTCTTGTTATGCTACGTAGCTGTGGTGGTAGATGGTGATAGATAGGCTCGCCCCTATAAAGTGGGAACTAACATAGTTGGTAGATTGGTGAAATACACCTCTACATCATACCCCTCTATGTGGAAAAATTGAAAATGATTTGGGGATATAAATAAAAATTACACTCGGCACTCATCAAGTTTTCAGCACATTAAACATTAACGTGGAAACAAAATATCTGGTTCTGTCTTACCTACTAGGTACAAGCATTTAAACACACCGCCGTAGGTACCTACCTACTCAGAGACGTCAATTAACGTTAATGAGTATGTACTTAATATAAAAAATGTCAATTCAAAACTAGTCGCTATTCTTGCCGGGTCATGGTCTAGTTTTGATTGACATTTGTTTGTATTAAGTACTCATTGACGTTAATTGACGTCTCTGAGTGCGGCAGTTAGTAGGTAGTTTATTTTTTATTGAATTCTCTTTCAATTTGATTAACTCGATGTTTTGTGGTTGGTTTCCATGACTACCAACTTAAACACACGATACAACAGAACTTTAATTGTATAGAAGAACAAATCAATTATTTACTTATAATACAAACAACTTAATTGTATGAAATTGACTAAGAAGCGCTAGCAGCTGAATATAAAAAAAAATACTAAGAATATATAAAAATAAAACTGAGAAAGTAAATGTTACCTGCAATAGCAATGCTATTATATTTAAAAAGAGGTAGATAGGTTACTTGCATGCAAAAAGTGCGACCCAAAAAGTAGGCTAATTAGCCCACCCGAGCTCAGTCTCGCGATGACAGCGAATGCGGTGATTGCTCCCGATATTTATTACAAAAATGCCGTCTTACGTTAAGCGACGCTGTAACAACTTCACTAATAGACTTCCAAAAGTCTGGGGATTACTTATCATGCGCGTAGTATACATTTTTATTTGATTTTCGTTAATATTATTAAGAAAATAAATAATATTAGTAAAAAAATTATCATATTAAAATACAGCGCACAACGAATGGAAGAAGGATGGTTTTCAAAGATTAAAATATAACATAGGTACCTACCCATAACAGTGTCTACACATTAGCTTACATTTCACTTTAGAATGATGACCAGACAATTCGACTTTTTGACTAGGTATCTAAGTAAGGCGCCGGACTATTCTCAAGTCCAATTCCTGAATGCCGAATTATCAGTATTAAGTTTTTTTTGTTATTTTTATAGGTTTCCGGCAAATGAATTTAGGTGAAACCAACGAGTAAATATTGTGCGTAGACAAGAAAGTAACAAGATTGGCGGCCAAATACCTTAAGTTTGGTACATAAGTTTGGTACCTACATTTCAATGATGCAATTTGAATATTTAACATAATGTCTACCTATGATGTTAATCTTAAAAGATGGAAATTAAGTTTAGTAGAAAGTTAAACCTATCCGGGATATAGAACGTAAACAATTTTTATCATCTGACTAAAAGTGTATTCATACATATAGAATCCATAAAACAGCTCATGAAACTTAAAACCTTCTGTTTTTGTTAGTCTTTGCTGCGTGTTTATTTTGACACACTTTACGCGCAATGACTAAAACTAGTTGTCTTTTTTCTTCCTATTAAATTAATTATGCCATCCTTTTTAATTTTTTTTACTTTTGTCTAGAAATCCTTCACCCTCACTGCTACGCGACTGCGGAATGATCTACCCCTGCATATCCGTAGAGCACCTAATCGGCTTGAATTTAAGAGATTGGCTCATGATTTTTATCTAAATTCTCTAAACTGACATCATTAGCTTATTCATATGTATATGTATATAGCCTATTTATTTATGTAAATATGTATATAATGTGTATATTTGTAAAGTGTGTATGTTGATTTATGTTTTAATCTTTTTTATTTTATAATAGTAATTATTATAACATATCTATGTATATTTATGAAAATATTTGTTACTGGTAAATTATCCTTTTTTGTGGTAATTTTATTTTTAGTTAAGTAGTTTTATTTTCTCATCGCGCCGACAATGTGTATTTTTAAAATTTGTGGTTGACTGGGAGAGAATGCTTCTAGCATTAAGTCCGCCATTTGTAACAATTTGTTTATTGTGCAATAAAGATTAAATAAATAAATAAATTATTAAGTAAGCAGTAAGTAAATGTATGTTTTGGACCATATTAACCTATCACAAGTCTAACTCGTCAACATAGTCTACAACTCTTTTTTTTATCACTTTGACCCTCTATTTCCGAAAGTTTCCAATAGGTACTTAGGTACCCACCGACTACAGAAACATCTACAAATTTTCTAATTTTCGCTACGTCGGGACGTATAAATGTAGGAATTTCAATGTCTTCATATTCACAGTTGTGGGCAACGGCCGATCGATCCAAGGCGCTCGTCTCAACGTCTCATTTCCAGAAAGAAGACAAAAAAAGCGCTCTGTGTCACTAATTGCATATCCATGGCTCTAGTATCAACACATCCGATCGCTCAGCCAACGAGATTTACTCTGCAAACAAACAAAAAGCGACCCAAACACCACTAACGAAGGCCCCAAACTAGTCGGGACACCGATGGCCTGGCGCCAACGCATCTGTCATCGTTAATAACAAGCAATTTGAGTCAATTTTGCATTTTTGGAATATACGCGAGCGCCCAGGCGTCTCCGTCTCACGGCAGGAAGTAACACAAAAACTAACACTAAATAAAGTAGTGGATGACATGTAAAACTTTTTTGTCGTGTTACTAATTACCCAGGAGCAGACGCCTATGTGCGTGAGCGATCGCGTGAACGAACCACCAACTCGAACGTTAGCAGTAAATGCTAACAGTTTAGATATTTATGAACATGTGTATGTAATAAATTTTTACGATGGATCAGATAGCGGAGTCATTGGGGCGATACACAAGTCGCGTCGCTGTCTCAGGGCTGGTGCTGAAGCTAATTAGTGAGAGGCCAACCCGCTCGTGAGGAGACGTGCCGGAAGACGTCAGGAGTGGCGACCTCCCCAGACAATAGCCGGCGACACCGGCGCTTGTAAACACCATTCACTAACCACATTTCCATAGAAAGAACTTTAAAATGGATTAGCTATTGTAGAAAAACAAGAAAACTCGCTTTGCTGGCTCGAGTCACTGATATAAATTAAGAGGGAGGTCGTAATCCGCTTACTTGAATAATCCTTTTGTTACAATTTGATGCTGTGTACGGAGATAGATAAAAGGCTCACGGGGTAATGTATGGGTTGTGTAGCGTCGGCACAGACAAGATGCAATAGTTGTGTGTTTATGTGGACGATCGTACAGTCTACAATGTGAACAAGGCGGGTGCCACCCAATTTGGAATTTATTTATTATGGTTTAATGGGATTGAGGTATTTTTATTTCAATCGAAAGTTATGTGTCTTTGTGGGGTACAACAGTATAGGTTTCTTAAGATTCTCACCAAGTATCATAGTACTATCATCTTCCAGCCTTAGTTGGTGTCGGGGGTGTATTTTCCTTTCACATACATAAGTACCATAATTATTTATATCATCCATCCACATGGAAGGTGCCTGTCATGATTAAATGTATGATAAGATGAAAGGACAGAGTGATTGATTTGTGACAACAACTGCTCAAGGTTTTGGCTTAGGTTTTACGATCGACCGTCTGCCTTCCTCTTTGGATAACTGTTATGAATGTGTGCCTTTATTGTTTTTTTTATTTAATATAATATCAGACTGTACATTAATTACGGTTATCCCATAAATTATGATTATTATGATGAAATATGCCACAGACTTAATAAACATGTGAAATATTTTAAAGTGCATCCCATTTGGCTTAACAAAAAGTGACAAAGAGTAAACAGTTCGAACCGTCCCCCTCGACATTAACAAAGGGATAGATCAAACCGTTTGGTACGGTATGGTCCCTTAAGGGAACAGAGTTAAGTAATGGTGGCAGATTTTAATAGCGGCAATCCTTGCAGTTCATGATCTGCCCGGCCAGCTTGACCATCGAAACACGGTATGATATACCCATTTATCGCTTTGAACTGTCAAAAAACAATAGATTTTTAACAGTTCTAAGCGATAAATGGCTTTATCATAATAATATCTTGTTTCGGTGGTCATGCTAGCTGGGCTGACTGGGCAAATCGTGAACCAAATAAATAAACAATCTATCCAATCTGTGTTCAAACCTTTAACAACAATTCTGCGCATTCTAGTTTGGATTTGATTGTTTTGTTGTTGATCCCTCATCTTATTGATAGGCCTATTCATTTCAATCTAACGTAAAAAGTAAAGCTTTAACGTCCATTTGGCGCCTCTGTTCAGAAGAACAGTTTGCTGCAGTAGGATTCTTTGCCGAGATTTGTTTAGACAAGCCCTAAAGTTAGTGTTCTTACAAAAATCCATACATGAGTGACTTTTTATAAAGTGTAATGAACAAATATGCACAATTAACATTAAAATATATTTAATTATAGAAATAAATTAATAAACCAAATTATACGCGAGTCTTATCCGTAAAAGTTGTTTTATTTCAAATAAATACTTCATTTTCAAAGTTATTTTAGAAAATTACTGTTTAACTATTTTGAGGTTAACCTTGTGGTCATCTTATGCGATAGTAGGGATCAAACCGGGAAAAATTTAAATATTTCAATTAGAAGTAGATGTTAAAGTAAGCCATAACATTGTCGAGCAATTGTTGTCACAATTAATATAGTTTTTGAATTAATTGGTAATATTACCACGTCTGCCTATGAACCTATAAGTTTAATGCTAAAACTCAAAACAAAAATTTCCTACTGCCGCACTTGGAGACGTCAAATAACGATAATGAGTACTTAATACAAAAACTAGACGCTATTCTTGCCGGATATGGTCTAGATTTAAATCTCATTTTTTGACATTAAGTACTCATGAAAGTAAATTGACGTCTCTGAGTGCGGCAGTTAGAAACAATCTGTACATAACATTAGGTAGACTTAATTTTGCCACAAAAAAATAATTCGATGCTTTTATTGATCTGTGCCTCTCGTATTAAAGAATCGAATCGACCATCACGACTCTTTTTGCAATAACCCATAGGCCAGCGTGCCGCGACACGTACGCCGGCCGGTGGCTAATAATGCGGCCAAAAAAAATTGCGGGCCCCCATTTGTGATTCGCATTAATTAACTTGCCCCGCAAAAAGTAATCTTTGCCCAAAACAATGGGCACATAAAGCTTTTTACTGTGGCACGGCACATACCTAGATACACATGTCGGCGGGGGATGCCCGTTTTGCCCGTGCCTACCAGTGTTTATACGTTGATTAAACAAGTTCAGCCGCAGTGCGTATGCAACCGGACGGACATATTACCAGGGCTCGAATTCTGATTGTTTAGAGAATTTATTACTCTCATGGCTTGTTCACTTAATTGAATTCGCCCGTACTGAATTGCGAGCGGGCTATCTTCGGTGCGTGCCCGGGGCCTTTTTGTTGATAGGCCTGGGCTGTGCTCCCGTTTGGGGTTAGATTTTGAAGAGAATTTCTGTTTATACGCGTTGCCTGATGGACGCTATCTAAATTTGGGCAGAATACTGACACAGGTCCGTGTAAAGATGTGCCTTTTTGAATGCTTATTGGCTAGCAATTGACACGGTTGTCATTGCCGATGTACCTAAAGAATGAATCATTAGCACACTATACCTTTATTTATTTATTATTAATGATCATCTTATTGATTGATTAACTTTGTCTTTTATTGATTGATTTATATTACTAATTGATTTAAGAGATACTATAACTCAATTTGGACACAATTTTAGGTATTTTTCTAATGTTTCGGTAGAAAAGTACCTATATATATTGTTAAAGCATCATTTTCCGGCCAACGGCCGCCTTGGTTGAATGCTCAGATTGCTGGGTATTGGCCGAGAGGTACCGGGTTCGAATCCTGGTAGGGGCAAACTTTGTGATGACCACAAGTGTTTGTTTCCGAGTCATGGTTGTGAATAAGTTTATGTAGTGTATTTTCAGCATTTATAAACATAATTATATTAAAAATATGTCCGTCATCTAGTATCCATAACACAAGTGCTTAGGCTACTTACTTTGGACTAGACGATAGGTGTGAATGTAAAAATATTTATTATTTATTTATTTATTTCCACTTTGAATGCTTATTTTAATTCATTGCATATTAATGTAATCAATGCTTAGCAACTAACAAAGCATTGATTACATTAATATGATTAACTGAATTGATTATTGCTCTGAATGTTAAAAAACTCGCGCTCAGCTGCGAAATTTACTTTCCATGAATACCATTGACAAATTAATGTTAAATATAAATGCTTGAAGATAACCGTTGTCATTGAACTACTATATACTAACATACATAAATCAATGACCGTCGTGCCCTTAATTAGATATACATACACAGTAACGATCCCGAGATAATGCCCGCGCGTCCCCATATGAGGTTATACTAATTAATTTGCATAAAATTGAGCCGTAATTTCGTTGGAACCTTAAAACTAAGCTAAGAGGTAAATCTAAATAAGCACCTTCATTTCTAAATACAAGTAAAGTACTAGCTAGTTCTCAAATACCACAGCCCAATCTAGATAATAATCTTAATTAAAATATACTGCTTTTAGCGTAGGTACTTACCAGATATATAGCATTATTAATAACAAAACGATTATTAAGCTAGCTTTAATTATATTATATGGCCGTGTGGTGACGGCAGAGTAGAATACAATTGTCACCACCCCAAATCTCTTCCGTGGATGTCGTACAAAGCGACTAAGGATAAATCTGTGATGAGGAATGGGCAGCAGCGTTCCTCTTATACCACCTAGCAATGTACTGCGACTTTTTGTGCCCGATAAATGGCAATAGGCTCTTCACCTATTACATTGGACTTATCATAATTGGCGAAACACGGGTGCTAGTTCACCCCTGCCTACCCCTTCGGGGATATAGGCGTGATTTATGTATGTATGTTAATTATACCTGTATGTTAATATTATGATGACACAATATGGTGGGTTGCCCCAGGTGATCCCCAGGGAAGGCCTTAGCCCCTGCAGTGGGCACATTAAAGAACTGATGATGGTGATTGTAGGTAATAATTATGACAAGATAAAATATACTGAAGATTAAGGAGAAGAAAGACATTCGGCGCCAACTAATAATAATTTAAGGAAACAACCCATTTGATTTAAGGCAAATTATTCTTTGACTCCTTATTTATACTTTTACATGCCTACTTAGATACTTACGAAGGACTGTCAACAATGTGTCAAGTTACCACAGCCTATAATATTTTCTTAATAATTTTATCTTTGAGTCCTTACTCCTTTATCATTCTGTTGAAAAAAATTGTCACCTTAGTCAGTCATTTTAAAATATAAAAACTCGTGTCACAGTGTTTGTCATTGAACTCCACCGAAATGACTTGACCGATTTATATGAAAATTTTGTGCATAGATGGATAGTGAAAAAACTGGGAATAATTAAAATAATTAACCACCTGTAAACTAAACCCACAACTATAATGTAAAACCTTTTTAACGAGTCTCAATCTCGCATGAGATAAAAATTAGTTTCTCACTGGTAATAACGAAAACGTTACATTTAAACACCGTTTGGATTAAACAAGAGCCATCTACTAATTTGTCAGCTCGGCCTCTCGATTCTATCTTTCGAGTGTAGCCCATTAATTATTTATCAAGTTTACGCTCATTATCCAAAAATAAATAACACTTTTTTTTCATTGTTCCAACATCGTGGGTCATTAATCAAAAATGTAACAACTACTTAACGCAAAAACTGGGTTGAAAAAGCGACACGTCTTAATTAAAACATCTTACGGGCAGCAATAAAAAGTAGGTACTTTGATAGTCTCAATATTAGACTATTATTAATTAGAGAGAGTCTATTGTATACTTTACGAGTTGATTGTCTGTGAATATTTTAATGATTTAGTGAATGGTGAGGACTGAGGATACCATTGTGCTGAAATGGGCTTCCGAGACGGTCAATCAGCTCGAGTCAATCTCGTTCATTTTCTGTGTGTTTCAGTTCTGTTGCTGAAAAATCTGTGTGATCTAGCAACAGAACAGAAACACACTGAAAATGAACGAAATTTACTCAAGCTGATTGACTGTCTCGGAAGCCCATAAGCTGTATATTGTTTGATTGTTTCCAAAAGACGAGTGATGGTGTCCCTAGCCAGATGTAGAAGAGTCCGGATTGGATAGAAAAAATAGCCAATATTAACCATAAGGATGTAAATAAATATTGCGAATTGGACGTTGTATTGGATATAATCAGTCGCATTTGGTGTGATCCTGCTGATACAACTGGACTAGTAACGTATTCGGTTTTCGCGGTACACATTCTTCTCAGACACTTTCCAAAGCAATGAAAATCAGCAGCGCGTACGCAATTTGTAAGAACTAAGCTGCATATCAGAAGCCATTACATTGTTCAATTAGTTGTTATTTACATAATGTTGATTTTTCAATAATTCGCATCCTCATTTATACCAGTCAAACCAGTATGGCTTGGAATGGAACATGAGACGTATTATAATATAGGTACTAGTCATTATGTACCTATTAGATAATAATATCGTTTCAATTTCCGGCTGAAGAGAATGAACTTTAAGAAAAGAATTGATACAGCTTTATCAGTGAATAGCGATATGCTTAAAGATTTTCAGGCGAGATATAATTTACCGTAGTAACAAATACACTTACTTATCGTTATTTCGTAGAATTACATTTTACTTTCTATATAATCGGGTACCGTCTTTGAATAAAAGGCCCATAAATCTTATCTAAGACCCTGTGCCCCGCTGAGTAGGCAATGGTCACAGAAACTAAACTAAATGTAGAACAAAAAGCCACCAAAACATCTGCCGTTCAATTTGCTCAAGGGCCCTTGCGCATTATGAAAAAAATGGTCCTGCGAGCCGGATATTAGCGGAAATGTCTTATCCGCCACTTGTATTTAGTGTCTGTTTTACACGTGTCGAATATGTTTACAGGCGTACTCTGGCCTTTATCGCGTTAGAAAATACTACGTTTTTCTTTTTAATTAACCGCTGTAAGTGTTCGATACGCACGCAAGTTTTTCAAACGGGAGGGTCCGAATCTCGTAAAGGAAATGTAGCTGAATATATTAAAATACATTTAGCCTGGGTGTTCGTTAACTAGAATTTCTTTGCTCACTAAACAGTTGTTGCTTTTCGAGTCTCATTCGGCGTCGCTAGAGTTGCCGTTTCCACACGCACTGTGTATTTTATGAGTACTTTAGCATGAACAAGCATGTTTAGTGTTACCATTTTTATTGTATTGCTTTGTGTGATTACTGCTAAATAAAATAGTGACTAAATAAACTTAGGCTAGTCATGGTTCTAGAAAGCTGGCTTATTTATTTGAATATTTTACTGCCTTAATCTTAATCTTCATTGTTATATTTTAGAATAATGAGCGTAGGTATAGGGTTTAAATGTTATAGTAGGTACCTACCTAAAACTCAAAAGAATCACAATGACGTCTACTAACTAGTATATTTTGTTGTTCTTACATACATCCATACATACATAAATCACGCCTATATCCCTGAAGGGGTAAGCAGAGGTGAACTAGCACCCACGTTTCGCCAATTATAATGTAATAGGTGGCGAGCCTATTGCCATTTATCGAGCACAAAAGTCGTAGTACATTGCTAGGTGGTATAAAAGGAACGCTGCGGCCCATTCCTCATCACTTATTTATCCTTGGATTAGTTGTTCTTACTATAAATAATGATTGTGTACAGTCAATAACACGTCATACTTAACTAGAATTGACTTAAAATATTATATTATGTGTTTATTAGCAGAGGCAATTAAAATATGATGTATTTTATTACTTATTTATTAATTTATGATGGCACAGACAACTAACTGCGCCGAACTGATCCTGGGAATAGGGCAGGCGAATTATGTTGATGATGTGATAGACCACTCCTACCAAAATGTTAAAGTTGACACAAATAATAATTCATCGTAGGAAGTTCTATCGAACTGCCAAGAAAAAATGGGTAGCCTCTAGAAACCCGTTTGCAGCGGGCACGGTAAAGTTTTAGCGAGTGATACATGCACATATCTACGTGCGCTATTAAGGAACGCTTACGGAATCAAAATTGAACGTCTAGCCGTGTAAAAAGGAATCTTAAACATAGCAGCGGGTGAAGTTGTTTTTATTTCCAAAAACATGGTCATTGCCGTGGTTATCGCAATACAAATAGGTCTTAATAACGGTTATTAGGGTCGCTTGTGGTTTGAACGTCTACGTACCTAACCCCGGCCAGAAACAATACTCGCCGAATGGCTCATCCATGTGAATCATGGACGTAATATTAATATATCAGGACTGAGCACTTTCAAAATAGTGTTATAGTAAAACAACACATATGCGTACGGCATAAGGTTTACTTAGGAAAACAAATTTTAACAGAGGAAAAACGAGCCAAGTAAGATAGCCAGAGTGGAGTTCTCTGTCTCTTTTTCGCAGTTGCCCCCCGACAAAAGTTGACATAACAATTGTCATTAGAAGAGGACGAACAACCCCACTTCTATACATCTCACTCGGCTCGTATTTTCGGCTCTAGTGCTCAGTCTAGGGGCCTACCGCCTAACTCTATTGCTGATGATAGCTTTAAAGCAATGCACTGCTAACGGCTATAGCAGACATCCTGAATTTTTGGGCGGTACGTATTTTGTGCCGAATTCATACAAAATCATTCGGTACTCATTCGTTCAAAGCCATCGCTAATAGTTTAGGTACATTTGGTGCGAAAAGACAGCATGACGTCATAAACTATAGCTTTTTCTTTAGCAATCGAGTTAGGCGGTAGGCCCCCTGGTTTTTATACTACGTCCATGGTGTGAATTATAGCTCTCGGTGCTCACACACCTCCGGCACCTACACAAGTTCCACTAAGAGCTTTCTGAGACATTCGGCAGTCTCCCTCAATGCATTTACATGTCACTTGATCCTATGGGAAAATCTGCATGTGACGTTGATTGTCCCGTGTACCTGCTCGGTAGGTACTGATGTGTACCGCGTTATTAGATCAATCCCCAGTTAATACGTGTTTCGGGCTCTTTACAGTCGAGCGAGGGCAGCATTGTCTTGGAGAAATCGCACAGGAATGTTAGGTCGCATTTTAAGCGAAATCTTGGAATTTGGAAGTTATTTTAGCAAAGTGATTTCGATTGGCAAATAAAATGTCACAAAAAAGTGACGTCTGACTTGAATTGACAACATTTCAAAAATGACAACCTCCCAAAAGTTTAACAGACATAAATATTGCTCGAATTTGTCAGTGTAAAATCTAAATATTGGCTATAAATGAAATACAGAGACAGATTGAGACACAACAGAAAACATAACATAAAGTACCTATTATTCCTACTAAATAAGAAACGAATAAACCTAAAAGTAAAAACCTTAAAAAATATAATGTAATAACTAAAATATGTTATTAAAAAGTACTCCCTTTAGGCAAGGTTCCGAAGATACTGGCAACGTTCCCCCTTTGAATAGCTATACTTATTCTTTGTCCGAGGTAGCTGCCAGCTCTTCGGTCTCCTGTGACGCCGACCAACCTTTTTGCTATTTCTTTATAAAGCCTTATAGCATTAGGACCCCACGGACCAAGGGTCTCGACACCGAATGGGTGTTTACCTGCCTTTTTAAGCACTAAGGAACTCCAGATAATAATAATATTTTTGGTCAACAATCGCAGGCCGAGCGCGCTAAGCCACAGTGGATAGCTATCGAGGTCCTTCCACATAATACGTGGTACGGCTCCTTCTACATATTAAAAGAAATTAATTCCCAAATTCATAAAGACAGACAGCTCACAGGGACACGACGACTAATAAATAAAATTCTTTTGTGGCCACATCGGAGTTATACGGAACTGTATTACCGATGTCCGTTTGCCCGTAACCCGTGTGCGTTAGTTATCTTTTTTCTCGCAGCGGGACCTAAAATGTGGACGAAAAGTACCAACGTACGTACACACAACATTCCATCCATGCGGGTAGACAGATGTCGGAATTTTAAACAATAACCGTGGACAGAAACGACTTTGTTCGCACATTATAATAAGTAAGTGAGCGACACGACTTCAAGAGTAAGTTGTATGTTCGCTTTTTTACTTGCTCGGGCGTCTGCATTAATTTGTTGCTTATCCGAATAAAGAACATCGCTAGCCCTCACAGCTTGTACAGTTAATAGCACATCATCTTCAACACCAGCCCTTTATTGTCCTCACTGCTGGGGCTCGGGCCTTCCCTATGGATGGAAGAATAAAGGGAGATTGGGCCATAATCCACCACGCTTGCCCAGTACAAATAGTGTGTATTAACGGCTGCAGATGCTGCCGGGACCAACAGCTAAACGTGCCTTCCGAAGCACCGACTTATACAATGACACACGCAAAGAAAACACATCGTTATTGGCAACGGTAGAGAATTCAAATTCTCTTGTCAAATAGGTCACATACAATGACTTTCAATACGGCTTCAATTGACACAGTCTTATTAAGGCCTTGTATTTGTTTTATGCTAAGTTAGTACATACACGGGCGGGGGTGAAGGGAACACACAAAGGGGCTTTGGAAGTAATCTGGGCCATGTTTACATAGGTTCATCTCAGGTGGTGGGCGCGATTATAGTCACACCTCGTGATCGACAAATAACTATGGCAAGCAGGCATGTATACCACCTACTACTTAAATCGAAATAAAGGTCACCTGTGAATTGTGTCACGAATAAATATTACATACATACATACATAAATATTCCCGAAGTTGAATTAATACCTACTCTTCGCCAACTAAGTTAGGTCTCATGTGGCGAGCCTATTGCCTTCTATCGGGCTCATAAATCGCAGCAGGTATATTGCTGGATGATATAAGAGGAATACTGGAAGTAATATAATAGGTAAATCGGCTAACACAAATAGATAGGTACTTATGTCGATCTACACTGTAGTTTTTTAGGTACTCATTCAGCTCTGATTCCGCTATGAGTTGCTGTCCATAGATAAGGTCCAAGAGTAAAGGCTTTAAACTTGAAACTGATAAGTAAGCTAAAATAGCTAATGCTTAAGTAACAAAATTAACGGAAGAAATTAATTGCTTACTATTATGAACCGTTAAGGATCCAAAAGATAAGACAATACCTCATCCGACTTGACAACAGTATAATGCACAAATAAAACCTCCAAGCAAATAACATGAGCTGAACGTCAAGTTAGCAGGTGAATTTGAGATACTGTTCATAAACAACTGACGGAGAACAACTTGGAATACTGTTTCTTAATTTATTCTCTGTTTAGAATACGATTATAATAATATTAAGAGGGGCGATGCCTGTTGTGTGTCACCATATTTCGTAGAAACGTCACTTGTGTAACAGAACTAGAAATGTCATTATAATCTGTGATGTTCTGTGTGTGATGTGAACTATACATGAGTTTCCTAGTAATCAATACCAATCGTACATAGAGGTAGGTCCTATGGAACTAGTTCGCTTACGCTTCACTTAAAGGACCTAAAATAGAAGGAGCGAGTTCTATGAGTTTGCTATCTTGGTAAAAATGTCTACCGTAGATAAACCCTCCGGGCATTCTTGGACCGCAAGGCTTGAAGACCCAGGGTATTCAGAGGTTAGCCAACAACCTAGGAGCTTCGAAAGATAAGTGGTGGAGCCAGCTCTTATTATGGATGGGTACTTCACTAAAACTAGAACAAACAAGGACAAGCACAATGGCGTAATATAAAGCTATAGGTATTGCGAACAGTGTATTTAAGATGCAGTCGGATTTCAACGCTTTTAGTTACATCTTAACTTCATTGGAGGACTGTACCACCGAATAGAGAAACGCTATTAAAATTTTAAGCACTGTTTATTAAGTTAAGTGGACAATACTTGTCAGAATCTGTATGGAAAAACATCAAGCATTTAAGCAGGGCTCAAACTGAGTAGCGTTTCAGTATTCTGAAGTAAGTGTACACTTTTAAGCGAGGCGAAGTTAACGGGGGGCCACGGCTACTCTGAAAAGGGTTTTGTTTCCAACGGCTTAGGTTGGTAGTACTTTAAAACGGACATACGTCGAAATAAGTTTCGGTATTCAGTTAACGGCCTTATCAAGTTACCTGCCGACTTTTGGGCACATTGCTTAGTTTACGCTCTACAACATTTAGTTCCTGATTCAGATAAAATCGGTCAAAATGTAAAATCTTTCTAAAAGATTTTCACTTCACAGGTTAAAAATAACTGACCGACATCTCAGATGATTTCGACTACAATTTCCTTGATATTCTCATTCGGTATTCTTCTCAAAGTCAACAGTATTGACAGTGTCAAAAACAACCAATGGAACTTTCATTTTTGGCTTTTTTGCTTAGCGCGCTCGCTACGCTCGCTTGGGTTGCGATTTTAGTTGATTCATGTGTGTATAGATACTAACAAAAGCCTGCTAGTTGAGGTAGTAAGTCAGTAACCAAAGCTTCGTTCGCGAACGCTATAAACTAACGAAACTTTTTCTCAACAGTGATTGTTTAAGTTTAATTGATGTTAAAACCACTTTACATATGATTTAATATAGTAGGTATAGCAGAAAGAAATAAAAACGTACCTAATATTCAAACCCAAGAAAACCGAATAACAATAAAGCTAGTAGAGTATCGCTTATAATCTACGCTACAATTTAACACGTGTATTGCTGTTATAAAAATCTACTGCCATTTCAAACATATTTCTGTAATCCGAATCGTCGTTAGTGCATGGCTTACACAGGTGAGATCCACCCTTAACCCACAATAATAGAGTCTGAAATGAAAATCCACCCAGTGCAGCTCCTATTAACATTAATAATAAACATAAGTTACAATGGACACGCAAAGCATACAACACAAATCTTTCTTGTCTATCTGCATTCGTTGTTGCATACTGGTAATTAATAAGGAAAAATAGAATACTGTTCTGCTGCACGACATCTTGCGCCTTAACTCCTTGTAATAGAAATGGATTTAGAACGTTCCTAACCGATTTGTTTCGAATTATGGCGTTTCCGCACGGACTTTTGTGTTACTATTATACTAAATTAAAAAAACAGTACAAAATAACTATACGCAAGATTACTTGTTTACAGTATAATATCACCATGGAGAACATAGTGGAAGACAAAGACGTTAATTTATTATAAACACACATACATAAATCACGCCTATATCCCCGAAGCGGTAGTATAGGCAGATTGACAGATTTGTATAAATAGTTGTTTCAAATTTTCAATATTATACATTATTAGGACACGGCTCTATAAAAATCCGGGTTCAGTCATGAGAGATTTTGTGGTTAAAGTAAAATGTCGGGCTGTAAACAAAATAGAAAAACGAATTAGAAAAAGTGACGCTTTGTCGTAAATGTAAACACGACACGTTCGAATGTGCGGAAACGTTTCCAATCCGAACTCGACCTCCATTGTGTGATCCTGTCGTCAAGAATCGCCACTTAAAAACCACTAAGCTTCGAGTTGTGAAATCGTTCAGCGAAACACTCAGCGCTAATTAAACGTAGGTAATAGGCCGTTGCTTGGGACACTAACAGCCGCACTCAGAGACGTCAAATAACGTTAATGAGTATTTAATGTCAAAAATTTTCATTCAAATCTAGACCATAGACCCGGCAAGAATATTGAATAGTTTTGAATTGTAATTTTTTGACGTTAAGTACTACACACATACATAAATCACGCCGATATCCCCGAAGGGATAGGCAGAGGTGAACTAGCACCCACGTTTCGCCAAATATGTCAAGTCCCAATAGGTGGCGAGCCTATTGTCATTTATCGGGTACAAAAGTCGCAGTACGTTCCATTCCTAATCATATTCAGATTTATCCTTAGTCGCCTTGTACGACACCCACGGGAAAGATTTGGGCTAAGTATTCATTAACGTTATTTGACGTCTTTGAGTGCGGCAATAAGGGCCTGTTTCATAATCGACGAGTAAGTTCTGAGTAGCTTACTTGGTACTTCAATTGACATATATTTCAAATTACAACTGTCAAATGATCTGCCCAATAAGCTACTCAAAACTTATTTGTCGGTTGTGAAACAGGCCCTAAGTGGTGTACACATCACCATTGAGTTGGAATACGTTCGCAAAGTTGATGGAACTCTATCGGTTATTTTTAGGGTCCGTTTTTCCAAAGGGTAACGTTTTTCAAAACGGGACTCTAGTACTAAGACTCCGCTGTCCGTCTGTCATCAGGCTGTATCTTTGATAGTAAGACAAAATAAAATAAACATTTAAGGGAGCTCCCGTAAAGCAAACGTGTTTTTTTTTGCTTGTTTTATAGATAATGGTACGGAACCCTTCGTCCGCGAGTCGGATTCGCACTTGCCCGGGTTTTCCGAGTTGACATTGTTTTGATATTATATTTCGGGGCACACCTATCTATATAGATGCCGCGTAAGAGACCTAAGACTAAGCCTGGACAGCACGGGAAAGAAAATCTCTCCGAGTGGGGAAAAAAACATATTCCTCTCGCCCTAACTTCCACTAAATCAAGAGACCAGACACTGTCTGGAGGAGTGGCGGAGAGAGATTTTGTCCACGTCCCGTGCTAGGCCTACAGCGCGGCTAATTAGCCCGCTTAACTTTGTACACAAACTTGAAACCATTCTCCTGGCATACTGTAAGTAATTGGTTGCTAATCTCAATTTATTGGTGGAGGGGAATAATTTTAATTGAATTTATTTTCTTTTTGCTGCGAAATCTCTCCAATCAATAGACCGGTCGTTGGAGCGAGCTCAGTTTTTTTTATTGTGCCTCTGAGACACGTTTAATTAGCGCACAAGACGGTACGCGTGACTGTTGTTGCGAAATGATTGCACTTGACGTTAATATTAAATTTACTGATGGTCTAGTTTTGGATAATTCGATCCTAATTTGGATGATTTTTTCTTGGTGTGTCTTCCTTGACACAGGAACGATTTATAATTTCGATCTGGCGTGTCGAATTCTAAACATAAAAAGCAATGTGCATTTCAATTAAAAATTCGTCTTATTATTTTGATTTTTATTTAATCATTATTTAAATCTTAAAAAGTCACGAGAATGAAGATCGTAAAAATACACAACTTCTATGGCCAATCAAACACAGATGACTTCTGGCCGGAGCGGGCAAAGTGCCTATAGCGGGTATTGTCGTGTATAAAACTATTTGCCAACTAGCAAGGCCAGAGGTAGGAACTTTGGGTCTTTCCTACCTCCTTACGGGTGCAGATAACGAGGCTGGCGAGAATGATCCCATTTTTCAAAACGATTTTCTTCAGTAAGGTATCAGTTTTAGGCAGTACTGAGGTATACCCGTTCTGGGCCCCCTTCCCCTACTCCAGGGCGACGCTTGTTGCATATGTTCTCAAATCGGGATGAACATTTCACGCGTCCGTGGAACTTGAAGAGGGCGCGTGTGTACAAGGCTTAAAAGTGACACACCTACACAAGGGTCCTGCGAACGTTCATTCACAAAGGGATAACCCGTCTCTTGTCCTCTGAACCCGGCCTTTTCTTGGCTTATCTCCGTTCATTCATTACCATCTAGTATTATGAGAGTCGACGGACCGAGAACATATTGGGCCTCCATTTTTTTGTCACACCACTTAATTATCTGGATTTATTTCATGATAAAATCAACCATCGACGCTAGAGATAAAAAAGAAATTTTCGTAAAAACAAGCCCGTCGGGTTGGGATCGGCCTTTTTATGGTGCTTTGGTGCAAGTGGGGTTTTTATTATGGTAATAGGCGTATTTAACTGTGGATTGTAACAGGTATTAGTAGATTTTTTTTACGTTTCAACTTACAGCAAGTGAAGTGGTATTTAAGAGAAAAAAATTACTTGTGAGAACCATTTGACACTTTACTCATGTCCGCTATTATGTAAGCTAATCATTTATTTAACAGTATCGAAAAGATTTGATCATACTAATACTGCGACAGTGAAAGAAAAGAAATAAATATAAATGAACAATTGTTGACGACTTTAGACTATACCTTCCTCTTTCATAAAACATATTCACGACATTGACTCTTGAATCCTGTAAATTTAAAATTTGCGTTGTAATTGCCTGGTACCTACTAAGCGAAATTATACGTTTTTGATTGTAAAAGCTCTTCTGTTTACAGCCGCTTGCAACCTGAAAATTATTTAGAGCTAATGAAAATAGAGATGATAACACTAATTTCTTTCTAATTCCTATCTAGGCTTGTTGGGAGAACTTTACTTATTTTGGCAGATGGTTGCAAGGGCGACAAATAAATTGATCTCTGCACTCGAATCAAAACACAAATAAAGTAAACTATTTATTGTATTTGTGTTTTCACTTCAACGCTAGCTTTCAAGGTGTTGGCATAGTGGTCGTATCGCCTCTAAAAGCCATACATAAAAGGCAATCTTTTAACGTAAATCCTTGCGAATAGAGGACCGCTTTTAAAAGGGTAAATACAAACAACATTTAACCTTTTTTATTGCACTTGAAATAAAACTTTTTGGACCCTAATATGAATCTTTAGTCAACGCCCGCGCTGCCGCCCACGGCGCTGGAGAGTTATCGATTAATTTTTTTGGAAATATTTATTTTTACCACTTATATGTAGATAGGTATGTTTCCTTTTGGACTGTACTCTTCAATATTGTAGCATATTAATCATTTTGAGGGCTCGGAAATTTGTATTAGGATGACGTCGAAATATATGTAAACATTATGACTAACACATAACTGCCTACTAACTAACTACCTACTCTACCTGATCTTCTGTATACATTCTCCAAACCACGGTGGTGACTCGGGAATCTTTCTTGATCAAAGGCTGTATGCTGGCCTGCCTACTGCCACTACCCTGCAGTGACTACGTTCTTTTTTTGTCATTTCGAATCCCGAACGCAAACAGAGCGTAGCTCTTTCCATAGATCGAAAATCAAAGTAACATTTTCATGAGCCGTTACATAAAAAAAATGTTACGTACTCAAACTACGTTAGCAAAATTATAATTATTATCTTCATTGTGACAAATTGTCGTTATTCAGAAGCCAACACTGGTTCGTTATGACACAATTAATTTGAGCGAGAATGCCAAATATTTGTCGGCCATTCACGTAAATTAAATGATGAATTGTTAAATTGCATGTGCTTGCTTGTCTATGCTTTTTGATTTTCGGCCATACTATTATTAAGCATTGTCAGATATTAACGGAAATAACGAAACTAAACTCGACAGGGATAAAACGGATTCTCAATAACGAATTAAAACAATTTACTTTATTTTATCTTTTTGTATTACGTACTCGTATTTAAAATGTAGGCGATTTGCTGTACAACCCTAAGCCAAAATCTTTAGCAGTATGGATTGGAATGTTGTCATCCCAATAACTCTCTGTTCATTGATCTCTTGAGATGGTCCTTTCCATCACTATTCGATGTAATTATTCATCACTAGCACCTTTTTGGTGTATAGGATGATATGAATTAAATGAGAGCGGATGAGTCGAAGACGGCTCTCAACCTCTCAGTATGTGAATGAATGAAATTCTATGTTTTATCGCCCTTGGTATATAATGTACTATTTGGTCGGCCATTCAATTTAAAAGCATTGCTTAGACAGTCTTCATTGTTAAAGGGATGATGTCAGTAACACTCAGAGGAGCCAATTTCGTGTGTTTATCCGTTTGTATCTTCTACAGCAGTAATATCGCGGAAAGGCACACAAAATTAGGGACTCGCAAAACAACTAAGGCCCTAAGTGAAGTCAGACATTCGCATAAAATTAAACGATGTCGATTTCGATAAGGGCCCAGCGTCCACCTCTCGGTATTAGCGGCCGAGTGACGCGGCTAAGAGCCTGTGCAGATGGGTGATTCCTTTTGCGGGCGATTTCGAGTACAATACTGGTAGTGTTTTTAAATGTTTACTATAGGCCCCTTTCTAACGAGCAATGTATAACGAAACGCATGTCACATCTGTGCTTGAGAGTTCCAGACCAGGTGAAGCTCGATTCCATCTTCGGCCCTTATCGTCACTTATCATCAGGTGAGATGAAGGGCAAGAGCTTCCCAAGAGTGTACTATTTCACTCTCACGATAATTGAGAGTGTGTATACCAAGGGCGATCATAGGTAGGTTATAGTTTGTTATAGTTATATTACGGCTGACATATTTTTTTTATTTATTTATTTATATCGCGTCCCTTTACCGCGCGAGTGTTGTGGACGGGGTCTTAGGGCCCGGCCCAGCCCGTCTTAGTTAATTACTGAGTGCAAGTCGGGCGGCGCGCGCGCATCCGCGACCGCGCCGGTGGCCGCAACACAAAGCCGCTCGATCCGTTCGATAACGAGCCCGTTTTTATCGTCTTATTTCAACGCTTTTAATTAGTCAGGAAAATAAATATTTCTCAAATAAAAACTGCCTCGAGGACTCGACTTGGGAACTGAGTTCGAACGGTGCCAGCCCCGGGCCAACTATAATGGAACCGACTAGCGCCGTTACTTCGATCGGCTCCCGTATTGTCGATAACATTTATTATAACAATAATCACTTCGGAGTATATTATATTACTAATGATTTTTATTGCCGAGAGTTAAAGGACGGGACAGTGTGTTGAGTCCGCTTATTGTTTTTAATGCTCTTTTTACGAGAAGTTTATGTTTGGAACGATTGAATTATTTTCGCGAGGCTAGAAGAAATCTTTCCTTAAAGCATTGGAGGAAAAGTGAATAAAACATTGGAGGAATGTTGTTCACCGCCTGTTTTCATTTGTGAAAGTATGTAATAATATTGATTCATGCAAAATTAAATCAATATTACATACCTACAAAAATCAATCCCTGAAGGGATCCTATAGATAGTTATGCATTGTTTTAAGTTTTATTTCGGTAGGTACCAAGCATAATAATTATTATTCATGATATTCCCATTATATTAGGATAAACCTCAAATATACAGGGTTATTTTTTTTTTGCCGTGTGGTGACGGCAGAGTAGAATACAATTGTCACCATCCCAAATCTCTCCCGTGGGTGTCGTACAAGGCGACTAAGGATAAATTAGTGATGGGGAATGGGCAGCAGCGTTCCTCTTATATCACCTAGCAATGTACCTACTGCGACTTCTGTGCCCGATAAATGGCAATAGGCTCGCCACCTATTACATGGGACCTAACATAATTGGCGAAACGCGGGTGCTAGTTCACCTCTGCCTACCCCTTCAGGGATATAGGCGTGATTTATGTATGTATGTATGTATTTTTAAAACACCAAAAACGACTTTTGATGATTTGTAAAATTTAATTTCATACAAAAAATACTAATTTCATTTACCGCTCTAAATACACCTCTACAAAACTTGCATCGGCATTATGTAGCGCGCGGACCTAGCGTAGCGCCGTCCTTTCGTTTATGAATGTAAACATAGACTTATAAATATCACGACAGTAAAATAAAAACTTTAAAAAATAATGCCCAATGTATTGCGTTATTTTAAAACTCACAAACTCATAAAACAAACGTTGTTTATGATGTTAGCTATCTAGTCATGGGGGGTTTTTGGTGTTAAAAAATTAACTCTGTATACATAAAATTACGACTCTTACCTCCAGGGTAGGCAGAGGTGTAAAAACACCTACATCGATCGCTTATATCAGATCCCATGTAAGAAAGGGCGAGAATATTGCCATTCATCTGGAACTGTTATCGTTATAGGTGCCAAATGTATAGTAATATAACAAACGCTAACAAATATTTTCTCTTACATTTCCTGCTTATCATCTCTTTATAATATTACTTATAAACTACCTATTAGTGAATAGTTTGCAGGTTAGTTTAACTATTAATCGAATTAACTTATTCATAGATATACCTTCTAACTTCACGCCGCCAAAAAGCTCATTAGGCGAAACTAAATCAGATAAAAATCATGACGAATAACACGACACCCAATGGTGATGATGATAACTACAAGATAGCAAAACTGCCAAAATAAAGCAGATAAAACAAAACGTAAATCCCAACGCATAGCAAAACAAAAAATAAACCGCCTAAAGAAAATAATTCCTTATCAAAACTGAATTGAATACGCGCCCGTACAACTTAAATCGCACACAATTAATTTTAAAATCATCAAGATACTTACATAGGCCCCAACAATCGCTTATCTTTAAATTAGTCAAGCAATATAGCGAAACCAACGCATAATGCTAGGTAAACAAAAATAAAATATGGCTTTAATTTTAACGATCGCAATAAACCGAAGCGTTTTATCACTACATTCAATGTTTCGAACATAGTAATTAAACAATAAAAATTCATTTATCCAATAGAAAGGGTACAATAAAGTTAAGTATATCAGACAATATCTAAATAACAAAGAAACAGGTATTTCAATGCAGATAATGATAGGTAAGTTAATTATGGCCGCGGACGTCAGTTGGATTCTTAATTAAAATTCATGAATAATTAGTGGGGTTTCGGGATATAGCCACCAATAGAGGCTGACCGCAACAATGCGTACTTAAGACAGTGGGTGAGTGGAAAACGGCATTCTTACACCAAAGCAATCTGAATGTAAGGGGCCTTTTGGATTGCGTCCTGTGTACCTTTGCCACAATAAATATTATTACAACAGTACCTCAACTGCTACTACCCAACACGGTTAGTGTTTGTTAGATGAACACAGGAATTTGTTCTCGAGTCATGGTTCCCCCCCCCCCCCCAATATTTGTTGTTGACTTTACCACCTAAACATGACTATGACCCTAGAAGAAATAACCGTGCTTAATACAATAATTAAAATATATATATGAGAAAGGGTTCGAACCTTATATTAGGGGACTAGGATTTCGAACCCTTTCTATATCTTGATCAATTGCTAGCGCATCAGACCATCGAACCAAATCGGTCGTCAAGATGAAATAGATACCTATATAAGATACATAATTAAATCAATAATGCTTACGCACCCAGGAAGCGAAGCTCTATTTTTAAATAATAGTTACTATCTTTAATTATGAATTACGTCCCATTGAGTACAGTCAACAGCACACCTCAATAGGCTTTCTGCTTTAAATTAAGCAAGTTAAAGTTGATATCGGTTTGAGATCGTCGACAGGTTAGTCCGTCATTCTAGTCCGAGGTGACTGAGGCATTATCGATTGATCCTGCTCCAAATTGGACCGACATTATTATTATTTTTTCAAGCCGATAATATTTTACGGTTAGAACACAGAAGAAAGAGGAAGAAATATTTCAATAGGAATAAGTACCTAGTAAAATAAGTAATTATGGTATCCGCAGAATACCAGCATCGAAGCACTATGTGCCTCGGCATAAGCTGAGCGGGGACCTATTTGGCCTAATAATATTTAAATTTTTGGTTATTACTGTTAATTTCTTTTTTGCCAAATAAACTTTATTTCATTCATTCATTCAATATTCTGGACATTAGAAGCCCTATTCGCTTAGCAGTAACTCAAAGAGAACTTCTTTAAAACTGAAAAAAAAAAACTTACAAAAACGATCACCGACAATTTTACTTTTCCCCAATTGCTGGACTCCCCGCCTGTTTACTAGCACTTATTGCATTCAAGGGTGTAACGTGGCGTATGTAAAAACATTGTAGGTATTGAGTAATAACGTACAATTAGCACTGCCTACTTACTGCAAAGATAAAAGAGTGACCCTGTTAAAAACGCTATTTACCGTCAACCTTAAAATGGGGAACAGACGTGAACAATGCCTTTCAAATTACATTGTAACTGTTACAGATTATAGCTTCAATCGTGTCCTAATTAGGCGTTTAGTGTGTGTTTAAGGTATAAAACCAGGAACTGCCCACTGTTATGCGTGTAAAGAATGGGGGTAAAGTACCTTTCAAACGGGCAAGCTATTCTTAGATATAATTCGCACGAATTTTGAAATTCGAAAACATTCGATGCATTTCATTTTCATTAGCGTAGGTAACAGTAACAGATACCGCAGTTCACGTTATAGTTTCGAACAAAGGATACGATTGGAAAGTTTCACGAGCTCCGTCAATACAAAAGAGGTTATTGTATTCCATTTTCCTGTAACAATATCTTTCGTAGCCAAACTCAGACCAGCCTAAAAAGCTGGTTGTTAAACGGGAAGTAAAAAAAATCAATTATAAAAGAAATGTTATAGAAAATTTTCTTCTGACCTCCTAAAACGGCGAAGAAGCTACCTAAACCTAGCACTGTTGTACAATAAATCATTAGAAACATTGATAAAAATCATAGTATGCTCCCTATGTGCCCCTCTCCTACATCTGCTGTAGGCCTAGCACGGGACGTGGACATAATCTTTCTCCACCACTTGTCAGTGTTTGATCTCGGGATTTAGTGCGAGTTAGAGCGAGACGAAAACATTTTTTTTTTCCGGGGAGATTTTGTCCACGTCCCGTGCTACGGGGGCAGAACGCATCCATAGAAGAATAATATTGCGAGGACAATTCTCTCCACGAGTGTACTCCGGACGTTGGACTCGTTCCTATACATCATTAGGGGCCAATGCGATCTTATCTTGACGGGCAAGTCGGTGACCAACTCCTTCATCATCGACACTTTGCAGACACACTTTGCATAAGGTGGCCCTGGTAGCTCATAGGTGGCCCAGCGCTAGGCGCTGAGGCATGGAAATGGCACTAACAGGGGCCTTACCACCAACTTTAAACGCGACTCAATTGCCATTGTTGAAGTTAGACAACGCTATAAGCCGAGTCGAGCGGCGTCCCGTTTTGTCACCCGCTTTTGGATCGCGCTAATACTTCATGGTACGGCTCCAGCCTGAAAACAAGGCTCAGTTTCGTTTCTCTAACGCTAATGTACCTAACGCTGTACCTACTTTTAATCTAGAATAGGTATTACAATTATATTATTTAAATCCCTCAAAGATTTGTACTCGTCGAAAACAAAAATAGTTTACTGTTATTTTTAAAACTGTTATGTAAATATTCATTGCCAAATGTTAGCAAGCTTGTCTATTGGTCACCCATTAGGATATCTTTTGATATATCTTTACCACTCTCTCTCTCTCTGTCATCAGCATACACCGATTAGAACGATATAAATGAAATTATCTACGTCTTTCAACATAAATATAAGTAAATGACAAGAGGACAGTGTTGGAAACTAGTGTTGTACAATTGTAAGGGGCATGTCACATCGGGAACTCTGTGCGTAAGCGGTTACACACTGAAATCGATGGCGCATCAGAATTTTTAATTATCTTTAGATAAGATAATTAAAAATTGCAGGTGTACTATATACCGTATTTCATTTAAAAATAAATAAGGTAATAAATGTAATGTACACATAATAACTATTCATTTTCAAGCATGAAATTAAGGTGCTTTCTACGTGATACTTCCTAAGTATTATCAGTTGCAAAAGTGTAAAAAATGTCTGAATAGTTACAAGTATTTGCAAGTACCATCCTTCCGTTACCGGAAAATTAACCCAGAACCTACGGCTTAGAGCCGATTTCACGGCAGAAATTAAACGCGGTCAGTTGAAGTTGAACTCGGTTTATGCTCTAAACTGAGTCCGGTACCAAGTTTGCACTGAGCAAAACCAAGTTTTATTAAACTCAGTTTCTATGAGAGACGGTGAAATCGGCCCTTAGTTCTCACTAGACAAGAAATCTATCGATCAGTCTGCAGTTAAATGTAATTAAGTTGCCCAGTTGAAGTTAAATTATAGGCAAAGTGGGTTTGTAAGTACCTACTACTAATCTAATCGATATGAGCCAAACCTATTACTACAGCGGCTAATTGCTTGCTTGGATTAAAATAAACTCATGGATTTCACAGTATTAGCAGAATTGCTGATTACCTACTCAAGTAATATTTCAGTGAATATTCAATAATTTTTATAAGAGTTTAACGTGCTATGCCTACTAGCTGATTACATAAGCTATCCGATACAACAGATTAGAGGAGATTTTTTGAGATACTGATTTTTATTACAGAAGTAGTGTATGTTGGCCCTATATGCAATAGTATTAACTGCTCTTCTGACGTAGCATTTCCTTGGTTTAGTATCACGCACAATACTGCTATAAAATAGAAAAACGGTGTGCACAGGAGCCGGAAACACATAGTTAAAACAGAAGTGATCGTGGCATTTTATAGAGCTACCGGCAAGCTCAAGCTCACTTTAATTGTAAGATGGATAAATAATAGGTTAATGAATTTTCGCATTCTGAACCAGATAAGTTTATTTGGCGTTGTGGTGATGGTAGAGTAAATACAATTGTCACCACTCCAAATATCTCCCGCGGGTGCCGTGCAAGGCGACTAAAGGTAAAATATTATCAGGAATGGACAGCAACATCCTTTTTGGCCATACCACTACCACAAATGCGATATATGAAAGAAAGAAAGAAAGAAAGAAAAACATTTATTGACCAGCACTAAGACAACACAGACAACAAAATAAGAAAAATAAATTAACAACAAATTACAATTGGCCATATACACTACAAAATTACCCTTTGCCTTTCCTAAAATATAGGGCGAATATAACAAAAAAAAAAGAAGCAAAAAAAAAATGAAAATTAATGCCTTGTGCATGGCCAAAAGGTACGGCCTCAGCATATATTTTTGCCTGCTAAAATTAAATGGCAAAAGGCTACCCCTATTACATAGTTTGCTAACACTCTTAACTCTATACTCTGACTATATGTATAACTAGTGATCGCCCGCGGATTCGCTCGCGTTAATGTCTGTTGTTATATAGCCTTCCTCAATAAATGGACTATCCAACACAACAATAATTTTTCAATTCGAACCAGTAGTTTCTGAGATTAGTGGGTTTAACCAACCAAACAAACAAACTCTTCAGCTTTATAATATTAGTATAGATAGGCGTCCAAATGAAAATTCTAATAAATATATCTTGGTTTTGGTACAAACAGAAAAACAACACCCACCATCCTTGCCAAATGTAAACAATTGGAAGCCACTTATTCGTGGTGTTCTTGCGGTCTTCCGTCTTGTTACTAAATTGCTATACGAATCACCTCTTACTTATTGTGAGACGTCGCTAAAATTATGCTGTGATGAACAAAATTATATCACTGTACCTACTGCTGTACACTCAAACTTTGAGCGTTTCAATTAGACCAAGCGTCCAATCACATCGCTGATAATAGAAGAGTACTTAAGAGATCCTGTAAGAGAAAATCAAATTTATTTTCTCTTACCTGATTGGTTGGGAATGCTAAACTCACAGTAATGATCTCCGTTCTTTCTGCATCATCAGCAATTGTTTATCTAAAATATAAATCTCAGAATACCACTAGGTATACCTACTGTGTCGGACCAAAAACAAAATAACAAAAGACTCTCAAATCCGCTATCCGCTAGTATAATCTGACACAGTATAGTGCGTTTCATCTTATAGTTCCTATGCCGTGATGATGGCTGCCCTGTCTGTCAACAACATCAACCCGTAAGTCATAGTTGCAGGTTTTTTTATGTTTTATAGACAATCTTTGAGAAAATCATGTCCAAAACATTGAAAAGTGATGAAAGATTAATTGTGTTAAAAGCTAAGGTGTTTTGTGAACGTGAAAAACGTAAGAAGGTCCCGCATAATCCATATTAGTGTGTACAAGTTCGGATTGCCGCCATTAAATTGGGTTACCAGGATCAGTTTTATTCAGTGTTTGATAAAAAAAATATATATTTATTTCAGTTTTATAACTGTAAATAAATAATACTAATTACGATTTAACGACTGACAAGAGTGAGGAAATGTCAAATGTAGACATGTTAGATGAACACAAATAATGATAATCATAATAAATATAATATTTTATTATAATTTATCCTTTTTTTACTTAATGAGTCTATCCTTCTTACGTCACTACAATTTTTATTTATCTATCTAATTTCTATCATACTTTTATTGTCATGGACGCAAATTTTCATGAGCTTTGGCTTATGGTTTTCATAAAAAAAAATAATATGTAACTACTACTTAGTACCGTTAGTAGTTATAAGTAACATAATAAGATAGATGCATAATTGTTTATATAGTTAATAAAAAAAAATCTCCCTGAATTAAAGGTAAGACAATAAAGTTGTCATGGTATCATTTTCTTTCAACACTACCAACATGACAGCATAGGAACTATAAGATGAAACGCACTATACAGTATATCTGCCTTTTCATTTTGAAATTGCAGGCTTTACTTTCATACTGGGACAAAATTTATTGTATTCGCAGCCAGAACCCAATCTACTGTAACGATTTTAATTTCGGCTTCATTATTTAGCGCAACAATATATTTTATAGAGCTGGTGAAATATGTAGTTACCTACTCGTACTACGTACCAACTAGTAACTAGTTTTGCAGCAGTTACTATTTTATGGCGTTTCAGAATTATATTTTGAGTTGCGGTCGGATATGGGACAGAGTCGAAATCGAAAGCAAGAGCAATAGGGTATGCAATTTTTCATTCGTTTTTAAGATTATTACAAATCACTAAGCTTTTAATTTGTCTTAGGTACTAGTTATCACCCATCTATTTAATTACCACTTACAATATTCTGCGATTTACATGCCCGATAGAATAGCAATAGGCTCGTCTCCAATTAAGCTTTCCCACTGGGCACTTTGAGTCCGTAACCCATAAGAGCTGAAGGGGGTGAAACTTTCTTGTTCCTGTCAAATAACCATAATCACACAACATAAGTTCTGAAGAAATAATTAAGGAATTTTTTAGGGTTTATTCACCACTGACTACCCTTCAGGGATAAATAATGTACGTGCATAATATGTATTAACGTACCCGGTGAACGGCTAGAGCCTTGGCCCAATTACGTGAGACCTAATAATAAAGCAGATTAAATTTAGGTCTTAACAAAACTACTCCTAACCTTAGGGGATAAGCAGCGTCAATTGTGCATGTACGAGTATATAGGTACATAGATTTTGGTGGTTAGAAAAAGAATTTCCAAAAATTATGATCTTGAGGCGGGAATCGATCTGTGTCTTGGGTGGCTGAGCGGTCAGGGACCTGCCCGGATAGCAGCGTACGCGGGTTCTTTTTCTAACCACCAAAATCTTTGTACTAATTTTTCTAACATTTATATAATGTTAAAATTAAAATCAAATAGTATGTAGGTATTTAGACCTACGTCTTCAAATGCAAAGTACGATATTTGGGATATTTTAAATATCTATCTGGTAATTGTGTAATAATAGTTATTTGTTGTACGTGAGTGCAAAGTTGTTTTTTAACCGCGTGCTCAATTTTGATGACCGAGCTAGCGAAGGATTCAAAAATTAGAATCCTGAGCGATAGCGAGGGAATCTAAAGAGCACAAGGTGAAAAATCTTTGCACTCGAGTGCAACACGTAACTTTTCATCCCCCCCAACGAGGAAATTGCAAAATACAAAAAAAAATACAATCATAACAGTTTCTGTTTTCACCCAGAAACTTCCACAACACCCTCCCATCAACCCAAACACTCTCAACACCCACCCAGAAACACCCAGAACATCCACTCAGACACACCCAAAAACCACCAATTCACCCAGAAACCCCCACAAAACACCCATTCACCCAGAAACACCCACAAAATACCCATTCACCCAGAAACACCCAATCTCCCAGAAACACCAACAAAACACCCATTTACCCAGAAACACCCAAAAAACACCCAATCACCCAGAAACACCCACAAGACACCCATTCACCCAGAAACACCCACAAAATACCTATTCACCCAGTCACACCCACAATACTCACCCATCCATTCAGACACACACACAAAACACCAATTCACCCAGAAACACACACAAAATACCCATTCTCCCAGAAAAACCCACAAAACACCCATTCACCCAGAAACACTCACAAAACACCCAAACACCCACAAGACACCTATTCACCCAGTCACACCCACAATACTCACCCATCCATTCAGACACACCCACAAAACATCCATTCACCCAGACACACCCACAAAACACCCATTCACCTAGACACACCCACAAAACACCCATTCACCCAGACACACCTCCAACACCCACCCATCCACCCAGCCACACCCGCAACATTCATCCAGACACACCTGTAAATACCTAATAAAAATTACCGTCCCTAATGGAGTTCCGAGACGGTCAATCAGCTTGAGTCAAGCACGTTGATTTTCTGTACGTTTTTGTTCCGTTGCTAGCGTAAACAAATCAAACAGACCTAAAAAGCTTTTAAATGCTTGACTCAAGCATCAAGCGAGCGTTGTAGACGATCAAAATGTTTAAAGCAAGATTGACGCCAAGCTGATTGACCGTCACTCAACTCCTAGGTTTTAACAAATTTATGACGTGAAAAGAAAATGGCGCACGCAAAGCAAATTACAAAAAAAGTACACCAAGAAGGTTCCGAGTCTGACTGCCGCACTCAGAGACGTCAAATAACGTTAATGAGTACTTAACGTCAAAAAATGACAATTGAAAACTAGTCGCTATTCTTGCCGGGTCTATGGTCTAGATTTGAATGAAAATTTTTGACATTAAATACTCATTAAAGTTAATTGACGTCTCTGAGTGCGGCAGTGAGTTTTTAACAAATTAAAATAGGTTGCATGATAATTTCGGCACCATGGAGGTAGAAATAAATAGGTATAATGATGTTTTGAACTCGCAAACTCATTGCACATGATGTTCTAAATTCAAATTTACTTTATCCTTTAGAGGATAAAAACGGCTTTTGCACTCAGATATCGAAGAGCAACAACGCTTTTTCCGAGATGGTGGGATGAAAATAAAATTACCTATAATCATCAAGTGGTCGGTTAATGTAAATATTATTAGAGGGCTGCCTATGGGCCACCGAATATCCATGTACAGTTAAAAAAAGTAAAAAAAACAAGGTAGTACATGGCATAAACACACGGAATAGCCAGTAATTACTTTAATTATAAACTACAAGAAATGACATACATAGGTAGGTACCCATAAGTTTTTATACCCAAGTTAGTGAATATAACAAATAATGTTTATTACTTTTTTGACTGAGCCCTCCTGGTTCATAAATGAATAATAAAGCTACTTCATAAATTTATTTTAATGAGAAATGTTTGGAATTATTACCATAGTGTTGGTTGGTGTTTTGCAAATTTTAACTGTACTGAAAGTAACCATGCTTATATATCATTTACCATAATTGGTAGGTTTTTTTCTAGTTTTGTGTAACTAATTATTTGATTATAATTCCGCAAAAATTGTTCGCGAGAGGTTGTAACGAAATTCTCGAACCCTGTATCAACCTTAAAAAGCTTGCTGTAAATGTTAAAATTGATTAGAAATATAGTCAGCAGGTGGCTTGCTCTAGTTTGTGTTGGTTGTACCTACTAGCGCCTCGCAGCGTGATAGCGAAATATTTCTTTAAGTAATTCCATGAATTACTTAAAAAAATATATAACATTTCGGTAACGTTATTTACGATAGTTGTCCATTTAATTACATAGACTTTTGTGCCAATCCAATAGTAGAAGCCACTCTTTGGTACTTTCTTACTAAAATCTGCTCACAACTTTTAACTAAAGCAATAATTTAAAAAATAACGATCGCAATTAAACACTGCGTAACATGAAAATGTGCGTAATTATTGTACTTAACACGATTATTACCACTGCCGTTTTATGAAGCGAGATAAATGTTCTTGTTTTAAAGAAATTCTTTGCGTACGATAATAATATCAGTTTATGGCACTTTTAGTTTAATTGGAGTAAGTAATTACTCAAATTTGCAAGACTAATACATTAGAAGTTTTATTTTTTCTTAATATTATATTATGCCTTTTGCTTTGCTTAGCTTGAGTCTTCGGTCAATTCGTCATACCGCGGTAAAGATACGGCTTAAAAACAGAGGTTTTGTTTGAGTAAATCATGCTGCAGTGGACTGCAATGGGTATGGAATATTGCTAGATGATATTGGTATGTATTAATTATAACTAATTGTGACTTAAATCTCTCACACTAACTCTCACCCATGTTTGTATGAATGAATGGCGAGAAAGAGATTGACGGATCGAAATAAATGAAAGAATATTAGACTTAGACTTTAGTACTTAACATATTAATGTCCTAGAAACTAAGCCAATTATAAATGCGGAAGTAATATTGCATACAGATGTCAATGTCAGAAGTGCATGAGTTCAATACTTCGAAAGTACTAATCGACAATGAAATCAGCTAAAAATATCTCTTGTACCTTCATTGCATCGTGCTACATTATTTAGGTAATCACATTGCTTTTATGATACTAACAATCAAGAAAAAAAAAATACCGAACATCCAACAACCGTAGCTTTAGGGGCAGAAATAAACCTGCCTCTACAGCTACCAAGTACCGCGTTCTATCTCACAAAAGCATCCAAGTGAAGAACTAGACGATAGCTGAACCACTAATTTAACTGAACTGGTCTAATTGAGAAAACGTACACTGCATGCTCGCGTACTACCCTTTAAGCATTTGACAAATGTTTACAGGAGCACAAACTTGTTTGGAGTCACGCACGACATTTTCCGTGAAACCGAAGGATGAATTAAGAGGGTACGAGGCTTTGCTATTGGATTCTGCACTCTGGTTTGCCTAGCTTAGCGATCAAGTTAGCGACGTAGGTATTGCTGTCATTGTGAACGTGAATTTAAACGAGCTCAAGCGGTCAGCTCTCATGATGAGCTGTTTCTAGTAAGACAAACACGAGGGTTCATTTCGCTTAAATCAAACTCAAAGAATTTGAAATTGATAAATTTCCACGATTTCGATGATACCGTACCTATAGGTAAGCTGCTCAGCATTACTGTTAGTTTTATATTCTACTCAACACTTGCCCTGTCTAGAGAACCCAACGCCACATTTAATAAGATGAGAGACCCAGTTTCTTTTCTCCTACTATTTTATTCTTTCATTCTCTGAGTATAAATTGGTTGAATAAACATGAAAGTAGGAATCGTTCGTTCAATCGTGTCGACATAGATAAGTTTACAGAACTTCACATGCACAATTAATCTTTTGCCACTTGTTATGTCTATTAACTGCTCTAGTATTGATATGACATAATTAATTGGTAGATACAGAATAAAAGAAGTTTTGAAAACATTCACCAAGTTCAGTAATAGCTTGTAAAACATATTGGTTTCAAGATTGGCTACATAAATTCCTGTAAACTACGATTGATTTAATAATCCACTGTGTTCAGTTGGAGAGCTTAGGAATAATAGAACATTATTAGAAATGAAACTTATATTTGCAATTATGTTAATTTTAATTTAGTTTCCAGTTCGTAAAGACAAATTAAATTTTTTGACGACATTGTGATAGCGATTTTTGTATGTATGTATGTATTGTGATAGTGGTTCCTGAATACTTCTCCGAAGCCTTGTGTAGGATAGGAACAATTTGTCATAATTAACCTGTATAGGATGCACAAGGAATATAATCTGAATAGACTACCGACGAAAGGTCCGACGCTATTTAGCGAACGCTGTCCGATTGTGAACCGTACGACCCCAATTGTTTAGTCACACTTGGACTGCAAAACAAGTAGATGCATAAATCATGTATTCGAAGAAAACCAACCTTTTTACTTGCGACTTTTCACGCCGGTGCGTACACGATTTCCCCGTACATAATTACACTGTATGTCTTTCAAAGTGATGCCAGTAACAATCTGTTGTCGTACTCAAGACCTAACTTAGACTAGACATGCACATTTACATGTCATTACTGCGCTAGTAGATAAAAATAGGACCTTAAGGTGGACATTACTTGGCCACGCACAAAATGATTCGGTACCTATAGGGTTGTTAGCTGAATTTTAATGGTTTATTTACATACATACATACATAAATCACGCCTATATCCCCGAAGGGGTAGGCAGAGGTGAACTAGCACCCACGTTTCGCCAATCATGTCAAGTCCCATGTAATAGGTAGCGAGCCTATTGCCATTTATCGGGCACAAAAGTCGCAGTATATTGCTAGGTGGTAGGTATTAGAGGAACGCTGCTGCCCATTCCTCATTACTGTTTTATCCTTAATCGCCTTGTACGACACCCACGGGAGAGATTTGGGGTGGTGACAATTGTATTCTACTCTGCCTTCACCACACGACCAATGGTTTATTTGGTTGAGTAATTATGTTGTAAGAAAGTTGAACACGGGTTAGAAAGCCCTCTTTGCGAGACTACCTACACTAACTACACATACACCTACACTTGGGTCGTCACAAGTCCCAGGCGCTGCCACTGACTCCCCTCTCTGGCACACTATGGACCCGGCACCCGCACGGTGAATCCATGGAATGCTAAGAGTTACAGTCCCTTAGGCTGGAGTTCACCAACCCTTAAACAGGAGGTTATTATTTAACCGTCTCTTTTTGCCGTATGGATGAATTTTCATAAACTGATAACTTATATAATAATATAAAACTATAAACTTTTCTTTTAATCGCTTGTCTTACGTGTTGGTGAACTCGGGCCTCAGTAGCTCTGGGGATGTGGGTTTTTTTGTTAGTAAGGTAACCGTACAAATGTAAGGATTGAAAAAAATACTTATCCTATTTTAAATGATTAACTGATTATTTACATAATTATTAATTATACATTTAAGTGTAATACATTTGTTAAAAGTCATCTCCATACATCGTCGGCTCATATGAAAGAACCATTAATTTAGCGAAGAAATTCAATACGTTGACCTTTAACTGGGAGTGGGCGTTCTAGATTGGGCTATTGATGAACCGCATTGACTAGACAAATATAAAATATTAGTTAATTATTTACTGTGACGGCAACCCTAACTATTGAGCTGGCGATGCGCTGAGGTGCTGAAGACCTGCTGCCGTAGCACGGGAAGTGGACAAAATCTCTTTGGGGAAAAAAAATATTTTCCTCTCTCACCCACACAAAGGGCCACCGCAGACATGCAATTAAATTACACGACTAAATCGCAGATCGTGCCAATAGTTATAGAAACGTATGCCGCACATCTTTCTAACTAAATCGGACAACGGCCTTTATGCAAGTCCGCAGATTATACAACTTAGTTGTTCAACTTAATCGTGCAACTTAATCGCATATCTGCGGTCACCCTAAATCCCGAGACAGAACACTATCAGGTGGTAGAGAGAGATTTAGGCCTGCTCCTGACTTGCGGGCTAACGCGACGCGACACGACCCACCTAGCCTCCGTCTGACTCACGACCCGACGATAATACACTGGCCACGCCGTCGTCGGCTCCTTATGAATAAATTATTACGCGGTGGCAGGTGGAATGACCTGACACAAAATGTTTTGATGGAATTGTTTTAATTGGATCTTATCTCTGGTCGACGATCGGCCCGATACTACTTTTCAAATTTCATATTATTTAGTTGGCCCACTATTCACACCATGGTCGCATTAAATTATGGCGTCATTGTTTTATAAAACTATCGATTCATAAATAAATATCCAGGCCTGAAGACGGTGAGATTAATTATTTCCGATTCCGAATAGCTATTAGGAGTTTTTAAGGACCCGCTTAAAATGTCCGTTTGTTGAATTTTGGATGGCTCCGATAGCGAGGTTGTTTTTATAACAACGTTGTGTATGTAATAAGCAGTATACTATAATTAGGGGAAGGTTGCGGGCTATTTGCCAATACACAATTAAGGCGAGAGGTGTGAACTTTAGCTCATTCCTGCAGCGGGGAATTCACTACACGGACATGCCACCAGACATGCCCGGGCAGACATATATAATATACATAAATTGCTTTTACATGAATAATTATCAGCATTAATTCATCATTGATTTTTTACCGAAAGAGGGTTGGTGTCAAGCAGGCGGCCGGCTGTAAAACCTAAGCCCAAACCTTGAACAGTATGGATTGGAATGTTGTCATTCCAATCACTCTCTCCGTTTATCGGTCTCTCGACATGGTCCGTTCCGATTTTTTTCTATACATTCATTCATCATTAGCACCTTAACGGTGTGATGGATGATATGAATCAAAAGGGACTGAATGGCCTGATGACGTCTGACCGATATGAATGGAAGAGGAAACATACCGCGCCGACCCCAGATACACTGGGAACAGGGCAGGGAGAAGAAGATTCATCTTTGATTGATCTTTTTAGTATAACTATATCTAACCAGTTAACTCATCTGTACCACCATAAAAATTGCCCGGGTATACCAACATCATTTTCACCCGGGAAACCGTAGGATAAGCATCTAACTCAAAACATTAGACACTTCGCTTGGACATTTATGCGCACACGTTCACGCCTGCCAACTCGTGAGCTAGTAAATAGCTAGTTATTATTTCAATTCCTTGCCCACTAGATTTCAATTTCCTGCTTATCTTTTAAATGAATAAATACCTACCTCGTTTCGAATCTAATTAATAATCAAAGGCAGGCACACGATTTTCACAAATCTACGACTACAACTTAAATAAGCTTCTATGAAGTGCTGAAGTCCCGTTCACTTGTTTACTTTATGTAAATTTTATAGTTTCAAAAACTGTTTGTTGTTCACTAGCATTCAACACTTATTCACAATAACTACCAGCACACCAATACCTACACAGTTATCCATAGCGGTACACCAATTATCCAATCACGAGGCTCTAAACGAGTAGAAGCCTAATTTAGAGCGCACTGATTGGCCATGTTATGCAACGCTAAATTCCGTTGCATTCCAGTGAAAACGGAAGCTTGAAATTGATTTTCGATAAAGAAATAGGCATTGTTATAAATTCGTAGAGCATCTACGGTTTTGGAAAGCATGGGGCCTATCTATAATTTCCCATAATGGAATCAATCAGTATTGATTAAAATTATTCGACAAATGAGGTGACAAATCCCTAAAAAGTAGATCCTGGATGCATCTACAGTCGTTAATACTCACCAACCGGCACTGGGCCAGTATGGTGGGTTATGGCCAAATCTCCCTATATTCTTCCATCCATAGGGAAGGCCCGTGCCTCAGCAGTGGTTATTAACAGGGCTGGCGATGATGAGACGACAATCGAAGATATATGCAATCAAATCTATGAAATACCGTGTGGTGACGGCAGAGTAGAATACAATTGTCACCACCCCAAATCTCTTCCGTGGGTGTCGTACAAGGCGACTAAGGATAAATCAGCGATGAGGAATGGGCAGCAGCGTTCCTCTTATATCACCTAGCAATAGTACTGCGACATTTGTGCCCGATAAATGGCATTAGGCTCGCCACCTATTACATGGGACCTAACATAATTGGCGAAACGTGGGTGCTAGTTCACCACTGCCTACCGCTTCGGGGATATAGGCGTGATTTATGTATGTATGTATGTAAATCTATGAAATGTGGCATTTCATAGGCTTTATTCCAATGCTAATGAGATCCTGGACCGTTAATCAGCTGGTCTACGCACCGCCAAATGCCAGGAAATCTTGATCTCCAGCTCTTTATGTGCTTTTAAGAAGATTCATTTTGCAATTCCCGACTTTTATTTGCGCTGTAAAACTTGATTAACTAAATAAATTAAATCGACGATCGCAAGCCCACTACCCGAGGAAGAAGTACAATTATTATAAAAATAAATTGAAAGTCCGGAATATACCGGATTACTGTGGTGTCCTCCTAAAAATCAGATAAATGGCTAGCTTCGCGAAAACATAAGTGTCATAAATCTATTTAGGCTCCGGTGAACAAGAAGAAAGATCAGGCAATAGGATTGCGCTATAAGTAATCTGTTGTATATTATTTTCCAAACAACCGAGGAGACAATCAATAATTTAAATTTTTAATCACGTTGCCTTTCAAGGAAGCAGTCAAAAAGGCTATATATATCCGTTTTCAAAATGAATTTTATGTACCCGCTCCAGGCTCTACAGAAACAGGGTTGGTGGATTTTTTCGTTGCAAGCTGCTAAGCTACTCTCACATCTCTGGTGGGAAAACTCCACCAGAAGTGGAAAAAAGAGTGTGGGTGGATAAAAGGTGTCTATCTATGTATGAGACGTAACGTTAGTGTATAAATCAGCCAGTCACCGAGGGCAATCTTCTTCTCGCTGCCCCTATCCTATCCTACTCTATGTAAGGGTCGGCACAACATGTCTTCTTCTTCCACTCTCCTCTATTAGACGTGAGCTCAGCATGAACTCCCCTTTTTCCCATATCATCTTTCACACAATCCATCCATCGCTTCTTCGGTCTTCCTCTCATTCTAGGTCCATGCACATCCATACTTAACATACTTCTAGTTACTTAACATTCTTCCCTCCTCATGACATGCCCGTACCACGCTAACTTGTTACTGCTCAATTTTTCGATCATTGGCGCTACTTTCAGACTACCTCTAACGTGCTCATTTCTGAACCTGTCTTACGTAGTCACCCCTCACTTCCTCTGTCACCGAGGGCAATGCAGCAGAATATTCTAGACTGTCCAGAGTGAACTGAAGTGTCCATTCGCAATACAATATAGTAATTGTCAAAGCTCGTGGGTGAATGGGGTCGCTTAATCATTATCGGAGCATACTCTCCGGAAGTGCGTCGCGTGCATCCACAGTCGACGCGATGGCCCATTGAATTATTTATACTTTTAATATTGTAATTATCATACACCGGCCTTATTATCGTTTGTGTTATTATATTAAATGCTGTTATAATAATACACGCCATGAAAAGGTTACAGTTTCGATAAGCAGATACCCGCAACGACAACGTTTAATGAGCGCTTGCGTTGCGCTTGCGCCGGTGATCGTCGTGCGATGCTAATTCGTGGACAACGTGTCGCTTATATTTTTTATAGCACGCAACGTACACGTCGCTCATGTGACACGAGAGAGACACAATTAAAAGCATACTCGGAAACATTATCAGTTCTAAATTTGTGACAACAAGACTCATTGTTGCACGGATACAATTTTGAGTTGCGCCTCTTTTGTTTCTAAGAAGCGACATGTCTCCGCAATTTGTACTCGTTTGTCGAACTTGATCTCCTTACGATGTTAATAAGTTAATAATTTTGGTGTTCACACGAAGCGTTTTGAATCGGTACCTCGAAAAACTAGTCCAAATAGCACACATCTGTGCAAAGCTAACAATGGAGCCGTGTGGTGACGGCACAGCAGAATACACTTGGCACCAACCAACCCAAATCTGGTATCGTACTAAGAATGGGCAGCAGCGTTCTGTTACACCAACTATTTTACTTTACATGTCCGATAAATGGCAATAGGATTGCCCCTATTACAGACATAATTTCACATGCCTAGTTGGCGAAATGTGGGTGTTAGTACACATCTGCCAACCCCTTCGGGAACAAATAGAATAGGGGTGATTTATGTATGTGTACCTAATAATGTAGAGCCTATTTAATTTTTCCAAACAAATATATGCCTATTTTGTTTTTTGTACACCCTTTGCCGTGGGCTTAAAATAAAATATATAATTGTTTCCATAAAATAATGTAAATGAATCAATCAAACTAGTATACTCAGAGTGGTTAGTCAAAAATATTGTTTTGTACTATGTAAAGCTATGAAGGTATTCTAATCGTTTATTTTATAGCGTTATTCTAATTCACATAGAAGATTCTGGGATTCAGCTTTGTCACTACAAAGTAGACAGTACTTTAATAGAAGACTCATAATATGTGATGTGAGTAATCATGACTATTACTATTATAATCTCATGAAGTTCTAACAAGAAACAAAACCGTTCACATTTCAAATGAAAATATCTCTTACTATTATTTAATACTCTTATAAATAAAAGTCGAGCTTTACTGCTATCTAACATTCCACGACAGCGGGAGGTCTTGTACTAATATTAGGTGTTTTAAAGAATTTACGCTATCAACTGCGACCTTCCTATTAACAATTGTACGCGTCCACACTTAAAATCCTTCTCTCAAGCATAATTTGTTCGGAGTTATGAGCGATGGACAACCTGTTGTTTTAAATTCAAAAAACGTTTTGTTGTTTATGAAATTTATTCGACCTCCATGTATCCAGCGATGTGTGGCACAGCTGCGCTAAAGTGTAGAATTTCATTAAAATTACCGGTTCTTGAGTAAAGTAATGCGGGTAGACGAACGGTTGGCCAAACGGACACACGTGTCCAAGCATTTCCTACCCGGACTGCCTGTTCACACGGCACCAAGTGCACTCCCATTAGGCAATAATATGTTCTGTATAATGGGAGAGACTGGTAGCAGCACTCAAGGCTGAGCTCCTCCATCCATTTGCAGCCAGGATGTACATTGACGTAATTAAGCATAAGAAAACATTGCGTTTCACTACACCACTCACGAAAACACAAAGACAATGGCCGTACATTAGCACCTAAGTAACACACTTCCTTTGCTTGGCGTTACGCAAAGGCAAAATTTATAAGAACTGTCCGCTCAAAAAACATTTGACGGAGCAGTTATCAATTTTGTTGCGGCCGCTGCCAAATTTATAATAAAAGTCATTATTTAATGGTAAAGGAAATATTATAAATTTAATTCATGTTTTCAAAGCAAATAATAAAATTTTTCCACGCTTTGATGTTGGAATGTTAAAGTAAAAATATGAGTTGGATCTGAAAATTGTTTAGCATCGAATTCGCTATATTTATTTCAATCTCTAAAATACGTTGATGTAGTCTGTGTAGGTGAGCTTTTCTGGGATCGTTACTCCGCCTACGCTGTACATGGTTGAGGCTAAAACAACATTACTCTTCAATCACCTAACGCACATACTAAAGTCGAGTGAAAGCAAGCTAAGGAAGATGAAGCAAGCCAGGAAATTATTTCTGTATTGATTTGGTTTGCTTATGCAATTTTATAACAGGGTAATATTTTAATCATCTAATTGATATCTTCTTATTATAAAAGTACCTATAGACTCAATATCATCACTGTGATGTTCACCTGTATCGTCGTCATCATCATCATTTCAGAACGCAGAACGAGCTTTTGAAACAATATCTAACTATTGATTTACTTTTGAATTAAATTAAAATATGGGATTGGTATAATAATCAATAAATTGAAACGAGATCAGAATAAAATCACTTTCTTAATCATTATCGTCATGTAAAGTCACTCAGTTTATATTTCCTTATACCTGATTGTGAAATGCTATAATTATTAAAGGTTACACCATATAATTTTACTGTGTTATGGATTAAAGCCTTATGTTAAGTATCGCATTTATATTATCACCTGATGTGAATATCAAACAAAATCATTGATAGTTTATGCTTTCCACTTCACTTTCGACTTTAATCAAGATAGTTGCTATTATGAATGAAAATACTTAATAAACCTTTGTTATGGCTCGTCGTAAAATGGCACGTAATTCCATTAAAGTTTATCTGCCCAATTATTTTGAACTACTTGGTCTACTACCATTTTTACAAGTTGCCTAGCTACAAGTTTAGTTTAAAAACAAATAGTGTATTGTTCTGAATTAAGTTTAGGGTCAAGAAATGTCACAATGTGACTAGTTTGTATCTACCTACTGATACAATATATTGTTTGCAAGATGACAAGACATCAGACCTATTATGTGTCAAAACACTGCAAAAAAATGCTCGTATGTCAACCTCTGTTAATACAATTCTGAAATTAAGAAAGCGCATGATCTTAAAAACAGTAACACTTCTGTCCTTCCTTGAGCAATCCCCAAACGGAGATCATTTAAAACAACCACCCATGGCTTAATAGGCATTGTCAATTCCACTGAGAGACGTCCCACTTCTGTGTATCCTACCGCTTGCATAATGGACTGAATTCTATGGGATTGTTGGACATGATACCCACCCACACACGGGCAATCACCCAGATGTGATTGCCCTAGTCATGAGTTCCGAACTTGGCGTCATTGTTTACCTAAATGATTCCGTACGTACTTTTAATTAAACGGAAATGCATTTATTCCTTCCAAGGCATTTCTTAAATTCACAATTGCAACGTTACCTTTTGAAAACATAAGGGTGTGTCCAAAATCGTGCGTCATTCAACACTCGCAATGTGTAGCAAATATTTCTGCTAATCTTGTTCGGACATGTTTGGTAAAAAATAACATTATAATGTATTTCATAAATACCATTATAATGTAGCTAATTATGTCTAGTTATCCATTTACCATCGAGGTATCAATAGGCAGCCTACGATCAAAAAACCAGTGATTTATTACAAGCAGATAGAAATTGAAGAAGCAAGACCACAGGTAACTTTTTCAAATACCATCTGGAATAACGTTTAGGTATTCTAAAGTGTATCAACAATAAACTAATTAAATATGAAAATCAACAAGTGTAAATTATCTTAGACTCGTAATAACGACTCAACAAATACGATTATTGCAAAGGAATGATTATTATTATTATTTATTTCTCGATAATCGTATCGTAAATATTGACGACTGACTCGTTTAGTAGCGCTAAGTATGCCATATGGCTTTTACGAATAAACTATGGAGGGAATTGCTAAAGGACCATTACATTTAAAGACGTGTTGTTCATTGAAGAATTCTCACAGATTATAAGAAATGAGGCGGGTGTGTGACAGAATACTAAACGATGTTAGAGCATAGATGAAAGATTTATACTATTGAATATTTTTATAATTTTTAGTGCCTGATACAAGTTTCATAAAAAAACATATTATTGTCTCAAAGAATTTAAGCTGAAAAATCGCTTTTAAACTATAAAATTTGTAACGGAGAAATATCTTTCAACGTGTACGTTTGCGTGTTTCCTTTCTTTCTACGGACCAGCACGAACATTTTCCTATCGTTAATGTATCGTAAACGTCAAATTTATGTATAAATATTTAAGTGATGCCGTTGTTTTAGGTAACAAAGCAATCAATCTAATATTTAGAAACACACATACATACCCACAGGGATAGACTGAGATCAGTCTTCTTTCCAATTTCTTTCGGACTCCCACATACTTCTGTCACTTCATCCAATCTCATTAAGTCCTCTTGCACAGTCGTCGGTTTTGAGTAATCTTCACCTTTACCTCCTTTAGAGCCTGATTGTCACCTATCGGGCACGTAATTCGCAGTATATTGCTAGGTGGTAGGTATAGCAATAACGCCGCTGCTCATTTTAACCTTTGATCGTCTCCTTAATAATAATATTATTATTATGACACCCGCGGGAGCTAAGGGTGACAATTGTATTATGCTCTGCCCTCACCACAATTATGCTTATTAATGTTGTACATACAGCGTTTAGACGGTGATGGATCTCCAGTCACTTGATTTTCTTTCGGTTTTGCGGCACATAAAATTTGTAGCGCCCGGCATGACGTTATGTTCTACCCTATAGATATCGGTACTGAAGCACGCTAACTTTGAGCGTACTACTAGCAGAAAAAAACTATTCTTAACAGCAATCCAATCAATCACATCTTCGCATAGATTACCAAATTAAGCGACGGGTTTAACGAAAGGGAGCGCTCGCCCTGTGAATGCCTGAACTAAAAAATGTTGGTTAAGGCCTGTCGTAGGATGGGTGACCAAAATATATTATCGTTAAGACGCTGGTTGCGTGTGCAGTCGTTAATATCCAGCAATCCGCACTGGTGCGGATGTGTTATGGCCTATTCTCCTCTGAGTTGAAAACGAGCCTGTTGGTTTAATTAAAGCGTTTGCTATTTAAATAGACCAAGTCGTTTTATATGCACCTGTCATGTTGAAATGGATATTTTTAATACTTTCCACGCAGATTTTTAATGGATTCGAAATGGGTTATTGATTGTTACGACGTCACTGATTTTTATTTATGCCACAGCAGTTTGAAATGCTTCACATTTAAACTATAAAATGTGTAACCGAAGCGATATCTTTTACAGTAAATGTTAATTAGACATACACGCGTGTAAATAGTTCTACTCTATAATATGGTAGACGAGCACGATGCACGGACGGTATTTTGTATAATTGTTGTATCATTATGGTGTTTGTACATAGGACGACCGTGGAAACATAAGTACAGAAATCACCAGTTATTCTGGTTTGTTTATTAAGTTTTTCTCTTGTAAATAATATATTTCATTTGTCTACCAACAATAAAAGTGTCGTTTAGAGTTTTACTATAGCTAGTTTTACTTTAGCTAGTTTTACTATAGCTAGTTTTACTATTTCTAAATCTTTAGATGGTCTGGTTTTAGACCGGGACTGCGGTCCAGAGGGCCTAGCCAAGTGGATTTTCTATTCGAACGCATAGAATACAAAAGTATGAAACTGACTTTTGTTTTCTCTGTAATACGTCAGTTTCATACAGTTGTGTTCTATGCGTTCAAATAGATTGACCACTTGGCTAGGGTCACTGAACAATCCAACAATCCTGAAACCAATGACGGAAATACCTTTTAAAAAGTATATAAGAATGACGGCATGCCTGAATGTTAATGATACTAAGAAATATTTGGTATAATGAATCAAAGAATATTATGATGAATTTAATGCACAATTCTCAATAGGATTAGTCCGTTAGTGCTGGTTTAAATAAAATTACAAATAGTGTGAGTAGCTTAAAGACACCATGTAATATCTTTCTAAAACGGTGATACGAATAAGATATAAATTAATACTGGGCTTGTCACCGGCTCTTTTAATTAAGTAATAAGGCTAAGTTTAATACTATAAATTCGTACGCCTATGACAGAAACGAGAGAAGAAAACATTTAATCGAAAAATAAACATATTATTAATACAATTATGAAATTATAGGCGTGATTTATGTGCGTTTATATTTTAAGAAATACAATATTAATATTTAAAATGCTTTCTTAAATAATAAAATATAGTCAGATCCGTTATTTAGCTCAAACAATCTATTAAGACTGAAATCACTAAACTCAATAATTAGTACATCTAATATTTAGTTCATTTAGAAAGCTTACAAAATGTAGCTACTTAAAACAGCCTATTAATATAACAATGGTGATAATTAATAACTTTAATGTTAACAAAAGTAGCAAAGCACTCAAGCGGATAGAGCACATGTTTCCGTGTCAAAAAAATAGTCAGAAATGAATCAAGATATAAATAGTTTCAGTAATAACAACAAAGATTCCTTCGAAAATAGGGCTCTGCTAGCGTTACTACAACCTGTTATTTACAAAGTCTGAAATGACAAGGTACGTTCGATAATTAGGGTTGAATGCTTATCTTTTGTTTCATCAGGCCAACTTGGAAACCGACAAGGCAACACGGCATATCATTTTAGGGACACCTTTAGGACTATATTAGTCACGAAAGAACTTTATTCATTAGAGTTGATTTATTATGTTTGATTTTTAAACAATACAAAGGCTCATAAGGATTTGGTAGATTTATGGAGCGGACCCAAATTATTATTGAATCTTGCGCTTAATATTCAAACATTTCAAATTATAAATTTGACAATGGTAAAAAATACAATCATTAGTTTCACAAGAAACCAAACGGTGGTAATGTGTGTTTTTTTCTATACCTATCTGTATCTAACACCAAAAGCATATTCTTTGTAATTTTCAGAAAGTAGTAGGAATATATATTAAGTTAATGCAAGTAATTATCATTATGTATTAACCAGGGATAATACAAGGCGTAAAGTATTTATTAATATTTAATATAATTTTGAATTGGTAGGTAAGGATGGCAGTAGAAAATATTATAAATATAAAGTTTGTGCCAGCGATGGTAGAAGAAAATTAAGAGCATAGAATATATAACATGAATGGCAATATGACAGAATAGTTATTTCGGAAATAACGTTGATAATCACAAGTAAAATTACACCTTATCATGAGCCCCATACCAATTCTAATGGATAGTATTAGTTTTAAATACTAATTGTTACAATTCTCGAAATTTTTAGGTAAATCGAAAGTTATACTATTGTAAGAAAAGCCTCATAGTCAATTGTCTACTACTGAGACCTTTTTCCGGCGGTATGATCATTTTGATAAAATCTCAGAGCCATTATCATGCTTGTTGACTATGTGTCCAGCAGTATAATGTTTAGTAACTCATGATGACTCATTGAGAATCCAAATTGAGCATTGGTAAGTTCATACTTATTCGTAGCTGCTCTAATTATGGCAGTTGTGAGCAATATTTTTTTGTTATTTTGCTTTGTATTCACATTTGGATGTTAAAAGAAAACTTAGTAATGCTCATAGTCTTCGTTTTATTTGGACACTTACATTAAATTTTAATACTGCAGCTGAAATTAATTAAATAGTGTACCTACTTCTTGTAAGCATGGAGTGTGTTTTTTTTTTTACTTACAGTCAAACAATATAAATTTTCCTAATTCGTTTTATAACCTTCATTGACTTGCAATTACGAGTACCTATACAAAAGTGTTCACAATCGGAACTAGGTTGTAAACACTTTTGTGTATTGAAATCTTTTCTCACATAGATTATTTGTGTATATGTTTAGAATTACCATTTTGATGTGACATAATTACCTAGTCAAATAGTAATGTTTAAGCATACTACTAAAGTTTTATAATAAGGCTCCTATACAATTTGAAATTTCAAGAATTCCAGGATAGAAGTATACTAATGTGATATAAATTGTTCTTACTATTTTCTCATCCAATAGTACTGGCTTGCCATCTGTTGCGTGCTCTCCTTTATATACTCTGTCTAATAGATAGTTAGGCTACCTATTGCCCCTAGGTTCCTTGTAAATTAGCATACATAAGTTGTAAATTATTTCCGTAATCGTACTTCTTTTTTACAAAATGTTAGTCATTGCAACATAAATGTTCCAGCCATGTTTGACGATTTTCGCTCGCCTGATCTAGCAATGAACCAAGAATGAGCCCCGGCAAGCGGCGCATGATACTAAACCAATCATTTCGTTGTTCCAAGATTAGCCATTCAATTTAATGTCCTGAACCGTTAGCCGGTATATATTCGATTCAGGGCCCAATAACGGTTCCGTGTTTCAGTAAAGACACCGCTCGCTGTAGAGACGCGAATGTTGCGGTGAACGACGCACTTACCCGGACAATTAAGCATTACCATGTAACTGGGGGTACGAGGGCCCTGGGCACACTGCCACATGGCAGCGGTCACAAAATATGATTTTATAGAGGAACCGAAGGCTCCAAGGAACATTCTCAAACACTGATTTGGAGCAAGTGCTGCCAGAAATTGAATACCGCTATTGGGTTAGCGAAGCTTGTGCCGAATTATTACTTAGGCGACGTATCAATGGGAAGGTAATCCAATTGAGTAGATCACGTGTATCGGAGTTCTAAACCCTTATTCGATAAGTACTATGATATTCATGAACATATTTTCTTTCTTATGAAAGATTAGCTAGGCTAATCATCTTCTAGGTTTTGATAAAATTATTTATTTTTAATTACGGGTCGTATCCATACTTTTTAACAATTAATAAATTGTCCCAGATTTCTTCTGGACTTTTAATTAATTTCTTAGTGGAACTTATTGCCTTTGATAGTTAATAAGAAAGATCGTAAATCCGTATTTTTGAAATAGTTTTTGTTGTAAATGGATTTTATCGTTGTGACCCATTATGTTTACCTAATTTTTCTGGGTAAACAAAAGCGGTGTTGTGGTGTTATCTGAGGGCTTACACTGTTTTATACGGACGACTGCTGTTAACCGCCGATACGCTTTTGTTCGAACTACTGTGTCAAGTTTTCAGATGATGAATCTGTCAACGATACCGATACTTCTTCGTCGTTTTTTTGTATACCTATTAAATCTAACGCTGTCACACAATATTTGGTCACCGTATTTCAAGTTCGTAGACTATAAAGGTATAGTAAGTACCCACCTACTCAAATTGATTTTGAAATTGCATTTAACTCGATTCAGCTGCTGTTTTAGGAGTTGAAAATTATATTTATGAAAGAGGATATAGTGGATAGAACTTTTAACTTTAGCTAGCAGAGAACTTTTATCACTTTATGATAAGTATGTCCAGGTAGATAACATTTTTATATCAGTTTTCAAATGTTAGTTTGACTATTACCTGAGAGTGAGAGCGTGAATATTTTGTTTTGTATTACTTACACAAGATTTGAGTTCTATATAAAAGAACCGCTAAGGCAACAAATTTGGTTTCTATATTATTTATATCTATTCCAGCCAGAGAGAGATAAAAATTATGAATCTTTAGTGTCTTTACCTACGAAATGCATTTCAAAATAAGAGAGACGAATCTTAAAATACACCATCTATTTTTAGAATATCGGAAACTTAGAGTAGGTACCTTTAGAGTCTTTATAAAAAGGAAAAATTTTACAAAATTTTATTTTTGTAGATTATCAAAAGGCGAAAGGAAATATTGTTTACATTTTGTCTCTCGCTACAAAGGGTGGAGTATAGATAGATCCGTTTGAAAAACTTTTTACCTACTTGGAGCTTTATTAATGGTATGAAGATTTTATCTCTGACGCGCGGCGTTAACGAAGTAAGTAGTAAAACTTTCTGAAACTTATAGCCTAGTTAAGAGATGCTCGCAACGTTATACAATTTATAAACTCCCATCGTCTATCTTCCTAAGCGCGGATTAATGAAGTATAATACTATCTAGCAAAGCACACGGATGAAATGTCTTGTACTTACTAAGTATAAATATGAATCTATCAATCATTATAATAGAGGAAAGTATACAAGATGAGTAGTGTTCTTGCTCGATGATGATTGTATTAGAATAAACAGCGTGCTGAAACTTAAATCTACAGCGTGGCACTTCCAATTCTGCATTTGTTAGGTACTAAATATTAAACTTTTTAGTTATGTGGTTCCATAACCGTAACTTAATTACAACTATCTTCACTTACATCTTGCTGGTTAAAGAAGTCATCCTGAGCGTCCTCGCTGGAACAGCCCATGTCTTGAAGGAGGGGTGTAACGTGTCGCTCCCAGTCATCCATCATTACAAGAAACTTTTGCAAACAGTTGTGATAGAACCGCGAACGTCAATCACAGCCTATACTTATCTTCACAAACTAACAACCAGCCGTCATATTAGCAAATTTTAATACCACTGTGTATCATTCCTTGGCAGCGGGCATTTCGCGCCAAAAACCGACCCGGCTTTTCCTAGAGCCAACTGTGTTGGCGGGAAACAGTCAACAGTCGCGGTCGCGCGCGACACTCAGCTGTCACGGAGTCGAGCGAAAGAGAAAAAAACAGGTGCGGCCGCGGGCGTATCACGTGCCCCGCTGTTGCCGGCGCGCATTCGAGAGACGTACTAGGAGAAAAGTCGGAACAGGCAGCGTGCGGAGTCAGTGTGGCGAGCCACGGTTTCCCGGCCGCCCGTCGACGCGACCGGACCAGGAGTGCGTACAGGCCGTGAGGTCGCACGCCCTCCGAGTCGCGCCGCCTCGCGCGCGTCTCTTTCTCACATCCGGAGTGAGCGTATCGCCGTCCCTCTCGCTCGGCCCGGCGCCGACCGCCTCCCATGGGCGGCTGCGATTTCCCGCCGTCCGCTCGAAGCCGCAACATGGCCGTAGCTCTGCAACTCCTTGGGCCAGCATCAGCGCCATCACCATACACTAAGGCCCGAGTCCACCAACACGTAAAACAAGCGATTAAAAGATAAGCGTCACTTTTTGACAGTTCTTCTGTACAGTAAAATGTAAAAAGTGACCGTTAAATAATAATTGCCTGTTTAACTGCCGCACTCAGAGACGTCAATTAACGTTAATGAGTACTTAACGTCAAAAAATGACAATTCAAAACTAATCGCTATTCTTGCCGGGTCTATGGTCTAGATTTGAATGGAAATTTTAGACATTAAGTTCTCATTAGAGTTAAGTGACGTCTCTGAGTGCGGCAGTTAGTGTTGGTGAACTCCAGCCTAACACTGTGCGACTCTAAGCTTGATGTTCCAAACTTACGAGCAGCATTTTCTTTCAGAGCGAAACTTCCCGAAAGTTATGGAATAATTTTGTTTCATTTTCCTGATAGTTGCCGTTGATTCCGGTGACACGCTGAGTTGCGAAAGTTTAAAATTGTACTATATTTGCATCTTGGCGGCCTAACCCTTGAATGCACAATAGTGTAATACACTGTAGCCTACCTACTAGTAACTTTGTCATGGCTTACAATTATGTTGCATCTATTTTTATTATTATGCAAATTATATACAAAGTTAGGAGCTTAGAGTTCCTGAAAATGAATTCTGTTTTAAATAACTTCTAGCCATCGTGTGCCATAATCACGCGAAAAAAGATAATCAAATCATACAATATTCGCCGATTGACGTAAAACATCTCTAATATTCAGTTCAGAGGTTCAGAGTTTGTCGTAAATAAGAAATAAAATTATCATAATTACATACTCACACGTCTAAATGCACACTTAAATGCAAAAGCATAAAACATAGAAATATATGAACAAAACTTAAAAACTAGAAAAAAAAAATGAAACTTGACACAATATATTATTACATACACACATACACAAATCACGCCTATATCCCCCCAGGGGGAAGGAAGAGGTGAACTATAGCACCCACGTTTCGCCAACTATGTCAAGTCCCATGTAATAGGAGGCGAGCCTATTAGACAAAATTCGCAGCACATTGCTAGTTGGTATAAGAGGAACGCTGCTGCCCATTCCTCATCACTGATTTATCCTTGGTCGCCTTGTACGACATCCACGGGAGAGATTTGGGGAGGTGACAATTGTATTCTACTCTGCCGTCACCATACGGCTTATATTATATGACAAAATTATTCAGTGCGTTCAAACTTTATACATATATTTTCCAGTAGTTTCTTGGGGACGATGTTGCTTTTTTATGATTAAATGCACTTTAAAAGAGATGGGAAACTATGGAACCAATCACACCAAAAACTATTAAAATATTAATAGACATGCGTACGAAATATCGCGACCGTCGTTAAACACCATCTTATTCAACAAAACATGTCAATGATAATAATAAAAAACTACAAAAATAATAATTAATTGGAACTATAAAATATTTTAAATTTACGATGGTTAATAAATAGCAGCTGTCATATTATTATACACGTTTTATCTATTCTTTTCACACTTAATTATTTATTTTTTTTATTTGTCACCTGCCATCGTAGTAGGTATCACAGTAAAATATGTTTTACAAAACCAAATCAAAAAATATTTTTGATTAAATAGAACGGTGTTCCAAGCATTTGCTTTAAAATCGGAATTCCAACGTAACATGTTATCACTACAGTGCCTAAGCCAATTGGCGAACGATACGTTTCTATCAAACAAATATCAAATTTTAACAACTTGTCTTACATGTTTTGATACGACGGCGGTCGGATTTTGTCGGACGGACGGACGGATTTTCTCCGTAATAAGTACGTCAGTTCATGCATTTGTATTGTATTCGTTCGTATAGAAATGACGTATTACAGGCCAATGTATGAAACTGACGTATTACAGAGGAAACAAGTTTAGCGAAAAATATAGAGAAGCTATCAAAAATTGAAATTTGTATTCTACGCGTTCGAATAAATTTTTCACTTGGCTAGTGGGGCAGGTTACCAAGGCCATGATTTCTTGCATAACATTATTAAAAAAGTTATTTTGAAAATACAGAGAGAAGACAGGAGGAGTGTTTGGCGCGTTTCGTGGTGTCAGTCAGATTTATTTTCAATGATTCAAAAATTGTTACAGAGTGGATTTTGTGCGGAGAAAGTGGTGTTATTTTGATGCACAAGCATCCGTGTTGATGTGCAATTATGCAGAATCATCGAAATCGAAAATAAGTCTCTTGATATGTTTGATGTTGTGGTGAAGATCACTATAAAAAGTGGTTTTATCCATTTCATCAAGCACCATCATTAACTCTGTTACCATTCAATTCGCGCCAAGCACTACCTAGATGCGTTAAAATATGTGACACCCATATTTTAACGTAGATAAAATATACACTAAAGACTTGGCTGTATGGGATAGACCCTTTGCCTTCCCTAAAATATAGGGAGAATTTAAAAAGAAAAAAAACAGAGAGAAGACAGTCTTTCAGTGCTTGCTATTGGCTGAACGTGAGCGTAAACTACCTAACACGTGGAAACCTAGTTTATTTATTGCAGAGTGCCGAAAACTTCACGGAGCTCCGATCCGCTTTTTACCGGAAAGTAAATGAATACAAAATTCACCTGTTTGACCCGATTCCCGAAACTATCCCGACGGACTAATGCTCGACAGAAGCTTGAATCATGAATGTCCACTCCACTATTAGAGCTAAACTTTGAATATTTTATGCACTGTCGAATGTTAAAGCTAATTGTTGCGGCCGGTGAAGTTGAAAAGAACGTAGTTTTGTGCCGTATTGTGGTGACGGCAGATCAGAATACATTTGTCACCACACCCCATCACTCCCGCGTGTACAAGGCGACTAAGGGTAAACCTGCCTGCAAGCAAGCCCGCGGGCATGTCTGAGTAATGGGACAGCGACATTCATTTTACACCATCTATCAATATACTGGGATTTACGTGCCCGATAGATGGCAATAGTCTCGACATAACATAATTAACTTCGGTGGATCAGTGTATGTATGTAATTATTATTTTTACCTAATAATCGGAGCATTTATAGTTTTTTTTGTTTGTTTTATATTGAGAAACAGTAAATTTTTGATCGGATAACCACTTAAATGGAATTTGTTAAATTAATACAATGGCCGTGTGGTGACGGCAGAGTAGAATTCAATTGTCACCACCCCAAATCTCTACCGCGGGTGTCGTACAAGGCGACTAAGGATAAATCAGTGATGAGGAACGGACAGCAGCGTTCCTCTTATACCACCTAGCAAAGTACTGCGACTTTTGTGCCCGATAAATGGCAATAGGCTCGCCACCTATTACATGGGACCTAACATAATTGGCGAAACATGGGTGCTAGTTCACCTCTGCCTACCTCTCCGGGGATATAGGCGTGAATTATGTATGTATGTATAAATAAATAAATAATAAATATAAATATTTTTACACTCACACCTATCATCTAGCCCAAAGTGAGTAGCCTAAGCACTTGTGTTATGGATACTAGATGACGGACATATTTTTAATATAATTATGTATATAAATGTTGAAAATATACTACATAAACATAAACATAACCATGACTCGGAAACAAACATTTGTGGTCATCACAAAGTTTGCCCCTACCAGGATTCGAACCCGGGACCTCTTGGCCAATACCCAGCAATCTGAGCATTCGACCAAAGCGGCCGTAATGTATGTATGTATGTAATACAATATCATAATATATATTACATAATTTAAGCAATCTGATAATAATACATTTCAAAATAGAGTACCTACTTATACCAATTGTATTATTAAGACTATAAACAATAAAATTAACTAAAGTTAATATTTAAAATAATCATAAATATTTCTTATTATACCTACTCGCAGCTCGAAATAATATTGGGCATAGAAGGGAAAAAGGCTGGCAGAGAAAATGGCATGTGCTTCAGACAAAATATCCGAAGTTCTCAGTTTGAACTGAGAAAAAGACAAACTTACAAACGGGCAAACTTACTCTTCCTCCAGAGCTGTAGTTGAAAAGTAAATATACATACATATATCACGCCTATATCCCCGAAGGGGTAGGCAGATGGAGGTGAATTGACAATTAACACCCACTTTTCACCAATTAAGATAGAACCCATGCAATCGGCATTACATGGGACCTTACATATTTGGCGAAACCTGGGTGCTACAGACTTCACCTTCGGGAATATAGGCGTGTTTTATGTATGTATGTAAAATAATATTAGTATTCCACCTTTACGCGGTATCGCCGAAACATGACAATAGCTTTAATTAGCCACAACGTCGTCTTAGAAAAGTAATTCGTATTGTAGTCGTACTATAGGTTATCCTCAACTAAGAATTACGAGGAGGCCCCACGATCGTAGGGGAGGAATTATAATTTGACAGTAGTATTGAAATGTTGTTATTCTAATCACTCTCTCAGTTCATCGGTCTCTCGACATGTTCCGTTCCGTCTCCTTTCTATACCTACATTCATTCATCACCTTTACGGTGTGCTGGGTGATATGAATCAAAAGGGAGTGGATGGCTTGATGACGTCTGACCGATATGAATGGAAGATGAAACATACTGCGCCGACCCCAGATAGACTGGGAACAGGGCAGGGAGAAGAAGAAGTATGTATAATTTGACAAAAAGTCGCCTCTAAGCTGAGTAAGGGCTTAACATTGCCCATTATTAAAAGTGTATCGCATAACCGACATGACATAGTTAAACACTTACTAGGGGTAAACTTCCATTCCAGAAGACCGTACAAGCGGCCAATTAAAAGTTAAATGTCTAATTCTTGTCAGAAGCGGAACTCCGCAACTATCTACTATATTGAAAGTTTTGCGTTGTGTGGGCATCTACCTATAGATTCCGGGATATCTCAACTTGTGGTACCTGTGCTGTGCACCTTACTACTCAAGTAATAAGAGTGGAACTTGTTTATTGCATTATCATTGTCTTGATAAGAAATAGTCTGCAAGCTACTATGTATGGACTCGGACGGATGGTGCAGTTCTTGGTATTACCAGAATCCCTATTGAACGAAGCAGTATAGTTAATTTATAAATAGGTATCATCATCATGTTCCTGCCCTGTGACCTGTGACCAACATTGTAATGTTGTAATGTCCCACTGTTTGTCTGTTTATGGCATTATATTATTACAGGCAACACCACGTCACTCTGTCCAAAACCGCATTCAAGTCTTCTATCCTAACGGAAATGCAACTTAGTAGGTAATGTTGTGTTTTTTAATTCTCCCTATATTTTAGGGAAGGCAAAGGGTCTAGCCCATACAGCCAAGTCTTTAGTGTATATTTTATCTGTAGTCTTATGAAATAATGAGTGGGTGAAAAGTATGAATGAAATGAATTTTACGTTAAAATATGGGTGCCACATATTTTAACGCATCTAGGGAGTGCTTGGCGCGAATTGAATGGTAACAGAGTTAATGATGGTGCTTGATTAAATGGATAAAACCACTTTTTATAGTGATCTTCACCACAACATCAAACAAATCATGAGACTTATTTTCGATGATTCTGCATTATTGCACATCAACACGGATGCTTGTGCATCAAAATAACTCCACTTTCACTGCACAAAATCCACTCTGTAACAATTTTTGAATTAGTGAAAATAAATCTGACTGACACCACGAAACGCGCCAAACACTCCTCGTTAGTAGGTAAGTATGATGCGAATTTTTTTTTCTTTCATTTTTAAATAATTTAAACAGCATTAGGTACCTACCTACTTGTTTCGCTTGAAGCACAAAGCTTAAAATGGTCGGCAAGCTTCCAGAACAAAACACTAAAAACTCAAAGATATGATTTCTTTTAGCTTTTTGTGTTACTTAGAGATCTCAAAACAAGTTTTCTTGTTGACAATTTATGTAATACTTATCATTGTAAACTTTGCTGGATTGTGTAATATCTTTAAAATTTTATCTGTATGTATATCGTATCTGTATGTTTCCTTAAAATAAAAAAATAAAATAGGAGAGTGTTTGGCGCGTTTCGTGGTGTCAGTCATATTTATTTTCGCTAATTCAAAAATTGTTACAGAGTGGATTTTGTGCAGTGAAAGTGGTGTTATTTTGATGCACAAGCATCCGTGTTGATGTGCAATTATGCAGAATCATTGAAAATAAGTCTTGGGATGGTGTTTGATGTTGTGGTGAAAACCACGTAATAAGTGGTTTTGCTCACTTCATCAAGCACCATCATGAACTCTGTTACCATTCAATTCGCGCCAAGCACTCCCTAGATGCGTTAAAATGTGTGACACCCATATTTTAACGTAATATTCATTTCATTCATTATTTCATCCACTCAATTATTTCATAAAACTACAGATAAAATATACACTAAAGACATGGCTGTATGGGCTAGACCCTTTGCCTTCCCTAAAATATAGGGAGAATTTAACAAAAAAAAAAAGAAATAAAAAAAAGTGCTCAAACCACAAGTTTTAATTTTTTTTTTCGTAGGTAGGTATAGGTAAAGGCGAGATTCCACCAGTGTGCTGAACTGTGCGGCATTGCGTAAGACCAAACAAATCATTTGTGCCGCACAGTTCAGCACATTGTGGAATCCCCGCCTTTACAGTCACAGAGAACCTCGATAGCGGACTGGCTTAGCGGGCTCCGCCTGCGATTGTGCGTCTGTAGGTCTAACACGGGACGTGGAAAAAAATTATCTCCACTACTTGACAGTGTTATGTCTCGGGATTAAGTGGGAGTTAGAGCGAGAGCTCGCTAGCGCAGTGGCATAGCGCGCTAGGCCTGCGATTGCTTAAACTAAGCAATTTTAGTAAGGCCGCTCATTGGATGGGTGACCAAAAATTTATTATCTCGAGTTCCTTCGTGCTTCGGAAGGCACGTTAAGCCGGCTACATCTGCAGTCGTTAATACCCACCAACCCGCACTGGGCTAGCGTGAGTTATGGCCCAATCTCCCTATACTCTTCCCTCCATAGGGAGGGAAGGCCCGTGCCCCATCAGCACATTAAAGGACTAATGATGATGATGATGATGATGAATTATGTACAGTGAGCGTCTGAGTATACAAAATTGTTAGAATGAAATAGGTATCTTCAATAGGTTGGCAACCTTATAACTTAATTTGTGGTTTACTGTACCTCACATTAATTTGTAATTAAATACTACTTAATATTTTATTTAATTTAGCAGTTTTATGTAATAAATTATAAAATGTAACCCTATCTTGCAACAAATGTTAGTGCATTGCTTAAAATTAATGCCGCATGCCACAACGCGTGGACTGATTGATTTTTCTTTATAATTTATAAATTATTTATTTAACTTTATTTATTTTAGAAATGACTTTATAACATGGACGATATTTATTAATGCTCATTTGTTTTATACAATAGTTTGTGTCTTAAACATTCGAATACGAATAAAATCAGAGCATAGAATGGAACGTCAGAGACGTCAAACTTCCAAATCAACCAGGAAGTTTTGACGTTTACGTTGGTTTGACATTTCGTTTATATCCAAATGTAACAAGTGTTCATTCATTCCATTCTGTATTTATTAATTACTTGTTAAGAAGTGTAGTAAATCATAAATGAAAAAATGATGCCCCCAACCGCACTTAGCTTTGAAGAAATTCTCAAATTTATGTTAGCACACAACGGCAAAGTAACCAACCATGAATTGGTGAAACACTTCAAAGTGTTTCTTACTAATCCTGATATGAGAGGTGAGTAATTAATTAAAATTTGTTTTGGTTGTTGTCAACTGACACCAATATACGTTAAAGAATCTGGTCTTTGTTGTAAAATATAGTAGTAATTAATCAAAACAGCTCTCATTGTTCATCTTGAAGAATCTGCATTACATTGCACCACTTGAAATTTACCTACACTCTTATCTAAGCAAGTTCTGATAGATGTTTCATATCTTACTATGTCATCACTATGTATAGTTAGTTATAGCTGCTGTATTTTATTTTAATGAACAAAACTTAACATAAACGGTGTTCACATATTATTATGCAAACTCAATCTCTCAAACTTTTTATTCTAGATGAAGCCAGAAACACATTCAAGAAACATGTCAATACACTAGCTATTATTAAGAGTCAAAATAATGAGAAGTTGTTGATTTTGAAGAAGAAGTACATGCAAAATACCAATAAAGAAAATGAAGAATTCAGTGAAAGCAAGCCTGCAGATACACCGAGTAGTAGTAGTACATTGGAACCACCTCCCACTGATACAGCTATTCGACCTCCTTACCGTCCTCCACCACCAGTACAACTGAACCAAGATTTTAACATATTAACCAACCTTATCCATGGAATTGACGAACCATCAATCAAAAGTCCTCCCACTATGACACCATCGGAGTCTAAAGAAAGCTTAACATACCCAGCAGAAGATGTTCCTCCTAAAGTACATCCCAGGAGGAGGTCATCAGACAAACCGTTAACAGAAAAACGTGCCAGTATTACCAGTCAGACACATCAAAGATCATCTATTCCCAACCAAGATACAATTGAAATGGATGAATCAGTGCCACCTATGTTGACTACTTCACGAAGCGAGAGTATGCTAATTGATAATGAACAAAAAATTTCGGTCAAAGAAAGAAAGCAAATGTTTAACAGGATGGCATCGGAGAGTGATGTGCTGAAGACAAATCGTGTTGGAGGTACATTTAGTCCACAGGTAAGTACCTTAAATTATTTATGTAATATCTACTTAGTCTTATTTCGGTGGATAGGCTAAATGCACCAACATCGATGGCTTGGTCAAAGAAAAATACTTAAAATTATGACAAAGAATTTAGTTAGTATGAAAATGAAATAAAAATATGTATCATTTCATTTATCTATCCATAAACTAAATATCAGGTCAAAGTTATATTCTTAGAAACACAGTGCGTAATATAAATATCAAATTAAATGTATCAAAATAAAATAATTTTCTTATATATTTTTTTGTATTATTTGAGGAGTTCAATAGTGAAGTGACGGAGACCACTCAGTGTCGGTTGGTCATTGGATTCCTGACCAAAATATAATATTCACAGTTTCGCAGTGCTTGGTAAAACACATTACCTTGATAGTACTTGCTGCAAATGCTAGACAACAACCTGCCAATCTGATATTAATGGGTTGGCAATGAGGATTTCAATAATAATTTAATTTCCAGACATCAGCCTTATTGTACTTTTAATCATTCTCCTTTTGTTCTTCTTTGGTAGGTGACCTACCTCAGTTGATTTATTCCAATAATTGTATTTCAATGAACTATTTTCTTATAATTCCAATGACAATGCCTCCCCTTTAAATTGAATTCACAATCATCATCTTTCTGCTATGTTCCCATTTTAAATGGATTCAGCGCAGTCTTTTTCCACTTCCATTTGTATCAGTCAGACATTATCAAGCCATCTACTCCCTTTTTATTCACACTGGATAAATGATAGATGATTTGTGAATATATTATAGAAAAGTGATGGAAAGGACCATGTTGAGAGATTGGGATCACATCCCAATCTTTACTGCGCAAGGTTTTAGTTAGTAGTTGTTAGCACTTGTAGTTAGCGCTCCACCATTTGGTACCCTATGTATGGTCCTTATTGGTCTCCCTTAGCTCCCTCTGGGGTGAGTCTAGGCTGGCACGCGTACTTCTTTTTCTGCTTCTTGGCCAGCAGGTAAGGATTGTGGACTTAACAATTATTATTAATTTATATAATTCCAAATATTATGTAATATGTACTTGGACTAGCATATTTTTAGTGCTGTTATGTTTAAGTAAAATGTAAAATTATTCGCAATAATCGTTTTCTGTTCGTGAATGTAGTATTTTGAATAACATGACTAACATGGTAGTTAAATACATACAACAGTACAAAACATGACAAATTACTGTCAACCTTAACTTGATTGGTCTAAAGCTCAGCCGAATGAGAAAATTTGACATATTGATGTGCTATTGACCTTCCTATTGTCTAGTAGAAGTCATTCTTACTAGCGTCTTCGCTTTGGATGAAATATTTTAGACTGAATAATATTTTCGGCCTATATCGGGCTATATTAACACTTTGGTGGTAATACATTTGGAAGGCATTAGATATTGGTGGTATAGGCATTAGGCCTGGATTCAGAGGACGCGGATTCAATACCCTCATCATCGAGACTGGCATCAGGACAAATAATTTATTTAAAACAAAAATGTTCTTACTTTATTTCTTTGTAATATTTTATTCTTACATTTATAAAAATCAAATAATAATATAATCAACTAATAATTATTAAGAGATGTCAATTAATTAACGTTAATGAGTGGCCCATAATACAAAAAATGATAATCAAAACTAGAACATAGACCCAGCAAGAATAGCGACTAGTTTTGAATTGACATTTTTTGTATTAAGTACTCAATAGCGTTAATGTAAGACTCCGAGTGCGGCAGTCAGACTTACTGCCGCACTCAGAGACGTCAAATAACGTTAATGAGTCCTTAATGTCAAAAAATGACAATTCAAAACTAGTCGCTATCTATGCCGGGTCTATGGTCTAGTTTTAAATGAGATTTTTTGACATTAAGTAAGAGTAATAAGTCTCTGAGTGCGGCAGTTACTGTTGCAGGAATGAATGTTGTGGGGTATTTCTTTTCTATTGAAGAATGGGTTCATAATTTATACCCAGGAACTTAGACGGACGTGGTGAAACACGCCCTTAACAGTGAAAAGTTAACATCGGAAATACGGTACGGTTTGCAATTTTACAGTACCATCCCTATGCCGTACGTAATACGATCTAGGGGCGCAAGTGTGAAGCTATCAAAAGGTGCCACAGATTAAGTAAATGACCGTTTATTTAATTTCCAACCAGAGATACAATCATTGGAGGCCTAAAGTGGTTATTGTTACAAAGATTGCATAACAACATACGAGGGGTTTGCGGTAAAGTGAAAGATGCTAATTATAATTACGGAACACGAAACAGATTGTAAACCTTATTATCACCTCAACTGTTATCGACGTACAATAAAAACGCTCACCTCTAATTTATCGGTCCAAGACTTCTGTAATTGCATTTTAATTATATCTTAAGCTTGTTAAGTATCATTTTGTATTTGAGAGCCACGTATTTTATTTACTTAGATAATTATTACTTAGTGTGATTATTAATGTTCGGGGACGGCCTCACCTGCTGTCGAGTTGTCGATCATTAACAAATATTTTGACTATACTTAAATTGTGTGCGCCACCTGTAATGTAAATGTTGAAGCATTTTCATTTTATACCTACCTAGGTAGGTATAAAATGAAAATGCTACCTACCTAATTGAAATTTTACCTATGCATTTTTTTTATCGATTGTTTTTGTTTTGTTTTATTCAAAATATTTTTGTGTAACCAACCGTACGTACTAACATACTATAAGCCAAAATGAATAATTTCTTTATATGGATTCCGGTCTGAAATAAACAGTTATTATTATGTAGACGATTTAGTGCGTTCTGTGCGGTATACCGACCTAAACCCAACGGCTAAGTATCTAGAAAATAGTCGGGCATTAAGTATCCTCACGAAAAGCTTAATTATTTTCTAATGATTAAAATTTAAACACGCGTTGCATATTTTCAACTCGCAGATTATTCAAAACCAAATAATAAAATTTACGGAAAGAACAATAAAATAATAATCCTTATAAGTTCGTATAATGTGTTTGTTTGGCCATAATGAATGTCACAATTTGTTATGAAGGGACATTAATTCCACCGCTACCCTCCATAAATATTTCATTATCTAACTACTTATAAACAACCTTATATTATTATTCAACCTTTAAGGCGAGTACAAAGGCCAACTGTAAATTACTAAATACAACTATGAATTTTGTTATCTGCTCTAATAAAACTCTTTTGAATATTAAATGGTTGTATAGCGGTGTGGGTAAAAGTTTCCTGTCCGTCGACACCTGGTGTAGCTAATTGAATTGTAAAACCTTCGTCATGGCCCTTTGGCGGTCAAAACGACGTCCAATCCGATTATTATCGATAATAATTTTTTCGTGATCGCACCGGGATATCGGGAGTTAAACGAAAATGGCTAATGTGCGCGCACCTTACACCTTTCGCTATAAAATTAGCCTGTTGACAAATCGATACTGTTTTATGAGGGTATATCAGGATAAATTGGTGACAATATCACACCCAGAGGGCACATTTTTGTACTCCTAAAGGGGTACTTCTAATCGGGAGAGAGCGGTGCAAAAATTTGTATAATAATAATTTCAGTTCATTCGAATGGGACCGGCTTTGCGGGGGAAGCTCCCGACACAACAACAAAGGCTCCTAATGACAAATATTAGGCAATGCACGCTCCTCCGCGCCACTAATGGACTTTACAATTGCTTTATACACAGTCCCACATTGTAGCTTTATTTTAAGCCTATTTTTCAATTTAACTACCGCGTGCATTAACGTTCGCGTAATTAGCGCAGCGTTGATACGTCTCTCAGAGTTTAGCAGGGATTTTATAGTTGCTGAATTTTTAATCCAGTTCATATATCTATCCTGAATATTTCAACGGTATCAATAATTACGTAGGGCACTTCCATTGAACCAACTCGACTGTCAGTCAGTTATAGAAAATCACTTAATGTCGCGGATGTTATTAAATATTAAATGAACAATCCGTTTCTATTTAATACACCACATTGCCACTCGTCCCCGAGAGAACTTGCACATAAATCAACACTGAAATAGAATGACGATGTATTAACTCCACGCTTCCGCTCATCAAACTGAATACTTTCAAAAAATTAATCTACCTACCGACATTTTATGGAAGCATAGTCCTCTTTTACCGCGCTGCGCTATAAAAAGAGTTACTTTAAGTAAGAGCTTAAACATTTAAGTTTTTATCCGCTTCCTTCGGATGGGAGCCGATTACAAAATCCAGTCCAATCTGTACCTACCTTGGGATATAAGTATCGTAATGTTTTCGGTTCACCTGTATATGATTGGAGGTTGGTTGTGAGGTGGGTTATTATCATTTCGACACTATTACGAGGTCACTCTAGTTTTTTTAAATTGTTCGCCGTATCTATAAGTAAGATCTGTTTTTTTATTCGATTTACTGAATTTAGGTACAATAAACGTGCGGCTAATTGATCTAAGAATAGCATAATCAAATAAATTATTATATTCCATGCCACATAAAGGTCTATTACTAAATATTACACCTATATTGTTATCTAATTTATATAAAAAAAAACATACGAATTGAGTAACCTCCTCCGTTTTTTCGTCGGTTAAAAATTTATGCATTTTAAAGTTAATGCAGGCAATTAAACCAGCAAAATATTTAAAAATTGAGAATCACTCCATTTATAATATTAGGTTATAAAGAAACCATTTCTATAAATACCATTCGAATTAAAAAAAAAAACATCGCAGTGATTCCATCGCGCAAAGCATATCCTGAAGCATCAGTAAATAAACACGCAGAAATCATAGCGCATAATACCAAAATAGGATATCGATGCGATTACCTAGTATGTATGACAGACAAATTAGTCTATGGGAATAGTCAAGTGGAAGTCGCTTTCGTGAACGACACCCTGTCGGCACGTACCTACTCAATGCGCATCGGGCCTCGCCATCATTATTCATGGTGTATCGCGTAACGAACACTATCGTGACTTGCGGTCGATTGTCCCTGGGCGATGGTTGTCGTGTGCTCGTGTGACACCGAAGAGCGGGTGCGACGTGCGCTATTACGGCTCTAAAAGTGTCATTCGTGCCCCGCTAACCAGCACGTTGTCGTTTGATTTTACTGTTCCAATGTTGTTGTGTGAAGTAATATCGTCCACATATTATGTACCAACCATCCACAATTTGGAAAGATGTCTATTCTGCCATTCTGCCAACCAAAATTTTGTTCTATTATGTATAATCTTGCAATCGAACGTCACTTGGTATAGTCCGATCTATTTGATTATAGTACGTTTTTAAACCTCCAACCAATTAATATCCCCACTGCTAGGGCACGCGCCTGCCACTCAGTGCGGATTGGTGGGTATTAACGACTCCAGATGCACCCAGAACAACGGCTAAATGTTCTTTCCGAAGCACGCAGAAACTCGAGATATATTTTTTTGGTTAGTTTACGCAATCACAGGCCAAGCGTTCTAAGCTACGGCGCCATTGAGCCCCTCATCATCATTATCGAAGTCGTCCATATATTGGTAGAAATTTAAAAAATAACTTATTCATAATTCTGTCTGATGGTGTCCTGGCTGTGCACTTGTGCACTCACTGGTGATGAAATATTCAAAATCGGAAAGTGCAATTATATTTTTCCGTCGAATACGGACATTCAAAAGTCGTATTTGTGTATAATTTGTTAAATATTTATACAATAATTTTATCCTGTTTATTTACCCGGTGTCTTGTATTGTATCCATAGTACGAATTATTTGTTTAGTTGTGAAAACTTAATAGAATTGGACTATTTATTTAGCATTTAAAATAACTTTAGCATGGAATAAACTTTGCCCCAAGATTGGAGATAAACAGTTTTATAAAATCAAAACTAATAATTAATAAAAATTTTCAAAATTGAAAAAAAAAAACGTAATTACTTATAACTTTGTTCCCAACCAAAAATCTTTATGCACGCAAGACATTTTCATCTTGTAAAACTACCTATTTATGTAGCAATGACTTCGACGTAATCCCTGCTTTCTATGAAACATTTGTAGTTTAGTGTCCACTGGATGTGAATTTCAATTTGTTTTAAGTGCTAAGGACCTTCGTAAAAGTTTTTATTTCTTTAGCTACCTCATCTTGTCAGGCCTCTATATACATCTGGATTTAACTAGAATACTAAATTCAACTACTGCACTTACTGTTGGTAATATAATTGGTTTTCGCTTAAGCCATTATCGTAATGGGATCCAAATATAATTTGAGCATAAATAAAAATAAAAACATTTTAGATTACTTAGGCAATAGGTACATGCAACACATTAATTTACATAATAACCCCTGCTCTCCTTCATTATGAAAATCTATTGTACGTTATCTTTCTCAAGCACCGCGATAAATCCTTCAAAAAGGTAGCGAAAATAAGCTTCGTTTTAAGTATACGTCATCATTGTTTTGAATAAACGCATTCTAGTTATTATGCACGATGATGCCGATAAGCCAGCACGGTCCGTTGCGGGTTGGCAGGAAAATATGACCGATTTCATTGTTCCCTCCGCTATTTGGGCCTGAGAATCACTTGCAGCCATCAACAACACGGATGCCACACTTAACGAGCCTTGTCGAAGTGATGGAAAATAGGAACAGATGAATTAGCTGTCAGCTATTCAAGATAAAAACAAGAACACGCAAAATGTGGCGAGGGAAACAATTGAGAGTTTAAGTGCAAAAACAATTGGTTTTTCAAACGTTTTCTAATTATTGCTTTTCGAATTTTGAACACCGTAGAAATTAGTATTTAATGTTAAGACAATAGGTAGATTAAGAGGTGCCGGTAAAAACTGTTTAACGGAAGTAGAGCGCAACATTATGTGCTGCCTTATTGGAAATTTCTTATACCACTCGCATGATTCCTATGAAATGGTGTCATATATTTATGCTTTGAATATTACTTAATACAATATTCGTGTCTAAGTTACTCACTATTTAGGTATACCATTATACAAAGAGTTTGGCGACCTATACTAGGAATAATTACGACCTTTAAAGTCCTTCGATACAAGTTTTTTTATTCGTAATAACGATTACTTTGATATGGGTATTTGTTGCCTGAAAGACTTCTTACATAATTCTTTAGATCCTTCAGAGGAAAGTTGATGTTCATGTAAATGAATGTAAATAATGTTAAGCTTACTGAAATTTAAATATGAAGCAGACGCAATGTATCAACTACATAATTTTGTACTAAACGAATTTAAAAAAAATATACAGCAATAAAGATTATAATCTGCGGCACTAAAATTTTTGCTATGAAATATTTTAGCCTCTAAACAGTTTCACTTAATTAGGTTTCTTTCTTAATCAGTCAGCGCCGCGTTGTTAACATTTTCTTTTTGAGTATCAAGATAAGCTTAAGTTCATAGACGTTTCGGGGACTCGTTACTTAGCTAAAATAATAATTATATTATGTACTGTTACAATATAATATAGCCCTCAACATAACGCGGAATATTCATGGTGAAACATTTAGCAAGTTACTGCGATTAAAGTTCCCTATATATGAAAGGCAATTCCGCCGCACCGATTCGCACCGCCTTGAGAGGCTCTTTGGTGCAGCGGTACTTGTTTGCCGAAGAAAAACCCTCCAGCGAATGCTTGAATACGAGATTAGAGAACCTACCAAAGGCAAAAAAATAAACCCAGTACATGCTGTAAACAACCTAGGCCCTTCAAAACAACATTGCGGACGATCTTTTAAATCTAGAAAGAAGAGACGAGGAAGCCTGATCCAAATATTCGAAACTGTCATCATTAGGTAGCCCGTGCGATGTGTGGGCCAGTTACTACGTAAATGCTTTGAAAGGACAACGTCCAGCTAGAGACTGGGCCGGTGATGTGTATCGATCGTAATGCCGTGCCGTCGCCACCATAATGTGCCCAGCGCGAACACTCGGCGAGCGCGGCGGCGTCCCGGAGCGAGGCACGCACGCCCGTGGTTCGGCGACGCACTGCCGACCGTCGTATGCGTTCGGTTTAGGGTCCAGTCGTCTATTTGTAAAGTCAGTTTAATGTGCCTTTAAAAAAAATAAAAATAGGAGTCTGCAGCTATTTTACGCACTGTTCCAGATGCCGCTATTTTACGAACAGATCCAGAAAGTGCAGCCGTTTTACGCACAGATTCAGAAAATGCAGCCGTTTTACGCACAGATCCAGAAAATGCAGCTATTTTACGCACAGATCCAGAAAATGCAGCTATTATACGCACAGATCCAGAAAATGTAGCTATTATACGCACAGATCCAGAAAATGCAGCTATTTTACGCACAGATCCAGAAAATGCAGATATTTTACGCATAGATAGAGAAAAGTAACACTTGGCATAAAATAAAATTGCGAATACAAAGCAAACATTTACAACGTAATAGTGGGAATGAATTGTCAGGAAGAAAATGCTGATGATGAATTTGCTAATACTAGACTTTTCTTTGTATTACTTAGATTTAATGGCACCAAAATAAAAATGGCATAACAATATACAGCCACAACAGCACGTCAAGGTACCATGAAATCTCAAATTTTCTCAACCAACTTTGTGCTTTACTACAAACAAGTTAAGATTGAAATCGATTGAAAAAAATTACAGTATTGGATAGTCTGAAGTCTATTCCTAAAATATCATTCAAGAATTTATTACAAAATGATATAATGACACTTTTAATAATTCTTATTTTGAGCCGTGTGGTGACGGCAGAGTAGAATACAAATGTCACCACCCCATAGCTCTCCCGTGGTTGTCGTACAAGGCGACTAAGGATAAATCAGCGATAGATGGGGAATGGGCAGCAGCGTTCCTCTTGTACCACCTAGCAATGTACTGCGACTTTTTGTGCCCGATATATGGCAATAGGCTCGCCACCTATTACATGGGTCCTAACATAATTGGCGAAACGTGGGTGCTAGTTCACCTCTGCCTACCCCTTCGGGGATATAGGTGTGATTTATGTATGTATGTATGTTATTTTGTTAGAGAACTGGTCCTCGTCGTAAGTAGCTAGATTAAAATATGCTTTATTAACTAGATTGGTGGCATGGACCTATCCTCTCTTTTTTCTTTGTTTCTTCTGTGAAACGGAAGTGTACGGAATACTTTTGTGTATAGATCTAGACAACGTAATTATTACGGAACATTTAATCCCAAGCCGATTGACAGACTAAACTTGCCAAATAAAGACAGCTATTTATTTTCATTTTGTACCAAATTCCGCTGTAGTAGAGGCGTTATTTGAGTGGAGATTGCGAAACAGTATTGGACGCTCTTCGGCGAGGCTAAGCGACGACTTTTGCAAGGAATGGAATCAGATGAGATAAAGTAATCGTCGTGCAAAGTACCTAGCGTGCCTTGGAGCACTAGTGAATCCATAAGTCCTGCAAAGGTGACTTTCGAAGTTGATGACGAAGATTATTCATTTTATATCATTTAAACACTTGTTTATCATACATTGCTTTGCTCAATACCTAATAAATTTTTCGTTTTCTTGTAGAAAATGTCTGAACACATTTGTTACAGTTAGTGGGTTCCAGTGATTCTGCAACGCTTCGAATAATGCATTGGGGCACGCTAGGCATTTCCTCGTGGACGCACCGGTTTCGATATTGTACCTCTTTACATTCTTTACTCTATTTTCTTTATTAACGATTGCGCACACAATCAATTGTGTGTGCAGACATCTGAATCTATTTTTTTTTCATGCATTTGCTATTAACTTTCTTTTGCGGATATTTATTATTATAGGGCATAGAAATGTTGCTATTGTTTTGCTACAGCATCATTATCTAAGATAATAGGACGATTATTGAAAACATTATTCAACTCTCTATATTAGGCACTTTCTGATTTAATTTACATCCAGTCGAACGCCCAACGCGTTTAACCGCCGTTATCATAATTAGTAAAAGATTGTGTTTTTCTGATATTATCCTCACCTAACCGGATACAAACACATCACTCAGATGCATATGTTTCCGTATTTTAACTAAGGCTACCTATACCCATATAACACCAATTGCAGAGGTGCAACCTCGGTGCTTGCAGAACTAAGTTAAATCGAGCAGACAATTAAGCAGACATGGTTCATTATGTTCAGCTAAAGGATACACGGAGTCCATTTATACGTGTTAGTTCAAATTCGGATATTTCTTTCGTAAATTTAGACTTGGATTTTTTAAGATTATTACCAACAACAAAAACCAACGATTTACATCTGAAGAATGTTAAAAATCGCCTTCCCTGGGAAGCTCTAGGTATGGATAAATAAAGAGAATAGTGGTTGTATCACTCACTGGTTTGACACCCTGCAAGTTAACGATCTACTCCTATTAGCGTGGTTTTATTTTTTCAACGGCCGACCGTTTTAGGTTGGATAAAGTATGGGTTGGGTCGACCGACTTCCGCAATCTAGATCACAAAATGTCCTTACGGATTGCGTTTTACAGACATTTTGCAATTTGGGTAATTTCTTAATTACTTGTTCTGGTCCTATTTACTCTTGTCAATGAAATAATGTAAGTGGGCGTTCCTTTTATTTATCTGGTCGTCAATTTTATGGTCATTCAAAATCTAGAAAGCTTCTATGGAATTGGCGACGTGTGGACGTGGGATCAAGATTCGAATGGCGCACAAAAGCAATCCAGATTCAATTGTCTTAGCGCAGAATTAAAAAATGAAAGAGCTACAAACTTAATCTTATTATTAAATCAAACACATCACATTAAGGATGTTATCTTGTCAATATCAGAGTCCCTAACAGTGAAGCCAATAGTGTAGACATAAATATGTAACGACAGGTGGTAAAGTGGTCATGCTGCGAAGCGCACGCCCAGCTGTGCGTCGACAAACATTGTAACTCCATAAATACACAACTCAAAAATGAACTGTATTACATTTCACTTATGGCCCTTAATTATCTCAATGCGCGTACATATCTTGCGGTGCCTATTCCGATACGTCAATCGCAGCGCAAGCCTGAAGACGGGAGAATTCAAATTTATTGACCATTAATTCAAAATATTATTTTCACAATATAAGTACTCATTTATTAATTTTGAAATATTAGGTTCCGATTAATTTATATGTGTCGTTAAGATATTTATTATGTATGTAAATATCGTCTTTATTTATTTATAAACCTAATCTTTTGTTTTCGCTCCGTGTGCCCAGGGTGTACTTAATTTAATAAGCTGTTCCTTATGAATGAACACGTCAGGTCATATTATAAAGATTATTCGAATTGATAATTACATTTATGCTATCATTGATGGTTTAGTGACATTTTTAAATGACGTAGAAGAGAGCTTAGTTGTTTTAACGTTTATACATTGAAATTAATTTGCTTAATTCCATTTCGTATTTTATATGAAGTAAGGCGATATCTTAAAAACATTTTAATAATTCCTATAGATTACCTGTACAAAATTTTATTTTATTTCGTTACCACCCTTTTTTGTTTCTCGTCGGATCGCAATTAATTGCCGTTACATTAATAATATTTCTCACATAATTAATCCATCTCTTCTCGGGTCTTCTTTTATCTGTAGATCTGTCATCATTAACTCTTTTTAGTCATATCATTTAAATTATTTTCATATCCTTGTACACACGAATCCTAACCGTATCTTTTTGGTGCCGTTCTTAAACTCGCGTCTCTTTCCTGCTTTCTCGCCAGTGTCAATTAGATATCGATGCTGTTTGCAATTGTCTGTCACACCTCATCTTTCTGATAGGTTGTTGGTATTGGTATAACGAATTTGTATGTTTTATGCTATCTCAGATTTAATTTTATTTGAAGATTTATTCAAAATCTATTATCAAATCAAATCATCAAAAGAATCGTAACGTAACATATATTTATATGCTTGGTTGCAGAACAATGAGCATTTCTAAAACAAGAATTAGATGGATTCGTGATTACTATCAATAGGTATATTATTTAGGTTAGGTAGGTATACACAATTTAAAACTACCTCTTAAAATAAAGTGCACTACAATGAGGACAATTAATTATTTTCCTAAAAAGAATCAATACTTTTCTAGTAAAGTCCTGCTCGTGTCTTTAAGAAATTGGTGATTTGGCATTATTCTTGGACCACGAAACCGTTGTTGACGTAAACTTCGTGGTTTCAAAGCTTAAGGCGCCTTTTGGTAGCTAGTATTTTGAATGTTAAATTTTACGTCACGTGTTACATTGCTACGAATAAAACAGAAATATGTAATGGACATACTGGTAGTAATAAAAGTTATTACAATTTCCTTATACAGAATAAGTGGGCCAAAATGACGAATGTATTGTTTGAATTTCAATACATATTTGTATAAAACACACTTTGATTGTTAAAGTAACATTGTTTTTTTTTGTCATTTTTGAGGGCTTCTATATCCATGAAAAAACAAGTTATCGAAAATAGAAAGACATAGGTACGAGCATAGAATAACCAATTATTCATTCATGTGTAAAATCATTTCTCTAGCGTTAAAAATCAAGCAGGAATCCGTCGAGAACGTTTGTATGGGAAAAACAGTGCCGACGTCCCCTCTTAACGTACGGAGGAACTCGAGATATTTGTATGGTCACCAATCCTAAAACTGGTGCTTAGGTTACGCTATGGTTAACCGCACACCACACAGTGTAACATCGAGCCTCGGTAAAGTTTTAGGACAGCTAAAATCGTGATTTGAATTGTATCTGCAAATTTTGACTATTGTTTTTTTGTTACAGGGAGTTGATGAGGACGATCGGGTGTCGGTAAGTGTGATTTTTGTTTAATCAAAAGACGCAAAAATGCTCCTACTATAATTTAAAATAGCTTTAAATAAATAACTTACAAAGGTCGACTGATGCTCTATAAGACAATTAGCACGCTACTTTTACCTTTAGTTTAGATAATTTACGTCTCTGAGTGCGCCAGTAAGACTTATGTTGGAAAGAGAGGTGTTTTTGATTTGTGTCTTACTGCGACACTCAGAGACGTCAATTACCGTTATTGAGTACTAAGTACAAAAAAATCTTGACCATAGACCCGGCAAGTATAGCGACTATTATAGTTTTGAATTGACATTTATTAACGTTAATTGAAGTCTCTGAGTGCGGCAGTTAATAATGTTTTGATAAACATTTTTTGATTTATTTATTTATTTTATATTGTGTCTTATATATAGTTGGACCAAAAAAGCGAGGCTTACCCGTTCAGCCCGAAGGAGAAGCAGTGGGTGCTATGCGCCGCCCGAGGCGAGTACCATGCCCTCGCCAAGATGATCAAGGACAGTCCGAATTTGGTCGGCACAAAGGTAAGTTGGTTTTTAGACTGTTTTAGCGACGGTTCTCAACAAAAATGCTTGTCATAAATATTAGATACTACCAGTACAACTTACTTTTTCTCTGTTTGCCCTGTTCCCAGCGTATCTGGGGTCGGTGCAGTATGTTTCCTTTTCCATTCATATCGGTCAGACGTCATCAAGCCATCCACTCCCTCTTGATTCATATCATCCATCACACCGGGAAGGTGCTCGTGATGAATAAATATATAGAAAAGAGACGGAGCGGACCATGTCGAGTGACCGATGAACGGAGAGAGTGATTGTAATGACAACATTCCAAATCCAAACCATACCGCTCAAGGTTTTGGCTTAGGTTTTACAGTCGGCCGCCTGCCTGACGCTAACCCTCTTTGGGTATAAGCACGCCTCGTTACAGTATAACTTACATAATCGTTTATACTTTAAATGGCATCCAAATTATTTTTAGAAGATCAAATTGTTAGTGAAATCGGGCACATTGGATAACTACTACTGTATGCTCTAAGAACGCGTTGTTAATACTCGGAAAGTATTACATACATACATAAATCACGCCTATATCCCCGAAGGGGTAGGCAGAGGTGAACTAGCACCCACGTTTCGCCAAATATGTCAGGTCCCATGTAATAGGTGGCGAGCCTATTGCCATTTATCGGGTACAAAAGTCGCAGTACATTGTTGGGTGGTATAAGAGGAACGCTGCTGCCCATTCCTTATCAATGATTTATCCTTAGTCGCCTTGTACGACACCCACGGGAGAGTTTTGGGGTGGTGACAATTGTATTCTACTCTGCCGTCACCACACGGCTAAGAAAGGAAATGCTCGGAAAGTATTGGTATCATTATTTAATTTCATTTAATTAATATGTACTTACAACGAATTATTTTATTATTATTTTATAAAGAAGCCGTATGTCACGCGTCTGGACAATAATTTATCGAAATATTTTAGTTTGTAATATAGAATTCAATTTCTTGCGCAATACAATTAAAAATTGTCACTCGTCCGATTCTGCATGCATTATTCCAAAGCTGCAGTGGCGTTTCTGCCTAGCGAGCCTCTGATGCATTTTGGTTGTCGTGATAATTGACTGTTTTTGTCTTTCCTTTGTAATAAAGTTCACAATTGAGTTCCCAATTATTGCAACGTGAGTGTTGAGTGACAGTTGCTAACTGGAGGATGGTGTAAGCATCCTTATGTGTTACCGCAATGTATAAAATTAGATGCAACTTCTAGGAAATGAAATTCCGAAGCGAAAATGTATAAATTATTCTTTTAAAAGTTATTTAATACATTGGTACATAACCTGGGAAATATATACATTTCCTAGGAATTGAACACAATGACGAATTAAATACATTTCCGTTTACATATTAAACTGCCACCTATATTAATTTAAAATATATTATAGTAACGTTAACCGTTTTATATCCATTTTCATCTATTTATTTATTACTTGTTCGTTCCATTCCTGATTACAAAACAATACAAGTTGAGCTTATCAGGATTGTCCGGCAACGGCTTCCTCTACACGAATCAATTAATTGATATAATCAAATCAATCAAGATGTTACAACTATCGTATTAGCAATTGGGTTAAACAGGGTCAATGAATCTTTATAGAAAAGTGTTGCGTATAAGAAGTAGTTTATATAATAATAATTTAACATAACTAAGAAAAATAATTGTTTCGTGACATATTTTTCTCAATCAAACTTTTCTAATAAATAATCAGGTCCTATATTAGTTTTTAGTATTATTTAGTCTAAACTCTAAATTCTTCGTTACAATACCGTTACCGTTAATACAATATTATTATTTTTTTCGCTATGTTATTTTTTTTCATGATCCATAAGGAAGGCTCGTTCCCCAGCAGTGGCGACAATCAAGCGCTGGTGATGACGTTGATGAATGTGTTTTTTTTTTCATGAAAGAGATGACGTGTGGTGACTAAAGCGTAGAATTCAATCTTCATCACCCCAATCTCTTCCTCTTATACCACACTGCGATTTACCTGCCCGACAGATGCAATAGGCTGGCCACCATGTATGGGACTTAACATAATTACATAATTGGTGAAACGTGGGTGTTAGCTCACTTAGGCCGGAGTTCACCAACACTTAAACATGCGCTTATTATTTAATTGTCTCTTTTTGACATTTTACGGTATGCTAGAATTGTCAAAAACTGTCGGTTATCTTTTAATCGCTTGTTTTACGTGTTGGTAAACTCGGGCCTTACTTTTTCGGCGTTAGTTATAGGCGTTATTTATAAATGTATGTTGTATGAAAATACTTTTATAATTGGCAGTTTTATGACTTGTTTTACTGTTGTTTATACGAAAGAAAGCCTACTTATTTTACGCCGTTCGCAAAGCGAATTAACATTTTGTACAACTGTCACTTTCATTTCATGCGTTTCTCACACCTTACTTTATTTTAGTGACACGTGTTTTTATTGTTTTCTTTGTAATTCAATAGGTCACCTCCTTATTAAGGGTGCGGTATGAATCGTAAAAAACATCTTACCTACTTACTCAATTAAGTCGTTTTTTTTTCTAAGCTTGTTGATATGCCTCAAGTATGCGATATTACTCGTGTTCCCTCAGAACTACTAAAAAAGTGGCAAACGGATGTAGTTGTCCCAAAATTCTTAGTTTCGACGCGTTAGCAAGAGCACATGTCCAAAAGGTGTGCTTCTAATTGGGTCCCGGCGGCCGGCGCCGGCCTTCGCCCCCCGCTGCATGCTATCTTGACATATCTTCGGACGTGAGGGACGTCCCTTGTTTTATTTTACGAGCCATCTTTTGGACCTTAACTTTTTCTATCGCACTATTGTGTTCGCGTTGTCTCAACTTGAGCACTTGATATATGAGCGTCTTCTTAGCCCGAGCATTGCTGATTCCGTGCAGCGTAATTACTATTCATAAATTACTATAAGCCCTGTTTGGTCTAATGACCAATGCGTATTTAACGAGCGCCAGCTGTATGAGCCGTAATGAGGACGGTTTCATTTATTGCACCTTTTATCGCTACTAATTTAGAGGGACACTTTTTAATAAACACCACTACTAAATCTCTTAATGGACTCAAGATTCATCCCTTCTGCCCACTTCCTAGTGCGGGCATCATCCTACGAAAATTATATTCCCAAGGCTAAGAATTAACTGGAATGAATATTCTAAGACTTAATAACGCTCTAAAGCCTGAAAAGATGATGCGAGCAAAACTAGCACGTAAACTTGACTAACTCTAGGCCTTTATTCAAGTCTGTTGTGTTGCCGTCCCGTTGATTACCGAGTACATTACTTTTATTGAATACGTAATAAAAAAGGTAATGATAGCCTTCTCTTTTATTGATTCGTTGTAAATCAAGGGTCGACGCAATTGGATTTGAATTTTATTGGCAGCCTCACGTAGGATTGTGAATACTTGTTAACTGAAGTTAATGAGAATGACTTAAGATTTATCGCGCAAGACTTGTCCTCGTCTCTATTCCTCTTGGCTTACAAACGCTTCGTAAGTTCAACCATAACTTCTGAGTTTGCGAGTCGTCTGTGCGATTTAATTGAAACTGCTTCACTTTTATGCATTGGTTCATCTTCCAATTAGGCCATTGTTGTGGTGACAGCACGGGCTTTTTAAATGTAGAACGCCAGCTATTTTAAATTCCTTCCATCCGCCGCGGCCAACTAATGAACCACCAGTAAATATTGTCAGACAATATGTAACACATGTAACCACTGAGCCTTGCTGGTTGACACTTGTCGTCTTTCCTGTAAAACAACACTTTGATGCTTATTTTCGTATTCGCCTCACTTGCTGAAAGAATTATAGATTTGGGGAAACAGCTCTGTGTGTGGGTTCTTATGAGAATTTTTATTACACGCCTTTCTTGTATCTCTTTGAGTCGAGATATTTAAATGTGTCATCGTTGTTTGCTGTCTAAAGGAACCCAACTTAAATATTCCTTCATTAATAATCCCGCGATGATTAGTCTGTAATAAATTAGACGATCTTATAAGAGGTTTTGACACTTCATGACTTGGCAGTTTTCACGTTATTAATCTACTTTGATTAGGTTGTATCAAGAATTAGTAGCGGTTTAATACATAATAGAATTTTATAGAATATATTTTCGTAACGCGGACGCATTATAATAAAAATATCGTTTGATGCTTAACATCCAAGGAATGTTTATAATATAATGGCATTGTAAATTTTTGATGCATAAACATTTAAATTTAGCTAATCTCCGTTGAAAATGGAGCGGTCAAATATGGGGCTCTCGTATTACAAAGGTTCGATTTTTTTCTGCGTAATCTCCTTTTTGGGCGTTTGTGTGACTCATCTCGTCAGTCATCCGTAACTATTTAAGGTCAGCACTATTAACAACTTTTTGTGTTCAAATATTAAATTTTTGAACGAATTTCCATGATCTCCGTATACAACGTATACCCCCGCCCCGTATCTAATAGTTACCTTTACAATTTTAATATATTACTATTACTATCGGGGAAAAGCAACTTTAAAGAAGGTCTCATTGTTGAGTTATCACTGTTATCAGTAGGTAGGACTCGTAATTATTCCCCAAGTTGCTATTTTATACCTCATGTGAGATTATTTTAAGACTGTTTTTCATTTAAGTAAAGTATTTATATGAATCGCGTTTTCAAAGAGCACTTTACGATCATATAATTGTGCTGGAAAAGATTTGTTTCAACAATAAAACACAAATACCTACACAGTATTATTATGGTTGATTTATGTTTCTTCGATTTCGTCTGGGGCGGGGCTGTTGATCGTGGTAATTAAATCCAAATCATTCGATGCTAGCTTAAAACAATCATATCGATACGGTCGTATACCTAATAACATATTGATTGCATTTTGTAGATTAAAGTAACTTTAGGAGTTCTTTTCTAGGTTGGTACTTTGAACTAATGAAGCGAGCTGCGTTTTACTTATGTTTTTTTCTAGTTGGTTGGTGACTTCATTTACCATTCAGTTGAAATTCACACTCTGAAATTCTGTATTATCAATACCTATCCTTAAAGTACCTATTAATTGTATACTCCTCCATACTTGTGTTAATTACTTAGAACGTTAACATGTTTTGGATTTTCATTAACTTTACAATTTTGAATCTACTAAATATTTACTTATCTTCTATGAACTAATGACTTGTTATAGTTATTTAACAAAGCATATAACAAATTTTGCAGTGAGAGAAAAGATTATTTTACAAATTATGAAGTTTTCTTTATTACAACAGCGTACCCAAAGAGGGTTGGTGTCAGGCAGGCGGCCGGCTGTAAAACCTAAGCCAAAACCTTGGGCAGTATGGATTAGAATGTTGTCATTCTAATCACTTTCTCCGTTCATGGGTCTCTCGACATGGTCCGTTCCGTCTCTTTTCTATACATTCATTCATCACTAGCACCTTTACGGTGTGATGGATGATATGAATCAAAAGGGAGTGGATGGCTTGATGACGTCCGACATATGAATGGAAGAGGAAACATACTGCGCCGACCCCAGATAGACTGGGAACTGGGCAGGAAGAAGAAGATGAAGTTTTCTTTATTAAATAAATACGCCCCCGGTTTTATTGACATCGAAACTTATACGATCCGTAGGTATGCAAATGAGCTTTTAACTGAAAAATGTGTTGTTTATAGAGTTTAGTCAAGGGTTCAAATGTGTAAGGAAAATGGAAACTTTCGTATTTAAACCCCTATTAAAAAGATCAAGGGCTTTCTACTCGGCTCCTTAATTATTCAGGGTTTGGCTATGTCCGTATGTATGTTTGATATATGTCCGGCATCCTGTATGACTCCAACACTTTCAGGGTCAGTGGTGTACTTCCATACTCAATAGTCAATATCTTCATTGCAAACCATAATGTACAATGAGGTGGTAGTATAAAATATCATGCAAGGTCACTATGGACCCCGTCGGGCACGCAATTTGCTGTAGATGAGAAAAGGACGCACTTCTTAATCACTGATTATAATAATAATGAAATTATTATTATCAGCCATTGAAAGTAGAGTAAAAGTAAAGTAAAGGAGAATCAAAGGGCTGATAACCCTCACTACACCCATAAGATGTCAAAGAGGTGGCGACAAATGTATTATGTCATCAGATAAATGTATTATGTCATCACGTGGCAATAATTAGGATAGATTGACTTTCTTCACCAACGACTCTTAACAATTAATACTGCCCTCATAAGCCAAAAATGGTTGTCTCAATAAAACAAAAATAAAAGTAACCGAGAAAATCAATATAACTATTGTCTTTTTAGTAAATTCTTTCAATAAGTACCTCAGCGACAACAGATAGATACCTTATAAGGTAGATCATAAATGCTTTAAAACAGGATTCAATAAAGTGTCTTAAGAGACCTACTAACCAAAGGTAGGTGCTGTTTGTGAAAACGGGCCTTAGACAATCTTATGTAATGATGTGAAGGTACGTAGTATGTGGTACTTAAACAAACTGCTTCGTTGTCAGTTCGAAACAGAGACTTAAACAGCCAAGAGCTTTATCTCCAGCAAATGAAGCGAGGAGGAGGTAGACACTTAAATATTTCGCATAAAAACTGAGAAATTGTGTTTTTACAATTGGCACGGTTGGATTTGAACGTGGTCGCAATTAGTCATTCTTTTTTTTACCCCGGTGGCGCCTTCCACCCGCCGTATTCGGTTTCAACACAAAAAAAACGTATTTCCAAACACTCGTCTAATATTTCGGTTGCACGCGCTATTAACGCCGGTTTGACGGTGGGAGTGTCGTTGCGGAAAGCAATTTAAACTCCTGATTTATTCCGGTGCAAGGGCATCGTCGACGTTGACATCTCTCAGTCTAATTAAGACACTGATTTCCTAATGATTTATCCCCCGTTTAGATTTAGAGCCCTAGCGCGATTTGTAGTGCTATTTAATTGAGCAATTAAACCCAGTTTACGCTGGAACCGATGTGTCTTGCGCGCTGATATGCTTTGAAACTTAAATGCACCTCAATCGGGAAATAGACTGGAAACCGATGAAGAAACATTATCTGGTTCGTTTACAGTTGATTGTGTGCACAGTGACACAGGTTTCCATTGTTCGCGATGGCTTAATGGTGTTTTAAATAAAACTCTTTCGGTTTTATTAGCGACGCATTTGTAAGTTCGCAACACGTCTCCGAAATCGATTCCTCTGCCAACTCGTTTGTTACGGTCGCTTGTTACTTTGTGAAGTGATGCACAACGGAGCGAACTTTGGGTGTAATCTTTTTTTTTTGTTGAATGGCTATGCTAACTTCTCGGTTCTCGGATGTGTCGGCCGGCGCCTACTCTGTGCAACCTGAGATTTGACGGCGCGCCTCATTTGACCCGGGGGTTACCAGAGTTGTGGCTTGGCCCCAATATTAGGGTAACTGTTTTGTTTGCTTCCAAGCTGTTGAGGTTTATTAATAGGTGTTTCTCGGTGATTAAGTTTTTTTAATTAATTTTTTCTTCATTTTAGTTACAGGAAGATAGTTAAATAATTATATTATTGTGAGAAATGTAGACTTATATTAGACCAAAAGAATTACTTTTAGGGTTAGGATTTTTTTTTAATTTGATTTGTCGAGAAATCTTAGTTATAAACAATTAAGTATTTTATCATTGATGCTGCCACTATACCTTTGTTATTTGTTCACTTAGTTACTCCAAATCAATTCTCAAGAAAACTCCTTGTATTATTTCTGGTCCAACCTGAAAATCCATTGAAAGTATCAGCGAATACAAAATTATACAGACTATATTGGTGAGTAAATTTAGCGTGGCGAATATATGTGTTGCTATGAATGCAAATTTATGTATGGCTGGCTGATAGGAGAATGTGGATTTGAAATTGGCAACACTGTCAGAGCCGTCGAAGTCGCGAGCCACGGTTTATAGTTTATGCGTGGCGGCCACAGGTCGCGCCGACAAATGGCGCACTCTATTGTTTATTTTTAGAGCTGTCACATAGCAACCATCGATTCAGGGCCGTTTAAATTGTTATTGGATCAAATGCCTGATTTATGAGACTATAATTGTTACTGCTCGGCCCGCTCAACTTGCTTGCAAAGTTACCGCACGAAAGTTTAAGTTTACACTGTACCACGCTGGCCAAGTGCGGGTTGGTGGGCGTTAATTTTTTTTTAATGACTGCAGATGCAGCATTAGTATGCCTTCCGAAGCACAGATGAACTCGAGATAATATATAAATATATTACATTTTTGGTCACCCATCCAATGCCTTTAGTTTAGCAGGCCGAGCTCTCCCAAGCCACTGCGATATCCAGCTCCAGAAAAAAATCCTAAGAAATAGAATAATAGCTAATTAATTATGTAATTTAATGGTACCTAGTTAATAAAAAACAATTCAAAGTTAATAGAGAGGCGCCCGAAGCCACGTGAAAAGCTATTTAAACATTTGGGTCACGCGTTAAAAGTTCATAATAACCTCATTTGTTTTGCGCCACAAAGGATGTAAGGTCACGTTACACCGTGGAACTTTGTCGCTTTACTGCTTTTCTCCGTATCTGTGGGTGTCGCTATAAATTGAAATGCCGCCCCAACGAGACAAGGTTCTAGAATTTAGACTCTTGGCATGCCAGCGATCGTGACTGTTCAAACATTGTACCAAGCCCATCAATAAACGGTTCCAGACTATTGGCGTCAAATAAGTTTGTATTGTGTTTTTTTGTAATTATGACATTTATACATTCTTCCATTACATGTCATTGTGGTGGTATGTTTGTCTGTTTAAGTAGTACTTATATTAATATATAAATTGATCTTCCCCAGTCTTTCTTTATTATTCAAAACATAACTCTTACCCTCGAATACAGAAACGCTAGTCAAAGTTTGAGGCCTGTTTAAAATTTAAGTATTGTCAAAATTGACGTTTCTCCATACAAATTCTGACAGGTATTGTCCTCTTAACTCTTTAACATACATACATACATAAATCACGCCTATATCCCCGAAGGGGTAGGCAGAGGTGAACTAGCACCCACGTTTCGCCAATTATGTTAGATGATTAGGTCCCATGTAATAGGTGGCGAGCCTATTGCCATTTATCGGGCACAAAAGTCGCAGTAAATTGCTATTGCTAGGTTGTATAAGAGGAACGCTGCTGCCCATTCCTTATAATTGATTTATTTATCCTTAGTCGCCTTGTACGACACCCACGGGAGAGATTTGGGGCGGTGACAATTGTATTCTACTCTGCCGTCACCACACGGCACGTAACTCTTTAAGCAGTCCCCAAAATTTGAGTAACGTTTCTGTATTCGGGGGTTAATCATTAGCCCACATCCTATCATCATCATCTTTGTTCCTTTCACCTTTTGCCAGTTTATCTGGGATCGGCGCAGTATGTTTCTTGCAGCATGTTTCTTCTTCCATTCATATCGGTCAGACGTCATCGAGCCATCTAATTTTTTTCATATCACCCATTACACCGGAAAGGTGCTAGTGATGAATGGATATTATATAGAAATGGACCAAGGCAAAACTGATTGGAATGGACACATTGATACATTCAACAACAATAACATAATTATATCAGGCCTCGTATTCGTTAGTCGATGGTGCATATGCCACTATTGTATGGTGTATGTGTTGGCTAATAGAACTTAAATTGATTTTAATGATTGTTGGCGGTTAATTTTTTAATTAGGTATACTAATTGCCCGTCAGAAATTATTTTTGTTTTTATTTATCGTTAGCCCCACAACCTATGTATGCATTTATTTTTACTATATTCGACGGTTTGAAAAGTGATCAGTGTCTATGGAATTAATGACTTTTGTTACCTACTGATTTTTGCAATTTAGAATTGTCATGTTTACGTCTATAGGTTGTGGCTTATATAACGAAGCCATCTAACGCCCAATATTAACACCACTGGCAGCATATGAAAGGGCATACAGACAGATGTGAAGTACCTATACATATATTGGATCTAACCTGACAAGTAATTCGTCATGATATTAATATATTTTAGTCGATGTAGGTATTGTTTGTTTCACATTTTAGTAAGTACACGTAATACTGAACACGGAGATGGTTAGCCGATTTGTAACTGTTAAGGCGAAGGCCGCGGCCATTCCGATCCGGGCGCACAGCATACGGCACTTGCGCCCGAGTGCAAGTCACTCCCACAATAAGTGATTTCGAACACAGTGACTCAGCGCTATTGTAATGGTTGTTTGTTTAGTGGTTCTACCTTACTCGTGTATCGGCCTAATCATATATGCCCATAGTTTTGTTTTTATATGCCCGTTTCATTATAGAGTTCATGGGCGTGTGATGTTGGGCACAATCAAATTTGAAAGGAGACAGGTTAGCGGTCGTGCTGCTTCGGTAATTTGGTTCTGGCGCCAAGACTAGAGGTGAAGTGTTAGCAATGCCCGCTCGTGTGCCCGTTGACTGTCCTATTGTTTATTGTGTTTTAATAGATACTCTTTGGGGCGAACAGTATTTGTTTGGCCGTTAATTGATTGATCTTTGAGTATGCATGCGCACTCACACAGAGCACTGATCAGTCGTAGCAGTGAATTGTGAGGTTGTTTTGAATTACTATTCTACACAAAACATGTCGCCATAAATGCTCAATTTATTCTTAGACTCCATGTTACTGTTATTAAATAAAAACTGAATTAAAATTCATTTAATTTCTATGTTGTTGTTTTTGGGTGTTCATAGGTAGGTATTAAGGTGCAATGAAAAAATATATTTGTAACATTATTTTTAGTACCGACCAAATTTATTTATTTGGTAGCCTATGAACTGCGAATGCACTGAAAATTTAAACAAAGATTAATCTTTAAAAAATATTGCATTTATTAGTCAGTCAGTATTGAGAAAACTAAGTACAACTAGGTAAGTCAAAAATTAATAAAATATTAAAGTTAAAATATTTCAAATTGTTAAGTACTTAGACCTATTCTTATTATTATTCCTGTTTGTATTTACCATATCCACAAAACAAGAGTGCGATCGAGAATTAAATCAGCATTCCGCATTGCATTTGATAACAGTTTCCAATAAGCTACGTAACACATAATGGCAGAACGTATTCCTGAGTAGCGCTACCCTAAGGCCCCGTTTCACCATCGGGGGGTTGAGCAGCCGTGGCGTTGTATTCACCAACCGGGCTCGGTTTGTTATTGCAAAACACGAAAGCATACTAATTGAAATTCACCATGGAAGGGATAATAAGGGCGGAGGGGCCACAGCCTCCGATCTGTCACTCAACAGCGACTGCAGATCACACAGTGTACACAACTCCTTGCACTAGATTGGAGATTATTTTTCTCGCTACTTTTCAGGATGTTCTGGACTTTTGAAAGGTTATATTATTAGCCAAATCAAAGTAATGAATGCACTTTAAATACACAATGAACGTGGTGCCTTACGACCCATTCTCCCTATATTCTTCCATCCATAGGGAAGGACAGTGTCCCAACTGTTGGGACATTAAAAGAGCTGGAGATGTCGATGATGCATTTCAAATAATCGCCGAATGTACATCCAAACAGCAGTTTGTCTACATACTGTATATTTGTTCTGTTTTGTTTTCGTCGGTTAAGCTGAGGTTAATTTGGGTAATCCCTTTTTCAAATTGTGTCTGAATAAAAAATAGATATATACATTAATGTTGATAGATGTCGAAGTATAAGACCCCTGAAAACATGGATGGATTGTGTCAGATACTATTTGGAGATGATGGCTATAGAACGGGAGATGACGAGTAACAGAAAAGAGTGGATATAGAAGATACACAGTGCCGACCCCAAATAGGGCAGAATGTTGCAAATTGTGTCTGAATTACTTATTGAACTTTACATTGGCTCATGTCATTTCTTACGCAATCCATCTATCTTTTCGTCGGTCTTCTTCCTCTCCATCACTCAAAATTCATGTTCATCGCTCTTTTATTTCACATGCATTTCGTTTCTTCCCATAATGTCCATACTAAGCCAAACGATACCGTTTTCTCTTGTCTCTCAAGCCAGAATTAACATCTAATTTGTCGAAATAAGACAATGCAGGAATGGTGCGTCTCGGGCGTTCAGTTTTTAACCCCCTGCTTCTGTATGCCTAGCACGGCACGTGGACAAAATCTCTCTCCACCACTTGACAGTGTTTTGTCTCGGGATTTAGTTCGAGTTGGAGCGAGAGGAAAATATTTTCTTTTCCCCAAGAAGATTGTGTCCCCGTAGCACGTACGGGGGCTGTTGTGAAAGTTGTTTAGCCAAAGTATCTTCTTTCGGTACCCCAAATCTGTCCCATGCGAAACGTGGGTGCTCGCGTTTCGCAGGGGTAGCACCCCTTCGGGGATATATGCGTCATTTATGTATGTAATTTGTCGAAAGACAATGCGGGCATGGTGCGTGTCGGGCGTTCAGTTTTTAACCCCCTGCTTCTGTAGACCTACCTACATAGGGCGGGACGTGGACAAATTCACTGTCCTCCCTTCAGTCTCGGGCTTTAGAATATTTTGTCCACGTAGCACGTACGGGGGCTGGTGTGAAAGTTATTTAACCAAAGTATCTTTTGGTACCCCAAATCTCGTGGTGTCGTACAAGGCGACTAAGGATAAACAGTAATGAAGGATGGGCAGCAGCGTTCCTCTTATACCACCTAGCAATGTACCTACTGCGGCTTTTGTGCCCGATAAATGACAATAGGCTCGCCACGCACTGCATGGGACCTAACATAATTAGCGAAACGTGAGTGCTAACTCACCTCTGCCTATGTATGTATGTATTTAGTGGGAGTAAGAGCGAGAGGAAAGTAAGTATAATCTTTCCCCCGAGGAGATTTTGTCCCCGTAGCACGTACAGGGCTGGTGTGAAAGTTGTTATTTAACTAAAGTATCCTCTCTCGGGCAAGCGAAACAACAGACCGACCGGCGCGCACCAGAAAAAATCAGGTCGGGCGTCGAATTTTAATTTGGCGAAATTGGGAGAGCTCGTATGCGGGGGATGGGCGCGCAATTTGCGGGACCCGACTAGGGATGCGAGCGCCTCGCACTTTACCCATGCCACATTAATTACCTACCCGGGCAGAATCTACATACGGTGCCGCAGCTACAGCGCCCAATGGTGGCAGAGCGCAGATTTACGACTCGTTCGACCGCCATCTATCGGATAAACTAATTGCATTGCGGAGCTATTGTTTCTAAACACTGGGCAGAAATAGAGCCTGCTGCAGTTGGGCCGCCGATTGTCCGCGCACGACAATCGGCCGATTGTTCTGTGTGAATGCGTCTGGGAGGTTTGTGCGTGATGATGGATAGTTGCGGTTCCGTTTTCGATGCGCGCTGCAGTGGCGAATCTGAGCGGTGTCTATTTTTTTAGGTGTCTCCTTACCTTAAGTTAAGAGGGAACACAACGGACGTTTTTCCATACAAACGTCGTGCCCTGTTTCCTCCCTGGGTAATGCCATATATGGCCCCTATTAGCATGTCCGTATGTTTTCCTTTTTATTTTTTTCATAAATTTATAATTGAAAAAGATATCAACGTTCAAAACCTTAAAAAATGGCCTGAATTTCCTCTGTGCTTAAACATCAAGAAAACAAATTTGACTACATTATATAAAAAAATGGAAACAGGGGAACACAGCTCAAGCCTTTTTTTTTAATTTAGCGAAAAAAGTTCTGAAATCGGTTAAGTTTTGGAGTAAGAATGAAGATACATACCTACTAACGGAATGCTGATTTTTTGTAAAATCTCTTGCTGTCGTCCGCAATTATTCGGGAATTCTTCTCCCGAAGAATTGCGGTCCTTAAGTGGCAGTGGGCAGGGCACATTGTGAGGAGGACTGACGGCCGTTGGGGCGGAAAGGTCCTCGAATGGCGGCCACGCACCGGGAGACGCTGCGTGCGTTGGCAGGCCCTCCACAAGGTGGACCGACGATCTGGTGAAGGTCGCGGGAAGCCGTTGGATGCGGGCAGCGCAGGACCGACCGGTTTGGAGATCCTTGGGGGAGGCCTATGCCCAACAGTGGGCGTCTCTCGGCTGAATGATGATGATGATGATGATTGCTGTCGTCCTAACCCCCGCAGAACGCGATAGAGACAACTGCAGCCGTGGTGTGTTCTCTTAATTATCGCGGTATGCACCTAAACTGCTTTTTTGGTATACATGAGCGCATGAGCCACTTTTTTTTGTTTTGGACGCTCGTGTAACTGCTTTACCTACCTGAAAAAATTCAACTGTAAATGTTACTTACGAATTATCTGTGCGAAAATTCGTTTCTTGATTCGAAGTATTTTTTGAATTGTGCCGGCTTTTTATTGAATGATCGTTATGAATTTTTATATTTGGTGAAATTTGATTTATAATATAACCAATCTTTGTTTATCCTTATCACCACCCGTAAATGTCCCCATTGCTAGGGCACAGGCCTTCTCTCATCATCATCATCGCCCTGCCCTTATCCCATCCTATTTGGGGTCGGCGCAGTATGTCCTCTTTTTCCATTCTCTTCTGTCACTCGTCATCTCCTCATTCACATCCATCACCTTCATATCACACCTCACACAATCCATCCATCTTTTCAGTGCTCTTACTCTACTTCGACATCCATCAACATTCATGTCCATAACTTTCTTACTCACATTCATGGCATCACGGCCTTCCCTATGGCTATATATAATTTAAAGAGAATGAGCCATAACCCACAACGCTGGCTCAGTACGAATTGGTCAAAGTTGTAACATGCCTTTCATTTAATCACCATGTTCGCTAGTTTTACTCTTTCAAAACTGCTTGATTTCGCAATCTCCTTGATATATTTTCATCTCTCTAAACAACTCTGATCATTAAACACTTTATATACCCTTTACCCCATAACGAATAACTTTCAATCAATATTCTGAAAGGTTGATTAGCTCGCGTTTCACCGTTTGACCTTTTTATTTTGAGCTCGCCCTTATCATAATTATGAAGCTTGTTGAATTAAACAATGACTCTTTACCAGTCAACTTTAATAATTCAGCTACAGTAGATCAAAGAGACAAAAGCCCTCGGTAGCGGCGAGCGTTCTTTGTACGAAAAATTGGTATCAAGTAGTGCGTTTGTGTAACGTTATAGAATGGCATTGTACCAGCCGGAGGGTTGGTTGTAACGGCGATCGCCGGCGGGTGACACGCGCCGCTCGCTCGCTGCCGGCTATATCCGCGGCCTGCCTTGCCCGATTTCGACGTATCTATTCACCAAAATCCGAACCTGATGTGGGCTTTGTTTGGGAATTTCACTAAATACTCGTCTATATCTATCGGGTTATGTCCGTCCAATTAGGGCGTTAAGTCTTATGACGCTTCGCAACTGTTTCTTATTGCATGGAATACTGGTTAGAGATAAACGTATACAAAAATATCCGAACCTAGTATGGGTTTTGTTTGGGAACTTCACTAAATACTCGTCTCTATCTATCGCGTTATGTCCGTCCAATTATGGCTAAGGGCCTGTTTTACAATCGACGGGTAAGTTCTGAGTAGCTTACTTGGCAGACCATTTGACAGTTGTAATATGAAATATATGTAAATTTAACTGCCAAGTGAGCTACTCAGAACTAACCCGTCGATTGTGAAACAGACTCTAAGTGTGATGAAGCTTCACCACTATTTCTTATTGCTGATGAAAGCCCGATTTTGACGAATTCACTAATATCCGAACCTAGTAGGTATATGGGTTTTGTTGGGAATTTCACTAAGTACCTATCGCGTTATGTCCGTCCAATTATGGCTAGGGGCATGTTTCATAATTGACGGGAAAGTTCTGAGTAGCTTACTTAACTGTCAAATGCAGCTATAATATCAAATATATGTAAGCTACTCAAAACTTACCCGCCGATTGTGAAACAGGCCCTAAGTCTGATGAAGCTTCACCACTATTTCTTATTGCTGATGGAAGCTAGATTTCAACGTGTTCACCAATATCCGAACCGAGTATGGGCTTCGTTGGGAATTTCACTAAATACTTGTGTCTATTATCAGAACTACTAAAGAATGCTTCTCAAGAATTTATGTCGGGTTGATTGTAATTATTATTTAGGTATTAATTTTAAATTTACAAATTAACCAAAAACCTGTATAATTTTTTTTTTGTATTGGATAGTTGAATTTATTATCTAACTAATAGACTAATCTCGATTGTATCAGAAGTTACATAATTATACCTATACAATTTTTAAAGAATTTAAAAAAATAGTAATATAATATAAATTGACTTTTGCGGAAGTTACATGTGGAGATAGTGATCTTTGACTTATGAATGCAGAATAGATGTCATTCATCACCTACTGTCATAACCATTCTATTAGGTACAGTAAATAATAATATTTCTCCGAGTTATATTTTCGATTTCGATCTTGATCTTAGAGACATTGATAAAAAATGTATTGCAATAATAATATTATAAACACTATAAATAAATCCAGTGATCGCACTACTACGTGGTGTCTGTTCAGATAATATCTCAATTAAATCATTATCCTTTCGCTGTTGAGCTATTCAGATTGCCGTCCCCCCCCTGATCTCCAAAGTTGGCGATGTTGATTTCCGCCATGCGATCGGGCTATTTGGGGCATTTATTATAATTTATTCGTAAGAGCGGCGAGGTCACTGATTTACATTCTAAATTTACCTCCATTACAAGCCCCAATCAGCTAATCCCTGGAAACGGTTCGGGCGTCGCCTTGTCTCGATTTAATTTCATCCTGGTACGCGTCTAGCTATCTCACGACAAAAATAATTATAACAGTCGAAGCGCGGTAGGCAAAGCCCGCGGTGCCCCGCTAAGCCACTACAATTCGTTTGCGGCGGCAATGAGCGGCTTGTAAATCAAAGGGATTCTACATAATTAAGCTCATAATTAATGTAAAGACTCCTTTATTTATAGGCGCAGTCACTCTTAAAATTGCTCCCGTTTTGATAACGCGCAGCTCGAGATGTGATTAACACATGTTACATGTTAATAGCTATAGATAATGAACTCAAAGGAGGATTTGATCTCTTAAAGAGCGACACGCTCTTTTTGTTTCTACCCAGTTTTGTAACGTTATAAACTTCTTGCGCTCGCTCTGACAGTTTTCATCTGGAGGTGATTATTCATAGAAAATTGAGTTTCCTACACGACCGGAAGCTTGATATTGATGATTTACAGCGGGCGCGTGCAATATTTTTCTTTTAAATGCATCGTATGACACCCGGGAGATCTCCTTCGCTCCGGGCCCATCAGCGTCGGCCCTAAATTATGCGGCCGAGTAGCTCTCCCTATTAATTTGTTTATATTAGAGTTGTTCACTTGCGCAGTCAATCACGATTGTCGTCAAGCACCCGATACACGATTTGTTTTCGAAAGATCTTAACCGTGTTTTGGTTATTTCTGTACAATTGAAGCTTTTAAATTTAGTGTCGCCGCAACTCCCCGGAGACGCTCTAAACATTTGTCTCTGAATATTTATCGTCGCGGCTCGTGGAGTATATCATCCGGTCGCTATTGTGGCAATCGATCAGCGGCGCGGGTCGGCTAAATTGATTATTTATTTAGGCTTAGTTAAATCTTTGAGCGGTCGCGTTATTTGTAGACTAAACAGACGGGAAACAGTTTAATGTTCATTTGGAGCTGAGAGCCGCGCGGAGACATCGTTTGTCATGGTGGCAAATTTTTGACGTATCGTTTTGACGCACGTTTAATTGTCGCAGTATTTAATTTAGTGTGTTTGTGTCTTCTTCTAGCTTTTTAAAGGTTTTCATTGCGGGGTTTTATTCTATTTCCGAGCGAAGATTTTTTTTATAAATAAGTAATTTTAGCAGGTAATGGGAAAATTTTAGCGAATAAATGTCCTTGTTTGATTTTATGAAATCTAATGTGTAGGTATATAAAGCGTATATACCTACTTACTCGTTCATCATGATTGTGTTTTAAATACGTCCCCGTGGTATGTTAAAATTTACGTTCCGTAATGTAGCTGGCTAGTGATGCTCTCGTGTCGCTATTTGGGAGCGCGTTGTCGAAAAGCCTTTTAATCTATTTTTGTTGTACTGGACGTTCTTCAACACCTGCCATAATTATATTCCTAGCAAATTATTACCTAAGCGACAGTAAAGGGGTGTTACTGGATCAAGTACACCGTTTATTACAACCGTATTCTAGCCGCTGTCCTCATAATTTCTTAAACCTGCGGACGACGAATAACTGCCTCGATATTTCTTCTTAAACAACGGTACGGTTTGAGTTAAGAAAATTCTGCAAATATTTAGATTGAACGTAGTACTTATTACAGAAATGTGTTTCCAAAATAACCATTGGAATGCCTATTACGGTACGCTGGATCCCTCCGGGTGCTAAAATGACGCGGTGCTTGTTGCGTAAATAGAGTTGTTGCTTTATTAGACAACAAAGAATCCCCGTTACATTATTCGCAACTAATCGTGGCACCCGCCCATCTCTAGGGCACAACCGCATGACCTCCCGGGGCAACGCGTGATAAGTACACGCCGCACTCCGCTGGAAATATAAAACATGTTCATTATTTAAGGGCTAATTGGGTGAGGCCGCGTGCAGCGGAGCAAGTGGCAGCCAGCCCACGGCATTGCCGAATCCTACCGCGTTTAGGCCTCTTGTACACACAAGGGGTTTTCGCCGTGACAATCTACGGTTAATTCGCCGTGTGCAGGCCTGGTCGTCAGTGTTGCATGGAACACTATGGAAGCTTGTAGACGTGCACGGTGCTGCTGCCGTGTGCGCCGCGTCTATGCGATTTTTATCAGTGTTGTATGGCAGTCTATGGCCTTTGGTCCACGTCACAGTTGTTCAACCGTACGGCTAACACGGCGTACGGTTGAACAACCGTGTGTGTGCAGGGGGCCTTACGGGCTCATTACTCCGCACGGGAACACATTCTATAGACACAGTTTCTGCATTAACCTCAAGTACTGCGAGCGGCGGCGGTCTCGGGGATATTATTAAATTTTACTCGCTTGTTAACATTAGATACAGATACATGTGTTCCAGAAATTTTAGGATCGCAAAAATGGCTGTAACTACGTCCGTCCGTCGTCATATATTTCTCGTCCCGGTTACATGAATGGGCGAATGTCAATATTATTTGTGATTTTTCGGTGCCGCCAAGTAATTGCGAGTTTCCTTTGTAAATTACTGGGCGATGTTTTCTTTTATATAATACTTTTCAGTAAATGGACGGCTTAGAGCGGGCTCAACCAAGTCTTTGATGATCTCCTCGCCCGCGGCGTGTACGTTATTGTAAAACTTTTATATTCTGTAGCAGATTGAGAGTTGTTTCACTGAAAAACTCTTTATAGGATAAAATACAAAAGAAGTTCGCGGAGCACCACCCTTGCGTTGAGATTACTCTTTTCATGCGAAACTTTTAATTAATCAAAATTAAAGAGACGGACGAGAATTCTTGCGTAAACCTCTCACTTAAACATTTTGCTTTGTTTTTCGCTTTAGGGCTGTTTTAACTTTGTATCGGTGACAATTCGAAGAAGTTCACCAAAGAGTTTTATCATTTGAATTTGAATTTGGAAAAAGTTTTAAAATAAATTCTAATCCCGCCTCTCCGCAGGCATTTGAAATCGTTCGGAGCTATAGTTACGCAGTCGAAGTACCCAATTACAGATTTAATTAAATTGTGCCTCATCCACTTGCTTTCTAATTCGAGCCTCCAATTGGCAGTGGTGAATCTTAACAAACAGCGCGGAACCAAAGGCGGGCTACAGTTAATCACTATTCGCATCTGTGATGAAGTGTGGCTCGATTGTAATTACTTCGTGTGTTGATTTAAGCTTTATCACTACGCAGAGCGAAGGGATCCTCGCCGGCCCCGCGCCGTATATTGAATTTATTCCTCCGGAGATACTTTATACAATTACTGGCGGAGGTGCCGCCACGGGAACCTATTAAAATATTGGAGATAAGATCGAATTTTTAGTGCGGACGAGATGGGCCGGCCGCCTTATAAACAAGAATCGGATGCGAGCCGGCTACTTCCACCGGCCGCTTATAGCTTTTGTATACACAATTGTTTCTAATTATGAATTGATCAAACATTCAATTCGATATTGTTTGTAATTATCTGGGGGATGTTTCGTTTTATTTGTAATTTGTTGTTTAATTGACTTCTGATTATGAGGTGCTTGAAGCGGTTTTAATTAGTGGCTTGTGTTATACGATGTCCGTCCGTGCACTCGTAATCATTTGATGTATGTCTGGGATATTATTTTTTGTGAGTTTTCTTTTTTACTTAGTTAAAGACGTCCCTTGTTAATCGTGTTACGTAATGTGCCTTTAATAAAAGGACATGCTCGGAGAGGTTGATTAAAGAACCATATACTTTCGTCGCGGCTTAGCCATAAACACTAAACGACTGGGAGGTGGCCAGACGGAGTGACTAACTGCCTCGGGGCTACATCTGCGTAATATACTACAGGGGCTGAGTATAGTTTTTAATTAGGATCTGCCTACCGACCGAACAAGGCCTCTATTTGTTTAACCAAAAGGAAGGAAAAACGAGATGAGAACGGGACGATAAACGCTATCGCGAATACTTGACTCGGGTTTTGTTTGAGAATCAACCGTTAGAAAGATTTATGCACCACGGGTTAACTGCCACAATCAATTGAGCTAACAGAATTAATTAATGGTGGGGAGTACCTCTTGTCTAAACAATTTGGATTGCAGTATGTATGTATACCTAATATTTTAAAGCTAGATTCGCTTAATTGTGTCTGCGTCCTGCTGAGTCAAGTTTTATTCGAAATGGATTAATAATGCCTCTTTGGAACTCGTATTTTTTGGTTCACCAGGACCGTAGAAATTCGCCAATTGATTTTATCTTGATTGTCTATAGATCAAGTAAATCAGTCAGATGTTGCCACATGATGATCGTACTTAATCTGAAGCACATTGTGTGGTGACGGAAGAGCAGAATACAATTGTCACCACCCCCATCTCTCCCGTGGGTGGGTGTCGTGGTAAAAAACAGCGATGAGTAATGGGCAGCAGCATTCCTCTTATAGGATATATACCACCTAGCAAAATACTGTGATTTTATGTGCCCGATAGACGGCAATATAGGCTCGCCACCTATTACATGGTACATACATACATACATAATTCACGCCTATATCCACGAAAGGGTAGGCAGAGGTGAACTAACACCCACGCTTCGCCAATTATGCTAGGTCCCATGTAATAAGGTGGCGAGCCTATTGCCATTTATCGGGCACAAAAGTCGCAGTACTTTGCTATATGGTAGGTATAAGAGGAACGCTGCTGCCCATTCCTCATCACTGATTTATCCTTAGTCGCCTTGTACGACACCCACGGTAGAGATTTGGGGTGGTGGCAATTGTATTCTACTCTGCCGTCACCACACGGCAAATTATATGGTACCTAAATTAATTCGCCAAAAGGGGTGTTTAATTCACCTCTGCCTTCCCTTTCGGGGATATAGGCATGGTTTAGGCATGTATGTATGTAATAACATCTGATCATCATCAACTGACCCGATCCTCATAATACGCGACAAAACCTGGAAGTCGTGCTCGCACCGTGTAAGTTTTAATTGAATCTCTCCTATGTTCGCTGCCACCGTTGGATTGGCCCAATGAGCCGCCCGTTTTGCATAAATGCCCGCCAGCTGCTTACCAATAATCGATGACATGTTTTTACGAGTTACATTCTCGATTTATTGATATTCATTCGTGGTCAGACAATTTATTTGTATCGATAATGCTTCGGAGACTTCTGTTTGGTTTTATAGTTGGCCGGGGTTTACGACAGCCCAACGGAACATCGGATAAATGGTGGCTCGGCGCCCTGCTAATTTCACCTTCGTTAATAACAATAAAATCTTTAATGAGGAACGTAGACAATTAAGAGTGCTCACGGGCTTTTGAATAAACAAACAAACATAGAAAATGTTAATAATCAATCACCAATGATTGTTCGTCAACTTCAATATCTTATATCTTCAATCTTAGGAAGCATGGATATAAGATTATTGGACGTAGGCCTTCCCTAGGAATTGACACTACCGCTTTTGCACTGTCGGCAGGGACTTCCTATGACTTTGACCATCGTCGGTTCATATGCCAACATTTGACAAATAATAATTAAAATAGGTCAAAAAGAAAGTGAATGATCACGGAATAAACGCTTACAAAGAAGTGATGTAAAATAAAACTTGTGTAGTGACGGCAGATCAGAATAAAAATTGTGACCACCACAATCTCTCCCGCGGGTGTCGTAGAAGGCGACTAGGACAGCGCATCAGTAATAGGCAGGAGAGTTCCTCTTGTACCTCCTAGCAATATACTTCGATGTACCTACGTTGCAATAGGTTCGCTACCTAACATAATAATTGGCGTCAATAAATACATGGGTGTTGATTCATCTAGGTAACCCACTTCGCGCTTAAATACGTGTGATTTATGTATTAAAATGTAAAGCGCTTGTCTTGGGAAGTATTTTGAAGAAGTCTGTATGTAACCTAAATGATGTATTGTGAGAACGCCTAAGCCGTGTCAACGGAATTTGTTCTCTACGCTATGGGAATAAGCGAACGTTTGAGTCAGCTAGCTAGTCTTCCTGACCTAGCTGCCGTTACGCGTGAACTCCACCGATCCATCTATCCATCTGCCCCCGTAGCACGGGACGTGGACAAAATCTCCCCGGGGAAAAGAAAATATTTTCCTCTCGCTCTAACTCACACTGTCAAGTGGTGGAGGGAGATTTTGTCCACGTCCCGTGCTTGGCCTACTCCACTCCTACGTGGTGGAGTGGGCCCATCTGTTGTGATTGCGGCGGAAACAGAACAAAACGAGCACGAGCGAGCGTGGTGTTTTATTGTTGTCTCCGTGGGCCCCATTCAGGATTGTGACTTTTTATTTGTCGGGTCCCCAAATCCTGTTCGGACGCAACCTCTGGAGGCAATGACTCGTGGCGTATACTCGGACACATTGTGTTGGCGCAACTAACCGACGACAGCGGTTGAGAACAGTTTCTCACATCCCGGTGAGATAAGTGCATTTGCTTGTCGCACCGGGGCGCGCCGCGGCGATCGCGTCTCCAACCCGCCTCAATGGGCGCGCGTTCTTTATTTATATACGCCCTTCTGTAATTAACGATAGTAAAAAGGAATACACATATATCTTTTGATTTATATCATATCATTCTTTCATCTTGTTCCTTTTCGGAGGAAACCGTTCCTTTATCTTCTTTTGTTCACTTGGAAATGTTTCGAGATGGTCATAAATTATGGGCGTTACTCCGGCCTATCACCGGAATATGAAGAAATTGTGCTGTATCAATCATAAAGGCCAACGTTTAGCAGTTATGTTTGTATTGATTTGAGTTATGGATCTTTTTAATTGAATACCAACCGGATTCGTAGTTGGTAGCGTAAAAGCGTATAATTATGTACCTATAACATCAGCTGCATCATAATTACAGCGTTTGATTGAATGCTCGAAGATTTAAGCAGTTCACAATTATTGCGGAGAGTTCATTAAAATTCGTTGACGACACGCAATTCTTTAATGTTGTTCTGTGCCAAAAACGCAAAATAATTATACCTGCGTCATTAATTTTCGATTGCACACTTAGTTTTGCTTTGATAAAAAGCTGAACATATTATATTTTATACTTTCTATAAATAGTTTGATTTCCTTATTTATAATACATAATATTACATACTAACATATTTGGCCGCTATAAAATGTTCATGTCAGCGTTTTATTATAAAATGTACTCTCTCAATTAAATACCTTGACCTTTTATTTATAATTAGCCGTGTGGTGACGGCAGAGTAGAATACAATTGTCACCACCCCAAATCTCTCCCGTGGGTGTCGTACAAGGCGACTAAGGATAAAATATAGTGATGAGGAATGGGCAGCAGCGTTCCTCTTATACCACCTAGCAATATACTGCGACTTTTGTGCGCGATAAACGGCAAGAGGCTCGCTCGGCAATTACATGGGACCTAACATAATAGGCGAAACGTGGGCGCTAGTTCACCTCTGCCTACCCCTTCGGGGATATAGGCGTGATGTATGTATGTATTTATAACCTCCTAAAATACAACACAGCAAATGTCCATTCATTGCACAATTATACAAAGACTTCGACGTTAGCGGAATTCCAACATATTCCCCATGTTGAAAATTTCATAGTTTTTTATTTTTCTCATGACAGCAAATAGTAAAAATATGGTGTCTCGAACAAGATTTAGTTGTTTTTTATAGCCTTTTTTTGTTATCAAAAAATGGGTAATTTCAAATGAACAATCTAGCCCGTGTCAGTACGAAAAATATCAAAACATCAATCAAAAATTCACGAATGGTCTACATAAAATGGACGTTCTTACTTTCCGCGATTGTCATATAAATCTTCGTCGGCTGAATTTTCTCTGTAGTCTGTAGCGTTTAATTTATAACCGAACAAAAACACCAATCTTGTACCTTATCTCTGTGTAGTTTAGTTGTGTTTACGGAATTCGAGTTTATCACAACGCCCTGTCAGTTTTTATTACGTTTAAGGAATCAATTGCCAGTAGTTTTACTAGAATCGGTAATAACTCGTTTTAAATAGCTGTTTTAGACTAAAATAGTATTAAGTAGGTGGGCTCTATCGATTTATACCTGTAAATATAAAAATATGAAAATTAAGTCTATTTTAGGTCCTCTTATAAAACGTAATATTTTATAGATTTTTTAATATCTTATTGCTTACTCTAATACGTAAATCACGCCTATATCCCCGAAGGGGTATGCAGAGGAGGTGAATTAAACACACCTCTAAATCCAATATAGTTAAATTATAATTGGTGTCTCTTGGTTGCTCTTTTTTGGTATTTGCTTATTATAAGGAAATTTGTAAACATAACAATTTGTTATTGTTGACGTAAAAGGCATTAAATTGGAAACAAACAAAAAACTCCATTGGACCTTAACCATAAATACCGCAAACAATAAAAACAATACAAAGTTGAAACATTGTAAAGTCTTATTTCAAAAGCAAATCTTTGCACTCAAACTAAAAACAAATCACCAACTGCAAACCAAAAGGGATCATATAAGATACATTTTGTCGAACGAATTAAATTAATCATTATAAATTAACAAGTAATAAGGAAATATGCGTTCAAAGCAAAAACAGCTTAGCAAAACCGAAGCGCTAATCCTAAAACAAACAAACGAATGACGAGAGAACGAAACGAAAATTGAACGGGGCGTTGATAAAATAAGAGAATTCAGGAGTAGAACGTGAGGAATGAGACATCGACGCAAGAGTGCAGAGGCGGTCGAGCAGCTGACACCTGTCATCACGCAATTTATTAGTCGCTCCGAAATAACAGAGTCAGTGAACGTTCAAACAAAATGAAGCGACACAACGCTCTATTAACGACATAACCCCGAGGTGTGCCCGTCAACAGATCCCCAATTACGTTCACAATGTTTTGACAAAATTTTGCACCGTGCAGCTTATCGGGCTGCTTATTATAAGCCTTTATTGCGCAATTAAAGCGCTGTTATCGATTTCCAAAAATCAAACAAATTGCGCCACAAAATTGTATCACGGTAATTGCTGACAATTGTTGTGATAAAGTGATGTAGAGCAACGTGACACGTTTCGCGTCTTGCATTATCAAAATTGAGTGTAGGACAACGCTGTTAAATGATTTCAGTTAATCTGGCTCCGTTTTTTAACGGGCGACTTTGGTGACAGCGACAGGTATAAACTGTTTGGTACTCGAAAAAGAATAATTAATGCCGAGTTATTTGTCTTGCATTTGATTTATGCGCTAGTTTCATATGTAACTGGTGCCACAATATCCTCGAGCGTATCGTGTTCGTCCACTCCATACTGATGCAGTGTTCTAAACGCTTAATATCTGTCGACGAATGTTTGCGTCAGAGCGTCTGCACTGCTTTCAGTAATAAATTGCATCTCATTTTAGAAACACTCATTCAGCACGCTACTGTCCATATGAGGGTTACGGCTGGCGACAAATTTTTGTCATTCCGTGATCCATGACTAATCATCATCTTCGGAGTTTTTGATAAATAGCACATTTTTCGTTTGTGCTCGTGGCGTTTTATAAACGTGGGAAATCCCCGCTATCTAGTATCGTGGATATTCACCGGCGTAACCAAACAGATTTATTGAATAAAGGTGAATTATCGGTCACGGAGGCGGTCGCGGGCGTCGATCGAACAACAATTACCCTACCTCATCTTTGTACACGCATGGCGCATAGCACTGATGGGATATTAAGGTTATTACGAACGGCAAAATTGGCCCGGCGACCGCTGAGGAAGCTGCCCACCGAGACCTATTAGCGGTATTACATATTTCATATGATCCCGCGTCGATCGACGATTATGGGTGCATTAAAAGGCCGCCTGAGCGTCTCCCGACCATGGGAATATGCACAGCCTTAGTTTTATCTACGTTTTTTACAGTTTAGTAGGTAATTCGGTACCCACGAGCGTCTCACGGGTACATTATGGCTCCACCGAAACTTTTAATGGTTAATCTGCTCTTTTGCAGAATCGTGCCCGTGAATACTTTTACACGCGAGTACCCGGCCTAATTTACACAGAACATGTATTAAATTATCAAAAGTTAATGAACTAAAGCAAGAAATTGGATGTGAACTTTTCCCGTGCGAATATTTTGTCAGTTTCAGTTTCATACGTTTTAGGTTATGTAAGCAATAAGGATTTATTCAAATAGGTGCAATGTTGTTTAAAAGATTTCATTATGAAGGAAGTTTAATAAAATTGTATGGACACTTTTTAATAGTGACCTTTAACTTGATTCCCATCGTAATTTAATTTGATTTTTTTTTAAAGTGCAAATTGTTGGTTGTATAAAATACGTGGGTAATCAGAATAAAGGATTAAAATTAGGTATTTTTCGTACTTTTATTCGTTCCCTTGATTAGCGGTCATGTAAGTTATTACAAGCAGTAATCTTTGGTAGCTGCCGTGGAAGCAGGATAGACAGTTTTGGAAATTAAAGGTTTATGGCGTTTAACTTAATTCACGTATGCAGTTGCGAATCGGATATTTTCTTATAGCATATTATTATTAGGTGTTTCTGGTTCTGGTGTTTTGCGTATTTTATAGTGCTTGGCTCTATCCGATCAGAGGATCTGGGGATTTGACAAGCTTGTATGATGTTATAACTAAAATATATTGTTTGGTTAAACTATATGGAAAGTCAACATGTCAACAATAGAATTTTCGTATTGCTCTAAAAATATAAACGCATAGATGTAGTTTTGATTTAATAGCATTATAGAAATGCTAAAAAATGTATAACAAATAAAAATAAATCAGATAAATGTCGATAAACTATTGTTCTGTTGCGGCAGTCGAACCCACATCCTCCGCTTATTGTTATTATGGTTATATACTTAAAAATTTATCTGATTTATATCCTTCTACTACACTTTTTGATTGTTGCAATGAACATTTTTCTTTATTGTTTCAGGATCCATTCACGGTGAGAACTATTTGGCTACACCCTTCGTACATAAGAACAATGGCCCAGTAGCAATTTCAACTTTACGGACCTCTGCTTAAGATTTAATGCAAAATTACAAGGAAGGATAAGTTAATATTTCTAGTTGCCTTGTCAATGAATACTGTGTCTTTGTTCAAAATATTTGGTAACACCTTTGTGGATTAAAAACGATACAAAATAGGGGTCGTGTAGCTTTTACCATTTGAACCGCTGGCTTGGTGGATTCAATGGACAGGATTATATCATCATCGTCTTCGTTTCCTTTTTTCAGTTTATTGTATGTTTCCTCTTCTATTTATATCAGTAAGACGTCATCAAGCCATCCAATTCCTTTTGATTTATATCATCCACCATACCGGAAAGGCGCTAGTAATGAATTATTTATGTAGAGAAAAGAGACGGAAATAACTATGTTAAGGGTCCTTCAGGTTATTGCTTAGGTTTTAACAGCAGGCCGCCTTCCCTAACAACTCTTTTTTTGGTGGTTTGCTCCACAATTAGGAGCCATATTGCACCGTGGGGTTCATTTTATCCAATATATTCATCCATCCTGAGGAAGGCCGTTGTACCAGAAGAGGCGGTATCAACAGGCTTATGTTTTAGATTTCAAAGAACTGACGAATGAGGCTTATTTATTACTTGGGGTGTTACTACAAAAAAGTGTTTAAGACGTATTCTGTTTAAGAAGTGTTTAAATCTGAGTTTGTCCATTTTTTGTTAATAGTGTGTGACGGTGACGGTATTAAACACGGACTTAAACGTATTAAACACTTTTTTAACAAAATACGTCTTCAACGCTTTTGTGTAGTAACACCAATATTGTTTGAGGTAGCGTATTATTAATGAGTGTTCTGATTTTGTTTCTGTTTTATATATGTGTGGTGAACGGTGCTGTGTTCGTCGTGCTGCTTCGTGATACAGGGCGTGAGTACTTCAATTATTAATTTTATATCCCATTATATAGGTCCTTATTGACATGAAGCGAATCCATTTCGAATCGCATAGCTTATTTAATCGGACCTTGATTAGCTGACGTGCTTAGACTGACATAGACATCAACTGTGTAATTACATAAGCCATGACAAGACGTTAATTAGAAGCATCGAAGACGCATCGTTTCGCGGATCCTAATTGACGTACACGCAAATGCAATCAATATTAGGTAGTATCGGATATTGCTAGTACATAGAAGGTACATGCCGTAAGCCTTTGGCAACACCTGTACATTTTGCGTATACATAATAATATATTGATTCGGTGTGTACTTCAGCTCAACTGTGTATAGTTGCTTCTAAGAGCCCAAAACATGGCACTGTTATACTGAGTTATCTTTTGGACAACGCATTAGAGTTAAACTACGTACGTTTTAAATCATTTATGTAGCTTATAAACTTGATGATATTAAAGTTGAAATTCGGTTTCTAGATAATACGGTAGGTAAAAGCAGCCTAAAAGTATAAACGCTACATAAATACAATTTAGAATACAGACGTTTAACCACTTAAAACGTTCTAATAGTAACACAATAGGGTGCCAATTGGATATCGATAATACAATGCCCTTTGTATCGATACAAAAATATAATTCAAAGCACTTACACAAGTCCAAAGGCTCAAATGGTCAACCGCAGTATTTTCAGTCAGTAGGTACCTACGTAGTAGATGGCTTCATCATAATAATATAATTTCACGCTAAATTACCATTCTTCCTAGACATCAATATTTAACATAATCTCTATACCTAGATATCTTGTTGATTGTCAAAGTTATGGTAATTTATTTAAATTTTACTTGGCATAGTTTTAATGTGACATCAAAAAAGCATTGTAATATTTGATGGAAGTTAACAAATTAACCCTAATGTTCCTTAATTTTGGTTTCTAAACACATTAGCTGTAGTCTTACAGGCACGCCTAAGTACTTTTCGAAATAAAATTTTATGGTATACCGATTTCTGTGATGTGAATCTGTAACTTTATTTTATTGATTCCAGTAAACATTAAAATTTTCAAAGAAAAGCGTCTCTAAGACGTGGTTTTACCGACAGTAGACAACATTTTTATGTCAATGAATCGTGTGGACACAAACAGTAAAAGCAATCCGTTCTCAGCGTTTGATTGAGCGAATAACAGTTATAATTTACTCTAGTAACTCAATACATTAAAACCATGTCACCCTCTCCTGCGACAGAGCAAAGAGATTTATACAGAGCAAATTATAAGGATTTACTTGCTGCGTGGAATGCGTAATCCCGTTTTAAATTTATTAGCTAAGCCAACGATAAATTAGTAATTCGGTTACCAGCCAACCCGGAAATGTCGCTTTAATTAGATTTTTAAAGGGCGACCATAGTCTCTTGTTCTTATTTTAATTTAAATATACTTTAAACATTTGAACGGACAAATCCACGGCGGACTGCTTTGGAATGCACCTTAGTGCACTGCGATAAAAGTCCTGGAGAAAAAGGCACTTTTAAAATTATTTCGAGACGAGGATATAGTGCATTTTTAATTATTTTTATTGTTTTGGTGGGGAAAGTGATACAATCCCCCGCTTAATTCCACATGTGTTGTTGTGTCATAAAGGGTTATCAGGTGTGTAAATGAAACAGATCTCCCCTGTGGAATATAATGGATGCGTGATTGGTCAACAGTTCAGACATGCCAATGAATAATTCAGGTATTTGGATTATTTTAATCCAAATACCTGAATGAAGTCTACAATAGTAATTAATTATAAAATAGAGATATAACCATTTCTGTAAAAATTACATACATCATCATACTTACATCATCCAATCCTTAAATATTGTTAGAATTGTAAAATCACTTGAGAATATGATTTTGTTATGTAGATGTTATTTGACCGTTAAATAAGTATTAGACAATTTACGGAGTAAAAGAGGTCTGCAAAATTACGAAAAATATTGGCAATATTGCATCTGGACATAATAATATGTATCTTTTTTTTTGTGATTTTTTTCATATTGTACGCCGGTTAGTTAAGAGTTTTTGTCCTATTGAATACAAATTAGTTCAATACGAACTTTATTATCATGATGAAATCTTTGAGAGTAATTTTTAGTCCAGCAAAGTAATAGTTTTATATTTTAGACACTTAAGTGTCTGTCATTTCCCCACGGACGTGTATGATGACACTGGACTTACTATGCACTATTGATTAATCTGAATGCAGTTTTTAATTTGTTGCATATTTTGTTTTTTTTTTCACATAATTGGCGGTTGCTGCGACGGCGAGCAGTTTGTAAGTACCTTTTGATTTTATTTATTTTATTATAAACAGGTATTTAACCTGTTTATAATAAATGTAATTATAAATAATAAATAATAAAATGTAATTATAGACGCAACACGCAGGTGCGTTTTGCGTCTATAATTACATGCACAATAATGGGTATGTCAATCTTAGGTATATATTCTCGTGTCGTAAGTAAGTACTTGGTAACTAACTAATGCAATTGCAGGAGTTTGATGGTACAGAGATAAATGCGTTAAAAAGAAAAATGAAACATATTAGTAATCTGGTGATAAACTATAAATATTTCAACGAAAGCTCTTGTAGAGAAAAAACCTTACAAAACTAATGTACACAGCTTAATATGTACCATCTGGCTGTACATACCTATATAAATAAATAAATAATTCCCCGATATTGGAGTCAAATCCGCGTCGGAGACTCCGCCGGCTTCCTATTATGGTATGAATTTACTAGAGGCCTCAGAAATGAACAATACAATTTTGTGATTCAATCAATATAAAAAATATCGAAAGACCTAGCATATTGCCAACTATTTTCCCACATATAATTTATTAAGTAACCACTCAACGTTAATCGTCACTGAGTAACCTACGGCTATGAATAACTTAATAATTTATTGGGTTTTATATTTATAAAATATTTAGCATAGCCAATGTAAAAATACCTAAGCAAAAATGGTATAATTTTCGTTTATTAAAAGCTCTTCTTTTGCACTATGTTGAGACAAGTATATTTTCTGTGCCTACAATGAGACGACTCCAAATTTGGAATATACCTAGTACTTATACAACCTGTTTAAACATTGTATTTTTGTGCGGAGAAGGGGGTAACTAACCACTGTAGCCAAATATAACTCTTTGCAATGCCCATTAAAGATCGGTTTACATTGGACGTTCTATTGACCATGAGTGCACAAGTTAGGGCTCGTACACATACACGATACGACGTCGCACCGTGCTACGACAAGCAAGCGACAGGTCATCGCAACGTGTCACTTCATAGCTTGGTCGGTCGCAAAAAATTTAGAAAATGGACTGCTCTAGACGTTCTCCTCATGCTGATATTAAGAAGGCGAATAAAAAAGAAACAGACACACAGAAGATACTCGATACATCAATTTCTTTCAATTATGTGTCAACTTTCAATTAGGCGCGATGTCGTCTCGCTTGCTCGTCGTACGTTCCCACGATACGATGTCGCATAGTTAAACATTGCCACATCGTAGTACCGATGCGACGTCGTATACTGTCTATGTGTACGAGCCCTAAGCGTGTAGATAAAGGTAGGTACGTAGGTGGAATCTCGCACCGAGCCATCGAAACGCGCGCTGCAAATTAACACCGTTTCCCCAGGGGCCAATATTTCTCTTGCGACGACGTCGAACCCGGGACCGCCCGCCACTAAGTACCACACTGAATCAGCGGCGATCACGCCTACACCGTGTACATACGTCGATTGCTACGTAACTTTAGCCCTCCGATAGAGCAATATATTCCCGAAGACTTTACCGCTGACTGAACGACATGTTTTATTCGGCGATTGGGCCATCCGATTGGGTGATAATTCTTAAATACTAGGGGCTGTCTTGTGGATGAATCGTCCTTTGTGATTTGTTGACGACATTTGTCGATGAGGGATATTAAAGTAAACATGTTGAAGGCAAAATGTTACCTCTTAAAACACTGAAACCTGACTGACGAGCATTGTCTGTGAAAACATTATTTGAGCATAATAATAATTGGACATTATTAATAAGTAAAAAAGTATAGATCATACTAATTGTTTAGAAATCAGCTCTCACTGCAGAAGTTTTTGGTTCTGTTAGGTTTGGTTTTTGTAAAAAGCTTAGTTGATTAATCAAGCAAAACTTTTATATAGTAAACTATAATATTATAAAGTAAGTACATAATACATTATACCCGCCTCTATACATGACTAAAATTATTCGGTTCACATTTTATTCTAGACACAGCTCTCATATTTAGAAGTTGCTAACTAACGAAAATAAAATATAGAAAAGAAAAATGGCGTCAGTTTTGAATGCACGCATCGGTTAACGCTTTTAAGGGGCTTTAGACTGATATGTGCCAAAGGGAGATTGACGCCACTATTCGCATTATGCAATACACCTACACATACACAATACAGCTGGGGGTGAATACGGGTGAAATGCAGACGTAGCCCGAGGGGTTTTGTAACATTTGGTGGTATGGGCGCGACGCGCTTTTAGTGAATGCAAATTTATTTATTGCTTTTAACAAGAAATGTTAAAGTTGCCCGGTGTAGACCAATAAGCACCTTGGGGCACCCGAATGGTGGAGGGCAAACCACCAACAACAGCGTACCCAAAGAGGGTTGGTGTCAGGCAGGCGGCCGGCTGTAAAACCTAAGCCAAAACCTTGAGCAGTATGGATTGGAATGTTGTCATTCTAATCACTCTCTCCGTTCATGGGTCTCTCGACATGGTCCGTTCCGTCTCTTTTCTATACATTCATTCATCACTAGCACCTTTACGGTGGGATGGATGACATGAATCAAAAGGGAGTGGATGGCTTGGTGACGTCTGACATATGAATGGAAGAGGAAACATACTGCGCCGACCCCAGATAGACTGGGAACAGGGCAGGAAGAAGAAGAAGAACAAGAAATGTTAAAGTGCCGACATTTTGTGGACTATGCTATGTGAGTACGTAATACGCGGTCATCGGATGAGGCACAACGGAATGAAAGGACAAAAGAGAGAACCATGACGGGCTGTTTGGTGGAATGGCCAGATCGGTCGCCATCTGCCAAGAGGTCTTGGGTTTGAAACCTTTTGGACATTTTCTTCTCGATGCATTATTTTTTATTTGTTTATGTAGTATGTTTTCAATATTTATCTAGTAATTATAAAAATCTCATGTCACCGTGTTTATTAAAAAACTCCTCCGGAACCGCTTGGCTATATAATTGTTATAAAAAACCTTTTTTTTAATATATTAAGTAGGCCTCAGAATAGTTAGTAGGCTATTTTTTATACCCATCAGTGATTAGAGCAAAACGACGTTTACGGGTTCAACTAGTGTACATATAATGTTTATCTGTACCTAATTCAGTCCGTCATCTACCCGGCTAGCATGAACACTGAAACACGATATGATATACCTAGCCATTTATCGCGTTGAACTTACAATAGTCATCGGATTTTTGGACAGTTCAAAGTGATAATCTTTAACATTTAACCAAATAGGCTAATTCAATTATTCAAATTAGGCTTATTCAAGTGTTAAAATCCAATGATGTTTAAAATTTCAAAGCGATAAATGGCCATATCATATCGTGTTTGGGTGGTCATGCTAGCCGGACTGGTTTACATACACATACGCTCCATGATAGGCGGGAATGTGAGAAATATTTATTATTTTATATATATTTGCACCTTAGTTATTCCCTTATCTATATTTTAAGTTACTGCCATGAACTCGACTTGAAATACGCATGTCCCAATCTAAAGAAGTTTTATGTTTTGAAATAGTAGTTCAGTGACGTCTTTGCGTCTTTGCGAGCCAACAGCACGTTAAACTATACAGAATTGACAAATAATATCCAATCGATTGTCAAACTTAACTTATTTTGCGTAAGGTGTGAAGTAGATTGAGTAAATGGATATATAGGTAACCTGAGGTGCTTTTGCCTGAGAGTTGGGATTTGGCATCGAAAAATATAAGTCTAAATATATTCTGGATTGGTTTACAAACTTGTTTCAAACAAAATCTGTATGCTGATATCCTAATGAAAAATTTTAAATGTCGCAAGTTATATTTACCTCTTAACAACTAAACTAGAACAATTTAAGTTATAAAAATGCGGTAATATTACTATTTATTATGTTATACATAAATATAAAACAACCAAATATTATCTGCACTATATATTTTTACATACGGATAATACAAATTATATTTAGTTACTGCATTTTTCATTAGAACGGCAGAATGGTAATCTAGTATTAACGTGTAATTTTCATTGGCAATATAAGAGCGTAATGTTATACAGATAAAAACTTGCCTACAAGTAAGTACACTTGTTTATAATTAAATACCATTACTAGTAATAATAGCTTAATCTAAAAGTTCCTCTCAGTGGAGTTCACAGTCATAAAACTGTAAACACAGTTTTAAAATATTCATTCACCGTGCCCTAACTTAAGTATTGACTGTTCAAACCTAATCTTTAATCTAAACACCCGTTCCGTCCAATTATAATTTGGTTACCATAACGTTTTTAAAATTAAAATGACCATAGATGATTGCAAGTTAATTCCTATAAGTATACTAATAACACGTACCTCCACCAAAATATAATCTTTAATCTGGATGCAAATCATTCTAATACGTTCCGATTATAAAGAGCTATAATTTCAGCATTATATTGTCCATCAAAGTGTTTTACATATATAAAAATAAAAGGTAGGGGCAATCAAGTAATTTGTTTCCCGTCCTACTAAACTCTCAGTGGAGGCAACCTCCTTAGGTTTAGAATATGGTGTTTCATAATTTGGTATCGATCTCTAAATTACACCGCGATTACATTGGCAGCTTTTATTGTTCTTATAACTTCTGATTTGTTTGTCGACTTCGAGTTCGCGTGATCTGCGCACTTTGTTTCTGTAGTTTTGTTGCTTATAGTTTTTCTTTTTGGTTTCAGACCGCTATGCACTGGGCTTGCAAGAGGGGCGATGAGAATTTGGTCAAGCTTTTGGCTGGGACCGACCGCCAATTAATAAACAAACGTTCGGTGAGTGGTGCTGCGTCATCTTTCTTTCCAGGAGTATCTTAAATTGTGCTCTCTTACTAGCAATCTATAATCCTTGTTTGTTCTTCATCATTCGAGGACAACTTTATTCCAACTGGAAATTGTTCTCCACTATTGAACTTTGAAGTTTTTTTGATGTACGTTAGTTCTAAAGTAGGTACCGAGGACGATGTACGATGTACACCAGTTCGCATATGAATAAATACAAATGTTGGTGTATAAAAGTTTTTAGGCTGTTAGAGCAATGAGTTGATTGTAATTTTTTTTCCAATGGAATCTATTATTATAAGTAATTTAGCTAATATTTTGCTATATGCCTCTCTTACACAAAATTGAATCATCATTTCAAAAAAATATTGTTATCAACTGATAACAATATTTTTTTGAACTGATGATTCAATTGTGCAACAACAAGGTGCCTACTTCATATTCAATTAGTATTTAAAAAAATATCCGTGCAAGCTCTGCTCGAGGTTTTCGAAAAATGACAAATTTTCTCAATAGAATTTACAGCGCGTCGTCTAATGACTTGTTCATGATGACCATTGATTATACAATTCAAAGCTAATTATAATAGTAGTATAATATGCAGTTCATAATATTTTCCTTGTATTTATTTACAATGCTTCTAAATATTCAAATTGGAATAGAACTAGTGGCCCTAGCCAACTAGTGGCCCTAACAAGTGGCCAATCTAATCGAACGCATAGAAAACAAATGTATGAAACTGACGTATTACAGAGAAAACAAAAGTCAGTTTCATACTTTTGTATTCTATGCGTTAGAATAGAAAAGCCACTTTGCTTGGCATTTAGGACACCGACAAGGGGCAACAATCGTGAAACGAATTAAGGATTCACGACCTGTTTACATCTGGGGCATTTTCATGTCTATTGTTACCTAGAGTTAACGTCCAATCAAAATTACTTATTGCCACCATGTTTACGGTATCGTTAAAGTGTCATTACGCTTTTCATGTGCCGCACCATCGTCGCTCGCCGAACCAGAATGGGGTAAGTCCCACCCGACGTTTTATTATGACTACTTGTGGATTTGGGGGGAGGGTTTACGTTTTTTTAATAGTACCATAGAGCAGTTTTATGCGCTATTCCTTTAATATGATGGTAGCGTAATGGTTTACGGTGTGATGTTGGCACTGTTCGTTCGTGGCTAGTGTTGGGATTGTTCTGACAAACGACAGTCGCTCAAGTGTGCACGTGCAACAAACGTAGCTCTAAAACTGATTGCCGCACTCAGAGATGTCAAATAACGTTAAAGAGTACTCAATGTCAAAAAATTACAATTCAAAGCTAGTCGCTATTCTTGCCGGTCTATGGTCTAGATTTAAAGGATTTTTTGACATGTTTAGGTTCCTGCCCGGATTGTAGTGGACGCGGGTTCAATTCCCGCATCAATACTATAATTTTTCGAACTCTTTCTAACCACCATATATATTCTTTGAATTTTTTTGACATTAAGTACTCATTAAAGTTAATTGACGTCTCTGAGTGCGGCAATGAGTGGCTGAATTAGCAATGTTTGCTATTGTCGGTCACATTGTTTATGACATCGAACATAATAATTATGGCAAGTTCCTCCATGCTACGGAAGGCACGTTAAACTGTTAGTCTCGACTGTCGTAAATATCTTGCAACCGCGCGTAGAGGGTTATTTATGGTCCATTATACACTGTGCTGTAGCACTAGTGCCATTAAAGGGCTTGTGGTGATGATGATGGTGTGATGAAGGGCAGTGGAAGAATAAAACACGGAAAGTACCTACATACATAAATAACGCCTAAATCCCAGAAAGTTACGGAAAGTAATTGGGACAAGGCCCTTATAGGTAATAGGCAGCGAACCTATTGCCATGTATTGAACACGTAAATCGCAGTATATTGCTAGCTGGTATATAAGTAACGCTGCTGCCCATTGCTTATCGCGTCTCTACCCCTAGTCGCCTTGTACGACACCCGCGGGAGAGATGGGTGTGGTGACAATTGTATTCTGCTCTGCCGTCACCATACGACTACGTCATTCTGATTCACGGATACCATCGAATCTGAACTTTGTAACAAATAAATTACTATAAAAATGATACAGGACTCGACTCGGAAAAATCAGTATTCGGACACCCTTGTTGGTACGAAAGTTTACGGTCGATGTTCAACACAGTGGAATATTTAGGCTAGAGTTCATCAACACTTAAATAGGCGATTTTTTTATGCTGGACAGGGAAGCCCTTCATCTCAGCTGATGGTCAGTGAGGATAAGGGCCGAAGATGGAATCGAGCTTCACTTGGAACCCTCAACCATAGCTGTTAACATTATTATCATGGCGACAGATTTTGATAAGATGGTGGTAGCTAGCCAGGCGGACTTGAAAGAAGTCCTGCCAACAATCAAACCGAGTACAAATTACCCGGGACCTTTCTTCTTCTTCCTGCCCTGATCCCGCTCTAGGCGCAACATGTCTTCTTCTTCCACTCCTTTCGATCCTTTACCAATTTCCCATCCACTTATCTCGCTAATGATAGCGAGATAAGTGGATGGGAAATTGGTATATGGATTGTATAAAGGAGGACATGAGTCCTCCTTTATACAATCCATCCACCTCTTCTTAGGTCTTCCTCTGCTTTAGGTCCTTCCACGTTCATGCCTAACATTCTTCTGCCAACATAGCTTTCATCTCTTCGCATAACATGACCAAACCATCCCAGTCTATAACTCCGCAGTCTCTCTGACCCACAAATTACCCCGGACCTCTGGATCTTGATTCCGGTGGGTGAACACTAGACCACGGAGACTATTATTTAAAACCGTCGATATTTGACATTGTAACGTACTATGCAAAGACTGACGGTTATTTTTTAATCGCTTTGTTTTGTTTTAGTGAACTCAAGCCTTGCCTTATACTTTGTTGCACTGAAACAAATGACCCGCAAGCCGCTCTATTTGCATTCATCACAACAACCAATAATTTTGTAGGTACTAATAGTCATATGATGAATGCTTCTCGAGATATTATTATCAGGAGCGCCAAAAAATTTGTTTATTTTTATCATCATTGATTCATTTTTAAATTAAAAAAGAATTTAATACATATTAAGTACCATACACTTAGATTTATAATATTAATTTCCCAGGAAATGTAAATAAATCCCGATTCAATTTTATTCAGTGTGAGTGTTCGATAGGTACGTTTCCTATTCGAAACTTCGAGAAGTTCGTGCTTCGAAAAATATTAAAGCTTGCCAATGAAATATGTAGAAATGTACAATCATCCAACAAAATTATTATGAATTATGATCAAGAGCAGCATTAGTTAGATGGTTTTGGATTTGTAAAAATGCTTAAAGAAATTCCGTGTTATAGTGTTGTACACGTTTAGAGCTACAATCGATAACAGATACCGGCATCTCTGTACAAGCTTCAGTGACATTGTCCATCGATGTCGACGTTCGAAACTCGTCTATGTCAGCACCCTCGCTCAATTTTCACGTAGGATTAAGTGTAGTCCACATCGTATACGCTGCGCTTAAAACCAGAGCGGAATTTTGCTGTCATAATTTTTGACCCTTAAACGCCTTGTATGACATCCGCGGGAGAGATAGGAGGTGGTGACCATTAAGTTGTAGTACTTAGTACAATCATCGTCATCATCACCAGCCCTTTATTGTCCCCACTGCTGGGGCACGGGCCTTCCCTATGGATGGAAGCATATAGGGAGATTGGGCCATAACCCACCACGCTGGCCCAGTGCGGGTTGGTAGGTATTAACGACTGGAGATGCAGCCGGGACCACCGGCTTCACGTGCCTTCTGAAGCACGGAGGAACTCGAGATTATAAATTTTTGGTCACCCATCTAATGACCGGCCTTAGCGAGCATTACTTAGTTTACGCAATCGCAGGCCAAGCGCGCTATGCCACAGCGCTAGTGATCTCCTTCCACAGCGCCAGCGAGCTCCTGTCAACTTAGTAAAATGGGTGGTGACAATTGTAATCTTCTATGCCGTCACTACACGGCACATATGGGTAAAGCGATTTGACTCCATTTATACTATTGAAGTAAAATCAATAAATGCTTTAAAGGTGTTTGGGCTTCTTATTAAGTGTCTAACTGCCGCACTCAGAGACGTCAAATAACTTTAATGAGTACTTAATGTCAAAAAATCTCATTTAAATCTAGATCATAGGCCCGGCAAAAATAGCGACTAGTTTTGAATTGTCATTTTTTGACGTTAAGTACTGATTAACGTTATTTGACGTCTCTGAGTGCGGCAGTTAATGCCGCACTCAGAGAAATCAAATATTTAGAAACACACATACACATACCCACAGGGATAGACTGAGATCAGTCTTCTTTCCAATTTCTTTCGGACTCTCACATACTTCTGTCACTTCATCCAATCTCATTAAATCCAATTGTACTCATTAGCGTCAATTGACGCTAATGATTATTTAATACAAAAAATATTAAATTTAAAACTAGTCGCTATTCTTGCCGGGTCTATGGTCTGGCTTAATTTTGATTGCGGCAGTAAGTGTGAAAAAATTTTTTCCAGTAATTGGTATTTACTGTGTATAACCGTTTGATCTTAAGGATATCTTGTAGGTGAGCAATTCGATCGCAACCAACAATGCGAGGCCATTTTTTATCAGTTGCTCTTCGAACTTTTGTATGAAATGATAAGTAGGGACACAATCCTAACATTTTCTTTTCGCTGAGAAGTGCCGCTTTATTTCACTATCCCAATATAAACGCTATGCTCTTTTTTCGGCGAGAACAGCTGTCGTTTCATATTATGTAGGTACGAATCCAGTAATATCCAGTTCAATATCTATTCGGCATGCCTAATACTGCATAAAATATCACAATGTCAATTTTATAAAACTAGTAGGTATAGGTTAGAGGCATGCGAGGGGGAAGTTTCAATAAAAAAGTAGGTATATTAGTAGGTAAGTAGGTATATAGTAGGTAAATAAGTAGGTATAATCGCGGGCATTAGTATTTGATCAAAAAAATTATCACTTAGCTCGGCCAATACCTACCTACACGGCTTTTAGGATAACAACTTGTAAGACGAGGAAAGAGTCTCGATGGACAGCACGGGACGTGAAAAAATAGTAGAAAAGCATTGAACTACTATTACTGTTTACTTTATAACTCAATGTAGAAAAGACTTTTTATTTAGTCTGAGTGCTAGGCCTCCTAGTCGCCTTTTACGACACCCTCAGAGGAAATGCCTGGGGTGGTGGTGACAATTCTGTGATTAATTTAATGTTTCAATGGTGCATGCTCTGCATTCACCAAGCTACATAACTCATTATTCCTATTCTCAAACGGGTACTGTTTTAACGCCTACATTTTGCTAGATATTTTACGGTTTTAAACTTCTAACTCTATAATAAACTTAAATACATTTCTATAATAATTCAATTATGGCGTCTACGAATCATATTTCATGCGTGATAAAATCGATTAAATTTAGTAGTCGCGATTGACGGTGAAGCTAACACCGATTTCGACAGCACAAACAAATATCTACGCTACTGGGTTTAAGACTCATTTTTCAATAAAGTCCGTTTGCAAAATCACGTGCACATTGAAATATCATGACAAATATAATATCGAAGGAAACCATCTAACAAATGCTGCTCGCGATTATATAATCATATCTCTTAATAATTATGTTGTTGTATTGTATACATTTCTACATATTTCAGTACAACCAGCTTCGTTCGGGTTTCATAACACTAGCACTAGTGTGTTATCTAGAATGTTGTTGGTGGTTTGCCCTCCACTATTCATTGTGTTTGTGCGACTACACCAGGCAATACCCCTTAGTCTACTTTAACCACACCCCTGAGATTATTTATTTTCACTTTTTTTTGCTCCCAGACCAGCTTTGAAGTTTCTATTGAATTAACATATTATTATTTGGTGTTAATACACTTCTAGCCGTGTGGTGACGGCAAAGTAGAATACAATTGTCACCACCCCAAAAGTCTCCCGTGGATGCCGTAAGGCGACTAAAGATAAACAGTGATGAGGAATGGGAAGCAGCGTTCCTCTTATACAACCTAGCAATGTACTGCGACTTTTGTGCCCGATAAATGGCAAAAGGCTCGCCACCAATTACATGGGACCTAATTTTATTGCCAAAACGTGGGTGCTAGTTCATCTCTACCTACCCCTTCGGGGATTTAGGCGTGATTTATGTATGTATATATGTGTATGTATGTAATACACTTCTACCGTATTATCGTTTATTCAGGGATTTTGTGTAGTATAGGTATGTATTATTTTTTTCTTGACGTGTCACACTAAACGACACTAATTTTTAAACAAAAACAATGACCTTAGCAATAAAAAAAAAAATCCGCCGGAACTCAAGACGGGTTCACGATCTTCGTGTATGACAAGTTTGACGTTTGTTTGACACCACGCTGTCAGTGAGAACGTCAAAGTGACGGCGATGGAGGTCAATGTTTTGGCCTCGGCAAGTAATCTAATCGTAAAGAGCACTGGTTTGCCTCGCGCGTTGGAATCGCGCGATTTTGTATATTTTTCATGAGATCGTTGTTATAGCTATGTGAAAAACGATGAAGGGAGTTAATAGATGTCGTGTTTATCTTTATACCTATAGAAATCTCGTGACACATTGTTTGTTATCGAACTCCTCCAACAAAAGTAAGTCTATGTATTTAATGGAGGTAAAACTTATAGTTTAAGAGCCTAGGCCCGTAGCCAAATGGCAATCGTTTTATAACGATAACGTGTCGAAGTTCGTCACGATCGGCCACATTACTTTGTTTTCTACAGCGTCTTAGCTTGCGCTACCAACATAACTAGGAACTTACGAAGACGATTTTGGTCACGTGATTTCAGGACGACTTACGTCGTAACTTCGTTATCTTTGTCGGTATGTTACTTTGTCTAGGTTGTTTCACAATCGACATGTAAGATCGAAGTAGCTTACTTTGCAGTTCAAATGACATATATTTCATATTACAACTGTCAAATGATCTCCGAAGTTAGCTACTTAGAACTTACTTGTCGGCTGTGAAACAGACCCTAACAGTACTAGTGGCAGACAGAATTTAGAAAACCAGAAGAAGGAGGACAAAAGATTGTAAAAAATCTGTCATACAAACAAATAAAGTTTATGAAATGAGCTTTTCATTGATAAATGTCTTGTTGCTTGCTGTTGAGTAGATAGATAAGCCAATTTGCCCCTTCTCCTTTTTAATAGACATCCGGGGTGTTTACGATGTGAATTAATCGTGAGTTTTAACGTTACTTGATGCTATTACTAACAGATCTATCAAAATACGCATAGAATCGCACCTTTACCAGTGAATGCCGGCTAATTATCGGTAGCTTTACGAGCAACTAATTTTCGATTAAATCGACCAGAGAGCTCAAGCGATTATTTATTTGCTTTAACAGCAATTATCGCTGTCAACGACTGGTCGCAAAATGTCAATAATAATCTCATCGACGCCAATTTCGAAAATAGCTCTTTTAACTGAACGGTACCTACCTGTGTTATTATAACCTACATTCTGCGTCACTAGGCTGCTTTGTTTCATGCACGGCACTTATTAATTAAAATTTATCGCTGGCGGGCAAAAATATTGCATATTTCACTTATCTCCACCCCGCAGTTTAAAAAAATAGGTTAAACGTTCCTCGAAACAAGTTCTTGAGGAACTTTCTTAGTTATTATAGGTAGGTCCTTTCGTTTTCTTGTATTTTACATTAAAATAAAAGGTTGTCACACATTTTAACGCATCTACTAGGGAGTGCTTGGCGCGAATCTAGTGGTACAAGAGTTCATGATGGCGACTTATGAGGCGGTGAAGACCACTATAAAATTACCTTAACGCCAAACACATCATAACACTTTAATTTCAATGATTCCTGATAATTAAGCGCCAACACGGATCCCCATGCATCGAAATAACACCACTTTCACTGAACAAAGTCCACTCTGAAACAGATTTTTGAATGATCGAATTAAAAATCTAACTGAATCCATTGAAAGCCCGCCAAGCACTCTCACCCCGCAGCCATAACGGCAAAGACAAAAGAAACGCGAAGAGTTTCGTAGCATCACTTTACATGTGTCCAACGTTTCCCAAACATCGATTATGTATCGACAGCCTGTCTAGGGGGTCCCTAATCAGTCACGCTATCGGTTACGAAATTTGTATCGATACTTTAGAGATACATACATACCTAGTAGCCAAGAAGAGACGATGAATTTGTGACAAAAAAGGACTGGATTTCAGGGAGACCGAAAATAGATAGTTTTATTAAGTATGCAGAATTGCGAAACGAGTAGATTTTGGTGAGCAGATGAGGTTAAATGAAAATGTTGTGCCCAATTCGAATAATATTGGGCAGGATGAGCCGTTACTATTCGAATGTTAATACTACGTGTGTCAATGTTCCCACTGCTAGGACACAGCCTTTTTTGTGCATGGATGCATTTAGAGAGAATAGCTATAAGTAAAATTTTACCAATGATGCGACCACTGACCTTCCGAAGCACTGAGGAGCTCAAAATTATATCATTTTGGTGACACATCCATTATTATTATACAAAGAATATAATATAATGGTATAGAAAAAGTTCGAAAAATTATAGGTAGTTTTGATGCGGGAATCGGACCCGCGTCCTCTGCTACACGGAGACCACACGGCCAACCCAGACGTAATTAATTTTTAGAAACTTTTTCTAATTTTCTGTGTTTGCTAATTTTTAACATTTATTTTATTTAATATTATATACATATAAAGTTCAAATTAAAATCAATATAGTAATTATTATTATAGCTTACGTAATCCTACTCTGAGCTCGCTAGCTGCGTTTCATGCGCTACCCATCATAATTCTTATCTTTTCATAACACAAAATCGTTTATATTGGTGTTATTTCGGGTAAGAGATGTCCATTAATCGATAGTCTATTTTTGGCACTATTTGCTCAGTACTGTACCCATTCTTAAATTGTGTTAGTAATATTAAAGTTTGGATTAGTTAGTATCCACTAAATGAAACATTTAATTTTTATAAAATTGCCTTGGTTGTTTAAACTGAGCAGGCAGGAAAAACTTTTCTGTCGATGAATTCTAAAGATTGGAAAAATGCCTTTGTTTTGGTATCAAAACAATCTCTGCAATTACTTGTAATATTGGTTATACCAACAGTGTTATATGTCTGTATAACACCGTACCTAAATGGCCAAATAATAATATTTTAGTCCATATTAATTTTAGGCAAACAAAAGATAGATACAAAGTATGTTTTTTATTGCAGGGCTACACACCGTTACACATCGCGATGCAGTTTGACCACGAAAACGTGTTCAGACTCCTAACAGAAGTCTATGGTGAGTACGTCCTTATTACATAATGACATCACATGCATGGTAAGGTGTCACTCTTGCTGGGTTAAACTTTTAAGAAGATTACCACATTAGCAGGTAGGTGCTCTATCATAACAACGGCAATGCTTATAAGGTAATAGTTACATTACTTATAGTGGCTATCTTTTAATTACATGTTTTACGTATTGGTGAACTCCAACCTGTGTACCTATCTTACCTAAAATACTCATGTACTATAATCATCGTCATCATAACCCTGCACCCATCCTATTTGGAGTCGGCGTGGTCCTCTTCCACCTAAGTGCCTATTGTAATATTAAAGTAAAATTAATATGCAACGGGCCGACATTAGCTTCATATGCGGTCTAATCTAACCGAACTTTAGCGGGTTTAGACAAACTTTGTTACCTTTACGGCCTAGTTTCTGTTCGAATGTTACATTTGGTGCAAGATAACTTGAAAATTACTTAAAGTTAGGTACTACTCGAACAGTACATTAACACATTAAAAATATAAGCTACTGTTGACCAATTTTAGAATAGAGTCGGATGAACAAACCTAGTTTAAGTTATAAAGTATCTTAGTGAGCATCTAGTCTTGACAAATGCGTTTACGATGTAGCGTTATTATAATCTAGAGTTGGTAAATTGTTATTGCTTAGTCCTCTTAAAATCATTTGTGTGAAAAAACATTTGCGTGATAGATATTTGCAAATAACTTTTCTAATTATATAACAAAAAATAGACCTACCAAAATGTTAATTTTTGTAAGTCCGATTTATTTGATAGTTAGTGGTCGTTTTTTACTAGCGGGTGTCAATGAAGTGTGTAGGTAAAAAGAAAAAATCGAATCTACATGGTCGTGTGCTATCCAAATTATCATCTTGAGAGATAACGACAATCCAACAAATAAATTTAAAGAATCAACAATATTTTACATAGGTAATAATAATGAATTGTTAAGCAATTGGGTACTATAATGTCTGTGGTGAAATAGGTACTGCTCATAATACACGCTATTGTGACACTTGTTTAACATTGCTAACAAATTGGTCGAAGTCTTCGAACATTATCCGTCCGTTCGTGATAGGTATATAGGTACTTCAATAGTAATGGAACACACGTAGTATCCCTAACTAGCCTGTTTGTAGCACAACACAATCACACAATCCCATTCTCCATTTCCACTATGAACGTGTGGCACTGGAGCTTAGCGACATCTAGCAAAATCAGTTTGACTTGTTTGGTAACATTGTAGCACATTTTAACACAACACAATCACACAATCCCATTCTCCATTTCCACCATAAACGTGTGGCACTGAAGCTTAGCGACATCTAGCAAAATTAGTTTGAATTGTTTGGTAACATTGAAGCACATGCAATCAACCCTGGAAATTTCGGGACGCCATGCTTATAGCATACAAGCGCCATCTATGAGAAGCACAATGTACTTTGACGCGTAAAGGCTGTATGCGAAACCATGAAGCTTAGTTCATACTTACCTGTACTTATTTTGAAGAGAATTCTGTAGATGGCGCTGGTTGCAAGAACAAAACAACATTGGAAAATTATTTTCTAGGGTTCTATAGGGTTAATTAAAAAGCAAATATACTGACATAATTTAATAGGTACTATTTTTTATAACAAACACATAAATCACGCCTATATTCCCGAAGGGGTAGGCAGAGGTGAAACTAGCACCCACGTTTCGCCAATTATGTTAGGTCGCAGTACATTGCTAGGTGGTTTAAAAACGCTGCTGCCCATTCCTCATCACTGACTTATCATTAGTCACCTTGCACGACACCCACGGGAGAGATTCGGGGTGGTGACAATTGTATTGTATATACTCTGCCGTCACCACACGGCTAATTATTATTTTTTATAATAAGGTAGATATTTTATGAATGGCCAAAATTTTGAAACTATTTATGTATTACCTTTGGATCTTTTCTGTTTATTAAACAAGTGCGAGTCGGACGCGCGTACGAATGGTTCCGTCTATCTATAAAAAACGGCAAAAAAAAAAAGTCTGTTGTATGGGGGATACCCTTAGATGTTTATTTTATTCTGTTTATTAGTATTTGTTGGTAAAGCGGCAATTTATCATCTGTGAAATTTTCAACTGTCCAACTAAGACGGTTCATGAGATACAGTCTGGTGACAGACGGGCGGACGTACAGCGAAATCTTAGTCCGTTTTACCGTTTGGGTACCTACGGAACGCTAAAAAAGACGTTACTAAAAACAATATTGTGGTTAGAAAAATTTCGAAAAATTAGGTAAACCTAGTCTTGATGCGGGAATCGAACCCGCGTTCTCTTTACCAATATTTTCGAGATTCATTTCATAGGACATTAGGTATGTTGTTGAAACGTTCCATGCAGCTTGACTATTTGGCAACAAAGCTTCCCTTATAAAAGATGTCTGCCATTGGAAATTGTTGAGTTGAAACTTTCTTTTTTTCTCTCCGAGGACCTCCATATAGTATTCGCCTTCTGACGTAGGTACCTATATATTGATCACAGGCTTAGGTTCGAAAATGGTTTCAAATAAACCAAAAAAATAAACTCGTTAAAGTCTAAAGAAAAACATTTGAGAAAGGGTATAAATTGTAACAATATTTCAAGACTACGGCTGTTTTCCAGCAATCGCAATTCGATAGTACTTACCACATTACAGCATCTGATGTGACCTTGAAACATCATCCCCCAACAGAAAGACCCCTCGTGGCGCGACCCTACTTGCGAATAGTACCAGCGGAAAAGCATTTCACAAGGGAACCATCTGAAGGTCAAGCGTAAAATGACGTCATACATAGGGAGGGCGAAATGCACCTTTTTAATAAAACTCGCGTGACGTCATCGTAGGAGTGTTCGAATAATGTTAATGCAATCTTCAAAAAAAAGTAAAAAGTGCCGTGTGGTGACGGCAGAGCGGAATACAATTGTCAGCGACGACAAGGGGACTAACTAAAGTAACTAAAGACAGCGAATAGTCAATGGGCAGCAGCGTCCCTCTTCCTTATTCCACTTAGCAATATGCTCACTACCTGTTAGGCATTCGAGACCCAACATGATTAACGAAACGCGGGTTTTAATTCACCTCTGCTTACCCTTTCGAGGATAATGAAGTGACATAAAAACCTTAATAATTTAGACTTACATTTACTAAGGGTCTGTTTCACAAACGACAGGTAAATCCTGGATAGCTTACTTGGCAGATCATTTGACAGTTGTAATATGAAATATATTTCAATTGAACTGCCAAGTAAGCTATCCAAAAATTACCTGTCGATTGTGAAACAGGCCCTTAATATCCTAAGTTACTCATAGATTTTTATTGTTAACGGCGGGTTCATATATTCTATCTACAGTTGAAAGTAAGCGTATCTGAAGTTTAGTTGCCTGGCATTTTTTGTTATATTCCGATAAATAACAGAAATCAAATCAATCAAAATTCGTTTATTCATATCTGGTATGATTACAATACACTCATGAATCTTCAAGACAAGAAATTTACGCCATCCGTTCGCAAACTAGGAGGCCCTGTCCTGAGAAGAACGGGCTAGAAACTCAGTCAGGTTTTTTCCTCCCTTTACATAAAAGTAATTTAAATTAATTAATAATTGGAAATTGAAAATTGAAAGATGTCAATAACTTACAACGTCAAGTAATAGTATGTCAAGAAGAAGTTGCTAGGCAACTTAGCTGTAATACATCTATCTTGATAGAATATAGGAACCCGCCGTAAGTCTTTCTGCAAACTGGTCAGAGTGTAAGTCGGTGTAGGTTTTCATTTAATAGAGCGACGGTCTACTTCCACCTTTCAATGTGGGACCGACACAGCCCGATCCGTGGCGGTCTCGCTCGGCGTGCCGCGTAGATTTTCCCACTGCGTGTAAATCCCGCTAATGTCGCATTTTCTTTACCAGATGCCGATGCCAACGTTCGTGATTGGTCGGGAAGAAAACCGCGACAGTATTCTGTGCATACCAACACGTCTTTATCGCCAGGGTGTTTCAGAAGTAAGTATTGCTATTGTTTCCTTTGCCTAAAAAAAAATAAACAACAATAATGGTTGTTTACAATATTATTTCCACTTAACTTTTTTAGAGCAGAAAGTGTGGTTTGAAAGAAGTTGTACTTAGTGACAAATAAAAGTCCGAAATTAAAAATTAAAAAAAAGTGCGCAAGCGGCGTGGTGGCTGGGTGAAAGGAATTGATCTCTGCATATACCTACTCCATCCATTATTGCAAGAGACAAAATGTAGGCACCTACCATGATATGTCTTGATAACAACCATGATATAATTATGTGTTTTATAAAATACAAATATAAAAATGTGTAACACCAATATGCATTTCAGAGTAGCTAATAGTTTTATTTGTCTATAATTATTATTGATGATGTATTTGAGATACCTACATGTTTCTAGTTTTTAAGTGCATTTCGTAGATAAAAAAAAAACAAAAAAAAATCGGTCAAGGTTGTTTACATTATGTCTCTTGCTGTAATGAATGTAGTATAGACAGGTACCATTAGTGCACCAGGTGAATGTGTTATATGATTTGTACTGAGTAATCATTTTGATTGTTTTGCCTAATAAAATGAGGTTTGTTATTCATTTATTGTTTTGCAGAGGCGGAAAATTATGATATGCGTCGGAACGTTACGTCCCTACCGGCCATAAGAGTAACCTCGAATACCCTTAACCCTGTGTCAAGTAAGATAAAGCACTTGTGGCACGTCTACCTGTACAGTACCTACGCTGTATCTTCACTGTGTTTGACTTATTCCTGTTGTGTGTTTTGTACTCGCTTGGAACAATAGTTGTGATTAAATTCCTATGAACTTTCCTATTTGGGGTTGAGGGCATACTTGCATCCAGTATACGTAGCCGGCCGACGATCTTAATACACCTTAATACTCTGTCATGCAAACAGCATTTCGCTCATTTTATAAAAAACGGCACAACTCAAAAAATACTTCAAACATCGTGTATTCTAAACTTAAAGAACCACTCCATTTTCAAATAGAAAGATTCTATTGGTGTAAGGATGTGTTTGAGGAGAACCAATAGAATCACTTTATTTCAAAATGGAGTGATACTATTGGTTCTCCTCAAATACATTCTTCGCAACGCATCCTCGCACAGCTCTGGTGGAAAAGCACCCTAAGAGCGCTTACGCACTACGTCCTATCCGAATCCGTGAAAAATTATTGGTCTTGAAAATTCGGACAGAGTGCGTAAGTTACCATAGAAATAGTTCTACGGCTACAACTGACCATATTTTCACGGATTCGGATTGGAGGTAGTGCGTAATAAGACTTGGTTAAACTAAAAGACCGTGGGCACTTAGCGGGGGAGTAATTGTCTCATGAGAGTTCACTGACTTGCTGCGATGAATGTTATTCAGTTGACTTCTCGACGTCCACCTACACTTCGCTCATTTGATTCTAGAGAGACGCATCCCAAAAAATACTTAGCAACATTGTCTAATTTTAAATTTATAATGATAAGGCTTAATGTTGCAGGAATGCAATTTTTAATTGCTTCAATTTTGTTTTTGTGAAGTGATTTGTACTGAGTGGTCGTTGGGTTTTACGCCCGAAGATGATAAGCTGTTTTGATACGCACACAGGTTCAATACTTTTATCGCTAGATGTAGAGTGGTACATAAATAAATCTAAGTACAAATAATATGTTCCCAATATAGGTAATCGGAAATTTAATGCAAAACACAAAAGTATAAAATGTGCTTACACAGACCAGTATCATAATTAATTATTTTCAACACCAGCATTAAGATTATGGTCTAAATATGAACTAAACTTAGCTTAACTTAACATCAGCACAAGCCTTCCCTATGGATGGAAGAATATAACGACAGTGATCAGTACTGGGCAACAGCATTCCTCATATCATCTAGCAATATACTTTAATTTACGATACTCGGGGGAGAAATAGGTGATGGTGACATTCGGCAAAATATCCTATAGGTATAATAGAAACAAAAATAATGTTACCTATTGTCATTATAGCATCCAATCCAATACTTTTACGGAAATAGTTACCGTAATAAATACCATAAGCTGCATATACAATACCCCTTTTATCATCGCTATAAAAGAGCGCTTCACTCTCTCAAAGAGATGGGATATCGTCTGCCATCGATTCGACTACGCAGCTGTTTTGCTACTATGTAGGTACGTATGTGCACTAATGCGGGCTTGCACACATCGATTTCGACACGCGTAGTTATGCACACACAGGCATGTATACATGCAGTCTCTCGACCGTATCAGAATAAAATTCTAGTCACAAAAAAGGGTTTAAAATTACGTCGCTCTCTGCACAGGATGATGCTAGAATCTCATATTTACGTCTTAATACGTTGTTTGATATTTTATCGCACTTACAAGGTATCTAAATTGAATTATAATTCTGTCCCCTTTTAAATTCACTTTCTTCAGATTATCTCATCTTACATATTTTATTATTATTGACGCCTATTATTTTGTTTGTTACAACTTTATCCTGAAGGGTATAAAAAGATTCTTACTTTTTGATAATACGACTCGGCGGAAAATCTTCATATCTTACCCCGAAGTTACATAATTGAGTTGAGATGACACGAAAATTTTCAATTTTCCTCATTCGGGGAAAGCCTTTCGGGAAAATATAGAAAAAATTATCTATCAAAAATTTAGGCATACGTTGTTTAAATTCTCCAAATAATTATCAGCTAAACTTATTTGAAATTGTGTTGTGTTGGATAGTTAATATATTGAGGAAGGCTATATATCAAACGACATTAACGCGAGCGAATCTGCGGGCGACCACTAGTTAATTGTAACGATTAAAGCGAGTTCGACAAAGCTGTATTGCGATAGTATCGTTTTTTAATATTCGCGGATTAGAAATAGACCGCAGTGTATACAAGGCATTAGCCAAGACTGAGCTTCCTGCAAACAGAGTGATGCCTACGGGGCGTATGACGTCAACCGGATTGCTTCTTAACTGTCCTCCTTTTGTAATTTCCCGAAGTAGTTCTAACAATAGCAGTGGAAATGAGTATTGTCAACACCTCCGCTGCAGTGTCCTAATTACATTTTTCTTTACTACTCTCAGGGCGACATAATATTATACATTAATGTTTACAAGACGTATTTGTTGTAATATGCCTATGCAATTTGTTATAATAGTCATCTGGGATTGTGTAACTTTAAATAAAACTTTAATGACTCTTTTATCACACCGGGAAAGTTATATTGATGGATGATTGTATAGAAAAAACAATGTCGATAGACCGATGAACAGAGAGAGAGCTCAAGTTTTCCGGCCGCCTTACTGACCTAACTCTTTGGTAAGCATCGTAAGGATTATAAATCAATATAGAGCAGTCATAATAATACCTATAACTAAACATTATCGTAGAAGCAGACAGAGGTACATTAAACCCACATTTCGCCAAATATGCAAGATCTCGAGTAATAGGTAGCGAGCCTATTGCCATCGCTTGGGTTCGTAAATATTATATCATTATAATATTATTGTCACAGTCAACTACCACAATAATATCAGTAACGATGCTGCCAGTTCCTCATCACTGTTTTAACCCTTAATCGCCTTTACAATATGTTTTAGTAGTGACAATTGTATTTTGCTAAGCCGGCACCACACGTCTTAATTAAGTTTGAGCACTTCTAGTATCGTATCATACTGATAAATTATAGTGCTGTCATCTATTGGTAGCTTGTTGTATCCAGGGTGACATTTAATTTTAACTCCGTTATAACTTTGGTCCGAAGATAAGTCGATCTAAATTAACCATTGTTCGGTAATATTATTACACTCCTTCATTCTATCTCTCTGCTCTCTGTACATTTATTTTTCAAATAGCACTGTATATTAATCTGTTCACATTTGCATATTAATTCCACAATTATTAACATACAGCACAGTAAAAGGACAGATCAGCCTATGTAAATAATACATTTATTGCGTTCTGAACTCTAATTAAAAACATCAAAGTATAAATTAATTAGAGTTGGACGTTGTTTTATAAATCGACGTGCCCTTTCCTCTCACTACTGTTTGTATGTAGGTACGGTCAACAGGAAAATAATATTTATGATTATTTAATTTTATGATACCCTTTTAAAAATAATTTTTCACAGGAAAAAATCTTATTACAGTAGAATCTGTTTATTATGACTTCGCATATATAGACCAACCGTTTATTATGACGTAATTACACTACGAAGTTTGGTTTTCATATAAAATTCTTTATAAAAAAGTCGGATATAATGACTTCCCTAACAGTGACATGTCGCTTATTATGACCCATTTTTAATAAATTATGTCCGGTTATAATGACCGACATGATTCTTTACACCTCCGGTAATGTGCGTTGATTCCCGACGACGACGTCCGGCACGTGGCTCGTTTTTGTTTTGAATCTCAGTGAGTAATTGACGCTTGAAGGTCACGCATTGTTTTTTGTTTGTTACTGTGAAAAAAATGTCATCTCAACGACGTAAAGCATTTACAATTGAGGAAAAAGGTCCAATAATATGCAGATAAGAAAATGGAGAATCTAACTCATGTCTCGCAAAGGAATTTGGCATGGATCATTCGACAATCTCAATGATTTTTAAAAACAAGAAACGCATTAAGCATGATTTAATATGTATGTATACATATGTAATTACATACTATCTTTCTGTATTAAAATACTTGAGTACATACATATTTACATAAAAAAGGTTTTTCATTTCACAAAACGCTTTGTATGACGTCCGTTTATTATGACGTGTTTGTCAATTTCTTTCGATGTCATAATAAACGGATTCTACTGTATTAGTTATTTTTGCTATTGCCTATACCTACCCGATTGTCCACAAATATAGCATATGAGCATATCTAATAGACAACTCATAAAATGATTTATAAAGCCTCAACACAGGTACTAAACATAAACGTTTTGTGAACACATCAAAATGGCTACGTTATCCAAGCTCGCCGTAGCAAAAATAGAAATGAGCATCAAAAAATTCGTATACGCGATGCATGAATTTCGACGAAACATATTCCATATTCTTTGTGTTTATGTAATTTCTGTATATGTGTATGAAATTAACATTTTTCAAAAATAATTCAGCTTCATCAAATATATGTGGGCATTTGTGATCGTGATGTATCTACTTTACGTAACCAAAATACCCGTTGCAATATAGTTAATGAATCATCCGGTTTCAAGGTGAATTATGTTATTAAGAATGTAGTTATTTAAATGTTAATTATTGCTAAGTTTTATTTTACAAATGAGAGTAGATTTTAGATACTTCAAGACAGCCTGACAGAACGACAACGACAACAGAAAGACAGTTATAAAAGCTACACCGTGCTTTTTATAAAAAAATAATTAGGCACAGAAATCACTGCATGACATACGATTCGGATTATTCGGTCATAATGTTAATAGCAATGGTTGCGTTTCTAAAAACTATTTTTCCCACCATGTCACCTTTGAGAAGGTAAGGGAAGGACTATTTGATTTTAATTTTAACATTATATAAATGTTAGAAAAATTAGTACAAAGATTTTAGTGGTTAGAAAAAGAAAGAATTTCGAAAAATCCGCTCGGCCAAGCGGTCAGGCACCTGCCCGGATAGCAGCGGACGCGGGTTCGATTCCCGCCTCAAGATCATAATTTTTCGAAATTCTTTCTTTTTCTAACCACTAAAATCTTTGTAAGGGAAGGACTGTTAACTGGTACCTACGCCAAAAACGCACACTATGTGAAATATTTTTGAAATCCTCGTTGTCCCTTAAGGAAGCGATCCCGTAGGACGTTCAAGTCACCTTAGTCCTAATACGTTCTCAATGTCCACAGAAAAAGAGAGCTTCCTGCGCATGGGCTCGCTCAACGTCCGCGTAAAGAAGACCACTGAGGCGTTCACCAACTTTCTCGGCGTGGGCGCCACCCGCTCCTCGGCGTATATACCGAAGTCGGCGAAAGAGCGCGAGGAACGGCGCTCCGACGACGGGGAACTGCACAAGACGTGGGGCTCAGCTGACAACATACAGGTAGGTGGTACCTATTATCCTTATTTCTACCAACAGGCCTTACACTGAACGAATACAAAATCCTGTTGTTACAGCTTGAATTGCCCCTTGGATCTTGCCCCTAATTACCTAAGTGTTAGGGGAAGGCGGCTGTGGGTAGGTACAGTGCCTAAAATGGGCACTCTCGTGTAAAAAATAGGGGATCAGACAGTAATCAGATTAAAATCTAAAATGTACTTCGATAAAGTAAACATATACTGTTTTACCATTATTTATCGAATAATAATTCAATATACATACATACATAAATCACACCTGTATTCCCTGAATGGGTAGGCAGAGGTGAATTAAACACCCACTTTTCGCCAATTAAGTTAGGTCCTATGTAATGGTGGTGGTGGCGGTACCTATTATCTTTATTTCTATCTACCAACAAGCCTTACACGGAACGAAAACAAAATTCTGTTCATCAGTATGACTTAGGGAAGGCGGGGCGGTGGGTAAGTACAGTGCCTAAAATGGGCACTTTCGTGGAAACAATTATTTAAACACTTGATATAAAACAGATGTAACTCAAAATTGGGCTCCTGCAATAGTGTGGTCTTATTGTAATATTTTAGAACACACAACAATACTTAGTATTGTTTGTTTTGCGCCCCTATTGTATTAACCGAGCGATATATTCCCGTAATCCTCATTATCTGCTCCCCTAAAGGGTCATGCGAAATAAGTTCTCACATATAACCAATATTAAAGAGACATTTTTTACACAGGAGGCTAGTGTTAACACTGGCCTGCCAATGAACAAATATTTTGTCAAAACTTTCTTTGCCGACCGTACAGTCTGTATTGAAATGAATAGGGGAAGGGTGCTCTTAATGAAGAATATGTCCTATGCATATGTACGCACGTATTCATACTTTATTGATTGTTGTGAATACAAGTTCAATGTCGAGGAGTTTCAAATGTTAAAAACAACAAAGACACAGTTCAAAGAAAACTAGACATTTGGTTTTTTTAAACATATTCAAATTATATTGTGATAAAAGTTAGATTATCACATATTATGTCTCGTACCTAAATATTTGTTTTAAGTTTCTTTATCTTTTCACGCCTCTTTTATATCTTGCAAGGTTAATGATCGTGACGTATCTACTCCGTCTTTTGTTTCCAATAACATTCCATACTGTCTTTCTTTTGTTATGTTCGTTGACAATTTGAGATTTTATCTGCAGGGTCAATGCTCACTACATCTTTAATTAAGGAAATTAAAATTACAACCATATAATATCAGTAAAATGTTCAAGTAGGGCTTAAAATATTTCCATTTAATATCGTTAAAGGCAGAGTTGCGAATACTTTTAGAAGATTAAATTCCAAAAGAAAATCTTTGATATTCTGATGTCAAACAACCTCAGTCGCCGGGCCTACGACCGCTGCAAAGTGATCGAAACGTCTCGGGGCAGAATTAATACGTACCCTTACTATATGCGATTTAAATCCGTTAAGTGGGTTTATTTTATTTCAAAAGCTTTTACAGCACTTTATTCTTTCACTCTGTGTATTATTTATACCAAGATATTATCTTTGAGAGCCTTCGTGTCGGCTTGTAAAGTAAGCTTTGCAGGTACAAGTATATTTATCACTTCTAATGCTCAAAAAAATCGTCTTTATGTCGTGTAGGTAAAGGCTGTATAAAAGTGTAGGTAGAGGCGGCTTTTTATTGTCTAGGGTCTAGAGCATAAAGTACAATTTTTTTTTACGCAAAAAAGCATTTTTGCTTAAACAGCCAACAACTGTTAATTACATTCACAGAATAACTTGCGACTACATATTTATTTGTCTTATGTTTTCTACCTCAAAAGTCGGGCTCGTCAAATCTTCTCGGGCTACAATGACTCATTTTATGCCCTTGTTGTACAATCTACTATTGTTTTTTTTTATTTGCAACAGAAAGACGACAAGTTAATGCCGCCTCCGATGAGCAGTAAAGTGCGGCGGAGAGGTGCCAGTGGCCGTAAGGGTCTGGCTGCTCACAGCAGGAGTACACCCACTACACCAGATCAGGTAAGTTTTACTCTACCAACCTTGCTGCCGTTTTTTGCTAGACAGGGAAGAGAAGAGAGAGATGAGAGGGCAAGAATGCCCTCTCATCTCACCTGATGGTAAGTGACGATAAGTGCTGAAAATTGAATCGAGCTTCGCCTGGAACCTTCAACCACAGAGGGGATGGCTATCTTATCACAATTGTCGGAACACAATAATGCTGTTAACATTATTAATATGGCGACAGATTTTGACAAGATGGTGGCTAGCAACCACCGTCTTGCCAGGCAGGCGGACTTTCAATGAATACTCCAATAGATCCCCGCCAAGCTGTTTCATTAAGTGGGTGGAATTATGGGGATATGTCCCTGCATCTTTCGATGCAATTCGTAGTCCTATTCTTACCCGTCTATTCTTGTGCAAGAATAGAACGCCCTTTACCCCTTCTTACCATAGAGATGACGTAGATTTAAATGGACAATGGGCAGACCATCGCACAAAGGATGAAGAGAGATCCCATAATATGACTAGAGTACAATATAGACCACAACACAACAACTACCTGATACCAACCAAGGTAATGATCGAGTGGGAATCTAGTGATCCGAAAAAAAATTGAAAGGTTTTCAAGAAATCTAAAGGTTATATATATATAATTCACAGGGGTCTACCACAATACAAAAAATCATGCAAAATAACCGTGGCATGATTGACTTTCTGCTGACGATCATAATAGATTTTTTGCATATATTGATTTAATCAAAATCTGCACCTAGCATTCTGACCGTACTGTGAGACTCTAGTAGACTGAATCTTATTTTGCACTCCCACACTGATCCCTGGGGACATTGGTTTTTCGTTATTTAGGGTCTAGACTTTTCAACGTGGGTTTTAATCGTACCAGCCCAGAATGTGTAACCGCAGTACGTGTAGTTGAATTAATCCTAAGAACACTCTGAAAGTTAACATCAATTCGAATATATATTGAATAATCAATTAGACATTACTCAGAAAAACTAATTTGTAAAGGATTGAACGTAGCATGCGGTCAGGATATCAAAACTTGTCCAAATTCAATTGACAACATGTCTATAAATCTGATTTTAATTTTAACGATAAAATAAAAGTATGTTTCGAAATTATGAAAAATGTTGTCAATTGGCGAATTTTGTTTAATCCGACGAGCTGCTGACTGTACAACATGTTTTCTTTGCAAAAGTTCTCAGTTACAGTAAATATTTTCCGTCTGAATATTGCGATAGGCCACTTCAAGTTGTATAACGATGAGATTTGTTAAAAGTTAGTGCTTTTCGATTCAGCTAAGTGATTATTACGACCAACCAAGCATGCTGTTTGTGAACTAGTCGCAGGAACTTTCATTTGAAAAGGACATTTCTGTACATCATTAGGAGCTTGCGATAACATGTACCAATCTGGAAGCTCGACAAACTTTCCACAGAACTGAACAACAACTCAGACATGGCTTAAGTGGCTGCCTGATGTTACAGGCTAGAAATACGAAATACATTATTGCATGCCTGAAGAATCCTCGGCATTTTGCATTATTAAATCGAAAGTCTACATTATTATTAGTTGGTAACTGCGACGAGACGGCGCGCCCATGTCTGCACGGAGTTCAGTGGTATTCTCTTGTTATTTGGGCGGAGAAATTCTCGTTTAAACTCGGCGTGGGTTCATTATTTACTCGGCTATTTTCAATTTTGCTTTGTTGGAGTGTTTTACGCGGATTAATCCGAACCAATACTATAGGTATTTCTAAAATATTATTTTCAAAATTAAAATAGTCAATTTTATATAAATTTAATAGTCTTGTTACATTATTAACGAGTTCGAACTACCCGAGTATTGTATAAATGTAATTGTTGTCTTGCCGTGATTTTGTCCCACCATTAATAGAGACATCTGTGACGGTCTTTGTAGTTACCTACAAAAATTTTCTATTGACGAGTTTTTCTTATATTTTTACCATGCCTAATAAAGGCTTGCCCAGTAGGTAATAGACGTTGAAAATAATAATGATAATGATGGATCAATCTAATCCGCAAATGAGCTCTTTGTCAAAACGTCAAAACACATCGGAATATCAGTCGGCGTACGTAAGCACGGGACTTGGACAAAATCTCTCTGTCCACCACTTGACAGTGTTTTGTCTCGTTATTTATTGTGAGTTAGAGCGAGCAAAAAATATTTTCTTTTCCCGGGGAGATTTTTTGCCACGTCCCGTGCTGCAGCGGCTGTGTGCGTTCGTCTATTTATGTCTGGCTGGCGGGACACGTGATTATGACCCTTCAAAATGTCCGGTGAAACGGGCTAGTTGCTACGTCGTAGTTGCTACGCCGTAGTTGCTACGTATTGAGCGCGCGCCGTAGGCATTCAGGCTCGCCTACCGCGGCCCCCCGTAGACGCACCGTAATCAGTCGAACCCGGCGGCGAGACTTTCGGCTGTCTAGCCGAAACGCTGTAATGCAGACAGAGTTCAGTATGACAAATCAACCCTATCCACGGTAATGGAACCCCAATCTGTAATTTTCAATCTATTTCAAGGTTGGGTAAATATTGTCGTGAATATCTGAGGAAAATTTAAACTAACTTATGTAGGTACACAATGCAATTGTCACCCACTACCCCCATCTCTCGTGGGTGCCGTACAAGGCGACTAAGGGTAATGACAGAGATGAGTAATGGGCAGCAGCATTTCTCTTACATACCGCTATTTTTGTGCCCGATCGATGGCAATAAGCTCGCCACCTGTTACATGGGGCCTAACTTACTGCCGCACTCAGAAACGTCTATTAACTTTAATGAGTATTTAATGTCAAAAATTTTCATTCAAATCTAGACCATAGACCCGGCAAGAATAGCGACTAGTTTTGAATTGTCATTTTTTGACGTTAAGCACTCATTAACGTTATTTGACGTCCCTGAGTGCGGCAGTTAATTGGCGAAAAGTGGGCGTTAAATTCACCTCTGCCTAACCCTTCGGGGATATAGGCGTGTTTTGTGTATGTATGTACTTACATACACAAATCACGGCTTTCTCCTCTAAGGGGAAGGCAGAGGTGTTTTAACTCCTACTTTCGCTAGCTTACTCTGGTCCCATATAATACTAGCGAGTCTATTGCCATTCACCGGGAAAAATAATAGCAGCAGTTTTAATTGCTAGTTTGTCTGGACAAACTAATAACACAAAAATATACAATGTAGGTAGTTGTAAGTTTTCCATTTAAAAGCTGCAGTTCGATTTTATGGCTTGTACGAGCGGGCAGCGTGCGTGAGTCTTCGATTCGTAGATCGAACATGACTATTGACTTAAGGTACAAGAAGTAGTAACAGTATTAGTCTTGCGCTGATTATGTTACAATGACTTGACATAGTAAGTGCAAAACTCCGAAAGTTAATTGATAATTATTATTAGTACCTTTGTTTTTGTTATAATTAGGTCTTTTTAATCAACTTACCGCCGGGATGTATACAAATAGCAGTTTTTTTTTAATTTCAGAGTTGCTATAACTAACTGATTATTTTCGAACTTATTTCGTATTTAATATACTTATACTTCGAGCGGGAACAGGCTCGGACAGGATCTCCATAAAAATATACATACATACATAACTCACGCCTATAACCCCGAAGGGGTAGGCAGAGGTGAACTAGCACCCGCGTTTCGCCAATTATGTTAGGTCCCATGTAATAGGTGGCGAGCCTATTGCCATTTATCGGGCACAAAAGAAGTAAGTGTTTCTACAATTGTAATTCCATATCGCACACAAACATATAATAAATAAAAATAAACATGTTTCAGACTAGACAATGCTTTACTCAAAACAAACAAAATATACATAACACCTTTTTATTCCTTGAAGCGAATGTGCATAGGCTTATCACCTACATTTTGCCAGCTGTACCACGTCCCATAAAATAGGGGACGAGCTGATTGCTATCTACATAAACACGTGTGTACTAGGAACGCTGCTGCTTATTCCTTATTACATTTATAACTTTAGTCGCCTGTTATGATACCCGTGGTCGAGATAGTAGTACTGCGGCGTTCACGAAAAATGTATTATGTACGATTTTTAGCAAAATTGAGGTATACAGGGCGTCCCACGGCCATGCCACACGGAGGGTAAGTATATTAAATATTGAACGTAGGATATTTTACTAAAAGAAGACATCGTTTTATTTTTAATAATAAGTAGAACTGCATTCACAGATTTTTTAAAAATCGCCTACCTCAACCGGAAGTCGAACCCGCCAAATGTGATAGAAAAATTACTTGTATTTTATAATAGCGTTTGAAAGGGCTACTCATAAGCATTGTTTTTTCCTAAATAACCTAGCATATTAAATGAAACTAAGATCATAAAATTTTTTAATTTATTTTAAAAAAAAAAATTTTCAAATGCTCAAAATGTGATCCGTTCTGTTGTATACAAATTCTCACTCTTTTGATAATTTCTCTCCCTGTCGATTTACTTATTTTTGCATGGTGGATGTTTGAAATAATACGTCTAAGTTCATTTTGTAACTCCTGTACACTGTTGTACCGGTTGAAATGATAATGTTAATTGTTGGAAGCATGGCCAAGTCAGAGGAAATTTCCCTGAACAAAATCTTAAATAAAATGAAAAATTTTATGATCTTAGTTTCATTTAATATGCTAGGTTATTTAGGAAAAAATAATGCTTATGAGTAGCCCTTTCAAACGCTATTATAAAATACAAGTAATTTTTCTATCACATTTGGCGGGTTCGATTCCCGGTCGAGGAAGGCGATTTTTAAAAAATCTGAGAATGCAGTTCTACTTATTGTCTTCTTTTAGTAAAATATCCTACGTTCAATATTTAATATACTTTCCCTCCGTGTGGCATGGCAGTGGGACGCCCTGTATACATATTTGAAATCTGGAAAACAAGCTCTATAACTTTCCCATAGAGACCATTTCAATATACTGAATATTCAAATTCTTCCATCAATAAATAGCTCAGCTCCGTTCATACAAATGTACTAAGAAAAAAAACTTTAAATGCGTTTTTCTCAGAAGTTGTAAAAAGGTAGATAATGCGTTTTTCGTAAGCGCGGCAGAGTAGGTGACAATTCAATTTTATTCTGTTCTACCCTCAGCAGCGTGAGTGAGAACTGCCGTGCGCTACATCCCTCTTATTCATGAAAGTATAAACTGCTACGCACTTGAGCCCTGAGACTATTTAGTAAAATATAATATCATACGCCAGCTATAGCACTGTCCAATCAAATACCTCAAATTAATGAAACCACAGTGCAGTGGTAAATCAGTATGATAATAAATACGACCAATCAATGTAGTCAAACCGTAATCAGCGTCGAATTATTAATGGTCATTAAATTATGACACAATTAAAAATACTGCTAATATCTTTGTGACTTTGTCGACTCGACACATCGGGGCTCGTTATAAAATCATAAAGTAAGTACTACATATTTTGATTTTAATTTGAACATTATTAAAAAAAGTACAAAAAATCTGCTTTAGAAATTTATTTCTAGATTGCGAGGGTATTCGTAGACTTACAATGTTAAGTGTATAGGTTAGAGAAATTTCGGCAAGTTAGTTATCGTCTTGGTTGGCTGAATGGTTAAGGCACATGCCCGGATTGCAGTGGACGCGGGTTCGATTCCCGCATCAAGATTATAATTTATCTTACTTTTTCTAACAATATTCTTTGTATCATAAAATAAGCCAGCCTTAAATTTAACCAATAACAATGAGTCGTTTCAAAGGATGTCTAAAGCTCGAATCTCGCTCGGATTTTGACCGCTAACTACGAGGCAAGTTCTAATTGGGAATTTAATACGGATACGTTTATATATAAGGAACAGGTAACTTTGGTGTACCTTTTCAAAATATTTACAGAATAATAAACACCAACCTACTATTACTAATAAAGTATCTGAATTTTTACCTAATTTATACAAATACATATTAGCTTCTTCTTAATAATTTTCGTACATACAAATTGCGCCTATTTAATCCCCGAACTGATAGAAAGTGAGAGAGAAAATTGTGATAAGTACAAGTGTATTAAGGATTTAAGACCAACGTTTCGAAAATTATAATATTTTAGGTCCCATGTAATGTGTCGAGTAATAGTGGTGAGCCTATTGCTATCTATCGGGTAGGTAAATTCCATTTGCTAAGTGGTTAATGAGAAACGCTGCTGCCCATAACTTGTCGCGTCCATTAGTCGCCATGTACGACACCCGCGGGAGTGATTTGGGGTGGTGACAATTGTATTCTGACCACACGACATAACGGCTCTAATTCAAATCAATTAGGTGTAACTATCTTTAGAGAAAAAAGAAAAAAAGAAACTCTCCCACAAATCACATACTCACATAACTGGAGTATAGACATACTCAATGAAAATCGTACCAAGTTTTGTACATTTTGATAACGAAATCCAATCACTTTCCGCCCACGTGTAAGGTGTTAATTATGATAAGTTCCCTTTATTTATAGGCAGTAATTACGCATTTACCTGTGCTTACGTCAAGCTTTATTCGAATTATACGATGGGCTTCTGCTGATTAAACACTCATCAACAATGTCTAGAGATATTTTATGTACACCTACTTCATGTTCTATCAGCCTCCATTCTTAATATACTGACATATTCTTTGCAGTTTTTCAATTACTTACTAGTTTATGGTCATCCGTCATAACATTTGAATAAATTGCATAGAAATCTTCAGTATTTTTAGAATGGTCGCAGATACAACATCATCATCAACATCACCAGCCCTTTAATGTCCTCACTGCTGGGGCACGGGCCTTGCCTATGGATGGAAGAATATAGGGAGATTGGGCCATAACCCACCACGCTGGCCCAGTGCGGGTTGGTGGGTACTAACGACTGCAGATGCAGCCGGGACCAACGGCTTAACGTGCCTTCGAAGCATGGAGGAACTCGAGATTATAAATTTTTGGTCACCCATCCAATGACCGGCCATAGCGAAATTGCTTAGTTTCCGCAATCGCAGGCTAAGCGCGCTGTGCCACTGCGCTAGCGAGCTCCTCAGATACAACATAAGTAAAGTTAATCAATAAAAAATCCTTAGATAAAGTTGATGAGTGAGCATAAAATTATTACGTATGTATCTTGTACCGTGTAGCCAATCCACATTTATGTAGAGATGTATGATGGGTTATCAATTGATTTTATGAAAATAATTATTCTTCTCCCTGCCCTGTTCCCAGTCTATCTGGGGTCGGGGCAGTATGTTTCCTCTTCCATTCATATCGTTCAGACGTCATCAAGACATCCACTTCCTTTTGATTCATATCATCCATCACACCGTAAAGGTGCTAGTGATGAATGAATTTATAGAAAAGAGACGGAACGGACTATGTCGAGAGACCGATGAACGGAGAGAGTGATTGGAATGACAACATTCCAATCCATACTGCTCAAAGTTTTGGCTTTGGTTATACAGACGGCCGCCTGCCTGACACTAACCCTCTTTGGGTATGCTGTTATTGGTGGTTTGCCCTCCACCATTCGGGTGCCCCAAGATGCTTATTGGTCTACACCGGGCAATCTCCCTTAGTCGACTTCTACGACACCCATGGGATGAGTCGGGGCTGGCCTATTCTACGATATTTATTCGCTCCCAGGCCAGCAAAGAAGATTTTATGAATTTAATTATAATATTGATTTTTCATCCTCTTATTACACTAATATCATACCAAAAAATTAGCGTCCATTATATATAGCACCTTTATTGATCCTGTTATGATACCATCCCACGTGAGCCTTAGCATCCCTAATATTATCCAAATAATAAGGCCCAATATATTTTTAAGTGGGCACTTGACTTCTGACGTCATAATATCTTGGAATTGGAAACAACGTTGTTGATACCGATTATACGAATACGTTACTGGATATTCTATATTGTTAACAATAAAAAATCTGATAGGTATAGCGTTCGTGGATTTTTTGCATTATTAGAACCCCATTGGATTTTATTTGCAATATTAACTTTTTTATTTCATGTACCGCTTTCCTTATACAAAGGGAAATCAAAATCTATACGATGAGGAATTAAAGCGAAGTCAAGTGTAACGGCCAAATTTTAAAAGTTTTCTATTTACAATATGGAAATCGTTCACGATACTCTTCAATTGACACCTTTATCTTTAATCAAATTTTAATTCAATTATTTCATACATACATAAATCACGCCTATATCCCCGAAGGGATAGGCAGTGGTGCCTTAACACCCACATTTCGCCAATTAGGTTAGGTCCCATGTAATAGGTAGCGAGCCTATTGACATTTATCGGAACCTCAGTACATACATATTGCTAGATGGCATAAGAAGAACGCTAATGGCCATTGCTCACTACTGTCTTAACCTAACCCTCCGCCTTGTATCACACTCGCGGGAGAGATTAGGGACAGCTGTTTTCTGCTCTGCCGTCACCACACGGCTTTCAATAATTTCAGTCTACAAATAATTTGATGTTGTATTCTTAATACATTGATATATTCTTAAATAACAAGCATGCAACCGGCACGCCATCTACCCTCAAAATGCGGAAATCAAATATTGCCGGCTTTCTTGCTATGGGGATAACTGCTTTTAACGCATAGCGCGTTACAGTTACAGCTACTGTGTATGAAAAGAGATGAAAATCCACAAGAGCGATTCTTTAGCCGTTGCATGTTCAAAATAACAGTGAATAAAAAAATCACATCAAATTTAAAACAAAACAAAAATGTATCAATGTTAGAACTAAACTCTATCCACGCTCTGCTCTGTGACTACAATCCAAAACAAACGTGGATGGAATATATCAATCGCGGCAGTCATCTTATAGGTACTGAATTAAACAAATTTTCCCCGATTTACCCCTAAGCCAGACCCCAGCCAGACCCCTAGTCTCAAACATTGGTATAAGCACGCTACCCATACGAAGGCAGGGGAGCTAGCCCTTTGTTGTAGTTACCCGACGCCCCCGCCCTAGCCGTCGCGGAGCTAGTGTCCCCCCCCCCCCTCCCTACAGCTCCAGATCAATACCTATGGCGTTTCAATTCCGACATTCGAGCTTCGAGCGCCGCGCTGGTGACTCGTCTGGGCTGCCGGTCTCTTGGGCTCCGGTCTCAGGTACGTGGAAATATTGCACTTTACTTTTGGGCCGAGTAACTTTATTTGCGCTTGGAGCGAACGTTTTCGCGAGATGTAAACATTTTTACTGTTGACTATTTTTGTTTTTAATTCGATTAATAATTATACTATGGCGTGTTTTATGATTTTGTGTCTTAATTTACAACTTGAGTTTTAAATTTTAAATCTCTGGCGTTTGATTGAATTGATTGTGGTGCTCTATTAAATTGAAAATATGTATTTGTAATATTTTATACAAGCCCAGTATTCTCAGTCATATTTATTTTATTTTATCTGTGAGGTCAATAAATGTTTTCTTTCTTTCTTTCTTAAATAGGAAAACGTGTTAGTTCTCATTTGTGCACAAGATAGATTATAGCAAAGATTAATTATTCAAACGGTCTTTCTTAGGGTCATCTACACCTTCGCACGTGTATTTTCAGTTACATATTCTATGTGCTTTTATACAAGTGATAACCTTTTATTTATAGTTTTATTTTGTTAGGTATGCTATCCGAGCACTGGTAAATTTTTAAAGTTGTGCTGTAACCGACATTTTTAACTGGATAATTAGGACTGAATTTAAGTGACACATATTAAAACAAAATTTTAATAAAATGTTGACAATATATGGAGTGAATATGAACTTAATTCGTAAAGCTGAATGGTAACGTTAACTAGCGTCTAATAACAATTTGTACTAAATGTTAAATGCATTTTTTTGTAATTTGAGTGGTCACAGGTGATTTACACACATCATTAAGTGACTTCATGAATAGTAATAATTCTATATTTTCTTACTGTTTGCTTTTATGTTTATTATTAATCTGGGCTTGTATAAACCTCACGGATGTAAATTTATTTTTGTATTACAATTTATTATTTGTAATTAGTTCTTATAATCATATTACTAGTCGTATCCGTTCCTTTAAGTTTTTTAAAGAATAGTACCTACATAGTGCCCTAATTACAATTATTTTTGTAAAAAACAATATCGGATACAAATGTGATAAAATACAATAAATAACTCTTTTCCTAAATTAATGTTTTTTTTAACGTTTGTGTATTTTTATTTTTTATGTAGGTTTTTGTTTATTTTTTATAATTTTATTGCGACAATTTGCAATAAAAATGGAAATCTCAAATAAACCACGTGCTAATTTTACAAATTGCTACCGAATATCATTTTTGCAAAACAGACCTGCTGTGCAATTTTATACCCCCGTACAATGTCGATTGAGTGTAGCACGTCAAGCTACCACCACTCAATCGACATTGTACTTTACTGCAAACTAGTTAAGGTTGATAATCGATTGAAGAAATTTGACAGTTTTGGATAGTCAGTACAGTGAAGTGCTGTTGACCGTACAATACGTAAACAGCGAAATTATAAAATTAAACTATGTTAGTAATTAAAATTGCTTAGTTATAAGCAATTTTGCTAAGGCTGATCATTGGATGGGTGACCAAAAATGTATTATCACGAGTTCCTCCGTGCTTCGGGCACGTTAAGCCGTTGGTCCCGGCTGCATCTGCAGTCGTTAATACCCACCAACCCGCACTGGGCCAGCGTGGTGGGTTATGGCTCAATCTCCCTATATTGTTTCATCCATAGGGAAGGCCCGTGCCCCAGCAGTGGGGACATCAAAGGGCTGGTGAAGATGATGATGTGTTTGTACAGCACGTCATAATACCTTAATATGTCACAGTTCCGCATTCGATTTTGTGCTTTACATCATACAAGTCAAATTTACCAATCGGTTGAGGGATATTTGAGAGTTTTGTATAGTTAAATTTCAACATGTCATTCATAGGATGTTGAGTGTCTTTTTTTATCCATACGTGGTTTTAAATTGTTACATTGGTTGCAAGGAGATCGGAAACAGCTTCCATTACCAATGATCTCAATCATTTATTGGAAGTTCGAAAAGTATCTGATTATTCCGATTACGCACTCACTACGTTTAGCTTGATTTTTCCTCAATTATTTTTGTTTACGATGCCGTAGTAGTCATTCACGCTTCCTTCGCTCAGTCACTAAGGACCGGGTTTTTATCCATATTTAACACAACCAATTGTTAAAAATTGTTACTGATGGTTGTATATCAGTCTCGTATTTAACCATTAGTAACAATTGGTTGAGTTAACTATGCATCGAAAAACCGGCCCTTAGTATAAAAACGGTTCGGTCCGTTTCTTTACGCACGTGGCTGGTTCAGGAGTGAAATTCATTTTTTGGGCATACTGCAATGTAATAAAAACTCATTTATTTTTGCATCAATAAATTCTACTTAGTATAACATTAATAGCTCCCAAAAAAGCTCCGTCATTAAGAATATATTTCATTTAATTTCTTCTATCTTGAAATTCTATTTAATGTGAAGAAATAAGTTCTAAAATAAAACCACAAGACATTCTTTATAAATTAGATGAATTTATTTTGTCTGTATCGAAGTATCTGACGACCACCCACCTCATCAGTGCATTGAACGACGAGGGCGCCTCCAACTGTCTAACTCTATTATTTGTTATGTCTAGTAACACAATTATCACAGTAAAAGTTTTATATGCCATCTAACTACGTCTAATCAATTCGGGATTTTTCGAGCGTTAATAACCTAGTATTTGAATGATTCCTTCATTTGCATTTTAGTGAGTTTAGTGAGAAATATTATCAGTATTTTTAGAGTACATATGCATTCGTTTGTTATTTGAATCATAGTCGTATAATTAACTGGTCATATCATTAGACCATTGCTTAAATGATGATCGAAAATGATGTAAGAATTTTGATCTAGCTGGAACTTTTATTTACGACGTCTGATACACACCGAACTAAGGGCGTTATCGTCACAAGTGAAGGTCACTGCTATTAAATTTATGATGACAATTTAAAAGATATATATTTTGCTACTTATAGCTAATACCTAGGCTTTTCTTATTAAATACCTACCTTGTCTGTCATATGAATAAATACATAAAATTTAATCTAATCAGCGATGTTTCTCTTTAGAATCCGACATTGAATCCGAAATTGACGAGAGTTCATGTTAGGGTTCCTAATCGATAAACGGCGCCGCCGATATTGTGTACCTACTGTCTGCGTTGCGTTGCGTGCGTCTACGTTGCGTTTTGGCCATCTACGTTGCGTTTCACTCGTCTACGTTGCGTTTCGGCCGTCTACGTTGCGCTGCGTTGCGTTCGTTTGTGCTATGCGACGTAATTAGTGTTGGAAAATGAGAAGACGAGCACTTAATGAATTTCAGTTTTGAGTTCAATGTTGATTGAAAGATTGTAACACCGTTGTCGTATGAAATGTAATGGTGGATAACATTGTAGTGAATAAATCGTTTTTTCGTGTTTTGTTTTGACAGTCGATTTTGATTTTATAATATTAATCGTGGTAAGCACCATTGATCTAATGGGCTTAGAATTTCGATACGATCATAATTAAAAATGAAAAGAAGCTTACTTATCAGTGTTGAAAATTGTTCTCTAGTGAGATATCTTAAAATTCTAGCCGGTACTGCAATATCTTAAAACGCCTTTAGAACAAAGTGTTAAATTAGCTAATGGCTGGGAAGTGAAAAGCACTTTGAAATTCAATAAGTTACTCAATTAACCGAACGTAATTTGCTTGTGCATTGTTTATAAGACTTTAAACAAACAGCTCTGAAAATAATTATCCGTAATCACAACATGAGGTCTGTTGCCCAACACTGCTCAGGATCGCGAAGTTAGAACAAATCACAAATATTCAACTAATATTTGACGGTTGGAATTTTTTTTTTATTATTGACTGGCACAGACTTTAATTTCTGAAACTAAAGTATACAAAATAGCGGTGGACTGAGCGTGGCAGAATGGTATCCGGTATCCGAAGAGACGCAAACGTGGTGTCATGACAAAATGGCGGCCTAACGGTCGCCATTTTGCGCGAGCGCGGGGGTGTAACCGATATCTGAACAGACGCGTTGGTACGACAAAATGGCTGCCGTGCGCACGGATGTAACAGACTGTTATGAACGCACTATAGAATAGTAACACGGCTAAATCTATGCATTAGTAGCAGACGTTAGGGTTTCGATATTTGATTTCATTGCGAAGGCGGGCTCGCATAGTCGGCATACCTAGGCACACATTTTTGTGCATACTTGAATTGAGTCGTGGTATTTATTTATGCGTATTCGAGCCAGTCTTTCTCTAGTCAAGTTTTGTATACTTTCGTACTTTTAGATTAAAATATTAATATACTTCTTTACGACACATCGCGATATATCCCATCATATCCTCCCATCCCATCCTCGTCAAGATCAACAATTTGCCGCCGAAAGGATATTATCAATTTAACTCTGGGAACAAGGTGTTCTGCAATCGGAAATTGACTTCTATTTCTTTTCCGTTCTTAAATAAGCAGTCTAGAAATATAATTTTATTAATCAAGAAACAATGCAAGCAAGCAAACAAGAAATCACTCAAGCAAACAAACATGAAAGCACAAATGCAAGCGAGTATGCGAAGAAAGTTTCAAGCATATTATATAAAGTAACAACCGATCAACCAATCTAGCATTGGTTGATCGCTTGTTTCTTTATATAATATCTTACAGCATTTATCTTGTCAAATAAATGCTGTAAAATTAAATAAGCAATATTTGAAATCATTTCAGCAAGCAAGAAACAATGCAAGTAAATATTGAAGCAAACAAGTTCGCGAGCAAGCATGACCGCAAGCAAACAAACAAGAATTATCAGACCGCATAAATAAATTATTTATTTTTCTTCTTATTTTTTATTTATGGCTTCTCGTTATTACATTATTTCATTTTAGATCTAAATTATTGTCCTGGTAAAATAAAATATTTCGAAACATTACTGTCAGTTGTCTTATTTCTTGTTTTACATTTTTAATATAAGGTTTTGGCTTAGGTATTACAGCCGGCGGCCTGCCTGAAACATACCCAATCCCCTTTGGATATGCTGTTGTTGATGGTCAGCCCTCCAGAATTCGTTCTGAACCTCCATCATTTCACCCTCCACCATAACCCAAGGTGCTTACTACACTACCCCTGGCAATCTTCCTGCAAGTCACGTTTTACGACACCCCGTACGTTATTTTTTCACTTCCTTACGTCACTTATTTAATATTTTTACCTTTCAATTCCAGCCTCGTGCTCAGATCGGTGTAAGTGAAGAGGGCGATTCGGACTCTGACTCCGCTGCCGGCTTCCACTCTGCCTGGCGGCAACAGCGGGCCTCCAACTTGACATAATCCCAGAACAGCTATCTTAGCGTCAATCCGGCTATAGGCGACCACAGGCGCATAAATGAGAACCGGGGAGATAATAGGCTTCGATGCCATACACGACTACGTCACGGACCTCAATATCCACATTAAAATCTTGAAGCTCCTGAATGGAACTTCAATTGTGCTAGTCCTAGCACTGGCCATCATATTTATGATAGTCGCGCTCAAATCCATATGGTTCATAAGACGTCTCGTGTCGATGGAGCTTAACAACAGCATGGATGAGATATACGAATCCGTGTGCGCGTTGTTTTTAATTTTTCTATTTGCATATTAAATACAACATTGATATTGTGTACTTTTTAATACATTCCATTTACTTTGTATAGTTACCATACTCTTACTCGTATTATTATTGCATGAACAAGTAGTGGATATCTTATAATGGCATGTATCGTATAAATCAATTATTTAAGATTTTCATGGCTATTCTTATGTATAAGGCGTAAGCCAATATTTGACAGAATATATTTAAAGTGTATGCCACTCATTGGTATTGTATATTCAAAGTGTATGCCACTAATGGTGAAATATATACAAAGTGAATGCCAGTAATTGGTATAGTATAGGGGTAGTGTTGCTCGCTTGAGTTACGTTGGTAAAGCGTTCTAACACTGATTTTCTTTGATAACTGTAGTAGTCATAGCTTAGGGGACAGTGGGATAATTAGTAAGTTTTATATATATGTATTCAATTCACAGTAATGGCATCATGAGTGCCTTATGCTTACTTTGTAATGAATCTGGTTCTATGTCATGTTTGCGTAGAGCATAATATTTTAGAGTTAAACATTTCTAGTTACGAATTACTTTAATTGTTTCGGATGGTTGCCTCGTTGAAGAGCAGTGGCATTTAATCGCTCGAAATATTATCGTAGGTACATACTCATTAATCAACCGTATTATCCCCTTCATTATTTCCTATAATGTCTGCTTTATTTCCATCCCTATTGTTATGCATTCTGGATTGGAGGAATTGTTTTAAGTACTTAGACGTACGTGTAGTTTTTAAAATGGCATTGATATTTGTTTATAACTTGTCCCATGGTTTTATTAGATAAGGTAGATTAGATTCTTATATGGCACATGCTATTAAAAGCGTGCACTATTTGTTATTGTAACTTAAGGTAGATGCACTTAAATACGTTTCTTGTTTGACCTTACTTGCTTATTATAACTGATGCCCATCTCAGTTTTTTTTTTAAGAAACAACGAAAGTCTCACCATCTTAACTACTGTGAAATTGTCATATTGAAGCGCAATTACTTGATGGATATAATTTTCGGGGTAATTTGTAAACGTTTTATGTGATCCGCATGATTGTGAAATGTTTTTATTTGTAAATTTAATATAAGGACAAGGTATTTATGAATATTGAAAGTTAGAAGTAGAAAAAAATCTAATTCATTGTTGTGCTTTTATTAATGGCAAGTGTTTGTTGTATGTGTCGTGATATGTAATGAATGGGCTGTCTTTTGATTTGTAAATCTTCTAATTGGAAAAGCTCAATGGATCATAAAGTAGATGTTGAGGCCTATAAATATTGTTTCAGTAGGCAGCGCTTGGCAGAGCCATATACATGAATGTGTTTGACACGAGCGTTGCATTAGCCCAACTGAAACAATATTATGGCCATTTTAATATTAAACTCTATTTGATAATGTATTGGCGCTGCAATTTGCAGAAGCGTAATAGCATTAAGGATTAGATCACACTCAGGAAGGTGATATTTAACTTGTATTACTTAGTAGGTATTATACACTCAATTTCTGATGTGTTTTATGTTTACATTAGTGATGTAAGCTGTTGACACAAGGTGTCATTAATATCTAATAGTACTCTTAGGGTAAGTACATGTTAGTGTAGGTCGTTGGATTGACTTGAATATATTATATTAGTTTCTGGTCATTCAACATATTGTATACAAATTATCGACTTTATTAGTGTGGACAATATAATATAACCTATCGAGTAACTCAGACATATTTATCACTATCTTTATTCAAGTAAATTCAGGTGAACAGTCATTGTGGGGTCTACTGAAATTCTCTCTATCGACTTACGTTTCCTAGCGTTTATATATTATACAATTTATTGATGCGTGATACTAAAACATTCCTTCTATTAATCATTACGAGAGTTGATATTTTTCTACGTATATAATATATATTTTCTATGTACTTGCTAACTTTTATGCTACTTACAATTATACTCTTAGTGTTTGTGGGGGAGATCAAAATTATTTAATACATACATCTCCAAATGATGGTGACTGTTCAGATATTAGGAGAGTGCGTGCGACGGTGCCTAAGGCGCCGTCTTTGTGATTGTACACTAGGTGGATAAGCCAAAATCAATGTTAGACTGTAAGATTACATTTTGTATGGTATCATTGTAAAGTTGTGTAACAATTGAACAATTAAGTGCGGTCGTCTATCAGGTGTAAGTTTGTAAGGGTTCGTATGTTTGAGAAGGGTAACTCCGTACGGACATTTAGCTTAAGCATATAGTGCCGGCTGAAAATTGAACACCTTTACAATTAAAAAGCGATTTCATGTAAGCAACGTTCAAAATGAACTGTATTGATTTTCTAAATTATCAACTTTGAACGATTATTATCTCGGTATCACTTTCTAAAATATTATCTGTCAGCAGGTCTAAATTTTTGAGTACCAAAAATCCAATATAAAGCCGACGTTCTATATTAGGTTAAATACACAATGGGGGTGTATTCACTCCCCAATTATGTATTTCAGACACTTGTCTAAAGTCTAAAATTCTGCAATAATTGAATGCAATCGAAAATGTTTAGGACATCCTATCTTGATTCCTGGACTCTTTTTGATGGATGTTATATTCAGATTTTTTTGGCTAGAACTGTTTTAATACTTGTAAAACCTTTGTATAATATTGTAATTTCAAACTTGTTTTAGGAGAACCCCGTAGAATCACTCAATTTTAATATGGAGTGATTCTATTGGTTCTCCTCAAACACACATCCCTACACGAATAGAATAAATCTACTCTGATGGAAAAGCACCCTAACGTAGTTAACGTTCTTTATTGTAAAAGTGTTCTATTTCCAAACCGATCGAACTAAGTACTCATTTAAGTCACAATGAATGTGTAATTGTATTTGTACTGAATCTATACACTCTAGCATATTGTCACAAAACATTGTCTTCTAGTTTTGTAGTATGTATACTATTATCGTGTGAGTAATTCGGTGTCATTGTATGTCGTCGCTTCGTAGTAGTTGTACCTAAGCATGTTTAGTACCTACAGTTGCCATTTCCAATACGAAATAAACCAATTTTTACCATGTTTTCTAATAGTTTTGTCGTAAATTCCAATTAATACATTCCATAATATTAGAACTACAGTATTAAAAAAGAACGTAGCTTCGGTATAAGGTGGTGAATGGCAGTTGTTTACGATTTCAGACATAAGTTACATATACATATCTAATGCTTAGGCCGGGGGTCGACATATACCAACAGAGTTACTCATTAGTACCTACTTATCATTTGAGAACCCCCTGCAGTGCTATTGTACCAGCCAATATTTCCATAATTTATCAAAATGAAGGTAGAATTAAAACGCTATCTTCAAGTGTCAAGGTCTCTACATACGTAACGGGAAAATACCCCGGACGGGATGTGGTCGGGACGGGGACGTGTCTGCCGAAATATCGTTTTATACAAAATGTTCATGAAGGACATATGCCACTGAGTCACGGACGGGACGTGCACGGGGCGTTTTCAACGAGAGGCCCCGTCCACGTGCCGTCCCATCCGGGGTATTATCCCATTACGTATGTAGAGACCTTTAGATAGAACACACGGTAATTTAATGTGTGTCAGATAATTTCCGGTGTAGGGGTATTACGGGCATAAGCTATTCTGGAGACTTATCAAAATCAGTGTGTCGTATTACATTATTTTACAATCATATTACTATGTAATACCGATTTGATGCAGTGATAATTTCACTTTTCGACCATTACCATATTCCATGTATTAATCATAAATATAATTAGTCATCGTACCCAAATAAGTCGTTTTCATTTCCAAACCTGACCTTTGACAACGTGTACCTACTTGCTCTGTAAGACAATTTCGTTCTCTCTTTCAGACACATTGTATCAGTATGTATTTTCTCTATGGGAGGCCCAAGGCATACGATCATGCACTTGGACTTTTAAATGGCCTTCCTTTAATCATCAGTTATCTTGGTCAGTCATCATAAAATCAACGACTCTATTGTCATGCATATCATCTTCATCATCATCATCCCGGACCTTTAATGGATGGAAGAATATAGGGAGAATAGACCATAACCCACCGAGCTTGCCCAGTGCGGGTTGGTGGGTATTAACGACTGCAAATGTAGAGGAACTCGAGGTAATAAATTTTTCGCCACTCATCCAATGGCCAGCCTTATCGATCATTGCTTAGTTTACGCAATCGCAGACCAAACGCGCTATGCCACTGCCTAAATCTATTTTATAACCATATTTTTAGAATAAAAAATACTTATGGCATGGTTGTCTATGCTAGATCCCTTTGCTTTCGTCACTGAAGGGACAAAATAAATTATTTCTGTCCGTAGCTTAGGTTGTAAGGACTAGATCAATTTGCCATTTCTCAAAAGTTAAAAAGCAATAATAATTGTCAGGTTTTGGCGCGTTTCAATTACATTAAAAAAATGCTAAAGACATGTCTGTATGGACATGCATTTGCTTTCCCTAAAGATAGGGGGAAAATTAAAAAAAAAAACAAATTATAACTAAAATATAATGCGTATCTGAGACGGTCAAGCGGCTTCGCGTCAAGCTCGTTCATTTTCATTCTGTTGCTAGGTCAAACAGATCTTTTTTATGTCTGTTGGACCATTATAAAGATTTGTTTTACCTGGCAACAGAAAGAATCACAAGAAAATGAACGAACTTGACCGTCTCGGAGACGCTTATGGGCCTGGCCTATTGTCATTGCCCCTGCTTATTTCTACAGAGTTCCATTCCTCCATAGATTTCATTAGTAACCTTAGTCGCCATACGCGATACCTGCGGGTGGAGACATTTTATTCTGCTCTGCAAGTAAGATCATGTTCACAGTATAGAACCAGTAGTTTATCTGCGGCCTGTCGGCGAGTTATTAGCCTACTCTGCGTTGAAGCTAGGGTTGTAACTAGAGTGCGGGCCAGATAAATCCGCGCGCGGTCAAAATTGGAACTAAAATTTCGTCTCCTATTTTGTTTGCCTTTTGCTATGTTTGCCAAACAGTCCTCTTACTTAAATTCGTTTTCACCAAGCTGTTTAGGAACTAAGTGACAGACTAGTGATGGCAGACACCGTTCTTTCTATTAAAATAAACTTTTAGGTGGAATATTTTTAATAATTAACTGAAATACAATAAGTAAAAATATTGGAAACTATTAAATCTTTAAATGATTTATTCCGTCTATTTTATACATTTTATAGCATATTTATAAGACCGTATGGCATGTTCCTTGGTCTCATAGTTAATTGTCTATTACCTTAGTATCCTAAAGTGCGTTTCATCATATAGTTCCTATGCCGTGATAGTGGCTACAATGTCTGTCATCAACATCAACACGTAAGTCATATTTGCAGGTTTTTTTATGTTTTATAAAAAATCTTTGAGAAAATCATGTCCAAAACGTGATACAAGTTTAATTGTGTTATAAGCTAAGGTCTTTTGTGAACGTGAAAAACGTAATGAGGTCCCGCATAATCCTTAATAGTGTGTACAAGTTCGGATTGCCGCCATTAAATTGGGTTACCAGTATCAGTTTTATTAAGTGTTTAATAAAGAAATTAAATAAATATATTTTAGTATTATAACTGTAAATAAATAGTACTAATAACGATTTAACGACTGACAAGGACTGTGAGGACATGCCAAATATAGACATGTTAGATGAACACACATTATTGTTAATCATAATAAATATAATTTATTATAATTTAACCTTTTTTCACTTTATGAGTCTATCCTTCTTACGCTCAGAGTAAATAGGACTGGAGTAGCCATTAGTCAATTTCTCGTACATATTTTTCTGCCATTTTTTGCGGGGGGTGAGGTTACTACTACACTGAATGCCAGCACACAGAAACAAAAACTTTTTGCGTATTTACAAATGCACACATGCATAATACGACACACATTTTTAAAATTCACGCACACATACTTAAAATAGTGTGTTAACGTTCTATTCAAACACACGAATGTCATTGTGTGAGTAGTGACATGACATAGCACGAGAATATCGATATCGATAAATCAGTTTCGTTCAATGAATGAATGCATTAATTTTGCGTTAGTATTCTTAAAGACTGGGAATTGTTAAATACTGGGAATCGGTAAATTTTAAGGGGAATCAAAAATCAAAATATGTGGAACTTAATAGGTAATAGTAAGGAAGCTGAGCGTGTAATTACCAGTTGCATACGACGTTTTTCAACACGATTGCGAGGAAAAACAAACTTGTATTCTATAAAATCTTCTTCTATTATTAGATAATTTCTGACACTGAGACGGCTCAAAATTTACAGAACATATAGTATTTGTTCTTGTAAATGCCCAAGAGACGTGCCTATTACAAGCATCAACCCATTTTTTTCGTATGCTGTATTCTTTAGGAAAACTAGAAATTAGATGTTTCGGGAATGTGAAAGCTTACAGTATAAATATCAGCAATTAGGATACCGGCTAGGGGCAGAGGTATTTTTGCTTAAACTACACATACCGATCATTTCTGATTTTAATACTACAATAATATTTTCCAAAAGCTTCATTTATGTACGGAACACGGCCACATACCTAACTCCTAGTAAATAAAAGTATTGCTCTTGGACCACCGGGTTTTTTAAAGGAGCTTTTAAATATTAACCCCTCCAGTGATACGCCGCCATTTTTGAATTTCGCGCTTTATGTCACCTGGCGGCCCCCCCACCCCTTGTAAAAACGGCGCGTCTTTTTAAAATGAAAATATCTCTAAAATGTTGTATGAAAGCTATTTTATAAATATTGTGTTTCTGAAATCGTTATGAAACAAGCTATCGAGTGTATGCACACATTAATACAATTATACTGGAAATATGTTATTAATTCTATGTTGAAATGAATTTTTGAAGTTTTTGACAGTACTATGAAAACACAAAGGCAGCTCGAGTAGGTACAACTAGTGACTCATTCAATTCAATTAAAATGGCGCCGTTTGGTTGTCATGTGTCATTATATGCCGTCCTTGTTCTTTTCTTTACGCGTTGCATAAGTCAGAGCAGTAATAAATAAAATAAATCGCGTGAGTTGTGCTTTAATACAATGTAGGAGCGATCGACCTCCAGGAGGCGGCTTGACAGATAGGCGGTTTTTGACATCGACCTCAATGAGGTGGCGTGACAGACGAGGGGTTAATAAAAAATAAATTTAACTTAAATGTTGACAATGACATTTAGCTATCATCATACCAAATGTCATCAAAATCCGTCTCGTAGTTTATGAATGATGCGTGCACAAACATACATACAGACAGACAAAATGTTAAAAAAATTGAGATTTCACTTCGTCTTCTCTCATACATACATAAATAAATCACGCCTATATCCCCGAAGGGGTAGGCAGAGGTGAACTAACACTCACGTTTTGCCAATTATGTTAGGTCCCATGTAAAATGTGGCGAGCCTATTGCCATTTATCGGGCACAAAAGTCGCAGTACATTGCTAGGTGGTATAAGAGGAACGCTGCTTCCTATTCCTCATCACTGATTTATCCGTAGTCGCCTTGTACGACACCCACGGGAGAGATTTGAGGTGGTGACAATTATATTCTGCTCTGCCGTGACCACACGGCAATTACTAACATCATATATGCCATTTGGCTCAAGGTCGACTTGACCTGTTTTATTCTATATCTCTATAGTTTTATTCTAGAATTTCAAAATTAAAGGAACTTCAATTCATAGAAGTATCATAAATTTAATCCATATTAAAAAATGATCAATTTAATAGTCTGAATAAAATGCCGAAGTTAATGTATAACCTCAGGAACACAATGTATAGATTTAAATCATAATACATATTTTAAATTTAATGTTACTTTCATTCATTCATTCATTCATTACTCCCTCGTAAAATCGCAATATCGATGACGTGGCATCACTATTAATGAAGTGCAATTCAATTAGGGTTGCTGATTACAACAAAAAAAAACAATTTGTGCTGTGGCTCGAAAAAAAATTTAGGTTGCTCAGAAATAATTGGCTGTGCGTGTACCTTTTTACCCTTGCTTATTTTATAAAGTCAGGGACGCTGTATATGCTACAGCATAGGTACTCTTAATGTTTATGAGCGCCGCCCAGCATGAATAAAGGGCAAAATAGTCTTATTCTTATTTTATTTTATTAATTCACTAATGATTTTATATTTCCATGTAGTGTGGCAAAAAATAAGCTTCAAGCGGTCGCAAAAGTGTAGGTAGGTATGTACTTAACACTAAACTAAATATAAACACGCAACGTATATTGTTAAAACGAAATTATAATTGGTAATTAATTAATACGAAATGACAAAATTACAATTATTTATTAACAACAAACTTTTTTAAATTATTGTCTAATTAATTGAAATGCGATAATGTTCAACCCTAGGTAGTCTCGTGGGGAGTGCGCTGGAAGATCGTTTGATGACGTCACGGCCGACTCCCCACGAGACTATGGCTCGAAATTTGAAATTGTAGTATGCTAAAACATGAAATTATGAAGTAAATAAATATCAAATCTTAAAAATAATACTTAAAAATGAAATGTGACGCCATCTTTTTGAATACTAGATGTTTTCGAATTTTTTTAACGCTACAAAAAAAAAACACGCGCAGGCATTTTAGTGGGAGCTCTGCACGGCAAGACGTTCTGATTATTGTGGTTTTAAAATGGCGGCTCAACTAGTTTTATATAACGCACAGGCATCCGATGCTTGTGCGTTTGGCAGAGGGGAATGTTAGGCAAAGGCTACTCCAGTTCTATTTACTCCGAGTTCTTACGTCACTACAATTTATATTTATTTATCTAATTTCTATCACATTTTTATTATCATGAACTAAATGTTCTCGCAAATTTTCACGGGCTTTGGCTTATGACTTTCATTAAAAAAAAACTAATATGTAACTACTCCTTAGTACCGCTAGTAGTTATAAGTAACAAAATAAGATAGATGCATAATTGTTTATATAGTTAATTGAAAAAAAAACTCCCTGAATTAAAGGTAGTACAATAAAGTTGACATGGTATCATTTTCTTGCAATACTACCAACTTTACGGCATAGGAACTATAAGATGAAACGCACTATAGCAACGCTTGTTTATATCGATTATTGTCAGTTTATGTCATATTACGTTAAAACTGTCACTTAATTATTAGGGGCAGCCTGGCGAAACTCCCATACTGCAGAAAAAATGTATGGAGTTTAGGCAATTTTTAATGGCGACTTGTTTTGTCTCTTACTTCCGATCTAACCTTCCTTGTCTCGCGCTGCCGGAGTGTGTCACTAATGTCATAAGTCACTATGCCGTTTTGAAAATATAAATTAAAGCGTTGTTTTAGTTTAGTTTTCCATCTTGTGCTTATTTATTGTCTTCAGTGACTTATCATTAGTGTATATCTAACTAGTTTGTGTCATTTATTTATGTGCATAACAGCGAAATGTTTTACAAAAGGTGTGAAATATGTTGACTAAAATCTAGTAGGAAATTAAACCAAAAGATGGTTTTCATGGCCAATTCCCACTAGATGAGAAGCGGTAAGTAGTTTTCCATGTTATTATATAAACGCTAAGTAATTAGAAATAAGTTCTGGTCACTTTAATCAAAAATCATATGCGCCGTAGCGATGTCCTTACTACTTACCAAATTATCGATAAAAAATCTATTTTCGTAAATTTGAGTATCAAATGTACTTGAGATGTTTCATTAGTTTTATACATATAAATATTGTCTATTGCAATATATTATAATATCGTATATCATATATAGGGTTATTTATAAAACAACAAAAACCTCCCATGACTAGATAGCTAACATCATTAACAACAAAGTTTGTTGTATGAGTTTTATTATTCATCTCTCATTATCATCATCAAAAGTTCTTCTGTGTTCAACTCCACTTATTTTTCAGATCACAGCGTGACTTGTTGAAAGGCGATGAGAGCCATGGCTGCAAAGCATATGAGAGTGGATCGGCATTAACCCCGTTGAAAAGCCGTTTCGGTTTGCGACTGACAGAGATGAATATAAAAAGCTGACGGCTTATCTTCCGAATTGAAGAGGCACTAGAAGAAGAAGACAGCGTGACTGCCGCCTTGCTACACGATGCCCGTCGGGTGTGATCGTTGCCTGCAACCGCATAAGCGCCTCTATTGGTAAGTTACATAACTTATCTTTCCGATATGGTTTGATAGCTCAATTCCTGAAGCTAATGAGTGGTTTATTTCAGAACCAGATTTCATTGATTGGGCAGAACCAGACCTTCGGGCGCGTTACACATAGTCCGCTATGGTAAGCGGTGAACAATAAATTGAATTGATGATGACCAGCGTAAACTCAAACGATATATTTACTAATCTCTATTTATTATTTCAGATCTAAATGTCCTGCTTACTTGCTTACACAACATTGCAAAAACGTGTGTTGATCGATCAGCTAACATCTGAAGACTCCGCCTAGAATATGAGATCAGAAAATTACCAACAATTTTAATTTCCACATTGTAAACATAACTTTTATTTTTTGTTGTTAAATAAATAATTACACGTAATGAAATAATACTCAATATTTTCAAACGAACAGAGCTTTTTATTTTGCTTTTGTAGGATTAAAAAACCTGTCTGCAAGTTCTGCAAGGCAGGGGGGGGGTACCCATTCGTTTTTATCGATATCGACACATTCTGTAGCGTACACCACATCCTTAGTTTGCTTTTGTAGTATGTTGGCATTACTTTTTTATGTCTCTGTTGGTTGGTACGAGATCTTAGCCTAAACTGCGAGTCAAAATTGTCAAAAAGCTTGTTTGAAGTCCCGACTCTTAAACGTAGTGTATTATATACTCTTTGATTAGGGGGCCGAAAATCGCCCCCCCAAACTTAGGGCCCCCTTAGGCGTTAAGAGTCACCTGTGTGTTGGTGAAACGAAAAATTTCGAGCCACCTAAAACTAGTTAGGGGTCCCTTAAAATTTGGGTATTGAAGGTGAAAACGGGCATAGAGGAGTGTCAATGTTAGTGAGCAACGCCACCCCTCGCGCGCGGACTTATCAGTAGGCCTATTCCCTAACTTTTTTTGACAGTTGAAAGTGATGATCACCGAACTATTTACTTATCCATTACTACTTTACTATAATGCTATTGTGACACTTGTCATGTGATAACAGCAATGTATTAGTAAATAGTTCGGTGATCATCACTTTCAACTGTCAAATAAAGTTAGGGAATAGGCCTACTGGCCCGCCCTCTAAAGCGGCAGCTGCGAGCGTGAATGTATCGGGCGGAACGAGAGCGAGCGAAAGCGCAATCACATTGTACACTCGCGATCACACCGAACCGAACCCATAGGCCCCCGCTCAGAACCATATTTAGTTATTGTTCTGAGGGCCCCGTATTCCCCCGTATTTTATGTCAATGTGCGCGTCATAGTGCGTGCCGAACGGCGCCGACTACGAAAGCACACATTCTAATGGGCAGTGGCTAATTCGTATGAAGACATATTACTGTTTATACTGTGTCATGGGGCAATGAGCCCTCGAATTAAATAGACTTATATCTAGCCAAGTGGCAAATGATACGTTTCTATCGAACAAATGTCAATTGACAGTCGACAGCTACTCTTAAAATAGACACGCGACACAACGGTCGCCATGGTGTTTTATCCGTCTTTTCATACATTTATATTCTATTCGTTCGAATAAATTGGCATCTTGCGTAGGAGGCGTGTTGATTGGCCAAGAAGGTACTACAGGCAGCCGCCCGGATTGCGTCGACGCGAGTTGGAGTCCCGCTTTAGGACAAAAGTATTAATTTCTCTAAGTATTTCTGGACTTTACTAAAAATATTTATGATATATTCATGTGTACCTAATCAACAATAGATATGCAGGGGGTATTTTAATAGTAGATTATATACCAAGTGCGATAAAACAGAGATTGTCTCAGGTCACAAGTATTTGATGCCCGAGCTGAAGGCGAGGGCGATAAATATACGATTTGAGGGTTCCTTTTTATCGCTCGTAAGTAACCTACACATACAAGGTGTAACAGAGAGGTGTAGTCATATTTAAAGGGGTTATTTAGACCATCAAACTGAACAACTTTCGCTAAGGGACCAAAATCGAAATTTCAGAAAAAATAAACACTCCCCTGTACAAACTGATGTCAGCTAGTTCTCGGTTTAGTAAGGGGAGTGATTTTTTTTCTGAGATTTCGATTTTGGTCCCTTAGCGAAAGTTGATCAGTTTGATCGCCTGAATAACTGACCAGGAAGAGGGATTTTCTGTACGCGGAGCGGGCGGAAAAGGCCACTTTATGGTTAGGTGTGACATACAAATAAATACTTACTTAGTACGTTTTATACAGGTGGGACGAGACAACACTCGCTCGTCAAACTGCCGGAAATAATGCTCCAAAATTAAGTAGGTATCCCAGTGATACCAGAATGACTGATGCTCGCAGGGTTGTCACATCACAGCACACGAGTGATGTATCGCTGGTGACGCTAGTGGCACGACATCTGCTTACAAACTAGCACTGGTAGCCTTGTGGCTTTATACAATTTTCCGTTAATAGAGGAGCTGTTAACGTCATTAATATACCTATTAGTACTCCCCTGTTGAATGCCCCCAAACTGTGCGCGGAGGCCTCAAATTAATTCGTTAAGCCAATATCTTTTTCTTGCCTTCGATTGAATGATATTCTAAGTTAACTTTAATTAAAATGAAACTGTATTTGGTATAGTTATTAAGCGCAGAAGGTATTAAGGAGGACAGCGCAGATAAAGGCAGTGAGTGTGATAAAATATAAATACATCATCATCATCACCAGACCTATAATGTCCTCTCTGCTGGGGCACGGGCCTTCCCCATGGATGGAAGAATATAGGGAGATTGGGCCCACCACGCTGGCTCAGTGCGGGTTGGTGGGTATTAACGACTGCAGATGCAGCCGGGACCAAAGGCTTAACGTGCATTCCGAAGCACGGAGAAAATCGAGTTAATAAATAAATGGTCACCCATCCAATGACTGGCCTTAGGTCATTGGATGGGTGATCAAAATCATAAGCCGTTGGTCCCGGATGCATATGCAGTCGTTAACACCCACCAACCCGCACGGGCCAGTGTGGTGGGTTATGACCCATTCTCCCTTTGTTCTTCCATCCATAACCCTATGGAATCATGATCATCATCCTCTTTCATTAATCCCCCCCCAGGCCTGTACCCCAGCAGTGGGGATATTAAAAGCCTGGTGATAACAATGAGTGTATGAGAAATGTTTTCGCCGTTTGCTTTATTCTATTATGTTACGAAAACAAAGGAAATATCTTATTTCACTGGCATCACGTGCCTACTAATAAATACAACGAAATCACTTAATTAGGTAAGTAACTGAAAAGGGGGTATCAACTAATGAGGCCGACAGTCGCTACGGCATCCGTATTGTAACAAGTATTGCTAAGGAAAAACGTATATTTTCACCAAATAAAACAGAAAGCTAGTTGGATAATATGTATGTTGTTTCATTCTCCTATTTGGTAGGCATCTACAAATATGTATTATTAGTTATATTATGTTTTAACACAAACCATGAAGCTAGCATATAACATGTTATTATAATAACAGGCTGGGGAGAATGTTTCTTCGTATTTTATATGAAAACTGAGCCATTTTTATTTCAAAGTTTAATTAATTACAGTATAGTATTATGTAGTAGAGACATGATCCTGCTACTTTAAAAATAATATTTATAATATTAATTAGTCACCGTGTGGTGACGGCAGAAAAGATAAATACAGTTGTCACCACCCCTGTCTGTGTCGTGGGTTTCGTACGAGGCGAATTAGAGACAGTAGCGTTCCAGGCACACCATCAAACAAAGGTACTTCTTGGGACCTGAAATAAGCTGTATAGCGAATAGCGCGTTCGCGTATAAAGTTTTATTTTACAATGAATAATGAATCAAATTTATATATTATATGTTTAGGTACGTATGACTTATATTAATTTACTCTAACGCTTGTATTTTTGCAATGTTTTGCGGCGAATAATGAAACACGTCAACAAGTTGTAGCGCTTAGTAGGTACCTGAGGTACCTAATGCTTCAGCTTACAACCAGGCAATGGCGATGTCTCCTTAGTAGCTATGTAAGTTTTAGGTATACTTTTTCAGGAACTCTAATTATAATTTGTAGGTAGCCGTTTTATATACTTATGATACAGACAAATACATACATACATACATACATACATAAATCACGCCGATAACCCCGAGCAGAGTGAACTAGGTCCCAGGGTAGGCAGAGGTGAACTAGCACCCACGTATCGCCAGTTATGAATGTCGAGCCAGTTATGAATGACGAGCGCTTATTTTGAAATTCGGAAGTGGATTTCATTCCGTTTTAAAATTCCTAGCGAGACGCTGTAAAATTTTGATGGTCTTCTTACCTTGGTGGAATTTTCCAAATTTCAGAAGAATTTTATAAATATTATATCGGAGCAAGAAAGTGATTCTCCGAATAACAGCTGTTATTAAAAGGAAAATATACAAGTATTACTTAAAATGTAATACTTGTATATTTTCCTGCTTATGTGTTCCTATATAATAATAATTTAGATTTCCCCCCTTCTACCTAATATACCTAATGGTGACAATAAAATAAAAACAACCAGTTGGACAGTAGTAAATTTATAATTTCAATTTAATACAAATTCAACACAATTTATAATTTAAAATTTACATAAGCAGTACTTAAAAGGAACCAAGACCAAGGAGTTCGGGTGGAGTCGTTCTGGTCGATAACGAGTGGGACGAGTATATGAATCTAAATTATATTAATCTGTCTATATCTATAGAAGTCTATCTTTATCTCCGAGCCTTCAGCCGCCTGGTGGTTAGTAAGGTACCTGACTGTAGAGAAGTGTAGTAGGGAGTAGCAATTCCTCACAGGATTACCCGCTAGGTCCAGTCCACAATCAAGACAGCTTTAACTGGAGTCTCTTTACTCGTACCAAAGGACCCTGAAGTTGTGCAATATAAAACGTCTCAATATATGCGAAAAACACCCTAATCAAAAGCCTAAAATTGACATGAACACCAACTAATATACACAGGTTTCGCTGAATTACCACCGACGAACGCTATCGCACACGTTCGAGCCGGCAGCAAGTACCTATGAGGTTAAAAAGAAACGATATTAATAATCAATTTAGATCAAATAATATCGAAAATCGCCAAAAACTCTACTTTGAAATTTTGTCCATACAACTTAAGGTATCCAGAGAATTGTCCGAGCAACGGTTTTTCAACCGACTTTGCCGATCCAAATATATGCAAAATGATGACGAAACACAACAATTACGGCATTAAATTATGTACTTAATTTACTTTCGAATTTAGAACAGAGAAAAAATGACAAGACGAGACTTTCCTATTATGACATTTCATTATGTTTACCTTTCGGGTCAGTGACACAGTATGTATTCCTTTTAATAACAGCTGTTATTCGGAGAATCACTTTCTTGCTCCGATATAATATTTATAAAATTCTTCTGAAATTTGGAAAATTCCACCAAGGTAAGAAGACCATCAAAATTTTACAGCGTCTCGCTAGGAATTTTAAAACGGAATGAAATCCACTTCCGAATTTCAAAATAAGCGCTCGTCATTGGCCGTGAGGTTTGACAATCGAATCCTGACATTCTTTAAGGCTACTAGGCCGGACTAGGGCAACGATTCTGTATCATACAGCCAAGATAACATTGACAAATTGACAATTTCTTCGATCTCTAAAAAATCGATTCTAAGGGAATTTTAGGCAACAAATATGACCACTGAAGACCTAACAAAACCTAAACGCCGAATAAATACTAAATAAAATACTAACCTGCCGAAATACAAAATTATCGTCTGGAAACCAAGGAAAAAGTGAAGTAATATTTTTTATAACACTTGGGGGTTATATAACCACCCAAACCAAGCAACTCTTATCTGAACTTTTTCCTTTTTTTTTTTTTTTTTTTTTTTTTTATAAGTCCCCAATTATGCCAATTTCTCTTTGCAAACCCAAAATTATTATGACAACTAATGTCATTGTCACTGTCAGTCAGTTTGTCAATTTTGACTTTAACGACTTTGACAAGTGACAAAATGACAACGTTACAATATCCCCTTTCCCTCGAAAGAATTCACGTAAGTGAATTCGTGCTTGACGCCCACGTCAAACCCGAATCCCATTACCTTCCTACCTATACGACTGAAACGGATACTGAAAAACCCCTAAAATAATTCCTTTGCCAAAAAAAAAAATTTAAAACGATTCAAATTTCCGAGAACTATAGTTCGCAAAACCCAGCCTGATCGATATGACAGCAGGCAACAAATATCTAAATGCTATAAGTGCGAAAAGGATAGACAGAAATGTGCACGAGTATGACAGCTGTCATACCAACCACCCCACATTTCACAAACCATAATCCCGACTATAGTCCTAACTTTATTAAAATGAAACGTGCAAAAACACAAAAATATATCTATTTAAGTTAATCAGTATGTAAAATGTTAAAATGTAAAAGAAAATTTCATTCCACGGTAAAAACCGAATAATAATATTGGAATAATTAAAATATTATTTCGCGATACAAGCATGCTTGAGAGGCACAAATGTTCGCGAGATAATACAAAACAATGCCACCAGATGGCGACACAACTCACAAAACCACAAAGCTAGAAAGCCTAGTGTTGCAAGTTGTAAAATTAACTCCACGCCCATTTAGCCGGTGCCCGCCCTGTGTCTCGGTTTAAAACTCTCTTGTGTATTCCCCAAATTATAAATGTTAGAAAAAGAATTACATTACAAAATTTGGAAAAAAGTTACGTTAAGTGGGAAAAGATGGGAAACAAGAGAATCTTAACCGAGGCACAGAGGTGGTGGACACCCGCCGCACCAACTGTTGTTACGAGTGCTATTACCCACGTTAGTCGACTCTTACGACATGCCGGGTGGAATTATGGCAGTGTAGGAATTCTTACGCCCGCCCAACACACGGGGGTAAATGAGAAAAAAAAATCTAGCAAAATGTATAATAATGCTAAAAGGTAAATAAAAGAGAAAAAAGGTTACTGTGTGACATCAGTCATTTGATGCCGAATCTAAAATTTTAAAATCCTTTATGTGCCATTTGCCTATGAACTTGCCATTCTCGTCCTCAAGTTCATACACTAACGGAGACAGTTTTCTAATGATTTTACATAGCTCATATTTGGGAGCTAATTTTGCCGAAAAATATCTATCTGCAACACTTTGTTTGTATGTACGTTTCCAAATATTATCACCTACGTTGTACGTAATATCACGCCGCTTTTTATTATAGTACCGTACGTTATGCTCATGAGCCTTGCGAAGAGATGATTTTACATTCACAAAGACGTCTTTGAGATGACCTAGATCACTGATATACGCATCCCGTGGTTGCACGATTAACTCATCGATATCCGTGAATTCACTATAAATGTTGCCATCCGCAACGGCTTCCCTACCGTGAACGAGCATGAACGGTGTATACGAGGTCGCCTCGTTCACAGCCGTATTCATTGCGAACTGTATTTTGTGTATATTCACGTCCCAAGTTCTATGATCGCTTTCAACGAAAGACGCAACCGCCGTGATCACTGTACGGTTATAACGCTCTACGGTATTCACCTGAGGACAGTACACGGGTCCCAAGTGTATTTGGGGAATATTATATTTCTCGTACATAGAACGAATCTCTCGACTAACAAATTGTGAACCGTTGTCAGACATTACAGTTTGAGGGATTCCGTGCACAAGAAATACATGATCCTCCAAACGTTGAGCAATAACTTTGCCGGTGGCCCTACGTAATGGAAACATTAAACAATATTTACTAAATACACACACCACAACTAGCAGATAGATATTTTGCTGACGGGACATCGGCAGTGGACCAACTAGATCTATGCTGATGCACTGGAATGGCCTGCAACAAATTTTAGGTTCACCCATAAATCCCGGTGTTGCCAGTGTGCTGTGTTTATAAGCATTGCAAACAGTACATTTTTTAATAAAGTCCGCGGTATCTTTATACATACCAGGCCAAAAATATCTTAACTTTAAGCGTTTATATGTTTTTGCCACACCCAAGTGTGCAGCAGTAGGTACAGAATGATTTTGTAAAATTATAACCTCTCTAAATTCTAATGGGACTACCTCTTTCCATTGGAAATCACTACCTAGTTTATTTGTGCCTTTCGTAAAACGCATTAACCTACCATCTACTAATTGAAAATTTGGACAAGCTCGTGGCTTATCCGTGCAACGTTGTACGATATTATTATACCAAGAGTCGTTTGTGGAAATAATGTCTACCGGTGCTACTGGGACTGCACGGGACAGCGCGTCTGGTACAATATTCTTTGAGCCACTGCGATGCTCAATTGTAAAATTATAGGGTGACAGTCTACAGCCCCAACGTGCTAGACGGCCAGTTGGATTTTTAAGATTTAGAAACCATTTCAGACTAGCATGATCTGTAATAATTTTAAAAGGACGGCCATTGTCTAAATACGCTCGGAAATGTTCAACGACATGCACCACTGCTAATGCCTCCCGTTCAGTTGCTGAATAGTTGCGTTCCGCTGCCGAAAGAGATCGACTACAGAAAGCAATGGGATGTTCGACATGGTCTATGGTTTGTGTCAAGGCCCCTCCCAGCCCGTAATCGGATGCATCGCAATGCACTGCAAATTCATTGGAAAAATCGGGGCATGCTAATACTGGTGCAGTGGTTAATGCCAATTTTAGGTCGTTGAACGCCCTGTCCGCCTCGACTGACCATTTGAACGGTGGAGCGCCTTTGCGAGTTGATGTAAGAGCATTCAACGGCCCTGCCCTGTTACTAAAATTTACAATGAAACGACGGTAATATGATGCTGTTCCCAAGAAGCTCTTCACCTCTTTTCTACTTGTGGGGGTGGGAAAATCTACTATAGCCTTCACCTTTTCAGGATCAGTGCGCAAACCGTATTCATCAACTACATGACCCAAATATTTAAGCTGTTTTCTGAAGAACTGACACTTTCCCATGTTAATGGTGAGGCCAGCATGACTCAACCTGTCCTTCACCAACTGGAGCAACTCCAAATGCTCCTGGAAATTGCTTGTTAGCAAAATTAAATCATCGAGGTAGACGAACAATTTACTATTATTACTAATTAAATTATTACTATTATTAGTTAAATTAATATTAATATTATTTCCAGGACCAGTAAACTCTGGGCCAAACAAGCAATCCATCAAACGCTGTTGTGTAGCCGGAGCTGAAGTAAGACCAAAGCTCATAACTTTAAAATGATAGAGACCTCTTCCGGGAATGGTGAAAGCTGTCTTTTCCCTAGAGTCTACATGCAAAGGCACTTGAAAAAATGAAGATTTTAAATCAATGGAAGAGAGGTACTTCGCATCCCTAAGCTGGTCAAGAATATGGCTTATATAAGGCATAGGATAAGCATCATGCTTTGAAATTGAATTAAGCTTTCGACTATCCAAGCAGAAGCGAGAAGAACCATCAGCTTTCATGGCTAATGTGACAGGATTATTCCAAGCACTGCTGCTAGGCTCCACCACATCATCCTTAAGCATCTGATCCAAATGCTCATTCATCAGTGCCAGCTTGGCAGGAGAAACCACATAATAGCGCTGTTTTATGGGGGCATGATCACCGGTGTCTATTATGTGACTAACCAAATGTGTCCTGCCTAAACCTATTTTTTCAGCTGAAATATCTTCAAATTGAGAGATGACCTCCCTAGCCTGCCTATGCTCCTCCTCAGATAATGAATCAAAATCATGTAATGCCATATCAGTAGCTATAACAGTGTTTACTTGCTCATTTACATTAAAAAATTCACCCCCCTTCAATAATTTTAAAACCTCTGGTGCTATATTAAACTCCTTCCAAAAATTTAGACCAAAAAGCAGACCAGTAGTGACCCCTGGTACTATATAAAATTTAACTACACAAGTTTTCCCATCAACTGTTACCGGCAAAAACATGTAGCCAGTGACAGGAGATGAAGAACCATTGGCAGTTTTAATGAATTGTAAGTTATGTGAAGTATGTATATTAGCAAAGTTAATAAAATGTTTTACTGTATCTTGTCCCATTATTGAAATTTCCGAACCAGAGTCCAACAACCCTCTGAAACCTAAATCATAGATATTTACTTTTAAGTATGGACGTATATCTGTATGTATAGAGTGAACTGGTGATGAAAGACATGTAGACTTTATTGTATTAATTTTATTATAGTCATGTCTATTAGAATAAAATATCCTAGTTTTATATTTAGGGAAATTTTGATTATTATTTACTAATCGCCAGTTCACTGTTTCAAGTTTTTTGAAACATTATTATCAAAAGTAGGTTTCCTAGCATTGCAATTAGGGCAAGTCCTAGCAGTGACATCCCTCTTACCACAACTATAACAAATCACAACAAAAGGTGCCCTGCAATTCTTTAAACTGTGACCATTGATTCTGCAACGGACACAGAAATCACCTCTTATAGGCTGAACTGCAGAAACCCTCTGTTGAGATGTAACTTTTTGTTTGTAGCACAAGTCAGGTGCTAAAGTAGTTGTGCTAATAGGTTCACTGAAATGTTTGCATCTCTCCTGTGCACCCTCAAGCAATCTACATTTCTTTTTTAACTCTGTCCAAGATTCAATTGGGGTCAATGCTAACTGGGAGGTATAGAAGGGTCTAATGTTAAATAAAACAATGTTTAATTTTTCTTCTTCTATTAAAGGCTTTGATAACCTACTAAAATAGTTTTGCATTATGCTGAGGTAGTTTATTATACTCTCATCAGCACCTTGAGTTCTAGAGCGAATTTCCTGTAATAATCTGTGGTCATAATCAGTAGGCAAATATTCTTCTAATAATAATTGTTTTAATTCAAACCAGTCATTGACATCTGACTTGACACCACGATACCAACACAAAGCCTCATTGGAAAACAACTCAGATGCTGAACAGAAAAGTCTACCATCATTAATACCCCTTGATAAGCAAAGCTCCTCCAAGCGCTGCAAGAAAGCTTTCACACATGTTTTGCCATCAAATTTTATGCCAAGTTTATGAACAGATGAACAATCTCCTACCAAACCACTTGAATCCTGTGGCCTGCTAGGTGACTGCTCACCGGGCTTTTCCTGTGTAAGACTACTTTTAAATGTGTGTAAAATGTTATCAATTTTTACCAAAACACTGTCAAAACGCTTCTGGCAGGAGGCCAATGAGGAAGAGAAGTCGCTGTCCATCTCTTCTCCCACATCCAGCCGACTGATTCGATGGAATAAATGGTGTGCAAGGGTCTGAATCCTATTCAAAGTTTTTAGTGTGCCTGCCTTTGATGAAGATATTGAAACCAGTTTATCCAGATCATCTAGCTTTTTCTGCACAATTCTTAATTCTGAAACAAAATCTAGATCACCACATTCCAATACCTCATCAGAGGGCAGGTCCCTATTGAGTAAACGAATCTGTGCCTTCAAAGCAGTCACTGTGTCTGTCGGCTTTGCACCCCTAATCTTAACTTCATACTCAAGTTCATCTTTCAACAGCAAATTAAAAGTTATTGGTCTTTGCTCCATGATGCAAACAACCTAATTTATTTATTTATATGTTAATGTCAATATGACTTTAAAAGATAAAAAAAAGTGTGGAAAGGCAGGCAAAGGAACCAAGATAGTGCACTGTTATGCGCAGGCACAGTAAAAAGGTTATAAGAAATTAAGTAAAGTAATCTGCTAATTATACCTAGCTTATTATAGCATTAAAATTGCAAAGTAAAAAAAAAATGCAGTGCAAAAACTAAAGAAACCACTCCAGATATCGAACAGAACTTACAGTTTCTCCATTAACATGTAAAATTCCTGTATAATAGTGAAGATATCCCTGTTTAAAATATTTTATAGCACAAGAAAATTATACAAATTAGGTTTAAGTTTATAGCAATGATGATAGCACTCCTAAAATAAAAAACTAACCTCTAATCCTGCCCGTCATCGACCAGCCTCCTCTGAGCAAATTAGACCAGAAACAAGGACTATAATAAAAAGTAACAGAACCTCCTTTTCCTAATGTTCGGGCGCCATGTAATACTTGTATATTTTCCTGCTTATGTGTTCCTATATAATAATAATTTAGATTTCCCCCCTTCTACCTAACATACCTAATGGTGACAATAAAATAAAAACAACCAGTTGGACAGTAGTAAATTTATAATTTCAATTTAATACAAATTCAACACAATTTATAATTTAAAATTTACATAAGCAGTACTTAAAAGGAACCAAGACCAAGGAGTTCGGGTGGAGTCGTTCTGGTCGATAACGAGTGGGACGAGTATATGAATCTAAATTATATTAATCTGTCTATATCTATAGAAGTCTATCTTTATCTCCGAGCCTTCAGCCGCCTGGTGGTTAGTAAGGTACCTGACTGTAGAGAAGTGTAGTAGGGAGTAGCAATTCCTCACAGGATTACCCGCTAGGTCCAGTCCACAATCAAGACAGCTTTAACTGGAGTCTCTTTACTCGTACCAAAGGACCCTGAAGTTGTGCAATATAAAACGTCTCAATATATGCGAAAAATACCCTAATCAAAAGCCTAAAATTGACATGAACACCAACTAATATACACAGGTTTCGCTGAATTACCACCGACGAACGCTATCGCACACGTTCGAGCCGGCAGCAAGTACCTATGAGGTTAAAAAGAAACGATATTAATAATCAATTTAGATCAAATAATATCGAAAATCGCCAAAAACTCTACTTTGAAATTTTGTCCATACAACTTAAGGTATCCAGAGAATTGTCCGAGCAACGGTTTTTCAACCGACTTTGCCGATCCAAATATATGCAAAATGATGACGAAACACAACAATTACGGCATTAAATTATGTACTTAATTTACTTTCGAATTTAGAACAGAGAAAAAATGACAAGACGAGACTTTCCTATTATGACATTTCATTATGTTTACCTTTCGGGTCAGTGACACAGTATGTATTCCTTTTAATAACAGCTGTTATTCGGAGAATCACTTTCTTGCTCCGATATAATATTTATAAAATTCTTCTGAAATTTGGAAAATTCCACCAAGGTAAGAAGACCATCAAAATTTTACAGCGTCTCGCTAGGAATTTTAAAACGGAATGAAATCCACTTCCAAATTTCAAAATAAGCGCTCGTCATTGGCCGTGAGGTTTGACAATCGAATCCTGACATTCTTTAAGGCTACTAGGCCGGACTAGGGCAACGATTCTGTATCATACAGCCAAGATAACATTGACAAATTGACAATTTCTTCGATCTCTAAAAAATCGATTCAAAGGGAATTTTAGGCAACAAATATGACCACTGAAGACCTAACAAAACCTAAACGCCGAATAAATACTAAATAAAATACTAACCTGCCGAAATACAAAATTATCGTCTGGAAACCAAGGAAAAAGTGAAGTAATATTTTTTATAACACTTGGGGGTTATATAACCACCCAAACCAAGCAACTCTTATCTGAACTTTTTCCTTTTTTTTTTTTTTTTTTTTTATAAGTCCCCAATCATGCCAATTTCTCTTTGCAAACCCAAAATTATTATGACAACTAATGTCATTGTCACTGTCAGTCAGTTTGTCAATTTTGACTTTAACGACTTTGACAAGTGACAAAATGACAACGTTACAATAGGTCCCATGTAATAGGTGGTGAGCCTATTGCCATTTATCGGGTACAAAAGTCGCAGTAGGTACATTGCTAGGTGGTATAAGAGGAACGCTGCTGCCCATTCCTCCTGACTGATTTATCCTTAGTCGCCTTGTACGACACCCACGGGAAAGATTTGGGGTAGTGACAATTGTATTCTACTCTGCCGTCACCAAACAGACAAATAGCTGTTCCGAATTATTCTCTTGCAAAAGTAAAGCCATAATTGAAATTTATAATTTGCAATGAGATCATTTGCACCTTCTTTTCTAAGCAACTCTTATATTTACTTAGCTTAAAGTAACAAACGTACTATTTCATTTACATTATTAATGATAATGACGATATGTTTTAAATAAATTTCGATCCAAAATTGAATTACCATTTCACTGGCCTCATAATGCAATGAACGTTTATTGATTCAATATAAATATTTATATAAAAAGTATTTCGAAAACGTATAGAAAACTCCCAAAACAAAAACTCGGAAAAAAGCCGATATCCCCAAATTCGCCCACCCATCCTCTACGAGACCTAGACATGTTCAGTGTCCGGCTACCACCGACACTGGCTGCGCTCGCGAGCGCGGGCCGCATGTAGCGAAAATTAAGTTCCACTTATGTGATAGCGTCGAAAATAACGGGAGATGTAAACGTGGCGCCGCGGCGATCGGACGCAATTTCCCGCAGACAGAGCACCCGCGCCCCCGGCACGGCCGTGTCGACACGGCACCCTCCGCGAAACATGTGTTTTCATCCCCAGTGACAGTTTCGAGTCGAGACTCACCTCATCTCAACCAGGTAAGGACTCCCTTTTACCACCCCAAAATCAAAACACAACCAACTACCTACACGCAACAGAACTACCTACACGCAACAGACGGCCATATGTTGGGCGCTGAGCTTATTTGCAACGGGAATAGCGAACCGTGAGCTTCATCAAGTTGTTACACTAATCCAAAGAGAATACAATACCACTTATCGTGGTTTAGGTCACGTGTCTAGTTGTTGTAGCTTATTTTCTATAAAAAAAACAAAAGTGAAGAAAATTCTGGATAGAAAAAGTTTGGAGAACGAACTTTTTCTAGCGACAATTTTCTTTGTAAGTATGTTTCCCAACGTTTATAAATAATGTGGACATGAAAATCAAAATAATAACATAAGTGAAATTAAAAATTTAGCTTTTTTAGGCAAGATTTACGGAAATTAGGAAAAGGTTTTGTTTCCAAATAAATACGTTATTGATATTGATAGCGTTTAGGTTCTCGCCGAGACAATAAACTTACTTGAACAGAAATAATTAATTGATTAGTTATCTACTCTCATTTGTTCTTGTCTGAGTGCCTAACGTTAATTATATTATTATTATTGTTGTTTATGGATACTTGTCAGAATTTGTATGGATAAACGTCAATTTTGACACTACTGTTAAGCCGGGCTCAAACTTTGAGTAGCGTTTCAGTATTCGGGGGTATATATGTATATTAAAATAAGTGTAAATGGTGGGCAAGAATAAATCAATAGCTAAGGTATGGTAAATGCATCGATCCATGGATATTCCTTTATTTAACTTCCAAAACCTAGAGGTATGGAGGTTAAATGGGTTGTAATTCTAAATATCTTATGATTAAATTAAACAGCTTTTTTCATAGTTAATTATAAAACATAAACTTTCGAATTAAAAAAAAACAGTATATTATTCATCTTTAGTTATTTGCTATAAACAGACTGTACAAAAATTGTGAAAATTGTTTGTAGAATTATTTTTCGAGTTAAAGTCAAAGGTTTTAGTAAAAGCAGTTTTGCTGTCCAAAGAAACTCCAGTTATTCGTAATTCTTGGCTAATTTTGAATTTTCAGTTAATTGATAACCAAATCAGAATTCAGTGTCGATTGATTAAATTGTGTTTCTCGGTTTAAAAATTTATCAAGTTATTTTTTCAAGTAAAAATATTAGGAATATACTAGTGGTCGCCCGCGGCTTCGCTCGCGTTAATGTTGGTTATTATTTAGCCTATAGCCTCCCTCAGTAAATGTAATATCCAACACAAAAAGAATTTTTCAATTTGAATCAGTAATTCCTGCCCGTTTAACCAACCAACCAAACAAACAAACTCTTCATCTTAATAATATTAGTATATAGATTACACTACAAACTATGTAAAATACTTAATATAGCTTACAAAACAACATTAAAATCCCCAAGCACACTTTAAAAACCGAATAAAAACCTAATTCTTAAACAAGTCGGTATGAGTTATACTAACATGCTAAAACTAAGCTACGCATTTCCACAGAACGAGTGATTGTTGTTTTCTGTTAATTAAATGCGTAGTGGCGAGGTAATTTAATTGGCCTGACATGCGGCTCGTCTCTGACAAAATGAAACACTCAGCCGGGCTTGACAAGCATACTTTAACTTCAATCATAGTTGGAGTATGTTGTTTGTTAAAAAAAGTAGAAGAATAGGCTCCAAAATGGGCATTGGACATACGACAGTATAGTAAGTGGTACTCTTGAGTAGAAAATACATTTTAAAAACGGATGTACTTACCTATATCCTGTAATCCTAATTGACTTCTTTTTTGAGAGGTCATGTGGAAATTGACATTCCCTTCAGTCTCCTGGGCTATATGGAAAATATATATACCAGATGACCAGAGTATAATATACTACATGGAATAATATACTATACTATAAGGAAAATATTATATATACCTTTTGGCGCATACCCGTTTTGGCGCCCTTTAGCATTATTAATTGGGGTCATCCTAATCACTCTCTCCGTTCTTAGGAATGGAAGACGAAACCTAATGCGCCGACACCAGATTCTGATAGCCTGGGATAAAGTATGCAAAATAAATTTAAAATATACATTTCAATTCAATGCTTGTTTATTGTTTTACTACCTCTGGTAAAAAACTACCCAAAGTTTTCCATCTCTGTGTTTTCGTAGAAATGCACGTAAAGTTGCCAGTCAGATGTTGGTGTCGGATGCACCCTTAACTTATTTATTCTTTGGCACGGTAACAAAATACAGATAATAAAAACTATAAATAACAGAATACAAACCATTTCTTTCAAAGGCAAAGGCTCCCCCTCAACTAGAGCGATACCGAGCCTTTTTTGCAGTATGCCTCATCGTCTCTCCACCTATTTCTAGTCGATCTCGACGCCTTTTACCATCATGAGGTGTCCACTCTGTGGTGACATTTGCCCAGCGATCTGGATACATACGGCATAGGTCCATATCCCGCCCCATTTAAGCTTTTATGCTTTATGGTTTTAGCTCCATAAACATTTTAACGCATCTAGGGAGTGCTTGGCGCGAATTGAATGCTAACAGAGTTCATGATGGTGCTTGATGAAGTGAGCAAAACCACTTTTCACCACCACGTGGTTTTCACCACAACATCAAACACCATCACAAGACTTATTTTCAATGATTCTGCATAAATGCACATCAACACGGATGCTTGTGCATCAAAACCAACGCTTTGAGCTCGCGTCCGCGATAGCGTGCGCGGTGGCGATCACAGTGCGTGCATAAGTTGTGCACACAGTCGCGTTTGTTCTGGCGTTCACCAGACTGGCGTTACTACAATGCTGTCTGATACAGATAACGTAATTGAAGAAGTTTTACTTCTTCCTGCTATTATTGAAGACGAAAAAGAACAAGGAAGCTAAGTACAATACTAAGTATCATGTGCGAAGATATTGTGCCAATGCTTTTGACGTATCATACAGCAATAGGTATTTGTGGACCTTATGCGCATGCGCATCTGATCGCCCCCGCCGCGTGCAGACGCTGCACAGGACGCCGCGAACTGGCCGCGGCCGCCGCGGCCTGAACACGTCGTTACAAGTTCGTACACAACAATTGACCGCCATCGCGCACGCAAGCCACCGCGGATGCAGCTGAACGCGTCGGTTTGGCCTTAGCTGAAATAATTAAATTTTATCAAAATTGTTTTTTTCCCTCGCAGTTGGTACGAAAAGCGGAATACGGAATATACTCTATATTCCGCAGGAAAAAGCAGTCTTATATCTTGGGTGCGCTTGAATCCCTCGCTCCATTCAGGACTCTATTCTTAATTCCCTCGCTTCTTTCGGGATTTAATTTTATTTACTCCCTCGCTTTGCTCGGGAGTAACCCATAGAGTTCTTCATTGCGCTCGGGATACAAGTCTGCACCCGTGACATAAGACACTGCTTTATTCCCTTGTGACATAATCTACTAGTATAGTGCAGCAGTTTAAATAAAGAAAATAAAGCTGGCCCTACAAAATTGGATTGCGTCCGAATAATTAGATAATTGCTCGTCGGATGCGCCTGTCTCACTCGCACTAAAGAATTGAACTGTCAATTAATGTAGATTGCACCAGCTTCCACTGAATTGTTTCCCTAGCGTCTCAGCCGCTTAGAGCTAAAGCTCTGTCTGTGCCCCATGATAGCCTTGGAAGTACACTAATTTAATCTGGAAGACAATGAATTCAATTTACAGTCAATACAGACCATAATAGAGAGGAGCTCGACAGCGCTCGGCCAGCGATTACGTAAACTAAGCAATGTTCATTCGCTAAGGCCGGTTATTCATTGGATGGGTGACCAAGAATTTATTGTCTCCAGTTCCTCTGGAAACAAGAAGGATGAAACATTAAACGGCTTGAAATTGTGATGATGACAAACGAGTAGCAGTCTCTCTCTTAGTATTTATTCATTATCTAGTACGCTTATCACAAGCGTTTGTACGGCTTACTTTGGGCTAGATGTTAAGTATTTTTGGTTATTGTTATAGCACTCTTTTTCTTCTTCTCTTCTCTTCTAAAACATGGTTCTGCATCTATCGAGGATGTGGTTCTATATATATCGAACCCCCATGACGTCTGAATAATATTAACATTAATTAAGACTTGAGACGGTTTAAGTAGATTTAGTAAAAAGAAGTGTTTTGTTTTCTTCCACCGACCGTCAGCTATTAATAGTTTAAATCAGTATATTTTCCTATTTACGGTTACATTGAGACATATAAATCGAATCACGTCCACCATTAATTTACGCCGCTTTCAAGGAGTAAGCTCCGATATAAAGTGTTCACAACAATTAAGTTGTAGAAGAATTAGAATGGACCCTGTGCTAGATTTCTTTGAATGCAGAGGAAGCGGGTTCGTTTCCCGCATCGAGACTATAATTTTTAAAACTTTTTCTAACAACTTTCTTTGTAGGTAATACTAGACATTTGCAATACCTACCAGCCATTTTACTAGACATTTGAAATAAAACAACTTTTACGGATTACACTTTTGTGAGTTTGGGGGCTAACCGCTGGCGCTAATTAATGTATAATTAAATATAGGGGTTAAAGTATGAAATTGCCGTTTTATTGTAATAGGTTTTTTGAATTGACATAGAATCTTCATGGTTTCAGGTTTTCGAATGAAACTTTTTTCACATGGTTTCTATGATGTTCTTTTTTTTTTAAATGTGAAACATTTGAATATCGACTTTCAATGGTTTTTGTTATTCAACTTAGACAAGAAAGACGGATACTGCGAAATTCGAGTGATTTTTGAATACGAGTTCCGGCGCGGAAGCAACGCGGCAGAAACAGCCCATATTATCAATGTTGCGTTTGGTGAGGGGTCTGCTAATGAACGCACCGTGCGATTTTGGTTTAAACGCTTTAGTGATGGAAACTTCGACTTGAAGAACGAGCCGCGAGGAAGACCGCCCACACAGGTGAATAACTATGAATTAAGAGAGATGTTGGAAGCCGATCCTAGGTCAAACTACCCAGGAATTAGCGGCATAGTTTAACGTTACCTTACCCATAATATTGACTCATTTGCGTCAAATCAATAAAATAAAAATACGAAAAATGGGTGCCTCAAGATTTGAAGAAACGCGTGTTGAAACTTGTGTTGCCTTGTTGAATCGGTACAGAAATGAAGGAATATTGGATCGAATTGTGACATGTGATGAAAAGTGGATTCTTTATGATGAAATGAAAGAACAATGCAATGGCTACTGACCCCAGGTCAAACGCCACAACAGTGTCCTAAAGCAAAACTTACCAATAAAAAGGTTAAATTAACTGTTTGGTGGTCTCAGCATGGTGTTATTCACTATAGTTTTCTCCGATCTGGTCAAGCAATAACGGCAGATGTCTATTGTGCCGAACTCCGAACAATGTTGGCAAAACTAGCAATAAAACAGCCCCGACTCATGAATCGATCTTCACCATATAAGCACGAGAAACCGTTTTGACCCTTCAGGAACTGCAGTTAGAAACCATTCGCCATCCTCGCCGTATTCGCCAGACCTTGCTCCAACGGAATACCATTTTTTTCGTAATTTGGACAATTATATACGTGACAAGAAGTTTTCAAAGGCAGTTTTCAGAGGCAGTACAAAATGCTTTCACACAGTTTATGCAGTCTAGATCCTCAGAGTTCTATCGCAAAGGCATAAATGACCTTCCTATTAGATGGCAGAAATGTATAGATAATAATGGTAACTATTTTGATTAAATAAATTTGTTATAAACTAAAGAAGAAACAATTTAGATTTTCAGTAAAAAACGGCAATTTCATACTTTAACCCATAATATTAGATGGATTTTTTGACTTATTTTGGAATTGTAAGAATCGTGACATAACTGGCCGATGTGGCCGACAAACGAATTTATTATATTGATTTTTATTTGAAGATTATATAAATGTTAGAAATAATATCACAAAGAAATTTATGCTTAGATAAAGTAAGAAGGGTTACTGCCGCACTGAGAGACGTCAAATAACGTTAGCGAGTACTTAACGTCAAAAAATGACAATTCAAAACTAGTCACTATTCTTGCCGGGTCTATGGTCTAGATTTGAATGAAAATTTTTGACATTAAATGCTCATTAAAGTTAATTGACGTCTTTGAGTGCGGCAGTTAGAAAAGTAAAATTATGGTCTTGATGCGGGAATCAAACCCGCGTCCTTTGCATTCCGGGCAGATGCCTATACCACTCGGCCAACCAAGACGTTTTGGCAATTGTATTCTGGTTTGCCATCACGACATGGCATCTTTTTAGTAAATTATATCATTGTTAATTATATAATCTTTTATTGGTTACGTTAGGTAAGAATTGTGATCAGTTTTAAAAACCTTGGTTTTCTTGAACGTCGAACAATAATAAAAACAAGTTGTAAGTTATTATGTTAAGTAAAATATCCACTCTCCATCCACCTTTTGATTCATAGCTGAATGATAAATTATGATGGCTAAATTATGTCTACCGATATGAATGGAAGAGGATACATACTACGCCGACCCCAGATAGACTGGGGACAAAACAGATAGAAGAAGTCTTTAAGAAAACTAACCTTAGGACAATAATAAAAAAGATCTCTATTAAAAGCCTCAATTATATACAATCCAACTAATACACTCTCCAAAAGATAACGCTGCTTATGAGCACGGTGCTTTGTTATCAGTTGTTGTCAGAAATTTATCAATTGTATTATCTGGCCTCGTCAATTTACTAATCTTTGAGCATCTTTTTTAATATTCACCCGGGTGTTTGTAATCCGATTGTGTTATATGGACGATTTGTTACAATGTTGAAAAAAAAACATGTTTTTTTGTTGTACAATTGTGTGGCATTGCTGTATGGTGACGGCAGAGCAGAATACAATTGTGATATCTCTCACGTGGGTGTCGTACAAAGGGTAAAGACGGCGATGAGTAATAAGCAGCAGCGTTCCTCATATACCATCTAGTAATATGTATTAAGTATCATGGACTGCGATTTACGTGCCCGGTAGATGGCAATAGGCTCGCCACCTATTATATGGTGGTACCTAACTTAACTGGCGAAAAATGGGTGTTTAATGCACCTCCACCATGGGGATATAGACATGTCATGATTTATGTATGTGTTTGTGACGTTCAAGACTTCATCCAATTGTATAATAATGATGATAATGTCATAAAGTCAAAATATTTGTACCTAAAGTGTATTTTTTGGCGACATCATTACTACGAGCAAAATACTTCAATACTTTAAAGTGAATCCCGTAAACTTCACGTATACGCTATTACGTCGATAGTGGGTAAGTACTTGTGTTGTGTTGTGAATAGAGGCAGACGAAGTTTCAAATGGATCCAGCAATATAGCGCCGCAGGGGAATTCGACGACGACCCAAGCCAAGCCTAGTCCACGGACAATCCAATCCGACTCCGCAGTACAAAAAGATACGGAATCTCGCAAAGTGGTCGATTTCCCGGGACATTACAAGAAATGGAATGCAGGCTAACACTTTCTCAGCCCGTAGGTAACTGAACTACATACACAAATCACGCCTACATCCCCGAAGGGGTAGGCAGAGGTGAACTAACCCACGTTTCGCCAATTAGGTTAGATCCCACGTAATAGGTCACGAGTAAGGCACGGAAATCGCAGTACATCGCAAGGTGGCATTAGAGGAACGCTGCTGCCCATTCCTCATCACTGATTTATCCTTAGTCGCCTTGTACGACACCCACGGGAGAGATTTGGGGTGGTGACAATTGTATTCTACTCTGCCGTCACCACACGGCCAACGATAGAAAATGGAGATACATAAAGTAGGTAACGACTTGAATCGCCCCTTGGATAAACATATTTATTATAAAAGAGTCCGCAACTAAAAACTCCTTGAAAATTTCGAAGAATTGTTTTACACCTTTTATAAATCCATCCTCTAATGGTTCAAGGTCTCTGTGGTCCTGTGGTATTATAATTTGTGTATTGTGTGTTTTTTTATAAAATACTACAATAACATTACTGTACTGAGATACATAGCTCACTATCGACTATTTTCTGGACTCGATAGTAACAATCGAGATCCAACAGTCCGATGTGTGTTTAATTTTTTAATCCAAAAAATCTAATATTCTTAATGTTATTGTAGGAAGTCATTTAGCATTTTTAATAATCCATAATCCAGAAATCACTCCTTTTTACCCGCAAAGGGGTAGGCAGAGGTGAATTAACACCCACGATTTGCCAATAAGTTTGGTTTAAATAAATAACAGTTCTTTGTTGTACGTGAGTGCAAAGTTGTTTTTTAACCGCGTGCTCAATTTTAATTATAGCGAGGGAATCAAAAGAGCACAAGGTGAAAAATCTTTGCGCTCGAGTGCAACACGTAACTTTTCATCCCCCCCAACGAGTAATTGCAAAATACACAAAAAAAAAATACAATCACAGTTTCTGTTTTCACCCAGAAACTTCCACAACACCCTCCCATTAACCCAAACACACTCTCAACACCCACCCAGAAACACCCACAACATTCACACCCATCCACTCAGACACACCCAAAAAACACCCATTCACCCAGAAACACCCACAAAACACCCATTCAACCAGAAACACCTAAAAAACACCTATTTACCCAGAAACACCCAAAAACACCCATTCACCCAGAAACACACACAAAACACTCATTCACCCAGAAATACCCACAAAACACCCATTCACCCAGAAACACCCACAAAACACCGATTAACCCAGAAACACCCACAAAACACCCATTCACCCAGAAAATTCAAATTTACTTTAACCTCTAGGGGATAAAAACGGCTTTTGCACTCAGATATCGAAGAGCAAAAACGCTTTTTCCGAGATGGTGGGATGAAAAATAAATTTTAGGGCGCATGTAATAGGTGGCGAGCTATCTATCGAGCACGTTAATCGCAATATACTATAATGTAAGAGGAATGATGCTGTCTTTAACTTAGGGCTCTTTAGTCAACACACCTGCGGCAGAGATGGGGGTGGTGACAATTGTATTCTGCTCTGCCGTTACCACACGGCACTATTTTATTTTGTTATTATTTTAACAATAACATAATAATATTGACATCATTGTATAACTGTAGGTAGGTATATTGAGCCTAAGGTTATCCAAATATATTAGTAATGAACATGATGTAGGTAGACGATGATTCATTTAAGGGTTAGTGGGGGGTCTATTGCCTATCCGAATTCTATTCTATATTGTGCTCGAAAGTCACCCACACCACACCGTCACAGGGAAGCTATGTACGTATTTCTATTAGCACTAATTAAGACGCTCTGAACCAATACAAATAACACCTTATGACATTGAACAAAGACGTTGTTTTCCTATTCTATAGGTTCACTGATATAGTTCGCAGTAGGAGCCGAAATTGTCGTCAAGTTACTTATTAACAAAGAACATTATTTTTCTTTGCGTGTTAGCGCATTGAAGGGCTAGTTGGCCCGCGATTGCGTAAGTTAAGTAAGGTTAATAAAGGCCGTTCATTGGATGGGTGACCAAAAAGTAGCACCAGGGGTACCTAAAAGTTTACTAAGTGATCTTTGAACCGAATGGTTGTAGTATATAGTAGTTTATATTTTATCTAATGGCACTGTGCCAGGCAGGTGGATTCTCCCAATTTTTTTCGACCAATGGGAAGGCCTAGTGAGGATTTACGTTCTTTAGCCTCTTGATGATGAGGATAGGAAGAAGTCCCTGCCCTTTTCTTACTAGTTATTATAATAATAATGTGGGATAAACTTATGTCTGAATTTTTTAAATTGTATTTTATTTTTTATTTAGGGTATTTGACACTTTTGCGTTGTTACTAAATTGTCAGATAGCCGTGTGTTGATGGCAGTGCAGAAAACAATTGTCACCACACCTGGCCTCACTTCTAGTCGTCGTACGATTTACGTGCCTGATAGATAGCAATAGGCCCGCCTGCTATTACACGTTGCTAACATAATTGGCGAAATATCGGTGCTAATACACCTCTATCGGGGATAAATCGGCATGATTTGTGTATGTACTATGTACCTATTAAAACATGCCATATTTTTGCTATGTGGTAACGGCGGAGTAGAATACAATTGTCACCACCCCAAATATCTCTCGTGGATGTCGTATAAGGCGACTAAGTATAAATATGTGATAAGGAATGGGCAGCAGCGTTCCTCTTATACCACCTAGCAATGTACTGCGACTTTTGTGCCCGATAAATGGCAATAGGCTCGCCACCTATTACATGGGACCTAATAATTGGCGAAACGTGGGTGCTAGTTCACCTCTGCCTACCCTTTCGGGGATATAGGCGTGATTTATGTATGTATGTATATTTTTGCTATTACAACTACATCATCATCCCCAGCCTTTTTAACGTCCCCATTGCTGGGGCACATACCTTACCTATGGATGGAAGAATATAGGGAGAATTGGCCATAACCCACAACGCTAGCCCAGTGCGGGTTAGTGGGTATTAATGTGCCTTCCGAAGCACGGAGGAACTCGAGATAATAAATTTTTGATCATCCATCCAATGACCGGCCTCAGCGAACATTGCTTGGTATACGCAATCGCAGGTCGAACGCGCTATGCCACCGCGCTAGCGAGCTCCTTACAATTACAAGGAGCATACAATCGATGACCTTCCGCAAAATGACCAGTCACCTCTTCACTTTGACATTCTCATAAAAAGCAGCCCAGTAAAGCAGACTTTACGCAATAATCGATACGGCAAGCCATCTCGATGATGCCCTTAACCGTGAATGGACAATCGGAGAATACTAATCAAGTGCTTGCTTAGACCAACGTTTCAATGGGCCTCGGAGACGGTCAAGCGTCTTCGCATTAATCACGTAGATTTTAGCTTGCTTCAAACAATTTGATCGTTTACAACGCTTGATGAGATTTTAAATGTTTGTATAGTCTATGACGTCAAACAATGACAATTAAAAACTAGTCGCCATTCTTGCCGGGTCTTGATTTGAATAAACATTTTTGACATTAAATACTTATTAAAGTAAATTGACGTCTCTGAGTGCGGCAGTTAATCACACTGTTTTAACTGCACAACAGAAAATCTACGAGTTAGACGCGAAGCCGCTCGACCGTCTCCGAGGCCCTTAACAAGGAAAGAGAGATGTCATAAACTGTTCGAGTTGCCAGGCGCTAATAATTCAATTTCACCTCGTAACGAGTACGAAGCATCCTTAAAACTTTACGGCTCGAAGGATGCACGCTCCGATGAGAGTAGTGCGTTTCTATTTGTGTCCTCTTCGCTTAGTTAATTCTTAACTTGGTGGCACTTGGAAAATTGTCGCCTAATGATTGTGCATTTGCACATTCGTTTCGTTGGGCAATTAAATGTATACTAATATTATTAAGCTGTAGAGTTTGTTTGTTTGTTTGAATGCGTTATTCTCAGAATCTACTTACTCAAATTGAAAAAAAAATGTTTGTGTTGGATAGTCCATTTATCGAAGAAGGCTATATAAAGACCGGCATCGACGCGAGCGAAGCCGCGGGCGAGTACAAGTTAAACATAAGTACTAGAGAAATAATTGTAAAACATTTTCTTCTCGATTTCTTATCTCATATTTTTATTCTAAGCCAGTCACTCTAAAAGCTTTTACGATATCCGTTATGTCTTACTGTTTCGATGTCTCCTTCAATCTCCTCCGCTTCTGATAAAGACTTTACAAATGCACAACCAAATCTGTTTAGAATCAATTACCCTGAGCTGAATGAAAGAGGACAGACGACAGAGACGAGAGGCTTACGGGAAGCTGCGCGATTAAAAAATCACAAAAAAGAAAAATTTATGCAAACTGAACGATGGTAACCATATTAAGTGATGCGTGAAATCGAAATGAAAACTTTATTATTTTAATTTAAAGTTATGTTTACCTATTTGATTTTAATTTTAACATTATATAAATGTTAGAAAAATAGTGTCTTGGGTGGCCGAGCGGTCAGGCACCTGCCCGGATAGCAGCGGACGCGGGTTCGATTCCCGCCTCAAGATCATAATTTTTCGAAATTCTTTTTCTAACCACTAAAATCTTTATGTTTACCTTTTTGTGTGTACGGTCAAAGGCACTTCAGACTAGCCAAAACTGACAAATTTCTTCATAGGAATGTCATCCATAACTTGTACGTAGTAAAGAACAAAATCAATTGTGATCATTTGACATTTTGTAGTAGCCTGACGCGCTGTTGTGGTTACAATTTCCGTATAATTCTTTGCATGTTGTGTGTCTTGTTTACGATTATTTTTATTTTTATCGGCCTGTTTCACAATCGACAAGTGAGTTCGAAGTAGCTTTCTTTGAAGTTCAATTGACATATATTTCATATTACAACTGTCAAATGATCTGCGAAGTAAGCTACTTCGAACTTACTTTTCGATTGTGAAACAGGTTAGTCTTGCGTTGTATTGAGCTACCTGTTGGTGTCCTTTATAAATAATTAAATAACCCTTTCGCAGGAATTCGTACCGGATGTAAAATTAATTCAAGCATCGGAAAACAAAGCAAAATAGCATAACGGTCTCCGTGTAATTCGTCATTTAAGCCATAAACAGTTACCTACGCGGGTTCCTTACGACTTAAGTGCTTTCAATAAAACGAACACGAAAAAAGGTTTCCAAGTTTTTACTATTCAAGTAGCGTTTTCCATAAAAAGTTTCAAGAATTCAATTTCAATTGGAAACTTGTTTCATTATGTTAATCTGGTTAATTTTCTTTCAAAATACTTAATGACTTCACAAGTTTTTACATCGGTGCTCTCTTCCGTCTGTTGTGTAGGTCGTGCCTCTTCTATAAACAAGTCATTCAGCGGTATGACTACAAGTCTAAAATACAACGAAAAACTTATAGATATTACTATTATCTTCATACAGACTGACTAGACAAAGAACTAAGAAAAGTCGAACGTTCGAGAACGTCGAGGTTCTAATTAGTATTAGAAAGTGTTCAAAAACTGATGAAACGATCCTTAATTTTGTTTTCAATAGATGTACAAAACAAAAGAGGGGATATCACAAAAGGTTCCAGATAATTATGTCTATGTTAACCAACTAACAAGAAAATAAAAGGACCATTTAGACTAGAAGGGGAGAAACTTTTCAAGTCTGTTTCATTAACGGCAATGTGTACAAAATGAAGATCGGTAATGACGGCTCGGACAAGGGCGATGCTCAGACGGACATCTTCAAAAGATATTTAGACAATAACCCCAGCAAATTGTACACATATATAGTAATAAACATTTACAACAACAAAATCTATTCTGTTATAAATAGTTAGACCTCAAATAAAACGTAACCACCTGTTACTTTCATGTAGAACAAGCAATGTGCGTAGATAACACATAAAACCGATACATGAGAAGGGACAATTATGTCAATCACATGATTAAAATTGAACGTAAAAGGACGTCTTTTGTATCGTTATCCAGGCTGTCTTTCTGATCTTCTAGAATTGCTTTCGCTCTTATTTCTTTTCAGCTATCGGCTGTATTGTCTAACAATTGCTATGAATTTCGAAGTAAAGGAATATTCTGAAGAAATTAATGTGTTCTTTGATGATAGATAAATAAAGTGCCCGGAAAGAGTGGAGAACGAAGAGAATCTCTAAACAGAATTACTGAAGAATACTACTCACCCACCCATCTTCGTTTGAACGTAAGGGTTCTATGCCTAAGATTACTGTGGACAATATTCATATGCGCAATCGTACCTAACAAGAACATAAAAAAATTATGACTTATGAATTATGACCATTAATGACTCGATTAAAAAATATGATTGAATTGTTTGTATTACACCCCGAATTCAAAATTATTAGAATATCTCCAGAAATAGGACCGATAAAAAGAAAACGTTGAAAACTCTAAGCGCGCGTCAACGCTTCCCACATGCCAGCATAAAGAAACCAAATTACTTTGCAAAATAATGCCTTGTATCTCGGAGTCCAGGATGAGAATATACAAATCAACATTTTTCCAGACGCCCGAGCCTGTACAGGTAAACAATCGACAAATTGAAGTCAAGGGGGTCACTCCGAAGCTGTAGGTAGGTTCCGCCACCGCACCCCACAGAGGGTTCCGTATGAGTCGGGCAGTAGTTTGTCGTCAGGCAGTCAGCGACCAGCGTGAAGCCGGATCCAGACATGTAATGTAATCTAGCGTGTAATGTAGCACGAATTCTACGACTACTACTACTTCTACGACTACTTATGACGGCACTACGAGCATTACAGTAGCTCGTCTGGACGTAGAATTTGTGTTACATTACACAATGGATAACATTACGCTACACTCGTCTGGATTCGTGTTATGTAATCTAATGTGTAATCTAACACGAATTCTACGTTAGGACGGCACTACGAGCATTACAGTAACTCGTCTGGACGTAGAATTTGTGTTACATTACACAATGGATAACATTACGCTACACTCGTCTGGATTCGTGTTATGTAATCTAATGTGTAACACGAATTCTACGTTAGGACGGCAATACGAGCATTACATGTAACCGTCCTACCACAGAATTCGTGTTACAATACACGTTGGATTACATTACACGTTTAACTGGATCTGGCTTAAGCGCTCCCTGCGATTCATCGCAAATTAATTAAGTGGTTCTGGATGAATATATTATAGCTTAAACACCGACTGTACATTAATTTCACAACCTTTAAGGCCATAAGACAAGTCAATAAATATACAGTATTTTTAAAATGTATTTACATTATGCTTATTTAAACAAATCTTGCATATTGACAGTCAAGGAATAATTTCTGTCTGTGAACCGAAATAAATTATAAATAAGTCAATGCATAAAAACATAACAAATGTAAGTCAACTACACATAAAAAATGATAATAAAGGGAACAGGCCCATCGTAAGACATTTTTGAAGTAGGCGTACACATAAATCTTCAATGTAGAAAGTGATTTTGAAAAGATAATAGACAATGTTAGGTACATACCGAAGAGACCAGATTATCATTATTAGCCAAACCGAATGAACGTAAAACTTTAAGCCCAACGAAACAGTAAATCCTTCTAATATTTTAAATGGAAAGTTCTCGGCCACGCTTCGCTGATTAAGTGTACAGAATTCGGACCACAGAGACCTTGAAACATTCGAGGATGGATTTATAAACGGTGTAAAACAATTCTTCGAAATTTTCAAGGAGTTTTTAGTTGCGGACTCTTTTATAATAAATATGTTTATCCAAGGGGCGATTCAAGTCGTTACCTACTTTATGTATCTCCATTTTCTATCGTTGGCCGTGTGGTGACGGCAGAGCAGAATACAATTGTCTCCACCCCCATCTCTCGCGAGCGGGTTGTACAAGGCGATTAAAGGTAAAGACAGTGATGGGTACATAACTAACGGCATAAGCATTCCTTTTATGCTGCGATTTATGTGACTATAGATGGCAATAGGCTCGGCACCTATTAAATGGGACCTACCTAACTTCATTAGCAAAAGGTGGGTGTTAATTCACCTCTGCCTACCCCTTCCAGGAATTTATATATGTACATTTTCTATCGACTGTATTGTCTATTTTTATATCGCTAGTTTGTACTCGGAGAATTTTCCGTAAGGCATTAAATTTCCGTTTTTGCCGCATCAATGCAGTATTCTCTAAGGAGTGTGTGTGTGTCCGACGGGCATAAAAGCTAAAGGAAATTCTAGAGCGGTATAGCAAAAGCCATTCATGTTCTCTAGTCGCATCGCATTTTTAACTTGCGTGGATATATTGATTTTATCCCAAAAGTTTAGAATAATTTGCCGGAAGTTGACTTTATAATATGAAGACATAAAATATTATGTCATTTTCAGACTCGAAATGTCAGGATAATTTCATAAATATGTTAACATCACCAATACACGCTAGTTAAATTCGTTAGATAAGTAGTTCCTTTCAAAATTCACTATGCACAGACCTCAAATAATTTGAGTGCAGGGTAGAGAGAAGACGAAAGCTATATAGGCAGTGAAAAAGAAAAATTAAGTAATCTATATCGATTCACAATGTTTACTTTGCACGTTAGCATAATTGCTTTTATTAATCAATTAGTATAGGATACTATGTCACCGCATAAAAGCGACACTGAAACATCACTCATTTAACACAAGAGAGACCCAACTCAAAAAATACTTAGAAACATTGTGTTCTAAACTGATGACGATAAGACTTATTGTTGCAAGAGTGCAATTTTGAGTTGTATCTCTTTTGTTTTTAAGAAGCGATTATAGTCTGGTGCGGTCATTAATCATACCGAACAACAAAAGCGGGTTGGGACGGGGAGGGGGCGAGCTAGTACGTATGGTAGTGGTCAAACAAATTAAGGTAGTTCTCAAATTCCTATGGAAAAAAGACAATTTCTAATTCAAGTTTTTTATTACTGTCCGCGAAATATTATCACGAGTACTTTGGTCACTTAATTTTAGAAAGTTGAGCTTACCTATTGAACAAATAAAGATTTTACCCCATTTATTTCTATAGTTAAGAAAGTCAGCGACATTCATTCCTTTTTTTACAATTAGGTAGGCAGTCCTATTTAGCTGTCGATTGATTTGCCGTGTTCGTGCCGTATCTTTCGCGTGTAAGGGTCAAACCAGATCAGACTGAATTTACAACGCCGATGTTCCGCTGCGAAACGTTGGAACACAATATTCCGAGTCCCCACCTGTTAGAGCCAAGCCACATTAAACTTAATTTGAGACAGCGATCGAATTTTTGCGGCCGATAGTTTTGACAAATTAGATTCTTCTGTATGTCAAATGGGCACAGTGTGAAGGAAATATGTGGTGTGTAACGAAAGATCGGCGAATTCAGTCTGTTCTGGCTTGGCCGTTAGAGAAAGGTACGTTTAACAATCTGGGACTTCAGGACTTGCGACCTGTGTTTGGGTATAGTCTTAAAGGGGCTTTTAAATGAGCGTTAACGCTCACCTCCACTCTGTATATCCATAAAATTTTATACAAACTTACTGATGTGGCTTTAGATACTTGTTGGAATACACATACAGGTACTTGTTTATGACTTTGTTCTACATACATACATAAATCACGCCTATATCCCCGAAGGGGTAGGCAGAGGTGAACTAGCACCCACGTTTCGCCAATTATGTGGATCCCATGTGTGGCGAGTGGCGAGTCTATTGCCATTTATCGGGCACAAAAGTCGCAGTACTATTGCTAGGTGGTATAAGAGGAACGCTGCTGCCCATTCCTCATCACTGATTTATCCTTAGTCGCCTTGTACGACACCCACGGGGGAGATTTGGGGTGGTGACAATTGTATTCTACTCTGCCGTCACCATGCGGCTAACTTTGTTCTACAAAGTCATAAAAAAAGGTTTTGAGATTCCGCTTTATGGTTAGTTGATTAATTAGATCTACACTATTGTTAATTTTAAAGAAAAAAGCAATGTATTCTCCAATATTATTTTCATTTTCATGAATCTTTAATGTATCTCTTGTCAACTTCTATTCGAGTAATTATCTTGATGCTTTAGAAAATAAAGCAAAATCTAATTTTATTCTTAAACCTCTCCTAAAGCGTTTATTTTCTTATTAATAGGTTGTTAAAAGCACCGTCGATCTGATAAAAAACAAAAGTGAAATAACATTAAATTCACAGGAAAATCTAATTTGGTTCTTAGAAGATAACGTGAAACATAAAGCTGTAAAGAAAATGACGTTTAAATCATTTATAAGATAAGTAATGTTAAAGGGATAAGGGTGAATCTGAATACATAATATTAAAAACACTTCCATCTGAGAGCACGAGCAAAGAAAATGAGGTTCAACATCATTTATTAGATAAGTGATCTTAAAGGGAAAAAGATGAATCTGAATACTTAATATTAAAAACACTTCCATCTGAGAGAGCACACCTACGCGCGAAAACCCTTAATGAAAACAAAAGCGATTACTCAGAAATCGGAACGCATTATCCGATCATGCATTAAGCTAGTGTTTAATTACAGAAAATCTATAGAGGAGGGGTCGTCGCCGATGTCATGTGGGCGTACATCATAGCAGCGGCACGGGGCGACTCGCGCCATTCAATTCACCAACGTAGCTCATCCGCTAACGCCTCTGAAGACCATTTATACTCGTAAGTGGTATCCTATTACACCTATTATTTGGACACATAGGATAAAAAGTATGGATGTTTTAGAAGGACGAAGACTTTCAGAATTTTACTTATCTCGATATTCTGCTTCACTCATTAAGTTTATTTTAATTTCCTAATTAGCTGTAAATAATTATATGTTTTTAAATATTATATCCCTTTTAACGACATTTTTCTGACTTCTTTTAGATGGCCGGTCTAAGAATTTAGATGGCCGTTCAAAAATAATACTATTTAATTTTTTATTTATTTTTATTTATATAAGTCAGATACAACTGTTCACCACTAGCGTTAACATAGCGTCGTCAAGTAGGGTTTTTGCGAAAATATTTTTTTTCGTATCATTGGAAGGATTTCTTGTGCCCCATGCATACACGTAAGTGCATGCATGGTGGAAAGAATTAGACACAAATCGGATCAAAGCATTTTGACCATTGTATTTCAAGTTGCACCTTTATGACCTCAAGAAAAGCAAGTTCTTCTGATATCCCCAATTAATAACTTCATTATGTTCGATATTTTCGGTAATGCATTTCTCTCTTGAACAAAAACAAGACAAAAAACAATAATCTCCAAAAAGTCCGAATAAGGTAAACAACAACCAAGAGCCTATCCCAATTTATCCACTTCATTCATTGACAAACAGCGTAGGAAGATGGCTTAATTCATATCAAATGCATGTTTACATGATGTGAAATAAGAGTGACATTAAAAAGGCACCTGAATATTTTAAATAAATCTCGTCTCTCGGCAAAGTTTCATCGAGGCGCCAGTCTCGTCTCGGCACCGCTTCAGGTAACGTCGACTTTTACTGTGTAGATATTTTCACTTTGACTAAAATGTGTGTTAGAATTTTCTGTCTTCTGACAAGAGTTGAACATCTCATATTTTATGCATTACTTTAGAAGCGGATTACTGTTTTCAATTAGTTTACTGATTATAGAATGAAGTTGTTTAAAGATTATAATATTATCATAACTTTTGTTTTTATTTTAAACCAACTTCACAAAATGAAAAGGTTCTCAAATTCATCTGTATTTTTTTATTTTATTCGAATTAAAATTGAATATAACTTTTTTTTTTTCAAAATATCTTCGACTCTTTTTCGAATGCAACTTATGCAAATAGTTTGTTGTTCTAATGCCAACTATGACAGTTCCTAATAACCATTTTGATTACAGGTACCGTGATGGTAAGGTGTTTACACTAACCAATTCAACCGCACCAGTACCGGGCCCATCTGGATTAAGCTCACAGAACATGCCAAATAGCAGACGCTACGAATATGAGAAAAGATCATTCTCCACTGGTGCACTTCACACTATGGAGTTGGAGAGAAACATTGATGATATTATTGACACCTTTGATGAGGTAAGTCAGGTAGACGATTATTTTCCAATTATAAACAGTGTCAATTTTAAACGAAATTATAATGGGGTCACAATACGATCAAACAGCTTGGCGTCAAGCCCATTGATTTTCTGTGTTTCTGTGGCTTGGTCAAACAAATCAAACAGCTGTTTGATTTTAGAGCATTTTGTTTCTTAGACTAAACTTCCAAATAATAAGCTCTAAAATGCTTGACTTAAGCATCAAACATACATTTGCCGACAGCCAAAATGATTGAAGTAATCTAAAATCTACGTGGTTGACCGCCTCGGAACCCCTTTAAGAAGCTCGATGGAGCAGTGATTTCACGCTCAGTCTGTGATTGCGTGAACGAAGCAAAGGGTAGTGATAGTATGAATGACCGATAATATATTATCTCGAGTTCCTCCATGCTTCGGAGGGCAGGTTAAGCCGTTGGTCCCGTTGCATGTGCAGTCGTCGCAATACCGACCAATCTGCACTGGGCTAGCGTTGGTTAGAATTTTCTCCATATTCTTTAATCAGTCCACACATCAGGGACATGGAGGGGCTAGTGAAGGCACTAGTGCATACATACATACTTATATAAATCACGCCTATGTCCTCGAAAGGGTAGGCAGTGATGAATCAACACCCACGTAGCGCCAATAGTTCGCATGTAATTTTAGAAATATAATATTTTCACACCCGTTAACGTTTTCATACACAGAAAATGTTCACAGATTATATATTTTTAAAATTTTATTAATCTACAAGATCCCACTGCTGGGGTAAGGCCTTTATTTTAATAAATACGAATTTCTTTATGAAAATTTCTTAACATCTGAATTCGGCTTATGGTTAGAACTAAGAGAACAATAAGGCGAAAGCAGAGCGAGCAAGGCGAATGTGCTGCGGCCGGCGAATTCAAAGAAAATTTGAACATTCTGTGATGTAGGGAAAACAGACTTAAGAGGGTATATCGTCGAAAACGGGTATTCGCAAGTAATGATAACATTTTAAATACTGATATTTTGCATATTTATTGTCTGTGCTTAGATGTAATAGGTGAAAATGTAATAGGTGACCTATGTAGATTTTTACGGCTGGCCTAATGCAAAATAGTGTGGTGAATAAGTTAGATCCGCTTACCACACATGCGAACATTAGCGACTTAACTGGACCGGAAATATTTAAAAATACTCCATGTATACCAAAATTCAATAAAAACAAGTACTTCCATTCCATATTCCAATTCCAATCAAAACTTATATGAAAATAATTACAAACACTTATTAACATTTAATTTTGTTTTTTTGTGTAAGTATAAGTATGTTTTTTTGTTTATATTAAATGATAACTAATATTACTTTTCTAATAAAACCAGTGTAAGTTAAAGGAAATAAATTTTAGTTAATTGATTTTTATTTGAACATCGATTAGCGAAAACCGTTCTTGCCTCCAAGTGACTAAATTAAAAGCATCATCATCACTAAAGGGTATTTTTAGCAACGCCTTCATTTTGCAAGATCAGCGAGAGACGCCCACTGTTGGGCATAGGCCTCCTCCAAGGATCTCCTAACGGACCGATCTTGCGCTGCCTGCTAATTAAGTTTAAAGATACAAATGTAAAAAGGAGGGTTGCGTGAAAGGCTCGCAATTCAGCAATCAAATTCGATACCACCATGTCATGTCCTCTTTTATGTCGTGATTGTGATATGACACAATAAAATTTACCGTTGCCCCATTCAACAGGTTAAGGGACGCAGCTTTGCTTGCCATTTCCCGACATACTTACGAACCTTCTGTACAACACTCCCTTGAATAGTAGGGATGGTGACAATTGCGCTTACCATGTTACAAATCCAATTTAATCGCTGGTAACTTTTGCAGACGACCAGTGACCTTCAGTCGGTCCTTTGCGGCTGTTAAATTATTAATTCTATACAGACAAAGATGGTCGCCTGACTCATTTATCAACCTTTCCTCAACTGACGACGCGAAAGGAGACCTCTCGCGGCCTGCAAAGAAATCATTTCAGAATTTAATTAACTTAAAACGTTTAGATAGCTAACATCAACAGTGGTAATTGTGATTACACTTCGGAACACGATCAACTTAATACATTAACTTTTAAAGCGGCAATTAGACATATTACGTTCGGCAACGAGTCGGGCAATCAGTATTAACATCGGCACCGAGGCAGGCGCACAAGCAGATACAGGGAAGTCGCTCGGACGACGATTGCCGCTTTGTTCCTAGGGTTGCCTTGAACACGCACTGCCTATCCGTCAATTTCGACCAACCGCTCATTCCCTCCTCGGCCGTGGCCGCAGCCGACGACTCAGGGCGGCTCCCAAATGATAAAAGTGTCCATCTTAATTGAAGACTCGCCGTCTCTCATACCCATTAGTTGTGTTAACTAAATTCCTTTAATTGGAGTTCGTGCTAACTCTGTATCGTGACCCAACCTTCTAACAATTACCCCGATACTGATCTCTGCTATTTTACGACAAGTCTTAATGACTCCATTTATTTCCAAGTCTTGCTGTGATGGGGTACAGTGAAATAGCAAATTAAATACGGGCGAGCACGGCGCGGACGTATCTGCTATCGCGTGTGCGAAACATAACATGAGTCCTGTGTACACTATCCATAAAATTGGCCTGAACAGCGTTGGCTCGGTGAGTGTGTTTGTGCTGTTGGCCACGTGCTTGTAAGAGTTTGTTGAGTGTCCTTTTTCAATTTGGATTGCCATTCACTGCGCTATGAAGGTAAATTATTCTGAATTCATTTTTTACTTTATGTTAGTAACAGTTATGCAATTATTTTTATGTACTGAAAATTAGAAACTTGATAAATTACTAAGCGGTTGAAAGCCTAGGGTTACGGCTTTTAAGTCATTTGAATGTTTTAACATTAAATGAAAAATTTCTCATAGGTTATTCTTCTGAAGCGATGAAACGGAAAATGTGAGGAATGATTAATGTTGACAGTTCCGCTTTCATTTTACAACCACTAAACGTACCCGGCTACCTACTGCAAACCACTTTATAGGGTACCTACTCAGATGACGCATGTATGACAAAAGAATACTCGAACGCGTTGGATCTTAATCACGTATTCTAAAGACCTACAGATTTATTCGTAAAATAAATTTAATACGACTAACTCCGCTTAAATATTTTACATGATTGAAAATTAATTAATACTACAAAGTAAGTAGAACGACGCTAATGATGCCATTGATCGCCCGAATATCATTTCGTCCATAGTATATTAATTGGCTCTACCCGGTGCAATTAGCAATGAAAGTGACAAACACGACCCAATAATTACAGAGGAACGGGGACCAGCGTTCATAATGATAAACTGTGTACAAACAGTTGAAGGGTAACTGACCATAGCTGACGCCACGTGTCCATCTCATCAGATACCTAATGAGCCATTCTTAAAACAAACGGCGTACCAAAAGCAGTAGATCATAATTTTATAACTGTCGCCAAAAGGGATTGACAATATGACGTCACAGATAAATTTGCATTTAAAGAACTCTGTAGAGTTGGTTGGTAGCGAGTGTCTATAGCGAGGGATGGTGGTATAGACGGTGAGATTGGGGCCAACCCACTTTTGCAGCTTGTAGTAGACAAATAACAGAATAATTTGTTTAATATATTGATTTGTCGCGGCCAGATTTTAGAATTCATTGATTCATGATGTGCCCGACCATTTCATGAAATGGTTGCATTTAGGCTTACCATACCCCTAGGCTATAAGACCAAAGTAACGTTTGCCGGATCAGATCGGATTGCCGGTCCAAGAATTCAGTCGTCAAAATTGTTCATTTATATCTGGGGTAGGTATCTTATTGTTAGAAGCGATCCTGACTACTATTACAAAGTTCTCTATGAAATTTCGAGATGTGATGACATACGCCATTTCAAATATCTTTTCAGCGATATGAATAATCACTGACACTTCTTCGACGAGCTCATAAAAAGTCTAGTGCACTGCATTGTGTTATTAGAGTCTTCTATGCTGGCCTGGGAGCAATCAAATAACGTAGAACGAGCTAGCCCCGACTCATTCCATGGGTATCGTAAAAGTCGACTAAGGAAGATTGCCCGGTGTAGACCAATAAGCACCTTGGGGCACCCGAAAGCCGAAGGGCAAACCACCAACAACAGCATACCCAAAGAGGGTTGGTGTGTCAGGCAGGCGCACGGCTGTAAAACCTAAGCCAAAACCATCCAATCACTCTCTCCGTTCATCGGTCTCTCGACATGGTCCGTTCCGTCTCATTTCTATACATTGATTCATCACTAGCACCTTTACGGCGTGATTGATGATATGAATCAAAAGGGAGTGGGTGACTTGATGACGTCTGACCGATATGAATGGAACATGAAACATACTGCGCCGATCCCAGATAGACTGGGAACAGGGCCGGGAGAAGAAGTGTTAGTTGGACATCACTCATCATGATCCTACCCAAAAAAAAAACCAGATTACTTATAAATTTCGCAATGTCTGTTTTGGGTAGAAATTAACAAATAATTACAAACATACATAAATCATGCATATTTTTCCCCAAAGGGGTCGACAGAAGTGTAAAAAATTAATTAATTTTGTTTCTGATATTGTGGTAGGTACGTTTCGTTTAACTCCATCCAGTTAGCTTGAGAAAGATTAGAACTTTTATTGAACATTAATGTAACTTCCGCATTCTACTTTGCCAAACAATGCTAGTTCCACTATTGGAGGTCGCCGAATATCGTATTTCTATAAAACACCTAAACAGTCTATACACGTTTAAAGCCTGCTTAAAATTCTGGCCACATCTTTAAATTGACACTTACACACTCCTTATAAATGCGTGTGCAATTCTGACTCATATAAAAGGTTAGTTTAACTGGTTCCGTAAAATAGGCTCTGTATATAATATGCAAATAGAAGCTTGTAATTAATGTTAATTATTTTCCTTACATTGTAGGTAGGTATGTGTCTCAAACAAATTTTGATATACTAGATATGTCCTGCCTCCCCTGATAGGCCTTACTTATGAATCGAAGAATATTGGGAGAATACATGGTCTGTGTATGAACATGCCTTCCGGAAAACATATTTGTGGCCAATCATCCGATAGCCGATCTTTGTGAACATTGCTTAGTTAAGACAATCGCATGCCGAGTGCTCTAGCCGCTGTGTCATCGATAACAATGCCCCCATAAGCAAAATTCGGCCATTTTTATTATTTTAGATAAAACCGCCTTATAAGTATTAGCAATTGTAAAGCGATAAATTTTAGTACAAAAAGCGAAATTTTTACCCCATAATCAATTAGCCAATTTTAAAAATTTTTGGATATATTGTTTATACCTCGCTGTAATTTCAATATTTTTAATAAGGATTTGCTCCCTAGATTTCCAACTACTGTTGTTTCTGCTTTTCAAATACCTTTCCAACAAGTGATGAATGATAATCGTTGAAAGCTATTTTTATTATTAGATAATATAAGTTCTGAGATGTATTCTTAAGCTATTTTAAGTATTTGGAGATCATATAGATTTAAGCGCACATCAAACAGTTTACCGTCAAATTAAATTCCCCATGCCGCATGCCATGCCGTTTTAAAAATTTCGTTAAAATGGCTAATAAAATTTAAAATTGGTCTCACTAGAGGAATCATCTGTATTATAGATGTCATTTTCTGTATAGTGTGTAGACTGACCACGCACTAGTTACTAATATTTGCTTTCTGAACCACAAATAATGTTTTCTAAATTTATGACAATAAATGATTTATAATTATTGTGGGGAATGCAATTTAGAGTTGTATCTCTTATCTTATCATTTATATTTAAGAATTACGAAGACTCTTCATTATGCTCTGCTCCTAAATTATAACAGTCGCAATAAATATGTTGTAAAAGGTAAATGTAATTAATATTTTTTAGATAAGATCGCATTCTAAGTTCGCGTCAAAATAAAAAGGTGGAAAGAATCAGATAGTCTCATGGTTAATGGGAAAACAGTGCATTTTTTATTATCACTAGTTCCCTGTACACGTGACTAGGCTATGCTTTTATAGAGCTATAATATCTTGTTAAGTAGGGCGTCTTATACCAACAGTCATAACTGTCTTTATGGCCACTGAGCTATTACGGCTAGGATATGGAGGAAAGACTATCAAAAGGACCAACGAATTAAATTGAAAATAATATTTCGCTTAGATGGCTTGATATTCTCGTTCATTAGTTTTGGAATTAGATTAAGGCTACGTTGCTGCCCCTACCAGGATTTGAACCCGGGACCTCTTGGCCAATAGCCAGCGATCTGAGCATTATTCGAGCGAACCTGCCGTCAAATTTATGGAGTTATAAGGCCTGTCAGCCTAGGTCCATAAAAATAACTTGAACAGCCACTTATGATACTTCCTTTCTAAAACAAACCTCTTTAATAATATATTTTGTCTTTGATAGGGATACATTGTAGGTCTTAAATATATACAATATAATTATTGTTCAGTCCAGTCAGCCAATCATAGCATGCAAATTTTATATTTATTTGAAATTGAATTATTACTTAATCTGATTCTATTGAATCTAAGTCTCACTAGCAAAAACTCAAGTCTTTTCAAGAACTGTCTGAACTGTGACTGTCGAGAAACCTAATATAGGGCTTGAAGACTTTCCAAAGTCTTTGTCTTCTTTAGAATCCAGCCAATTCTATAAAAGCTGGCCGACCGAAAAATGACCTTGGATTTTATAAGGAAAATTAAACCTTTTCCGAGGCTGATGGGATTCCTTTAGGTAGTCGAGAATCCTCAAGAGAACTCCCGTAAGCAAACAAAAACAGTGTAAGGGCTGTTCTACCAGCAACATAGGCCCCGCAAAAAAATGAAATACCCTTTAAAGTACTACCGTTTGCATAGACCACTCAAAAAAGTGAAGATAGCGCGAAAATTACTCGGAACATCAACACAAGCCAAATATGTCTCTTTAGTACGACTAATAGTCGCCCGCAGCTACGCTCGCGTTAATGTCGGTAATTATATAGCCTTTAGCCTTCCTCAATAAATGGACTGTCTAACAAAAAACGAATTTTTCAATTTGAACCCGTAGTGTCTGAGATTAGCGCGTTTAACCAACCAACCAAACAAACAAACTCCTCAGCTTTTACAATGTTAGTATAGAAACAAGAAACGTGTATTCTAAAATACATCATCAAATTATTGGTGTTACACATTTTTATTTTTGTATTTTATATTAAACTAGTGGTCGCACGCTGCCTCACAAACAAACTCTTCAGTTTTATAATAGTATAGAAGACACATCTAGATTGTTTACATTTTGTTTCAAGCCCAAGTGAATGGGGTATAGTATGAAGATTACTCGAAACACCAACACCGGCCTAGTACTTTACCTTTAGGGTGTTGACAGTGGTGACCCGATTCTGTACTGTTTGGGTATTTGCAGAGTCGCGAGGCGACTTTCACGCGAGCATGCGCGAATTATCCACTAATTGGTGAGTAGTGTTCGAAGCTGTTCTGCTAAGGGCACTTGCAGGCATAAGTGATTGGTTTTTACGTAATCGAAACCGTAAACTTATTGTGGCGACGACGGTTCAAGTTACATCTAAGTAATTGTCAGGTTTCTTAATTTGATAAAGCATTTTGTTATTATTTTTGCCGTGGTGGTGATACTAATAAGAGTTTAAACAGCGATGAGTAATGGGCAGCAGCCTCTCATACCACACCTAGCCATGTAGGGACTGCGAATTACGTGCCCGATTACCTATTACATACATAAATCACGCCTATAGATATCCCCGAAGGGGTAGGCAGAGGTGAACTAGCACCCATGTTTCGCCAACTATGTTAAGTCCCATGTACCAATAGGTGGCGCGCCTATTGCCATTTATCGGACACAATAGTCGCAGTACATTGCTGGGTGATATAAGAGGAACGCTGCTGCCCATTCCTCATCACTGATTTATCCTGATTTATCCTTGATTACCTATTACACCAACTATTACATGAAAACCAGCATAATTGGCGAAACTTGGGTGTTCATTCACCTCTTAAATCGTTCTTACACAGCGCGCTTGGCCTGCGTTTGCGTAAACCAAGCAATTTCGCTATGGCCGGTCATTGGATGGGTGACCAAAAAATAAAATTTATTGTCACGAGTTCCTCCGTGCTTCGGAAGGCACGTTAATCCGTTAGTCCCGGCGTGCCAGCGTGGTGGGTTATGGCCCAATCTCTCTATATTCTTCCATCCATAGGGAAGGCCCGTGCCCCAGCAGTAGGGATATTAAAGGCCTGGTGATGATGATGATGATGATGATCGTTCTGGGATAAATAGGAGTGATTAATGTATGTATGTGATAATACGTTAAGCTAAATTAAAGAAATCCGCCGTGTGGTGACGTCAGAGTAGTATACAATTGTCACCACCCCAAATCTCTCCCGTGGGTGTCGTACAAGGCGACTAAGGATAAATCGGTGATGAGGAATGGGCAGCAGCGTTTCTCTTATACCACCTAGCAATGTACCTACTGCGACTTTTGTGCCCGATAATTGGCAATAGACTCGCCACCACATGGGACCTAACATATTTGGCGTAGCGCGGGTGCTAGTTCACCTCTGCTTACCACTTCGGGGATATAGGCGTTATCTATGTATGTACGAGGGCGGGTCAATAAGTCCGTGACTTTTGGTATAAAACACAGATTTTTTGAAAAATAAATCATTTTATTTTTCAACGTAGTTTCCCTTGAGCTCTATACACGTTGTCCAACGCTTCTCTATTTTTTTTATACCTTCCAAAAAATATGATTTGTCGAGGTTCAAAAATTCAAAAAGTCACGGACTTATTGACCCGCCCTTGTATGTAAAATAAAGAAAATTATCGTATTTATTCAGATTAGCTCACACTATACGGCCTAGCTTCTAAAGTTGGAAGTCCTTGGCTGTAAGTGAATGGCAATAGGTTCGACTCTATCACATAGGACCTAATATTGCCGAAATGTTACACACCTCTGCCTAGACAAAATCCTAAACACAACCTGGCATTATTAGTGAGAGCAAATATTACCGTTTACACTCCAATGAAATGTAAAGCAGCAGGAGGACTGATTACCTTGAGACTTACAAGGAAAATAGTTTTCCTACGAAAGGATTTTCCGGAGGCAAACTCACAGTAGACAGACTTATTGTAAAAAAAAACTCATATTATCATGATAGTCCAGACTGGTCCAGACTAACAAAATTGGGTAGATCTGTTGACGAAAAATCGTTGTTTCGACAATTATCTTTTTCTTTGTAACATTTTTTCTAACATTAATGTTCACTTAAAAATCAAATAATGCATATCTAAATTATTATACTGACCAATATAACCAAAGTAATTTAAAACTCACTTCTTTGGGCTTTCTTTAGGCTTTTACTTAAAAAATATCGAATAAATTAAATTAAATAAAAGTAAACAAAGGGGACATTCAACTTTTATCGAAATGCAGCACTCAGAGAAGTCTATAACGGTAATGAGTACCTACTTAATGTGAAAAAAAAGCTCAATCTAAACTATTCGCTATTCTTACGCGTCTACGGCCTAGATTGATATGAAATATTTTGACATTAAATACTCATTAAAGTTCATTGACGTCTCTGAGTGCGGCAGTAAGTATATTGTATTGTAATGCGTAAAACTAAAACGTCAAGTGCTCGCCTAAACTAACCAATTGCGAGACGGAGAATCTGTATATGAAAATTGACAATTTGTTGTACAGACAACAGCACGTCAGAATGTCTACCACAAAATGTTAAATTTTCTCAGTCGACTTTTGGCTCTACTGCCAACAAGATAAGGTTGACAATCGATTGAAGAACTTTCACAGTTTGGGTAGTTTGAAGAGCCGTTGACTGTACCTTATATATCGCCCCGTACTGTAGACTAATAAGCACCTCGGGGCACCCGAATGGCGGATAGCCGACAACTAAGTAATAACAGCTTCCCAAAGAGGGTTGGTGTCAGACAGGCGACCGGCTGAAAAACGGCCATACATAGCCCGTTCATCGATCTATCTCTATCTCTCGATTAATATTATTTTTAGCTTTTATTTCTATTTTTAGTTTTATTTAGCTTTTACCTACAGCTTCGATCGCGTTGATGTCTTTAAATAAATGCTAATATACTATAAAACATATATATAATATAATTATATGTTATTAAATTATATATTCTATAAAAAAATATTTTTGTTTTGGTTAGTTCATTTATTGAAGAAGGCTATATATGTATAGGCTATATAACAACTGACATTAAGGGCCGGTTTTTTTTTTTAAACTGTTACTAATTGCTAACTGCCGCACTCAGAGACGTCAATTAACTTTAATGAGTATTTAATGTGATGAGTATTTAATGCCATTTTTTGACGTTAAGTATTCATTAACGTTATTTGACGTCTCTGAGTGCGGCAGTAAATATCAGTCTGATATGTAACCATTAGTAACAATTTTAGTTACTAATGTCACTAATGGATAAATATCGGTCTGATATTGTTACTATTTGTTAAATATCAGTGATATTTAAAGATAAGTACCAATTTTAAACAATTGGTTAATAGTTAACTATGCATCAAAAAACCGGCCCTTATTAAGCGAGCGAAGCTAGTGTCACTATTAGAAGAAGCACTAGTGTCAAATGTTATTGATATACATATACACCCCCCACTGAATAGGGACTAATTCAGTTATTCAGGTCTCGTTGCTTCTGAGAAACTGTCCAGTAAACTACTCCGCACCAGTTTGAATGCGTTCGTAGCGTGCATAGTAATTAATGCAATTTGCAACGCTGTACCATTTCATTCGGTTGTCGTGCTCCGCATAACTTCCTTGGCTGTAACTCTTGTCCCTTTGGTTAATTATTATATAAAATAATATAATAATAATAATAATAAATATTTTTACACTCACACCTATCATCTAGCCCAAAGTAAGTAGCCTAAGCACTTGTGTTATGAGACTAGATGACGGACATATTTTAATGTATATAAATGTTGAAAATATACTTCATAAACATATACACAACCATGACTCGGAAACAAACATTTGTGGTCATCACAAAGTTTGCCCCTACCAGGATTCGAACCCGGGACCTCTTGGCCAATACACAGCAATCTGAGCATTCGACCAAGGCGGCCGTCAATATAAATTATTATGTGTTAACAGAGTCTGAGTACATATCTGTTACCTAAAATGTAATCCACCCTCATCCTAAATAATTATAATTATGTCAAAATAATTTTATTCAAATCTAGACCATAGACCTGGCAAAAATGGCGACTGATTTTGAATTGACATTTTTTGACATTTAGTAACTACTCATTATCGTTAATTGACGTCTCTGAGTGCGGCAGTTAGTTGTAATGATGATGATGCTGTTACTTCGGTATATTGAACTTCAACCCCTGTAGCACGGGATGTAGAGAAAAGCCGAGAAAAAACACTGAAGTGGTGGAGAGAAATTTTGTGGACATCCCGTGCTAGGCTTATAGTTCAGTGTTCTATTGCGTCTGTGGCTCAGTTAAAGGGTCAATAAGGTCTTAAGAATTCTGTAGTTTATCTAATAATTGATTTAAAAAAAAGTCTACCTTAAAATGTTAGACATAAAGAACAAAGTCTCTTCAGAAAAATTGATATTGTATGCTAACGTAACGTGGTGGCTATACATAAAGGGGAAAGTGGCCCAAAGGGACATACTGCCTAAAGCGGGTACTTTCGTGTATAAAATTCATAAATAATAGTCGCGTTAGTCTTATTGACCGCTTCCTAAATGTAATATATTAATTGAAATCACCATCTGTCTCTTTGGCTGTATGGAAAATACATATAGGCATTTGCTATAAAAAAAAGTTTTTCCAAAATTTTATTTGTTACACATAAAGCTCCAAAATTCATAATTATATGTTTAATTTAAATAGTAACGACAGAGTAGAATACAATTTTCACCACCCCAAATCTCTCCCGTGGGTTTCGTACACGGCGACTAAGGATAAATCAGTGATGAGGAATGGCCAGCAGCTTTCCTATTATACCATCTAGCAATGTACTGCGACTTTTGTGCCCGATAAATGGCAATAGGCTCGCCACCTATTACATGGGACCTACATAATTGACGACCACGGCTAGTTCACCTCTGCCTACCCCTGTTTTTTTTTTGTTCACCTGTTTTTTTTTAAAGTCGCCGGTAATTGCTCCATATACCTACCCCAGAGTATCCGCTTAAGGCAACATGCCCGTTTTGGGCACCCCTGCCCTACATATTTACCTTAGCGTAGTTAAGCCTACTGTACGAGGCTAAATCTGATCTGAATAAACAACATTCACCAATTCGGTCCAACGGATTCTTATACACATACAAAACAAGCTCCAGACAATTTCGGAATGTGATTGAATTGCTTCATTCACTTAGAGTTTAGTTGGACGATAGTCTGTAGTCTTTGCAGCATATCTATTGAAGGCTGGCACGGAATTATTTCAGGTCCGGCGGCTATGGAAATAAAACACCTCATGTATGGTAGAGGTTAATACTAGGGCGTCTCCAAACGCAGGGCTGCAATAATGGTGCTTCTACACGTGGAAGTAGCTGGAGCGTGTACAGGTGTGAGCTATTTGCGCAAGCAATATGCTCAAGTTAGTTGATCAGTGCATAAAAAATGCGCAGGCTACTTGCGCATGTTACCTGCTTGTGCAGGTACATCCTCGAGTCGCTGAACTCGCTGGAATCGTTTACCTATGCATATAATCTGCGCAAGTGCTTCAACGTGCACAAGCCACTTGCACCGTGTAGAAGCACCATAATGGGAGGACGCAGCGAGCGGTCGGTTCTTAGGCGCACCGGATACCGCTATGGAAAATAATATATAATAAATCATCATAAATAAATATAAAAAATAAATTTATTATATATCATCGTCACTAGCCCTTTAATCTCTATGGATGGAAGAAAAGAGGTAGAATGACCCATAACCCATCACATTGGCCCAGTGCGGATTTGTGAGCGAGCGTGCAAAAGCAAATGGAAACCATTAATAATGTTGATAACCATAAATATGATAAGAAAAGCGTTGTGTATGTTTTAATTAATTGCTTAATCTTAATTTAATTACTATTTTAATTTAAACATTATATAAATGATAGAAAAATGAGTAGATAAAAAACTTACAGAGAATATTGTGGTTAGGGAGACGGCTTTCTTCCCGCAGGGGTAGGCAGATGTTTTAACATCCGTCTCGCCAAGTTCCATATAATAAGAGGCGAGCGGATTGTCACTAATTGGCTGGACGCCGCTTCTCCATTCCTTGTAATAATTTTTATAACTGATGATGATTAAATTAAGGTTAGGATATTTCTGCCTCCACAGGGGGTGAGTGAAGTCAACACGGGCACGAACTGGATGCAGAGGCAGCTGTCACGATTAGCGAACAATGTCCGCTATCGCATCAGTGGTGAAGGCAGAGCCAAGCCGAAGGATTGGTTCCTGGACAAATTCGCGGCGCAAACCTTCACGGACCCAGAAGAGCCTTTGTACCAAGCAAAGAGGTCGAAGCTGCTGTGCGGACTGAAGCTAGCCTTCGACCCTACTCTTCCAGGACATTACCATGTAAGTATTTTGTTATCAACCATCTAGAAAGAAGTAACCGTTTATGCCATAGATCCAAGATGATTATACCCTGAATACAAAACGCTACTCGAATGAGCACTGCTTAAAGCGTTAAGTTAAGTACCTGTCTGAATCTGTATGGAAAAACTTCAATTTTGACAATACTTAAACTTTGAGTAACGTTTCTGTATTTGGGGGAAAGAGGCATATTAATAGTGAAACATAAAGATAGATACACAAAAACAGCTGTTTCGTGACAAGAATAAAGGACTTTAATTCGTCTTAGCATTAATGATAACCACAATTCAACTGAGAATAATATTTCAGATCCGTTATGTTGTTTTACTTCAAAGGTAGAAAAAATTTGGAACACCTGTATATAGTGTTCTGAATATAGCAACCTTTGCAATTCCTTCTTCTGAAATATGACTACAATATGGGTAGTTGTAGTTTTAGCATGATTTCAAACATTACTCAAGTTTTAAAGTCTAACTAAAAACAATAAAGAGCCGTCGTTGATATCGTATCTTCAACATAATTATCAATTTATATGTTTGAGATACAAAATAATTATTTCGATGGCATAAATCCAGCAATTTGGCACCATACTGAAGTGGCATCATATTACCAGTCCGAAAATTAATAGCTGAAACAGATTGTTGTTTAAGCGTTGCTCCTTAAATCTTAACCAATTTTGAAAAAGTATTTGTTACCTCTATTCTTCTTATAAACATTTATACATATTTTGTTTTATTAACTTACATAATTAAAAAATGACAATATTTAGTATCTTATATAGACCAACAACTCCAAGCCATCAAGCTTGAGAGACTGCATTTACTAACAGAATTTAAGCGTTGTGGTACTTTAAAGCTTAAATAATGCACCAAAATGCCAAGTAACGCATCACATGTTAATAAGTAGGCCCAACAGAATAGGTCTTCCACTTACCAAGTTTACGATCAATCTTTGAAATTTACTCTCATCGTATCGGCGATCATTCTTAAAATACTGACGATGTCTATACCTTGAATTTATTAAATTTTATGATGGATGACCATTAATAAGAGTCATTGAAAAATTTCTAAGAATTATGTCAGTATTATAAAAATGGAGGCTGATAGAACAAGCTGTAGGTGTACATAAAATATCCTTAGTCATTGTTGAGCAGTGTACTTATACTACATACATCAATGAATGTTCGTTTGCCGTTTCACAGTGGCTTGCCGTGGTGTCCCTGACAATCTTGTACAACGTTGTCTTTGTGATTGGGCGGGCAGTGTTTTGGGAGCTGGACAACCTAACATCGCTGTGGTTCGTGCTGGACTACTTTTGCGACATGATTTACTTTGTTGACACCGTTGTTCACGTTCACGAAGGTTTGACTCTACTCCTATACCACTAACCTCCGAATACTGAAACGCTATTCAAATTTTGAGCACTGCTTGTAAAGTTAAGTGTAAAATACTTATCAGAATTTGTTCAGAAGCTGGATTCAAACTTTGAGTAGCGTTTCAGTATTCGGCGGTAGGTGTAGCCCAACCGCATTTCCTACTGCATTTTGATTGACTCCTCCTCTGTTTCCAGTCCTGTTTGTGTCAAGTCTTACCCTTTCATTCTCCTCTACTTCTTAGCATTGCTTCATCTACTTCTTTTTCAGTTTATCAACTTTGTTTATGTGTACTTCTTTTTAGTAGGTAAAATCTCTTGAATAAAATATAATGTTTATTTAATTTTGCCTCGTTTAAGTAAAACCAAAATACTACTTCTTTATTTGTGCTTGATCGAATTTCTCCGCTGTTACCTTATTCTGTATTAGCTCTGCATTTTTATGTGTATAATATATATATTTTTTTGTCCATGACTTTATTTTTATTAGCGAATTGTTGTGCTGAGCGAGTATTGTATAGAATATTTATTTCGTCAAATTGTGGTAATCATTCTGCAAATCTACGGTGTCTTGTAATGCATGATGCGAAAATGTATATCGTTGCACTTAGAATGCAAGCTCAGTCTGAACCTTGATGTTGTATCGAATAAATAGGAACATAGCCAAGTTCGTTTTAAATTGAAGTGCCAATACTGCGATTTATCAAGCTGTAACGACTCGTAGTGCCCGCATGCCACGAACGAGAGCACAAATGACACACTCACTGTTCTACGGGGGCTATCGTCTATTGCAATCGATATCTCCCACGACAATGTAAGTTACGGGTATTGCTTTTGAGCGAGCAATACAAATCAACAATTTGACACCCACACGACAAGCGGCGCCGCGCCTTGCGTCATCAAATTTAGCTAACGTGTGTACAAACATTCGACCCTGCCTCGATGCTTTTTCCGCACAAATATTGCGCTGTAGCCGATCCGAATGGACGGACCCTTCATAGACCACATTCATCTCTTTGTAGTGCACTCTGTCGTACAAAATTACAAAAGATTTGCTCTTTTTTAAAAAAGCTTAATTTTCCATTTTCTGTTCTTACAGGTTATCTTGAGCAGGGCCTCATGGTAAAAGATCCGACAATGCTCAGGAGACACTACCTGAAATCGGATTCATGGAGATATGACCTAATTTCGTTGCTACCCACCGATATAGCTTACTACTGGTGGCGACCTGGAAGTTGTGACTCGGTTAGTACCATTAAATTGATAAATTATGGCACTAACCTACAAACGGAAAATCAAGCGGCATCTTTCTTGGTTTTGTACTCAAGTGTCAATATTTGTTCTTTCAGAAACGTTTACCGTGCCCTGTTATTGTGCGACTCAATCGGCTTTTCCGCCTGCCTCGAATGTGGGAGTGGTTCGATCGCACTGAAACTGCAACAAGTTTTCCTAACGCTTTCAGAATATGCAAGGTACGTAAAAATGGTACAAGAAAGATGGAATTTAATTTAATATTCTTTATTATATGGTGACATCAGCCAGACCTTCCTTGTGCAGTTAGTTCTGTTATCGTCTAAATAGTTTTGATTCCAATGAGTAACGACATTTCTATATTACTTATCAGCGCCATCTGGTTATAAAACATGACGTTATGAGTAACATATTTAAGCCATAACAAGCTAGACAAATCACATTGAAGTTTAAATTTTGTCAGTTGGTAAAAGGTCTACTTCATTAATGTATCTTATTGCATTTTGAAAACAAACATGAACTTATCTATGCCGTTAACGTTTCAGGTTGTAATGGCGATTCTCGTGCTTATACATTGGAACGCGTGTCTGTACTTTGCCATTAGCTACGCCATCGGTTTCGGCAGCGACAACTGGGTGTATAACCTAACTGGTGCACGTAACGAAACGCTGGCACACCAATATATTTACAGCTTCTACTGGTCTACTTTGACATTGACCACTATTGGAGAAACACCCCAACCTGAAATTGACGCCGAATATCTGTTTGTAGTAGCTGACTTTTTAGCTGGAGTACTCATATTTGCGACAATCGTTGGTAATATTGGATCCATGATTTCGAATATGAATGTAGCTAGAGTGGAATTCCAAAACAAAATGGACGGCGTCAAGCAGTACATGGCATTCAGGAAAGTTAGCGGTGAATTGGAAGCGAGAGTGATAAGATGGTTCGCGTATACTTGGGCTGAGAGTGGGGCTTTGGATGAAGAAAATGTCCTCTCTTCTCTTCCTGACAAGCTGAAAGCGGAAATTGCTATTAGAGTCCACCTCGACACCTTGAGAAAAGTAAGAATATTCCAAGATTGTGAGCCGGGACTGTTGGAGGCGTTGGTATTGAAGCTACGACTGCAAGTTTTTAGTCCAGGCGATTACATTTGCAGGAAAGGTGACGTGGGCAAAGAGATGTATATAGTTAAGAGAGGCAGACTACAAGTAGTCGCTGATGACGGCAAAACTGTATTGGCAACATTAAGTGCTGGATCTGTATTCGGAGAAGTTAGTGTACTTGAGATCGCTGGTAATCGTACTGGCAACCGTCGAACGGCTAATGTGAGGGCTCTTGGTTATTCCGATCTTTTCTGTTTGGCTAAGCGTGATTTGTGGGAGGCTCTGGCCGATTACCCAGACGCTAGGGCGACACTTACCGAGCGCGGATGTCAACTGCTACGTAAGGTGAGCCTAAATTTTTAACTGCAATATGCATTGCACAAAATTAAATATGATTAAGATCCAACGTTAAGATTTGCTTTAAAACTTCTATCTATTTTTACTCATGGTAAATTTAATAGTACTTATCTATTTAATTTATCATAAGTAACGAGTAACTAACGGTGTAACTTGTAATGTAAAATTGATTTTAGTTTAACCTTTGTGTAATTGAAAATTGCGTTAACATTTTACGGAACACAATTCATAATAAATCATGGAATGGCCTAATTTAGTGGATAATCTCACATACGTACATAATTAATCCAAGAAATCACATGAACATTAACACCCACATTTTGCCAGCTATACTAAGGTCCCATGTAATAGGGGACGAGCTTATGGTCACACCGCACCGGGCATGTTAAATGCATTATTGCTAATCAGTGCACCATGTATGCTGCAGCGCATTCCCCATTATCTATAATCTCACAGGTGTGTATATTTTTAGTCACATTATTCCTGAAATTAAAAGTGGATGAATGAATATATAATTTTTGCCAGAAACAAATAAAAGATAACCAATTTTATACAAATAATAAAGTGAGTTAAAAAAAGAGAACACAATACCTATGTCTCAGGTTTGCGTCTGAGAAGGCAACCAGGTCAGTTAGACTTAAACGCCTGATGCTTGTTTTGACTCACACTAAAAAACGACATTAGAAAATTAAATATTTCTTAAAATAATTTAGTCCTTTTTGATTTACCCTAATAAAACCAAGACCTTAAAACTATTAGATCTCACCCTAACGAGCATCATTTAAAATGGAAGGAGCTCTGAAATTGTAAATAAAACAGCTGTTTCATACAAATTTCAGCTGAATGTATGAAATTAATAGCAGATTTTTTTCTTGATTTATGTCATGCTTCAACATTTTCATGACTATTGTGGAGATTTCCAATTGGTTTTGTGTTTGTTAGTGTTTTACTATAATCAATCATGAGTAATATTATCATGTATTATAAATTTATATTTGTATCGGCAATAAAAGTAACTAGCGTACTTCGATACTAACTTAACATTTCACATACATACCATCACGGTAACCAAACCGCCGGTCACCTCCGCCGACGGGACATGGGGAGCGGTGCACAGATGTCATGACTAAACCCATCGCTAAACCTAGTGCTTTTCTAAAATTTCATCAATTGACTATACTAGAAGTCTAAATAAAAAATAAATCTATTAGAAACCTCTCACTGTAATGATTACAGGACGGATTGCTGGACGAAAATGTGTTTGAAAATGCACAAAAAACTCAAATGAGTCTGGAGGAAACCGTTCATAATCTAGAAATTTCCGTTGAGATATTGCACAACCGATTGCAAGGCCTCCTATCGGATGTGGGCGAAGAGCAAGAGAAAATCAAACAGAGGATCAACAAAGTGGAGGGACGGTCCGTAGCAAACTTATTTTTTTTTAAACTTTGCTTGCATCTAGCCAACCACAGCGCTTGTTCCAATTTGCACCGCAATAATGTTTCATTGTTTTCTGTATTTCCAAATATCATTGGGTAACTAATACGGTATTTTCAGGATGCTGGACATTGACGACGAAGACTCAGACTCTGATGACATTACATCAACGGCAGCGTCCGAGTTGAGAAGTGAAATCGCAAGAGTATGCGATGCCTCTGGCTACAGTGAAATGCAATTGAGCTCCATTCAAGATAACTTCACACTTTTAAGCAATTCCTTGCCAGTGCGAGAAAGAGGTCACTCGATGTGCGTGGAGAGGACGACGGAGGACTTGATCCAACATAAACTAGAGCCTCGCAGTAAATCTTTACGATTGAAACGGATCAGTAGAGATAACCCAAAATAATTTATGTTACATCTATGGAACAATAAAGGCGCATTTTTAAATTAGTCGTGGAAACTATTAAGTCTGGTTTTGAAATTACTTTATAAGTATGACATGCCCGGGAAATAAGATAATGTGCCTAAATAAAATTGTCTCATGGCACAAAATATACATACAGTTCCCACATTAAAAAATTACAGTATTAAAAGTGGAGCAATAATACGCTTCATTTGATGATACTAAATTTTCATTTAGTAGATTTGTGAACAGTCCTTTAGATTCAAAACATTAAAATTGCGTCCCAATATGACTACATTACTACTAACCTGAACCCAGAAATAATCTGTATATTGACGACAGAGTTATATCATCATCGTCGTCGTCTTACTAATCTCTTCCCAGTTTAATGTATTTTTCCTCCTCCATTCATATCGGTCAGCCGTCATAAAATCATGTACTCCCTTTTGATTCATATCATCGATCACACTGGAAGGATGGCAGTAAATATTGAATGCATGACAAGGTGATGGAAAGGACCATGTCAAGAGATCAATGAACGGACATATTGATTGGCATGATAACAACAACATTCCAATCCATATTGCTCAAGGTTTGTAGTTTGTCTTGTAGTTTGACACCAACCTTCTTTGGATACACTGTTGTTGGTGGTTTGCCCTCCACCATTCAGGTGCCTCAAGATCTTCATCGGGTGTCCCAAGGGTGTGTCGGAGCTGGCGCATTTTACGTTTAAGACCCCCTGATGCCTGTCACACATCAACTTATATCATGTTTTTTCATCGTCATTTACATATTATATACCATTTAACTAACTGACCCCTAAATACAGAAACGCTTCTCAAAGTTTGTGTCCCGCTTAATATTTATGTAAGTATTGTCAAAATTAACGTTTTTCCATACAAATTCTGACAGTGATTGTCAACTTAACTTTATAAGCAGTGCTCAAATTTTGAGTAGCGTTTCTGTATTTAGGGGTTATTCTGTTACTCAGTTCTTATAATAGTGGATCTCACGCAATCCTTTTTCTCCACCCACATATTCTCATCAATTCGGAACAAAGGCTCTCTATCAAAGAATAAATCTGTGTAATGTGTTTGTAAACAACTAGAGAAACATAGAATTTATGTTATCATTACATTAGCAAAAGCTGACAACATTTTTAGCTATTCTGAGGTAGGAGATCTTCAAATGTATAGCAGGTTTATTGTTTTATAAATTGTTGAGATAAAAATTATTGACGGGATTTACCCAAAAATACAGTGTAATCTAACTTTTATGTATGATCACGTCTAGTATTATTTGTGTGGTCAATTATTGTGGTTTATACGTCATGTAAAGAGTATTTAATGTAGTTGTTTGGGGTTGCTTATCAAGATAACGCATGCTTTTAGACGTATATCAACTAAGCAAACCAAAATCATGTTTATATCTCAGCATACAATTGCAATGTAAATTTTGATAGGTCTTTTTTCAATTGTCATGCTCTAAAATTCTATGCAGTTTCCTTAACGCCCATTTGCATTGTTTCCGATTCTGATTTACTAAATTTAACGGATTATATTAGGTAACATAAGTAAGACTAATTATTTTACGTTAGTCAAATAAAACTAGTTAAGCAAACAAATAAAAACTAAGAAAAACACGTATCTTGCATTCAAAATTTTCAGTTATCTGTGAAAACAAATGTTAATTTAAATTTTAGCTGAGATATTGACTGTTAAATTATTTTAAATAAAGTGATTAGTGTTCTAACGGTGCCAAGAAATTTAGTTGTTTCGATGATGTTTATTGGTCTAACGGAAGGCACCTCTCAGTTGGTGACCAAACATTTGTCCTGAACTAAACACTCGTATATTAATTATTAAGTAATCCAAACTAGTAGTAGTACTTAAATCGTAAAACGTAAAAAAGAATTGTATACGTTTTTATTCATGTTGGGTATAGTGTGACCCATTATTAGACTAAGAACCAGTAAAAGGGGGTTTGAAGTGGGAAGATAGAGGACTCAAATCAGATTCTTGACAGACTAGATAAAACTTCGGTTGTTAGGGTAAATTTGTTTGACGGCCGGCTAGGTCGAACGGCCTGATCGCTGGCTGTCGGCCTAGAGGTACCAGGTTCGAATCGAGGTAGGGGCAAATGTTTGTGTGATGAACACTGATATTTGTTCTCGAGTCGTGGTTATTTATGTACTCCATATAAATATTTAATATTATGTAGGTACTTACCTATATTCAAAATTCACAAGAAGAAAAATAATTCATATTATATTTCACAGTCAACACCATTTCGGGTTACCTCACATTGTTAATGCGAAAGTATCCAAGATTGACAATCGTCTGCAGTTATTCAACAGTTTTGTATAGTCTGTCGTGCCGTTGACTGTAGGTACCTATAAGTAATCAATGTAAAGGAAAGTGCGAAATTTCGCTTGTATATAATCTTATTTATGTATTTCGATATATTTATCAAGTAAGAAAACCATCGTTTTCAATGTAAAACTCTGAATGAAATTGTAACAATTAATATTAACACAACATTAATCTCTTTCGAATGTATATAATTAGGTAAGTTATTTATTAGATATAATTATCATGAATGAATTATAGTAGGTATAATATATAACATGATGCCCCCTGAAGGAGAATATTGTGACTGAATGCGAAAAAAGCTATTTATTTAATATTATATACGATGTGCGGTATCTGTAATTTTGCAGCCACGTCGATATTTCTATAAAATTGTAGCTGTGTTTATTAGGTAATTGTAAACAGTGTCAAGCGGGAATAGTCCAAAAGTCTTTATATGGAAAGAATACCTACGAGTTTTATATGGAAAGAATGCATTTTGTAAGGAAGAAATAAACTGTATCAATAGTATGTTGTTTAGAATTAAGTAGATGGAAAATAAAGTATATTGAAATTATTTGTCTGTCTCGTGTTTTACTACGATGTCAGTAGGTACGATTATAGTTTTGAAAGCGAAGAAAAACGAGAAACGTACAAAGGGCACTAACGGCATGAATGAGGACATCAATTAAACGAAAGAAGTAGGTACCTATGTAAAGATCGTAGCGACCACATCCTATGTAATAGGGCACATTCCAATTCGCAGTATATTGTTAGGTGGTATAAGAGTAACGCTGCGGCCCTTACTTATCACTCTCTTACCCATTGTTGCCTTTTACGACACCCGCCGGGAAGATGGAGGTAGTGACAATTATATTCTGCTCTGCAATCCGCATGCCGATACGCTAATTTATTTATAATGGGTACACAGACTCCCATCAATATGAGGCTAGGTTAAGTATACCGTAAACAATTCAAGACAGTAATCTAAATTAGTGGACACAGCATGCAAAGAATTCAATGGAAAAGTAAGTAAAATAATGAGTTGCTCATTATAGTAGTGGTTTTAGGCAGAACAGAATACGCACCTTAACACCATTCCTTCAACAGTAGGCCTTAGGTACTGTTATTCGTTTAAAATACACAATGACCAACAATGTGATCGTTCCTTTGGGTTGGTGTCAGGCATGCGTCCTGCCCTAAAAGCCTAGCCAATTATGAAATCATTCGACTAACTAGCTAGTAGGTATGGTGGGAGCATGGTAAGACCGCTTACGCACTACATTCGACCCGAATCCGTGATTTTCACGGTCCGTTGTAGCCGTCAAACTATTTCTAAGGTAACTTGGCTTCTTTTTTTTATTTGCATTTATATCCATATTGGACGAGGTATTTACTATGAATCTTTCAACTTAAAATACACATGAATAGTAGGAATTATTATTCTTTTCTTATTAATAGCAACAGCTTTTATATTGATAAAATAATTTTTAATTTATAATTAATGAGCTTGTTTATAAGCATTTGTTTTGAAAACTTAAGAAAGAATATGTATTCTATTAATTTTTTTTCATACTAAATTTAATCACTAAATTTAAAAAAATTTAACCCCTAAAAAAACATAATAAAATTTAAAGAAATTGGCAAATAACACGCTACATCCGATCTCTGTTCGAGTTTTCTAGACCAATAATTTTTCTCGGATTTGGATCGGACGTAGTGCGTAAGCGCTGTAAATATATTAGGTATTCGGAAGATGCATAGGAGGTCTCACAAAGCCTTGCATACATTTCACTTGAATAATACAAGTGCAAGTTTACTAAGCAATACCTATATCAAAAGGTGAGAAAATTTATTAAAAATATAAGGAACTACAATCATTTTTTCTGAGATTTTTATATACCTTGTATTAAATCAGCTACCATAGACAGAGACCACTTCTTAGGCCTTTTACATTTTTTTCACCGCTCCATCATCATCACATCAATTTGCTATTTTGCCGTTAACTCCTGAAGTATAAAACCTTTTGTTAATCCTTTCATTCATCATTTCTACCTGCCCGGCTAGCATGACTACCGAAATATGATATTATGATATAGCCTTAAATGGCTCTGACTGCCGCACTCAGAGACGTCAAATAACTTTAATGAGTACTTAATGTCAATAAATTTCATTTAAATCTAGAATCTATAAATTTCATTTAAATATAGACCCGTAAAAATCGTAATTTTTTGACATTAATTAAGTACTCATTATGGTTTTTTGACGTGAGTGCGGCAGTTAATCATGTTTATAAATTTTATCGCATTGAAATGTCAAAAATCCATGTATTTTGACAGATCAAAGCGATACATGGCTTCATCATAATAATACCGTGATTCGGTGGTCTTGCTAGCCGGGCTGATTCCATTATTTTCTAATAAGTAACACTAAGCAGGTATTAGCTAGTGTCTGCGTGCTCTATCAAACAACACCTTTTTCTGATTAAACAGTGATTTTGGGAATAGGTAAGTGTATTAAGATGTTAAATATATTTGTGTTTCCTTGCAAGAGATTTACGAGAGATCTTTTTACAAGAAAGAAAGAAAATAAGAAAATTTTAAATGGTATTGAAACCACAAAGCTGAATACTTACAAAAATTCCGATACTGATTCCTATTTTGCTTAGACTTGATTGTGTAGACTAGTGTAAGGTGTTAAATACCTACAATACGCCAAGAAGCAAGTGAAAAGTGAAGTACATTTATTGTCTGCAATAAAGAAATAGGAATCGCTGAAGTCAAATTATCATTATAGACTGACGCATGCTGCGAACTCTGCTATGTTATTATGGACACACGGGTTTTCGATGTCTAACGTCTTGACGATTCATAACATACCAGCACCGGCTACCATACATACCGGCTAGCATGATCACCGAAACCCGATATGATATAACCATTTAGCGTTTTGAACTGTCAAAAAACAATGGACTTGTGACAGTTATAAATGGCTTTATCATATCATGTTTCGGTGGTCATGCTAACCGGGTAGATATGAAAAAGAAATTTTGACTTTTACTTTGCCTTCAGATTTCATTGATTGGTTGATAGATCTGACGTTTATCGCTAATTTCCTTATCGTTTTTCGTTGCTCATGTAAGAAGCTGGGTAGAAATCATTCAATCTCAATTTATGCGAGATGTCACTACATATACAGTGACATCTCCCACAAAGAACCCACTCCTAAATAGTCTAAGAAGTCAAATTAGATTCGAGATCAATTAACATCCACCACACCACCCGATGACCCGACCACAAAATATAATCTGACTAATAGGACAATTGGTAAAGCGGTAAGTAAGTTATTAAAATGGCTACTATAGTGACCACAACAATCAAGTGATTTTAATTTGAACATTACCTAAAATAGTTTTTAAAAAATTACTACAAATAAAAATAGGTTAGAAAATCTACAAAAAACTAGGCCCAAGATTTTTCTGAGTTTTAATTTAACTGTGCTTTATCTAAGATTTATATAATAACGTGTCCGAAGAAAAACGTCGGGTTAAATAAAAACAATACCAAGCAACTAAATATTTACCTACACGAGTGAAATCTGTCAAAGTTGTTTTATTTCAAATGTGTAGTGCTCGTGCAAATATAAGAGTAGATACATTATCAACAAAAAAGTTGGAAGGTTGGAAGAAATCATAAAAGAGTACCACAAAATGTACCTACGCTTTTATGATAGATTTGAATTATAATAGATGGCTTTAGTGGTTACCATTATCGATCATTTCAGAAATAAGAATAATAAAAACCATGCATGCAAAAGAAAAATAAACAAAATAAATCCACAATTGGTTTAGGATTTGATGCAAACTCACCAATTTTATTAATTTTCTTTACATCCAGTAAATCTTAACTAGACAATGACTTAAGATTATTGTAACTGACAAATATCACTAATAACTAGTATTTTTGATTTAAACTGATATAATACAGTAAAACAATTTACAGGTACCTAAATATTAACAATATATAACGAAAAGATTCTTTTATAACGAACAAATCGCAACAAATTAAAGTTCTATAATAATTTTGAATCAATTAAGTAGGAATTTAAATTAAATGCATGAAAATTTAAATAAATACAAACTTTCTAATAAATGCTAACAATATTTTATAAATTTAAATCCCTACCTTATTACATATCGATTAAATATTTGGAAATTTTTCAACTAGATAGCATAAAAGAAAGCTATCACAATACATATATTGAATCCAAACTGGAGCACTGATTGAAATATCAATTTTTAAATCTAAGAATGACACTTTAAATCCAGCTACAAAGAAATTTTCTCTAATCATACCTTTTGTTTGGATAACTCTAGCATAATCTGTCGCCATCTTCACTGGGATAACATCATAGACATTTAATATGAGTTCAACTCATTCAATCTAACACATTTTCCTAAGGTATTATTACTATAAATTAATATTACACCAAGATAGATAACAACTATCTAAATATTCAAAGTACACTCACATAAGGACAACTACACTACAGTCGCTTTATCCATTTGGTATCCCACATTTCAATGAGTGCAGATTTATATCGTACGTGTTGAGTGACCCCCCGATACATTTACATAAAACACTTAGAGTACGGTGGGCCATTTGACACGAGACTAGATGAGGCCTCTTCTTTCACGCCAACTGTTAAAGACAGGAATATATTATTTTAAACTATAGTATGGAAGTAAATACCGAATAGGAATCTTTATTTTTCAATTCATTTATAACTATTCCATTTCCTCTGTTGTCGAGATGAATGAATGCGTCTTGATTGTCTTGAAGACATTTTAGTCGTGATTGTTCAAAAATGTGGACCGGTGGATATTACACAATTAAAAATAATGTAAAACTGGACGCGGTCACATTAATTTATATACTTTTAACACACTATCTAATAAATCATTATGTCAAGACGATATCCTATATAATAACTAAAAATATTTTCACAGAAAAGGTTAAATTAGCTGCATACAACACAAGGGAATATAATCCAAAAGGAACTTTCAAGCTTTCTGAAGAACACATCATGTGAAAATAATTATATAAGGAGAAGTTCATTTGTTTTTATAATTTTCAACTGTATACAGTTACTCTTCCAAATTAAGTACTACCTCCTTAATATATTATTATCATAAATGTGAGTATCCAGCTAGACAAACCTTGATTATAGAATTTAGAACTAAATAACTCGTAGAGCTTGTAACAATTAAATTATGTACTTCTTAGGTATATAATACTATGCATTGAGAACGGCAAATTAAGTATTAAGTAAACTGGCTAAGATCAGATTATAATACTTGGAATGTATCTTGACATCACACTCTACGATCTAGATAACATACCGATTACATCGAATAGGTCAGATTCCCTGAATCTTTACATATTTTTATCGTCTTCGTAAAGAAGGTCGCAATACCGTTTCAATACCCTACGCTCCAAAAATTTGGTTATGGATATGGCGAACCTTATGTTCGATATCACCCGATCTCTTGTATTGAAAGAAAGATGATTACCGTCAGGCCAAAATGAGAATCGTGATCCTGGAGAATCTGACGATGTGACAGCCTCGTGACGCCGTGTGGGCGAGAAGCTACTTGCAGGGAGGTACCCTGTGTTGGGACTAGGCGAACCGCCTGCAAATAAATTATCAGACACAGTGAATTAAAAGCTTTTTTGGTAAATAATACTTACATTGTATAATATACATATATTGAATTTTTTAACTGCGTTAGTATGGGTAACCTTGAAACCATATAAGTTAAAGAGAAAAGATTAGATGATGTTATTTTAATGAAAACGTCTTTTGCAAGACTTTTTTTGTCAAGCTTGAGTTGTCCATAATCAATTTTAGTGAAAAACGAGTCGGTCAATGTCAATTTCACAGTGTTAGAAGAAAAAAAATGAGATGAGAGACGATTATGACATTTAACGTTTTAATGGGATTGTATTAAGTGAGATTCATAAACTCGACCCTTAAGGTCCTTCCAGTTGTCATCATTAGTGCCTTTTCGGTGTGATGGATGAAATGAATCAAAACAAAGTGGATGACTTGATGATCTGGTCGATATGAAAGAAAAAGGAAACATACTGAACGGACCGCTGATATCCTGGAAACAGATGATGAATATAATGTTACGACACGTTAACGATACATGGTTGAGAAAGGTAATGAATAAAACACTCTTAACTCTCAAGACGTTATGAGTGGACGTGGGTTGGTAATACTTATAATAGGAATGCAATAAAGTAAGAGCACTCTGTACGTTATTCGACGGACAAAGTTAGTCCCGTGTAAGCATGATCGCAAACCTTAAACTAGGGATACTTATTAGGTAGACGCTTGCTAGTAAACCGAGAGAGTGACAATAGATGGCGCTGAAAGAATTGTTGTTAAAAATCTGTTTTAGTTTTACAGTGAGTTAAGCATAAATTAAATTACACTAGTTATACTATATAATCTTTGTGGATATTTTTTATTTAAAGCTATAATAAAAAAGAAATTGCTTCAAAATATAGAAAACTGATTTATGAAGAATCTACAATGAAACATTAAACCAAACTTAAGGGTTGACAGTAATTAAGTGCTATTGATAATAATTATATGTAGTTAAGTATATTTAAGAAAATCCTAAAATGAAAAAAATCATTCCGCGGTAGTAACCCTTGACCTTTGGATCTGGAAACTAAACTTAACCTTTGCATCTAGAAAAGGGGGTAAAACGTTTGAGGGTAATGTGCATGCCACGGAAAGCTATGGTGCTGATTTTTTTTATGTTTGACAGGGAAACTCTTGCCCTCACCTGATGGTAACTGACAATAAGGGGCAAAGATGGAATCGAACTTCTAAAATATGTCTTCGAACTATGAAAACTAACATACCTTCAGGCCAAAAGAATCTGGAGACTGCAGCGTCAGACGAAGTTACGATGTCGTGATGACGCCCAGGCGAGAATCCGCCAGACGATGGTGGATACCCTGGGGCAGGACTGGTAGAACCATCTGAAATTAGAGACGTGGATTCTAGAAGTGATGACGTCACTGCTGCGTCTAGAGACGGTTACATTTCACAAATAATAATATGAAACATAATGTTGAAATAAATGTACGAGGGCGGGTCAATAAGTCCGTGACTTTTAGAATAAAACACAGATTTTTTGACAAATGAATCATTTTATTTTTCAACGTAGTCTCCCTTGAGCTCTATACACTTTGTCCAACGCTTCTCCAATTTTTTTATCCCTTCCAAAAATATGATTTGTCGAGGTTCAAAAAATTCAAAAAGTCACGGACTTATTGACCCGCCCTCGTCAAATATTAATTGCATACAAGTATTACGTAGGGTACTGTTTACCCTCACATAAAATATTTTTTACTGGCCGTTACTCATAATTCATTTACATAAACTTAAATAGTATTTAAAGAGCAGTTCTAGAACTTTGTAAGATGGAATTTGAAAATATCATTATAGCATCGTCATTGTAATGGCGAGTCCATGTTGTTATTTTTGCAGGAATAAAGAACGAAAGTGCTAGGATTTTTGTCACGCTAGGAAAACTTCGTTTTAAAAGTTGTAACGATACACAATCGGGGAAAGATGACATGGATATTCTCATTTTCCCCCCTCGGGAGAAGTCTTTCGGGGATAAATATGAAATGCCCATTAGGTACTTTTACTTCAGTCTTTCTGTTCGTATTGAGTGGACTTTGTAATCCAATCCTACCCAAAGTTCCATAGTGAATACATCTTTGTTTTTTCGAAATGTTTACTTAATCTGATAAATAAAGTCCAGCTACCGAGCTCCACTCTCCACTATATGTTCGCAATGAGCGCAATATTGCTTGCACACTGACGAATTTTACTGACGAAATACAATAAAATGGAACAAAATAAAGACCACAATGTATTGACTGTACGTCTGTCAATATTTAATGTTTACTTTCGCCGGCTTAACAAAATGTCCAGGTATTGTCACACAGTCTCTTTAGTTCTGAAATTGACAAAGCTCACTTTGAAGCTTTAAAACTGCGCTTTTTACACTGTTCTCTTTGATATCTTTTTCGCTGGGCCATTTTATAATATTTTTAAGAATTATCATAAGCTCTACTTTAGACGGTGTGTCCAATTTTTTCATATATTCTTTTACTTAATTATAGAGAACGTCTGTGTCTCAGTAGAGGAATCAATAAAATACTTCGTGGGACTGATGGTAGTCGGTATGTACTGCCGTAAGAAAGCAGTATTTTATAAAAATATCTTATTCTGATATTACTGTATCGCACAGTTTTATCTATCTAATGGGCCCCATAGATAAACTCTTTAACTTTTGAAAGTATAGGGTAGCCAAAAAATATGATCTCAATTTATCAAAAATAACTAAGCTAACAAACTTCCAGGTATTTGACATCGAGTTTCCGTACCTAGATTGCTATAGTCGCCACCTTAATAATTAGAATTTATTGGAGTATACCATACTGAGCTTCAGAGTTCAGTCTTACAGTAGCTATAAACAATTACCATTTACATTATCAATTACAAAGTAAACTATTACTTACCCATTGAGGAGACCCCTATGGGATTGTAGCTGTTCATTTGTATAGACTGCATTGGCTGTAGGGGGTTCTGCAACTGGAATAGACATAAGGTATAATTTATAAAACAATACATAGGCACATGACACTACACTGGTTTGACAGTAGCGTAAGATAATGTAATATACATTCATTACTACCTTTGTATTAATCATACGTAAGGCAGAGTGTTAACACCTGCGTTTCTCCATCTTATATGAGAGGTAACATGGTACGCCGGTCCCCTGATGAACTGGGAACAGGATAGGAAGATGAAGAGTACCCAATTATCCAGAAAACCTTACGCTACTAGTACTGTCAGCTATGAAGAGCGTCCCTGAATGCGGGACAGCGTATTTGTCTGGACTTTCGCTGAGCATGCCGCATAGTTCAGCACACTGGTGGAAACTTGCATTAACGTTGGCCAAAGCCACAGGATTTTCCACATTATATTCATTCTCTTTACAAGAGAACCTGGGGGTCTACCGCCTAACTCGATTGCTAAAGCAAAAGCTATAGTTTATGACGTCATGCTGTCATTTCGCACCAAATGTATCTAAACTATCAGCGACAGATTTGGACGAATGATCACCGAATAATTTTGTAAGAATTTGGCACATAATCCGTGCCGCCTAAAAATTCAGGATGGCTGCTATAGCCGTAAGCAGTGCATTGCAATATAGCTATCATCAGCAATCGAGTTAGGCGGTAGGCCCCCAGTTCCCAAACATTCCATAGATAAACCTAGATAATTATTATTTTATCATAATATCTATTAAAACGTTATTGCATACACAGTAACATACAATTAACATATTCTTATTGCCTGTTCCATTAAATTTACATATTTCAGATCGTCAGTATTTTAGCTAATTCCATTTTTACGACTGCGGGTTTACCTAGGTATTGCAATAGGCGCACCGATGAAAACAATGAAGGTTTGTAACCAAAGCCGCTTTGTCGCCTGCCAATTATCGGCAAAACCTAATTAGTAATTTAATATTCGATAGATGCAGTACTCATTTGTCATCTATCGGATATTCATTTGCTACGTCTGTTTCGTTCTACGTTTAGTTTTCTGTATGCCGGCCGGCACAGATGCAATTTATTTGTTTCTTTATAGTCGATACTCATCCAAAGCTGCAAATACTCCAATGCGCCTGGTTGGTGAATAAATTTCGATTACATGTTTATGTACATACCTACGTTCTATATTTATTTTCAATCATCTTTCGAATCGAATGCACTGTTTGCAGGTTGAACGGATTTAGTTTTTATGTTGTTGCTGGCTTTTATTTCTGGCTTGTATAGGAATATCACCTACGTAATTTGAAATAGCTGCGAGGTGACGGCAGACCAGAATAATTTTTTACAGCCCCCATCTCTCCCTTGGGTTAACGGTAAAGACAGCGATGAATAATAAGCAGCAGCATTTCATCTTGAAGGTAGCAATATACTGCGATTTGTGTGCTCGATAGATGGCAATAGGCCCGCCACCTACTACATGGGACCTAACTTAATTGGCGAAAACGGGGTGTGAATTCACTTCTGCCTACCCCTTCGGGGACAGACGTGGCCCACCAATGACCATGAATGTGGGACTTATGACTTTACATAGCTTACGGTGGGTACTAAACCCCCATCCAGGAAAAATTAAAATGCCAATTTTTGACAACTACTCTTATATTTTCCATGGCGGTCGCCATATTTTTTTCTCAGTAATACGTCAGTTTCATACATTGTTATTGTAATTAAAATGTATATGTCATTTGTCTACGCTCCCATATTAAAATTCCGTAGAATTAAGTGTGTTTGCTGAGACTTGGTTTGCTCAGGTACGTAGATATAGATAAAATGTCTATATCTTAACCAATGATATTATATTTAATATCATTGATCTTAACTGAATAATTATTAGATACATTTTTAATGACTTTGAATTTTCTGAGAATATAATCTTGTATTTAAAACATTATATTAATAAGCTCTCGAGTAGACGAGAAACAATACAAATATTCAAATACGACATCATAGAACGGCGTTCACAGTGGAATCGTAAAATAATTATATTGTCACCGTTAAATGTCGATATTTTAGATAACATTCAAAAACTTCCATTGCCGTGCTGCCGAAGGTATGACAATCAAATCCCATTGCCGCCCATCAGTCTTTAGGCTGCGTCCTGATTCACGGCGCATCGCACAAGCGGAATCTGCCGCTCTCGAAACAATAGCGAGTCACACACACCGAATCTTCTATATAAAATAAAAATGGATAGCTGTGAGTTTGTATCGCTAAAATGATTGTCTTGGGCCAGGCAAGGCAGGAAAGGTAAAAAATATGGAAAATTTGAGAAATTGCAAGGAAAATAGTAAAAACAACAATTTCATTTTCCTACATGCTTTCCTGTCAAACATTTGACGTAACCATGGCAACCAAATAGTAACCATGGCTACGGGATAATTTAAACGACCCCACGCAAGTAAGATACATACATACATACATAAATCACGCCTATATCCCGGAAGGGGTAGGTAGAGGTGAACTAGCACCCACGCTTCGCCAATTATGTTAGGTCCCATGTAATAGGTGGCAAGCCTATTGCCACTTATCGGGCACAAAAGTCGCAGTACATTGCTAGGTGGTATAAGAGTAACGCTGCTGCCCAGTCTTATCCTTAGTGGCCTTGTACGACACCCGACACACGGCACGTAAGATACTATAAATATATCGCAACTACTCCATATCCTAATATAATATATGTTGGCATCTAAAGATGTCGTTGGCATGTTAAGATGACTCTCGCATATCAGTCGGTATCTTAAGATACTGTAAGGTAAAATATTATATTAATTGTGTGGTCCGTTGAATAGTATGGTGCGTGATACGTCGAAGATAAGATCTATTTTATAGTAACTTCGTTGTGTGTGATACTCTTAATAACATTAACATCTTTGAACCTGTCCGAACTGAGAAAATGTATCTTATATACATTGTGTGTGGTAATCCATTGTTGAATAGTATGGTGAGAGATACGTCGATGATAAGATATATTTTTTAATATCTTCTTTCTACAGTGTCTTAGTAATTGTTTCGAGCGCGGCGGATTCAGCATGCGCGACCCGCCGTGACTCAGGACGTAGCCTTATATAGTGCAAGGGCGGATCCACCGTGGTTGTGGTCACAGTGAGCATGCCCACAACCCTAATACACTTGTAACGTCACACTTTCACGGCATATTGAGAGCGTTAGGCTGATAGTAATAGAAATCTAGATGTGCGGGAAAAAAAACCTAATCTAGTCTGGTTTTTCGAGCGATTTCATACCCAGACTCGCACTTGGCGGCGCGTGACCATAACCTTATTCGAGGGCTGGCACGGGCATCCACGCCTGCAGGCCTAGCACGGGACGTGGGCAAAATCTCTCTCCACCACTTGACAGTGTTTTGTCTCGGGTTTTAGTGGGAGTTAGAGCGAGAGGAAAATATTTTCTTTTTCCCCGTATTTCGGGACGTGGAGATTTTCTCCACGTCCCGAAATACGGGGACCGTTAAGCCCGGGGGGTGTGAGATACGCTGTGAATATTGTTCAAAAGTGTTCGAAATACCGGGATAAATAATCAAAATACTAGCATTATAAGCTTTAATACACGCGAGTTAAATCCGTTAAGCTCCCGAACATTAGTACATACTATTATCCATTTTCCACATTGGCTGCGTGCAAAATGAGGGTTTGTAACATGTTCATTAAATACTCAAATTAATGAACGGTTCAATGAATAATACCTCAATTTTACAGTGTCCATTAAAATTAATTTAAGTCACCATTTATCGTTCATTGCTTTACAAAGTCCTATAATTGGCTCAACTCAACTCTTATTAAAATAAAATAAGAGTAGTATTCGTTTTTCATTATTGTATATTTTGATTTTCGCTATCGTTCGTCAACAATTATGATAATGATATTTTTATCGCCCATACTGACGAATGGACTAAGCTAAATTTGTCTAATGTAAAATTGTCTTCAACAGTCTATAAGGTAGATACTTTTATTAGTTTTTATGTTTTTGGCATATCAACAAAACGCAATCATACATACATACATACATAAATCACGCCTATATCCCCGAAGGGGTAGGCAGAGGTGAACTAGCACCCGCGTTTCGCCAATTATGTTAGGTCCCATGTAATAGGTGGCGAGCCTATTGCCATTAATCGGGCACAAAAGTCGCAGTACTTTGCTAGGAGGTAAGTATAAGAGGAACGCTGCTGTCCATTCCTCATCACTGATTTATCCTTAGTCGCCTTGTACGACACCCACGGGAGAGATTTGGGGTGGTGACAATTGTATTCTACTCTGCCGTCACCACACGGCAGCAAAACGCAATCAATTGCAAAATATAATTTAATTTTAATGAGATTTCGTAATTGTTATGATGATACTTATTGAGATGTAGGTACGGCAAACGGCTCGCCCCCTATTACATGAGACAAAAAAATGGAAAATGGAAACCTGGGAAATGTGATACATAGGGATAAATATACATACGTGATAGAATTGTATGTGTGTATCGGGACATAATAATAATATTTGTTGTCAATACGGAAATATCGTATTTCAACAACAAACCTTGCGACAAAACTACTACGAATTGGACCTCGACTATTTTTTTTATTATATTCTTTTATTTCAGGTAGGCGAAGATAAATAAACAGTATTCGTAGCAATAAAACTGACATACCCATTTTGTTATACAAACAAAGTATGTATTCGCTATTCAAGTTATACTTATGGCTATCGGTAGCCAATTTTATTGCCCAGTCATAGTGGCAATTTGTGAACAAACCGCTTTATTGCCTCCTGATACGCTAGTAAAATTTTAATCCGAATTTAATTACGAGAAAGCAACTGGTGTTGAACGTGTCACATTTCACTCGTTAGAGCCCCCGCAGACCCGCAGACCACGCGATTAAGTTGGATAACTAAGGCTTAAGTTCAGAAACACTTAAACAGGCGATTAAAAGATGTCTGTCAGTTGTTGACATTTTACCGTATGGGAGAACTGTCAAAAACTGTCGGTTCTCTTTTAATAGCTTGTTTTAAATGTTTGTGAACTCCAGCCTTCATCGCAGATCGTACCAGTAGTCATAGCCCGCCCATCTTTCCAACTAAATCGTACACATTTCTATGAATATTGGTACAATCTGCGATCTAGGCCCGAGTTCACCAATACGTAAAACAAGCGATAAAAGATAACCGGCAGTCTTTGACAGTTCTTCCATACTGTTGATTGTCAAAAAGAATTAAATAATAATCGCCTGGTTTAGTGTTGGTGAACTCGGGCCCTTAGGTGCCTTACTTTATATTTAATGATGCTCGAATTTATGCCTTATATTGTGTCACGAGAAAACTTTTTAGATTGACAACTTAAGGAGTCACCATTTTAAATGCTTGTCGTAATATTTCCGGAAGTGGTTGGAATGGTAACATTGACGATGATGAGAAAACGGACCATAACATTTTCATGTTTTGGTCCGTTTTCTCATCATCGTCACCAGCCTTGTACGAGGTGCTCGTAATATCCCTATTGGTGGGGCACGGGCTTTTGCTATAGATATGGATGAATATAAGGAGACTGGGCCATAATTATACAACTACATAAATAATTGTACAGATAGACACCTATTAATAGCATATCAATTTTAGCCTATTCATTAAAAGTGTTAACTGATTAGGTTATAGTGTAAACAATGTAAAAATATTACACAATAAGCCGATTAAAGAGGATTCGACTCGATTATGGACCGACCAGAATCCCGAAAAGCCTTTCCGTGGTTTCCGGAAGTCGTATTTTGAAATTGTCTAATTCTAACTACCGCACTCAGAGACGTCAATTAACTTTAATGAGTATTTAATGTCAAAAATTTTCATTCAAATCAAGACCATAGACCCGGCAAGAATAGCTACTAGTTTTGAATTGTCATTGACGTTAAGTACTCATTAACGTTATTTGTCGTCTCTGAGTGCGGCAGATAATGTGCTTTTAATTGGGCGTAATCTTTGCAATAAAGTAATAAGGCTAAGTAAAGACATTATTAGGGGAATGAAGGCCAAAGCGGGTATGATCGAGAATAAATTAAATCGCTATCCCCTTACAAAGCGTCACATGTGGATCTAGTTTATGCCTACCACCGGTAAAATATGTAATGTGACAAGCAATAAGCAATTTTGAAGGTCGCCTTTTTTGTAATACTTATTTATTAGGTAGGGTAAGGTAAATGTAGGGTACGGTAAAGGTAGGGTAAAGTAAAGGTAAGGTAAAGTAGGGTAAGATAAGTAAGTAAGATAAGATATATTAAGCGAAGGAGCTGTCACATCACATACCTGGCCTTGCAGTTGGTGACCGGTGAACGGGTTGACCGGCGAGGTTTGGTGGGGAATCCCGCTGTGCGGGGAACACCCAGGCGGACTGCGGCCCATGCCACCGCAGGCGCTAGTGTAGCCTATACCGGGCGGCGATTGGGTGAGCCAAGTGCTGTAAACAAAACTCCAGATAAATAAATCAATAAATAAATATAAACATTTCTCACAATTCATCATCACCATGTCCCTACAGGTAATTATTATTGCAATTGGTATCGAATCGAATGTCCTAACTAAATGACGTTTATGTAAAACCTTTGTATTGTTCAAAATGTTTATTACTTCTGACTTAGGGCCTGTTTCACAATCGACAAGTAAGTTCGAAGTAGCTTACTTTGCAGTTCAATTGACATATATTTCATAATACAACTGTCAACGTAATAATCTAATATTAGTCCGATCGATTTTGTTTTGCAGACTATTTTGTAATCTATATTTAATTGTATTGATGGTAGCTCGATAGCGCAGCGGCTTGACGCGCTCGGCCTGTGATTGCGTAAACTAAGCAATGTTCGCCCACGCCCGTAAATGGATGGGTGACCAAAAATTTATTATTTCGAGTTCCTGCATGCTTCAGAAGGCACGTGAAGTCGTTAATACCTGCGGACCAGCAGCAGGGTAATGGTCCATTCTCCCTATTATTATATCCGTAGGGAAGACCAGTGCCCACAGTGGGGACATTTTAAGGCTGGTGATGGTCAAATCATCACTCATCGTAACCTTCTGGTGTGACACGCTAATCAAGACAAGGTCTTGCTTTTAAGGCCAAACAGGGCATGGTCAATAGTTAAGCGGGGAATGTCTGCAGACATGTCGGCGGGCATGTCCGTGCAGAGAATTCCTCGCTTAACCGGAACCGACGGGCATGCATATGCACATTAATGACATTGGATAAAGCGAAAGTATGTAAGAAAATATGTCCGAATAGAAATAAGTGAATTCTGGCTACCCCTGTGAGAGAAAGGCGTGACATATGTATGTATTTATAAGGCCTTATCTCTACTATAACTAAAGATCCTATGAGTAAAATAATACAACTAATTAATACAATTACGAGTTCACCTTAGTTTGCACATAAAGTACTTGCTCAGTTAAATGACTTTGCACTATAATAGAAATATCCTAAAGTTGAATATCGATCTAATCAGGTTAGGGGTTTTGTATAGTCTGATCTGCTCTTGACTGTGTGCTTAGTGTTGACTTTTTATTAAATAGACTGTGTCTGTGATATCCGATTGCGGAAACATTAAGCAAACACGGCTTAATATTCGACATCTATCGCTTTGAGAACGGCAGTGGAAATTTTGGAACAGGGGAAATACCGGAATGCACCCTGCAATATTTCAGAAGCTGTAGTTGAAAGATTTTAAAGGTATGTTGTGTTTGAGCAAACTTGGGCGTTTTTTAAAGTCGTCTGAGTCCAGACGAATATGAAGGCTTTTACCGTGCCGGGAATTATTTGGCTTTACCTTCGGTCGCGATCAAATTTCTATCAGACGTATATCAAACAGTATTAGGTACTACCCGGTTAAAATATGTGTAGACCTGGCGTTGATGTAGTCACGTCGACGCTCCTGTACAGTTCGTACAATTATCACTATTATACTAACTGCCGCACTCAGAGACGTCAATTAACTTTAATGAGTATTTCATGTCAAAAGTTTTGAGACTAGTTTTGAATTGTAATTTTTTGACGTTAAATACTCATTTACGTTATTTATTTGTTCATTAATTCACGATAATGAGTACTTAATGTCAAAAAATGACAATTCAAAACTAGTCGTTTTTCTTGCTGGGTCTATGGTGTACATTCAAATGATTTTTTTTGACATTAAATACTCATTAAAGTTAATTGGCGTCTCTGATTGCGGCAGCAACTTCGATTTTTTTACTTGTGGCGTCCGTTATTATTAAGTACTAGTACATATATTTTAACCGGATAGTACGACTAGTAACTGCGGGTATTAAGTACTAAGTAGTACTTAAAGAAAAGAGGACAGAAAATATTTCAGAAATGAATACCTACGAATAATCACGTGCTGGTTGGCCGAGTGGTATGGATTGGCAGCCGACCGGATCGCAGAGGACGCGGGTTCGACTCACGTATCAGAACATTAATTGTAGATTTTCGAAACTTTTCAGAACTATTCTTCTGTGTATTAATTTTTCTAACATCCACCCATGTAATGTTGAAATGAAGATCATTATAATAATGCTTCAGTAACCCTTTCTGTAATCGCAATTGCGTTTGTTAAATGTTTATTATGTTTGATCAATAAATAAACGCTTTCACAGCAATGTATGATTCAAAAGTGTGTCTATTCATTCAGTTCAGCAACCATGGTACGGAATGGTCCGGAGAGGGAATATTCACGTTAAAACATATAAACTAAAGCACAATACCACGGCTCGCTTAGTTCGAACTGAATGTCGCTATATTATGCGGTTGGCCCTTTGTTGTTACCTCTCATTATATTATTTCCAATCAATCATTAAAGTCATCAAATTAGGTAAAGCTGTTTTATCCTAAAATCCATTACAGGTAATTTCATCGGGTAGCACGCTGGAGTACTTTCAAAAATTTGTCCAGACTACTGTCAGGACCGGCACAGGTTATTTATTTAGCTAAGCATGGTAACTAAGGCCTGTCTTTGGATGGGTGACCAAAAAATTTGTAGCTATCTCGAGTTCCTCCGTGCTTCGGTAGGCACGTTAAGCCGTTGGTCCTGGCTGCATCTGCAGTCGTTATTACCTACTTATCCGAACTGGGCCAGCGTGGTGGGTTATGGGCCATTCTCATTTACGTATCTTCGCGCTGTAAGCCAACTTAGCCAACCCTCTCAATGTAGAAATAAATGTCTAACATTCAAAGCAGTAATTTTTACAAATGTCGTGCTGCCTGTGACAAACGACGGCAGAGCAAATGGAACTGTCACTACCCCTAATCTCTCTCGCGGGTGTCGTATAAAGCTTTTAAGAGTTGAGACAATAGGCAGCGTTCCTCATAAACCACCTAGTAACATGCTGCTATCCACGTGCCCGATAGATGGCAATACGCTCGAGACCTAACTCTTTTGCCGGTACGTGGGTGTTCATTCACCTCCTCCGCCTACCACTTTTGCAATAAATAGACGTGATTTATTATGTAATTGTATGTACGCACATACATAAATCACGCCTATATCCCCGAAGCGGTAGGCAGAGGTGAACTAGCTCCCACATTTCGCCAATTATGTTAGGTCTCATGTAATAGTGGTAAGCCTATTGCCATTCATCGGGCACAAAAGTCGCAGTACATTGCTATTGCTAGGTGGTACAAGAGGAACGCTGCTGCCCATTCCTCATCATTGGTTTAGTAATTGTATATACATACATACAATTTTAGTAACTGTATGTATGTAACAATAATTTTGTTTTGTCAATTTTTGTTACTGCTTCACACGAGGATTAATTTCATGAGTACTTATTACATGATCTAACAAACCGTACTATTCATGCTGCGGTCTATCAGAGGATTAACTTGATTAATTTTGTTAATATCCAACTGAGTTGTGATTCCGCGAATGATTAGTGCAGTTGAACTTTGCGAGTAATATTATATCTAGTTAAACCATAACTTATTAACCTAATTATAAAATAAAAGGCCGAATTTAGTGATTGGAAAAAGTTCGCAAAATTATAGTCTTGATGCGGGAATCGAACCCGTGACTTTCGCATTCCGGGCAGCTTCCTATACCACTCGGCCAACCAAGACGTTCAAGAGATGTTCAAGACGCCAACCAAACGAAACCGGATTAATTGAAGACGGATTAATTTCGGAATGTATGTTCCCATTTGCTCCTTTGAGTGTGCATGCCTTGTGCCACCTTTCCCCACTCATGAGCAACAGGTAGAGCTGGATAGCATTTTAATAATTTACAGATCATGTAAACGACGCAAAGTCTGTATAAAGATGCAAAGCATTTGAACTTTTGACACAACGCATTGCTTCGTGTTTTGGAAAAGGGGCCTTTTGATCAAAATAGTTCGGGAATCCCTGGATACAGGAATTAGAAATAGTTGCGGCAGTTTAAATAAGTAGGTAGGTACTCCAATAAATAAGTGTTGGTTAAAAATGGTTGTTTTCATTAAATAGCGTTTTGTGTGAAATCGCAACTTAATTATTGCCGAAATGATATTTTAAAAGTTGACTTTGCACTTACTAACATACGTACGACATTGGAATAGTAGATTTTCCATCAAGTGCACAAAACGGATCATTTTTGTCCGAGACTTTTAGCGGCCCGAGCCGAAGGCGAGGGCTGATAGTAATGTCGAGGATAAAAATGGTTTTGTGGACGAGTTAGAAACTCTGCTTTTCACTTCGATTGCGAGGAAATAAACAGTTATTTATCTTAACATTTCTTAAAATTCAAACTAAAATTAGTACAGTTTTGAATACTAAAGGAAATTGTTTTTCCCATTGATATTAGGCTTGGGCTGCAGACCTATACAGCCAAGTATTAAATTAATTTTGAAATAATAATTTTCTTAAATTAATTTAATACTTACCGTACCTACTTGAATTAAAATTTTAATATCTTTTATGTCTTAAAAAACACATTAGGAAAATAATTTAAGTAAATATCAAAAAATAACAAATTCTATGTCTGAATTTCTTATTGAGTTTGGCTGCATAGCTCATTTTTTTTGCCTTAATATAGATACTTTTATGATTAGATACGTTAATGCTCTAGAGCACAAAATTCGATTTTGTGCAGCCTATATCCTGCACAAACAAGCACTTTCAGAGCATGAGAAGTGAAAAAGTATTTTATATGATATTTTAAAATAAGTGGTAGGTAGTTCAGTAATTTCGACGTGCCCCTCTTAGGGAACAGTGCTGTCTTTACCTACCAACGAGCTTCCCAAAAGCTGGGCTGATTGCGTTCCCCCGCTGACTACCAAAATGATGCGGTTAAAGTAATTTGTAGGTGAGTAATTATTTCCCGTAGCAATTCTGAAGGTCGTCGTTTTACGTATTACGGCAAGTAGGTAAGTGATGTAACCACGAGTAGCGCGCCGCCATTGGTCGGGTCCAGGTACGATGGGCGTGGTCTGCTCACTTTGTCTGATTCTATTCACGGCTTCTTACGTGGCTTCTCAAGGCTCTCCACTTGAATCATCCGCGTGCATTCAATTCGCACTTGCACGCAAATAGGCGGCTTAAGTATATCGTTCCAAACCAGTTCCGGTCGAACGAGTACCTCCCTGTAAGCGGCGTTCTTTTGTTTCTAGATTCAATTTGCAAAATGGCAGCTGATTGCAATATGCAGTCACATACAATTAAATTAACGGATTCTTTATTTTGGACATTGTTTATTTGTTGCATTGCGAGAGGGGTGGATGAGAAATTAGTGAAGGATAGAGAGAAATGGAAGAAGAAAACATGTTGTGCCGACCCCGCCTAGAGCGGGATAAGGGCAGGAAGAAGAAGAAGAGTTTATTTGTTGCATTGCCTGGCAATTAGGGGTTTCAATTAATAATTTCATTTAGGTAAATTATTTACTTTATTATTAGTTTTAAATAAATGAATCTTTTAATGCCGTGTGGTTACGTGACAGCGCAGAATACAATTACACCACCCACGAATCTCTTCCGCGGGTGTATACAAGGCGACTAAGGGTATATACAGGGAGGAATTTTTATATAATTATCAGTTAATATATACAGTCGCGGGCAGTCAGTAGGCTTTTAAGCTTTTGGGCGAGGGGCAATTGAAGAAGAACTGGCAAGAAGTTGCTGGCAAGAACATGGAGAAGAACTGGCACGAAGTTGAGTTAAGTTTTTAGTCGACTCTTTACATGAAAAGAATGATGGGCTTTTTGTTATGGAGTCTAACCTGATAACCCATAGAATTCAAATGTCTTAAAGCGTATTGCATTATACACAGTTATTGTAATGTAACAGTAACTGTAGGCGTACCTACCTAAATCTTTGGAATTCACCGGGCTACTAAAATAGAAGAAAAACGCCACGGTTTTGGGTTACTTCTTGGCTTTCCTGTACTTAATTGAGTTCTGTTCATAAAAAAATTAATTTGACGCAACATTCGTCACCCTTTAGTCAATGAAACCACTGTTTATCAAACTCTAATTCCTCTATCAAATTCTACAACATCCATTTCAGAAGTTATTTATTTCGCGATTTCCTAAAACGATTTATTGCATTTGAACTGCGAGGTCTTTAGCGCCGTCTCAAACCAGGTCAATCACGCCAATATCGAACTCAAATAGACCTTCTAATCAATTAAATAGGGTGCAAAGTCGTAAATTGTCGCGCAATTGCCTAAAACACGGCGCTAGTTGCCAACCAACTAAGATAAGCATGTCATGTACCTAATAATCCGAGAATATAAACAATAATAATGATAGTTTAATGTGTTTTACCCACCGCAGCCCAACCGACAGTGCGAGACATCTTAATCACAACAAGGTCATAGTTAATACATAGCATGTAGTGCAGAGACAACGATTAACAAGCTCATTATAGCTGGAACATGCATCTATCTGCCTACTTGTTGTCATAATGAGGCTAATTAAAAAATAAACAAACAAACACGACCTAACTAGAACAAGTGTCATAATAGGACATTTACATACCTACCGCCGGGAAAACAGAAATTCCGTTCCACTCCCACGGGAAGACAAGAGTCCTTTCTATCAAATCGCAACGATCCTAACACAATTCTTTCGCTCCGTCCGGTCTCATTAAAATCAGCCCACGTGCCTTTCTCGGATGCTCTCTAATTAGGTTTGCTTAAGCAAATCTGCTTTTTTCTTCAGTTCAATGCTCCCAAGCTGCGACAACAAAGCTTACGGCAATAGTGTCCAATATTACAGAGTATTTCCTGTACCGATCATTGAACCCACAGCTGAAGTAGAAGCCCTTTTGAATGGACGAACGAAATTAAGAAGATTTTTACACCACCTCACAGTCTACTATGCAGAACAACAATAACTCTAAACAATCGTAAACCATAGTATATCCTAACCATGCAAGAAAAAACATTTAAGTAGGCACGAGAGCCATGAAAATTTTGCATCAACAAGAAAGTAATATTTCATTTCGTACCTACATAGTAAGAGAGAGAACTGTTAATAATGGAATAACATTATTCTGGAAAAAGAGCGGAGCCTTTGGGGATGAGGCCAGGATAAACGCGTCGACCGAAACTTGGCAGGCATTAATATGCTAATAACCAATCGGCTCCAAGTTATAGTAATGGGGGTCAAAGTGACCCCGTGATTAAAGGACTCTCAAAAATATTTATGGGTAAATTTGATAAACTACTTTTTACTCGACAGTAATATAATAAATGTAATAGTAATATAATGTGAGTAAATGATTTCTATTAGCATATTTGAAAGGTCAGAAAAAATTAAAAAAATATCCATCCTGATTTGGCTAATGCCGAATCAGGCTTCATGGCAGATCTCAAGCCTAGTGGTATAGGTTCAATTTGATTTCATAATTGGTTGTCTTCTTTAAAATCGAGCAAGTAAAAGACAAGGAATATATAATATTATATCGCTTCAGAAATACAAAGAAGACATCTCGAAATATCGTTCCTGCATCATTAAGTTTTGCTGTCATAAAATTAGAACACAAAATATTTTTAAATTATTTGTTACTTGCGTCTCTTTTGTTTTAAATTAACGAAATATCATTAGACACCACGCAGTAGAGGTGGGTAAAGTTATGAATGATCCTTGTCGACTTAAAATAAAATGGAACAAGGCTAAGAGAATGATAAGCCACATTGTTGTGTCTGTTAAGACGAACAATAGGAATATCAAAACAAATCCGTTAACCTGAGATCGGGGGAAGCACCGTTCATTTTAATACCCAGATAGTGGAGAACGTATTGTCAACGGCACGACATCTACCACAATATTTTAAATCCCATCAATCGACTATAAACTTAATTGCTAATAGTTGAGGATTACAATCGATAGGTGATGTTTGCGGTTGATAGTCTAGTGCTATGGTCTGTGCGTAGGTGTTTTTATGAAAATAAAACTCAATTGGTATGTATTCCGATAGGTCAGTTATTACCATAATACCTAACATTTTAATTGGCAGAATTGAAGAATTTTCACGAGCCACGCGTTACAAGAACAAACAACACGCCCCACAATAGTTTGAACTAGACCCGATGAATCATTTTGTTATACTATTCCCGTTTATAAATAACATAATTTTCAAGTCAAACAATTTGTTTAATTCTATTCAAATGATTATTAATTATCTTGCCAACGTTCAGTTGATATCAAAGGCACTCTCCGTTACGGAAGTGGAAAATAAAAATCATCGCAACGTGAAGTAATAACAACACATAATTAACATAATGTTTTGTAAACACGACAACGAGCAACGTAAATATTTATTATAATTAAAATTAATTTGTCATATTGTCACATCGATTTATAATTCAACACGTCTTGTTCTACGCTAATATTATTGCCTGGAGATATTATATTATTGCTTTGATAAGTGATAGTGTTAATTCTTGCTTTATTCAAAATGCCACCTATATCAATAAAAATTAAGATTGTCGCTTTGTTAATTTTTGACATTCGACTCAAATCAATGAATCATTGGTCGTTCAGTTTACTGCACTCTGCACATTACGACTGCGTGGAAACTTAAACGTCAGATACATCAAAGGCCAGTTCAAATACTGTATTATTCCCAAACCACAATATCATGGTGATATCGAAAACAGACATATTGTAATTGTAAATTTGACCCGAGTTCATAGGTTAATTAGCCCCCGTAATAACCTCGGTATCGACCACCACGAATAGAAAAAACTGTTTACGCTTTGTTGATAATAATATTACAAAGTTTTCGAGTTAGTTGGTCATCTAATATGCCAACGTACTCATACATATTACGTACATAATCAATCAATCAAGTGTTACAATGCTATTGGAATTCCTCTAATATATGTAGTGTAAATTATATTACGATATTGACGATTGTCATAGACAGATCGTTGAATTTTTTTACTTATTTTTTTTAATAAAAAGAGCAGTCTATAACCATGGTTAAAACTAAAAAGGTTGGATTCAAAATACCCCCTGCCAATATTAAAGTGTTAATAAATGAACAAGTAAAACAAACTTTCACGAAAATAGACATGTACAATTAAATATACAGTTAATTGAATTCGTACTTACGTATCGTATCTTGGGTAAGACGGCGGGTAAGGCGACCCCGAGCCGAAGTAATTGCGAGCCCCTAAGGGCAGGGCCTGCATATGAGGGGGCACGTGCTGTGACATGGCGTGTGTCACATGGTATCCGTCCCCGAAGAGCGTCTTCGAGTAGGGAGTCGCCCGGAAGGGTCTCTTCATGCGCCGTCGCCGCCTGAAGTTGCCATTCTCGAACATATCGCCGCATTGGGGATCTATAACAGACCAATACTCACAGGCTAGCTCTAGCGCGCACACGACACGGCATGGCAACAAAAACTCGCCTGACTTCGCTTCAAGCAAAACTACTTAGACGAAAAACGAGCGCAGCTTTTACAAATTCGCATTCTGCTCATTGCATCATAAGGTACAAAGTCGCCTGCTTACAGCTAAACGCAGTTTGGTTACCTCCAGCTCTACTACTTACCTAACGCGACAATCAACTTACCAAGCGTCCAGTAATTTCCCTTCCTCTCGCCGCCGCCTTCGCGGGGGACTTTGATGAAGCATTCGTTCAGGCTCAAGTTGTGTCTTATCGAGTTCTGCCATCCTTTTTTATTCTTCTCGAAGTAAGGAAACTCCTTGGTGATGTAGGCGTATATTTCGCTGAGGGTGGCGCGTTTGGTCTGGCTGTTTTGTATGGCCATTGTGATCAGAGCCACATACGAATACGGCGGCTTCGTCAGGGCCTGCGTTGACGCTGTTATTGTAGTTTGGGGTTTGATCTCAGGGTTTCTAGGGCTGGCTGGAGCGCTCGGCTTTGACTTGTTTTTGTCGTCGCTGTAAACAATAGAAAAATCACTTGCACTTACGCTAATAGTGATATAGATTGAGAGGCAGACGAAAACATAGGGTACCTACAATTAGATATTTGTACTTTTTTTAAATAGGGCTAGAAATGGACAGGCAGATACGCGACCCAAAAAGCGCCGGAGAACAGAGAAATATTACAATGAATCTTTGATGAAGCCTTAACCCCCTGAAGTAATAGTAAAGAGTCTGAAATAAATCCAAATTTTTTATAGAGCAAAGCCAAGCCGACGGTGTTATAGGTAAATACCTAATGGTATTTACCTATAACACCGTACGGAACGTCGACTTTTTTATTTAATATTTTGGATTAAAATCATTGTGATGTAGTCAAAATACTACCAAGTATTTGATGACCACAAAGCTCGATGCAATAGATTAGTTCTGCGGTTGCGTAAAATAAGCAATGTTCGCTAAGGCCAGTCATTGCATGGATGACTAAAATATGTTATTTCTTACACGTATATGTTCGTTATACGTATATGTTATTTCCACCGTGATTCGGAAGGCACGTTAAGCCGTTGATCTCGGCTGCATCGGTCGTTAATATTCTCCAATCGGCGCTAGGCCAGCGTGCTGGGTTAATATGACATTCTCTCTTTATTTTTCCATCCATATGGAAGGCCTGGGATATTAAAAGGCTAGTGATGGATGATGATGAAAATGACAACAAAAATACTCCCGTTTATTTCTTCGTCCTGAATAATTAGTGTGTAATAATGAGTCAAAATTACATACATACATACATAAATCACGCCTATATCCCCGAAGAGGTAGGCAGAGGTGAACTACCACCCACGCTTCGCCAATTATGTTAGTTCCCATGTAATAGGTGGCGAGCCTATTGCCATATATCGAGCACAAAAGTGTCGCAGTACATTGCTAGGTGGTATAAGAGGAACGCTGCTGCCCATTCCTCATCACTGATTTATCCTTAGTCGCCTTGTACGACACCCACGGGAGAGATTTGGGGTGGTGACAATTGTATTCTACTCTGCCGTCACCACACGGCCAATACGAGTCAAAATTGTTGTACGTAATTTTATTTTACCTACTTCTATGTAATATATATTAGGTTAATTTTCTCTTCACGAAATTGATGTTTGGAGAAAGAAACACGAGAGTTTTGAAAGACTTGCAGATACTAACTCTTGCTATTCAATTGTGGATTGAAAATAATGACATTTTTTATTTTGCGATGATGTATACTGTACGATTACGATTTGACAGGCTCTCACATAGCCCTCGAAATGAATTGAAACTGTAAAAACGTAAACACATAATCGCAGCTGCAACAATTTCGTCAATTTCAATCTTGAATTGTTAGCAATAGAGTTACGTGATCAGCCGACCACGCATTTGGTGTGCTAGGGGATCAATTTTAGATGTGCGCTAGGAGTTCACGTCAGCTTTTGTTATATCTATGCTTATATATTATTTAGGAACCTATATTTAGGAATTAAGCTATCTCAGTCCCATTAGTAACCCTAACGTTTTCACATTTGCAAAGATACAACTACTAAGGATATTGAAGAGACCTATCTCATGTAAATCAGTTTTGCTTTGACTAAACTAATTTATTACCTGATGATGGTTGATAATTAGTTTAGCTTTGACTGAACTAATTTGTAACAAGATGATTTGATGATGATTGAGATCCCATCATGTTACAAATTAGATTATCTTCGATGTCAAAGGCTTAGGTCGTAATTTAATTACAACGCACGCCATTGCGGTGTCAATCAAAGCTCTCTTACCTGAGAGGGAAATCTCTCTTACCTGTTACTGTTGGGATTGGCGTTCTCCTCCCTTGTAATGGTGAGTGTTTGGTACACCCTCGTCAAGTCCTCCCCCTTCATACTTTGGGTGTTCGGTCCATCAGAGCTGCCATTTTCATGGATGATTCGGCTGTCGTAAGGTGGAGTCCCTAAAATATAACCAGCATTTAAAAACTGCATACATAAATCTCGCGCATATCCCCGAAGGGGTGGGCAGAGGTGGAACACCCACGTAGACAGAAGTGAATTAAAGACATTTCGCCAATTAGGTTAGGGCCCAAGTGGTGGCGAGCCTACTGCCATTTATGCGGCACGGAAATCTCAATACATTGCTTGGTGGCCTAAGAGAAACACTGCCCTTTAAAACCCACGTTTCACCAATTAGGTTAGGTCTCAAGTAATAGATGGCGAGCCTGTTGCCATTTATCGGGCACGGAAATCGCAGTGCATCGCTATTGCATCTAAGAGTAACACAGCTGCTCATTACTCATTGCTGTCTTAATCCTTAATCCTTCGCCTTGTACGACACCCATGGGAGAGATGGGGGTGGTGATGTTGTATTCTGCTCTGCCGTCACCACACGTCGGGTTCAAAATTACATCTCACAATAAAACAGCTGACTTGTGCGTTCGTGCTCGTTTCAAATTCCAGCGCGGTAATGTTTTACAAGTGATCGTGTTACAGCGAATGCCTCATCATACTGCAGCATTATATGCGATGACTTATATTCACCTCTTAATCATTTGCTTCGACGTCTGTACTAACTGCCGCACTCAGAGACGTCAATTAACTTTAATGAGTATTTAATGTCAAAAATTTTCATTCAAATCTAGACCAGAGACCCGGCAAGAATAGCGACTAGTTATGAATTGTCATTTTTTGACGTTAAGTACTCATTAACGTTTTTTGACGTCTCTGAGTGCGGCAGTAAAAGTGGTACAATACCCGGCACATAAGTTGACCTAAGCGCAGCGCAGTAAAACGTTTTCGGGTATTAAATGAGGATCTGTATGAGGTCTGTGCGAAGTGTGTCTGTAACCATATCAACGTAGGGATACCCGCTTCTGCGCGTTCAAAATTTAGTTTGGATACGCATTTTCCTTCAGTTATACCTGCGCAGAGGACCGTCATGTTGGTTCAACTTACGTGCCGGGAACTGAACCTACGTTGCATTTGTTACAAATCACTTTTATTTACAGAATACACATTACAATCATAGGAATAGATAGAGATAGAGCAAAGGTGTAATAACACGCACGTTTCGCCAATTATGTTAGCTACCATGCAATAGGGGTCGAGACTATTGCCATCTAACGGACATATACATCGCAGTACACTGCTGGCCAGTATGAGAGGAAAGCCACTTTCTTTTCCCTTAGCCGCCTTCTACGACTCCTGCCGCACTCAGACACGTCAAATAACGTTATTGAGTACTTAACGTCAAAAAATGACAATTCAAAACTAGTCGCTATTCTTGCCGGGTCTATGGTCTTGATTTGAATGAAATTTTTTGACATTAAATACTCATTAAAGTTAATTGACGTCTCTGAGTGCGGCCGTTAGACTGAGAGAAGACAATGAGACTAACTGCAAAATGTCAATATTTACAATGACTCGAGAACACCCGTACTAGGAAAGTACACCATAACAGCCCACTTTGGGCTCTCCCTGTGTGTTGTTTATTTACTTTTAACCCACGGGTAACAATACACCAAAAAGTGACGTTAAAAGCGTGTGTGTACTATTATTATGATTAATTGTTAGTGGTCGTATTTGCTAGTTACGCGTTACATTCAACGCCTGATATTTAGCCAATCTTATGCGTACGTGCTTCCCAATACGGGCTTCTCGGAATTCTTCGCTAAACTCGGTACGTGGTTGAACAACCATTATATAATTATAATGTTGTACATAACTGATCGAACTTGTGGTACCGATTACTCGTTCCTCTATGACTAACACTAATATGCCTATGTTCTGGTTGTATTTGACAAAGTATGGATACATCCTCTATGCAATCCGAAACTATCCTATATCGATACCTGTAAAGAACATGTGTGAGGAGCTCGCTAGCGCTGCGGCATAGCGCGCTCGGCCTGCGATTGCGTAAACTAAGCAATGTCGCTAAGACCGGTCATTTGTAGGTGACCGTGCTTTGGAAGGCACGTTAAGCCGTTGGTCAAGGTTGCATCTGCAGTCGTTATTACTCACCAACCCGCACTGGGCCAGTGTGGTGGGTTATGGTCCAAAATCCGTATATTCTTCTATCCATAGGGAGAGCCCGTGAGCCAATAAAGTGGGACAATTAAGGGCTGGTGATAATGATGATGATGAAAGAACATGTACACACCTACTGTTTACTATGTCTTCTTCTTCCTGCCCTGTTCCCAGTCTATCTGGGGTCGGCGCAGTATGTTTCCTCTTCCATTCATATGTCAGACGTCATCAAGCCATCCACTCCCTTTTGATTCATATCATCCATCCCACCGTAAAGGTGCTAGTGATGAATGAATGTATAGAAAAGAGACTGAACGGACCATGTCGAGAGACCCATGAACGGAGAGAGTGATTAGAATGACAACATTCCAATCCATACTGCTCAAGGTTTTGGCTTAGGTTTTACAGCCGGCCGCCTGCCTGACACCAACCCTCTTTGGGTACGCTGTTGTTGGTGGTTTGCCCTCCACCATTAAGGTGCCCCAAGGTGCTTATTGGTTTACACCGGGCCATCTCCCTTAGTCGACTTTTACGACACCCATGGGATGAGTTGGGGCTGGCCTATTCTACGTTATTTGTTCGCTCCCAGGCCAGCATAGAAGGCCTACTGTTTACTATGTAAGCATGCAATATAATGTAATGAAATACGAAAGTACCTATTATTTTTAATGGCACGTTAACTTTGTTGTGGGCCAAAGTTCACTTTGCGGAGCCAGTAAAAAGACGTTCGTAAGTGGAAGTTTCATAGGGTTATTTAAATTTAAATTCTATGCTATAATTCTGTTGTAATTCTAGTGGTATGTCCGTAACAATTTTTGTAGGATATAGTTTTACCGATAGGGTAATTAAAAAAAACTTACGGGTACGAATTGAGTAAACTCCTCCGTTTTTTCGTCGGTTAAAAATTGAGACTGTATTTCACTATTGTTTTCGTTCTCTCAATGTTTTATCAAGTCTTATAACTAGGTTAATTTTGGCTGTTGTTTGTGTTTAATTTTAACATCGCAAACATTGCACAATAATATTTATTAAAGGTACGTTTATTAATTACTTCACTCTCTATGTGTAGTGTAACGGTTGTAAGTTCCCTCTAAGTCATAAATTTTGTATAATTAATTGTGGCAGTAACACGCAAACATTTACTTTTTCCCGAGTTAAGATTATAAGTATATATGTATGTACAGTCAAAGGCTCTTTATACTACCCTAAATCTGTCAAATTTCTACAATCGATTGCCAACCTTATGTCTTCTATGCTGGCCTGGGACCGAACAAATAACATAGAATAGGCCAGCCCCGACTCATCCCATGGGTGTCCTAAAAGTCGACTAAGGGAGATTGCCCGGTGTAGAACAGTAAGCACCTTGGGGCACCCGAATGGTGGAGGGCAAACCACCAATAACAGCATACCCAAAGAGGGTTAGTGTCAGGCAGGCGGCCGGCTGTAAAACCTAAGCCAAAACTTTAAGCAGTTTGGATTGGAATGTTGTCATTACAATCACTGCCTCCGTTCATCGGTTTTTCAACATGGTCCGTTCCGTCTCTTTTCTATACATTCGTTCATCACTAGCACCTTAACGGTGTGATGGATGATATGAATCAAAAGGGAGTGGATGGCTTGATGACGTCTGACCGATTTGAATGGAAAAGGAAATTTACTGCGCCGACCCCAGACAGACTGGGAACAGGACAGGGAGAAGAAGAAGAAGAAGATTGTCAACCTTATCTTGTTGGCAGTAGAGCCAAAAGTCGACTAAGAAAATTTAACATTTCTATGTATAATTGAGTTTATCCTTCATCCATAAAATATCCGTATAAAAACAAATGCTTATATAAGCTTACTTATTTTGAGCTAGATGATAAGTGTGAGTGTAAGAAAAAAATATAAGTAAATACTGTCAAAGAAGCGAATGACTACTGCCTAATTGCCTAGGTGCAGATTAAGAAATATGGGTATTGTGATTTCCACGTTTCGCTCGAGCGAAGGAATGCGTCTGTGAGACGCCGTGGGCCGGTGTAGTTGCATATCGGATTCGAGCACAGTCGCGAACACAGCAAGGTATTGTGTCGCTTATAGAACAATGCGTCGTATTTATAAAACATTAAGAGCCGGCGTATCGTTCGCGAAATTAATAACAAATAACAATCGTGGCACGTTAGTTCGGGAGCAGTGTGAATTACCCATGCCGTTGAATCGTACAAAGCGGCCGGGCATCTCGGACTAATTACAATAATTACCCCTAATTTCTAAGGTCTTCTATGCTAGCCTGGGAGCGAACAAATAACGTAGAATGGACCAGCCCCGACTCATGGGTGTCGTAAAAGTCGACTAATTGAGATTGCGCGGTGTAGACCAATTAGCACCTTGGGGCACCCGAATGGCGGAGGGCAAACCACCGACAACAGCATACCCTAAGAAACCAGCCTTCTTTGCTAGGCAGGCGGCCGGCTGTTAAACCTAAGAGAAAACCTTAAGCAGTATGGCTTAGAATGTTGTCATTCCAAGCACTCTCTCCGTTCATCGGTCCCTCGACATGGTCCTTTCCGTCTCGTTTCTATATATTCATTCATCACTTGCACCTTTTACGATGTGATGGATGATATGAATGAAAAGGGAGCGGATGGCTTGATGTCGTCTGACCGATATGAATGGAAGACGAGATATACTGCGCCGACCTGGATAGACTGGGAACAGGGCCTGGAGAAGAAGAAGAAGACCCTTAATTATTATAATGAGTCCGAGATGCCCCACCGCTGATGCCGACCGAGACGTTCCTCGTCATCATCATCACCAGCCCTTTAATGTCCCCACTGCTGGGGCACGGGCCTTCCCTATGGATAGAAGAGTATAGGGAGATTGGGCCATAACCCACCACGCTGGCCCAGTGCGGTTGGTTGGGTATTAACGACTGCAGATGCAGCTGGGACCAACGGCTTAACGTGTCTTCCTTAGCACGGAGGGACTCGAGATAATAAATTGCACGGCAGAAAAGAATGATGATGATACAAAAATGCATTTCAAATTTGAAACTAAACTAGGTTCAAGTCTTGCAATAGAAAATTAGCTGCATACAACTGTGAAAGGGTAAGAAACATCGAAAATATGTTGTTTAATTAGCATCTTGTTAACAACTACCCTCTGTGTTTATAAATAGAATTTTTGTAAAGATCCTCAACAAAAAAAGGGTTATGTCCTTAATTAGTACTTTTTTGCAGATATATTACGTTACCAAAAAGCACAGACACGATTTCCGCGTTACAAATGGCTTATTGGTACCTTGAGGCGGAGAAACGTAATCTTTCTAATCAATTAGCAATAGGTACGTTGCCATGGAGTTTGTTTACTTGTAAAGAAGAGGCAGTTTTTCTATCTAACTGTAATAATTAATAAATCTAAACTAACATTGCCTTAAGGCTGGAAACAGTATCAAGTGAAGATTTTTCACTATGAAGCACAAAAAGACTTAAATATTTGTAATAAGTTACATTCCTTTGTGATTACTTTCTTTGCCTTCTGTCGCTTAGTACATACATACTTAAATAACGCCTATATCCCTGTTAACTCACATTTGCCAAACTAGCCAGAGATAAATTAACACCCACCAATTAGGTTATGTCCCATGTAATAGGTGGCGAGCCTATTGCCATCTATCGGGCAGGTAAACCGCAGTATATTGCTAGTCGCTTAGTGCTCTCTGTTTATTTGTATTGAATTATTTTTTTCATATAAAGCTACACACATAGTGCTCTATATAAGTACCTACTTGCGCCGACACTTTCACCGTCATACAATTGCATAACTAACTGTATTATATTTTTGTAAATAAACGGAACAGCTTGCTATGACTTTTAAAGTGGATATTTTTGTAGACTTTGCTTAGGTATTTATTAACGCAAGTATAGTTTTCCTAGTATTAAGAATATTAAAATGAAGACAAATTGTATTATATAATGTATGAAGTACAATATAAAAATGTGTTTGCGTTATTCCAGGATATAGCAAACTGTCCAATTCTGGTCTTTTTCTACCTGTCAGCGTTCCGAATTTCATTTCTCTCCGCCCGCCGTAAATTTACTCCAAATAGTTCCGAAAATAGTTTTATTTTCGTAATATTATGCAAAAATTACTTGCGTTGACAGCTTCCCACTTATATCGGATTTTCAATTTAAATTAAGTTGTAATCTGTATTAATAGAGTTGAGTAAGGAATACTCACGGAACAAAAATATAGGTACAACCGTAATGACCTAGGAATATAAATGGTCTCAATGAATTTGACATCTAAGTTCTTTGTGGGTAAGTGTAGGTATCAATCCAAATTAAATTTACTGTAGGTAAATCAATAACGGGTAGAAACAGCAGTTAGCTAACTATATTACTGAAAATGTGATAAATATCTTTATTTAGCGCTCACACTCGAACGAGCCGTTTTAAATTATCGAGGCATCTACCAAGATAATTGCATATCGCAATCATCAATAAATGAAAAATATATCCTGATGCGGTGGTTTCTTTGTAAAAAAAAATTGTAAAATAAAAATAAATTGCTTCTGTATAGCAGAACAAAATATGAATTGTGAAGTACCAAAAGCACTCACAACAGTCAATCAATAACTTGCCGAAAAGAATTGGAAAGGAAGTGCCGTGGGTGATTTAGCCGAAATATGAGCATTTTCAGAATTTTCTCAATTCAATGAACAAAGACGTATAAAAACTGGTAATGGCTACGACTTACGTTATAGGTATAGTCGAACCTGATACTTGGGTATTACTTAACGCGTCTACTGATAATGGCGTCGATACCTCACTCTTACAAAAGGTAATTGTTCTCTCAAACAATAAAGTTTAATAACGCAAGGTTCTAGGAAGGAGCGCGCACGCATTGTGGCGGTAATGTACCCGATGACGATCTATGTTGATATTAGATAACACTCTACCAACTAGTAGTAAGGAGTATGAAATAGTAAGGGATAGAAAGAATATTCTGAAACAGCTAATCATCTAGCTAGACGATAAGGAACCGGATATTATGACACATTACAGACCGTCCGTCGCACAACATTGTACTAAGATCTTTTGTGCGAATCCGACTTCTGCGTCAGCACTGCGCATACACGCATCGGTAATTATGTCATGACACAGCCTATCTAAAGTCCAATGGGCTTTAACTGTGGGAAAATTTAGATCTAGGTAATGGTTTCGTAGGTGACTTTTTTGAATTCGGACACTTCAAATATTTTCGTCCTAATAGACAGTCAGATCGAAGTAAACTGCAATCTTAACAAACATGGCACACGTCTCCGCTACAGTTTAGTCAGTACCGTCAGTACGCATCTCCACTAAGCTACAACTTTGTTGAAAAACACATCTTCTCGTCTCCGCACATCTCCGCTTTGGTGGAGTCCGGGCTTTATAATATTAAAGTGTTTATGCCGTACGGTGACAGCAGAGTCGATTAAAATAATTGTCACCACTCCCAATCTCACACGGGTGGCATACACATATACAAGGCAACTAAGAGTAAAAGCAGTAGGTAATGAGGATAAGACAGCTTTTTGTTATGTTACCTAGTACTGTGATTTCCCAATAGATGGTGATATCGGGACCTGGCATAGTTGGCGGCATTTAAAATAGATGGTAATTCACCTCTGCTTTTAAGATTTACAGGCGTGAATGATATCTGAATGTTTACGCCATTCCTAAGTGAAAAATTTAATATCAAATAACATTTTAATATAAAGATGTAAGATAGGATTAACTGACTACATCCGTCTGCAGATGGAATATTAAGACTCACCGTTAGTGTAATGCTTAAGTAATTAAAATGTTTCAACAAATATTTTTGCTTAGGTAGCAACAAAACAATTTAGAAAGTAAGTTTCAGAGTGAATTAGGCAAAAGTACAAGAGAATCACCGCTATCTGACGTTGTCCCTGGAGTTATATTTTTATTGTAATCGGCTTGAGTTATTAGCATTTCGCTTCCATATGAAAGAGACGTAAATCCAAAACGCTTTCTTGCAAAAATAAGTCTCAGTTAACATACTTTTTGAACACACAATGCTTCGAAGTATTTTTTGAATTATGTCGTTTACGTATTAAAGGAGCGATTTGGTCGTAACAAGATCGGCGAGGTTAAGGGGACGTGACCGCTATCGGGCGTCATGACGTCAGGGATTCACACCGAACAGGGCGCCCGCTAGATACGGACGGTATCATCCAATAAGATAAGCTCATAATTATATGTACCGAAGAAGATCTTAAAAAATGACACCTAGAAAAAGTTAATAGCACGACCTATGTTTGATTGCTTAAAGACCGTCAGTTTAGACTTCGCGTAACAGAACTGAACAACGTGACAGCAGAGAAATGAAATTTACACAAAATGAAAGTTTGTTTGTTTGGTTGAACGCGCTAATCTCAGGAACTACTGACTCAAATTGAAAAATTATTTTTGTGTTCGATAGTCCATTTATCGACAAAGGCTATAGGCAATATAATAATCGACCGATCGAGAACTCGCGAGCGAAGCCACGGGTGACCACTAGTGCATTAATAAAATATGATGTTAGGTAGGTAGAAACTCCGACGCGTATTTTTGTTTTATTTTATGACTCTCAATAAGTATCTTGAAGTAGCTAACCAGAAAGCGACTCCATAATTGGACATCAACTTTTATTGAAAATCACTCTCTTAATATTATTATAAAATTAAAATTGTCACGTGTCCAAAAAAAGTTACCATTGCTCGAGTAGCGAGCACGATCCTCTCCCAACAGATATTTTAAGTATCAACAAAATTCATACAATTATTCACGTTACCGTTGGATCTTTACTGCTTAACTTGGTCCAATTTGAACACAGTTCAATTAGTGCAAAGATCAAACAGATTCAACCGACTATTTAAACTAAACACTAATTGCTGTCGACGTGAAGAATACCTACATTAACGAGGCAAGTTCTAATTGCATTTTAGTCGTATTACATTACAAATATGTCTTACAAATAAATAGATATTTAAAGGCATAGAAGTCTGGTTAAGTTATCAGGGCAATATATGCCTACGTATGTCTATCTTATTCATTCTATAATCATCCTAGTCATATCGACATAATGAAAATGAAAATGAAAATATGGTTTATTCATATAAGGTATGATTACATACACTAATGAATCGTCAAAGAAATAACGTTAAACACTGGAAACGAAAAGAAAAACAGTTTCCAATATTTAACGTTATAAGCTACACCATCCGTTCGTAAACTACCAGGAGGCCTTGTTCTGAGAAGAAACGGGCAGGAAACTAAGCAAGTTTGTTCCTCCCTTTACATGAAGTTATGAGTTAATGAAAGATGTTATAAAATGTTTTGATATATTAGATATCCTATTATATTCTATCTTATCATATTAGTTATCATATTTATAAAATATATTTAATTTGAATGTTTATGGACATCTTTCATTGAGTATAAAAAAATATATGTAATCATTACTGGTAGTTAGCATAGCTTAATTTACTTGGTTAAAAATAATTAAAACGAATACAGAAATATACATGTCATTTGGTCTCATTACCATACAAAATCTATATCCACGCATCTTTATCGTTTATGTAGTCTATAACCGTATAATATCTCTTTTTAACTAGTCTTTGTTTAATTTGGCTTTTAAATTTAAGTTAAGGGAGTTCCGTTAAAGATCGTGGGATTTTGTTGTATATTTGTATACATTTCCCCGAGAAAGAACGACCAGTTTTATGCAGACGGAATTGAGGAAAGGCTAGTCTTCTTTTATGCCTAGTACTATATTTATGGGTATCACCAACTTTAACAAATTGATTCTATTTTTTATAAACATATAGAATATTATCATAAATATACTGACCAGCTACAGTTAAAATATTTATTTCCTTAAATAATTATCTTAATGAGTCCCTTTGTTTAAGTGTGTATATGGCACGTATTGCCCTTTTCTGTATTACAAATATATCATTAATATCGGGCGCTGAGCCCCATAACAACATGCCATATGACATAACACTATGGAAATAACTAAAGTACACTAGCCTTGCCGTCTCGACATTTGTCAATAGTCTTATTTTTTTAACAGCGTATGCTGCTGAGCTAAGTCTCTCTGAGAGCGCCGAAATAGGTTAAGTATGGAATCAAGGGTGATTCCCAAGAAAACTGTAGCATCTGTACACTGAATTATTTCATTATTAATTTTTTAATTGGTGCTAACCTGCCTTACGTTTGGAAGTGTGAATTTGACACACTTCGTCTTATTGGTATTTAGTAATAGGTTATTAGTTGTGAACCAACGTTGTGTGAACAACCTTCGAAACGGCGTTATTTACATCGTCAAAGTCACAGAGTCCTCTCCTTACTTTAAAAATTAAAGAGGTATCATCAGCAAACAAAACCGTTTCACAAAGATTGGTTGTATAGTAAGGCAGATCATTTATGTAAATAAGAAAAAGCAAAGGTCCTAAAATCGACCCCTGTGGCATTCCCATACATAATTGCGCTCCCGAAGACTCTGCCCTATTTATTACAACTTTCTGCGTTCTCTCGCTCAAATATGACTGTATGAGTCGTAAAGAGTTAAGTGTTACACCATAATGTTTCAGTTTGCCTATTAAAATTTCATGACTTACACAATCGAACGCTTTGGACAGATCGCAGAAGATACCAAGAGCATCATGTTTATCTTCCCAGGCCTCATAAATATCTTTTAAGAGTGCAACTCCCGCACCTGTGGTATTTTTCCCTTTACGGAAACTAAATTGATTGTCATGGAGCAAATTATTTTTATTAAAATAAGAAATTAATTGATTTAAAATATTTTTTTCAAAAATTTTGCTTAGTGCTGGTACAATAGAGATGGGTCTATAATTTGAGGGGTCACTTTTGTCACCAGCCTTAAATAAAGGGATAATTTTACAAAATTTCATAAGATTAGGAAAAATGCCATCTCTGATGCAATTATTAAACATAAGGCTTAGTAGAGGGGCAATAATATAGATTATATTCTTTATTATACTAACAGAAATACCCCATAAGTCTTCTGTTTTTTTGATATTTAAAGATTTAAATGCTTGTATAACCGTATGACTATTAATATCACGGAATTCAAAAGAGGAGCTGCACTCTTCAACATTACTTTGCAATAGTTCAAGTGCTAGCTGACTGTTATAGTTTAGGCCACTGTTAAGCGTCTTTGGCACTTTTGAAAAAAAAAGCCTCAAATGTACTTGCAATATCATTGTCTGAAGTGATCATGTTACTGTTTACTTTAATTTTGTATGATTTATCAGAATTTTTATTTTTACCAGTTTCTTGATTAAATATTTTCCAAGTTGTTTTTATTTTACTTTCAGAGTTCAACATAGTATAATATAGCACAATACCTACTGATTATATTAACTGTTATTGATTATTCGATATGAAATTATATTTTACCTACATTACTTGGAAAATAATTTTGTTCTATAAGAGACGTGTGATGTGAAGGGTCGAAAAATGAAACTGCCTTAAATCTAATATTTTTTTATAAAATGAATCGGGCCGTATATTTATTGATGCTGGGCGTGACTTCATTGGCTACGCCCTTGTACCATTGAAACCCTTTTAAATTGACATAAAATACTTGTACCGATGTAGTAGTACCTTCTCGATACTACCTTATTTTATTGATATTGATGATTTAATTTTTTTAAATATTTTTTTTGGCTTAAGCAGTTGAATGAAATTAATATAACAAGGCCGCAGTTTTACAAGTAGGCAGTATTACAATGTTCAATTTGGATATTGCATTATTAAAGTTGATGCTAAATTATTTATTGACAATTTTAATCCTATGTATCAAACAGGCATTGGCTGACAAAATTAAGTTTAAATGTAGATTAAATATTTCATTAATGACGTCAAACGAAAACTATAATGTATAGAAGTTGAAGCCAATCAATAACACACAAAATAATGCGAAACGCGGTTAAAAAACGTGACGAAATATTTAAATTTTATTATATTGATTGATTATTATTTTATTGATTTTACATTCATAATGAGGTGTATACGTAAAGAATGAAAACATTCAAGGCGCATTAAACGGCAAAGAAATGATTGAGAAATACGAAATGCTAATTAGAGGAACGTAATATACAAAGATGAGCTCAATCACAAATAAACGACTCGCCTCGGGACCATTGTTCTTTTCAGTCTATTTCAAGAACATTTGTTTAGTTTATAGGAGAGGTACAAGGAAATAAAAGAAGTTCAGGTAAAAAAATTGCAGCTAAAGATTGAAGTGTTAAGAATCCTTTATAGAATTGACAGCAGGCTTTGTTGAAATGTCAGATCAATGGTTATTGATCAAGAGGATCCACGTCCGAACCCTTATAAAGGAATATTTTGTGCAATGGATAGAATTATATTATCTTTATATAATTATATTTCTCAGCCAAAATATAAGGACATCATGAGATGCTTAATCTGGGCTAGATAAAGTGCGGGTGTGAGAAATATTTAATAATTATATTTTGTAATGGTAGAAGAGTTCTAAAAATTAGAGCTTTATAGCGTGGCTATTATACTTAAATTAACGCGTTTAAAAACTATGAATAATCTTTTCTAAATTATTGAGAGCTAAATATTTTTTATTAATTCTATGTTAAGAGCCCTATTACATTTTGACTGTGATTTCAACGGCCAATTTTGGCGTTCTTGATCTCAGTAACAAAAATACATTGACAATTATTTTGACTTAGTGAATAGTGTAGAATAGATATTGGAATATTTCGTAGCGGCCTCGGTTTTTGTAAATTTTGCTTAACTTTTTAATTAAACCCAAAATTGTAGAGAAATAATTTTATATAATGCGCCAAGGCCCTTTTTTGTGCTCCTGGATAGAACTACTGTTCTACGCAAATTAAATAAAAAAAAATTGAATTTTATCTGTAATATAGTCGAATAGTTTGTAGCAGCCCCGGAAATTTGAAACATCATTGATTTATCATAAAAACTTCGAAAATAGCTTTATCTGTGAATATCTCCTTTCTACAATAATATTTTTGAGCAAAATTTATACTAGAATAATTGTTACTTTATAAGGAATAAAGATTTTTTCATTTTAAAACAAGAATTTATTATCTTATCTCAATAAACACGATAAACATAACTGCAAAATTACTACGAAATGCGATGCACGGGCCGTCTAAGTATGAGTGGAGTGAGATTTGTAATAGGGCTCTTAAATGATTACAGCTTAACTTAAGCTGGCAGTTAATTTATTTATATTTATTCCCATATCTTCTTTAAGGCTAAGTTTAACTTCATCATCACTTACAGATCATCGTGCTGATGTCAATATACAACTGTCTCCAGCTCTGTCTCTCCCGATGGTAGATATCGTACAAGGAGACAAGGGTTTTATATATTACCAGGAAAGGGCAGACCCAGGCACTGTATACTGAGCGACAATAGGTAGATGGCAATAGGCGAAACCCTTTTGGCATGAGGCTTACATGCTCTGCATGCCTCCGGGTATAAGCAGGCGTGAATTATTGTGTGCCAATAATAATTATTAATAAACATTACAAAAATACATTTATGACGAATGAGCATGTTGCTCTTGACCTTCAACACCGATAGGCGAAACAATAACTCAATAATGCTTACGTATTTGTAAACAGCAAGAAGGGGGGTGGAGGGCAAATAAGCGCCTCTGGCATATCACTTGACTCACCCTTCTAGCTTCCACTGAATTAGGGAGCCAATTAAATCTAATAGTGACATCTGACCTTCAATCTGCTAGAAGCGCCTCGTTAATTCATTACACTCCGTAACACAATATTGTTTATCCAAGATTGTGATTTGAGGACAATCGACGATTTGGATGAACGTTTATGCTTACCCTGGAAGCGGCAGTGGCAAAGAGGCCAAGATAGCTGATGGTACAAATGTACTCAAGAATTCGAGTTGTAATTTTGGAGACTTGACTTAGATTTCCAGGTTCTTTGATCCGAAGTCCTATTGACCTCCTCATAAATCAATACGTCAATTAAAAAGAGTGAAAGAATATATACTTTGGTTTTAGTCCCATTATTTAACATAGCCACAAATTATGTTACGGCAGAGTAGAATACAATTGTCACCACCCCAAAACTCTCCCGTGGGTGTCGTACAAGGCGACTAAGGATAAATCAGTGATGAGGAATGGGCAGCAGCGTTTAGGTCCCGAGATTTCCCTCTTTGCAATACTTTGGATCCTGCGTCCTGCACGGTGAGTCCATGGAATGCTTAAGAGTTTTATTTGCAGCCCTTAGTCGCCTTTTATGACACCCGCGGGAGATGACATTAGGGGTGTATGCTATGCCGTCGGAGCACGATTATTTGTCAGACAATAATAGAATCTGCATTAGTGGTCTGCGTTAGTTTGCATTATCTTATGCAAGCTTAAGCATAAAATCCTGTCTTTCACGGATTAATTCGTATAAATATTGAGCATCTTAAATGTAACTCACGATATGATTTTTAAAATCGTGAGTTAAATTAAGATAAGAATCCCTTTTTGCCTTGAGTTGCAGCATTTTCTGAAGGGTTTCTCAACGGCAAGCATTTCCCAAGGGAACCCGGCTGGGGAATACAATATCGCACAGCGCTTTGAAACGGAACTGGAAGGGGCACGCTTGGGGGTTATAGGTGCAGAGTTCGTCTCTGTTGTGCCCTGTTGTCAAAATTATGAGGGCCAGTACGCCTTCCATGTGCTTTGTGTGCCGTTGATCATGTCGATAAATACGATAACCCTGATAAATTCGTTCAAATACATCTACTGAACAACGGCGTGAGCTGTAGCAGTGGACTACGTACAGACGGTGTTTCTTGCTTGTTAACTACGCCGTCCAAAAAGGTTGTGGTCTCGCGCTGACTCTCTTTGCTTTATAATTTGCAGTGGATGTAAGGGATGCATTGTGTTTTGTTCCTGATCGTATAAGTGGGTACGTATAAGATTCCCTGCTGACGGAAAGCTTTTAAGTTTGAGAAGATCGAGGGAACAGACCGAAATTTCATGCGACATAATCACTGAGAAAATGTACGCTAATGACGCAGAAGTCGTGTTGTTGAGGCATGTATAAAATCCGGTCTCAAGACTACCGCCAAAAATCAGAAGAATGTAACGGCTATAGGTTTACACGAGGAACCTTTGGAAATCTGCCCGAAATAAGCCATAGAGGCAAAACTACGTTTCCTGGGTCAGCTAGATATAAAAAAAATAAGTCCAGATACACACAATCGCATCGGCCACGTGCGCGGTGCCAAACGAATCAGAAAGCTGTATTTAACACTTAATACGTTTTACTTACTACCGCATTTTATGCTGTTGAAATGCAATGTGAATTGTAAATGATAAAGCCATCGTAAATGAATTATCGGCGCGTACAATGAAAATCGATTACTTTCAATATCTAATCGATTTAGGTGTAAACTGTGCTAAAGGGCATGCTTTACACCTTAGCATTCCTATTTGTACTGGATTCGTTGTGGGGCACTTTTACGATTCGATTTCAGGTTCGATGCATTGTTTCGCATTAAATATCTGCTATTAAATTACATTAGTTATCTGTTAATGGCCGTGTGGTGACGGCAGAGTAGAATACAATTGTCACCACCCCAAATCTCTCCCGTGGGTGTCGTAGAAGGCGACTAAGGATAAATCAGCGATGAGGAATGGGCAGCAGCATTCCTCTTATACCTACCAACTAGCAAAGAACTGCGACTTTTGTGCCCGATAAATGGCAATAGGCTCGCCACCTATTACATGGGACCTAGCCTAATTGGCGAAGCGTGGGTGCTAGTTCACCTCTGCCTACCCCTTCGGGGATATTGGCGTGAATTATGTATGTATGTATGTATCTGTTAAGTACAAAATAAGAGATGATTCAACCACATCATAGTTGAAAGCTATGATTAGAATATAAACATTGGACCGATGTCATAATGCCTAAAGAATGTGATGTGGATGCATTAGCACACAAGACTTCCCCGTATTTATATAATACAACTTAATCCCTTGTATTAAGGATGTTTTTGGTATTGGCTTAATGAAGCACACCTGACGATTTTAGATGACTATGGACTTTTCTTACTATGTCTAAACCATAATATGAAATAGATTTGATTATGGCACGTGCAAAGTTCTTTTAATACAACCAGCATCACTAAAATGAATTCATACTAAGTAGGTATTCCAGTATTGAATATCTATTTGTGACATTTGTTCCAAATTTGGCGAAACGTGGGTGTTATTTCACCTCTGCCTACCGGCGAGAAAGTATGTTCCAAAGTGTTTCTTTGTTTTTTATTTCTTTAATTTAAATTTAAGAGTTGTCAATGTCAAGTTCCTGCCATTACCCCGGTTATCTGGGGTCGGCGCGGTGTTTCCTCTTCCATTTATATAGGTCAAACGTTGTCAAGTCATCTTCTGTACAGGGAGTAGAAGAGTTTTAATCATATCATCCATCACACTAAAAATGTGCTAGTGGTAAAAGGACTTATAGAAAATTACGGTAAAGAGAATGTCGAGGGACAGATGAACAGGGATAGACTCCCCGTTGCGATGACATCATTAATTTCCATCACCACATTCGTGTGGTGGTTGGCCCTTTGCCATTTAGCTAAACTCCCTTAAACTCTAGCTTAAACTTTATCTCCCAGATAATTCCAGAAAACAACCATCAATGTATTTCAATATTTATTTAACTAAAGTGCTGCCTAAACATAATTATATTTTAAACGATTTGGCTATCTAAAATGTCTTATTATAATAATAAACATTTATTTCAGACTTTTCAATCCAATCCATCCTTATAAAGTTATTGCATATGATTTTATTTATTTATTTAAACACAAACATACACAAACTTTACAGGTTTAGTACCTAAAGCCAGTGTGTCGTTAAAGATAAATATACTTATTGATTTATTGTACAGTCAACCGCACGTCAGACCAGTACAAACTGTCAAACCTCTCCAATCGTTCCTAATACAATATTCAAATTGACTAGATAATCCGACAGCCCGCATCAACTCTACGCGCCGCTGACCGTGCAATAGGCGAATCTAGTGAGCTCAATCATCGTGCAAGTGAACAAATCTTTTTTCTCGGCTATGTCGTTGAGAACACGAAGCGCGCGATATCCGGTAGTGTCATTGGTTGACAAAACCAGTAAGCCTATTTATCCCCGCAGGGTGAATTCGCACGTACAGCAGTTAGTTAGGTACGAGCGAATTCACAGCCCTTGTAATAGGACGCGAGCTTACAATCCACTAACGGGCACGTAAATGACAGTATATTGCTAAGAGGAACGCTGCTGTCCATTACTAATCGCTGTCTTAACCCTTATAGTTTTGGCTTTGGCACGCCTGGTTAATAAAACGCTTGTCATGCAAAAGGTCTCAAAAAATTCGCGCCACCAAGCCTATTCTAGCTCCAGTACACCAAGCTATGACGGTGCACCTTCAAAAATAGCACCAGTTTTTAGTGCGGGTGCACGGCGCGCCGGATGTCTTTAATGACTGAACAATTTACTCCTCAAATCAAATGCCGTTGCGCCATTCGTTATTTCAGTGCATGGCGATTAAATCTATCAATTAATTTCCGCCATCGGTTCCTTGACACTTTTAATATCGACAATCAACCGACGCCGTGAATGAACAATACAGGTCGTAAATTAAATATCCCTAAGTTCGTGCCAGCCGGCTCAGAATGGGTCTAAAGACTTGCTGTACACGAGCGAGACGCTTATAATAAGACCTTTATGCTTGACGACGACGGTAAGCCGACACCAGTTAGTATTTGACAAATGAATCCGATACGTACATACATATTGTGGCAAATCACTATTGTAGCCGTATGTACGCACCAGAAGCACTTACACTGCAGAAATAAAAGGCGAAAGCAAATAAGCTGGCGTTTCAATATTGTGCAATCACCAGCATCTGAGGCGTTACTCTGGAAGTTTATTTCGTTCGATCGAGTCTTTGCGTCTTTGTCGCTGTTATTTTAACACGCAGTGGCGTGAGAAAGACGGATAGATGTGAGTTCGTTCGTTCGGAGTTTCAGAGTAGGCCCCCTGGAACTTTCAGACAGCGACAAGCAATAATCTCCTCTTCCTTGTTAATAACATACTGAATTGAAACAAGACCAATGTATTGCAACTTTTCACATGAATTTATGTTCAAATGCCAATTATTCGATTTTAATTTTAACATTATATAAATGTTAGAAAAATTAGTACTAAGATTTTGGTGGTTAGAAAAAGAATTTCGAAAAATTATGATCTTGAGGCGGGAAATTCCCGTCTCTTGAGGCGGGAAATTCCCGTCTCAAGATCATAATTTTTCGAAATTCTTTTTCTAACCACCAAAATGCCAACTTTCTTGAAGATATAAATAAAATGTTTTATATCCCTAACAATTAACAATGAGTAAAAAGAATATAAAATCCATAGGTTCTACTAATTACGTATGCTTTGATATGATTTTCGCGAAATGAGGCACTGAACAGCCGCCTAAACGAAAAAAACTTGCCAACATTTTTCAACTTAATGTTTTTATAACATTTGTAAAATGTTCAAATAATAGTCCAATAGTAATTTAAACCGCGAACAAGCATAATCTGCCTTTGATGTTAGACGTTTATAATTGTCTTAATTGCGAAGGTGGTTTGTTGTTGGCTTATAATGTTTCTCTTCCATTTCTATCTACGCCGTAAACGGCAGAAACAAAAAACAGGTCATAATACACTGGACTGCAAACCCACGTCAATTCAAGGTGTTTTCGTTCGCTATCTTATTTAATACACTCTCGAAAAGTTTATAGGTACATTCAGTCATTCCGACGATAGCGCATGCCCATTAATAGTTGCCTGCAATTTTTTAAACATTATTGTGACAATGTACAAAAATGTTAATCTACTTATGATGCTGACTGTACCATTAAGCCTCTTTCTGAGGGTATAAGTTATAGACGTGAACGAGTGTTTGATGCTGAGTAGATTACAATAATTTAACTCTCAAATTATGTTCTAATGAAGCAACAAATACATTGCTTTTTGCTGAATACATACAATAGTGATGAACGAGGGAAGAAATTTCTTTAATTTTGGTCTATATTTGCTCAGACGTTTTTGTGGTGCATAATAAATACGACACCAAAGGAAGCAGCTCAAATTGTAACACTAAGTAGTGCTACTGTATGTAAATCGGATCGGTAACACGAAACAGAAAATCCCACAAGATATGAATGTTACAAATTCAATGCAAGCGTACACACATACATAGAATATCGTGTTGGGTTATGGCCCAACCTCGCTATATTCTTAAATCCATAGGTAAGTTCCGCGCCCCAGCAATGGGGACATTAAGATCTGATTACAGAGAAAATGATCATTCAAGGATAGTGCGTGACGACGAATAATACTCAAACGTACCGAAACTAGGCTAGCAATCGAAAAAATCTGAATAGAATCTTGTAAGTAAACACAGATAGTGTCACGAGAGGAATGCGAAACCACGATCCTACTAACGACACTAAAGCCTGTTGCATGTCGCGAACTAAGCAATGACGAAGCTATACGAAGGAACTGAAAGCAAATTCTAAGCTATAAGGGTCTCAAATTACGGCTGCATAGCTAACACCTCGCCGCTCAAATTGCTACACTGAGTTCTTAATGTCATAAAAATAGGACACAAAACTTTTAGAAGTTAGGTATGGTGATTGTATATAACTATTAAGCGATGTGTTTTTTATTATTATAATATGTTATTTCGATGAAATACCTAAAGAATTCGTTAAATTATGTTCTGACGAACGCCGACGATGAGTTCCTTATGTCAGTCTTGGGTACTCTCCCAACCAATAATGTGTAATGTGGCACTTCCAAACCAATAATGAGACACACATATAGCTCAGACTAGTTACTCCACAAATGGCTTGTATTTAAAAGCCCTATTACAAATCTCTCTCCTCTCATACTACGGCCGCCTTGGTCGAATGCTCACATCGCTGGGTATTGGCCAAGAGGTCCCGGCTTCGAATCCTGGTTGGGGCAAATTTTGTGACGACCACAAATATTTGTTTCCGAGTCATGGTTGTGTATAATAATATGTTTATGTAGTATATTTTCAACATTTTATATTAAAATATGTCCGTTATCTAGTATTCATAAGACAAGTGCTTAGGCTACTTACTTTGGGCTAGATGATAGGTACTTAGACGGCCGGTGCATCGCATTTCGTAGTAATTATGCAGATATTTTTATCACGTTTATTGAGATAGGATAATAAATTCTTGGTTTTAAATTATAAAATGTTTATTCCTCATAAAGTAACAATTATTCTAGTATAAATTTTGCTCAAAAATATTATTGTAGAAAGGAGATATTCACAGTTAACTTAAAGCTATTTTCGAAGTTTTTTTGTTTAGAATAAGATTTTTTTTTTTAATATTAAATCAATGATGTTTCGAAATCCCGAGGCCGCTACGAACTATTCGACTATATTACAGATAAAATCCTAATTTGTTTTTATTTCTTTTGCGTAGAATAGTAGTTTTATCCAGGAGCTCAAAAAAGGGCCTTCGCGCATTTTATAAAAGTCTTTCTTTACAATTTTGGGTTTAATTAAATACAAAAACCGAAGCAGCTACGAAATATGCCAATATCTATTCTATTTATTTTTATTTCTGAGATCAAGAACGCCAAAATTGGCCATTTCACGCAAAAATTACAGTCAAAATGTAATAGGGCTCTTATCTATAAGTCGTGCCAGTTGCTGCTACCGATTTTCGGTCCTACAATGGGAAAAACAGGAGGTTTTAAAACTGTACTATGTGGTCAATCTATGGATAATTCTAGTCCTATTCCAAATGTAATTAAAATTTGTTCACTAGGTAAAGCTGTAAATATTAAGATGTTCAATAAACTATACTCATATCAACTTTGTATAATGTTGGAAGTGTATGGATCGCCTTAGTCGGATCTTGTATATATTCTGAGTTCTGCCAGAAAGTTTGTCATAAGTCATAAGTAATTTATTCCTTGAACAATAAAAATCCTAGTGGCAATTAAAAAATGTTATGTAATGTAATCGTGATTTAGGTCTTGCTATTCGTGTTTTGTCTTATCACAACAGTCATTACATCTGATGTTGATTTGACTCCATTATTATCGTCAGCTGTGGCACTTTTCGCTGATCATCCATTTCTCGCGGTTACTTGATACTTTGTTTGTGTAACATATTGTTCTTACTTCTACATTACCGTTACATTATTTTATTATTAGCATCACTTACCTACACTAGTGCCGACTTACTAACTGCCGCATTCAGAGACGTCAAATAACTTTTTCACTTCTTATGCTCTGAAAGTGCTTATTTGTGCAGGTTATAGTTATATATTGTGCAACAGGGCTGCACAAACTCGAATTTTGTGATCTAGAGCATTAACGTATCTACCCATAAATGTTTCTATATTAAAGCAACGAAAATGAGCCATGCAGCCAAACACATTAAGAAATTTACAGATAGAATTAGTTATTTTATAATATTTACTTATATTTATTAGCCTAATGTGTTTTTAAGACATAAAAGATATTATAATTTTAATTTAAGTAGGTACGGTAGGTAACTAAATTAATTTAAGAAAATTATTAAGTATTTCAAAAGTAATTTAATACTTGGTTGTATAGGTCTGCAGCCCAAGCCTTACATCAATTGGTAAAACAATTTCCTTCAGTATTCAAAACTACTAATTTTAGTTTGAATTTTAAGGTTATGATAAACTACTGTTTTATTTCCTCGCTATCGAAGTGAAAAGCAGAGTTTCTAACTCGTCCACAAAACCATTTTTATCCTCGACATTACTATCAGCCTTCGGCTCGGGCTGCTAAAAGTCTCGGATAAAAATGATACGTTTTGTGCACTTGATGAAAAATCTACTATAATGAGTACTTAACGTCAAACATTTTCATTTAAATTTAGACCAAAGACCTGGCATGAATAGAGACTAATTTTGAATTGTCATTTTCTTCTCATTATCGTCTTCCATGCTGGCCTGGGAGCGAAAAAATAACGTAGAATAGGCCAGCCCCAACCCATCCCGTGGTGTCGTAAAGTCGACTAAGGGATATTGCCCGGTGTTGACCAATGAGCACCTTGGGGCAACAACAGCATACCCAAAGTCAGGCAGGCGGCCTGACACCAACCCTCTTTGGGTCGGCTGTAAAACCTAAGCCAAAACTTGAGCAGTATGGATTGGAATGTTGTCATTCCAATCACTCCCTCCGTTCATCGGTCTTTCGACATGGTCCGTCCCAACTCTTTTCTATACATTCATTCATCACTAGCACCTTTACGGTGTGATGGATGATATGAATCAAAAGGGAGTGGATGGCTTGATGACGTCTGACCGATATGAATGTAAGAGGAAACATACCTACTGCGCCGACCCCAGATAGACTGGGAGCAGGGCAGGGAGAAGAAGAGTACTCATTATCGTTAATTGACGTCTCTGAGTGCGGCAGATAACTTGTAATCAAATGCTATTCATCAAAATGTTTGTTTAATTATCAAATCGTATTTACACATAAATGTTTGGTATCTGTTCGTGAAATCCGATTTGTAATTAACTAAATAATTAAGTTCATTTAAATTCTTATAATGAAAATTCTGATACAACCTGTTGTATCAGGATTCCATAGATTTTTCGTAGCATAGAGCTTAATTAAAATAGTTTCCATTTCGGGCGATATTACATTTTATTTTGTGTATTCCGATTGCAAACCATACAAAGTAAGTGCTATTCATCTAAACTAATATTATAAAACCGAAGAGTTTGTTTGGTTAGTTGAACGCATTATATAAGAAACTACTGGTTCAAATTAAAAAAATCTATTTGTATTAGATAGTCCATTTATTGAGGCAGGCTATAGGCTATATAACAACCGACATTAACGCGAGCGAAGTCGCGAGCGACCACTAGTACTTCATATGCCTACTTCTTTGTATTAAGGTACTCCGATTGCAAATCATGTAAAGTGAGTGTCACTCATACCTATGCCTTTTCAAGTGAGTGATTTCAGAAAGATGCGACAAGAGTCAATGTGCTAACCTGGGTGATGTAGACTCACGGAGCAGATGTTGGATGATGCCAGTGAGTAGGGCGGCTCATCCTTCGGCTTCAAAAGCTCGTGCGTAGGCATTGCATGGATCGACAGCTCCTGTGCGAAAACATACCTATTAATTTTGGTAACGGATACCATAACAGCGCCTACGTACTACGTCCAATCCGAATCCGAGAAAGAAATATTGGTCTAGAAAACTCGGACAGAGATGTAGTGCGTAAGTTACCATGGAAATAGTTCTTCGGCTACAACGGACCGTGAAAATCACGGATTCGGATCGGATGTAGTGCGTAAGCGCTGTAAGAAAAAGTAATTTTTGCCAAACTCGAGATTTTTTGTTTATGTAGGGTTCTGTACCCAAAGGGTAAAAGGCCAATACCCTTTTACTAAGACACCGCTGTCCGGCCGTGCGTCCATCTGTCGCCAGGCTGTATCTCGTGAACCGTGATAGTTAGACAGTTGAAATTTTCACAGATGATGAATTTCTGTTGCCGCTATAACAACAACAAATACTAATTACCAGTATAAAATAAATATTCAAGGGGGCATACATACAACAATATATTTTTTTTGCTTGTTTTTTAGATAAAGATATGAAACCCTCCGTGCGCCAATCCGACTCGCACTTAGCCAGTTTTTCATATTGGGGTCTGGACAGAGTCTTTGACCTGTCATATTACATAAGTTCCTTGCAAAACATCTCTATCCGAGCCGTACCTACATATAGCATGTCTTTTGTTTCAATAAAAATTTGTTACACATGCTTCTTTTGTTGCGCTCCGCTTCGACAACGGATTTAATCCTTTATAGCGGCAATGCGTTCAATTTGTTTCATTGGGTATTAAGCTTTATTACCAATCACAGAAATTGATTTTATAGTGGCACCTATTTTATCACTACATTTTATTAAAAGATTAACAATGCTTTAAGGGGCCGTTGTTACGATACATCAGTAAACGTAGACTGACCACTGTTTCGAAAAGCCGTTGCCAGTGAGAATTCGCAGCCATTAGCACCCATCAAATCAATTTGGGTATGCGTTGTGCGTAATCCCCTATCCATAGGTCGAATTATTTCAATCCTTAGTCAAATCTATGTACCTATAATAATATGGGATATTTTGCTTTTCGACCACCTAATTAAATAAATAAATAGTTTTACACTCACACTTGTTATAAGGCTGAGCTATTGTGTATAAAGCTTAATTAATCATCCATCGATGAGTCTTTTAGAGATACAATGTTTTAGGGTTCTTTAGTAATACACATTAAGTATACCTACACACGATAAATACTTAGGTAATGTACAAAGTAATCACAAAGTCTTATTTCTGATAAAGGTTCCACAAAGTATCGAACTGTATTGATATAAAAGATGATATAAATTTTGCTAACTGATGTGGAATAAAATATGTCAGTTTCTGTGGAGGCGAATTTTTTCACTAACGCCATTATATCAGCCCTTTAATGTCTATAGATGAAAGAATATAGAAAGAATAGGCCATAACTCACCACGCTGTCCCTATGTTATAGTACATACATACATAAATCACGCCCATATCCCCGAAGGGGTAGGCAGAGGTGAATTCTCACCCGCGTTTCGCCAATTCTGTTAAGTCCCATGTAATAGGTGGCAAGCCTATTGCCATTTATCGGGCACAAAAGTCGCAGTACATTGTCAGGACGGTAGTATAAGAGGAACGCTGCTGCCCATCCCTCATCACTGATTTATCCTTAGTCGCCTTGTACGACACCCACGGGAGAGATTTGGGGTGGTGACAATTGTATTCTACTCTGCCGTCACCACACGGCTATGTATGTATATATGTTATAGTAATATTATATATAAATAACACAATACATACATACGTACACAAACTAAGCAATATTCGCTAAGGTCAGTCATTGGTTGGATGGGTGACCAAAAGTATGATATTTCAAGCTCCTCTGTGCTTCGGAAGGTACGTTTAGCTGTTGGTCCCGGCTACATCTGTAGTCGTTAATACCCGCCATTCCACACTGGGCCAGCGGGGTGGTCATGGTTCTTTCTCCCTATATTCTTCCATCTATTGGTAAGGCCTGTGCCATAGCAGTGCATTAAAAGGGTGGTGACGAAGATGTTCTTAGTCCATGTAACAAGGAGTGAACCTAAAATACATCATATTAGTACAAATGAAAATTCTTTAATATTGATCGCAATAAAAATAGTTCTGAAAGAGTGAATTGGTTGTTTTTCACGTTTTTTGTTAATTATTTCATTAGCATAAAAATCAGGTAGAATTAAATTTTTAAAAAATATTATATACCAAATGGGATATAGGTAACGGCCCACGGCCATTATTGATATATTTTTATAAATTTTCTGACTTTCTTACCTTGACTTTTTTAAATTTGTTGGCTTCAGTGTAACTGGCCGCTTCCGTAAAGAAATAAACTACAATTTCAATTGTTTAACGTCAACGAGTAACAATCGATTTAAATCAAAATGAAACTACATCCCATTCGAAAGCCTCCGGTTTTGTGGTGTTATGTTTCCATTTCGACCATTTATAAACAAACCTAATAATGTTAACAAAAATGACGGTATATGAAAAAAAACGAGTGGTTTTTTTAATTCATTCAACATAACTCAGTCAGTCATACCTACATATATGCGTTCGAAGGGGCATTCTAAACGTTACTTACGTATAAGTGCATTTCATCTTCTCCCTGCATGCCCCTTGCCTAGTGTAGGCCTGTCACAGTCAGTGTGGCTTATACAAACGAGGCATGTCCATGTAATCAATTCCTCGATTAAGCACCGGTTTCACTATCGACAAGTAAGTTCTGAGTAGCTTACTTGGCAGTTCAATTGGCATATATTTCATATTACAACTGTCAAATTATCTACCAAGTAAGCTACTCAGAACTTACTTGTCGATTGTGAAACAGGCACTTAATCGAGGAATTGATTACATGGACATGCCTCGTTTGTATAAGCCACACTGACTGTGACAGGCCTACACTAGGCAAACATCGTACAGACCTAATAGAAGCAAAGTCCGGCGGGCATATCTGCAGGCATGCCCTCGCGCTTGTCCGCGTAGTAAATTCCCCTATTAAGAGGGGTTGGCACTACATGTCATGTTCCTCCGTTGTCTTCTATCAGAAATGAGGTCAGCATAAACTCCCTTCTTCTTCATTATCATCTTTCGTATAAACTATCCATCGCTTCTTCGGTCTTCTGCTCATTCTAGGTTTATGTTTTTTTTTATTTTGCGTGTTGGAGCTAGCTTGTCTGGCATACTTTTATGTTGCATTTAATAACTAATTGTTGCAGTTTGTTAATAAAGTATCTAAAAGAAATCTGAAAATCTCTGCAAATACCTGTTTGACGAAAACACGTTGTATATTCTTTCCACTGCCATGTAGACTTTCGGTTTTAAAGACCGAATGGCTTAAAGACTAGATTACTTCTTACATTTTAATGAAATTTCAACAAGTTATTAAATGCCAAATCAAATTATGCCACGTAAGCAAGCTTCGGCTCGCGTGATAAAAAAAACAAGATCTGTGAACAATTCTTCAAACTACCAAAGACCCTGAAATTAGCGTCAATCGAATAAACACGTGCGAGCTATATTTTTCTAATGTTAATATTAAATCGAATCTCGAAGAAATGACCCATAAATATTCAACAATATCTATTTTTACATACGTAGGATGCTTTCCCCGATCTTGAATGAACGGGCGACCCTCCTCGTAACGCGTAGAATAGGCCAAGTCATAAGCGCACAATCTAATGCTTTAAGATAAAAATAACACATTGAATGAGTAACAAACGAATTTTTCTCTAAACTACAGGATCGTAGAAGTAATCTATAGTATAATACACTGTTCTGTGTCCTTCCTTCCAGAGCAGAGTCAGTAAGACAAAAGGATTCTATAAACTGCTGTTATTTTTATTTTTGTACAGCTAAAAATAAGTGACGGCAGAGTAGAATACAATTGTCACCACCCCAAATCTCTCCCGTGGGTGTCGTACAAGGCGACTAAGGATAAATCAGAGATGAGGAATGGGCAGCAGCGTTCCTCTTATTCCACCTGGCAATGGTACTGCGACTTTTGTGCCCTACAAATGGCAATAGGCTCGCCACCTATTACATTGGACCTAAAATAATTTGCGAAACGTGGGTGCTAGTTCACCTCTGCCTACCCCTACGGGGATATAGGCGTGATTTATGTATGTATGTAAAAATAAAAAAAATCTACAACTTTTAAAAAGTTCTATAAAAAATAAACTTTGATTTAGTATTTATTTTATTTACTTGCTCTAACATTTAAAACGATATTGAGGTTTTCACTGACTATTTGTACTATGCGTTACGTTTCAATCCGTACAATGTATGAATTATATTAATTTTCCCCAATCCACGTAGGATTCCATGCAATATTCCATATAGGTGTGTAATATTAAATGCGAATTGCGCGTTTGTTATGCGTTTGAAGGATCATTATTTCCACCAGCGAATTTCAACGCTACCGAACAATGTTCAATGTGGAATGTTGTTTACGGCAAGTGCTCGTTAAAATAGAGTAAAACACTGTAATAGAGGAATGAGATGCAAAAGTATGAAATATTGTTTTGATTGCCAAAGTGTTCTTTTGATTTTACACAATATTTTACTGATTATCAGTGAACTTACAACAACTACGTATGTACAGCAAATACTCGTATTGGTAGCTATTTAAATAGGGTGCTAATAAATAGCTTTAGCGTTATGATTCTATCAGAGTTATATAAATGAGAGTTACAGTTGTGTAGATCAGAGTTATTCTTGCAAAATATCATGATCGAGCGCACAAACAGCCAAAGCTTGTGACGTGTACCGAAGCATTAGCTTTTTGACAGTGGCAGCTATATCCGAGCTGATTTGTTCGCAACAGCTGCGAGCGCGCACCTATTAACCGCTGATACATGTTTGTCAGCCGGCTATTAGGGCGAAAGAGATAAAATTTCGGAATCACACACATAAGAGCGAGATCGATTCACTTCTTCGATTCACGACCAATATTTATTTGCTGCATCTTAACGGCCCAGAAAAATTCTTGTACCAAAAAATTAAAATTGGAATATAAAATGGAACGTTGATGGCATCCTATTTATCTTGTTTCTATATAAAGAAATATCGGTTAGGGCACCACTACGTTAAGCTTACAGTGAGGCATTAGCTTAGGATAACCAGAAGAGCGATATGTTTACTATCTGCAAGTAGTAATTAGACAAGACTGTAACATAGCTTTTTAAAAGAAGAAGAAGAATATATATTTTTGTCAACCCTATTCAAATTGAATAATGACTGGCCGCTAGTTGTTGTTACTTTTACTTTTCAAACAATAAACGCAATAATTTTTGTCGCATATCTTTGGTTCATGTTTCGCCTTCACCGTCCTTCACTCATTAAGAGATTTCTGTTGACAAATTTTTGTTTGAGTCTCCAATTATTCTAACATATTTTATTGTTGTTTCCTTTTAATTTTTTTAATTGTCGTTAGTTTTAATTATATTTTTCTAGTCATCATTAAGTATGACTACCTATTTAAAAAAAATGCAAAATGGAATAATTCCAATGTTTTTAAAAGTGATAAGTTGCTTGTGACATTCTGTCACACCCAATTATCCCTATATTCCGGAAAAAAGGGCACAAATTTAGGAACACATTCCAATGCTGCTGTTTCGCTGCATTCTACGTAAGGTTGTTTTTAGATTATGGTGAACGGTATAGTGAATATCAACTAGTTCATTAACGATTAGAACTATATGCACAGTATGACGGTGCGTTAAGGATATTATATTTACGGAGACTGAAGTTTTGCTGCCTAAAATCTTGCCATTGTTGACTAAGTTTAGACATGACTGTGTTTATTTTAAGCATACTGGCGTTTTGGGCTGCAGTAAGTGTAAATCAGTTCATAAGTGTAATTATTTTTACACATAAATAAGAGAAAAACGTCATAAATAAAATAAAAAATATTATAATTGTTCCTAATCAGTATATTTAGGTTCCCTTTGCTATAACCCTACGTCCCCCGTCAAAGCGCGGAAGTGGTCCCCTAGGGAGATGCTTAGAGGGTCGAATGAATTTACCCTGAGTCCCACATACCACTCGCGGTGGAGAGCCCGCTGTCACAAGAGTATGCTATAAGCCCTTTTTACCCCTAATAAAAAAAGATTCTATTAATAATATTTTCAACTGTGTATGGTCATATATAAGTATTCAAATAAGAAGATAAGTACAATTAAAAATGATGCTCACTATTGCAACACTCATTACGACCTCAATCGATCGTACTGTACCTATTAGTATAAGTGTCATTGATAAATACAATTTGTGACAAAACTCTAAAATTTTCTTGGTATTAGACTTGTTATGCGTTATACTTTATCAATTAACGTTAATGAGGACTTCATGTCAATTCAAAACTAGTCGCTATTCTTACCGGGTCTAGATTAAAATGATTTTTTGACATTAAGTACTCATTGAAGTTAATTGACGTCTCTGAGTGCGGCATTTAATGACTCATCCAGTAGACTATGGTGCATGTTACAGTTGCAGAAGCTGAAATAAGAAATGGATTACAAATAAGGGAGATTCAAATTTTCATTACATACAAATGAATACTTATATCGCTTATTCGTTGAAAAGAACGTCATAACTCGTAAAATCTTTTCAAAAACAATACACGACTTAATACTAAACTAAATACCAGTTGTTGGTAAAAACATGCGGCATCGTATTTGGTCGGCTTTAGAATTTTGTACTAGCATATTGCTACTTATTTTACATTGTTAGAAAATTGTAAATAACAAAAACAAATAAATACTTTGCAAGCCTTTAAAGACTCGTTTAACAGCATCAATCGTCTTAATAGTTATTAAACATTCCACAAATCACGCTTCAAGGAAGATGTATATAGGTAACGGATAGAATAAAAAAAGGAAGTGTGAAAGTAAGTAAATACAATAACAGAGAGTTTTATAGACAATAAAGTATTATTATGCATATGTCGTGGCCAAATCGTAGAATTGGTCACTTCATGATGTGGCCGACCATTTCATGAATTGGTTGCATTTCATGAAGTGGCCAGCTAAAACTGACCATATCATTGAAACGTCAACGTTTGATGATATGTCCATCCACGTTTGGCCATATCGTTAATGTAGTTAATGTTAAGTATTTTAACGTGGCGCTCGTTTTTTGAGTGACTTAAAACGTACAATTCTAATAATTTGGTGTTGTAACGAACTTTCAATTCACTTTTATATTCCATTACAACATTACTAATAGTTTGTTTATTAGGTTATTTGTCCGCCGCCATGATGCATCACAAAAACAAATCGAAATAAGCGCCTCTAACGGTGGTTAATGTTACTATTTTACGATATGATTAATAATGTTTGGCCATATCATGAAATAACCATGCGTTTAGCTGTTCATATCGTTAAACGTTGTTTGTTCATTGATCTGGCCAGACCATTATCATGATATGGTCAGTTAGAGTTGGCCATTTCATGAAATGCCACCATTTCATGAAATGGTCGGCCACATCATGAAGTGATCAATTCTACGATTTGGCCACGACATATATATATAGGGACTACGGTTCAGCCGTCCCAATGATTAATGTATTACTGCATTTGATATGCATGTGATTCTGCATTTTCCGCATTTTTTCACATTTTTTATTATTCGAAGACAAACTGTTGGCTAAAGGCTGTTTTAGATTACATACATACATACATAAATCACGCCTATATCCCCGAAGGGGTAGGCAGAGGTGAACTAGCACCCACGTTTCGCCAAATATGTCAAGTCCCATGTAATAGGTGGCAAGCCTATTGCCATTTATCGGGCACAAAAGTTGAAGTACCTTGCTAGCCTAGGTGGTATAAGAGGAACGCTGCTGCCCATTCCTAATCATATTCAGATTTATCCTTAGTCGCCTTGTACGACACCCACGGGAAAGATTTGGGGTGGTGACAATTGTATTCTACTCTGCCGTCACCACGTGGCTATTTTATATTAATGTTTATAAAATATCGACTAGAGATATAAATACCACTAACATTGTTTTCTTATTCAATTGTAGTTACCGCTAATTATTGGAAGTTAGACTGTAAATTTCTGTGGAAATTTATAAATTCTTCGTTACCTGACCGCAAGATTCTCAAATACAAGAGAGACACGACTCAAAACTACATTTCTGCAACAGAAAGTTTTAGTTTAAGTCAGTGGTACTCAAACTAGAACTACTGGCGATCTACCTCAATAATAAAAGACTACGATTGAACGTCTCTCAGAGGTTCAATACTTTGAACCTCTGAGAGACGTTCAATGTGTGTTCAATGTGTGTTCAGTGTGTGACAATCCTGCAGGATTGTCGTCTAGGTAGGGTGATATTAGTTTTACCGCAAAATATATACTTTTCAGTCAAGGTGTAGGTAGCTGCCTATTGCCGCTAGCTAAAGGCAGTTTTATCAAAGTAACGTATGATATAAGAAAGTTATGAGGAGGCTAAACAAAATCTGTGTAAAATGTAAATAATTCTACATCAGAATTTTTTTTGTGATCGATTCAAAAAGCAGATCGACAGTTTGAGCACCTCTGGTTTAAGTCAGTATCTGCCGCACTCAGAGACGACAAATAACGTTAATGAGTACTTACCGTCAAAAAATGACAATTCGAAACTAGTCGCTATTCTTACCGGGTCTATGGTCTAGATTTGAATGAAAATTTTTGACATTAAATACTCATTAAAGTTAATTGACCTCTCTGAGTGCGGCAGTAAGTTACTTGGAGGCGTCGAATGAAATACATTTGTAGTTAGTACCTACCTACCAAAAGAAAAAGGCACGTTTCGCCAAAGGGGCACCGGAGGCGGGTGCGCCGGCAAAATATGCAAGGGGGCATTTTCTGCTTGTGCGAGCTCCCTTACTTATGTTACTGATCGTGGGTGGGCCCGGGCACTAGTTCATTTTTACATGTGTACATTTTACTCGAGCGTCAACTTGCATCTGGAACTGTGCAATCGATAAGCGCCCTTAAGCGGAACGCGGCAAGACTCAAATGGGCTGATGCGACTCAAAAATGGCTTATCGGAAATATTGCCAACTTACAAGGCTAATTCGGTCGTGAACAAAGCACAATGGGCCTATTTCACGAGCCAATTGACTTTGTTGCGTTTTTATGGATGGCTGTCGATAGATAGAACAATTAATGCGCGATTTAACAGCTCCATGTAGACCACCTTTGTGGAACAGAAGGAAATTTAGTTCTACATGATTTGATAATTTAAATTTATATATATATTTTATTTACATAATTTGAATTTATAGCTATAAGAGCGTAATTTTAATTTTCTCAAACAATATGGAAATGTTGTCATTATTTCGAAAAAAGAATACGCGAAGTTTCGAATTCACGGACAAAGAAAGCCAAATCCATTGGTTTTTTTTTTAATTTAGAACATTACAACTCTTCAACAATGTTGAATGAAAATTCTTTGCTGGCGCGTTGTTTGAATTTGGAACATTACAGCGCTCTAGCAATACTGTATGAAACGGCGAGCTGGAGTTATTGTATTGGGGCCCGGGCCCATCTGTGGCACAGGGGCGCCTACCAACTGCAAAGCCACGGCTCTGCGAGCTGACCCGCGCTGGTGGCCATTGCCCGGCCGCGACAGCGTCGTCTATACGTATGCATTAAATACAATGTTTATAATAAAAAGTATGTTTTATTTCCCTGCATTCTTTTCAGAAAACCACTACCTGTTTTTAATGTGATGATTATCAGATTTGCGTTTCTATTTTGTTGCCTACAAGTAAATAAAATAAAATATTTTTACACTCACACCTATCATCTAGCCCAACGTAAGTAGCCTAAGCACTTGTGATATGATACTAGATGACGGACATATTTTTAATATAATATATATATATATATATATATATATATATATATATATATATATATATATATATATATTGAATATATAAATATATAAATGTTGAAAATATACTACATAAACATATACACAACCATGACTCGGGAACAAACATTTGTGGTCATCACAAAGTTTGCCCCTACCAGGATTCGAACTCTTGGCCAATACCCAGCAATCTGAGCATTCGACCAAGGCGGCCGTCAAAACAAATGTGACACTGTGTTGCTGGTCGCACGCAATGGGGATAATGACACTAACAAATAATCACCAAAATAATGATTTATAACAATAATTTAGGATAAGGAGATTCGTAATTAGTCACTTGTTATAAGATTATACTTGTGATTGATATAATAAAAATAAAAATACAAAATTAACAATTCGCCATTTGCTTAAACGCCGCGTGACGTAATTATATCGTTAACTCCATTTTGACATTTTATTTGCCAACCTAAATCATTAGTTTAATATAGAAATTAAATACTCATTTTACGTAATAGTGACGTCACACAGGTGCCATTGCTATTTTGGCGTTTTGGCGGAAATTTTTAATTGCATTTTTCAAAAATTTTATAGAATAATATAATTTATTTTAGGTAAAGTAGACACGTAAGAACTACATACATAGTGTAGTTTTTCAAAAATAGTCATTACACCTAAACAAGAATCGTTTATACTAGTGGCGATAAACGTTGACAGTCTAAGTGGACACCGGACGCCGAATATAAAAATGCCTGGGTTTCTTTGTCGGCTTCTTCAGACCCTGGGAGTTTGGACTAGTAGTAACAGCCACCAGCCCGGCTAGCATGACCACCGAAACACGATATGATATAGCCATTTATCGCGTTGAACCACCAAAAATTCCAATCTGTTGTATTTAGTGCATGATGTATTTACCTATAAATGTTTGTTGAACTCTATTAATTATAATTTGTAATATTAACATAGTTAACATGCAAGAGTGTACACAAATGTTGGTAAATCTAAATAAATAAATAAAAATAAAATCATTGGATTATTGACAGTTCAAAGCAATAAATGGCTGTATCTATAATGATATAGCCATTTATCGCTTTGAACTATCAAAAATCCAATGATTTAAACAGTTCAAAGCGACAAGCGGCTATATGCCGGCCAGGCAACCAGCGATAATGTTCTTTATTCATATTTCAAGGGGTGGCTATCTTCGAAATACAGTAAGAGCGGTTACGCACTACGTCCGATTCGAATCCGTGATAAATTATTGGTCTAGAAAACTCGGACAGAGATCGAATGTAGTGCGTAAGTTACCATAGAAATAGTTCTACGGCTACAACGGACCATGTTTTTACGGATTCGGATCGGGCGTAGGTAGTGCGTAAGCGCTGTATGTTATGCTTACTATTTTTTTTTTATTTGAACATTATTATAACTGTTAGAAAAATTAGCACAAAGAATATTGTGGTTAGAAAAATTAGTAGAAAGATTTTGGTGGTTAGAAAAAGAATTTCGTAAAATTATGGTCCGCGCCCGCTGCTATTAGGGCAGGTGCCTGACCGCTCGGCCAACCAAGACGCTAATTAACTTGCCAAAATTCTTCTAACCTTTACACTTCACGTTGTAAGGCAACGGGTACCCTCGCAATGTAGAAATAAATTTCAAACATTCCAAAGCAGATATTTTTACTAATACCATGCGTTCGGTTAAGCTTGGATTTTGCATTGCGAGGGTACCGAGGTACTAGTGATACTCACCGGGATTAAGATCCAGAGGTCCCGGGTATGATCCCCAGGGGGGGTACAAATTTGTACTCGGTTTGGTTGGTGGTAGGACTTCTTTCAAGTTCGCCTGGCTAGCCACCACCATCTTATCAAAATCTGTCGCCATGATGATAATATTAACAGCGTTATTGTGTTCCGACAATTGTGATAAGATAGCCAGCCCTGTCCTCTATGGTTAAGGGTGAGGGAAGCTCGATTTCATCTTCGGCCCTTATCGTCACCTACCATCAGGTGAGATGAAGGGCAATAGGTTCACTGTCTTGCATAAAAAATAGGTTCGCCAATTGGGACCCAACAGAATTTATGTTACATGTCGTATAAAGTAAATTGGTGGTAGCTCCCGTCAACCAAAAACGTATGAGTTGGAGCTCTAGAAACGCGTCTCGTTCTCAGATTGTGGGATTGAAAAGCGACCATTAATTACGGCGCTATTTTCGTTTAATCCCTGCGATCCACTGTCGCCTCGTCACCGTGTCGAAGTCGGCAGGCACTTTTTACGAAACCAAATGAAAATTTGTTTTATTTATGGCGATTATTTGTTTGTTTGTTTGTTGTTGTTTACGGTGTGGTGAAGGCACGGCCTAGACAAGTGGCTGATCGATTCGAACTAATAATTAGACAGTCAATAAATGTGGTGGTGACGGTGGTGACGGTGGTGACGGCAGAGTAGAATACAATTGTCACCACCCCAAATCTCTCCCGTGGGTGTCGTACAAGGCGACTAAGGATAAATCAGTGATGAGGAATGGGCAGCAGCGTTCCTCTTATACGACCTAGCAATGTACCTTCTGCGACATTGTGCCCGATAAATGGCAACAGGCTCGCCACCTATAGTAGCAATAATAGGGAGACACGTACAATGGCCCAATCAGGGGGCTAAGTGCGGATAAAGCCCAGCTAAACTAAGCTAAACTAAACCACCTGTGAGCGCGGGGTAATAACTCAGTCAAAAACAGTTTTTCATCAATTTCCAAAAGTTTGCGATTTTGGATTGGGTCGTTGTTATTTCTCGATTCTTTACAGGGCACGTTACCAATGCGCACTGATGGGCTATATATATGCGCTTTAGCGTGTAGTACGCGCGTATAGGGATATATTATAACCAAAGGTCTGGTGCCCAAAGAAAATATGATTCCATTTACTCTTTCTGGATACCTATGAAAATAATTTACGAGATTAATTAACTCATAGCGATTTCACTTTAGTTCTATTTTCGCATAAACCTTATTAGCTAATTAATCCACATTCTCCGATAAAGACAAGAGAGATCAACCTATTTGACCCCATTGTCTTTATAATACACATATCGATAGTATCCAATAATATCTATCTATACCTACAAAAACAAACATAAACTATCGAAAGTTAAAAACAATAAATAAAAACAATAATATGGAGACGAATTCTAAAAAGGCATTTTATATCATTTTATGTCAACCATAATTAACAAGTTCGCAGTGTTTTCCAGAACGTAATTTGGTTTGACATTTGTTTGAAGAAGAAAAAATTTATGTGTATAACACATATTGTTGGGCTGGGCGGCGAATAGTCTGCTGTTTACCAAAACATTTTATTTATGAAATTTAAACAAAAAGTTTGCTCTAATGAACGATTAGGTTCCGCATTGTCACATACATAAATCGCGCCCATTTTTTTATTTAAAATACAGACATACATACATAAATCACGTCTATATCCCCGAAAGGGTAGGCAGAGGTGAATTAACACCCACGTTTCGCCAATTAGATTAGGTCCCATGTAATAGGTGGCGAGCCTATTAGCATTCATCGGGCAAGGAAATAGCAGTACATAAGAGGAACGCTGCTGCCCATTACTCATTGCTGTGTTAACCCTTAGCCGGGTGTCGTACAAGGCGACACCCGGGGAAGACCCACACATTTTATTTAACAGGTATTAAAGAAATCATTAGCCCTTTAATGTCTCTAATACTGGGACATGGGCTATTGATGATGGAACACTTACTATTGATGGAAGAATATAGGGAGAATGGTCCATAACCCATCACGAGTGCAGATTGGTAGTAATTAACGACTGCAAATGCATTCGGAACTAACAGCTTAACGTGCCTTCTGAAGCACGGATGGACTCGAGATAATATATTTTTTGATCACCCATCCAAAGACCGGCCTTAGTGGACATAGCTTAGTTTACACAATCACAGGCCGAGTGTGCTAAGCCACTAGGCTCAATACTCAATATCTTTATTGCAAAACCATAATGTACAATAAGGTGTTACAGTAGTATTATTCTAGAGCATTATGGCTAACAAGCTCATCTGTTAAAAAGATTCCAACCCTTAATATTTCTATGATCTCAGTCAATAATATCGATCACTAATTAGTGTCAGAAATTGGCTTGCAATTAATTATATTAGAAATATTTTTACGAGAAATGAGAATACCATCCTCTAATTAGAGATTTTTCCGTATCAGTTTCAGTTCGGCTTTGTCTGTCTATGCCATTTTCACACAACTGACAATTATTATTTTATTGATCGGAATATATCGAATGACAATTATTATTTCATTGATCAGAGTACATCGAAATAAAACGTTCTGTGTCGAAATAGGAGGTGTGGAAATATTATTATCTACTAAGTTTTACATGTCTACTACATGTTATGGTTATGTTTGTTAATACATTAGTTATGTATGTTAAAATGACACAAGTACGTGAGTGGAGAAATAAGCGTAGCCGGATCTGTCGTAACCAAATTGAAAGTCTATTAAAAAAAGGCCGGGCATGCATGAGGACATTAATGAGATTGGATGAAGCGAAAGAATCTGATGCAATTTATGTATTTAAGGATCGTTGCAATCATTTTCACTTGCTACGATCCTACCCCTGTGGCCTGTGGTAAATGTACCTAGGTTTGCTATGTTTTTTTTAATGTGCGTGGAAGCAATTAGTTTTTGAAACTTTTAAGTTCAAACTTAAATCCTTAACAGGTCACACTCAGAGTTTATAACCGTACTAAGTTCCAAGAGAGAGGTCCCGGACCTATCCTACCTAACCTTTGGGGTCCATTCGAACTCCTGCCTCTATATTTATAATTTTAAGCACTTTACATATAGAACGTTTGATTCAAACGTTTGAATACCATTGCTAAACATTACATTACATTAGAGCAGAACAACAAACAACTAAGCAGTTTACTATATCACTCAAATCTCTGAAACAATAATGTCTTTTTGGCACCATCACTCGTCTTATTCGTAGAATACTGTTTAAACACCATTTTAATTACCTGTTTAATTATTTCATTGTATAACAGCACATTCTATATGATACAATGTGAATATAAGTCGCACCATAGTCTTGCTATGTAACCGTATAATGGCCCATGATAAAATAAAATAAAATGTATGTTCATCTTATAGGAACTGTAGGTATATATTTAGTTTTGTACCTATTGTTAACATAACCAAACTGTAAATAACTGCTTGCTGCCTTGAATAAATACAAAAACAAGCTGTATTCCAAAATCGAATTTCATGAAAACAACAACCAAATCTACAGCAAGCAAAGGGGTCCTGTCGCGACAACGGGCAGTGAAATTTTGTATTAGCTGTGTGGTGACGAGGTTTTTTATTTATTACTTATTCGCATTACCAACAGTCGTTCCCAGTCCGGCTGACTGCAGGCGTTGTACTCACTGAATGTACAATTCTTTTCACATTTGTCACAAACAAAGCGGTCGGGTTACAGTACAGTAGTCATTTGAGAAGGCAGTCGTGTGCCGCTACTCACGCACGTCATCGTTGCGTTTGAATTGTGGGCGCGATTATTTATATAATTGCACAATGACTGCGCTGCGAGAATTCACTATACGGACATGCTCGCGAGCATGCCTGCAGACATGCCCGCCGGACCTCCCTTCTATTATGTGCTATGTTTGCCTAGTGTAGGACTGTCAAAGTCAGACTGGCCTATACAAAATAAGGTCCGAGAACATGAGAGAGGAATGTCTGGTAGGCAGGGAATGTCTCGTGGGCATCTCCGTGTGAAGTAAATTCCCCGCGTATAAACCACTGCCAGCATAGTGGCTTCGCGTGCTCGGCCTGCGATTGCGTAAACTAAGCAATGTTCGCTAAGGCCAGTCATTGGAATGGTGACCAAAAATGTATTATCTCGAGTTCTTTCGTGCTTCGTAAGGCAAGTTAAGCCGTTGGTCCCGGCTGCATCTGCAGTCGTTAATACCCACCCACCAATCCGCACTGGACCAGACTGGTGATTCTCCCTAAAATCTTTCATCCGTAGGGGCAGACCTGTGCGCCTATTAACAGTTGATGGAGAGGTCAAAGTCAAAAGTCAAAAAGTCAAAGTCAATAAGAATGCTTACAAACAAAATGGTGGTTAGAAAAAGTTCCATCCGTATAGTCCTCTGCAGAGGATCGAGTCATCAGCAGCCAAAATTTTCTTAGTAAATTTTTTTTTAATATTAAAATTTATATAATGTTTAAAAAATTAAAATCAAAATAATAATATGAATGATTGATAATAATAAGGTTTTCAGTGGAATTATGAAGTAGGTAATAATTATTTGATAATAATTGTTGTCGGTTTCCATCATGGTAAGTAATTTTAAGTGTTTGTTTATTAAAACTTATTACTTATACCAAGATAAAGTAAAAATTAAAAAAAAAAACCGAATCTTACTTCGTCCGCCACAGATAATGCAAACATGTAACTCGGTACGTTAGGTCTATCAAGGTTTGTCTTCGTGTCTATCTCCATTGTGCTTTTCTGCTTCTTTTAAATTATTTTTCTATGTGTGTGTGTGTGTGTGTTTTTTTGATTGCAATGGGTAATAGCAGATTATTACAAAGGATAATAAAACAAAGCATGTCTCAGATCGCAAGTATTTGACGATAAATTAATAAGAATGCGATAAATATTCGATTTGAGGCTTTCTTTTTTATCGAACGAGGATAAAAAAGAAAACCTCAAATAAGATAATAATGTCACCCCCTGACCAGAAAGTGCGATTTTCCATACGCATAGCGCGTACGGGATAGGCTACTTTCTGGACATATTCCTTAAGCCTGGGTTTGCCAGAAATGTTGTCCCATTTGTTTAACGTTTCCCATATTAGGATCTTTGGTGGAGGAGGAATTAAAGGTCAACCAATTGATGAAGAAATAGGCGGAGTAAACCGTTCGTATCAAATGAGAATTATTGCGATGTGGGACAGGAGTTCAGTCTGTATGTCCCAGAATAGTATTGAATTTCTCAAATATCTTTTTACTAAAATTTACAGCTTCACAATCCTCTGATACAATAACCACAAGCTTCGTCTTCACGTTTGGCACGATAGATGGCGCTGACAATGATAAGCTTTAGACAGCAGCTGATGCAGCTACAATGTAACAATAATATTTACAAACAACAGACGATTGCAAATATACAGGAATTACAGAAAGATCGACAAAGAACGTAATCCGAAGTGTTGGTACACTCACAACATATTCGTTACATTGCAATTAATTCTCAAGAACATAAACAATGTCTCTGTCACTAAGTGTAGATAAAGTAAAGGACAAACAAATAACACGAGGTAAAATTAAGTGAACCAAACAAAATTTCACTACTTTCAGTGGTCGTTTAACAACGAAATATTTCATCATATTAATTTTTTAACAATACAGAGATGTAAATACGTTCAATATCTTATTGACAATCAGTGGTTCAGTTCTCGATAAACTTAAGTCACGGACAAATCGATAACAGTCTGTCAAGCTAAATTAGGTACCTACTTTCGTAAATAGTGCCACGGGTATTATTGGGCTCTGATAATAGCCATATAATAGGTAGCTGTACATAACATGCCTGGTTGCTTGCTCTGAACTCTTACCGTGTTCCAAATGCAGCGGTATCATACTCAAAAGTGTACTACCATCATCCCGTGTACATATATTAATTATTAAAATATCGAGTATCATTGGGTTCATCGGTTATTTCTCAATTCCTATATAATGTCTCTGTACCCTCACATATAACAATTTTTGATTTTACGCTATCGAAATTGTAGGGCCATGATGTAGTAGGTCCCATACTATTACGAAAAATAAGTCGAACAGTACGGGACCTCTCACTGATTTCTTAATCAATTAAAAACAACCACTTTTTAAATGTGGGTAGTTCACCTTTTGTGGAACATCGTAATTGGACATGTGCGATGTTCGGACGATCACCCGTTAGTTTTAAGTTAGCCTTCAGTAGTAAATAGTGTCAAGTAGTTTTTATGTGTAATTTTTATGGGCCGGTCGGTCAGTGTAAATAGGTATTTAGCGCCGTCCCGGCCGCGCGGAACTTACTTCGCGCCGCCGGGACCTGGGTGCACTCACAAATGCCCTCTCCAGTGACACAGTATAAAAATAAGCAATAGAATAATGTTATTCAAATTAAACAATGGATTTTTTATGAATCGTTATTTTGTGGCTTTGTTCGTTTATTAATGTAGTTTTATTGTTTATTAACTATAGGTCATACTTATTTGGGTCTCAATTACAACTCAAATTTGACCCAGTATTTTTTTATTCATTATCATAAGCAGCTTGAGTCAAGCACGTTCATTTTCTATGTGTTTCTGTTCATTACATGTCGTTAGGTCAAATAAATCACAAAACTTATAATGCTTGACTCAAGCATCAATCAGCTTGAGTCAAGCACGTTCATTTTCTATGTGCTTCTGTTCATTACATGTTGTTAGGTCAAACAAATCACAAATCTTTCAAATGCTTGACTCAAGCATCAAACAAGCGTTGTAGACGATCAAATTCCACTCCAAAGCCACTCCTCCAGCTTATATTATTTACATAATTTGTAATTTAAAATACAATTAAAAATAACAATTGATTATGTTAATTGTAATCACAATTAACATTTAATCAATTGTTAGTTGATATTTCACAATTAACAATTAATCAATTGTTATTGTTAATTAAATTTTGCCCAACACTGCCAAACACACAATGTGCTTCCGAAGCACGAAGGAACTCGAGATAATAAAATTTTGGTCACCCATCTAATGAACGGCTTTAGCAATCATTTCTTAGTTTACGTCATCGCAGGCCAAGCGCTCTAAACAACGAGCTCGACAAAATATGAATTATCAAAAATCGTAGCTATCTTCAGTATAACATGTGCCGATATTCTTACACTATGGCACTATGATAGTATTTTAGGCATGACGTCAGAAGTTCATTGATGGTGCACGATAAAAGCGAAGCGGAAAAAATTAAAAAAATTGGCTCAGGTCCGTCGTCCGTGAGCACCAACGTGCGACTGATCGGAGCTGCCGAGCTGTTGCGTTCGCGCATTTTATAGGTATTTAAACATTATTATTAAAACAATTATTTTATCAAGTCATACCCTGCGAATTTGTCTATAAAAAATTAATGGCTTTAATTGTGCCCAAGAATTAAATTTAAAATATCAGTAGTTTCGTCATAATATTGAAAAAATGTTAGTAAAAAGGGGTTGCTTTGGGATTTTTTCTGTCGAGTGAAGTTTATTAACCCTTATAAGTGAATGCGAATTTGACTAGAATAAATCCTTAACTTATACATATATTTTTTTCCAGACTTGTAAACACTATGTTAAATGTCTCAGATTGTTTTAAAAGTTGCCTCTTTCGGCCCACAGGGCCTTAAGCAATTAAAATAGAAAATTTAATACTTGAAACCTATAACACTTTTACGCACTGCGTTTGAAATGTCTATATGCCAACTTGTAATATTTACAACTAGATCATTGCTTAATCCAACCAATGATCTATTCCATATTAATACAACTTAATAAAAACACTGTAGAAGATGTAGTATTATTTTGGTTCATATTATAATTTGATGGTAAGTGTTTGAGATGTGCATAAACTAGGATTAGTCAACAACTCCATGTGGTTGTTTATTACAAAGAAAATAATAAATAAAATAAGAAAAAAAGAAAATATAACAGCATTTTAAAATAAAAGCATTTTCGTCATGAAAGACTTGTCCTTGTCTGAAAGACTAAACTCCCCTAAAACAGCTAAATTGAAAAACTCGCCCATTCCTCAGTATTGATAACGCAGAAACTCCGAAATTAACTTTTCCGGTGTATACACGTAGTTATTTAAATAATCTGTACCAAAAATGCGGTTAGACGGTTATACTTCAACATTTGAGTCATTATTTTCTATGTTTATTTTTCCTTATAAAAGGACTTTCAAAGTTTGGTTAATTCATTTAGTTAATTTTTTTTTCTCTTTATTATTTTTAGGGACTTTTGTAAATATAATTACATGCCAGTCCCATCGTGACTGTATCTTAGTTTAAGATCTTATAGCTAAGCATTCCTCTACAAATTTGTAAATCAACAAAGCTTTCTTAGAAGTTGGTTCTGATAATAAGCGTTAATTATTTACACATAACATAATTATTTTCCGTCAACCAATGATGGTGTACCGTCAACCAATGATGGTGTACCGTCAACCAATGATGGTGTATGGATATATCTGGGCACGGTGGTAAATATTATTTGGAGAACAATTTACGTTCAAAAAAACATTATTCCGACATATTCGCCGATATTTAAATCATTTCGCTTTTTTTCGTTTTGAACGAAGCTCGCTGTAGCATCCTTGCTATCAGATGGTACTAAGTAATGATACTTTATCGTAGTATTATCACACTATCTCAGAATGGCCGTTTTCTGAATGAGTCTTGTGCTACAATGTTTATTGTTTATTTTTCTCTTCTTAGGTCAGGAGTAACGTGTAGAAGTTTAAATTCAATCGCCATCTTATTGAATAAATTGAATGAAATTAAAATACAACACGCGGTGCTATTATCATCAAGAACACAGTCAAATAAACAAGGTCGGTGATGTAATGAACTGTGACGAAGAAGCGTTTGATAATAAACTAGTATCGCTAATCACCGCCACTAGGGTACGTTACATGACACAAAATCAAAATCATTTTGCTGGAACCCGATTTATCTGCTTTAATTAATCAGGAATCAGATCAAAGTGTCAGTGCAGTTATATAGTAGGAAAATACTTTTATTGTTATAGGTATATGTTTTAATTAATTTGTGTCTAAAAGTAAAGACCTATTTAATTGCCATAATACTGGTATTAATAATTTTTAAACTGTTAAATAGTAAGCTGGTAAAATTTACAATAAATTAAATAAATTATAAAATTTGAGAAAACTTAAGCACCAATCTGAGTCAACTGACTCCTGTAGGCCTATTCGCTAACTTTTTTTGACAGTTGAAAGTGATGATCACCGAACTATTTACTTATCCATTACTGTTTTCACAGGACAAGTGTCACAATAGCGTTATAGTAAAGTAGTCATGGATCAGGCTGACTGATTAGCGAAAACAGTCTTCGATATTTTCAATGGCTTGTTACAGATTGTTCACAATTTTACGGGTAAATTTCATTGCCATAGATAGACTGTTCCTAGTTTCCAAACAACAAAGAAAAAGTGGTCAGAAGTTTTTATGGCCATATTTTGAGTTTTTTCTGGCATCATTACTTTGTATTATTTTTTCTAAAATTTTAAGTACAAAATAATATGATACCAACATTAGTGACACTTCCAAATCATATTTTCGTTAGTTCTGAACAGGCGGGAAAAGACTTTCGGATTTTACATCGAACGTTTTATTTTATTGATTTAAGAACTGGCTTCAAACCTTAAGGAGATGTTCCAAAATGGCCCATGTATTTGTACACTATCTCAAAAAAATCTGAAAAAACAAATGATGCTGTGAAAGGATAATTCAACTGATTGGCCCAAAAATATAAAACCCAATGTACATAATTGAAACCTATGCAAACATTAGTATTAAACGCACAAAGAATTAATTCGCAGCTGATTTCATTGTTGTTGATGAGCGTACACAGATTGTTGGTAGCCTGTAGCTATTGTCTATTGAACTATGTTATATTTTTCTTTGACTCAATATCCTATCCTACATCCTAATAAGGTGTTTTATTGTCCTTATGCTTACAATTGGCGATATTTTAAACGTTTAAAACAAACAAAACCTATAATTAGTCTTATAAAAATCGATATTTTTTTTCAAACATTAGTTACTCTGTATATTTTTTTCCCCGGGATAGATTTATTTGGCCCCATAGTAAAAGTTGCTATGGATGATTAGTACTAAGGTTTGGCATAGGTTTCAATTATGTACATTGGGTTTCATATTTTTGAGCCAGCGGTCAAAGGAAAAGTTGCATTGTTCTTTGCTTAATATAATTAATGTATAGTTTTTTTTATTAAAAGTCTAACAAAAGTCTAACAAGCCAAAAACAGAGTTTAAAAATAGGAATTTAACACATAGGAACTGTTTAATAAATTATTGCCTACATTTTGAATAACTGTACAAATATAATGGGCCAGACTCCATTTTGGTACATCTCCTTTGTTTGACTTGTTGCATCCACGAGCGCCGCCCGCACAAATAAAACGACCAAGTTTGCCTTTCTGTGTGCTAGATAGAGAGAAGGTGAAATTTAAAAAATTGGCAAAACCGTCTAAGCGCTCCTGCACACGATGCCGCCACCGACCGCGCCGTCACCGTGCCGCCGCCACACCTCTGCACTGCAGATGACGCGCGCCGTTAAACCATAATTTTACCGATCCACGATACCTACTGTTGTTAGTAATACATTGCTAGTTGCCACATGCGATCTTCGAATCGAACATACGCTATCGAAAGAACCGAATCAATTTTCGGTGGCCTAGCCAAGTGGCAAAAATAAATGTCAATCCATGACAACTATGCTTACATTTGACACGACGGGCGCCATGTTTTATCGGTAATACGTCGTTTCATACATTTGTATTCTATTCATTCGAATAGATTGGCCACTTGTCTACAGAGAGGCAGATCTATATTTTAGTGATTTTGGTCGATAATTTAACCCTTTTACCCCCAAAGTCCTATATGGATAAATTACCTTGCGAAATAGACACGAAATTTCAATATGTATAGGTACATATTGAATAATGAATGGTCGGAAAAAATCGACCTTGACAGTTAAAGGGCGAGCTTTAGACGCAGAGATTATGGGATTAAGAGGAGATTAAAAAATCAATAATTGTTTGTACTATTTCAATGAACGTCTGGCGTCTGATCTTAAGAATAGCTCACATTTTTCATCCAATATTTCTCTTGAAATTTGTAACATCAAGTCAAAACAATTAATTAATGAAAACATTCCAAGAACGATAAAATAGTAACACTGAATTATGTAAAAGCTTTCATAAGTATTAGTAAAGGTAAAAGTTGCAATTGAATTATGAATTATGTAAGTAGGTATGATGCATGATGAGAGAACAACGCACGCATACACGGAGAGTGTGTATGGAATGATAAAATTCCATACTTACCAATTCTATTACACCAACTCTATTTCGGTATTTCTGTGGTTGTAAGTGGTTTGGCTTCCGCCATAGGCCAAAATATATGCATGGCAATCTCCATTAGTAAACTTTGATGACACCAGTTGAGTCGGTGCTGGCACGTACATTTTACGTTATTTTTCTACGTCCAGTTCAGCATCGAAAATTAATTCTTACATTTATCTACATAGATAGATATAGAATATTCTTAATGTTCGAAAATTTTAGAATAAGATATAAAGCGATGTATTATAGAGCACGTACCTAGTCATACATATTCGATTATTTGGTGCCTTTATGGAATAAGGTCCATTACTTTAGGCTTTTTGATTCGGCAAAATATTTCAACTTGCTCTTTTATCGAAGTATCATCTTATTAGCAGGCAATCAATTAATTTCACCGGCGAACTAAAGCAATCATCACTCATCTATCTTACAAAGGTGCTTTTTTCAAGATTTTTGATATGACCATAATGTGGACCAAAGTTCAATAACCTACTGTAGGTTAGGTGTCAACAGTGCCGCGGCAGCGGCCGGCGAGTGCCAGTAACTTGTGCAGTAATATAAGTATGTCACTAAACTTGGACCGTTTTATAACTATATTCCTAGTGAGGTAGTAATGAATCGCTTTCGTATAACTATGTTACGGTATATAATTATATCCCTAGGGATATAACTATGTTACGGGTTCATCTATCTTACTGCGACATATGTACTCGTACGTAAGTAGACTGCAATTAAGTTGGTTTCAATGACGAAACGGCTAATGTTCGTTGATGTTATTGAATCACCGACATTTTGTAGTTCATGCCATCGGATATTTTGAGTTGGCGAACATATGTATAAAGCTACAGTGATAATGTAAAAGGACAGTTTACGATTGTGGAAGCTAATTAACGCCTTCAAAGGCACTCCGTAGACGGGTGACCGAAAATTCACAATATCGAACCATTGAACTTGGGCTTCTAAATGTACTCACCTATTTTGTAGACGTTATACCCGAACTTATACGAGTTTTGATCAACATCACCAGCCCTTTAATATGACTACTGAGGGGCACAGCGGCCTCCCTAAGGATGGAAGAATTTAGAGATAATGGGCCATAACCCCCAACGGTGGCCTATTGAGAGATAATATATTTCTAATCACTTATTTGAAAAATAAATGTATTAATTATTTTCTTAACTGTACTTCCGTATTCAGTGCCTCTAGCACGAACTTTTCGAAGTTTCGTAACGTAATCGTGTCGACAAAACACTAAAATATGTATATAAATGAACGGCTTCAATTATTATCTTCATGTTTGACAGCGACAGTTTCTAAGTTTTTTTTATTCTCTCCAACAATTTTACGTGACAAACTTCAACTTCAACTTTTTGTAGTATGGCAAGCAGTCGTTTGCATGATATAAACGACCATTACTGCCAACGTCAGGTTAAGGAGATCACTTGTGTTCGAGGTTATCCGGTAGAGTTGCTTTTTTAAAAGAAACCTGGTGATATTTATTATTTTGTATTACCTGAAATAACGACACAAACATTGGACGTACACAATATATTGCACATTAAAAAAAAAAAATGTTAGAGAATAGATATTTAAAGGGAAACATAAGTAGATAAAATTAGCCTATAGATAGATAACATCAATATCCTATACATATATAAGTATTATAGTTTAATTTTATACAAGGAAATATACTTGATTAATAGCTTTGTTACTGTAGGATTTGTAAGGGACAATAAGGTCTTCATATTAATGGGGCGGTGAATTTTAGTGGGTAAAATATCATATAATGACACTGGGACAAGGGGACAGTTGAAAAATAAGTGGTCGACTGATCCCTCTTCCGTACCACAGTCACAAATGGGCGAGCTTCGAACATTGATCCTAAACAGATGAAGCGGGGTGCAGGAGTGACCTATTCTTATACGGCAGATTGTAGACGTAGTTTGTTTGTCCGCCAAGCGATAGCGGAAGAACCAGGGTTTTGAAGGTATGTTTGATTGGATGTCGCCATAATATCTACCCTTTATTGTTCTAGACTGATTCCAGATTTTTGTCCAATCCTTTTGAAGGTCTGTTTTAGCTAGGGAGTATAGATCTTGGGAAAAGACCAGGTAATGCTCGTCAACACCGGTTGTGATAGCATTCTTGGAAAAACCGTCAACCATCTCATTGCCAGGGATACCGGAATGGCTAGGGATCCATGCTAGAACTATCGTTATTTTCTTAAGTTCGCATTCATAGGCAGTCTGTTTGATTTTCAGGATTAGGGGTGATCTGTTACCTTTTGATAGTTGGTTGGAGTTTAAGGCGTATAAACAACTCAGGGAATCAGAAAAAATTATAGATTGTGGAAAGTTATGGGATAGGATAAATTTATAGGCTTCTAGGATTGCTACTGCTTCACCAGTAAAGATAGAGCATGTAGGTGGACATTTGAAGTTTAGTAGCGTATGAAATTTGGGTAGCCAAACAGCAGCACCAACACCCTCGGAAGTTTTGGATGCATCAGTATAAAAATGATACCAATCTCTCCATTGCAGGTCCAACTCTCTGTTAAATATTTGTGTTGCACCAGGACAATTTTTGTTTATTCCAATGTTCAATAGCACATTGGGCTTGCAAAGAAGGGCGTTATATTCGATGTCAAAAAGTGGAGGTGAAGGCGTTTGGTAAAGTTTGAAGGGGAAAGTAGAAAATTTTCGGAAGCTTTTTACTAGACACGGTAACTCTTTATTATTCGAATAGTTGTACTGGGGAATAATTGACGATAACTTCTTTAACTTTGGTATTAACGGGTGAATGGAATTCTGAAGGGTTTTATAAAGAAATTTGTCTGATAGAAGGCAGCGGCGTAGAGACAAAGGAGGATCTAAGGCTTCAACCTGAAGGGCATTAGTTGGAGAAGATTTCATCGCGCCCAGGATAATCCGAAGGCACTTAAATTGGATTTTATTTAGTTCATCTAAAGCCGTCTTATTGCAAGGTTCCATTGTGAACATCCCGTATTCGAACAGACTGCGAATGATGGCATTATAAACTAATTTCTGGGAGTAGGGATGAGCACCCCACCAAACGCCTGACAAGCAACGAAGTATATTGACATTCCTGTCGCATTTATTTCTAAGATATTTAACGTGTTCTTTACCAGACATAGTTTTATCAAATATTACTCCTAGAAACTTTGTGCTTTCAGAAATTGGAATGAGCTGGTTCTCAAATATGATTTTTATTTTAGGGAACTTACGTTTTCTAGTGAAAATCACAGCATTACTTTTGGAGGGAGACAAGTTCAGACCATGATCACTCAACCAATTTCCCAGGTAAGACAAAGCTTGGTTTAATCTATGGGAGCAGTTCTCAACAGATCTTGAGGAAACATATAGGGCGATATCGTCGGCGTACTGTAGAACGCTACAAAAGGAGCGCACACACAAGTCCAAATCATGGGTGTAAATACTGTATATACGTGACAAAACTTTCGCATTCAAAGCTTTTGATTAGTTTTGATGCCAAACGTCAAAAAAAAAAAAAAAAAAGAAAACGTTTATAAACCAAACAAATATTTATTATTATCAAGAAATATTTATTAATTTTCATTATCTATGTTTATTTAAGTTTATTAAAAGAATTATACATATTAAGTGTTTGTAATATTATTATAATGTAATTACCCAAGAAATATTAATATTTTCCGATTAAAATTTTGAATTTATTTTGTTTTTGTTTAAGAGTGCTTTCTCGGTACGCTTAGGTACGATTCGAATCTTTGAAAAGTTCATGCTAGGGTGACATAAGAAACTGGTGAAATAAGAAACAAGAAAGTCTTGGCTGGGGGAGTAGTAGCGAATTAACATTATTATGGAGTGGGCGCGCCTCAGTTGGGGGCTTGGCTGGACGGAGGCGTTTCGAGTTGTCCTTTTCGCATTTCATTAACGAGTTATCGGTAATTTCCTATTTATTCTTAACGCTAACTGTTGACGTAGGTTGGTAGGTATGTAACGCCGAAGAGCCGTTTGATTTAATCCTGCAGCATGCAATAATTATTATCATCTTACGCTTTTTTCAAGGAAGACATATTCTAACATTCCTACGTATAAATTTCAATACAAATCACTGAAAGGGCTTTGACATAAAAAAAACGCGACACGATATCTCCTCCTGTTCGGTGAGAAGTTTCCGGAAAAATATTTGGAGAATAATTTTCAACAAAAAAATGTAAAGTGATTTTGGTGAATACCTCAAATCGTAAGTATTTGACTTATCGATAAATACGCGATCTAAGACATTCTTTTTTACCGCCCGGGGTAAGTACAAAAACCAGGGGGTGACATAAAAGGGCGGGCGGAAAATGCCACTTTCTTGTCAGAGAGTTACGCCAAGTGGCTTATCTATTCGAACGCATAGAAAACAAATCTATGAAACTGACATATTGTTTTCTCAGTAATACGTCAGTATTATACATTTTCTATTCTATGCATTCGATAGATTGGTCACACTTGGCTAGGGGATTATATACCGAGCGCGATAAAACAAAGAATAATGTCTCAGGTCGCAAATATTTGACACGCCATCCGAAGGCGAGGACGTTAAATATGCGATCTAAGGCTTTCTTTTTTATTGCCTGAGGTAAACTCAAAGTTTTGTGTACCCACTGACCATAAAGTGGGATTTTAAAAGTCCACTTTATGGTCAGGTGTGACAAAAAAATTACTTACCGTTGGATGTAGGTGGGGGTGGGAGTACAGCTGCATTCTGCGCGTTTCGCCGTATGCGTTCACTGGGATCTCGTTCATCTTGAGGGCGCTCGGTTGCAATCGACGCTCTAACCTCGCGACATCATTGCAGTGCTGTGGGTAGCTGCGTCTGCCACTGCGGCAAAGACATCAGTATATTAGATGAGGGTTGCCGCGTCTCCCGTTGGTCAGTGCGGTGGAGAAATTAGGTATATAGTCGGACAACTTCGTGCGCGACCTTCCTGCGAAGTGAGAGACGTTGCGGGCCTGAGATATTGTATGCTATATTGCACGACGCTATATGCTATATGCTATATGCCGTGTGGTGACGGCAGAGTAGAATACAATTGTCACCACCCCAAATCTCTCCCGTGGGTGTCGTACAAGGCGACTAAGGAAAAATCAGTGATGAGGAATGGGCAGCAGCGTTCCTCTTATACCTACCACCTAGCAAAGAACTGCGACTTTTGTGCCCGATAAATGGCAATAGGCTCGCCACCTATTACATGGGACCTAGCATAATTGGCGAAGCGTGGGTGCTAGTTCACCTCTGCCAACCCCTTCGGGGATATAGGCGTGAATTATGTATATATGTATGTATATTGCACGAGTTTCCCCTCCTCCCCGCATCATCCACCCCCGCTAGCATCTAGAGTGCCGCGTCCCCACCACCGACTCTCACCCCGCAGGAAGGTCGCGCACGAAGTTGTCGGACTATAGCTCCCGGCATGTAAGTTAAGAAGAGCTCGCTAGCGCAGTGGCATAGCGCGCTTGGCCTGCGATTCCATAAACTAAGCAATGTTCGCTAAGGCCGTTCATTGGATGGGTGACCAAAAATGTATTATCTCGAGTTTCTCCGAAGGCACGTTAAGCCATTGGTCGCAGCTGCATATATGCAGTCGTTAATACCCACTAACCCGCACTGGGCCAGCGTGGTAGGTTATAGCCCAATCTCCCTATATTTTTTCATCCATAGGGAAGGCCCGTGCCCCAGCAGTGCGGACATTAAAGGTCTGGTGGTGGTGATGATGATGGTGATGACAAAATTTAAAACAAAATGACGGTCGTCTGTGCAGGTATATTTGAAGGAAAAAGTGTCTAAACATTTTTTTTAATTTATTCATGTATTTATGTATGCATTTTTAAAATCGGTTCAGTGGTGAAAAACGAAACAAACAAACCGACTCACTTTTGGATTATAGTATAATATTAGGTTAGTTTGGATTTCTAACCATTCGCAAAATTCCCATTTCATAATATTCGATACCCACCGCTACGTTAATTGGAAACCCTACCTATTATATACAAACATGTACCTAACAGAAATAGCTCGCACACTGAATACTATCTAGCTAACTTAGCCCTAAAAAAACTATGTTGATATGAAAAATTCAATATGTATTTTTGCAAATTATTTTCGAATTTCACATACATTTAGCTTTACTGACCGAACAAGCTATATCGGGAACAAAACAAAATATTAAAAACTTTCGATTCTAGTATGTTTAACTGCCGCACTCAGAGACGTCAATTAACGTTAATGAGTACTTAATTTCAATAAATGGCAATTGAAAATTAGTCGCTATTCTTGTCGGGTCTATGGTCTGGATTTAAATTTTATTTTTTAATATGAGTACCCACCCATTAAAGTTAATTGACGTCTCTGAGTAGTCAGGGTGTGCGTTTATTTCTGGTAATTGTTGTGTGCTTACAAAAATATTCAAGATCAACGAAACAAAAGTACGTATCAAGATTTCAGCAAAACAGCGGAAAACATCTCTGTACGTGAACTCTGTCCGAGTTCATTGTCACCGCATGACGTAAACTAAGTAGATACTGATAATATCCGTGGGGATTTATCGTCTAAATTTTAGCGCCCAAATGAGGTATCATTGCGAATGTGCGCGCTCCCACTGCGGCTTGTAAGAGCGACCGCAGACATGTGATTAAGGGGATTACATTGCTCATGTCTCAAAAATACTGTTACTTTGAAGAAGTTTCTAGAGGAACCCTTTAGTGTAAGAGTAATGTAAAAAATATGGAGTATACTAGAGGTCACAAATGATAAAATGTATTATAAATGTATGTATGATTAAAATCAATAATAACTTTATCTAAGTAACGTAAAAAATTCCGTAAAAGAAGCCCTTTTGAAACTTCTTTACAAATTCTCTGTATAATGGCTCATTAATTTTAAACATGAATTTAACATTAAAAAAGGGTTACGGTGTCTTCTACAATTTGTATTATTTACATTTTTAATTATTTCGATGTTCTTGTTGCACGATTAAGTTGAACAACTAAATTGCATAGTCTGCAGACTGGCATAGTACCCAAGCCCGTTCTAATAAGCTAACGGCCGATAGTTTAGCCAACTTTTTAGTTGTACGATTTAGTTGGAAAGATGGGCTATCATACGTTTCTATGATATTGGTACGATCTGCGATTTAGCCGGCCAACTTGAAATAGTATGTTGCGGGCGCTCTAAGTCTGGTTGTAGACGTCCGTTCTTTCCACTGGACAACGAACCGCCAAGTTCGTCAGTAGGCCTAGCACGGGACGTGGACATAATCTCTCTCCACCACTTGACAGTGTTTTGTTTCGGAATTTAGTTGGAGACAGAGCAAGAGGAAAATATGTTCTTTTCCCCGAGAACAATTTCTCTACGTCCCATGCTACGGGGGCTGGTGGTGCATCCGATGTAAATTGTTCGCCATATTCTTCTATCCATAGGGAAGGCCCGTGCCCCAGCAGTGGGGACATTAAAGGGCTGGTGATGATGATGATGATTAAAATTGAAAGCCTGTATAAGATAAACTGGGAACAGCAGGAATAAAAAGAAGTAACTTTTCGTGTATCATTCTGCATTTTCACTCCAATTCCAGAGCACTGATCGTCCTTCAATAATTAGGACAGAAAAAATATACGGTGATTGTAGAAATGATAGGTCATATAAATTGGAATTGGCAGATTCCGTAATGGATGGAATGGATCCAGTTCGCCATCAAAAAGTGCAACAACATTTTCAATCCTGCCCCCTAAAAATAATGTGTTCTGCTTATGCGGTGTCAATTGTTGGTGTCATCGATGCGAACAGTGCGTCCACAGTTATTTTACCTCTGACACTTCTCATCATCCTGCTCTAACTTAAGGCAAAGTCATATTAGTATTCTTCTCTCACATAAAACGTAAATGGAAACGTCAGAGGTAAAAAAACTGTGAACGCACTGTAGTCAAGTTACGAATGTTACGTATGTAGTATAAAAGACACACCGATAACGCTGCCCATGCAAGCCAACATAGTTATATATAAATACCATGGTGATGTCAAAAATTATCCATCATAAAATTAATTTTCAAATAGGTATCACTACAGTTTATTTTACTGAACACTTTATATATTTCTGTTACACTTGATTATGTTTTGTTAAGTTTGCTAATCTATTTTTTTAAGGTCTGTTAACTGTTGTGTTGTGGTACTTCTTTGACTTCTTTGAAGTCCGCCTGACTAGCTACCACCATCTTATCAAAAATCTGTCGCCATAATAATAATGTTAACAGCATTATTGTGTTACGACAATTGTGATACGATAGCCAGCCCCTCTGTGTTTGAAGGTTCCAGGTGAAGCTCGATTCCATCTTTGGCCCGTATCGCCACATACCATTCGGTGAGATGAAGGGCAGGACCTTCCCTGTGTAGCATAAAAAAAGCTCTACACTACAGTATTTACCTCAATTAATGTAAACAAAATAAATGCTACCGCTTTTAATTACCTGCCCTAAAGCAATTAAACGTACCAACCAATTCAGTTTTAATTGTCAAAGGCAATATTTATTGGATTCCTAATTAATTTTCCAATATGTTTATTAAAAACATAAAAAGCATCAGAATAATTGCGGCAACGCTCAACGTTAACTGCAATACACGCTGCATTTTATCAAAGGGCAAATGAAACGGAGAACGCTAGGAATTTCCGCGAGTGGTGGTCCAAACGAATAACGCTTAATTCTAAAATTCAATAGAAATTTATTTCCTGTGCATACATACATAAATAAATCCAATCCCCTAAGGGGTAGGCAGAGATGAATTAACACCCACTTTCCCCATCTCTCGCGTGGATGTCGTACAAGGCGACTATGTGTAAAGATAGCAATGAGTAATGGGCAGCAGCATTCCTCTTGTACAACCTAGCAATATAATGCGATTTATGTGCCTGGTAAATACCATTAAGTTCGCCAGCTATTACATGGAACCTGGCTTGTTTGGCGAAAACTGGGTGTTAATTCACCTCTGTCTTATGTCCTGTGAGGTCGGAATATATTCTTTTAGAGCGACAGTGGCACATAAATTTTTGGTCACCCATCCAATGACCGGCCTTAGCGAATATTGCTTACTTTACACAATGGCAGGCCAAGCGCACTATGCCACTGCGCAAGCGAGCTCCTCCTCCCAGGTTGTGGATCATTATCGATAAAAAAAATCAATAAAGCATATATCCTATCTATCTGCAGGATCTTATTAGGGTGATAATGTAAAATGCTGGATATAACTGGAAGTCAAGATCGTCGTAGCTCCTGATATAAATAAATACAATCATTTGATTCATCACGATGCAACAAGTTGTGTAATGACAAGGATGAGAGAGCGCAAAGTTTTTAGTCTACAACGAACTTAATCACCATAATACTTCAATGTGATTTTTTTTAAATTTAGTGCAATTGATTCCAAATGCGAATAAAATGAATTTAGAATATAAACAATCTATATTCTAGGATAGTCTAAATTGAGTATAATAAAGCAGTAGGCAATGATATATCACAATCCCCAATAACCCATAAAACGAACGCAGTCCCAGATAATCCGGTGCAATCCGAAATAATCTAACTCAATCCACAACTATTAAGTCAATCCAATCTGTCATTCGAAATCGCTGAAGTCGATTCGGTTGTATGCAAATAAACACAGATTCCCATCTTCGTTAAGACTAAGGGACAGACCACACTACGAACTGAGCTAACATAGCGTAGTTATAGCACGATATAGGCAGTGACAGCGGCAGCGATTGCGTTCATTCGTTTTAATTGTTAATATCTGTATATCGATCTACTTACATACACATACAGTATACATATGTCACGCTTTTATCCCACAGGGGTAGGCAGAGATCACTTCTTTCCACTTGCTACTATCCTTACAGACTATCTACTTCTACTTAAGTATTTATTTAGTTCGCGATCCAAGAACGATGCTGCGACGATACAAAGCTGTCTTTCCCCTGAATACAGAAATGCTAATCAAAGATTGAGTCTTGCTTAACATTTAAATATTGTCAAAATTGACGTTTTTCCATACAAATTGTGACAGGTAATGTCGACTTAACTTTTAAAGCAGTGCCCCAAAGATTAGCTTTTCTTTATTCGGGGGTTCGTAGGACATTTAACGACAGCCTGAGTCCATCAAATAAGGGCCAATGGAGCAGACGTGTGTTAAACCGCGTTTAGATTAGCGTACCCCCGGATACAGCAACGCTACTCAAAGGTTGAGTACCGCAACATTTAAGTATTGCCAAAATTGACGTTTTACCATAAAAATGGTGACAGATATTGTCCACTTAACTTTTAAAGCAGTGCTCAAAATTAGTAATTAGTAAGTAGCGATTCTGTATTCGGGGGTAGTGTAAGACCAAGGGCTCAGTCAACTAAGGCCGCCCGGCCGCTGGAACTTATCCCGCGCGATTAGTTAGGGCGGGCTCAATTGACTAAAAAGCCCTTGCAGCATGATGGACAACTTGAGAAGTATCAATTTCGCTGGTTGAATAGAAGCTGCCTAAGACAGGCAAGGTGGAAGAATTAAACAAAGCTAATGTTAGCAGCAGTGTACTGCAATGAGCTGATGATTGGGAGTCGCATCTCAAAGATGACTGTTTGTAAATAAGATTGAATGGTTATTTATTTACATTTTACACACTTTATTACACTTGAAAAAACATTATAAATATAAGTTACAGTACATAGTTTGCAAGAGCGGACTTATCTCTACAAGAGATCTCTTCCAGTCAACCCATTTCCATTCCCATTTTCCTACTTATTACATAGTATGTAAACTAAATTTTCGTATTGTAGAAATTCCATTAAAACAGTAAAGCACATTGACACTACAAAGGAGCGGCAAGCATTTTGCTTTTAATAGAAAACGCGATTCTCTGACGTGGGTTAGAAGGAGGCTATGAGGAATAATTTAAATGAATTTTCATGATTTTTTTTAACTTCAAAATTAAACTAATTTATAAATTTGGATTTGAACTTTAATATTTATTACTTTACTTACATAATAATATTATATAGTATGCCACGTAATTTCATTATATTCCTAATAATAAGTCACGCTATCGCTTTTCACTGTGCATAAGCCTTTAAGGAAAATTGCACACCGTTAAACTAATTCAGTTACAAGACTTACAAGTTGCTACAAGTAGCTTGCACTCGCTTTTCACCAAAGTACTGGGTGCAAATGCAAAGAATTATAAATAAAATAAAAGGTACAATAAATTGCATTGACAAAAAAATATATACGTTAAACCTATCCCCAAGTCAATGAAGTGGCTAGCAATAATTAAGGCCAATGCCTTTGAACATATTAACTATTTCTGATTATATACACTTAAAATAAGTATTGTCGACTAATGTTTATTGTATTTAGGCATATACTATATTTTCTTTATTGCATGGAAGTTTTAAAAAAATCAGAGAAGGAGACCAAAATAAAAAGACAATTTTGAAAGGTAATTTTTGTGCTCAATGTAGTGTTTAGGCGTACTGTTTTCAATATGCTTTAGTAACAATAGATGTGAAAATTGCATAAGTAGTTAATAATAATATGAATGTAATTATATTCATGCTTACTTTTACACTGTAGGTACATTTTCCCAAGGTTTTTTAATTCTTTGTTTTACCGCCCTTTGTAATAAATGTACTATATTCGGTCACCCCTAAAGACCAACCTTTGCGTAAGTACATTGTACATTACTTAGTTTATCAATGCCTGAAAAGCTGAACGCTATCGCAGTCTGAACGCGTTCTATTCAGACCTATCGAGCTCAACATAATGCCTCAATAGAAACTAATACCCAGTTCGACAATAATAGTATATTGTAGTATAATTGGATAGAAATATTTTTAAGAACTGGCTAATTTACCAACCTCCGCCCCATTCGTCGAAATTACTTTACTTTTTATTAGATGATTAAAAATAAGTCTAGACAAATAAAAAATTGAGAACTTTAATTGCGATATTTTAAACGTACCAACCTATAGGCTTCGTAGAACCATAACCATAATTAAGTAGGTACCTATAGAAAATTAACATAGTTTTCTAGAATATAAATCTTAAACCAAAAGGTAGGATATTTTTAAATCTTTTTATTTGAAATCACCAAATTTAACTAGGTAGTATACATATTCAGTTTCTGAATGAGACCTCGATCCTATATAAAAAGTAAGCTTTATTTTATAAAACAGTTTTCCAACGCTGAAATAATTTTCATTGCAAACAATGAAATTTTATGATATAAATTTCGTATTACAATATTTTAATTATACATTTATATATGTATAATTGAAATCGTTTTTAAAAAATAAACACTTAATATACATATAATCATAAAATTTACCACTGTTTGTAACGCTTATGATATATTTTTTTAATTCAATTTGAATAAAAATGATAAATTAATTATTCGCAAAATTAGGTCAACTGTTTTCACAAACAATAATATAATGATCTAATCAATATAAGCTACATTTCCAACACCTTAAATGTCATTCGCAAATTATAGACTTTGACGGAAAGTAAGACCAGTCATTACTTGCAACGAATTCAAACAATCTGAATAAAACATTTATGGTACCTACTTAATATTTTACTCTCAAAGAGATTTTGACACAGAGAAACCGCACGAAGCTTTTTAGATGTCTAATAATTAGACCCGTATGAAAATACAAACTAACTAGTCTCTAAGTTTCATGTAGGCTTTCAGTTATATTAGAATGTGCGGACCACAAAACGCAATTTTTTTTTCATTGCACGCATAATCTTAAAAAGTTTCAAACTACTATCACTTACCCGGTTCCAAACGGCCGCCTCTGATTTCCCTCTTTTCCGTTTACACTGGTCTGGGGAAAACCGCATACATCCTTCAGGCAAGCACCAAAAAGTTATATAGCACCGTGGTAAAAAAAAGTAACCCTAATCACTCCAAGTTTGTTTGCAACAATTGTGTTTCCAAACTCATCTGTTGCGCGGCACTGCCGGGAGTAAATTAACGCGAGTGACGTGTGAAGCGACCGCGCCGGGAGCGAGTATCGCGCTTCGGTGCCGACCAAGCGACTGACTGAAATTACGCGTTGCGTCTGCTGGCCAAAGCTTTCCGCCGCCGCCGTGTAGGCGGGCTCACCACACTTCTAGTACTTTACCCAGCACACAATTTTCAGATTAACCGAAAGAAAAGCATGCTTTGTAAACAATGAAAGTTTTACCCTTTTTGCTTTAACGCTATCGCAAAGCACCTGGGAAAGTTAAACAACATTACGTGGACCAGTCGACACGGCACATTCGTAAGATTGTAATCGTAAAACAAGAAGATTTTCTTATGTGACGAAAGCGTAATCTTCGTAATGCTTAGCGGTTTGAGCAGTGGGGAAAGGCGCGAGCTCATTGGTGGATTTGAGTCGCTCGACACCAATAGCGCGGAAAGGAGGAGTCGACCCGCAATCACTTGAAATTTCGTGAGAACAATTCTATACCGCCCAAATTGTCATGTAGTCAATTCGCCAGAATGCCACGCGAACAAACACGCGTATCCTGCGGAGACGTGCTCGGGACTATGTATGCCACTGGCCTTCGTTGGAATGAAACAAATGAACAATTTCAATAATAAGCGTAAACTGACTGCGGACATGAAAATCTAACTGAAGATCTAAAAGGCTTAAGCCTACAATTATACCTACCAACGACTCGAGTGCCTTATTTCAAATTTATATTTTGTCTCTTTGCTTCAATAACGTGATAACTTGAAAAACACAGTTTTTTGAATTGTCACGGTAATTAAGGAAAGAAGCAATTCATAGTTTTTCAACAAAATGTGTAAAATGAATAAATTATTATTTAAGTTTTGAAGCAATAAAACAATCTCAAAATTTATCCATGAAACGGTAGGCAGAGGTAAAATAACATTCACGTTTCGCCAGTTATATCAAATCCCGTGTAATAGGGCATGTAAATCGCATATTGCTAGGTAAGTATAAGAGGAATGCTGCTGCCCACTCTTCCTTCTTGTATTGCTTAGTGGAGACGCGTGGGTGAGCGTTTGAACGAAATGCCAGTCGTTGGATGGGTGGCCATAATATGTTGTATCCAGTTCTCATGTGCTTCGGAATGTACGTTAAGCTCTTAGTGTTTGTTTGATTTAAATAGATATGGTAAATTTGATAAGTTTTTGGTGACATAACTATGTAGGTGTTAATTCAGCTCTGCCTACGTCTTCGGGGAAAAATAGGCTTGATTTTTTTATGTTATGTATTATTAATGATCCTATAAAATTTAAATACATACATAAATCACGCCTATATCCCCGAAGGGGTAGGCAGAGGTGAACTAGCACCCACGTTTCGCCAATTATGTTAGATCCCATGTAATAGGTGGCGAGCCTATTGCCATTTATCGGGCACAAAAGTCGCGGTACTATTGCTAGGTGGTATTTAATATTAAATTTAAATGATTACGTTTTCATTTAAGTGATAATCGGTTAAGTTATGAAGAACCAGTGACCATTGAAGACCCGAATTTGTAAATTGACCAAGAGAAGATCGAGATAAATTATGCCCGCGACTTTGTTTGCGTGGGATGTCATAAAATCATGTTTATAAAAACACCTTCGCAATAATAATGTCAACATTAAAATTATTAATTTTGATTTTAATTTCAACAGTAGAAAATTAGTACAAAGAAAATTTTGAGTAGAAAAAGTTCGAAGTGCCTGCATCAAGACTTTAATATTTCTAACTTTTTCTAACCACAATTGTTTTTCAACCTTATAATATAGACATAAAGCTGTCGCGTATTAGCGCCGTTCAACGAAACAAACAAACTCTTCAGTTTTATAATATTAATTATAGATTAATTAGCTCAATTCCCGTAGGTATATAAAATGTATACTTTGTGCTCATCGCCGATCGATCGCGTAAGGTAATCATTGCATGCAGAGGCAGTTAATTGGATTATATGGACGATCTAAGGGTACAGACAGCGATGACTTTTGTGCCCGATAAATGGCAATAGGCTCGCCACCTATTACATGGGACTTAACATAATTGGCGAAACGTGGGTGCTAGTTCTTAGTACCCCTTCGGAGATATAGGCGTGATTTATGTATGTGTGTATGTAATACTTTGTAAAAATAAAAATGTACGAACCTAGTTATTGGACTATGGGATGAAAAAGGTTCACAATACTCTTAAAGACTGCAGATGCAGCCGGGATCAATCGGTCGCTTCTTAAGCACGGAAGAACTAGGGAGAATAAATTTTTGTTTTAATTTTTTAATTAAAAAAATTATTTTTAAATCGTGTTAAAACGGATAACTCATCCGTGACCATGGCGCATGTAACTGTGCGAAATATCGGAATTGTAACAAAATCCAGGTACGTGATATAAATCCCGTTTTAACCTAATTTAAAAATTAAATTTTTGGTTACCCATTGAATAACCCGTTAGCATTAGCGAACATTGCTGAAATTACGCAAACGCTGGCTGCGCGCTATGCCACTCCGCTAGCGAGCTTCTCATTCACGCAATGCCATGTTCCAAATTACCCATTTATCAATCCAAAATGCGTTCGCGAATGTCAAAACTCCACAAATATCCAATGCACACGAAGTTCAATTGGATCGTCACGCCAAAATTAAATTCCAAACGTCTGCCGCCGCGTTCTGTCACTAATACGCTAGGTATGATTGTGAGTGTGAAAATTAGCGGTACGGCGCTGGCATTTTCAGTTTTTTCTTACGCTAGGCTAGACAGGGAAGCTCTTCATCATGTCGCGTGATGGATGGATGGTGGTCACCCCCATCTCTCCCGTGGGTGTCGTACCAAGACAGTAATAAGTAATGGGCAGCAGCGTTCCTCTTACGCCACCTAGCAATGTACTGCGATTTCTGTGTCTGATAAATGGCAATAGGCTCGCCACCTATTACATGGGACGTAACATAATTGGCGAAACGTGGGTACACCCCTCACTCACCTTCGGGGATAGGTATAGGCGTGATATGTGTATATATGTATGTAACATTTAGCACGCGGCATGTTGTATACAACATGTTGAAAGTTTTCGCGGAACTTTTCATCATCATCATGATGACGATGCGGAACTTTTATTTTAATAACGTTTACCAGCTGGCAACACGTTGCGCGCTGTTGTACAACAACGTTGCTTCGCGTCACGTGTTGCGCGTCAATTGTTGCCTAATTAACGGATACGAAGCTAAAAGGTCCAAAATGGAATCGAGCTTTTCCTGAAACCCTCAACCACAGAAGGGCTATCACATATTGGCGGAAGACAATAACGTTGGTAACAATAATGTGATGACGACAGATTGATAAGATGGTAGTAGCTATTGGGCGGGCTTAAAAAAGTCCTACCACCAACCGAAACGAGTAACGACTCTCCTGCGGATCGAACCCAGGACTTCGGGATCTTATTCCGATAGGCGAACCATTAGGCCATATAAGCAGTCCAAGTTCCTTTTTAGCTTAACTTAAATTAGAACAAAGATTTTAGTGGTTAGAAAAAGAAGCCGAGCGGTCAGGCACCTGCCCGGATAGCAGCGGACGCGGGTTCGATTCCCGCCTCAAGACCATAATTTTTCGAAATTCTTTTTCTAACCACTAAAATCTTTGTACTAATTTTTCTAACATTTATATAATGTTAAAATCAAAATCGAATAATTTATAAAGCAAACCCAAGCTTAACCGAACGCACGGCATTTGTAAAGATATCTGCTTTGGAATGTTTGAATATTATTTCTACATTGCGAGGGTACCCGTTGTCTTACAACGTGAAGTGTAAATATTAGAAGAATTTCGGCAAGTTAATTGGTGTCTTGGGTGGCCGAGCGGTCAGGCACCTGCCCGGATAGCAGCGGACGCGGGTTCGATTCCCGCCTCAAGACCATAATTTTTCGAAATTCTTTTTCTAACCACTAAAATCTTTGTACTAATTTTTCTAACATTTATATAATGTTAAAATCAAAATCGAATAATTAACTTAAATTGTCTTCCTAATCCGTACTCGGCCTGCCTTTACGTGAACTAAGCAATCTTCGCAAAGACCGCTGGGTGATCAAAATATTAGTTCGTATTATCTCAAGTTCTGCAGGAGCTAGAGGCATAGCGTGCTCGGCCTGCGATTGCGTAAACTAAGCAATTTTCGCGAAGGCCAGTCTTTGGATGGGTGACCAAAATTTTATTATCTCGAGTTCCTCCGTGCTTCGGAAGGCACGTTAAGCCGTTGGTCTCGGCTGCATCTGCAGTCGATAATATCCACCAACCCGCACTGGGCCAGCGTGGTGGGTTATAGCCATATATCAATTGATATGTCTGTGGTTATAGCCCATTCTCCCTATATTCCTCCATACATAGGGAAGGACTGTAGGCATATTTGCTAACTTTTTTTGACACTTGAAAGTGATGATCACCGAACTGTTTACTTATCCATTGCTGTTTTCACAGGACAAGTGTCACAATAGCGTTATAGTAAAGTAGTAATGGTTCAGTAAATAGTTCAGTGATTATCACTCAAAAAGTTAGTGAATGGGCCCCTGCAGTGGGAACATTAAAAGGCTGGTGATGATGATGATGATCTCAAGTTCCACAGTCATCATCACTTTAATATCACCACTGCTGGTGCCCAGAATTTCCCTACGGGTGGACGAATAAAGGGAGTAAATGATTCATAATTCACCATACGGGAACAGTGTGGATTGGTGGGTATTACGACTGCGGATGCACCCAGGACTCGGACACGTACAAACTAGGTAAGTACCTACATAATGTATTTTGTTCACCCATCGAAATAATAAGCCTTGGCGAACATTTCTTAGTTTACGCAATTGTAGACCAACCGCGTTAAGCCACCAATACATAAAAAATTGCCCAATATCACTCATTTACTACAAAAGAGATACGACTGAAACGACGAACTACGACTGAAAAATCATTTCGAAAATTATTGTATTATAAATTAATTAATTAAATAAAAATAATATAACTTTATTTCAGCCAATAAATAGTCACAGTCCATTACCTACCTAACTAAAATAAAATCAATATCGGACAAAGAAAAGGGTTGTAGTAACTTAATAATTTATTTTTCATCCCACCATCTCGGAAAAGGCGTTTTTGCTCTTCGATATCTGAGTGCAAAAGCCGTTTTTATCCTCTAGAGGTTAAAGTAAATTTGAATTTAGAACATCGTGTGCAATGAGTTTGTGAATTCAAAACATCATTATACATATTTATTTCTACCTCCATGGTGCCGAAATTGTCATGCAACCTATTTTAATTTGTTAAAAACTCAGACTCGGAACCTTCTTGGTGTACTTTTTTTGTAATTTGCTTTGCGCGCGCCATATTCTTTTCACGTCGAGGAGTGTTTGGCGCGTTTCGTGGTGTCAGTCAGATTTATTTTCACTAATTCACAAATTGTTACAGAGTGGATTTTGTGCAGTGAAAGTGGTGTTATTTTGATGCACAAGCATCCGTGTTGATGTGCAATTATACAGAATCATCGAAAATAAGTCTCATGATGTGTTTGATGTTGTGGTGAAGATCACTATAAAAAGTGGTTTTATCCATTTCATCAAGCACCATCATTAACTCTGTTACCATTCAATTCGCGCCAAGCACTCCCTAGATGCGTTTAAATATGTGGCACCCATATTTTAACGTAAAATTCATTTCATTCATACTTTTCATTCACTCATTATTTCATAAGACTACAGATAAAATATACACTAAAGACTTGGCTGTATGGGCTCGACCCTTTGCCTTCCCTAAAATATAGGGAGAATTAAAAAAAAATCTTTTCACGTCATAAATTTGTTAAAACCTAGGAGTTCCGTGACGGTCAATCAGCTTGGCGTCAATCTTGCTTTAAACATTTTGATCGTCTACAACGCTTGCTTGATGCTTGAGACAAGCATTTAAAAGCTTTTGATTTGTAGATCTGTTTGATTTGTTTACGCTAGCAACGGAACAAAAACATACAGAAAATCAACGTGCTTGACTCAAGCTGATTGACCGTCTCGGAGTAATTTTTATTAGGTACTTACAGGTGTGTCTGGATGAATGTTGCGGGTGTGGCTGGGTGGATGGGTGGCTGTTGGAGGTGTGTCTGGGTGAATGGGTGTTTTGAGGGTGTGTCTAGGTGAATAAGTGTTTTGTGGGTGTGTCTGGGTGAATGGGTTTTTGTGGGTGTGTCTGAATGGATGGGTGAGAATTGTGGGTGTTTCTGGGTGATTGAGTGTTTTTTGGGTGTGATTGGGTGTTTTGTAGGTGTTTCTGGGTGAATGGGTGTTTTTTGGGTGTTTCTGGGTTAATCGGTGTTTTGTGGGTGTTTCTCGGTGAATGGGTGTTTTGTGGGTGTTTCTGGGTGAATGGGTGTTTTGTGGGTGTTTTTGAGTGAATGGGTGTTTCTGGGTGAATGGATGTTTTGTGTGGGTTTCTGGGTGAATGGGTGTTTTTTGGGTGTTTCTGGGTAAATGGGTGTTTTATGGGTGTTTCTGGGTGAATGGGTGTTTTGTGGGTTTTTCTGGGTGAATGGGTGTTTTGTGGGTGTTTCTGGGTGAATGGGTGTTTTTTGGGTGTGTCTGAGTGGATGGGTGTGTATTGCGGGTGTGAATGTTGTGGGTGTTTCTGGGTGGGTGTTGAGAGTGTGTTTCGCTTAATGGGAGGGTGTTGTGGAAGTTTCTGGGTGAAAACAGAAACTGTTGTGATTGTATTTTTTTTTTGTATTTTGCAATTTCCTCGTTGGGGGGGATGAAAAGTTACGTGTTGCACTCGAGTGCAAAGATTTTTCACCTTGTGCTCTTTTGATTCCCTCGCTATCGCTCAGGATTCTAATTTTAGAATCCTTCGCTAGCTCGGTCATCAAAATTGAGCACGCGGTTAAAAAACAACTTTGCACTCATGTACAACAAATAACTATAGAAACATACTTACATCTAGAACTCCACTTTAGAGGAGTAGGTACTATCGCTACTAAGTGTGGAGACGCATCTAGTGCCCCAGTATCCCACCTGTCCGTCATAGTGCTCAGAACGAGATAGATAAGATATTAATATAATTATTAATTCTTAATATAATGTCAATGATACCTATTTTTTGCATGCATGCAATTTTGAGTTGTAAGTATGTATCTCTTTTGTATAGATAATGCGTTTGTTGGTATGACAGGGTAAAGTGTTCACCTACATACATAAATCAACCTAGCTGCCGTTAAAGGTATAATAGTTGTAATCGGATTAAGCCGCTAATTGAAGTTTGATTTGGATCAATTTAATATATGTAGTATTACAAGGTTTTAGGTCTTGAGGAACTACGACTTCAGAAAGAATTGTTAAAACCGGCGTAAAAGCGAGGTGCAACATACCCTAAAGTACCATATGCACCAGCCAGCACCCATACATCACCGTACGACTAGCCTTGACTAATCAAATAATCATCGCCATCGTCATTATTTCCGTGTCTTAGAACCCAATCGTCACCCACCACCCCCTACCTATAGTATATCCGTATACCTATAGGAACTAATATACTAGAACATTTAGGTATATTTATATTCTCATTAGCCCCATTATCTGGCCCCTTGTGGAATTCCGTGCCGTGTGGTGACGGCAGAGTAGAATACAATTGTCAGTCACCACCCCAAATCTCTCTCATGGGTGTCGTTCAAGGCGACTAAGGATAAATTAATGATGAGGAATGGGCAGCAGCGTTCCTCTTGTACCACCTAGCAATAGCAATGTACTACGACTTTTGTGCCCGATAAATGGCAATAGGCTCGCCACCTATTACATGGAACCTAACATAATTGGCGAAACGTGGGTGCTAGTTCACCTCTGCCTACCCCTTCGGGGATATAGGCGTGATTTATGTATTGTGGAATTCGGTGGAAATTGTGTTCCATTCTGTTCTCTTTACAGAAATAAGTTTGCATACTAGAGTGCCCACGTGTATAGAATCTGAGCGTAGTGTGTTGCTGCTTAGACTGTTATGTATGTCCGTTTTGAAACAATAGTCTCAAACCAACCTTATAGGTTCTGAGTAGAAGAAAGTAATTTCATGGAAACTAAAGTGGGCGCAAGACTGATATTTTAAGATTTCCTTTCCATGAAGGCGCGCAAGGCCGAATGTGTTGATGAAATGAGCTTCAAGGTGCATTGTAGTTACGACTAGAACTTTAAAAGTAGCGCCTGTAACCATTGAGTTACGCTAGTAATAGTAGTTCAATGCCTGTAACTGAAAGACTGCGTAGGTAGTAATAGACTTGGAATGGTTTGGTCAAGTTATGAGAAGAGATGATAGCTTTCATCTCTCATTGGTTGGCAGAAAAATAGTTAAGTATGAACGTTGAAGGACGTAAAAGAGAGGAGATATGATAGCGAGAGGAATGGATGAGAAATGGGTGAAGGATAGAGAGGAGTGGAAGAAGAAAACATTGTGACGACCCCGCTTAAAGCGGTATACCTAAAGGCAGCAAGAAGAAGGTAGGTAAGCATAAAGGATCTAACTTCTTGTTCCAACTGGGACTGAACTTCAAAGCGTAACACAAGTAGCTATAATATAATACAGATTTGGTCACCCATCCAAATACTTCTAGAAGCTATATTTTTATAGCGTAGACTCTCGTCCTCGTTCAAGCACGCATGCATGCGCGCCATCTGTCATGTAAGGTTTAACAACCTACAGATAATGGATGTCTTCGTCGTTCTGTATTTCCTCGATAGATGGCCGTAGGTGTCCTTAACAAAGTTATAAGTTAAATTTCAATTTAATATACCAATTAGTTTTTCAATTAAATTACAATAATTATAAATAACACAAATACCTACCTATTAAAATTAGAAAATTCTTTATTAGTTTATGTATTACAATATTACAATTTATGAATTCAATAAATAATCTATGCCCAACTTATTAAACCTAATCTGTGGTTCAGTCTGATTGGCTAAAATAATGTGATGTATGTTAGGGGGCGGGGGGGGGCTAATTTTCATCCCGCTCTATCTCATCCATGTGTAATGTATTCTCGCTATCTCTCTCTATACAGTGTTTATGGTGTGGTTGTCATCTGTCAAGTTACTCGGACCCGTAGTACGGAATGTGGACTAAATCTCCTCGGGGAAAAGAAAATATTTTTTCTCGCTTTAACTCCGAATAAATCCCGAGGCCAAGCATTGTCAACAAGTGGTGGAGAGAGATTTTGTCCACAACCCATGGATAACAAAATCGTAGGCAGGCCATCACTGGTCTGGCTGATGTTGATAAATTCTTAATTTTTTAAGTATTTGGTGCAATAGAGTCGTTCAATCAAACTTTTGTTTTAAGTACACTGTTGGTCAATTTAGTTTAAAATTTATTTACATTACATAATATTAACATCTGTGTAGTTAATAAAATAGGTAAGTGATAAAGGTTAAAATAGTTGTATGAGTTACTATTTCAAGTAATTTAAATGATTTTTGACTCTAAAGAAATACTTAATTTGAATCTTAAACTGCCTCTATTGAGTTACAGTAGATTTTATTCTTTTACTAAAAATTCAATCTTTTTATGGGGAAGTAGTTTAATATAATTTATAAATCAATTTCTTATTAATTTTATGCTTATTATTTTATATTTATTTTATTAACTTTTTGAAAAAAAAAGTAAAAATATTTTTTATTTGTAAAGGTAAATAGACCTTTTCAATCTGCATACAGTTTATGTGTTATGAATTAGACTTATGTATTTATTATAACTATTGTAAATATAAACTATCGTTTTGCAGGAATATTCACATGAACTATAAAATGAATATAAATAAAAAACTATTACCTGTTAAAGGGCACTTCTTCTTTTTCAATGCAGGTATGTTATTTTGCAGATAAGGGACATATGGGTATCAGTAATCTCCATGTTTATAATTTATTGTTAGGACTGATTGGCTTGCAAATACATATTGACTGAAAAACTATAAGTATTGCAAACTTTAACACATAGTCTTTTAATATAATTTATTTACCATTTTGTATGGAAATTTAAAACACAACCTTGAATCTACATCTCTATATAGATTTAAGGTTGTGTTTATGATCTAGTCATATTAGGTACCTGAGAATGTATGCACATAATGTAAATTTAAAAGCAATATGTTCTGACACAGTATAGTATATTATTATTGGTATACTATAAAGTTTAGTGGACAATATCTGTCAGAATTAGTATGGCAAAATTACAATTTTAACAATACTTAAATATTAAGCAGGACTCAAATTTGAGTAGCGTTTCTGTATTTTGGGGTAAACCACTCAAAGATTTTAAAGGTTATGTTTAATCTTTTGCTTGTATTACATATTCCCACAAATTAAAATACCCATTAAGGCACATATTTGGGAAAATTTTCAGCAACTTAAAATACAATTTATTAATGTCAATTAAGTAAATATTATGAGTAGCTTCTATATTATATTCTTTCAGGTACTGCACCGTTGGTTCCATATTTAAGTACATATGCCCGACAATTGGGATTTTCATCAACAACGGTGGGGCTTATTTACACCGTATTGCCTATTTTTGGTTTAGTTGCTAAACCATTATTTGGCGTGATAGCCGACAGGTAATATCCACTAAAATAACTTAACCCGGCTTTATAAAAAAATTGAGAAGATTTGTCTATGATATTTTCTATTCTATCTACTATCATAAGTGACTTACGCTGGCAGAATTTGCGTACCTACTACGAAAAGCCATAAATAAAAAGAAAAAGAAGATAACTTTTTTTTTTAAATAGTACCAATTAGATTGAGGATTATTATTTTATTGTAATTTGTGTTGTATTTTCAATATACAACTATGCTAACTACATATAGGTAACTATTTTCTTGATGTGGTGTTATTACTCAAATCCTGACCCTAATGCAGTTAGATCAACTTTATTTTGTCACATATACATAACTCAAATTTCGCACCTTTATTATATTAAATGGAAACTCGAACTCTTTTCTAAATGTAAAATGTAAAGTATGTCACTTTCTACGATGATAGAGTTGGTAATTTTCGTATTACCAGCAGAACTAAATCAGAAATTTATAAATCCCTTGGCAACTCTAATCTTATCATGAAGATATTAATATGTGTGTTGTAAAATATAGTTTTATAACTGATCCAAAATTTATTGGTTCAGTTCCTTATCTTATGCAGCTGTATTATGGATGTAGTTGGATAGTCTGATTCAAATGCTTTATTGATGTTAATGTATGCATGTACTGATAACGCATAACGGAGACTGTAATAATTGCTGGTGTAAGTTATATATAAATAATGTAACTGGAAAATAGATGTCATGGGTGTGAAAATTAAATACTAGAAATTGGTACAGTTTCTCAAATAATGTTTCTTTTTAAACCATACGGTAACCCATACAACTACGCTTGGGTCACAAGTCCCGAGCGCTTCCACTGACCCCATCTGCTGTGCCACACTATGAACCTGCGTGGTGAATCCATGGAATACTTTTTTCGTCTCGTCTCATACTATCTAAATAGTGCCATTTTTATCATCATTTATCTTCAGGGTAATAATGCTTCCTTCTATTGGGATACAGATGTGCATATACTTGCTCGTGCATCTAGTGGGATAGCTTCTCGTACCTTTTGAACAAACCAAGAAAATATATTATAATTATCTGTTGATTAAGATCACTTTTTTAGTTCTGTTGCAAAAGCGAGTGTTGCTTAAATTCTACAATAGCAAGGCGTATAATTCTACTGTGCATGTAAGCTCTTGTAATAATTTTATCTAAGTACAACGGAGAGAGTGATTGGGATGACAATATTCCAATTCATATTGCTCAAGGTTTTGACTCACAATAATTATGTAGTTAAATTGTGGTTCTTTTCAGGTTCAAGAAACAAAAGTCCATATTTATTTTATTTCAAATTGTAACAATAATAAGTTTCTCAACAATATATGTGGTTCCGCAAAATGGACCCTCGGTTACTGTCCAATTGGACTGCGGTCATCAGGTGTCAGAGCTGAAAAGTTGTTACAAAGACGCGGACTCCATAGACCAATGTAAAATAGACTCGCTGGGAAATCAGAATGCAACGTCTCTTTGCCATGTAAGTTTTTACATTCAACTTCTTTATATCCTTTACGTAGCCTGTTTGTCATTAATGGAATATTATAGGGAATGATAAAATAAAGAGGGATTCAAATGCTGCTTCTCATTTTCCGTGCTCATCATCCATCGAATCTCTTTCATGTGTAATCAATAATTAATATATATAATCAAAAGCACAACATTCTATACACAACTGTGAAATATTTAGTGAACGGTCAACATGTTTGACTTAACACAACAGTTTTTTTTAAAAGACAAATTGTGCACTGTAATACATAATTATTATTGATTCCAGATGAGCTGTGATATGTCTTCTCCGAAAATGTGGCAAACGGTCTGTGAACATTGGCACACTTTACCACAGTATTGTTACAGTAATACAGACAGTATAAAATACATGACCCAAATAAGCAATGTCACTATGAAAGATAATAACTGTGCTTATCTTTCTGCTGGCAATGTGACGTTAGATGGTAAGTTTATATTTCCACTGGCAATATGGTGATGCAAGATTGCAAGGTTAAGGCACTACCTCTATCATCATCACCAGCCCTTTAATATCCCCACTGCTGAGGCACAGGCCGTCCCTATGGATGGGACAATATAGGGAGAATGGGCCTAAACCCACCACACTAGCCCAGTTTTAAGTATTAACACTGCAGATGTAGCTGAGACCGCAACGGATTAGCGTTCTTTTCGAAGCACGGAGCTACCTCTATTCTATCTGTCATTTTAATAAGGATTTACCTCTATTTTACCAACTACTGTTGTTCTGGTTTTCAAATCTGTCAGAGTTGACTAATCTATAAAGTATTTTACAAAAGCTAAAGAGATGAATATTTAATATTGGGATTTAATACGTATATATACGCGGTTATAACTTTTATGAACAGCCAAAGCGTGTCCAGAAAGGCTCGTATGGCTGTTAACAATGGTGTGCTGGTCCCGACATTAATGTATGGAAGTGAAAGTAGGGTATGGGAGAAGAAGCACGAAAGTAGAATAAATGCAGTAGAAATTAGAGCGTTGAGGAGCATGGCTGGGGTAAGGCTGAGTGATCGTTTATATAACAGTGTGATAAGAGAAAGGTGTGGTTTGAAAGAAGATGTAATGACAAGGATTGAGAAAGGGATGCTCGCATGGTTTGGTCACGTCGAAAGAATGGATGAAAGGAGAATGACAAAAAGGATATACATGGCGAAAGTGAATGGAGAAACGAGAAGGGGAAGGCCTAGGCGGATCTTTCATAATCAAATTGAAAGTCTATTAAAAAAGGGCCATGTCAAGAGTACCCGAAACCGACGGGCATGCATGAAGAGATTGATGAGATTGGGTGAAGCAAGAAGAAGTGTGTAAGGATCGTAGCAGGTGGAAAGAAGTGATCTCTGCCTACCCCTGTGGGAGAAAGGCGTGACGTATGTATGTATGTATAATTTTTCAGGATTAAATTTCACCTCTCATTGTAACATGGGGGAGGACTACGTAGATATAAATGAGCCGTGCAAATTAGACTGTACAAATATAAATTTGTCCAGTGCCCTTGGAAATGAACCAGCCGTAATGAAATGTATGGACAATAACTTTGGATACAGATTTTGTTCAAATGGCTCAACTCACATGGATGCCTTAGGAAAGGAAACGCAATACGGCGAATGTTCGGTGAGTGTTTTTTTTTTAATACATACGTACGTACGGTCGGCCAAGAAAGTGGTGTACCACTTTTGATTTACTTTGGTTGTCAGAGCAAAGTGCAAGCAAAACAAATCTTTATTGTCCTATAAACTGCAAGCGACATTTAGCCTTAGGGTACACCACTTTTTTTACCGAGTGTTCATAAATTATCTATTTTTAATAATTAAATTGAAAGAAGAAAGAAATACAATTATCGAGCTCACTTAATAGTATAGGTACAATTGTGGATTACAGGTATAGAAAACACAAATAAAAGGTAATAATTATAAAGTCCATTGTAACTTTGTCTTGCCGGTAATTTTGTCTTGCCGTGTGGTGACGGCAGAGTAGAATACAATTGTCACCACCCCAAAGCTCTTCTGTGGGTGTCGTACAGGGCGACTAAGGATAAAACAGTGATGAGAAATGGGCAGCAGCGTTTCTCTTATACCTAGCAATGTACTGCGACTTTTGTGCCCGATATATGGCAATAGGCTCGCCACCTATTACATGGGACCTAACTTATTTGGCGAAAAGTGGGTGTCAATCCACCTCTGCCTACCCCTTCGGGGATATGGGCGTGATTTATGTATGTATGTATGTAATTTTGTCTTAGGCCATATATTCTTTTAAATATTGTCAATTGATTATGTACTTCCTCTTCAGGCGAAATGCGACCTAGACAAATCTACACCTTGGAAGCTCATGGAAATATGCGACGGCTGGGGCGCCGACGCTGCCGACTCGTGCAAACCCAAAACCGCAGTCAATGAAAACTTCCCATCCAACCTGACGTTCACTGGCAAAATCCTACTCTCGTCAACTATCACCGAGCACAATTGTGTCTTCATACGACTCAAACATATACAGTTACCAGACGGTGAGTGGTATAAATGTTAGAAAAATTGGTACAAAGATTTTGGTGGTGAGAAAAAGTTTTCAAAATTATGGTCTTGTTCGATTCCCGCATCGCGACCATAATTTCTAGCCACCAAAATCTTTGTACTAATTTTTCTAACATTTATATAATGTTAAAATTAAAATCGAATAGTTTATAAAGCCAACCCAAGCTTAACCGAACGCATGGTATTTGTAAAAATATCTGCTTTGGAATGTTTGAAATTTATTTCTACATTGCGAGGGTACCCGTTGGCTTACAACGTGAAGTGTAAAGGTTAGAAGAATTTCGGCAAGTTAATTAGTGTCTTGGGTGGCCGAGCGGTCAGGCACCTGCCCGGATAGCAGCGGACGCGGGTTCGATTACCGCCTCAAGATCATAATTTTTCGAAATTCTTTGTCTAGCCACCAAAATCTTTGTACTAATTTTTCTAACATTTATATAATGTTAAAATTAAAATCGAATAATAATTTTTCGAACTTTTTCTAACCACCAAAATATTTGTCAAGTTTTAGTTTTGTCTGAGCTTCCTGTGCCTGTTCCTAGTTTATCTGGGGTAGGTGCACTATGTTTTCTATTCCATTTATATCGGTCAGACGTCATCAAGCCATCCCCACTCCCTTTTGATTCATATCATCCATCACACCGGAAAGGTACTTGTGATGTAAAGAACTACAACAACTACCTAACCTAACCTTTACAGTTTGAACTCAACTTTATAGCAGCTTACTTTTAACTGTAGATTGGGACCCGCCGAAAGACACACAGCGTTATTGATCAACGTGAATTGGCTATTACAGGTTCCACGCATTATCCGAATTGTGTCTCGAAAACTCAATATATGAACTCAACATTCTTCCACGCACCATGCAAGATAACTTGTGACAATACTATGGTGAGTATTTTTCAAGTACTATTATGAATAAGGGGGTTACCCTTATTCATAATAACAAAATCATTTTTTAAGTCCTGTGGTGACGGCAGAGTAGAATACATTTGTCACCACCCCAAATCTCTCCCGTGGGTGTCGTACAAGGCGACTAAGGATAAATCAGTGATGAGGAATGGGCAGCAGCGTTCCTCTTATATCACCTAGCAATGTACCTACTGCGACTTTTGTGCCCGATAAATGGCAATAGGCTCGCCACCTATTACATGGGACCTAACATAATTGGCGAAACGCGGGAGCTAGTTCACCTCTGCCTACCCCTTCGGGGTTATGGGCGTGATTTATGTATGTATGTATTTTCTAAACACTGTTTTAACTAAATCACTGATCTGTCTCTTTTTGTCAAAATGCGTTTACGATGTGATGAAAAGAGACAGATCAGTGAGTTAGTTAAACATTGTTTAGAAACTGATTTTGTTGTTATGAATAAGGGGGTGTAAGACTAGCGACTTTAGGATTACTATTATTATTAACCCTTCAAGAGGTTTAAACGACATAATTAAAGGGTTTCCTATGACTTCTATTAACCCTTCAAGAGATTCATTTTTGGCTATACGCGCTTAAAGCACGCACAATGATGTAATTCATAACTTTGAATTTGCAGGTAAACGAAATATTCCAAGCTGCCACGGAGAGCCATAAAGCGGACGACACACAGTTCACACAGCAGTTCTGGTTGTTCTTCATGCTCATGATCGTGAGCTGGATTGGGCAAGCGGTCGTCGTCACTTTTGCCGACGCTATCTGCTTCAACATCTTAGGTAAGCACCAATCCTTAGCACAGGAGTTTAATCGTCCGCATCATCGGCGAAAAGCAAGATTTTGCTCAAAGCGAAGAAATGCTGATCCCAAATCAAGTGGGATGATGATATTAAACCAAAGTAGGGGAAGTTAAATCTAACGGGGTATGAATTATTCACCAGCACGCCACGTTATATCGACGGCGAAGTGTCAATATCTTTTAACACAGACAAAATTTTACACAGAGTAAAAAGACTTTAGAATTTACATACATACATACATACATAAATCACGCCTATATCCCCGAAGGGGTAGGCAGAGGTGAACTAGCACCCACGCTTCGCCAACAATATTCGGTCCCATGGAATAGGTGGCGAGCCTATTGCCATTTATCGGGCACAAAAGTCGCAGTCCATTGCTAGGTTGTCCCTACGAGGAACACTGCTACCCATTCCCCATCACTGTTTATCCTTAGTCGCCTTGTACGACACCCACGTTACGACACACACCATTATACTCTGCCGTCACCACACGGCTTACTTTAGAATTTTACCTTAGAAAACTTAGTTAGCAGCTATTTCCGCATTTGCATTTTTGGAGTTCTCGTTAAAAATATAGATAAGTTATTTCATGAAACCACGCAGAAATAGACCTTAATTTGAAAAAACATAAAAAAGTCAATTTCTCGACAAATGTAAGAATGTATTGCTGCAGCACGCAGCACTTCGCCGTCGATATATTAAGATTTTGTTCACTGCATATCATTTAATATCTTGTTCCCTTCCAGGTGACAAAATATCACATTATGGGAAGCAACGATTGTGGGGGTCGGTGGGATGGGGTATATTTTCCCTGCTGACCGGAACCCTCATAGATTTGTTCAGTGACGGTGCATACAAGGATTACACTGTCGCCTTCGTTCTCATGTTTGTGTTCCTTGTTGGAGATGTCATTGTATCGTGTTTCATTGAGGTGAGTCTGGAATAAGAGTAAATAACTATAAATAAATAAATAATAAACTTTTATACCAACCAGCAATATACTGCGATTTATGGGCCCGATAGATAGATGGCAATAGACTCGCCACCTATTACATGCCACTTTACTTAATGGGCTGGTGTTTAATTCACCTGTGCCTACAGGCGTAATTTTGTATCATGTATATAGAATTCCTCTTATACAACCTAGCAATATACTGTGATTTAAGTGCCCGATAGATGGCAATAGGCTCGCCACCTAACTTAATTGGCGACAAGTGAGTGTTTAATTCACCTCTGCCTACTGATATACAAGGTGTTTGGTCCTTGGGTTAACAAGCCGGCACCTACCCATGCTAACATAGTCATATAAATACTATTGTGAAATTAAAAATTCAAAATTGTACAAATACTATTTTCTAAATTTTTCATACATTTTGTTACTATTTATTATGTTTTTATTTAGAGATTTTTTTTTTTTTATAAATTTTGGTATAAATCCTATGGTGATTTCCACCATAGGATTTATATGACTATGTTAGCATGCGTAGGTTCCGGCTTGATACCCCATGTACTAAACACGTTGTAGACGTGATTGATGTAATAAAAATTAAAAAATAAAGAAGTACAATTCTTTCCGCCGCCTCCAGATAGAGTCAACGAAGATGTCGATGAACATCCTCGCCGACGTAGGCAGCCTCCTGTCGTCTTTACCCACCGTCGTGTTCATGGTGTGGACCATAGCCGTGGGGCTATGCACGGGACTGCTATGGCAGTTTTTGTTCTGGCACCTAGAAGATGTAGCCGCCGCCACTTGTGACGGCTACGAGTACATAAAGACTTTGCAAGGTCTCGTGAGCGCTATGCAAACGTTCGGCGGGGAGATACCGTTCCTTTTCTTGTCAGGTGAGTAGCTCTTCAAATGTTTAAAAATTATGTTTGTAACATAACTTTTAAATTTGTAACATTATGTTTGTAACATACATTTGACGGGCGCTTTGGTCGAATGCTCAGATCGCTGGGTATTGGCCATGAGGTCCCGGGTTTGAATCCTGGTAGGGGCAAATTATTTTGTGATGAACACAAATATTTGTTTCCGAGTCCATAGTTGTGTATGTTTATGTAGTATATTTTCAATATTTATATAATTATTATTATATTAAAAATATCTCCGTCATCTAGTATACCTAACACAAGTGCTTAGGCTACTTAATTTGGGCTAGATGATAGGCGTAAGTGTAAAATATTTATTTATTATTTGTTATAATCACTGCTTACGGTCCCAATATTCTATCAACAGTTGAAGATTCAACGAAGAGGTGAGTCAACGAACTGTGACAAAAGTTTCGTTACGTCACTTTTCAAAATCTAACAACACCCCACACCCGCACGGTAAATCTACGGAATTCTACTGTTTCGTGCCAATGTCTACAATTGAAATTGCTAATATGTGACGTCACACTCAAAAATGTAGCGAACTGTGCCAAGGACGGGGGAGATCACAGACGCCATTGTTGTTAGGCAGAAATTTTAAATTGCATTATCCAATTTTTTTCTAACAAAATCTATATTTTTTTTTTTACAAAAGTATAATTTATTTTAGGTAAAATAGAAACGTCATAACAACGTAATGTAGTTTTTCGAAATTAGTCATCATGCCTATTAATGCTGGCGTATTTCTCTACGAATCAACATTGTTCCAGGATTTCTACTGAGGAAGGTAGGCCACGTGAACATGATGTCGCTAGTGCTGTTCGCGTTCGGCGTTCGCTTCGTTCTGTATTCTCTGCTCACGAACGCGTGGTGGGTTCTACCCATAGAGTTATTCCAGGGCATAACCTTCGGAATGTTCTATCCCACCATGACTTCGTATGCCAACGTCGTTTCGCCACCCGGCACGGAGACCACAGTGCAGGTCAGTAGCTTATAATATAATCTTCTGTAGTAGCTTAAATATCAGCCCGGCTAGCATGCAATCAGCGATAAACAGCTGCATCTATATGCTACAGCCATAAAGGCTTTATGATAAAGCCATTTATCGCCTTGAACTCTCAAAAATCCAATGATTTTTGACAGTTCAAAGCAATAAATTTCTATATCATATCGTGTTTCGGAGTTCACGCTAGCCGGGCAGGACCGCGATGGCCTGCGATTGGGCAAACTAAGCAATATGATGGATGATGATGAAAGGATATAGACGGAAGAATACAGGGAGAATGGGCTATAATCCACCACACTGGCATATTGATGGTGGTATTCTCTCGTAGTCTGACGTCACGCCTAGGCAAACGTCAATTTACATAGACGTGGCGTCATGCGCAGTGATAGGCGTTTAAGTCAAAATGGCTGATTGCAGTACCTAATTTAATGTTTTATTTTAGTGAAAATCCTAATAATAATAATCATCAGATTTTTAAATTGAACTCAATAAATCAGTTTTTTTATATCCCTTTAGTGTGTATATTTCACTAAAATCACTGATTTTTTGATGATGTCGTCACGCCTATTGCAGGGTTTGGTCGGCGCCATATTCGAGGGAGTGGGCACCTCGCTAGGCAGTTTCATCGGCGGCCAACTGTACAAGACGTACGGCGGCAGGAACACCTTCCAGTGGTTCGGCATCGGATCCCTCGTCTGTTGCCTTGTCCACGTCATCGTTCAGTACCTGCAAAGGCATAGCGCTGGACACGTGGGATTCAGACAAGGTAAACATACGACGGCCCTTTCTACGACAGCTACGACAGAAACGCAGTGATTGTTTGTGAGCAGTTAGGGGACAAGTGGGTTTATATATAATTATATACAGGCAAATATACAGGAAAGTTGGGATGGGGCATTAAGGGCAGCTACCAGATCCCTTGCTGCTGCGCGAAAATGGTGTTAGGAGACCTGTCCCAACTTTTTGAGTGATGGCAATCGACATTCACAGATTTTTGATTAAATGCACAGTCGGCTAGAGAATCGTCATAATTGATTTTTTTTAAAATGCCCCATCTCAACTTTCCACCCTGTATATACTACAGAATTCGAATACTATGAGGGGAAAGTGTGAAATGGACCACTTTAGGAACCGGCATTTGGCTCGTTAAACGCAGTATTTCCAAGTGGTACACCTGCCCCCCCTAGCCAAAATGTATGAAACTGACGTATTACAGAGAAAACAGTACATCAGTGTCGTACTTTTGTTTTCTATTCGTTCGAATATGTGTATTCGAACGATTAGAATGCAAATGTTTGACAACTATTAAATTAGTGCATTTGAAATGTCGGACGCCATGTTGTGTTCTTTGAAACTGACGTATTACACGTCAGTTTCATACATTTGTATCCTTTTCGTCTATTCAAATCTGTGCCTCTAGCACGAATATCCAATCTACTAATCAACAACTACAATCTACTAATTTATGAACGGTAAAGTTTTTACTTTACCGTTCATAAATTAATAGGAAAATATTTTGACAAGAATAAAGTGGTGAGATTTGGCGAATGGTCCGATTTGCCCCACTTTCCCTAATCAGGATACATAATCAGAACTAATGGCTCCTATCACTAGTTCGTGACGTAAACTCCATTTTTATAAACAAAAATAACATACTTAAATTTATGAAATGTGTTTAAGTCAAGAACGGTCAATTAATAATACATAACATTTTTAATATTGCTCAGCAACAAGATAGTTTTTGTGGTTTTTTTATGAAAATACATACATAAATCACGCCTATATTCCCGAAGGGGCAGGCAGAGGCGAACTAGCACCCACGTTTCGCCAACTATGTCAATTCCTATGTAATAGGTGGAGAGCCTATTGCCATTTATCGGGTACAAAAGTCGCAGTACATTGCTAGCCCTAGGCGGAATAAGAGGAACGCCGCTGCCCATTTCTAATCACTGATTTATCCTTTTATGAATATGACTTATATTATGAAGAATTATAAACAATGACTTTGAGTAAATTTGTAATAGGCTGCATAGGTATTATTTACATCTGTTTACTAATTTGTTAATTTGCACAGAAAAAAAATTGTAACAATGGAGGCCTCTTTCGCCTCCACACGGCTTTTGTTCTTTTTTTTTTAATATATTCTGATTATATGTTTTCGATTTTGTTGCAAGTTTTTTTAAGCGTAGTAAATTGTCATATAATAATCACATGCACCTATTACATTCACTCCTTAAATTTTCTATTTGATAGATCGTTTTGCTAATTTTATTTTTTAGTTCTTTTCTGTTGTTTTTACGCTGACAAATCCAAAACCATTAACACAGCGATAATGAAGGTTGCGTATAATGATCAACTTATACAGCTTTAGTTTAGCATGCCTTTGACATATTCTTGATATTTTATGATTAATCTTGAATTCTCAAATATCAATTACTAATAAAAGAAATAAAGATGTAATCCGTAGAAAAAGTATTTATTAATCAATGGTCTTCACTACATATTGTACTATTTTTCTGCTGGTGTGAATGGGCTAGATATATAGATAGCCTTTCTTTGGAAGGCTATCTATATAATATATCCTTTCGATGAAGACGTTTGAGGTGTCTAGGCTGGTTGTTGCATCACAAGCGGCATGATCCTATATGACCCTAACAATTTTCCCACAGACAGCCCTTATCCATGGGATAATATTGAAAGAAATAGTAGCTAACTTTCCATGCCGTTAATCCTCCATCCAATTGGTCTGTAGATTTGACGATTACGTTAGTCCTTTGAATATCGCTATGATATACATGTGTTCCTTCCTAGCAAAAACATGAATAATATATAATTATTATATTCGAATAAATTTATCCAAGTTTGGTTCGCATTTGGGAACTACGGGAAGGTGCCTTATGTTTTTACTTTGACGACACAGGAAGATACCTGTTAAAAAAATCTATATATCAGACGGTAAATCACCCACGTACTTATTTCGCCAGACACTGCTTGTATTAGTTGTTCCCACGTGTTCTCAACGTGGCACGGACGTTGGCATCAAGCAATCTTTGCTTTATACTGTAACGACTATAATCAAGTCATAATTTCATTTTATTATAAGTACCTCCATAAAGCTGTAAAGATATTTAATTGTTTCATAGCTGATAGTTGTGTTATTTTTTATTGATATATGGCTGTGCCGGATGATTAATTCATTAAATTACCTAGTTAAGTATTAGCCTGTTTTGTAGACTGCATTTCAACAAACGGAGCTACTAGCCGAGCGTGGCTTGTTAATAGCTAACACTATTTTATAAAATTCATTACGAACATTATTCGGTAATTAATGTTGAACGTCACACAAATGTAACTTGTTTTAGAATATGTCCTCCGCTATCGAATATTTATGGAATCATGCAATTTCTGTGATATTTCTTTTATCCAATATTTGCCTTGAGAAGGCTGAAAATTGATTGTCTGCTTACGACTGGTATTGTTATTATTGTTGATTAAATATTATTTGTTTCTCAATATACTAATTTGAACATAATTATACTATTAGACTGGTGTTGAAATATAGATTAAACAATTCCTTGGAAAATTATTTTTATAATTAATAGATATAATTGACAATCATACTTCGTACTTATTTTATCAGTACCAAGTATGATATTTAATTAAAACACACTATCTTTCTCTCGAGAAGGAGCTCGCTAGCGCAGTGGCACAGCGCGCTTGGCCTGCGATTACGTAAACTAAGCAATTTCGCTAAGGCCGGTGATTGGATGGGTGACCAAAAATTTATTATCTCGAGTTCCTCCGTGCTTCGGAAGGCACGTTAAGCCGTTGGTCCCGGCTGCATCTGCAGTCGTTAGTACCCACCAACCCGCACTGGGCCAGCGTGGTGCGTTATGGCCCAATCTCCCTATATTCTTCCATCTATAGGGAAGGCCCGTGCTCCAGCAGTGGGAACATTAAAGAGCTGGTGATGATGGTGATGATCTTTCTAAAAGAAATCAGCTCACTTTATAAACGTTTGACGAACCCGTGCTATCATCTAATCTGAACTCACAAGTCTATAACTCCAAAGAGAGAAAAAATTGGCGCTATACTCAATGTACCTATCTAAACCTATCTAAAATTTTTAAAATATTTCATTAAGGGCCTGTTTCACAATCGAAAAGTAAGTTCGAAGTAGTTTACTTTGCAGATCAATTGACATATATTTCATATTACAACTGTCAAATGATCTGCGAAGTAAGCTACTTAGAACTTACTTGTCGATTGTGAAACAGGCCCTTACTGTTTTAAATTATATAATATTTATTGCATTAAACATTTCCTCGTAGAGGGCTTCTTATACTTATATAATTATGTAGTTTTGGGAATCCGTGCCAATGTATCTTCGTTTCATATTATAGTTCCTTTATGACAGTATACAATATAACGAAATTTTTATTTTGTTCTTAAGTATAATTAATAATTATAACTTGTGAAGTGTAGTTTTAGTTCCATATGCGTATTATTCAGTATTATTCAAATGTAAGAGTGTATTTAAAATATATGATCATGATCATTAAGTCGGTGTTTGATTTACCAAAGCTCTTGTGGTACAGATGCTATACCTACCCGTTTTCCACTTAAGGTTACCCGTATTAGCATAGTTCTAAAAATTACTACAAAAACAGGGGCACCAACTTTACAGCACAACTGACACACCGGCTTATGCTTACTTAAAACTTAAGAGGATTGTAAAGTGGCAACACGCGGTAGTACTCATATACGGCGCATCTGAATATTCTACATATCAACAGTTGAAGATAGACATACTACAGCTTATAGTTGCTTAGCAAATTCTGTTATTTATCGCAATACAACAAAAAATGCTAGGCAACTAAACTTAAGTAAGCTTACTTTTAACTGAAGATAGATAGATATTGGGACCCACCGTTAAAGCTGTAGCACGCAATGTATCTAATACCTTATCCATCTACGGGTTTCGAGGCTCCGGATCCGCAGTGCATGTGACGATTTCACGCCGCTTACATGTCCGAAATGGTGGCTGTGCTGCGTTTATATGGCTATGTATATATACTGTACACCCTTGGCAAAATTTATAAAGTTCACGTCGTTACAAATACAGAACCGAATAATCTCTAATTCAATATTGGATACGAAATCTCAACAGATCAATGGACATTTTGACAAACGACAGCTATTTTAATAGATTTTTCCAGCCCCAACTCATCCCAGTCCGCCTAGCATGACCATCAAAACACGATTAAGATAAAGCCATTTATCACTTTGAACTGTCAAAACTCCATATATTTTTGACAGTTCGAAGCGATAAATGGCTTTATCTTAACCGTGTTTCGATGGTCATGCTGGCCGGGCAGGGATGGCGTAAGAGTCGAATAGTTGATGTCATTCCAATCATTCTTCGTTCTTTGGTATCTCCATTCGCGAGATTATCCTTTACGTCACTTTTCTGCAGATACATTCATCCATCACTCACACCTTTCCAGTCTGATGGATGATATAATAGTAATAAGTATTTAGTATTGAATAACTAGATAACGTCTAACCGATATGAATGAAACATTCTACGCTAACCCTAAATAATCTGCGAAAAGGGAAGGAAAATGATGAGCTACAAAATAAATAAGGGTCTGTTGTTACTTCGCAAAAAGAGATCAAATATAAAAGATAATAGTTTCAAGCTACTAACTTTTATATTATAGAAATAAATATAAGTAAACAACACTAAAGTGTATACTAATTATCAATTTCTTGTCACAATATCTGACAGGAAAAATAGAACAGAACCCAATTTAAGTCACTGCGCACCCAACTCGCTCGATATTTTGTTGAGTTTAATAGGTACTTCTCACATTAATGACCAAGATAAGAAACGAACATACGGTTTATTTTAAAGATGAAATCCTAACTTTAGAATGGGTATCTGATGGTCTTATTCGAGCTTTAAAAAACTGACCCTTTCAAATCGCTTTACCACATACCTACCACAAATACTTACATGCATAGTACATACCTTATATTAAGTACAGAAAATTATATTTTACAAGCGCCCACCCCGACTAGACATCTTACTCGAAACTCACGTTGGCTACTAAAACAGTTATCATACACTACGAGATGCATTTATCAGTCTTATCTTAATATACTAAGCAATGTTGAAAGTATCATGTAGGTATAACATAAGATCTTTATAGCAGGTATTTTATTAGTATTGCTATAAGTACTATTTATGCTCTATTGAGATATAATATAGTGCTATAAACAAGTTACTAATGGTCACTATCATAGAGATAACTTTAAATTATGATGAGATAAATTTATGCATTTTTATTACCTCTTTAAACCTAAAGTTGTACAATTAGAGGTGATTCAAATGACAGCTGTCATACTCATACACTTTTAGTCTGTCCTTTTCACACATTCAATTTTTTATTTGTTGCATGCTGTCATATGAGTCATCCTATGTTTAAAAAACTTTAGACGAATTTCAAAACTCATTTAATCAAAATGGTAAATTGAAGTAAAATAAGTATTTTTATGTCACACTTGACCATAAAGTGGACGTTTCCGCCCGCTACGCATACAGAAAATCCCACTTTCTGATCAGGGGGTGACACAAAAACTCGGGCGATAAAAAAGAAGGCCTCAGGTCGCATATTCAATTACTTGCGATCTGAGGCATTCTTTGTTTTATCGCCCTTGGTATATAATCTACTATTTTGTACATGTAATGTCTTTCAGTAACTTTATTTATATAAAATAAATTATGTTTTTGTCCGCAGGTTATACGTCTGTCATTCGATATGAACAACCAAATGACATGGTCCACATACTGGAAGACTTGAACGTTGTCCACATTAGCGACAATGAGGAGTAAAACTAATTATATATTAAGATAACATGGTGCTTAGCCAAAAACTTAACCTTCACTGTGATAAAACTGTTACTTATTATAAGAATCCGAAATATTAATGTGAATTAGGTTGGGATATGTTAAAACGGTTTGTGCAATAATCTTTACATTATTCAGTTCTCGGGTCAGCAGGACTAGCATGAACACCTAAACACGATACGATAAAGCCGTTTATCGCTTTGAACTGTCAAAAATCCATGGAAAAAAATCAAAAATTAAAAGTTCAAAGCGATAAATGGCAATATCGTGTTTCGGTGGTCATGCTAGCCGGGCTGGATAGTTCATGTAGTACTTATATATCATATTAATTATTTATAATCCACATCATAATTATTTATAATTTTAACCATATATTATTATTATTACAGTTATTGTGTATTCTGTAGGCCTATTCGCTAACTTTTTTTGACACTTGAGAGTGATAATCACTGAACTATTTTCTGATCCATTACTACTTTACTGTAACATTATTGTTACACTTGTCCTGCGAAACCAGTAATGGATAAGTAAATAGTTAGGTGATCATCACTTTCAATTGTCAAAAAAAGTTAGCGAATAGGCCTACTGGTATCCCTAAGACAAGTTCTTAAACTACAGTTTAGGTTAAGATGGTTTTTAGATTAAGGGCCTGTTTCACAATCGACAAGTAAGTTCTGAATAGCTTACTTGTCAGTTCAATTGACATATATTTTATATCACAACTGCCAAGTTAGCTACCCAGGACTTACTTGTCGATTGTTTAACAGGCCCTAAGAATTTTTTGTATGTAAAGGGGAGAACTTCCTATAGTATTCTTCGGTGAATGAATAAGTATAATATTATCTCCTCTTCTTAAAAGCTCTCTCGCTACACAGATTTTTATTCAATATGTACGTGAAGTTATTACAATTAACAACAAGTGTTATAAGAATTTTCCAAAAATTAAGAATGAATCGGACCTTCTGGCCAATCAGAACGCTCGAAATTGAAGGCACATATTTGACGAGCGTCTTGATTGGTTCCACACTCTACCGACCGCAGACTCAATAGAAACTTAGCCTTGATTTGGTTACTTCATACCTTTCCGAATTGTTAATACTTGTCACAAAAAACCGTAGGAGCCTTTTAAAATTTAATTGTAAACTAACCTTAAGCTTAATGGGAAAATAATAAGGCGGTCATTAGACCTGTTGTCATGTATGGATCAGAGTGTTGGGCTATGAAAAAGACTGATGAAAGAAGAGTGCATGTAACAGAGATGCGTATGTTAAGATGAATGTGTGACACGGAGAGACAAGATAAGGAATGAGTATATCAGGGGAAGTTTGAAAGTAGCGCCAGTGACTGAGAGGCTGCGGAGTGATAGACTTGCCCCCGAATACAGAAACGGTAATCAAAGTTTGAGACCTGCTTAACATTTAATTATTGTCAAAATTTACGTTTTTTTCCATACAAATTCTGACAGGTACTGTCCACTTAACTTGATAAGCAGTCCCCAAAATTTGAGTAGCGTTTCTGTATTCGGGGGTTGGATGGTTTGGTCATGTCTTGCGAGGAGATGAAAGCTATGTTGGCAGAAGAATGTTAAGTATGAACGTAGAAGGAGAGGAAGACCAAAGAAAAGATGGATGGTTTATGTAAAGGAGGATATGATAGCGAGAGGGGTGAATGAGAAATTGAGGAAGGACAGAGGAGTGGAAGAAGAAAACATGTTGTGCCGATCCCGCCTAGAGCGGGATTAGGGCAGAAAGAAGAAGAAGAATCAACATTTTTTAATTATTATAACAATATACAGTGCGACAAACTTAACTGATCCATTAGAGAGGTCGCTAGTGGTCATTATGGTACTAACTGCCGCACTCAGAGACGTCAATTAACTTTAATGAGTATTTAATGTCAAATATTTTCATTCAAATCTAGACCATAGACCCGGCAGGAATAGCGACTAGTTTTGAATTGTCATTTTTTGACGTTAAGTACTCATTTACGTTATTTGACGTCTCTGAGTGCGGCAGTAAGTGTCATAGAAATGTCAAAATCTATGGGTACGTAAATTGTCATTTCCAATTTTCGCCGCCTGACCACTAAACTTGGTGGCACTGTACTAAAGGCACGCTATGATGGCTGGTTATGTATACCGTATGCATGTGCTTGCTATCGTGCAGTATATTCCCTACCTACTTGGAAATGGAAAATGGGACCAAATCGCTGGCTATTTTAATTATAATAATAACCATTTTAAACTCCCAAGTTCTACGTAATATAAGGTATCAGTCACATCACATTATTTCAATAAAATTGTTCTACTTACAGATTTATTTTATCGAAAAGTAATAGGTACGAAACAATTTGGGGAGATTAGTGTAGTATTGTACAGTCCAAGTCAGTGTACATCAGTACAGTTTGGCAAAAAGAGTTTGCTGTGTTGATAGATAGTTGGAGCTAATTTTATTTTTTATGGCAACACTACGTTGTTTATATCTGCCCCCGTAGGACCAGACGTGTACAACATCTTGGGGAGAAGAAAATAGTTTCCTCTCGCTTAAACTCCCACTAAATCCCGAGATATTTTATTATAAACTAATGCTGGAAAAAACGAAATTAAAGCGGACAAAAAACGCTTGACGCGAATCATAAAGGTTCAATTTATATTAATTTGATGGTTCAACCACGGGCCATGTCCATATGTGTTTAAAATGTTCACCCGATTAGAAGAATCCTGTCAGCTATGATGTTCAAATGATTAACGAGAATGGAACTGCATATACATAATTTAGGGAATGTTATTTAATAGTTATTGCATATAATTTTATACTTTTTTTACTGCTTGTTCAGGTTTAATATCCAATGTTACATGCATCTGTTTGTTAGTTTCTTATATACGTTTTTTATACATATGTTGGGTTATTGTTTATTTTTATACGAGTAATTTGTTAATGTTAATTATTTAAATGCATTCTCCTAGTTATAATTAGAAATTAATTATCATATAATGTAAATTATTATGCTTAGTTTTACTCGAAACTGCCTAACAAAAGACATACCTCTATTATGAAATTTGCAGTTTTTTTATTTCATTAAGGGCCTGTTTCACAATCGACAAGTAAGTTGAAGTAGTTTACTTTGCAGTTCAATAGACATATATTTCATATTACAAATGATCTGCGAATTATGCTAGTGAAACAGGCCCTAAATGTTAAATTGCGATTCGACATAATAATAACAAAGAATTGGTTTTAACTGTACCTACTACCTATATTATACTTTTGTCGTTTAGTATTTTAAATAAATCTTTTGTTTTTTTTTTTGTATCATAATAATAATTTTATAAACTAAGGGCCTGTTTCACAATCGACAAGTAAGTTCGAAGTAGCTTACTTCGTGAGTTAATAGGGATCGCACAGAAACACAGCTGATTGTCAAGTAGTTTATTCCAGACTGAATGTTGTCTCTCCCCTGAACAATACCCACATATTACAATGATGAATTAATCTTAAACTACCTACACTACATTTCGCAGATCATTTGACAGTTGTAATATGAAATATATGCCAATTGAACTCCCAAAGTAAGCTACTTCGAATTTACTTGTCGATTGTGAAACAGGCCCTAATACAATAAAAATATGTATCCGATATCTAGCATCTTACGTCCAAAATAGATAAATGACAATCGTAGATAAAATTTACCAATTGTCATTATCTATTACGTCAGTGTCAGCAGGCGGTCAGATTTAAAGCCTAACCTAAAACCTTGAGCAGTATCGATGAATATATTCCATGAGGTCATCCAAATCATTCTCGCATTCATTGGTCTCTCGACAAAGTCCTTTCTATCACTTTTCTATACATTAATTCACCACAAGCACTTTTCCAGTGTAAAGTGTGATATGAATTTAAAAGGAGCTATATGAATAGAAGAGGATATAGACTGTGCCGACCCAAGAAAACCTGCGAATAGGGCAGGAAGATGTTGAATATTTAAATATAATAATTTCAAATATTTACAATGACTTCTAAGAAGTCAATTTAACCAAATACATAATTATTACTACCTCAAGTTCTTTATAATATATCCTTGCTTATATTTTGATGGGATCAAGTAAAAGTAATGAACCTTTTTCAAACATACCTAATTAGAATGATCTATCCCAATATACAAGATATACAAAATAAACTTACACCAGAAACTAAGCATTCCACGGTTTCACAGTGCGGATGCTGGGCCCATAGTGTGGCAGAGGACGAAGTCAGTGACCCAAGTGTAGGTTTACAGAATCCCTTTACAAAATGTCAACACTCACCTTCGCCACCCGAAATGTTCTCTTTTTGCCCAGCCATATTTGATAATATTCCGTGAGAGACTGCGAGACAGACGCCTCAGACCCACATTCCAGTGTAGAACTTACGAAAGCTATACAATAAAGATTGTCAAGTGTTTACAGTATTGTTGTTCATTGAAAATTGTATTAAAAGTCCATAAATACCAAAGAAATAATTTGGTGCAGCAGCTACATTATTAAAAATAAGACATTTAAAATAACGTGCTTCCTTGTAGACAATACTTAAATAATAAGTGCCTACCTACAGTTAAAACAATTTAATAATTTATGGTGTTACTACAAATAAGTGTTTAAGAAGTGTTTGAATCTAATGTAAACACTTCTTCAACAAACACTTTTTTGTAGTAACGCCATTAAAGTTCTGTTTTATTTTATCAATTAAATTATATGAGCATGACAGCTATTAAAATTGGCTTTGTTGGATTACCCCTTTACACAAAGACTAATAAAAATTATAATTTTCTTCTATATTCCTACCATTGAAGAACCTTTATTTTTTTATTTATTGTTATTATAATATATACTTATAAAAAAAGGGTTTTTGTAACGATTTGGTGCCTACTACTTTAATGTATTTACTTAATAAAAATTTAACACGAAATGATGGTTTTGTTTTTATTTCTTTAGATAAAGATTACGTCTCTGCACCGCAGTTAATGAGAATTACGCCTAATTTTCTATTTCAATGTATGAAAAGGCAGGAATGCCTATACTGAGATGTAGGGAACACATGCGGGTAAATCACATGTGGCAATACATAATATAAAAATACATTTTTAATATTTATTTTAAAAAATACCTATAGGATTAAACCGTTTAGCATTATAATTATAAGCTTGGACATGGAGGCAACCTTCCTTTGTTTTGATGTCTGGCAAATCCGTAACTTCAGTTCTCGTACAAATATCCTTATAATGCATCTTTTAATGTTTCAGTGTGATCATAAACTCTACAGGAAATACGAATACTCTCCAGCAACCTGCAAATATGAGATTAGGATTAATAATTTGGATAGAACAGTACTTATAATTTCTTTGCTATATTTCATAAGTGTAATGCCAGGGGGATATCAGTATAGGACAAATATTTAAAAGGAAGTCATCATCATCATCATCATCACCAGCCCTTTAATGACCCCACTGCTGGGCCATGGGCCTTCCCTATGGATGGAAGAGAATATCAAAGGAAGTTACATCATAAAATTTAGGGCCATAGTATTTCTGCCCAGCCCAAATCACTCTGTCAACTTCTTTATAAGTTGTCAAGCTGCTGAGAGCTGTTAAATATGGGTAAACGGTAAATTTATGTAATAAATAATAATAATGTATGTGAATTGTCAGATTTCACAGAGGTCAATCATACAGAGGTATAGAATGTATATGTAAACAATCTATCGGTAAAGGTTTGATTAGAATTGGGTCAATTGCAATTATATTAAACTAGTGTACGCACACAGCTTTCCTTCCTTTAATGTCTATAATTATATAGCCTATATCCTTCCTTGATAATTGGACTATTCAACACAAAAAGATTTTTTTAACCCTAGATAGCCAACCTCCGTCGAATCGACGGGCATGGCACAGAAATATTGCTGTCTATTTTAACAGTGCACCCAAACGTTTTATCTTGCCTAGCCAACTCAGTCGCCAGTGAGGTCTATGCAGTGACGCATGCGTCGGGCAGGTAAGTGTTATGGTTTCGTTTCGACGGATGGTTAGCTTTAACGTCGTTTTTTTTGTTTGAGTGTGTGTTTATATTTTTGACCTAAGATTTATTTGTAATAGATTTTTACAATGGCTTTGTTAAATGATGATGCTATATCGAATCTTATAAACGAAGAGCTTTCTGATGACTTGGATGATGCTTCAGCTAGTGAGACCGAAGACTTTGTGAAAGAAGATGATGTCCAAAGTGACGTCAAAATAGAAAGTGACGTCAGAAAGTCAAAATATAAGCACACCTCGAGACTCGTCTTCAACTTCACAACATGATCAAGCACCAAGCTATAGTGCTGTGGCTCCAGAAACCAGCAGTATCATTCAAGCAAGGAATATTGTGCGAACTGCAAGGGGACCCAACCGTTTATGCAGAGGTATTACAAGTGCAGAATCTTTGTAAATAAGTTTATGTTTATGTTTATAGAGAAAAATATATTTTTTTACATACCCGTCGTTTCGACGGATGGTTAGCTTAAACGGGGTATGCCCGAATGTTAGCTATCTAGGGTTAATTTGAGTCAGTAGTACCTGAGACTAGCGCCTTTAACCATACAAACAAACAAACTCTTCAACTTTATAATATTAGTATAGATGAGAAGCACATACGTTTTTAGCATGTGCATCATGAAGAATGTTTGTCTATTGTAATACACCACCATAATTTTTTTATTGAAATGTGTTTATTCATGACTCCATAAAACACTACAGAAGTTTTAGTAGTCAATATGAATGCCTTTAAAATATATTAATTAATATTAATAAATATTAGTTCAAGTGTTCACTTTGACATTTATGCTTCTCAGGATATTTAAAAGAATCTTCTTATCTCTAGAAGTTCTCATTTTTAAGAAAGTTTGTATTTAATAAATTATTACATACTGTTTATGGTTCTGTGTAGTCTTCATTCTCATAATATTATATGAGCTTAATAAATGTAGCTGCGGCTAACTGGCAACCTGTACCAGATTTCAATCAAAACTTTCCTGAAACGTTAAAAAGTTCACAGTCACAATAATTATCAAGATCATCATTTGTGTTGGCGAAACGTGGGTGCTAGTTCACCTCTGCCTACCCCTTCTGGGATATAGGCGTGATTTATGTATGTATGTATGTATCATTTGTGTTATAATAATCATAATTATAATATTACATCTGTTTAAAAAATAGTACCTATTGCTGTATTTATAACAGCACTCAAAACTAAAATTGATCTAATGCTCTATTTATCTGAAATACCTTAGCGAGTAGGATATAAACAACGCGCACGTTGGCTTTTGAAAGTTAAAAAAATGGAAGTAATTGCCTTCCTTTCTTTCCTCTATATAAATTAGGGTTGGTTTACATGAGTAGGCACCACAAAAAATACGCTTGATTTTGTTAACAATAAAACGTAAATGATTAGGTTGATACCTATGTTGTGCCTAGTATTATTGTCCTCTATAATTGTGCCGAAAGAAAACACATTGTCCTATAATTCTATGGAAAACAGTCTGTCGCAACTTCATACAGAAAAAACGTTCTATGAAACTTAAGTGAATTTTAATGGCGACTATATCTGTCTCACTCTATTCCTCAACCTTTCTCGTTCTTGGGTGAAAAGTCATTCATCTGTCAGCGCAACGGTCGTTTAGTCGTATAGTTTAAATAAAAAACAATTATATTATATCAAAGTCTGTGTTGATCGGCAGTTAAATGTAATTGCAAATTCTTAAGCAGCTTCTGAAAGCGTGTTATATAAACATAAATATTGGTAAATCTTCTTCAGCATGAAGTATAAAAAGTGTGAAATTTGTGGTTTGAAATCTGTACAAAAAACAACACAACGGTTTTTAAGGCCCAATTTACTCTGGATGAGCTTCGGTGAGTAGTTCATTAACAATTTTACATTATTTTGTATTTTTTATAATACAATTGGATGTAATATTAATAATTTTATTCAAAACATTAACCTGTGCAAAAATAGTGATGTTATGATCACATGGTTAAAAATCAATATCGATGCTTTTAATTAAAGTTGTAAACTAGAACAAAGTCTTGGTAACAATAATAATACATAATAATTTATTCATTTTACGTCATCAAAGCTAAACTTAATACAATTTGATTTAAATAAATAAAAAATGCATTTTTCGGTTTCTGAAGTTCGAGATGAATCGAAAAAATTGAGATATGAAAAGAGAGTAAGGTGTTGCATGGTCAGTTAAAATCTTAAATATAATATTTATTAATTATTGGTATTAAATATAGTTCTATAATCATTTATATTTATTTAATTTCAGTTTTAAGAAAGCGACGACCTAAGTCAAATTCTGAAACTTCTAACATGCAGTTAACTCCTTGAAAGAAGAAAGTTATTTGAAAATTAATAAAATACAAACATAGATTATAAACAGTACAACAGAAAGTTTTTTTATTTCAAATATCAAAGTGAACACATACTTCGTTTTTTAATAAAAGTACTGCCCATAGATTATGGTTAGCCTTGATAATTTATTTATAACATCTACTTGTTTGATTCAGTACTTTAAAGTTAAAAAACGAGGTATAGTGTCTCAGTAGAAATTTTAAAATTATTGTTTTTAATAAAGTGCAGGTCGATGCGTTCATCGATATCGATAAAATTTTGAATAGCAGGTGGCACATCTCTATTTTGCCCTTTAGGTTGGCAGAACTCTTTGCTTATCAGTTTTTAGGTTGGCTACGTTGAGGTACTTAATTTTGACATTTGGTCGGATTAATTTTGCTCTATGGAGTCCCGTCTCTTCTTACGTAGTATTGTATTCTCTTTGATGGAAAACACAGCTGTTAGTTTTAAAATTCTCCCTATATTTTAGGGAAGGCAAAGGGTCTAGCCCATACAGCCAAGTCTTTAGTGTATATTTTATCTGTAGTCTTATGAAATAATGAGTGGGTGAAATGATGAATGAAATGAATTTTACGTTAAAATGTGGGTGTCACACATTTTAACAATTTTTGAATTAGTGAAAATAAATCCGACTGACACCAAAGAGTATATAATACACTACGACACCACGAAACGCGCCAAACCTCAGAGTAAATAGGACTGGAGTAGCCATTAGTCAATTTCTCGTACATATTTTTCTGCCATTTTTTGCGGGGGGTGAGGTTACTACTACACTGAAAGGCTGCACACAGATACAAAAACTTTTTGCGTATTTACAAACACACACATGCATAAAACGACACACATATTTAAAATTCACGCAAACATACTTAAAATAGTGTGTTAACGTTCTATTCAAACACACGAATGCCATTGTGTGAGTAGTGACATGACATAGCACGAGAATATCAATATCGATAAATCAGTTTCGTTCAATGAATGAATGCATTAATTTTGCGTTAGTATTCTTACATTATTAAAAATTAAATGATGATTTACACGCTTACTTTACAATCAGCCTTCTTTCGATTTTGCAAAGACACTCATATATGAAATCTATCTAAAACTTTGACAGATTTCGAAAGCTATATCAATCAAATACAAATTTATACTTAATAGCTTATTGCATTTAAAAAGTATTTACAATAGGTGTTATTATATATTTTCACTTTCAGAAATCACTGTGTGGACCCTTTCGCGTATAATCATAATGGAAAGGAGAAACCCTTAAACATTATTTTTAACAAAGCGATAGTGAATATAGTTAGATTTCACGTATGATACTGGGAATTGTTAAATTTTAAGGGGAATCAAAAATCAAAATGTGTGGATCTTAAAAGTTAAAATAGTACATTATGTTACGAGTATGCTATGTTGGTCATTATATACGAGGCATTATTGCAAGCGCGAGCCGCAAGCGAACGCGGTAAGGAAACTGAGTGTGTAATGACCAATGCATATGAGTTGCATACGACGTTTTTCAACACAATTGCGAGGAAAAAACAAACTTGTATTCTATAGAATCTTCTTCTATTGTTAGATAATTTCTGAAACTGAGACGGCTCAAAATTTACGGTACAAATAGTACTTGTTCTTGTAGATGCCCAAGAGACGTGCCTATTACAAGCATCAACCCATTTTTTTCGTGTTCTTTAGGAAAACTGAAAATTATAATTAAAAATTAGCTGTTTCGGGAATGTGAAAGCTTACAGTATAAATACTAGCAATTAGGATACCGGCTAGGGGCAGAGGTATTTTTGCTTGAACTACACATACCGATCATTTCTGATTTTAATACTACAATAATATTTTCCAAAAGCTTTATTTATGTACGGAAGACTTTGGTGCCACATACCTAACTCCTAGTAAATCGAAGTATTGCACTTGGACCACCGGGTTTTTTAAAGGAGCTTTTAAATATTAATAAAAAATAAATTTAACTTAAATGTTGACAATGACATTTAGCTATCATCATACCAAATGGGATCAAAATCCGTCTCGTAGTTTATGCATGATGCGTGCACAAACATACATACAGACAAAATGTTAAAAAATTGGAGATTTTACTTCCTCTTCTCTCATACATACATACATAAATAAATCACGCCTATATCCCCGAAGGAGTAGGCAGAGGTGAACTAACACTCACGTTTTGCCAATTATGTTAGGTCCCATGTAAAATGTGGCGAGCCTATTGTCATTTATCGGGCACAAAAGTCGCAGTACATTGCTAGGTGGTATAAGAGGAACGCTGCTTCCTATTCCTCATCACTGATTTATCCGTAGTCGCCTTGTACGACACCCACGGGAGAGATTTGAGGTGGTGACAATTATATTCTGCTCTGCCGTGACCACACGGCAATTACTAACATCATATATGCCATTTGGCTTAAGGTCGACTTGACCTGTTTTATTCTATATCTCTATAGTTTTATTCTAAGATTTCAAAATTAAAGGAACTTCAATTCATAAAAGTATCATAAATTTAATCCATATTAAAAAATGATCAATTTAATAGTCTGAATAAAATGCCGAAGTTAATGTATAACCTCAGGAACACAATGTATAGATTTAAATCATAATACATATTTTAAATTTAATGTTACTTTCATTCATTCATTCATTCATTACTCCCTCGTAAAATCGCAATATCGATGACGTGACATCACTATTAATGAAGTGCAATTCAATTAGGGTTGCTGATTACAACAAAAAAAAACAATTTGTGCTGTGGCTCGAAAAAAAATTTAGGTTTCTCAGAAATAATCGGTTGTGCTGGTACCTTTTTACCCTTGCTTATTTTATAAAGTCAGGGACGCTGTATATGCTACAGCATAGGTACTCTTAATGTTTATGAGCGCCGCCCAGCATGAATAAAGGGCAAAATAGTCTTATTCTTATTTTATTTTATTAATTCACTAATGATTTTATATTTCCATGTAGTGTGGCAAAAAATAAGCTTCAAGCGGTCGCAAAAGTGTAGGTAGGTATGTACTTAATACTAAACTAAATATAAACACGCAACGTATATTGTTAAAACGAAATTATAATTGGTAATTAATTAATACGAAATTACAAAATTACAATTATTTATTAACAACAAACTTTTTTAAATTATTGTCTAATTAATTGAAATGCGATAATGTTCAACCCTAGGTAGTCTCGTGGGGAGTGCGCTGGAAGATCGTTCGATGACGTCACGGCCGACTCCCCACGAGACTATGGCTCGAAATTTGAAATTGTAGTATGCTAAAACATGAAATTATGAAGTAAATAAATATCAAATCTTAAAAATAATACTTAAAAATGAAATGGGACGCCATCTTTTTGAATACTAGATGTTTTCGAATTTTTTTAACGCTAAAAAACAGCACAGGCAGGCATTTTAGTGGGAGCTCTGCACGGCAAGACGTTCTGATTATTGTGGTTTTAAAATGGCGGCCCAACTAGTTTTATATAACGCACAGGCATCCGATGCTTGTGCGTTTGGCAGAGGGGAATGTTAGGCAAAGGCTACTCCAGTTCTATTTACTCCGAGCGCCAAACACTCCTCGGAAAACACAGCATCGCAAAAAAATTAAGAAATTGAAGAAGCAGTTTGAACCAATATCGTGATATTTGAGGATCACGATATTTATCGAGTGAGTAGATTAGCTTATCATGATACGGATCACTGGATTTCTAGAAATTTTAAAATCCACGATCTGGATCAAGTATCGTCGATAAATATCGAGCGTCTAGTCTCTAATCGATATTTATCGCGTCAGTAGAGGAGACGGAGGAGCTTCTGGGGTGAGCCGCGGCGTCCCGGGACTGGGTGCTGCGGCCTTTAGGAGGAGAGCCTGCCATAGGTGGGCAACACGATGGGAGAGCGATGGATGGAAGGCTATCGCCATATCCTAGGCCCCCGTCAACGCGTTGAGGAGAGTCACGGAACGTTTTTACCCCGAGTGCCACATACCCCTTGTAGCTTGAAGGGTTTTGACTTGTGACCTGTGAAAAGATTTGTGACCTATACGCGCGAGTCAAGCGAGCAGAGCAAGCGTGCCGCGGCAGCGGCCGGCGAAGCGCCAGAAACTACTATTTTCACATTTTGCTGAAGGACTATTACAAGTCTTTTGGGATTGTTGGTGTGATATGTATAAGATTTGCGACTCCAGGACCATAAAATAGTTCATTTTAAACGATTTAGTTGTTTTTCATTGTTACGACTTAAGTGTTCACGAACAGTATCGTATTTAGATAGTAATTTAAACAGATCGATAAACTTGACGCTATTTCCAATATGATTCAGGGGACCTACCGCCTAACTCGATTGCTGATGATTGCTATATTCCAATGCACTGCTTACGACTATAGCAGCCATCCTGAACTTTTAGGCAGTCCGGATTTTGTTCCAAATTCATACAAAATCATTCGGTGATCATTTGTTCAAAGCTATCGCTGATAGTTTAGGTATATTTTGTACGAAATGACAGCATGACGTTATAAACTATAGCTTTTGCTTTAGCAATCGAGTTAGGCGGTAGGCCCCCTGGTCAAGAGATTCCTTATGACCTCGAAAAGCCAAATTATGTGAAGCTAAATAATTTTAGATATCAACCAGTCCTTCAAATAAATTATACCAATCTTTCTGACTTTCTCGAATCAATCTATCATTTTCTTGATCAATAGTTTTTACATGTTTATTACCTTTTTCATATTCTGGCCACTGAACCGTGCTTTTCCTGTGTTCTTTCTGATTTTAGGATAGTATTAATTGCTAAGGCGTAGATTTTGTTGAGGACCACATTGGACTAAATCGTGAGTCTTCTTCTTCTCCCTGCCGCACAGGCCTATTCGCTAACTTAAATAGGTGGCGAGCCCATTGCCATTTACCGGGCACAAAAGTCGCAGTAGGTACAAAGCTAGATGGTATAGGGAGGAACGCTGCTGCCCATTGGTCGTCACTGATCATCACATATCATCCATCACACAGTAAAGCTGCTAGTGATGAATGAATGTATAGAAAAGAGATGGAACGGACCATGTCGAGAGACTAATGAACGGAGGGAATGATTGGAGCTCATGGTTTTGGCTTAGGTTTTACAACCGGCCACCTGCCTGACACCAAGCCTCTTTGGGTATATTTTGGTGATTTGCCCTCCACCATTTGAGTGTCCCAAAGTGCTTATTGGTGTACACTCGACAATCGTAAAATCGTAAAAGTCGACAAAGGGCAATCGCCCTTAGTCGACTTTTACGACAGCAATGGGATGAGTCGGGGCTAGCGTATTCTACATTATTTGTTCGCTCCCAGGCCAGCACAGAAGACCGTGACAGTATGCATCGTTTATGAGAAGGCTCCAATTTGCCGGATCATTCGTTTTGAGTTTACAGATTTCTGACTCCTCATTCTCCCCGACATGAGCTGATGAGGCTTCGCCAAAATCAAAAGAAGTTCCAGCACAGGGCTCAGTGTCATTTATATTATTGTTCGATTCACTTTTCATAGCTTCTTCTGGTGAAGAATTCTCTTCATTCATTTGACAATCAGTTATAATTTCCGATACTGCAGTTTCAGAGGTTGGAAGAATTAGGACCTCGCTAGCGCGAGGCCCACGCCTGGCTACGCCACTGCTTGTACCATCTGATTCTAGCAATATACTGCGATTGATGTGCCCGATAGATAGGCTCACCATCTATTACATGGGACCTAGCTGAATTGGCGATAAGTGGGTGTTACCACCTCTGCGTATCCCTTAGGGGATATAGGCGTGATTTATGTATGTATTAATATATATTTAGTTACTCTCCTCTATTCATTCTGTCAGTGATGGAAGAGGACGCGCATATACGCGCATCACTCGTAGCTTTTTTTATTTTATTACGAAACGTACAAGTGCTCTCAATGTTTACCGTCGTACTGACGCGATCCGTATCGTATGTGTAGTATACTATAATATCACGATAAATATCGCGATACATATCGATCGTGTAGCATAGAAATAGAAGTGAGTGTATTATATACTCTTTGGTGTCCACCCTTGGTCCACCCCACAGATATAAAGCTTAAGAGGCCCCATTCACTATACATTGTACTCTTTGCCATTCACATGACGGCAACATGACGGACATGCCTGCAGAATAGTCTGCAGTCCAAACATGTGGACATCTCTCGGGACATCTATATACGTGAGGCTGTTGCCCGTCAGTGTAATATTGTTCTCTGCTATTGACAACAAGGTCATTGAATTGACATACATGCCGTCTGACCAAATGATTGCCGACGCTCTTACGAAGGCGGTGATTTGTTCAGGACATGCTGGATGTCGTCTATGATTAAGAGGGCGTTTTGTAGTTTGATATAATACTGGCTGAAATCTTTATACGAATCCATGTCACTATCTGTTAGATGAATAGATTTATGTCACTTGTTTTATGGTCTTGATGTTTTGATTTTGTGCTGTGTAATTCTGCTATTTACTATATTTTTTTAATTTAAAATATAGATGTTATTTTTATCCACCAAAGGATATTTACGAGACTTGGCAGTTCAATAATTGACATAAATTTCATATTACAATTGTCAAATGGTCTGCGTAGTAAGCTACTCAGAACTTACTTCTCGATTGTAAAACAAAAACCTAGTATTTTGCCAATGATATTATATTTTAAATATAATATCATTGTATTTTGCCTAGTAATTTTAGGCTCTATGAGATTTAATAAAAATTCAATAGATTCTTTAGTCAACTCCTTCAACACTTTAGTTCGTCAATTTCTAATTGATTAAACAAATGAATGTGACTATAACAATTATATTATTATATATAATATCATTGGACTATAATCATTTCTTTTTTAAGCCATTCTCTGCTCCAAATTCTCTACTTTTTCTTTTCATCTAAAAGTATGAATGTAACAGCAGCAATTATGGTTTCTTTACGTTTCGTTGCCATTGTTATTGTAACACACAAATAGCCGTGTAGCAGCCAAGCCAGCCGACCAAAGAGTATATGTACACAACACAAGAATCGCTCTGACGAGTGATTCTTGTGTTGTGTACAGTGTGACCATAGCGTGACCAACTTTTAATTACAGATCCTGCCTCATTTATGATAGAAAACTGACAAATCCTGCCATAGTCCTAAGCTCAAACTGCCAAAAAAAATGCCAATTGAATTTAAAGATATGCTAGGTGAAATCCCATACAATTTGCCATACTGACTGCCAGATTACTAAAACATCAACCTCCCAGAACTTAGGATCAATAGCTAAAAATCTACCAAAATAGGCAGGATCCTGCCACATATGGTCACACCAGGCTGCCCGCGGTCTGGCCCAGTCTGACCTGTCTACGAGTCCGTGTAGTGTGTGGTGGCGACAGACTTGCCCGGCGAACTGCCCGGTAGGCAAGTCTGTTGTGTGAATGGGGCCCTTAATCCCTAAGCGTACCCAACCAACCCCAATTTGCAGACAGATCAATAGATGCTAGGGTAGGGAGGGACGGAGGAAGAGGGGGAGAAGAGCGAGGGAGGGGTAAAAAGGCGACACGCATGCTCGCATCGCACCCTTCGCATCTGGACCCTTGTTTGGCAATCGATCGACCGGCTTCACAACTCCACATTACTAACCAAGAGCACCAACAGGACGGACGTGTCAAAAGTACGCACTTCCACTGAAATATAGACCATTCCGAGGATTAGAACGGAAGCTAACCACTAAGTCAGAGCTCACGTAAACACGTCAATCAAGTAAACTCCAAGTGGACACCACACCTGGCGCAACTTATTATATGTAATGGATTCGTTGTTTAATCAATACATAACCACCACCACCCATCAGAACTTATATCAAGAAACATACATAAGGGGGAAGATGGCAAGATGCCAGTAAGTCATATTTGTACGAGAAAGGAAGTTATCGATTTGATCGAAGGAAAGTTATCTGGAAGCAGCGACAGTTGATCCAGCAACACAATAACTCTTCGACAAAAGCCCATAATGTTATTCAATGGAGCAATATTTGTATTACTTTATAAATAAATATAAGTGAAACGTATTACTATTTGTTTTATTTCAAACCTGTTTGGCCGTGGTATTAGAATTTGATAATTAACTAACATCATTATCATATTCACCAGCCCTTTAACGTCACTAGGCACAAAGGCACAGTAGGCCTATTCCCTAATTTTTTTTGACAGCACCGAACTATTTACTTATCCAACTGTCAAAAAAAGTTAGGGAATAGGCCTACTGGCCTTTCATAAGAATTGAAGAATATAGGGAGAATGGGCCATTTATCCCACCACGCCTAGTGCCTGTTAGGATTGGTGGGTATTGATAATAGACTACAAATGCACCCGAGACCAATGGCTAACGTGCTTTCCGAAGCATAGAGGAACTCGGAATAATATATCCGTAGTATTATTGTCTATGGAATAATATAAGAGTAGGTCTCGGAGTAAATCTGAGGAGTAGGTAGTTAGGTACTACATACCTAAATGAAACTTTTTGAATCAACGTTTAACTTAATTAAAAAACATTTTGCGTTAGAATAAAAACTATACAGGTAATCCAGTAAAACTTTAAATAAAATATTAAAGGTTAATAGCATAGAATCTGATATGTAATAGAGTAGCCAATATTTTATTAATTGTTTAATTTAAAGCATGATTTAAATATTTCGTAACGTTTACATTAATAAGATTATCTATCTACTACTAAGAATTTAGGCTAGGTGTCTCTCACTCGATCAAATCAAGGTGGTCCGTGACTTTAGATTTTCATAATCGTGGTCATTTTCTAACCTAACCACAATAAATAACATTTGTTGTAATACTCCTATAGTCACAGAACACTACTTTCTCTGTTCTGTGCCTATAATGCTATTTCTTAATGTATCATATTTTGCAATTTTAATAAAATTGTACGTTTACCACCCTAACAACCATTTCAAGTAGGTATGGTGTGCCTAACACAGTTTAATGCTTGAAGCAAATAAATTATAGTTTTCTGCCCGCTTCTATTCGCGTGAACTACAATAACCCTTTTTTAGTAACTCAATAGGGTCAATTCTGACATGATTCTTTAAACTTAAAACTAAATTTAAGATCAGTCTCTCCTTTTCATTCCATATTGAGAATGACAGAGAAACACTGTTGTCAAATTAGTCTTAGGTTTAGAGAACCATGGTCAGAATCGACCCTAATATAAACCACGTAAAATTCCCAGTACCTACCTAAAACATCTGTATCAATTAGCAGCAATCGATGAGCTATAATAAATTGCTTAGGACGCGTCTTTGGATTTAATCCAACATTGCTTCGTATTTGATAGTTTCAGTTGATTTAATTGAGTTATATGTATTATTACTTCAATGGTTGATTTATATTAAATAATTAAGTGTAATGCTGGCGAATTCTATACTTATTATTTGACTCTAATATCTGACTCTGACTGTAATAAACAAATGTATTAAAAGCTCAAGAAACTTATAACCTAGTACCTACCTACATATCTACGTATTTATTAACAGAATTTAAATAAAAAATAATAAAATTAAGTTTAAATAGAAAGCTGTATACGCAGAGCCTTTTGCCTACAGACAATAGAAACAAAAATGTGTACGATTTTTGCGTCACAGGATATTGCTTTAAATTGACCAATCATTGTTCAGGGATGGTTTAAAAGTCCAATGCTCATAGGTAGAACTCTTGAAAGTCTGTTTCACAATTTTGCGTATTGGTTGACTTTGATGACAGATGTCAAACAAAACCTAAAGTTGTAAAAAACATTGAAATGATGATGAATTGAATAAAAATTTACGCACACAAGGGTAGAGCACTTGGCGTAGAAATTTATGATTAAAACAAAAACTAAAACATGTCAGACTCCACTCGAAAGTAATCATATGGCTTGTGATGTTTCGTGAATTGTGTCGTTTTAATTCCATAGAAGTTCAATCAATCAGTTTTCCATAAGATGTAATCAACATTTTTGAAGTCCACGTCAAGACATGGGTTCCAGAGTGAGGTAGATGATTCCTTTCTTGTTGCCATCTGATCATTGGTTTTGTTGAGATTGTGAAAAGCAAAGATGAAATATTTCGACTCTGAATGTCAATAATGCCAAATCACATAACCTCATTATAAAAACTTGTGTGTTTTATGCAAAATGAGTCAAAAGGGCGGTGCAACAGGCCTTAGATAAAGTGAATTTTTGCTGGTGGATGTAGGAATGTTACTATGACATAAAAATGCGTTGATCCTTAGAAAGTTAAACTGTTATTTGTCCATCAAAAGTATTTATGGATGATTTGATAATCGAAATCCACAATAAATTAAAGATACTACTCAATAGTTTAAAGAGTTACCCAATATGATCAGCATACAATACATAGGGAATTAGTTACATTGACATAACATCAGTGTTTATTAGTTTTATAGTAGCAACTATTGGAATAATAATTATTCAGACACTGGGTAAAAATTTTGACAAAATTCACAGTTTATACTAAGATCCTCACAGTTGTAGTTGTACAGTACTCTTTTGAGCTAGTGGAGACCAGTTTATAATAGAACTCAAAGATCTTACCAAAGTCCTTAATCTTTGAATTGCAGAGCGCAGGCAGTTACGAAGTTATATACAAAAAGCACTTTTATAATTTAGAATTATTTACGCGGATATTATTAATATTTTTTCGAAATCACAGTCTTATTTTAGTCACGAACCGACAGATCTATTTTTTCACACACGTCAAAAAACTTATTGTCACTCTTGTCTATGTATATGTTTACTTTTTGCTAAAGAGTTTCTATATCTGTTAACTTCAACACTTTCCCTAAACATTTACATAGTACACAGTCCTAGCGCCTGGCGTAGAACTGCATATGACAGACGAGGTAGCGGTTTGGTGAAGATGTCTGCTACTTGATCCTTTGTTCCGATCCTTACAACGTTGCAGATACCCTCAGTTACCAATTCTCTTACGTAGAAATGTCTGAGCCGGATATGCTTCGTTCTCTTGTGAAACTCGGGGTTGTGAGCAAGACGAACAGCAGCTTCATTGTCCACATGCAGAACCGGTATGTCCACAAATGTAGTCAATGCTTGGTATATTCTAGCAAGCCACATTAGTTCTCTGCCGGCTTCACTGGCTGCCACAATTTCGGCTTCTGTAGTGGAGATAGCGACCGATGTTTGTCGCTGGCTGATCCATGAGACTGTGCCTCCAGAATAGCGACAGATCACTCCCGTCGTAGAGCGTCCAGTTTCTGGATCACCTCCGTGGTCGGCGTCGCTAAATCCTTCTAAAATTCCAGGTTTGAGACCAGCTTTATAAGAGATCCCATGCGAAACGGTACCTTTGATGTAGCGCAAGATACGTTTTACTTTGAGCCAATCTGTCTTTGCAGGTTTCTCCAACTTTCTTGAGACAACTCCGATGGCATAAGCACAGTCAGGCCGAGTACCAACCATTAAGTATGCCAAAGCACCGACAGCTTCTCTATATGGGAAACAGGAATCGACCGTTTCTTCTTTCCCTTCTTGAAGAGTCTCTCTCTCAATCGGTGTAGAAACGGGATTGCAGTCACTCATTTGAAAGCGGTCTAATACCTTTTTCGCGTATGCCTCTTGGTTGATGAAGATGGAGCCATCCTTTCCTCGATGGATTTGAAGACCAAGATAATATGTCGCTGGTTTCGTAGTTATGCGTAGTCTCTTCTTCAAATCTTCTAAGAAGGCGTTAGCCGTGTCTTCATCAGTGGCAGCTACTAATCCGTCATCGACGTACAACGTGATCAGTAGTTTCTTTCCGTTTGCTTCTTTTGAATACAGGCAACAATCAGCTTCGGACTGTCTGAAGTTCATATCCAATAGGATCTCTTGAAAGCAAGAGTTCCAGCACCTTGGTGCTTGTTTAAGTCCGTACAAGCTGCGGTTAAGCTTGAAAACGGTAGTCGAAGACGTTTCTTCCGTAAGGTTGTACCCTTCTGGCGGTTGAACGTAAATTTCTTCCTCGAGCTTTCCGTTCAGAAAGGCTGTGCAGACGTCAAATTGGACCAGGTGTAAGTTTTCCTGCGCACTAACACTGAGTAGTGCTCGTACAGTAGCCAGGCGTGCCACAGGACTGAATGTCTGATCATAGTCTACTCCTTTCCTTTGTCTGTACCCTTTTACGACAAGTCGAGCCTTGTATTTGTCTATCGTGCCATCTGGATTTCGTTTGATCCGTAAAACCCATTTGCAGGGAAGTGCTTTTCTTCCCTTTGGCAGTGCACACGGCGTCCAAACGTTCAGGTCTTCGAAAGATTTCAATTCGCTATCCATTGCCCTTTGCCATTCTTCGCGATCGTCCCTTTTCATAGCGTCAGCAAAATTATTTGGGAATGATTCCGTGATAAAGACGTAATCTCTAAGTCTTTCTGGACGTCGAATCATTGAGCGATCTCTAAGATTGTAGCCGGTTGGCGGTGGTTCAGCGTCATAAAATTCTTCTGGAACTGTCGTTTCGTCTTCATGGTCATGGTCTTCGTGAAGGACTTGATCCGATTCTTCTCCCTCGAGAACATGATCATGATCGTTGGAGATTGGTTCCGGTGTATCTCCCTCGTGAACGTGAGTTTGCTCTGGAGCTGTAACTTCTCTCTCTAAGTCCGTGTTTGGCGTAATGGAAATCGGGTATTCTCTTGTCTCAACTCCTGTTTTAGAAATTTCACTATTACAGGTCGGAAGAGGTTTCTCATCGAAGATTACATCACGAGAGCGGACGAGCGTCGAGTGTTTTCCGTCTGTGACCCAGATACGGTAGCAATCTTCATCGTACCCGATAAGTCGACCTTTTATCGCCTTTTTGTCGAGTTTTCTACGCTTCTGCTTTGGGATATGGACGTATGCTGTTGAGCCTATTATTCGGAGATGTTTAATAATAGGTTTCTTTCCATACCAAAGTTCATACGGAGATTTTTCATTTGAACTTGTGGGACCTGTTCTGTTCAGAATGTATGCAGCGGTATTAATGAGCTCCGCCCAAAGCACTTGTGGTAATGGCTCATGAGCATACATCATCGATCTGCCTGTCTCAACAAGGGTTCTGTTCTCCCTTTCGCTTACTCCGTTTTGTTCTGGTGTATACGGGGTGACGAGACGCTGTACTATTCCATGAGTGTCTAAAACACTTTTTATGGACGCATTATCAAATTCGCCGCCGTTGTCACTCAAAAGGCATTTTATGGTGTGTCCGACTGTTTTAGTTTGAGCGATCATCAAAACTAACTTGTCTTTGACCTCGGACTTCCTGCGTAAAAAGTACACCATACGGTAGCCAGTAAAGTCGTCTTTAAACAAAACGTAGTATCGACAGTTTGAGAAGCTAGGTGAAAACGGTCCACAGACGTCGGTGTGTACAATTTCTCCGGGCGAGGTAGCTCGGGTTCTTGTACTGAATTTAAGTCGATGCGCCTTTCCAAAGATGCAGCCTTCGCAGGTGTCTCTATCCATCGGCAGATTTAGACCTAGTTCCCGTTGGATCGTCGCTTTCACGTGTCTTTTATTTTGGTGAGCGAGTCTCTCATGGTACAGTTGCATCGTTGCTGTAGTTGCAAAGACTTCGGGTGGTGCTTCTGGCAGTACGGCTTTTACTTCCAGTCGATAAAGGCCACCTTGTTTTTGTCTTTTCCCTATTAAGCTTACTTTCCCGTTGACAATGACGTTGCATTCAGTTGTCCTGGATGAAAAGATGCTATTCGGGAGTCGGTCGTGAAGTGCGAGTACAGAGAAAAGGTTCTTGCTTATGGCCGGAACGTACCAAACGTCTTGCAGGCCGATGTCGATTTGTTTCCCGTTAACATATCCTCTGAGATGTACAGTTCCTTTGCCTTTGGCACGGACTTCATTACCAGCGGCCGTTGTAACAGTGTAGTTCTCATTGAAGTGTTCGAACGTTTGGAAAATGTCAGCTCTGTTGGTGACGTGGCTTGTTGCGCCATTATCGACGTACCAGTTCTCGTTGTCCTGTGAAACTGTGAAAATTTCGTTGTCTTCTAACGACATGAGTAAAAGGTTAGCGGTTTTCGAAGTAGAAGGCGTTGTTGTCTGGGTCGGATTTTGGCTCTTAGGAGGTCTACCGTCACGGATCCATTTTTGACAGTTGCGTACTCTGTGGCCAATACCTAGGCAGTAGTTGCATTTAAGCTTTTTGTCCTTCTTCTTCTCCGTATTCGAAACCAGGGCTTCTGATTGATGCGAGGTCGCGTTGTTACCTTGCAGTGCCCTTTCAAATGCGCAGAGATGACTGGTTAGGTTTTCTATGGTACGGTTGGATTTGGGCAGGAGGAGCCAACTACTTCTGAAACTGAAGTATGAATCGTCAAGCGTGTCCAGTATTTTACAAACCAGTAGCAGTTCGGGTAGCTCTTGATTACTGTCCTTCTTGAGTTCTTGATTCAGTTCAGTCCATATGTTCTTTAATTTTGACATGTGGGTGGCTATGTCATCTGCTTGATCCTTCTTAAAGCTAAAGAAACTCATACATAGGTTGTAGGTTTTGTCCTCATTTGTTCCGTCGAACAGCCTGTGGAGCTCTAACCAGACATCACGTGCTTTAGTGAACCGCATAACTTTTCGAAGTGTGTCTTCTTGCATATTGGTGGTTAGTATAAGAATAGCGCTGGCATCAGCTTTATCAAACCGATCTTTTTGTTGTTGATAAGCTGCCGAATCAGCATCGCCGCTTCCGGTAGGTGGACGAGTGGGTTCCTGGAACGATCCTTCGACTACTTCTAGGGCCGACGGTACGGTGCGTAGTAAGCATAAGGCTTTGTACTTCCATGTGTCCCAGTTTTTTCCATCTAGGAGGCCGATCTGAAGCTTTCCTGTGATACCTTCCATTTTCGTAGTGCGGGCCCGTAACCTAATAGAACTCAAAGATCTTACCAAAGTCCTTAATCTTTGAATTGCAGAGCGCAGGCAGTTACGAAGTTATATACAAAAAGCACTTTTATAATTTAGAATTATTTACGCGGATATTATTAATATTTTTTCGAAATCACAGTCTTATTTTAGTCACGAACCGACAGATCTATTTTTTCACACACGTCAAAAAACTTATTGTCACTCTTGTCTATGTATATGTTTACTTTTTGCTAAAGAGTTTCTATATCTGTTAACTTCAACAGTTTAAAGCGCACACTTCGATTATATCTACTGCTCCTTTTCTCTACTCTGAAATGTTAGGTAAATTTCCACTAAAGGCACTATGGATTGGTCCAGATAAAAATTGGCTTATGTTATTCTGTTAGCCTGCAAGCCTAAAATTCTCTTAACATTAATTTATTAAGAGTGACACAACTCTAAAAATAATAACATTTTACATACATACATAAATCACGCCTATATCTCGAAAGGGTAGGCAGAGGTGAACTATTAGCACCCACGTTTCGCCAACTATGTCAAGTCCCATGTAATAGGTGGTGAGCCTATTGCCATTTATCAGGCACAAAAGTCCCAGTACATTGCTAGCCTAGGTGGTATAAGAGGAATGCTTCTGCCCATTCCTAATCACTGATTTATCTTTAGTCGCCTTGTAAGACACCCACGGGAGAGATTTGGGGAGGTGACAATTGAATTCTACTCTGCCTTCACCACACGGCATTGTATGTTGTAAATTTATGATAATTGGGTTCACCGTTGCAGAAATAAAATTTTGAGTTTTCTCTTTTGTTTAAGAAGCTTTATGTATGCTATTCTATTCATAGAGTTTAGGAAATTCCTAGTTAATGTTTTGAATTGTTTTATAATAATAGGTTGGGGAAAAAGTTTCTTCGCATTGAAAATTCAAAACATTTTTTAATGTAGTTTATTTACATTTAACTAAAGTATGTAGGTACCATTTTGTTCGATAACTTTTTGCCATCTTGTAGGTAGGGACATGATCCCATTGCTATAGAAATTTTGGGACTTCTGGTCAAAATACCGTGACAAGTGGTTTTGGCAGTCCTCTCGTGATGTTAACCTGACACTGCCTAAAGAATTCTGAAGAGACCGAAACAGGTGGAAATCTGAAGGTGCAAGGTCAGGACTATACGGCGGATGCATTAACACCTCCCAGCCAAACTGTCTTAATTTTTGCTGAGTGGCTAAAGATGTGTCAGGTCTAGCGTAATCATGATGAAAAACCACACCCTTTCTGTTGATTAATTCCGGCCGCTTTCTCTCAACTTCTTGCTTTAATCTCATGAGTTGTTCGCAGTAGAGTTCAGAATCGATGGTCCTGCCTGGTGGTAACAGCTCATAATGAATAATGCCCTTCCAATCCCACCACACACACAGCATCACTTTGTTGCGAGTTAACCTGGGTTTCGCCACAGTCTGTGAAGCCTGACCGGCCTTTGACCACGACCTTTTTCGCACGTTGTTGTCGTACGTGATTCACTTTTCATCACCAGTTATCAGCTTCTTCAAAAATGGTTCGGTTTCATTACGTCGTAATAAAAAATCACAAATGAGTACACGGTTCATTAGGTGTCTTTCAGTGAGCTCGTGAGGTACCCAAATGTCGAGCTTTTTTGTGTACCCAGTTTTTTTCAAATGCGCCAAAACTGTTTTGTGGTCAATTCCCAGTTCTTCAGCTACGTCGTAACTACTGACATGCCGATCTTGCTCCACTTCTTCAAAAATGGCATCCATTTTATCTGTAATAGAGCGACGTGCGACGTGCATCGACCAGAGCGACGTGCATCTTTGACATCAAAATTTCCGGATTGAAAACGCTTAAACCAAATTTGTGCTACTCTCACAGACACTGCACTAGTCCATAAACATCGCAAATTTTTTTCGCGGCTTGCGTTGCATTTTTACCTTTTTTGTAGTAAAATTTTAAAATGTATCTAATTTCTTCATTAGATTCACTCATCTTGGCGGTACGAAAAACAAATGAAAATCACACATTTTCCTAATTTGAATTTGGAATTATGTTCTTTAAAATTTAAACTTTCAATGATACCAAAACCAGCCAGATACAAATAGTATAGCCAAAGAGATTTTATTACAAGTTTATACATACTATAATGCGAAAAGACTTTTTCCCCAACCTAATCATTATGATTTTTTTTGTTTTAGTAGACTTTTTGATTTGAAATAAAATAAATGAATAATCATTTTGAAATTGCTTATGTTCCAGAGATACAGTGCGCTACCTTTTTGAATTGTTTTGTGAAGTTTCACCAGGGGACCATACAAAAGAGCCATACATAATTCGGAAATATCCAGAATCATACAAAAATGAAGAAGAATTGAAAAACATACCAAAATTTACATTTCCATGTCAACTAGAAAAGTAATTTGTTAATGATTGTATTTTCCTCTTGCAATTAGGTAGTTTGAAATTGTTTGTAATATATTCTTCTTTTAATTATTTCAGCACATTTGTTCACCACTATTCGTTTGTACTGACATCAGTGGATTCAAAGTATACCTTTTGTTTTTGCCGATATGATCCTAAGGCAAATTCAGCGCTACTCCTTTTGTCACATTTACCTTGGCATGACATATTTTATAAGTAAGTAGCTGTTCTTAAATAAATTAGATAATAAATGCTTCCTATAATAATATAATATATACAAATTCAACAGTGTTCATAACATTTCATCATTGTCGGCATTTTTAACATTTCATTATTACGAGCTAGCGTTAATTAAATTAACTGTCACGTTTTGTTAATGCGAAGAATTTATACTGGTTTAAAGCTAACTGTGTTGCATAATTAAATCCAGCTTTAGCGATATTTCTCTGAAAAATCTTTTCAATTATTAATCATTCTAGACATTTTACCAGAAAATGCGTCCTTATTTGACAAAGGTAATATTTGAAATAAAATGTGTTTTAAATATATATTTTTTTGTAAAAGTTTTTTAGTTTTTCATTCTTCTAGGCATTTTGTGCACCCTGCTAGTTATGATAATATTTGATTTTGTAAAAACTTATTGGCATTGCGTCATTTTTTGAAATAGCTAATGAACATTGTTAGCAATATAGCTATGACATATTAAGCTGTTTTAGATATTTTTTATATGATTATGATTTATATCAAATGTTTTAATAATGGTATTTTGGCAACATTTTATTATATTTTTATGTAAAAGTTTTTATTTATACATTTTTCTAGACATTATAGCACTGATTAAAATATTTTTTTTTATAAATCCTAATTGACATCGCGTCCTTGTTTGACTTACCTAATAGCATAATTATGTATTAAATACATTGCGAACATAAAATTATGTTTATATTTTATTTATTTTTTACATTATATCAATAGTGAAATAATTGTATTACTCATTCTAAACTAAATGCACCATATTTATGTGTCTCATTCAGCATGTAATGTTATGTTAAGCATTTAAAATATACTTTCGTCATAAAATGTAAAATATTCTTGGGCGCAAATATCAAATTATATTGCGAATACAATATGTTCCTATTTTATTTCAATAGCGAAATAATTGTATTGCTCATTCTAAACTAAGGCTGTGTTCAAACCAAACGTATAGTCAGCCGAAATGCCGCCGAATGTGTGCAGGCTGTCGTTCACAGTATGCTGACAATACGCTGTAGCTTACAATACGCCAATGAACAAAACAGTCGGCTGTATACGTTCACATTCACACTGCAGTCACCGCATGCGTACGCTGAGCGTCCGTCCACAGTTATTTCACCTCTGACACTTCTCATCATCCTGCTCTAACATATGGAAATGTCCTATTAGTATCCTTCACTCACATAAAACGTAAATGGAAACGTCAGAGGTAAAATAACTGTGAGCCCACTGTAGTAGGCCGGCTGCCGAATGATATTATTCGGCCACCGAATGTCAGCGTCTACATATACCGTAATAACGTATTGTCGGTTAGGTGTGTAAATATATTAAACTGTGTAACGCCGGCTCACTTTCGGCGGCTGACAGTCGGTTTGGTCTGAACTAAATTCTTCATCAGGGGCGGATCTACGTAAGGGCTTTTTGGGCTGCCGCCCAAGACCTCGTGCCTTATCAGCCAGCATTAAAAACCAGAGACTATCAATTAGTCGATAAACCCCACAAATTCAAGATCCGCCCTTGAACATTTATTAATGTATTACATTCAGTATCTAATTTTAAGCAATTAAGACATATTTATTTCATAATTTCAGATTATTAAACTGTATAGCAAATCTGCTCAATAGTCCAGAGAGCGGAGAATTATTATCATTCCTAGAAGCATGTAGAATTAGGCCTCCAATGCCTGGGCATACTTTAAAAGTTACATACAATGCTGGCTACAGCGTTTTCTCTTGCCAAAGCCCAGACACGAAACTTCCATCGATTCCGGATAATGTAAGTTGTACTATCAAGGATGTTTGTTATCAATCAATGACTAACTTGAAAAATGATATTATTATATATTTTTAAACCTAATGATGCATTGGTTATACCAACGCTATGATCACAGAAATACTTTCTATATTTCTAATAGAATCAACACTTTCCTTTCTTGGCTTACTAGTATATAATTTAATTCTGTAACGATAATTATTTCAATAAATACCACAACTACCTACGGGTAATGCAAGCTATTTTATACCGAATAAGCCAAGGTGAGTGTTGACGCGTTGTGAAGGGGCCCCGTAAACCTACACTTGGGTCACAAGTCCCAGGCGCTGCCACTGACTCCACTCTCTGCCACACTATGGGCCCGGCATCCGCACGTTGTATCCATGGAATTCTAAGAGTTGTCTTCTCTAGTTTCTGGTGTGACTTCATTTAGTATATCTCGTATATTGGGATAGATCCTTCTAATTAGGTACATTTGAAAAAGGTACATTCTCATTTAAAAATGTCTCATGTAAACAATTTATTTACAGTGCAATCTTATGGAATATTTTAGTGCATTGGATGTTAAATGCATGGCCGGCTTATGGGCAGCATTGTTGCATGAAAGGCGAGTAGCGATCGTTGCGTCGAAACCGTCACGATTGTCGGCGTGCGTACAAGCAGCGAATGCCACTTTGTTCCCAATGTCATGGCAGCATATATTCATTCCAATACTGCCGAAGCATTTGGTGGACTATCTACTGGCGCCCATGCCGTTCCTTATTGGTGTTCCAAGGAGTGTTATGGAGGTAAGAAAACTATTTACTTATTTATAAATACTAATATTTTTTATATAGTTTCAATTGAGATGGTACGTACTGTAGGTAGCAAAAGAAGGTACCCAAATAATATCATTATTGCAATTCGATGCCCTATTGTATAGTTCTGTAAATAATGTTAAACATTACGATAAAATGCAAGTTAAAATAGCATCTAAATAAGCAAGTTTAAAATTGTTTATTTTACAGATTGTACGTATGTCAGAGATAGGTGACGTCGTTATTTTGGATGTAGACGCGAAAGATTTAAGGACGCCTTTTCATGACCTCGAGAGTCTACCACCAGATTTGGTAAGAGTCAGTATGAGTTGTGATCAGGGCTTTAAAACTGATTTTCTCTATGCCAAAACTTTAGTAGTTGGTTGAGATTAGTTTTATCATGTTTTGATGATGTTCTTTGTTTATTTCTGTGTACACAGAATAAACTGTAATTTTTGATTTTCAGGTTGCCAGCTTAAAGAAAGCTTTAAGTGATAAAAATGCTTTAGGAGACACAGTTTCTAGAGCTTTTTTACGCGCCTTAGTATGCTTAATTGGAGGCTACCGTGATGCTATAAAGTGAGTTTTCTGGAGTTACTTCATTACTTTTTTAGCCATCAATATCATAAGCATTGATCCAAAGCTTCATATAGAGGCCCTAAATAATAGATTGCGTAAAATGATATTTGTATTTAAAACGTTGCGCTCTATTGCAGAGCCGAAAATCATTCGGCAGGTGTACATAGCACTATGTGAATCAATATTAACCTACTGCATATCCTCCTGGGGTGGTGTGGGAAAAAACACTGCTACTAACTACTGAAAGAGCACAAAGACTTATTCTCAAAGTGTCTACTTCTCGCCCATTCCTTTTCCCCACGAGCCTTCTGTATCAAAGTTGCAATGTATTAACAGTTCGGCAGTTATTTATAATGAGTATTGTAACTAAGCAGAACAAAGCACTTCCTTAAATAAATGAGATAACTAAAAAAAGACGTAAAGATATCATTTGCACTAATAAAATAGGGATAAAATATGCCTCTACAACTAGATTTTTCGTATTCTTAGGTCCACTTCTTTACAATAGGCTCAATGCAACGGCACATATATATCCACTAATCTACAGAAATTGCAAATTATGTATCAAAAATGCTCTACAAAATTTGTCCTACGAGGATACTGAGAAGTTATTTACTGTAGTAAAGTAAGCTTCTAGTTTCAGTGTCATTAAATTAAGAATAATATTTCTACTGTAAGTCTAATTCTATTTAAGTTAATTTACTTATTCTAAATATTGTATATCAGTCTAAAGTGCCTATGGCTACCATTCAGTAATTAAATTGTTTATAATACCTCGAATAATTATAACATTTAATTCAGCACCTTTTCACCTGAAACACAGGTTTTACCTAGTTCAGGTACTAAAGTGTGTCATGCCTAATTCTTTATGGCAGCATTTAAAATCAATATTGCATAATGAACAAACCGCTATTGTATTAATTTTCCTTATACTGTAAAAATATAAATAAATTTAAGACCTGATATTCTGTCGAAAAAAAGTAAATAGTCAGTCACTCAGTTTTTAACCAACTCCATGGTCTAGTGGTTCGTCCACCGGAATTAAGATCCCGGGTTCGATCCCCAGGGGGGTACAAATTTGTACTCGGTTTGGCTGTTAGTAGGAGTTCATTCAAGCCCGCCTGGCCAGCCACCACCATCTTATCAAAATCTGTCGCCATGATAACAATGTTAACAGCATTATTGTGTTCCGACAATGTGTAATAAGATAGTCAGTCTCTGTGGTTGAGGGTTCCAGGTGAAGCTCGATTCCGTCTTCGGCACTTATCGTCACTTACCATTAGGTAAGATGAAGGGCATAAGCTTCTCTGTCTAGGATATAAAAAGGCGCGTTAAATAAGTCGTTTCGATCGTTCCAGAATCGAGAATGGACAACGAATAACATTCAACCCTGAGGCTTTCGTGAGGACCAGGAGGAACATGCAGCCGTTCCTCAGAAAAATACTGCAGTCACAAATTTTCCAACAGGTCAGTGCAGCGATTGAGATAACAGGGGCCTTACCACCAACTGTAAACGCGATTCAATTTCCATTGTTAACGTGAGACAAACGCTATAAGCCGAGTAGAGCGGCGTCCCGTTTTGTCACCCGCGTCTGGATCGCACTAATACTTCATGGTACGGCCACAGTAGTCGCCGTGGTCATCCAACGACTCCACATCGTAGACAATGGACATCTAAGCAAGAAAGGGTTTTTGTTCAGGCTTTTGATAGACTTGTTTCCAAAAACCCTATTTAATAGGTTACCAATTCATTGCGGAAAGCACTTCTGTCACTGAGAACCCCTTGATAGGATTACCCTAAAGCAAAGGCTTTAGAATGTGCCCAAGATGTTTTAGTTTCTTCTACGCGCCAATCATTAGACTTATTATTGCGCTTCTTTCTAACAGCTGGCAGCCGATTGGTAGGATTCGGCTCGGTTCGGTTTCGACAAATTTATCTCTTGTCCATTCGAACGCGAGAGAAAGAGATAGGCAATCAAAAGGGTAACACTTATATTAATGGTAAGTGGTTAAATCAAAGGGTTACCAAAATTATAAAGAAAACTAATCAATAGGGTAACCCTATTGATTTGGTTACCGTATAATAGGGTGACCCCACTGACCTCTATTACTTAAAAGCGCTGGACTGAATAATTCTACTAAAATGACAAATGTTTCTTGTGTCGATTGGAAGCGCCCTATCGAGCGGCATGCATGGGTACTAAATTTGACGTTTGTCGCTTTGTATTTGATTACGAATGCATCTCTTTATTAGTTCCGTGGACGTTCACCTTCGTAAACTAGTGCCATCAGAGCCAAGTTGGCGATAATCAAATTGGCTTCATTTTTTGGATGACAACCTACAGTCCAGCGTACTTGTATAATAGAGGTCAGAGGGTTACCTTATCAATAGTATTAACTTTGAAAAGGGGTTATATAAAAAGGGGTCCTTGCATCCGTGCCTTCAATGCATGCAATGCAATGAACAAATAACGTAGAATAGGCCATCCCCAAACCATCCCATGGGTGTCGTAAAAGACGACTAAGGGAGATTGCCTGGTGTAGACCAATAAGCACCCTGGGGCACCCGAATGGTGGAGGGCAAACCACCAACAACAGCGTACCCAAAGAGGGTTAGTGTCAGGCCGGCGGCCGGCTGTAAAACCTAAGCCAAAACCTTGAGCAGTATGGATTGGAATGTTGTCATTCTAATCACTCTCTCCGTTTATGGATCTCTCGACATGGTCCGTTCCGTCTCTTTTCTATGCATTCATTCATCACTAGCACCTTTACGGTGGGATGGATGATATGAATCAAAAGGGAGTGGATGGCTTGATGACGCTGGCAGTGCGGATTGGTGGGTATTAACGACTGCAAAATGCGTTCCGAAGCACGGAGGAACTCGAGATAATAAATTTTTAATCACCCGTCCAATTACTGGCCATAGCCAGCATTGTTAGTTGCCGAGTTAGGCCACTGCGCTATCGACCTCCACCAATTGACATCCATTAATTCCTTATCTTATCCATTTTCATATTCTCAAATAGAGATGATGACGCTAACTAAGTATCATTGAAATAATGACTTATAATAATAATTTAGGACGAAGATTCGTTAAAAATTACTTTTTAACCGACGAAAAACGGAGGATGTTACTCAATTCGTACCCGTATGTTTTTTTTTCACAAATTATAACTGCCATTGATATTATAAAAATACAAAACCTCGTAATCCGCCATATTATTTGGTCAAACGCCACTTGACGTCACGGGTTCGTAAACAGCGTTTTGACATTTTACATTAGCTTACTAAATTATTGTATTGTTTCGGTGTATTGTTAATTATTGTATTGTAACGGTGTACCGATGTGTTTACCAATCCGTGACGTCACACAGACGCCATTAGGGTGTTTTAGCGGAAATTTTACTTTCCATTATTAAAAATTTTAAGTTTTTACAAAAAATCAATTTATTTTTGGTAAAGTATAGACATGTGAACAACGTGGTATCGCTTTTCGAAATTAGCCATCATATGCCATTATACCTTATATTAATGAATAAACCATATTTTTTTTTGCCTGTTGCAGTTCATCGACGAGAGGTTGGACTTGCTGAATTCCGGCCGAGGCTTCAACGACGAGTTCGAAGTGGAGTGCAATTTCTATGCGGACAAGTTGAATACCGGGAGCGGGCAGAAGTTGAAACAGCAGTACAGGGATTGGGCGAAGACCGTCAAAAAGGAGGGTGGCGCGTTCTTCAAAACAGTCAAGGACAAGGTACTGGCCGATTGGCGTCGCATTGTGAGCTTTATATAGTCTAGGCTAAGGGCGAGAGTGTATCGCTACGGTGTCCGCGGGGAGGCTTGTCTTGTCTCGAGGGGACATTTTGTCTTTTTGTCTAATTCGATTTTTTTTTCAGTAAAATAGGCTATGTTACCAAGGTGTTATCAATTGTTTTTATGATATCTACCTATTTATCCATTTAGTCAATTCACTTTCATGTCATTATTATTCAAATATAATAATCACAATTAATTGTTTAAATTTTCAATTATTAGTAAGTGATAGATTTTTTTAAATATATAAATACAGTTACAAATGTTTAAGTATTCCTCAGTCCTTGGCTTGCCACTCGCCTAGCTGTGACGCGGAATATTGAATTGTATTAGTGATGTAACGAATATCTGCTACCAACATTCGCGAATGCGAATACGATTTTTTTTAATTTGGTGCCAATTAAGTATTCGCTAGCGCGTTCCGTTTATAACGTTGTGAATTATTACTTAAAAACGAAAAAGGAGTTATGCTTTTTACTCATTTCAAAAAGTTGCAGTTCTTATTACCTAATACTTATCTGCTTAAAAAAATTCTAAGTTCTAATGAGAACTTTATTGTTATTTAGTAGTGATCTGGAATCTAAATAAAATAATACTAAATGATAAAGTGAAGATTGATAATTTTTTTAACCTAATAGGTATTATGTTTTTTTTAATGTTCATATTTTCAGAACTTTGCGAATGCGAATATGCAAAAATATGCGAATATTCGTGAATGCGAATGTGAATATTCGTTACACCACTAAAATGTATATTTCTAGTTCAATTAAAGAAAATATCGCACAAATATGGCTTCCCCACTCGGAGTGATAATTTTGTAATATGAATGGATAAGAATGCAGTCATAATATAATTTTATCCATCTGGTCATCGGTCACACTATACGGTCACATATAGTCGACATACGATGATAGCTGCCCCCGTAGCACAGGACGTGGACACATCTCCTTCGGGGGACAGAAAATCTTTTCCTCTCGCTCTAACTCCCACTACATCCTGAGACAAAACACTGTCGAGTGGTGGAGAGAGACTTGTCCATGTCCCCGTGCTAGGCCCGCTGGATGACATAAGACCGACTTAAATGGAAGAGGAAGCATTTTGTTGAACTAGTCAACAGGCGGGAAAGATGAAAACATTTTGTCATTTGTTTATTTCTTTAAGCTCAATAAAGTTAAAACTTTTCTCTATTTGAAAAGACAATACTTACATAGTTATAATGAATTATAACGATACGTCGATATAGTCGATAGCGATTATCGCAGCGATACACTCACCCGCCCGTCCAACGTCTTACTGCCAGGGTTGCCGCGTGTTGGCTCTAATGATTTGTTGACTAGTTTCTTTTAGTTTTTGTTTTTGCATACTTTCAGTGCTTATAATTTCACTTTTTGTTCTGTTCGCCTAACAACCTTCCACTTTCCCAAATGTCTATCTGTTGACTAACACTTATCTTAAGTAACCTCATCGTGTAAGCGTTTTCCCCCAATACGGACGCTAACTACATGGGTGACACCCCTTGATTTTGTTGCAAAATGCATGCATGCTGTAAGTACTGGATTTTCTTTTTGCTTTAAAATGTGAATATTTACAGGCCAACCCAGCAGTACAATCGGCTGTGAAAACGGTGAGTCCTAGAGAACTCTTTGGTCTCTAATTCAAGTTTAAAATGGCGTATTTTTGGTAACCAAGTGGAATGTGCACGTTTACTGTTCTTGCGCACTTGCGATATTGCCGTCAATGCAATTTCACTATTATGCTATTTCTTATAAAGATGTTTTTTTTGCGGAAGCAGCTAGCAATGGCGGAGTTAATGTGAAAATAAAGGGCCTAAAATTGGCAATTTTTTGAAAATAACACCCAATTTACTGTCTGAAAGGGCCTATAGCCAAATTGCAAATGATGCAAAGTTTCTATCAAACATATGTCAATTTTTGGCAACTACACTTACATTTGCCACGACAGTCGCCATGTTGGTTTCTCAGTAATATGACAGTTTCATACATTTTGTATTCTATTCGTTCGAATAAATTGGACACTTGTCAAGAGGGACGGCTCAGTATACGATACAGACAGTGCCAGTGATACAAAGAATTTTTTATTGCGAACTATTTAAAATTAGTGGCTCTAGCGATATTTACAGCAGCTCCACATAATATGTTATGTATGAAAAACCCTAATATGTTATGAATTAATTGGCTACTGTTGGTGGTCTCTTAAGTTAGGAATTAAAGCATGGGTTTTTTAAAGAGCATTGGCCTCCTGTTAAATATCTGCAAAATAGCCCGTATTAATAATTCGCGTTAAAGAACACCTTGAATGTTTTACTATCTATGCGAATTTCGTAGTTTATTTATAAAAAAAATATTAACTACCAAAAAAAAAAGACAAATGCTTAACATAATACTAATAATTAGTGTCGACCAAATAGTTTTAATTCTACAGATTGAGTGATGAGACCAACAGAGTCACGTTATGCAGTAGATTTGTTACTCTAAGCCACATTATGGTCATAAAGTGGACTTTTCCGGCCGCTACGCGTACGGTAAATCCCTTGGTACATAATGTACTATGGCTTTAATTTATGATGCGTTGAGGTAATAACGGACTAGTACAGTAAACATAGAACGTTCCACTTGGTTGATACCGTCATGAGTCCAATCAAAATTCCTTCGTACTGGGTCTTTCTCGCTTCTGTAGAAAGTATTTATTGCATGCTTTTGCATAATGTAACATAACAAGCTGTTATTATTGTAATGTTATTCAATAACTAACCAAAAATTATATTCTTGAAGATATCGCTTCCTTCATACAAAAAAGAAGAAACTCAAAAACAAATATTGTGTGTTCTCAATTTATGACAGCAAGAGTTATTGTTGTACGAATGCAATTTTGAGTTGCATTTCTCCCTTGTATTTAAGAAGCGATACATAATTTTATTCTATATTTAAGATTTAAATCATAATAATATATAGGTTGATTTTAATTAGAATAATTCATAATGTACAGAATCCGAATAGCTCTTTTTAAAGTATTTTTTACTCCTATTCTTCTTGATACCCTCCTCTTAAATGATTCGGGGTGTTTTATTATTCGTTGTGACTTGTCAAACTGCTCCAGGATTTGACTGTCTTTGTAGTACCCCACGAGATTCCTCAATAACAAGACTCCTCCGGGTAGGTTTACCAGGTTGCCTGAGGTGTATTGATACACTATGCACTATGCAGCTAATTTATCTTGTCAGGCGGCGAAATTTGGAACTACAATTTACCCATAGATTTTGACATTTCTATGAGGCTCCTAAGGTCCCACCAGCGACACCTCCAATAGCCTACACAAATTGGTGGCACTGTACTTCGAAATTTACGCCAGGTTGCACAGATTATGACAAATTTATTCCAAAGAGTATGTAAAATGTTGATTGCTTGTCTGTGGAATGTATGTTGTCTAATAAAATCCTTAAAAGTATTTAATAAGTTAAGCATGTATCTAAAGTCTGTTTTATCTTGCTGGTCCTATTTGGAAAATAATCTAGGCTAATGAAATGTCATTGAAATACTATTTTAACAAGTATTCATGTAAAGCCAATGTTTTATTATAATGAGAATTTTTATATTTGCATTATTTCCTTAAAAATGTCAATATTGTTTGCCATGTAGGAGTAATTATATAAAACACCAGCCTGATAACACAGCGTATGTAGTCTGTACTATTTACAATGGAAAACTGTATGTTATTAATGCATATTAGGTAGTTTCGAGTCGATTAGAGTCGATGTATCAATAGCATGTTTTATTTCAATGTTGTATAATTGAATGTCTCGTGGTTTATTATTACTTATATTGAATGTTCCAATAACCTAGCTTACGTTTTAGTTGAACTACTCTGTCGTGAACACACTGGTTTTGCCTTATATGTTCACTAAATATCATTTTTTAACGTTATCTGGTGTAGTAAATTGTTATGTGACACCAGAATATTATGTGTTTGTTTAATTATTAAGCCTAAGCTATCGACAGAAAAGTAATTGCTGTATTCGGTCCATTGAAGTGGTATTCGTTTCAATAGGACTGCCAATAAAACGAGCTTTAAATTTTTTTCTTCTATTATCTAAGTTGATCTTCAAAACTACTTATCGATATTATTTTTGTATTTTCACATTACAATTATGTGAGATTTTTTGTCCAATTTTATTACTTTTCCATTATTACTTTTCCATAAATGTACGGGTAATTTATTTATTTATTGAATGAATGTAATGAATATTTTAGGGAATCAAAACGTATTTTCTAAGTAAAACAACTATTTCTTCAGTAAAATGGATGTTGTTCCTTTGTACGCATTTGATAAACGGGTTTTACGTTTGTAATACTGATCAGCGTTTAATTCGTTTTCTCTAGGTTCGGCAGGGCGGTAAAAATATGAAGTCGGCCGTTAAAGGTCTGAAAAACAAAATGCCCCGCACTGGCTCCAGACCCTCCTCCGTAAACACCACTGATGATAGCAGGTGAGCAATATTAGACGCTTTTTAAGCGGGGCATTTACTAGACGGGCATGCCCGCGGGTATGCCTGTCAGACATGCCCGCCGAACTTTGTTTCTATAGGCCAGACTGACTGTGACGGTCCTACACTAGGAAAATTGCGCACAGACTTAATAGAAGCGAGGTCCGGGCATGCCCGTCTATTGAATACCCCTGCTTTATCGTAACTACTTAAAAACAGCAACAGCAGCCCCTCTAGACAAGTGGCCAATATATTCGAACGAATAGAATACAAATGTATGAAACTGACGTATTACAGAGAAAACAACATGGCGATCGTTGTGTCAAATGTAAGAGGAACTGTAAAAAAATTACATTTGTATTCTATTTGTTCGAATAGAATGACCACTTGTCTAGGTCGCCTGCTCGTTTAGTGTTGTGGTCAAACAATCTGACGGCCGCCTTGGTTGAATTCTCAGATTGCTGGGTATTGGCCAAGTGGTCCCGGGTTCGAATCCTGGTAGGGGCAAACTTTGTGATGACCACAAATGTTTGTTTCCGAGTCATGGTTTTGTATGTTTTTGTAGTATATTTTCAACGTTTATAGACATAATTATATTAAAAAAATATGTCCGTCATCTAGTATCCATAACACAAGTGCTTAGGCTACTTACTTTGGGCTAGATGAAAGGTGTGAGTGTAATAATATTTATTTATTTTTTATATTATTTTTTTATATTATTATAAAAAAAAATCAAGCTGCTATTTTTAAACCTCCTCTTGTGCATTCATTCCTCACTTTACATTCTTGTCACGCCGCACATTCATTTCAACATTCTCATATCTATTGTGTAATTATGTTTCACAATAATTGCCTTGCCATGAATCAAATATTTTTAGTTTGTTCATCTCTCTTTTTTCGTTTTTAAGAGAAGTGTTTTAGGTGTTTAACCCCCGAATACAGAAACGCTACTCAAAGTTTGAGTCCTGCTTAACATTAAGGATTGTCAAAAATTACGTTTTTCCGTATAAATTCTGACAGGTACTGTCCACTTAACTTTATAAGCAGTGTTCAAAATGTGAGTAGCGTATTCGGGGGTAAGTTGATTTAGTTGCTAGCAACATTGTGAACAATATCGTTGCCATTATTATAGCGAGACATTATCCGATGGCAGGTTCTCGTGCGGGTCCGCCACTCCGGTGTCCTCCGACTCGTCGGACTCGTCACCGTCACACGACGCCCCCCCAAGGGAGCCGCCGCCCGCCCTCCCCCTGGACCTGCTCACCGAAATGGAGTTTCTCTTCTCCAAGAAGAGCACGCAACGCCGTGACAGCTTCCCGAACAGTTCGCACAATTCCGATATAAGTTTGCCGGACAAGTCTGTAAGTGACATGCACAATGTACGCAAGAGTAGAATGTTATTGGATGTAGCAAGTTACCCTATATAGTTGCTTGATCGTTTCGTATCGTCATTTTCGTCTCGCTTCGTGGTCCGAGATCGGAACTTTGGGCTAATGCCCGGCTAGCATGACCACTGAAACACGATATGTTATAGATATTTATCGCTTTGAGCTGTCAAAAATTATTGGATTTTTGACAGTTTAAAGCGATAAATGCCTTTGACTTAAAGCCTTTGAGGTTATAAAGGTTATATATTATTATATAGACATAGCCATTTGTCTCTATAAACTATCAAAAATTCGATGATTTTTTGCAGTTCAAAGCGATAAATGAATATATCATATCGTGTTTCGGTGGTCATGCTAGCCGGGCTGGTTGGCCTTAACTTCTGAGTATGGCGATCAATAGTGACAATGCAAATAAACTTTTTACAACTGCTGTCATTAGTGTAGTGTTGATAAAAATAATTATATTCTGTAACTATATTGTCTGTTGTGAGTTTTAAAAAGTTTACGCTCTCTCATTCGATCATGTGAGCCTGTCCATTTTCGTTGTGCTTCCGATCACTGGTGCTTGTCCGCGCGTGTCCGGTGCGGTGTGCAAGCGCCACCGGCACGCGCACGCTCCTAGGAGAGCACCCTGGCACATTATTCAATTTTATTTTGCAGAAAACACTGTCACCATGCCCCCCACCCAGGTTACCGGAACGCCCCCAACTCCCACTCCGTTACCCAATAATTTCCACGAGGAAATTGATAGATCTGTCCGATGCGCCGACACCGCCCCCGCGATCGGTACCCGCGCCGAATCACACGACCCACTTTGTCAGTAACGTCACTAAAAACGATACAGCGACGGAGAAAAACTTCCACACCAGCACCATACAGTTCACAGAAGGCAAGGACAAGGCTAAGCTAAAGCTGACCATATCGTCCAATCAGAGGAAAGTGTCGCAACTAAACGCGCAGCTGCCACACAATGGCGGCATGCCCAAATTTATGCCACCCTCTGTACAAGCTAGGCAGACCCAAGAGCACCGCCTAGCGAGGCCGGTTGTCCGACCCAATGTCAACATGCCTGCAAAAGGAAAAGTTCAAGAGGTAATTGTGATATGTGCTTTTGTAATCATATCGATTTTGTACCTTGTCATAAAACAATACATGAATGCCTTCATACCTTGAGAACAGAGTGGAGTTTGTTTTGCACTAACACGAGGAACTTAACTCCCCGGCCCATTATAAAGCGAACAAATAATATGTAATTATTTATTTCAGTTCTATATATTGTTGATTATTATGGTTTAATAATTATATTTCTAACATTTGCAAGTTGTCCCTTTTTTATTCTGCACACGTTTAGTATCTTCTGTAGCCTATTCAACCTATTCAACCTATGAGCGCTAATGGATCAATGGAGGCATTGAAAGCATGACAATCTTTTCATTTACACACACACTATATGAGAGCACAAAGACTGGTGAAAGTTTTGGGAGGCATCTGGTCTTTCTTAAAATAAATATTATATAATGGCAATCGTGGTGTGAACTTAGAGCCAACAAAATGGTGACTGTCAATTTCAATAATTCAGGTAAATATGACGATTTAAGTATTGATAATTATTCTCATGGTTCCTCGCTTAACCCGGTGACACCTCGCTAGCTTGACTGGCGAACCGATGAAGAAAATGTTAACATTATTACACTCCTATGAGCTAACAAATGCAGACCGTTATTGCGCTATATAGATATATTTTTCGAAATCCATGACAAATTTGCATACAGTATGACCGCAAAGTCTGGTTTCTTTCCTTCATTTTTGCCTTTTATTCCTAGAGTTTTATATGAGGGCAAGTACGTTTTATCGATGTTCTTAATGCAATTTCAACTAATGTGGTTCTAATTCTGATTTTATGTTTTGTTTGGTCGCTGTGTGGAATACGATGGGAATGATTAAAGATATAGCTTTTTTTGTTTGCATCAGCAAGCATTTGTATATAGCTTTTATACCTTCCGCATTAGTAGAGTGAAGCTTTTGTCATATGCATGTTGTTGTAATTATGTGTAGTATTTAATCATCCTACTATTAATAACGGGTATTTTACCTAATTATATGCAATGACAGGTTTATTTTAAAGTATGCGTGTTTCAGTGTCTAAGTAATTATAGCCGATTCCTTTTTTTTCACTTATTATTATTGATTATAATGACAATAATTATAGTGTTAAATGTCTTTAAACCTAAAAAAATTGCATGAGAAGGCTAAAACCGCTAAAACCGGCTAAATTTTAAAATGTGTAGCAACACTACCAACAATACGATACTGTAATCATAAACAAAAAAAAATAGATGCATTGGTAATTTTATATTTATAGATTGAAAAGCTTAAAATTATGTTTTAGGCGTTGCACGATCACAAATCACGCCCCCGAAGGGGTAGGCAGAGATAAATTTCGCCAACAATGTTATGTATGGCGCGAGTTTATGGTCATTATAATACATCGGGCATGTCGATAGTATCTAGTATATTGCTAAGTGGTATAACAGAAAGTATGATGCCCATTCCGTTGTAACCACAAAAAAAATACAAAGACACTGAAAATCGACATGCTTTGGAAGCTTAATAATTAATAACACAATATTTATGTAAGATAAAGTTGGACGTAGAGTAACGCGGAAAGAGGAGTCAATCCATAAGATGGCGGGGAATAATTGAAATGTACCTACCAAAGTAGTTATTGTGGTGTGTCTATAATGTCATTAGCAAAAAAACAGGTGCCTAATGAATTATAACGGTTTTTTATAATTACATTTCTTGCGATGCGTTGTAGGAGCTCGTAGATTTTTAAGATGCGACGTCGCATCACAACTATGCACCAGCCCTTATAATTCATTATGTCGAATGCGGTATGACAATAGAGATAATAGTTTTTACGAATCTTTTCGCTACACTACGTCCAATGGATATTGTATTGTACTATAAAATTATATACTAATCGCAATACAGAAATGGAGCTTGGGTGGCACCCGATTTGTGTTTAACTGGCTGATTTTTGTTTTCAGTCGTGTGGCTCGGTATCTGATCTCATAAAGCTGGACGATTCGCCGACCAACTTGGAAGATTTTGACCCCCTTAAGTGTCGCGACAAAGCGAATGTCGAACAAGTCAAGTCCTCTGCGGATAGTGCTCTGTTGCACGAGTACGGACTTGACTTTAGCCAGTTCGGCATGTTAGATTATACGGCAGGTTCGTCGAGTGCCAGGCAGGAAGCCACCTCCAGCGTGCCTCAAGGCTGGACCACGTTTAACTAACAATTACATCGTTAACACAAAAATATGTTAACTTAATATTTTTATCAGTACTTTGTGTAGTTCTTGCGTGTAGAGGATGGTGGGGAAAGTACAGCATAGTAGGCAAGGCGGCCTACGTGAACGATCTGGATGCGAACGAACGCGATGCGGTGCGGTGCGATCCGAAAACAATAAACAATTGGATGCCTATTGAAGTAACGTAAGGTGCGCTGCGACGCGGCTCGTATTGAATCTAACGCGATCAGTTAGCTTGATACTTTCGCACAACTGACCGCGACGCCGCCGCGATGATTTTTATTGGACAAATCAATCGCGTTCGTGTCCAGTCGCTCACGTAGGATGCTGCGTTAAGAAGACATTATTATTTTAACTTTATAGCTCAAATAGAAATATTATGCTCTGTCCTACGTTTGCGACTCAACGCAATCACCATCACGAAGGGGCCGGTTCGGTGGCACGCAAATCCAAAGCGGTGCTAGGTGCCCGCGATTTGTTCGCTTTAATTGGCACCGCGTCGCGTTTAGACGCACCTTACGGGTTTGGTCACATAGGCTACATAATTATAGTCCGACAACTTCGTGCGCGACCCTCCTGCGGTATGAGAGACGCTGGCGGGGACTCTAGATGGGGAAACTCTAGATGTATGCGGGGAGGAGGGAGAACTCGCTCCTCCTCGCATCACCCACCCCCGGTAACATCCAGTCCCCCTCTCCGCCACCTCATACCGCAGGAAGGTCGCGCACGAAGTTGTCGGACTATAGGCATCGACTGTTTATTGTTTTCGGGTCGCACCGTGTCGCTTCGCGTTCGCTTTACTCTGGCAGTGTCGATATAAGGAATATTTTACCGCGTTTCGAGCATATTCCAGTAATCGTTTCGCCTCCTGTGATTACCTTGTCCATCACTCCCCTGTGCTAGGAAACGTAAATCGGAACGCGGCGTTTAGAACTTTTCTACCGTTTGGTTAGATTTTGTACTCTGAAGATGAAACGGGGGAATTACGATAAGGGTTTGAAGTCAAACACGCTCTCGTGTGCTGTGATTGATGAAATGATGAATGTCACGAATACTGTCATGTGTGTGGCGTGAAAGTTTGTACTGCGTAGAAACTGTTATCAAACAAACGATAATTTTGCGTTATATGGGGGGGTTCCCATATTGTATATACAGTTGAAGATAGACGTACTACAGCTTAGTTGCTTAGCAACTTCTGTGTTTATCGTAGGTAATACAGGGTGGAAAGTTGAGATGGGGCAGTAAGGTCAGCTACCAGATCCCTTACTGCCACGTAAAAATGGTCTTAGGAGACCTCACCCAACTTTTTGAGCGATGACAATCGACATTCACAGATTTTTGATAAAATGTACAGTCAGCGAGAAAATCTTTTGATAAAATGTACAGTCAGCAAAAAAATCGTCAGAATTGACACATTTTTTTTTTGATGCCAATAGATCCCATTCCCATAGAGGATTAAAACACTCTTTTTCGACCAACTGAGGTTAGAGTACTAGAAAACCCCAAATCAAAGAAAACTTTTTCCATACATTTTAGTAGGGTAAGGCAAAGTAGAATTTATGCCCTTACTCTGCCCCATCTCAACTTTCCACCCTGTATAACAAAAATTGCCAGGCAACTAATCTTTAGTAAGCTTATTTTTAACTGTAGATAGGATTTTGGGACCTGAGGCGCTTACTCCATTTTACCTTAGGGCACAATTGTAATGTAAGTTTCTAAAGGAACTGAACAACGATCATGTGATGTAAAAATGATCCGTATTTAGGGACTTCCGATAGATTTTTTTAATCCAAAGACCTATAATTTACTCTATTTATATTGGTATATATATTTGTGTGACCTTGTGAAACCTTGTGAATTGAATACGCTTCCAAAGTAAGTAGGTAGTTGTACGTTTCCATCAAGTAGACAGTCCCCAGTATTTTTGTTAGTTAGGTTAGGTTTGTATGGTGCTCAACTTTCACAAGATAATTCATTTGTTTTTTATGTTAACCTATAAGATCCCACTGCTGGGCAAAGGCCGAAGCTCAAATTAATTTGTTATTATATTTTTTTTTATTTGAACTAGGTTTCGTAACTAACTACAAACTAATAATAATTCAGACGTCTGAATTATATTAGTTAGTGTTAACTTTGTACCCTGATTGTTACGGCGACTGACCTGTCGCAGGCTGTACCTACACCCATGTAGGTACTTATCTAAATGGCTGACCCGTAATTTTTACATAGATATTACGTTTAATTTACACTTTAAAAAGGATAATAGGCAGGCTGTGGCTAATGTATTGTAAGTCTATAAGTGCATAGTTGTGTAAATCTTTAAAATTTTAACGTATTTCGATGTTGTAAGACTTGAGTTGTAGTAATTTATTTCATATATCATTTCGACGCTGGAGTTGTTAGACCCGATTGGAGAATTTTTAACCTCGTGAGGTTAGAGTCTATTGATAGTTCTTCATAGTTCGAGCTTCCATAGACTCTTCAGGAATCATTGTCGTTTTTAGAGACCTACGAGTTAAGGAGTTCTTTGAACTGAATTGAGTCGTGACGTAGTTAAAAATTGTTGAAATTCAACAATAAAACTGCTGAAATTTCTGCTTACAATGCTGTGTTGCAAAATAGTTTTATGATAGACAATAGCGATGGTAAACCTTGATAAAGGCATAAGTTAAAAAGCACTTTGTAAAGAAAAATATCCACTTTCTAGGTCTTTAAGTCCTCAAGTCTTCCTTTATAAGATTCAGAATTCATAAACCCTTAAACTCTACTCGAACTCAAGTCTTTAGATATAACAGTGTTTAAAAATATGAGTTCCTTTTAGCTTCGTTATATTTTATCTGCCGCACCTGGGGAAAACTAAATGAGATCAATTAACGTTAATGAGTACATTTTCTAAAAAAAACATGACAATTATTCAAAACTATTTGCTATTCTTTTTGGTCTTTGGTCTAGATTTAAAAGGCTTTCTTTTGACATTAAGTACTCATAGTTGAATTTGAATTGATTTGTCTCTGAGTGCTGCAAGAAGGCTTTGGATTCGCGTTTCTTACAACAGGAGTAGAGGCGGCGATAAGCACTTGATCAGCACTAACTATTGGTCATTTGGGCTGTTGTAGAGCGATTTTAAGTCCATATGATGTTGCTGAAAATAATGATATTCTCTGATGATATTGATGCGTACTTAGCCCAACGCGTCGCGTCGGATACACTCGTAGTATTCGATTTTACTTAAACATAACCAATAATATTAAAAAAGGCAGTTGTTTTGAGTGTCTTCAAATGCCATAAATATATATTGAATGTGGGAATAAATAATGTTAGTGTGTATTGGCAAAAGAAAAGAGCTCTTTTACGTCGTGTGTGTTACCATGTTTTAATAAACTTTTATATAAAATAAATTACGGCATTTAGATGAGTAAGTCTACAAATGTCAATATTTAACGAAGAACACCAATTTTCGAAAATTCTCTTATTAAATGTATCTATAATTATGATGTTTGAAAATATTTCGAATTACTAAAGTGTGCTAAATTATACTCTAGTTTAAGCCGCGCGTTGCGAGAAAAATTGATGCTGTGTTAGAATAGAATCTTTAATGTCGTAGGGTACGTGGTTAGTGAAGCTTAACCTTTATAAGGCAGTGGTAAAGTAGTTGCCACCGTAATTTGAACCTTACTTATATGTAATAAGGTTTAAAACCTATAAAGAAAATCATTGCTCTATAAAGGGTTAAACTGTATCTTGTGGGTAGTAAATGTTTACTCAAACGTACCTACATCTTCACGCACAAATATGTCTAACGCACTCTATAATGATATCACTAACAGACTCAAACGTGTGTTGTTTCTTCGTGAGTAGTGTCGACGTTAAAATGTTTTAACGTAAAAATCTGTCATCTATGAAGTCTTCGTTTGATTTCAATAACTTATACCAGATAATATCATCTGAACCCCGATTACTTATGTAAGCCTCTTTCAATCGCTTTCGTCTACCTGTCACTCTCACACTTTGCGATTGTTCTCAATGAGTGAGAGTGACAGGTAGACGAAAGCGATTGAAAGAGGCTTACATAAAACCCCGCAGACGTTTATGAAAAGTTTGTATTTACCTACCGTTAACTTCTGACATAAAATATCGAGGGCAAAGTGCCAATAACTTGAGATTAAAATTTACAACATTTCACACGAAATACGAACCGTACCTATTAGCTAAATCAGTTATACCTAAGCTAGCAGCAGACATGATTGTATTTTGAAATGGTTTAACGAAACACGCGTAAATCGATCATAAATGTATGCGGATAAGAAAGTCTTAAAAAACATTGTAGGAGGTATTATTCTATAATGTCTATTCCATATTTGTTCATTTGTCCTAATAATACTGTTATTAATATTAATTGACATTATATTACATTATTAAACTTTTTTACCTATTATTTTATTTCCACTTAGAAACTTATTTATTTTATTAACTGCATGAATGAAGAATCTTCACTCTTCCTATATTCACGAAGACATTGTATAGGTACGTACTAGAGCTGTGATATTCTAAACAACAGTTGTTCATGTTAACCATTAATATAATTGTTCTAAAATTATAATCTGATTAATTTCTCTCTTACTCCTCGGCATGAAATGGTATTGTGGACATTTTTGCTAAGAAATTATTCTTTAGTAGGTATTATTAGGGGTTTAAGTATCAAATTGCCGTTTTGTATGGAGAATTTAGCGGAAATTTATTTTTCCATACCAACATATTTGCGATTTTCTAAGGAACCACAAATCTAAATTTTATATAATTTTGTGGTAATATTAAGACATCATTAAGCTATAGGATACCTAGAGATTTTTTTTTTATAACGGAGACGGACTGGTGTCCGTGTTCGTGGATCTAATTGGTACTTAGGACGAGCTGTTTTTAAAGATATATTGGTAGTGATAGAAATAAAAATAAGATATTTTTTTTACATAAATACGTCCTTGAAATGAAGTTTAAAATAAAAAAAGGAATAATGGACATAACTATTGTTTTAAAGGAGTTATACACTACTACTAAATAATGAGGGAACATCGGCAATTTCATACTTTAACCCCTATTATTAGTGAGTAAATGAAAATAACAGGTTACTAAACAAGGTAACTAACTGTCTACGCATAAGTAACGAGATAAAACCTCGGACGGGACGTTAACGGGACGGGACGGAAATTTTAGAAATATCGTTTCATACAAAATGTACATGTACAGGCAGTCACGCCCCCGTCCCGTCTCCGGCCCGTCCACGTCCCGTCTCGTACGTATGCAGAGACCTTTAACCGTGGTAGGTCTATAAAGCTTTGTAGGTAGAATATTCAGGTCCTACTGAGGTATATAATAAGCAATATATTATTTTATTGACTTAAACAGTTTTTTTAAAATGTGCTCATCTAAACTGTAGGTACCCAAAACTAATCGTCTGAAATATGTTATCGAAATCACGATATTTCCCTGTTTACTAAATTTAGTACTAGCAGAAGTTGTCAATCTAAATACAGTCGTGTGTCGCGATAATAAGTGTCACAATCCCTAATAGTGGACGAACCAAGACCTCCATTAAGTTAACATTTTTTTTGTTACGATGTCAAAACGAATGTGTAGCGTAAACTCTCTCTACTCAATGTAAATTAATTTATATTTGTATAGATGGCATTATATTATGGTACTGATAATTTTATATAACGCTTTATAGTTGTTTATTTTATTTATTTACGGACGCAATTTATAATTAGTTACACTGTATCATATAGGTAGTAAACGTTGTACATAATGTTACATATCAACTTGTAATTGGTTTTATTAAAATATAAATTATGCTGTTTGTATATGATGTGTTGTAGATTTTACTTGTATATTAAATAGTAAATAATTTTCAATGTTTTGGAAAATCCATAATATGGTGTCAATACATCTAGGCTTATTAGCTTTTTATTTGGATATGAAATGCATTATTTTATTTCATATATTTTGAGTTGTTACAATTAAAAAGAAACCATCTTTATACATACCTACCTAATGTTATTTATGTGATAAAATACGTATTTTGAATAGGATTGTTTTATCCCGTAATTTTATAATGTTTTATGGCATAAAAAGTACAACTAGTTATAAAGAGGACAATGAAATTATTTTGTCAATATTTACTCAACGTAACTCAATTGTATGTGTTTATATAAATTACATAAGGTGCTTTATTTAAAATATTTGGTTTTTCTCAATCGACTTTGTGCTACCTACTACCAACAAGGTTGACAGTTTTGATTAGTCTGAAGTGCCGTAGACTGGACCTATTTTAATTGTAGCTAATATTTTCGAAACCCCTCAACCTATAATCCTACTGCTTTAATTAAAATGTTGGTTTTCGTTCAAAATTTTAATGGGTTACTATAGAAATTAAGATATTTATTTATTTATTATGTGTGCCACTTAAAATGAGCATTGACAAATATTATTCGAGTTAATTATGGCAATTTAGAGTCAACAAGTATTAAATTTATACACCGCAGACGATAATTACGTGTACTCGTATAAGACCCTATAGAGACAAGGTTCTAGATACTTTATTATTTGTCAAATTAGAACAGACTTTGTTTATCAAATATACCTTGATTATATATTAAAAGGTTTGTCTTCAATTCGTCATACAGACTGGCAAACCTTTTTATCTATAATTTAATGATAGATTGTGTCGACATACTCGTAATTTCCAGCAGGACTGACCCATACTTTTTAATTTTACTTACTTGGCAATATTCTATCTTCATGAAGATAGACGTACTACAATTCAGTTGCTTCGCAACTTCTGTTATTTCTCGACAAAATTCAGGCAACTAAAGTTAAGTAAGCTTACTTTTAACTGTGGATAGAATATTGGGACCCGCCGTTATTATATCAATTTTCCATTACGGTAATCATCGTTATTACAGCCGCGCTATATTTGGAAACGCATCTTAAATATTTTAAATTTCAAATCGAAGTTTGCAAGAGTCATGATCAGGGGGCCTACCGCCTAACTCGATTGCTAAAGCAAAGGCTATAGTTTATGACGTCATGCTGTCATTTCGCACCAAATGCACCTTAACCCCTCGTCTGTCACGCCACCTCATTGAGGTCGATGTCAAAAACCGCACATCTGTCAAGCCGCCTCCAGGAGGTTGATCGCTCCTACATTGTATTAAAGCACAACTCACGCGATTTATTTTATCTATTACTGCTCTAACTTATGCAACGCGTAAAGAAAAGAACAAGGACGGCATATAATGACACATGACAACCAAACGGCGCCATTTTAACTGAATTGAATGAGTCACTAGTTGTACCTACTCGAGCTGCCTTTGTGTTTTCATAGAACTGTCAAAAATTTCAAAAATACATTTCAACATAGAATTAATAACATATTTCCAGTATAATTGTATTAATGTGTACATACACTAGATCATAGCTTGTTCATAACGATTTCAGAAACACAACATTTATAAAATAGCTTTCATACAACATTTTAGAGATATTTTCATTTTAAAAAGACGCGCCGTTTTTGCAAGGAGTGGGGGGCTGCCAGGTGACGTAAGCGCGCGAAATTCAAAATGGCGGGTATCCCTGGAGGGGTTAACTATCAGCGATAACTTTGAACGAATGATCACCGAATGATTTTGTATGTATTTGGAAGAAAATCCGTACCGCCTTAAAATTCAAGATGGTTGCTAGCTAAATTAATAGCGTAAGCAATGCATTGCTTTAAAGCTATCATCAGCAATCGAGTTAGGCGGTAGGCCCCCAGTTCACTAAATTGGCCATTTCAACATTTACCTGATTGTGTATCTTGAACAATGGAACTACAACGCTGTTAAACAATTCATAGGCTGCTAGTTTTTCACAAAAACGTATTCGGCAAAAGCAAAAAAATATTCGGCAAATGAATATTCATTACAGCCAATCAACTGTGAAAATCAGGAAAAATTGTTCCGTTTTTTATTTATTTCGTAACCTGACGTGTACATGATGTTCGTAAAGTAACACAAGGGTGTCGACTAAATATAACGAATAACACTATTTGTTATTATTCTAGTGTTATTCGTTTAACAATATTTTATTGAATATTTAGGTATATTATTGCCAAAATATAAATAAATGTTTTATTTCTTACAAAGAGTCTGTGATGAAGTGGTGTTAGTTTTCAGGAAACCTAATTTAAAAAAAAATCTATCAAGTTTGTTATCAAAAGCTTTACCTATAATGAATATTTTTGCGTAGGATATTTGGTAAGTATGAGAATAGGTCGTACGCTATTATTTATACTTCTAGATGATAAGAGCTAGTAAACATATAAAAGCTTTTTAACCTTTTGGGCGGGCCTGACCTAATTTGCTTATAATAGTATATTATTATCTTTAATTTTTACATATTATCTATTTATGAGCTAACGTGAAGTTTATTATACGATGTGGCTTACCGATATAGGTTGGTTATGCGCGCATTTTCCACGGGTTGTAGCAATAGTTCTGATTATTTTTAAGTTTATACAATTTTAACCCATATCCTAACACTGTCTGATAATTTAGGTATATTTGGGCATGAGGGTATTGTTAGAATAATAAGTACATCGTAAATATTCACGTTTACAACATAAACCATTCTAATGTACGCCTTCTTACAACCGAAATACTGGATGAGAATTCGTAGGATGCCTGTATTTTTTATTGGCGAATAAAGATTACTCTACAGACAGACAATAAAGGCAAAATGTTATTTTGTTTTTTTTCTATTTATTAAAGACAACAAACAGTCATACAATCCATACCAATACCATTAACTAAAGATACATAAAAGTTATAGTTTAAAACGGATGCTTTCACTTTTATTTGCTGATAGAAAGACAGAGTTAGCATCAATTTTAAACCATCAGTAACGTTAGACCATGTTTTCTAATAAGGGGGTTAAGGTTTACGCTTACTAGACCCACCCGGCAACTGACCAGGGGCCTTGCCACCAACTCTAAACGCGACTCAATTCCCATTTTTAAACTGAGACAACGCTATAAGTCGAGTAGAGCGGCGTCCCGATTTGTCACCCGCGTTTGAATCGCACTAATACTTCATGGTACGGCCACAGCACTGCCTCGCTGTTCGGCGTTCATTGGTAGACGCCGCGTGGTCAACGGGTGAATGCCGCGTGGTCAACCAGTGGACTAACGTCACTACCTGAAGTCACTAAGATCATACAATAATAGTAGATTTTCCATCAAGTGCACAAAACGAATCATTTTTGTTCGAGACTTTTAGCAGCCCGAGCCGAAGGCGAGGCCTGATAGTAATGTCGAGGATAAAAATGGTTTTGTGGACGAGTTAGAAACTCTGCTTTTCACTTCGATTGCGAGGAAATAAAACAGTATTTCATCATAACATTTCTTAAAATTTAAACCAAATTAGTACAGTTTTGAATACTGAAGGAAATTGTTTTTCCCATTTATATTAGTCTTGGGCTGCAGACCTATACAGCCAAGTATTAAATTAATTTTGAAATAATAATTTTCTTAAATTAATTTAATAACCTACCGTACCTACTTGAATTAAAATGTTAATATGTTTTATGTCTTAAAAAACACATTAGGCAAATAAATATAAGTAAATATAAATAAAAAATTCTATCTCTGAATTTCTTATTGTGTTTGGCTGCATGGCTCATTTTCTTTGCCTTAATATATACACATTTATGAGTAGATACGTTAATGCTCTAGAGCACAAAATTCGATTTTGTGCAGCCTATATCCTGCACAAATAAGCACTTTCAGAGCATGAGAAGTGAAAACTATATTTTTAAACTTCTTATGAGTCTCTCTTTGTCCATTTTGAAAGCAAAGAATAGGAACGGCCAACACGTTAGGGAAATGACAACCCAATTTGACAACCCTAACACTCAATTGCGCGATCTAATTAAGTGATTCCGAACAATCCTAGCCAGGATATCTCTCTTCATCCTACCATCTAAAACATCATATGTTTTCTGATGATCGCGGTAGTTGAATCAATTCTACAAAATTAATACTGCAGTTATACTTAATATATACAGTTTATAATTGAAAAGTTCACTAAACATAAAAACTACTTAAAAGTTAGGCAAGCGTCTGTTGTAAATGCTGTTGTATGGGTAACGCATGTTCTTCTGGTCATCTGCTTGGTATTTGGCTAGGAGCATTGGCCACCCCTTCTCACTGTCTTGGATGTTGGGGTTTGCTTCGATCTTTTGGCGGATCCTTGCTGCTTTCGCAATCACCTCTGCGTTTAACATGTTCTCCAGGTACCGCAGTTTATGTGGCAGCACTATTTTGCAATACTGTAAAAGAAAATAATTATCATTTTGGTGAGTTTTGTCACTTTTGGAAGTACATATAGGTAGGTATTAGGTAGCTTCAATACAAACGAGAACGGAGATACTTAGTAACTCCATTAGTATTATAGTAATTCCAAACTAAAAACTTTCTGCCGCACTCAGAGACATCACTTAACGTTAATGAGTAGGTACTTAATGTCAAAAAATTACAATTCAAATCTAGTCCATATATTTTTTTTACATTACTAACTGCCGCACTCAGAGACGTCAAATAACGTTAATGAGTACTTAACGTCAAAAAATGACAATTCAAAACTAGTCACTATCCTTGCTGGGTTTAAAGCTAATTGACGTCTCGGAATGCGGCAGAAAGTTTTTAGTTTGGAATTACTATAATACTAATGGAGTTACTAAGTTTAAAAATATGAAACAAAATGGAGTGGATGGCTTAATGACGTCTGATCGATATTGCTGAAAGTGGAAACATACTGCGCCGATGACGCCACACAAGGACAGGAAGAGAAGACGAAGGAGTGACTAAGTTGAAACTAAGGTAAGCACGCTATGTTGGGCAGATGCAGCTGGGCTGATGTGCCTTAAGCCCTTTTCACATGCCCACGGTTACGGCACGGTCGCCGTGCCGTGTAAATTTAGTGTATGAGCTACATAAGACAGCTTCCACAGAGCACGGTAGCACGGACCCTCATATATTTCTACTTAAAGGTCTCCGCATATGTAACAGGAAAATTGTCCGGACGGGACGGGTCGGGGCCTCTCGTATAAAAAGGCACGTATACGTCCCGTCCGTGTCTCCATGACATGTCACACGGGGATTTTTGTACGGGATAGGCCCCATTCCCGTGCAGTCCGGGGAATTTTCCCGTTACGCATGCGGAGACCTTTAAACGGCACGGTAACCGTGCCGTGACCGTGTGGATGTAAAAAGGGCCTTACCGAGCACAAAGCAACTCGAGATAGTTAATTTTTGATCCCTCATCTCATGACTGATCTTAGCGAAAATTGCTTGCCCCGAGCCGAGACACTCCATCCAACTACTCAATCTCTTCATACTCGTTACTGAATTATTTATGAGGAAGATTTCTAGCTGCTTTACTTTCTCGTGATGGTGTTGATCCTAAATCCGCAATTTAATTTACAGTAGAAAAAAACGTAGGTACTTATATGAGGGGTTGAACAACTTTTTGTCATAGAATAATAATTTTGGTAAAAAGTACATTTTCTTCAGGATGTAGACACGGTAAACGGGGCTTTGCACACTTTTTTAAACAGCCAAAGCGTGTCCAGAAAGGCTCGTATGGCTGTTCATATAGGAGTGCTGGTTCCGACATTAATGTATGGAAGTTAAAGTTGGCTATGGGAGAAGAAGCATGAAAGTAGAATAAATGCAGTAGAAATGAGAGCGTTGAGGAGCATGGCTGGGGTAAGGTTGAGCGATCGATGTGTGTCTAACACTGTGATAAGAGAAATGAATGTGGCTTGAAAATGTGGTTTGAAAGAAGATGTTATGACAAGGATTGAGAAATGGATGCTCGCATGGTCTGATCACGTAGAAAGGATGGATGAAAGGAGAATAATAAAAAGGATTTACATGGCGAAAATGAATGGAGAAATGGGAAGGGGAAGGCCTAGGCGGATCTTTCATAATCAAATTGAAAGTTTATTAAAAAAGGGCCAGGTCAAGAGTACCCGAAACCGACGGGCATGCATGAAGAGATTGATGACATTGGATGAAGCGAAAGAAGTATGTAAGGATCGTAGCAAGTGGAAAGAAGTGATCTCTGCCTACCCCTGTGGGAGAAAGGCGTGACATATGTATGTATGTATGTAGACACGTCTAGCAAACACGTGATCAAGGCAATAATAATTGTAATAAGGCAGCTTGTTATTTCGTTTCTTTTAGTTAGAAAATTTAATTAATGTTTTTAAAATAAAAGATAGACAAATGTAACTACTCAAATTAAAACATAGGTAGGTAAGGTCGAAATCATACTTGTACTTAAATGCAAAAGCTACATCACACCACCCTTATAAAGTCCCCACTGCTGGGGCAGAGCCCTTCTCTATTTAGTTGGCAAAAATTCCTGACTGGTGAGTTATAGTATGGAAAGGTCCATATTATAGGTAACCCACGGACGATTCTATTTATTTCACTAGCGCGGATTGATAGGTATCAACGATTCGATTGCAAAACGCAGCTGAGACCAACGGGATAGCGTGCCTTCCGAAGCACAAAGGGACTCTAGATTAATTCTTGGTCACCCATCTAATGCTTAAAAGATTTCCACCGCGTCTTTGAGCTCCTACAAAATATACAGCGCAATGGAATAAAATAAATCCCAAAAATTCTTACACCCGTAGCGAATTGAAGAACTATAATGGTGCACAGTAAGAGTCTTAACGTTGCCATACTGAACGGAACTGAACTTTCTGCAACGCGCCAACAACTCATTTGGTTTGCTAGCCGTGTTTATTAAACATTTTGGTTGGTGTGTTTTAGAAATGAGGTTCACTCACAACAAACAGGACTTTGCCGTAACAATAACCCACTGCTGTAAACATAGCAAACATAACAGAAACCAAAAAAAATATAAACGTGTAAGACTAGTTATTAGTCTTACTGCCGCACTCAGAGACGTCAAATAACGTTAATGAGTACTTAATGTCAAAAAATGACAATTCAAAACAAGTCGCTATTCTTGCCGGGTCTATGGTCCAGGTTTGAATGAAAATTTTTGACATTAAATACTCATTAAAGTTAATTGACGTTTCTGAGTGCGGCAGTTTTAGTATTTCATAAAATACCGCTGTGTGGTGACGGCAGAGCAGAATACAATTGTCACCACTCCCATCTCTCCCGTGGGTGTCGTACAAGGTGATTAAGGGTAAACACAAAGATGAGTAATGGGTAGCAGCATTCCTTTTATACCACCTAGCAATAGGTATACTGCGATTTATTTGCCCGATAAATGGCAATAGGCTCACCACCTATTATATGGGACCTAAATCAACTGACGAAAAGTGGGTGTATGTAATTTTATAATTAAGCAGTGGTCGCCCGCGGCTTCGCTCGCGTTAATGTCGGTTATTCTATAGTATCTATAGCCTTCCTCGATAAAGGGACTATCCAACACAAAAATAAATTTTTCAATTTGAGCCAGTAGTTCCTGAGATTAGCGCGTTCAACCAAACAAACAAACTCTTCAGCTTTATAATATTAGTATAGATTGATCGACATTAGGTATTGGGGAATGTGACCCAGACAGAGTGGGAGACAATCAATCTGTTAAGGGCAGTCGGTATATATGTCGCAGTGAGATAGATAAAGCCGTAACATAGTTATATCCCTAGGGATATAATTATATACCGTAACATAGTTATACCACAGGTCGAAATGAGTTTGTTAATAAGTTGCTTAGGTTAGGTTCGTACATAAACCAACGAACAGCCAGTAACTTGTGCAGTAATATAAGTATGTCACTAAACTTGGACCGTTTTATAACTATATTCCTAGTGAGATAGTAATGAATCGCTTTCGTATAACTATGTTACGGTATATAATTATATTCCTAGGGATTAGGGATATAACTATGTTACGGCTTTATCTATCTTACTGCGACATATATACGAAATCAGAATACTCTTATTTTATGCTAGATGGGAAGCTTATGGCCTTTGTCTCACCTGTAGGCCTTTTCGCTAACTTTTTTTGACAGTTGAAAGTGATGATCACCGAACTATTTAATTATCCATTGCTGTTTTCACAGGACAAGTGTCACAAACGCGTTATAGTAAAGTAGTAATGAATACGTAAATAGTTCGGTGATCATCACTTTCAACTGTCAAAAAAAGTTAGGGAATAGGCCTACTGACCATATGAAGTTGAATCGAACTTCACCTGGAATCCTCAACCAGAGAGGGGCGGCTATAGCCAGGCGGATTTGAAAAAAGTCCTACCAGCACTAACCAAACCGAGTACAAATTTGTACTCCCCCGAGGATCGACCCCGGGACCTCTGGATCTTAATTCCGGTAGGCGGACATTTAGTTGTTATATTTATGTTTCGAAAACAATACTTATTTAATTTGTTATCTACCAAAAAAAAATCACTGTGATTTTTTAGGTTTTATGTGACGGAAAATCGACTGATGAGATCAAAACACCAAAATTTTGATTCGTATAAAAAATACAGACTCTAACATAGGTGTTAATTACTGTGAACTGACAAACAAGCATACCTACCTACATTTAAGGCATTTAAAACACTAGATAACTCCTTTGTCCACTCACCCCTTCAATTAGTTTTTCCTTTAGCCTCGTTCATATCGCAACAATGGAAAATATTAAATATCGCTACGCTATATCTACGAGTTCTACCGTGGCACCAGTGCTGCAGAAACAGTTCGAGAAAGAATGGAGACTAAAGTGGATAGTGAAGAAATTAAGGCTATTGTGGAAGCAGATCCATCACAAACCACATCATAGTTTTTATGAATTCAGGCAATCAAACCAGCAAACACGGCTTGTCTCCTGTTACATGAGACTTAACATAGCGAAACGTAGGTGTAAATATACCTCTGTCTGCCCCTTCGAGGATAAATAGTGACTTATGTATGTCTGTATGTGGAAGGACATATGGAGAATGGACGATAAAGGACCTTTAGTACCTAATAGGTGGTCTTGGTGGCGGTTACCTTACCTAACTTAACGTTAACAAGTGGTGTTTCGTAGTACCTATTGCTTGTAAAAAGCAAAAGGTACTACGAATATGCACCTAATAACTAGGCTTAGCCTTGCTACCTCTCCTATGAATTACATACATACGTGCATGAAATACCGCCAAGACAAGAATAGCGGCTCACGTGAACTGACGAATTTAATAAAGTAGGAAGTATGCTCCAGCTCGATTCAATTCTCGATTGAAATCGATAAATAAAATTGTTGCTTTTGCGACTGTCTTCCATGCTGGCCTGGGAGCGAAAAATAACATAGAATTTGCCAGTTTTGATTCATCCCAGAGGTGTCACAAAGATGCCTGCCGCGTCGTAGAGCGATAAGCACCGGAATGGTGGAGGGCAAACCACCAACAATCGCAAAACGGCATTTTCGCAGGAAGTCACTTGGGCAATTATTTTTTACGAGAGATCTAATGCTAAAACTGGCAAATCGGGAAAATAATCAATAAAAAATTTGTGAAAGTGACATCCTGTGAAAATGTCGTTTTGCGAAAGTAACATTATGCGAAAGTGACCAAATTTTTAACGAAGCCATTTTGCTTGCGAAAGTGACGTCCTGTGTCAAGCAAGACCATCGTAAATATATTAAAATCCCAAAAGCAAAATCTTTCACTAATTTCAATCGAGAATTGTTAATAACAGAGTTAGGTAAATAGGTGCAGGTCCGGATTCAGTATAAATTGCGTGATGAGCCTTGAAATTCTCCGCCTCTATTACCGTTTGGCTGGAAATAGTGCCGACAGCCTACTGCGGCGGATATTGTATTAGCACAGGACATTCAGAATTCTCGAATTGCCTTCCGGCGGCTCGTGTTCAGACAGCATTTTCAAATCTATTTTAACCTATTGAGCCTCTAGCTCTTTCATGTATCACAGTTTTTAATTTTCGCTTAAATACTTTACTCCTATATAACGTCAAATACTTGCAATCTGAGACATTCTTTGTTTTATCGCCCATGGTATATAATCTACTATTATGTCACACCTGACCAGAAAGTGTCATTTTCCGCCGGGTATGCGTACGAAAAATCCCTGGGACATTATTTTGTTTTACCGCCCTTGGTAATAAATGTACTATGTGGTCAACCATCCAATAAACGGTGACACATTAAATAATTAGCATGTTACAAATAAAGTTGCGGTTAGAAAAAGTGCCTGATTTATCCCATGCGCTCTATGGACCTCACCCGACCGGGTCAGAGGGCACTGAAAAATGCAGATTATTTCCCAAAAGCCAGCTCCCGCGTGATGGAGGGCGTCGTTCTCGTCCTATGTATTCCTTTGTACCTATACGACATTCATAAGAAGGTTACAGCCGAACATTGCTTCCCAATCACCACCATGATAGCCTTAATAATTCGACTCACTGCTGGGACACAAGGCCCCTCCTTGTCGACGAAGGAAGGCAGTAGTCCCCACGCTTGCTCAATACGGATTGGTGGACGGAGTATAAGGTGGCCAATACCCCTTTGCTGATCCATTAGTCGGCTTCTACGACACCCAATGGAGGATATGGGGTGATGCTACTCTACCGGCATCACACGGCCAATTTTTTATTAGTAGGCTACTTGCTTCCCAATGTAACCTACTAATAAAATGTCATATTCGAAAGAGCATTTCAGCGAAAATTCACGCTGATAGCCCAACTAGCCACTGCTACGTTGAGGATAATTTAATTAATAGGTAACAACAAACTCAAGTTGAAAAATGTACCTATTTAAAAAAAATCAAACAACGAAATTGTAGAGTCGTGAATCTCTATCAACAATAACCGTTATCAACCAATACAATTTTCACCACTCCCATCCACTCATAGATGGTAATAGGCTCGTCACCTATTACGAGGGACCTAACCTGTAGGCCTATTCGGTAACTTTTTTTGACACCTGAGAGTGATAATCACTGAACTATTTACTAGTCCATTACTACTTTACTATAAGGCTATTGTGACACTTGTCCTGTTAAAACAGTAATGGATAAGTAAATAGTTCGGTGATTATCACTTTCAATTGTCAAAAAAAGTTGGCAAATAGGCCTACTGATTGCCGAAACTTGGGAGTTAATTAACATTTGCATTCATTAATTCAATTCGGGGATGCAGGCGTGATTTATGTATGTATGTGAATAAAAAGTGTTATCATTGTGCCATTTACAGATGAAAACAACGTTAAAAGGGACTCTATTTAAAACAAAGCATTTGGTTTACATTGTTTGTTTTTGTTACTTGATGACAACGTGATGTGACGGTACTTAGAGATAATCGGCAACAAGCGCTCTTACTTCAAAGTGCCACCAACTTACCTGCTCAGCTGGTGATGTCGCTAGTGGTTAACAAGAAATGTCAAAATGTAAGGATAAATTCTAGTTCGCGTTTCTACCGCCTGATCAGATAAGTTGGCGACACTGTAGGTATAACTTGGATAGATGTAAGTTTTATACCGTTTGAGAGGGCATCAAATTAGAGTTCCAAGATAGCGGCTGACCTAGTTTATTTGCGACCCGTGTATCTTAGATGAAACAAAATAAGTTTAAACCAAAAGCCGACCTCTATATTGGAGAAGTGAAAGAAAATGTGTATAAAATAAGTTTCAGACATATCTTAAATACTACTCAAAATCGCATTCCTGCAATTACAGTAGGTTTTATTATACATTCATATATTGAAAACACAAAAGGTTTCCAAGTTTTATTCGAATTGCGTGTTGGACTATATCTATGGACAAACGTTGGATTCACTTCGTATTCTACATACCTACATACAGGTAGGCAGAGGTGAACTAGCACCCACGTTTCGCCAATTATGTTAGATCCCATGTAATAGGTGGCGAGCCTATTGCCATTTGTCGGGCACAAAAGCACAGCACTATTGCTAGGTGGTACAAGAGGAACGCTGCTGCCCATTCCTCATCACTGATTTATACTTAGTCGCCTTGTACGACGAGATTTGGGGTGGTGACAATTGTATTCTAATCTGCCGTCACCACGCGGCGTATTCTGTAATTGCTTAATGTGTATATTAATGCTCATAGGTACAGAAAACTATACCGAAAACTTTTGGCTGGTAGCCATCGTGTTAGTAAGTAGGTACCTCTTACATATTTATATCGATAATTACATACATTACCAATCGTTAATACATATATAAAATAACGACTAAAGTGGTTTTGGAGTCGTCTTGTAAATAATATTATCGTATTTTGTGCGAAAAGCGATTTCCTAATAAAGTAAAGGAAACTTTCCGAGTTTCTTACCCGTCCTTCTAAGAAGGCTAGCATTTATCTTTGGTGACGATGTCGTTGTTATTCGCGATTAAGATGGGATATCCGTGTGTCAGTTGAGTGTGTCTGTTGGTTAGACTATTCTATAATGACTTGTAGAATAACATAAATACGTTATAATCATAATAAAGTATATAAATCACACCTATATCCCCGAAGGGGCAGGCAGAGGTGAACCAGCACCCACGTTTCGCCAATTATGTTAAGTCCCATGTAATAGGTGGCGAGCCTATTGCCATCTATCGGGCACCAAAGTCGCAGTACATTGCTAGTTGGTATAAGAAAAACGCTGCTGCCCATTCCTCATCACTGGTTTATCCTTTGTCGCCTTGTACGACACCCACGGGAGAGATTTGGGGTGGTGACAATTGTATTCTACTCTGCCGTCACCACGTTTATGTCATATAAAATTTTTTACTTACCTCGGGCGGTAAAAAATAAAGCCTCAGATCGCGAATATTTGCGATCTGAAACATTGTTTGTATTTAAACCACCCTTAGTAATTAAAAGATTATATACCAAGGGCGATAAAACAAAGAATGCCTCAGATCGCAAGTAGGTATTTGACGCCCGAGCCGAATACGAGGGTGATAAATATGAGGTATTCTTTTGATTTATTTTCGTTGGATCACATTTATCGCCCAAGGTAAGCACAGTTTTATGTCACTCCCTGGCCAAGAAGAAGGATTTTCCGTTCGCGTAGCGGGCGGAAAAGTCCACTTTATGGTCAGGTAATTTTCTGGGCATTAGCGGCTATTTGATATAATATTATAAGGCAATTTTCTCGAAAATAGTTTCTTGTTTCTTAAATACTTTGCATTGGATTTTTACGAAAGGTCAGAAAAAAGGTTTTTTATTAAAACAAAATCGCATATTTGCCTGTGTGTGTAAAACGTAACGGGAGCGTAACGTGCGAAACGACCATTACAATATCGCGGCTCAGATACAAAAGAGGCACAACTCGAATCTGCATTACTGCAACATAACTCTTACTGTCATGAATTTAGAACACACACTTCCTTCCACGTATTTTACGACTTGCTTCTCTCTTGTTACAAATGAGCGGTATGCTCCCGCGGTTGGATTCCTTCTACTTTGGACATTACGTCCTAGTCATTAATTTCAATGCTCTGAACATACCTAAGGCTGGAGTTGACCAACACTTAATGCCGCACTCAGAGACTTTAATTAACTTTAATGAGGACTTAATGTCAAAAATTTTAATTCAAATCTAAACCATAGACCCGGCAAGAACAACGACCAGTTTTGAATTGGCAATTTTTTGTATTATGTATGTATTATTGAATTAATTTTAAAACATAGAATACTTAAAGTCAAAACCTGACAATTCAAAACTAGTCGCTGTTCTTGTCAGGGTCAATGGTCTAGATTTAAATGATTTTTTTTACATTACGTACTTTTAAAGTTAATAGACGTCTCTGAGTGCGGCAGTTATACAGGTGATTATTAATTAACCGTCGATTAATTAATAATAGCCAATAATATTAGCAATAGGCTCGCCACCTATTACAAGGGACCTAACATAATTGGCGAAACGCGGGTGCTAGTTTACCACTGCCTACCCCTTCGGGGATATAGGCGTGATTTATGTATGTATGTATGAAGAGTGAGTTTGTTTGGTTGATTGGTTAAACGCGCTAATCTCAGGAACAACTGACTCAAATTGAAAAAATATTTTTGTGTTGGATAGCCCATTTATTGGGGAAGGCTATAGGCTATATAACAACCGACATTACCGCGAGCGAAACCGCGGGCGACCACTAGTAATTATATAATTGTAGCTACTACAACAGAGGGCCGCGGTTTCGCGGGGCACGGAAGAGGGGTGGGTGTAAGTCAGTTTCGACGTGGGACCCCAGAAATGCCCCACTTTTTACACCAGAAGTAATACAAGCGGTAGTCATTTCATTATCCCCCGTCGGCAATTTCTACTCGCCACAAATAATAGCTGTGTATTTTGGGCACCCTCAGAGCATTTTGAGCGTGGCAAACCCCTTTTTTGTATAGACAAACAGAGGCCTTGTTAGTTTGCGTAAAAGATGGTTTTTGAGAGTAGGTACGCGCAGTTTAGTATTAACCGTTTAAGGCCTGTGTTCGCCAACACATAAATAGGCGATTATTATTTACATACATACATAAATCACGCCTATATCCCCGAAGGGGTAGGCAGAGGTGAACTAGCACCCACGTTTCGCCAATTATGTTAGGTCCCATGTAATAGGTGGCGAGCCTATTGCCATTTATCGGGCACAAAAGTCGCAGTACATCGCCATTGCTAGGTAGTAGAGGAACGCTGCTGCCCATTCCTCATATAATTGATTTATCCTTAGTCGCCTTGTACGACACCCACGGAAGAGATTTGGGGTGGTGACAATTGTATTCTACTCTGCCGTCACCACACGGCGATTATTATTTACCCGTCAGTTTTTGACTTTTTATCGTATGGAAGAACTGTCAAAAACTGACGGTCAAATAATAATCGTCTGTATTGCGTTTTGGTGAACTCGGGCCTTAGGTAAGGCCAGTGGATAAATAGTTGCCACCGTAATTTGAACCTGAGTGAAAAGTAATACGTCCTAAATACAATAAAAATATTGTATATAGATAGAAAGTAATAAACCTACAATAACTAACTAACAACTACTAAAAATCAGCACGGCAATTATTGAATTAGAATAGAAGACACTTTATTGTGCCTCATTAGATTTAGAGTCTATAAATATTGTCTATAAATATTTAATGGCTTTAATTGTGCGCAAGAATTAAATTTAAATTATCAGTAGTTTCGTCATAATATTGAAAAAATGTTAGTAAAAAGGGGTTGCTTTGGGATTTTTTTCTATCGAGTAAAGTTTATTAAATCTTATAAGTGAATGCGAATTTGAATTAGAATAAATCATTAACTTATACATATATATTTTTTTGAGAATTGTAAACACTTTGGCAAATGTCTTAGATTGTTTTAAAAGTTGCCTCTTTTGGCCCACAGGCCCTTAAACGTTAATATCATTACCAAATAGTAATAAGCTAAACTGTCGTTATTACTACATGGTAAGTAGTAACCCCAAAAAGATTAATATTTAGTCCCTTATACTATGTTTAGAGCGTTTCCAAAAATACACAGCTATTAATTTTAACCACGCAACGCTATATCATTCCTTGTTGTATTCTGATTAAAACTAAAAATAAATCAGTAATACTGTAATATACCTACATTTCAAGACAGTAATTGACATATATTAACATGTTTATATAAACATATTATGGTGCGTATGTATATACATACGCACCATAATATGGAAAATATATAATTTTGTCATTCAACCAGATTTATCTGCCGACAATTTGTTAATATTTAGTCCGGCTCCCACCTCCCGAAAAGTCAATACGCTCCGTAAAGTTACGCACCGCGTAAGTGATACGGCCAAGAACGCTTCCATGGCTTAGGGTCGGCAGAAGGGAACCACGCGAAAGAGATTAATATTCTCGGGCAAAAGGGCCTTTTGGTAGCGTGCGCGCGTCACTCGCGTCGCGAATGCCCAACGCGCGAAATACCGCCTTCACTCGCTAGTCGGCCGCCGCGGCGAGCGTTGAGCGTTCGTGTCACGAAACACGAAACTTGTTCACGAAAACATTCGTTTTCTTTTTAATTGTGACAACAACTACTTACTTTTGCTTGCGGAAAACATCAAGTTACCCGCTAGCGAAAATGCCTTACCGGCCGCATGAAAAGTGCTGGTAGACACACTTATATTATTATGAAAATAATTTAAGTACTTACCTACACAAAACTTGCAATTTACAAACGAGGAGTTTCCTGAAGGCATGATCTACAAACGCTGAGTCAGTGGCGGCGGTCACACACCTGCCCAAACTGTATTAGATTATACCCAGGTAAGTTTACTGAAGTTTCTTGTAATTTTCCACTTACTTACGAAAAGTTATATCTTTGCGTTGTACTTATTCTGATATGAGCGTCGTGTTTGGAAAAGTTTACACTGCTGTTTGTGTCTACGAGCGAATATCATAAAAGTTGTGATAACTTTTATGTCAACTTAACGGCTTTAAAGCCGTTATCGGTTCATCCGTTATCGGTTCTTTACTTTTATTAGTTATATATTAGATGTTTTTGATTTTCCACGAACTTTTTCTAAGGCATTTATTTTTACTTTATTATGTATTCTTTTTATTATAAGGATTTTCTTGTAGTCTTAAACTCTTAGACGAACTTTTAATTACACTTGAAGAACACTACAAGCAAATCAAATTATTGTATTATATAGATTTGTAAGAGTGCAATAGATAAAAGGGCATCGAGATTTTGCTATTTATGTGAATAGTTACAACGCAGACGATTACAAGTTAATAATTTTGTATTTTGAATATAAACATGTTGTAAGCTTTTACTGACACATAAAAAAAGAGTCATCATCATCATGACCAGCCCTTTAATAATCCTGCAGATGAAGCCGGGATCAACAGCTTTAACAAGCAACTCAAGATAATGTATCTTTGGTCCCCCATCCACTAACCGGATTTAGCAAAAGTTGCTTAATTTACGCAATCGCAGGCTGACCGCGCTAAGCCAATGCGCTACCCAGTACTGGAAGAAAGAGTAATTTAATTGAATGGAATACGTACGGGGTCTGATAATGACACTGCTCGCGTTCTAATTTCTGTTTGTTATTTTAATGGAATCTCTCGAAAATAACAGTTGTGGCGTTATAGGGCGAATGTTTTATGCAAGAGCGACTGTGCATGCGAACATGTGCTTGCGATGAGGGGACTTCCATTCGTATCTCTTCAGGAGAATAGCAAAACATGAAGTTATGTCACTCGACATAAAGATGGACAATTTTCATTCCGAGTCGAAGACGAACTCTGGTCGATTTAATCTCATCAAATTCCACTTTTCTAATTTACAAAGATAAAGAGGTCAACAAAATTTAGACTATCCGTATCTCTTGGTAATAATTATTGTAACACTTATCATGGTCATCTTCCTACCTCGTTCCCAGTATTGTCTTTCATTAATATCGGTAAGACGTCATCAAGCCATCCACTACATTTTGATTCATATCATTCATTACACCGGAAAGGTGCTAGTGGAGAATGAACGCATAGATGAACGGAGATAGTAAATGGGTTGACTAAATTCCAATCCTTCAAGGTTTTAGCTTAGGTTTTACCGCCGGCTTACACCAACCCTCTTCGGAATTTCGGATATTGTTGCACTTATATAATGTTCAAATAAATATCTAAATTATGATTTAATAAAAAAAATATTACTTAAAAGTTCTAAATTAATTTTAGGACTATCGCATTGGTATGTGGTGACGGCAGAGTAGAATACAATTGTCACCACCCCAAATCTCTTCCGTGGGTGTCGTACAAGGCGACTAAGGATAAATCAATGATGAGGAATGGGCAGCAGCGTTCCTCTTGTACCACCTAGCAATAGCAATGTACTGCGACTTTTGTGCCCGATATATGGCAATGGGCTCGCCACCTATTACATGGGACCTAACATAATTGGCGAAACATGGGTGCTAGTTCACCTCTGCCTACCCCTTCGGGGATATAGGCGTAATTTATGTATGTATGTATGTATGCATTGGTATTTTGTAGACGGGTCATCGTCCTCGCCGTGGCCAAATATTGGCCTACTTTTTTTCCTAATAGCTCTTCCTGTAACCCTACCCCTTAATCAACGACTCGTGATTACTAAGGTCATTTTGCCTACTGACCGTCAATTTTTAAACTGTAACATTCTAATTCGGCTTCTATACTGGTCTGGCTGGGAGCGAAAAATAACTTTGAATGTGGCAGGCCTGACTCTTACCACTTGTCTCGTATTAGTCGACTAAGGACATTGCCCAGTGTAGACCAAGAAGCACCTTGAGGCACCCGGATGGTGAAGGGCAAACCACCAACAACAGCATACCCGAAAGAGGGTTGGTGTCAGGCAGGCGGCCGGCTGTAAAACCTAAGCCAAAATCTTGAGCAGTATGGATTGAAAATGAAAATATATTTTTCTTTCCCTCGTGGAGATTTTCTCCACGTCCCGTGCTACGCGGGGGCAGGCAGGGACACGCACTACATACATACATACATAAATCACGCCTATATCCCCGGAGGGGTAGGCAGAGGTGAACTAGCACCCACGTTTCGCCAGTTATGTTAGGTCCCATGTAATAGGTGGCGAGCCTATTGCCATTTATCGGGCTCAAAAGTCGCAGAAGGTACATAGCTAGATGGTATAAGAGGAACGCTGCTGCCCATTCGTCATCACTGATTTATCCTTAGTCGCCTTGTACGACACCCACGGGAGAGACTTGGGGTGGTGACAATTGTATTCTTCTCTGCCGTCACCACACGGCCAACGCACGCAACAACACGCACTACACGCAGGCTGTTATTGCGTAAACTAAGTAATGTTAGATCCTGACTCATGCCTTTCGTAGCACTATACCGAGTGCTACGAAAGGCATGTTAAGTAGTTGGCTACATCTACGATCAGTCGTTAACCGGGTAAGTAAACCAATCCGCATCGGAGCCATGAAGTTGAGTATTACCGATACTTACCCCTACTTTCTTCTTTTCTACGGGACGGCCTGAACCAACAGTAGGTACTTTAAAGGACTGGTAATGATGATAATGATATGTACCTACTAAAGAGTTCAGCTTACATAAATCATGCCTAAGAGGAACGCACTATTCACCGGCTTATTTCATGTCAAATGTAAGCGAGCCTTATGCTATTCAGCGAGAACTTTAATCGCAATAATTTGCTAGGAACCCATTTCTAGTTATGATATAACACTCACAGCCGTACTCAGATACGTCAATTAACGTTAATGAGGTACATAATAAGTAATAATAACTATTTTGATTTTAATTACTACATCATAAATGAAATGATAGAAAAACTTGTACAACGAATATTATGGTTAGAAAAACGTCTTGAGTGGTTAGGTACCTGCCCCGATTGCAGAAGACGCGGGTTCGATTCCCGCATCAAGACTAGGTATAATTTTTCGAACCTAACCTAACCACAATATTTTGAATCCATAATACAAAAATTTGTCAATCTAAACTAGTCGCTGTTGTGGCCGTTTCAGCTATGGTCGAGTTTTGATTGACATTTTTTTGTATTAAGTACTCATTAAAGTTATGGCCCTACGGAAAAAAATATTTGTATCGAAGTGGCGGCGCTTTAGCACGAAGTTGATTGAGATAGTTGTATTGTGCCGCACGGTCTCGAAAGCGAAAAAAAGCGCTGCATACCCTGCTCAATAAATTAGACGTAAGCGCCAAATCAAACTTCAATTAACTGTGACTATATTAACAGTTTTAATTCAAATTATCGCCGAGCAATCCCTAGGAAATTATATACACTTTAAATTGATACTAGTCTCACCTTTCAATGTATAGCCGTTTAACTGTAATATTGAAAAATTTTAATATCAGAGGTTACTTTGAATTTTTTTTTTATCGATAAAATGTTTTTAAATCGCGTAACGGACTGTTCCACGCCCTTTCATATATGCCCAATTTACACAATTCAGAGTATCAAATACCTGCTTATAATAGATTACGAGATAAATGCCTTTGAAAAACCCTAATTTTTCTTCCGTAGGGCCTTAATTGACGTGTCTGAGTGCGGCAGTTAGTCGGCCTATACGACACCCACGGGAGAGTTACGGGCGGTGACAATTGTATTCTCCAATGCCGTGCCGTCACCATACGTAGTTCAGTAAATTAATTTAATTATTGAGGATGCCGGTTTATATCCGACATAGGAAAATCTCATTCGAAGCGTCTTCCCGGGAACGGCGCTACTCCCTCGGGAGAAGCTAGGCGTTGAGAAATACCCCCGGGAAAGTTCGAACGCAGCGTTAAACGACCCACAAAGGCATTAAACACTCTAAAACCCTATTAAATCGTGTTTGAAACCCCTTTTACTGAGATTGAAAAACCTATGAGAAAAATAACTGCGTGTGCTAAGAAATCCTGTAGTCAATTTACTACTTACTTAATATTTTATGATTCAGTATTAAATTAGTATTAAAAATACGACAATAGATACTTGAGGTGATGGCAGTGCAGATTACAATTGTCACCAAACATACAAGGCGATTAAGAAACTTATGAGAGATAAGGAATGGCCCGTAACTCTCCACGCTGGCCCAGTGCGGTTTGGTGGGTAAATAAAGACTGCAGACCAACGGCTTAGTCTTTCGAAGCACGAAAGTAACTCATCATAATATAATCGGGATAAGTCCTTATTTTACAAATTTAAATTTAATTAAAACAAGAAAATTACAAGGGCTCATTCTTAAATTTTAAATTTCGCAAGTGCATGTTACGTCAGTTAGAGTTACGGGGCCCTTTTTATTACATGCTAAGTATGTTGTAACAATGGCGAATGCCATAATTGACTGCCAATATTTGTTTTTTTTTGGAGATTATTCACGACGCACCACGTAACACCAATATAATGTGATAAAAAATCACTGGGATAGTTTACGGCGCAAAATAGCACCATTTACATGTGTTGGTTAGGTACTTTTATAGTGCAAATATGTGACATAAAAGCTGCAGGCAACCCTATTACAGTACCAAACAGCGTTTCTCGACACTTAAGTTTTAACTACAGAGCTGACTTATCACCGTGAAAGCCTTTATCTAATGTTTATAAAATAAATCAGTGATAAAACTAGGGCCTTCATGGGGTTCTTTAAACTCTTACAGCATAATTACAGTGCTTATCATGAAAACTAATTAGCACGCTCTAAAATGTTCTCAAGACTTTAAAAGTACCAAATTTTGTTACTTGGGTTACGCAACCTTAGGCATGCATGAATTAAAAAAAGACGTAAAAGAAATAAATGTCATGTCGAGAAACTGATTAACGGAGAGAGTGATTGGAATGACAATATTCCAATCCACACTGCCCAAGGTTTTAGCTTAGGTTTTACAGCCGGCCGCCTGCCTGGCAACAGCAACGGGCAAAGTACCTTAGTCGATTTTTGCGACACCCCTGGGGTGAGCGGCTGGCACATTCTATGTTATGGTTGTTGGGATATGCCGTAGTGGACTGTATAATTTGTAGGGCTGATTTGGTACACAGTAAAACACTTCTTACAGGGCACTGTTTATTGGTGCTATATTACAACTTTTTAACTTATTTTCCAAAATATAAGCGTGACACAGAATTAAGTACGTGCGTTCAGGTTGGCATCAGAGGAAGAAGAGAGCGACAATGTTGCCATAAAGTAAAATTATATTTTTCAAGATTATATGTTGCCAACAATGGTGACGGCCGAGCACAACACAATTGGCAGAAAACATCTCGCCCGCGGGTGTTGTAAGCCTCAGATCACATATTAACCACCCTCGCCTACAAAGCGACTAAGGGTAAAGACAACTATGAGTAGGTAATGGGCAGCAGTATTCCTCTAATACCAGCATAATTCACCTCTGCCTACCCCAACGGGAATACAGGCGTGATTTATTTATGTATGTATGAAAGCTATAACATGATCCAGGTTTCCTCAAAAAACAAAATCCTTTTGACTTATTAGAAGTGCCTACTTGTAGATGTAAAGCGAGTACTATAGATTACGTGTAAAATAAGAATTAATGAATACTGATACGGCACTCAAAAACAATTTAAAAATAGGTGTTAGCTCTTACTAGCTAGCTAGAAACCTATTAATATTATACCATCATTATGTAACTCAGTATTAAGCAAATAGAGACTTCTATTCTATTTTAGCATTGGTCGCACATATCAATATCGAAACTAATATAAATGTACGAAACCTCTACTAAGTAGATATAGGCGTTATATAGATTAAAAAAAACACACTCAATTTGGCTTCCAAAGTCCCTTTGTCAATGTGCGCCAGCACCCCACCGTAGTACATTTCCATACCACAACGCTGTTGTCTTATTTAGTATGACGTATGGACATCACGGTACATGATACGGGAACCTATGTGTAGGTTACGTATAGTAAGGTACTTGAGAACTTAAAAGCTAAAATTATTTTCCTATTAAATCCCTATCGCTTTGGCAATGAAATAAGATCGGCAATATATTAACTATCTATAAGCTCCTTGAACATCAAAAGAGCGCAAATCTCTCTGAGCATGCGCGCTACCCCGAGCGCCTACGCTCGAGTTGCCAGTCACAATGCGACGCTCGCGCGGCTCTAGGCTCTAGCATTTTGTCGCCGACAGTTGCGCCGTACTGTCGCCCCCGTATTCCAATTGTTGCGGAACTGGTTTACAGTCTCGTGCTTCCACGCGCCGTCTCGCACATACCGGCATAATCTCGCGTACTCGAGTAGATGGATCACTTAAATCGCATGCGTAATGCATTCAAAAAATTCGGGAAGGGGATCTGCGCTGCGTTTCGCCGTGTATGCGGCGGTCCCAAGAAGAGAGACGGGGTAAATAGACAAACTTAAGTCCATAAGTGGATGGCGAAATGGATTTTTTGGTTTAACGATTGACTCATTCGGCTTGTAATATAAACAAAGTCCTATTATTACACACTCAATAGCTAAAGTTATCGCGAAATCAATACAATGCAGACACTTTATTGCACACTTAAAAATACAAATAGAAATTACAGGACAGATCTACACACGCGATAGAATAATAGGCGGCCTTGTTACTAAGCAGGAATCTTTTCCCTAAAACATGCTTAAATAGAGAAAAACTTAAAGTTCGTTTCAAATCAAATAATTCGTTTTGTATAAGCTATAAATAGTTTACGAAAGCCTATTCCGAATCAGGTCGAATCGTGACAGAGCGTTTATTTTAGAACCCGTCTTTTAACCACTGGTCGATGTAGTCGCTAATAGACAGACTGCAGACAAGTATTTTAGGAAAATCAGAATACTAAATTAATGCAGATTTTTTATTCATTACCAAGCCATATAAAATATAGATTTGAAAAATATAAATATTGTTTTGCCGTTAGGTTACACCGTTATGTTAGTACGTGAATTAAGCTTTCTGTCCGGTTTAAACCATTTTTTCACAATAACCGCCTACTTATACTTAATAATGTCAGGCGCCGGCCGGCTGTAAAACATAAGCTAAACTCTTGAGCAGTGTAGAAATTTTGTCACTCAAATCACTTTCTCCATTCCTCTTTCTGGTCTTTCGATGTGGTCATCACTTTCCTATTCTGTGAAATAGATGATATGAATAAAAAGGAAGTGGATGACTCTATGGGATCTGACCGATATAAATGAACAAGATATAACGGCGACCCCAGAAAATCTGGCAGACAGGCAGATAATTATGAATCGACGGCTTGGACGAGCCTTTCGCCCTGTTATAAAAATAGTCACACACAATAAATTATAGCGTCTTAATTTCGATTGCCAAACGTTTATAACTGGCTGAATATCGGTACTAACTTGTACATGATAGTTTCTTGTTGATTCTTTGAACTATTGATAGTACTCAATTGAAGCCAAAATTGTTTTTCATCCCACTATCTCGGAAAAAGTGTTTTTGCTTTTCGATATCTGAGTGCAAAAGCCGTTTTTATCCTCTAGCTAGAGGATACTAGTAGATTTTCCATCAAGTGCACAAAACGAATCATTTTTGTCCGAGACTTTTAGCAGGCCGAGCCGAAGGAAGGAAAAAATGGTTTTGTGGACGAGTTAGAAACTCTGCTTTTCACTTCGATTGCGAGGAAATAAAACAGTAATTTATCTTAACATTTCTTAAAATTCAAACTAAAATTAGTACAGTTTTGAATACTAAAGGAAATTGTTTTTCCCATTGATTGCTTGGGCTGCAGCCCTATACAGCCTAGTATTAAATTAATTTTGAAATAATAATTTTCTTCAATTAATTTAATACTTACCGTACCTACTTGGATTAAAATTTTAATATCTTTTATGTCTTAAAAAACACATTAGGCAAATAAATTTAAGTAAATATTAAAAAATAACAAATTCTATGTCTGAATTTCTTTTTGAGTTTGGCTGCATAGCTCATTTTCTTTGCCTTAATAAAGATACTTTTATAATTAGATACGTTAATGCTCTAGAGCACAAAATTCGATTTTGTGCAGCCTATATCCTGCACAAACAAGCACTTTCAGAGCATGAGAAGTGAAAAGTAAATTTGAATTTAGAACATCGTGTACAATGAGTTTGTGAATTCAAAACATCATTATACCTATTTATTTCTACCTCCATGGTGCCGAAATTATCATGCAACCTATTTTAATTTGTTAAGAACTCAGACTCGGAACCTTCTTGGTGTACTTTTTTTGTAATTTGCTCTGCGCGCGCCGTTTTCTTTTCACGCCATAAATTTGTTAAAACCTAGGAGTTCCGTGACGGTCAGTCAGCTTGGCGTCAATCTTGCTTTACACATTTTGATCGTCCACAACGCTTGATGCTTGAGTCAAGCATTTAAAAGCTTTTTAGGTTTGTTTGATTTGTTTACGCTAGCAACGGAACAAAAACATACAGAAAATCAAGGTGCTTGACTCAAGCTGATTGACCGTCTCGGAACTCCATTAGGGCGGTAATTTTTATTAGGTACTTACAGGTGTGTCTGGATGAATGTTGCGGGTGCGGCTGGGTGGATGGGTGGGTGTTGGAGGCGTGTCTGGGTGAATGGGTGTTTTGTGGGTGTGTCTAGGTGAATGGGTGTATCTGGGTGAATGGGTGTTTCGTGGGTGTGACTGGGTGGATGTTGTGGGTGACTGAATAGATGTTGTGGGTGTATCTGGGTGAATGGGTGTTTTGTGAGTGTTTCTGGGTGATTGGGTGTTTTGTGGGGGTTTCTGGGTGATTGGGTGTTTTGTGGGTGTTTCTGGGTGAATGGGTGTTTTGTGGGTTGTTTCTGGGTGAATCGGTGTTTAGTGGGTGTTTCTGGGTGAATGGGTGTTTTGTGGGTGTTTCTGGGTGAAAGGGTGTTTTGTGGGTGTTTCTGGGTGAATGGGTGTTTTGTGGGTGTTTCTGGGTGAATGGGTGTTTTTTGGGTGTGTCTGAGTGGATGGGTGTGTATTGCGGGTGTGAATGTTGTGGGTGTTTCTGGGTGGGTGTTGAGAGTGTGTTTGGGTTAATTGGAGGTCGTTGTGGAAGTTTCTGTGTGAAAACAGAAACTGTTGTGATTGTATTTTTTTTGTATTTTGCAATTTCCTGGTTGGAGGAGATGAAAAGTTACGTGTTGCACTCGATTGCAAAGATTTTTCACCTTGTGCTCTTTTGATTCCATCGCTATCGCTCAGGATTCTAATTTTAGAATCCTCCGCTAGCTCGGTCATCAAAATTTAGCACGCGGTTAAAAAACAACTTTGCACTCACGCACAACAAATAACTATTATCTCTTATGATCGAAGCCAACGTCTTCTAAACTACAATATATTAGAAAGATAGTAAGTATACTGTTAGGAAATACTGCGATAAGATTTACAATGTTTAAAATATCGACCGGTCGACCTATAAGTCTTCGCGCAAGCTTAAAATAGTAACGATGTATTTATAGTTATTATTTCTAATAATTGCCTTATGAATTGCCAGTTCTTTATTAGCACAAGGTCGCTTAAGCATTGCAGCGTTCCGAAGCTTTAAAACTTTTGTTTTACAGGCACGCAATATTTTTTTATCCATATTTGAATGAATTTTATGCAAATAATCGAACTATATATTTGAAAGTATGTCTTAATAGTAAAAATTATTAGGTTGGAGATAAAATATGTCCTTTGTCTAATACTATTTAAGTGGCCGCATAGAAACCTATAATGTGATGTGTATCTTGGGTTCAATCTAGGGTACGCTCTGTGTATAATAATTTTCACTCAAATACATTCAAAATCTGATTAATAATTTTGGTATTTACATTAAAGTTCCATTCAATTCAATGCTTTATAGCCATTCCACAATGGTTGTTAGCTCTTAGTTACCTATAACAATTATTACAATACACCCTTTCGGACGCATCCAAATTAGAAAGGAGGAATTTATTTACACTATCTTCTGAATATAATAATATTACAAAAGGTATAATTTAGATTTTATAATTAGATTTTATATTAACTTAGATTTTCAATGTTTATAATTAATAAGTCAAAAATTGATTTCTTTTTTTTATGTTATTTTAATGTCATATTATCTTAATTAAACTTTATAAATGTTATTCAATGAGAATGTAGATTGAAATTCAATGCTTTTCCCGTAATTTATTTGCCAATATTGTTTAACTTATTTATTTTACTATGTTATCGTCTAATACGCTTGTATAGCATTTATTTATTAGTGGCTCTTTAACGTTTTTGGAAATACTTAGCTCTAAAATGTCATTTGTTATTTCTCTCAGTGGTGTTATTGATATAATATATTTTCATGGCCATTACAACGGGGCTATTTTTGATGTGGGTTTGATTAATCTAGTTCCTGTTTTTGGCGCATATAGATAATATTTAGATGGTAATTTCGATGTAAAATAGTTATACAACATGTAAAAGATTATGCCGTGTGGTGACGGCAGAGAAGAATACAATAGTCACCACCCCAAATCTCTCCGGTGGGTGTCGTACAAGGCGACTAAGGATAAATCTGTGATGAGGAATGGGCAGAAGCGTTCCTCTTATACCACATTGCAATGTACTGCGACTTTTGTGCCCAATAAATGGCAATAGGCTCGCTCGTAGGTGCTAGTTCACCTCTGCCTACCGCTTCGGGAATATAGGCGTCATTTATGTATGTATGTAAAAGATTATTTTTGTTAAGGATAAAAAGGTAGTAAAATTTTCCATTTGAAATGTATCTAATAATAATACAGCCACAGTCAGAGACGTCAATTATCGTTAATGAATACTTAATGTCAAAATATTTCATTTATATCTAAACCATAGTGACTAGTTTTGAATTGTCATTTTTTGACATTAAGTACTCATTAACGTTATTTGACGTCTCTGAGTGCGGCAGTTAAGATTGTAATTTATCTAGTTAAGTTCTCTTTCATTGCTTTGAGTTTATCATTAGACACATCACACTAACTTGTTTAATGCCTTTGATAGGTAGGTTATCATGTACTCTAAAAATAAGAGACATCCCATTATACTGCCGTTATAATATTATAATGGAGTATATTTGTGGTTTAACCGTCAGATCGTATACTTAAAATCTGTGATTTCGTTTCATTAGATTACTCGATTTCAACAAATATTGTTTTATGTCTTTGAGGGATGAAGCGATCCAATCATGATTTTTTTCCGCGGATATCGAAGTTATATAATTTATTCAGTCAGATATCGTGTTGAATATTGTACACTTTAAATAAATGACATGGTTATTTCTATTTATTTCCTATAGGTATTAAAGACTTCTTGCACGAGTTTATAAGCAGTTAAAACCATAGACCGCTTATCTAAAACCATTTTGTGAATCATTAAATTAATAGTTATTTGTTGTACGTGAGTGCAAAGTTGTTTTTTAACCGCGTGCTCAATTTTGATGACCGAGCTAGCGAAGGATTCTAAAATTGAATCACGAGCGCAGCGAGTGATTCAAAAATTAGAATCCTGAGCGATAGCGAGCAATCACACCCAAAAAACACTCAATCACCCAGAAACACCCACAAACCACCTAATCACACCCAAAAAACACCCAATCACCCAGAAACACCCACAATACTCACCCATCCATTCAGACACACCCACAAAAATCCATTCACCCAGACACACCCACAAAACACCCATCCACCCAGCCACACCCGCAACATTCATCCAGACACACCTGTAAGTACCTAATAAAAATTACCGTCCCTAATGGAGTTCCGAGACGGTCAATCAGCTTGAGTCAAGCACGTTGACTTTCAGTATGTTTTTGTTCCGTTGCTAGCGTAAACAAATCAAACAGACCTAAAAAGCTTTTAAATGCTTGACTCAAGCATCTAGCAAGCGTGGTAGACGATCAAAATGTTTAAAGTAAGATTGACGCCAAGCTGATTGACCGTCACGGAACTCCTAGGTTTTAACAAATTTATGACGTGAAAAGAAAATGGCGCGCGCAAAGCAAATTACAAAAAAAGTACACCAAGAAGGTTCCGAGTCTGAGTTTTTAACAAATTAAAATAGGTTGCATGACAATTTCGGCACCATGGAGGTAGAAATAAATATGTATAATGATGTTTTTATTTCACAAACTCATTGAATACGATGTTCTAAATTCAAATTTACTTTAACCTCTTGAGGATAAAAACGGCTTTTGCACTCAGATATCGAAGAGCAAAAACGCTTTTTCCGAGATGGTGGGATGAAATAGTAGATTTTCCATCAACTGCACAAAACGAATCATTTTTGTCCGAGACTTTTAGCAGCCCGAGCCGAAGGCGAGGGCTGATAGTAAGTTAGAAACTCTGCTTTTCACTTCGATTGCGAGGAAATAAAACAGTAGTTTATCATAACATTTTTTAAAATTCAAACAAAATTAGTACAGTTTTGTATGCAGCACGGGACGAGGAGAATTCTCCTTTTGGAAAAGAAAATATTTTCCCCTCGCTCTAACTCCCACTAAATCCCGAGACAAAACACTGTCAAGTGGTGGAGAGAGATTTTGTCGTCGTCCCGTGTTAGGCCTACTGAAGGAAATTGTTTTTCCCATTGATATTAGGCTTGGGCTGCAGACCTATACAGCCAAGTATTAAATTCATTTTGAAATAATAATTATCTTAAATTAATTTAATAACCTACCGTACCTACTTGAATAAAAATTTTAATATCTTTTGTCTTAAAAAACACATTTGGCAAATAAATTTAATTAAATAATAAAATAACAAATTATATCTCTGATTTTTTTATTGTGTTTGGCTGCATGGCTCATTTTTTTTGCCTTAATATAGACATTTATGAGTAGATACGTTAATGCTCTAGAGCACAAAATTCGATTTTGTGCAGCCTGCACAAATGAGCACTTTCAGAGCATGAGAAGTGAAAAGGGTATTTTTTCAGAAAATGTATTCATTCGTTCACACATTTTTTTTTCAAATATTTTCGTATGCTTTGATTGATTAATTACCAAATAGAGTAAAAGGGAAAATTAACTTTCGTTTTTCGTTTGCATTCTCTATTGAATGGTTAATACCTATTTTAGTGCTCTCAGGTATTTATGAATTTGATTTTTTTTACAGGGTAGGGAAATATGTTACAAGTTTATCAATGCCATCATCAACAATTAAATGTACAAATACTCCACTAACATAACGATAATGTTCTGAAAAGCTACAGAAGTCTCATAATGCTTAACACGATTAACTTGCATGCATTCGGCTTTTAATTTGCAAAACTTGCATGTAAATACGGGTCCTGAAGCCCTCCTTTGTCTGTGATTCTAAGCGAACTGCGATTGCGAATTACGACGACGCTATTTCGAGATCGATTTGAGAATCAGACACCAGATTTTGCCACATATTTTTTATTTTTTTAATTTAATTTTCTTGTTCTAATCGTTTCAATTTTTATTTTGTTGTATTAAGTATATATAATTGCTACTGGTTTGAAATGATGTGCGTCCGTTTCCACATTTTTTTCAGTAAGATACCCAATGTTTTTAAATTGGAAAACTGCTCTTGCGTCATTGCGCTCGGTTCCAAACATTAATTCATATGTTTCGTCCATGCTTCAAACTATTATTGAGTGGGTGCGATCAGATACTTTGTATAAACAGTTAAGACGAGACCAATATGGTACAGAGTCGTTAGGGGTGTCATTCTTAACTATTGTTTGTCTAAAACAACACCTTTCATTAAGATTATATGCAGATTGGTTTTATTTTTCGATTTTATTTGATAATTTCATACACTATTGTCTCATGTAATTCGATTCGATTTCTTGATTCGACTTCGATTGCAAATAAAAGTATCGATTTCTGTTTTATTTATTTAAATATCTCACAGAAAGCCAGGAATCAGCCACAAATATTATGATTAGTCAGGCCTATATATGGCCTTTTGTGAATCACGACAAATATTGATGACTTGGTTATGAGATGTTGCTTCAGCACCTTTGTGCTTTCTTCTGAATTAAAGGAAGCCACAGAAGTTTATTTCGAAGAACTTTCACCAATCTCAATTCTCAACAGCCCTATGCTTCATTGAATAGGAATCGATACCAACACAAACCTCTACTACAAGAGGTGATTCATTGTATCGTAAAAAAAGGATTAGAAGCTATAAACGCCAGGGACAAAAATATCATCACCATCATGTCCCGCCCTTATCCCAGCGTATTTGGGGCCGGTGCAGTATGTCCTTTTTTCCATTCACATCCATCACCTTCATATCACACCTCACACAATCCATCCATCTTTTCAGTGGTCTTCCTCTACTTCGACATCCATCAACATTCATGTCCATAACTATTTTACTCACATTCATGGCATCCCGTCTCATAACATATTATTGCATTATGCATTGCAATACTATTAGGAACTACCTACTTTTACGTTATTGCGTGATTCAATAGGCCATAACATCCACTAATGTAACCGATTTTGGGAGAACATTGAATATATAAACACATCAATCATGAACCATTGACGTGAAGTCGAGGTATAGGTACGATGAAAATAATTAGTTATAAGTAACATGACAGTCTCTTGAGTGAACGACGTAATAATATTAATAGCTAGTAAATAGGGAAACATTTAGTAACTTAGGAAAGTATTATTGATCAAATCTTCCACTAATAGACAAGGTCGAAAGTCGATGGCGAAATATATGAGGGCAGCGAGGCCAACATAAATGATTTCACAGCTTCTCTTACATTCAACACGACGGTGTCGCCAAGTTGTTTTTTCTGTAATAGGTACCTACGTCAGTTTCATACATTTGTTTTCTATGCGTTCAAATAGATTGGCACTTAGCTCGGTTCCCTGAACTGTCTTGCATTGTTTTAAAGCTTACACAGTGTTTACAGTCTACTGCATTGTTTTTAATAGTCTCTTAGATAATGACACCAACAAATGGTCCTTCGAGCCGGATTGAATCAGTAACCTATAAATTTAGGCATTGAGGCCAATGACCATTGTCTTTCTATAACTAGTGGCGTTAATTGACTTATTTATTTAGAAAACTTATACATCAATTCTTAATACAATTTGATAAACTATAGGTATTATAATGTAAGTCTAGCCAAATTACCAGTTCCACTAAACAATAGTAAAATAATGTTCTAATATAAGATAGCCCAGTACTTTAGACTCTATGGGCGCTCAAAATGCTAATGCTAAACGTTGGGTGACTGTCACAATTTATGTTTAGAAAATATTAGGAAAATGCAATATTTTAGATATGTATCCACAATTACAGTAACTAGAAGGCGTGGTTTTAATCAGAGCTAATGGGGACGAGTGCTAAAGCAATAAAGTTAATAATTTTCAAGCCCGATCCGGAGAAAATGAAATGAGTCCTGAATATCACGAAATGTCTGAGACTTGCATTACTTAAAAGGAATGTAGCATTTATTGCTAATGAAAGCAAGGTTTTTGCCAGCAGTGTACCGTGATGTTAGCACTGTTTAAAGCCGTCCGTTCCTTGTAAGAATAAACATTAAGTAACTTACGAGCTTTGACCAGATTTTATGTGAAAGCATGAGGTTTAATTATGGCTGGCTTCTGAAAGTCCTGCAGTTGAATTCAGAAAATGCAGCTGAATTTGTGCTGCACACACAATTTTGTTAATTGAAACTATATTAAGTTTATACTGCTTATGATCTAAGCCTTTCGGTGGAAACTGTAAAATATAACAGTTTCCGTTTTTTCTATACATTTTATAAACAACACCTTTTTGTTAAACAGTGGTAGACTGAGATTGCTACTTTTATTTTGCTACGATAGTTACATTCGTTTACGCTTCGCCTCATGTATCCATTTCACTACAGTTACTGTCTGCAAAATATTTCAATTTTGACAGTCAATTGTTTGTATATTTTATGACTCTTCCTTTTTGGATTTTTTTTCAAGCGTTTTCACTACATTGCCGTGTGGTGAATCCAATTAATTGTCACCACCACCTATCTCTTCCGCGGGTGTCGGATGGGGATGTCGATGGGGAATGGTTTCTTATACCACCTAACATACTGTAGTTTACGAGATCGATAGACGGCAATAGGCTCGCCCTTATTGCATGGTAATTTAGCATGGTTGGTGAAATTGGGTCTTAATACACCACTTTCTACCCCTTCGTAATAGCATGGTTGGCGAAATTGGGTCTTAATACACTTCTGTCTACCCCTTCGTAATTTAGCATGGTTGGCGAAATTGGGTCTTAATACACCTTTTCCTACCCCTTCGTAATTTAGCATGGTTGGCGATATTGATTCTTAATACACCTCTTCCTACCCCTTCGTAATTTAGCATGGTTGGCGAAATTAGGTCCTAATACACCTCTTCCTACCCCCTCGTAATTTAGCATGGTTGGCGAAATTGGGTCTTAATACACTTCTGTCTACCCCTTCGTAATTTAGCATGGTTGGCTAAATTGGGTCTTAATACACCTTTTCCTACCCCTTCGTAATTTAGCATGGTTGGCGATATTGATTCTTAATACACCTCTTCCTACCCCTTCGTAATTTAGCATGGTTGGCGAAATTAGGTCCTAATACACCTCTTCCTACCCCTTCGTAATTTAGCATGGTTGGCGAAATTGGGTCTTAATACACTTCTGTCTACCCCTTCGTAATTTAGCATGGTTGGCGAAATTGGGTCTTATTACACCTTTTCCTACTCCTTCGTAATTTAGCATGGTTGGCGATATTGATTCTTAATACACCTCTTCCTACCCCTTCGTAATTTAGCATGGTTGGCGAAATCGGGTCTTAATACACTTCTGTCTACCCCTTCGTAATTTAGCATGATTGGCGAAATTGGGTCTTAATACACCTTTTCCTACCCCTTCGTAATTTAGCATGGTTGGCGAAATTAGGTCCTAATACACCTCTTCCTACCCCTTCGTAATTTAGCATGGTTGGCGAAATTAGGTCCTAATACACCTCTTCCTACCCCTTCGTAATTTAGCATGGTTGGCGAAATTGGGTCTAAATACACCTCTTCCTACCCCTTAGCGCCTATTTATCCCTCTTTCTATCGAAGAGGGATAAATAGGCGCGAATTATGTATGTTTAACGCCAACAATATTCTACCCTGTAACTACCCATATTAAAACAATTTTAATAAATTTTTGGTCACCCATCCAATGACCAGCCCTAGCGAACTATGTTTATGCAATCGCAGACTCAGCGCGCTTGCTGCTTAACCACACGAATGTGAAATTCATTACCTTTAATTTTTCGTCCTAATATTACTTACATTTTCTTTGTTTTATTCGTTTATGGAAATGTTGATAGGCCATTCGTCTTCCGTGTTTAACAGTCCCGAATCGACTTCAATTCTGTTTTATGTTTAATTGTTTCCGTGTGAAAGATGTACAAAATCACAGTAACAGAATTTCCAAATTTTGACCACAAAAAAGTACCTTTCTCGCTTGTAAGAGTAAATTTTGAAGAGAAAAAAGGCTTTTTCGTTTGTCATTTAAGTAGTTTATAGGAGTGTTTCTGATTGATTATATTTTCAATTGTTTTAGGTGTGGAAACATGCCCATCATACAGTCATGCTGTTGTTGGCGGAGCCTACGTCGAGGATGTTATGCCTCAGCTTTATACACAATGGTAAGAACGAAAAAAGGTGTAGCATGCGAAATTAGTAAGGAGTGCCGCAGGGAATAGTCCTGGGCCACTATTGTTTCTGCGCTAAGCTGGTAATTTATTTTTGCATATGTATAGATACTTAACATACATAAATCACGCCTATATCTCCGAAGCGGCAGGCGTCAATTTTGTATGTATAAATGTGAATGTATAGTATAACGTGTGTGTGATATGTGTGAACGTACCACCCACGTTTCGCTAATCAGGTGTCTATGTCTCATGTAATGGTAACGAGCCTATTGCCATTTATCGGGCATAGAAATCGCAGTACATTGCTAGGTGGCATAAGAGAGCAATTTACTGCGACTAAAGTTCCCGGAGAATGGCAATAGGCTCGCCGCCCATTACATGGGACCTAGAATAAGCTGTCGAAACACCTCTTAAGCGGCACCTAGAATAAGCGGGTATTTAAACACCTCATGGAGAAATACGTCATTTATGTATGTATGACAATGCTACGATACACCACAAAATGTCCACGGATGCAATGTGACCTTTTGAGTGCCCATCTATACATAATGGAGTAATAATTCTGTCGTCCCTCTTAGATAAAACTATTTTTAGGTATCTAATCTATTTATTGCAATAGGTTATTATAATTATATAATAGGTTAAAATGGGAGGTGTAATGTCAGTCTACTGCTTTGATATGCAATGACCCGAGCTCTAACTGGCCTGGGATCTGAGCTTTATTAATGTGCCACTATTGATAAAGTTCATACGCAGTTGAATGTTAACATTATTGATAATGACGAGTACGAATACATTATAAACGAGTTAAAGACTTTTTCACAAGCACAAGCATATTTCAATTGCAAAATTATCTATTTTTTACGTATTTATTTAGGTACATATTGAAGTTTATTTATTTATCGTATTTCTATTGTTATATTATGTTTTTATTTAAGTATTTATTAATATGACATTGTATGTATTACAGCCGTGTGGTGACGGCAGAGTAGAATACTATTGTCACCACCCCAAATCTCTCCCGTGGGTGTTGTACAAGGCGACTAAGGATAAATCAGTGATGAGGAATGGGCAGCAGCGTTTCTCTTAAACCACCAAGCAATGTACTGCGACTTTTGTGACCGATAAATGGCAATAGGCTCGCAACCTATCACATGAGACCTAAACTAATTGGCGAAAAGTGGATGGTAATTGGCCTCTGTCAACCCTTCGGGGATAAATAGGAGTGATTTTTGTATGTAACTATGTATGTAGGATACGAAACAGAATCCGTATCAATATAAAAAGGAGAAGCATACCCTTAAAGCGCCTCCGAGACGGTCAAGCGGCTTCGCGTCAATCACTTAGATTTTCTGTTGTGCTTGCTAAACAGTGTGATTTCTTTTCACGCCTGTCAAGAGGATTGACCATACATACTATACATACATATAAAATCACATCAAGCGCGTATCAAGCTCATAAATTTGCCTCAAGCAAGCTTCAAGCGATCGTTGTAGACGATCAAAATGATTGATGTAAGCTAAAATCAACGTGATTGACGCGAAGCCGCTTGACCGTCTCGGAGGCGCTTCAACCGCTCAGTGCGTGATGTGAAACAAAGGAGAATTCACGTAAAATTTTTTTTCGCAGGTTTATTTTGCGGTGACTATAGTGACAATGGGCCATTTCATAGAGGTGGAGCAGCGTTTTCTAAATGGCGGCATAGACGAGCCGGAGTCCGAAAGTTTTTTGGAACCTGGCAAAATTACACCTAGTAAGTATTCATGGGGACTTTAGTTTTTTTTTTTGGAAAATTAGTGATACTTTTCCATGCTGGCCTGGGAGCGAAAACATAACTTAGAATATCATAACGTAGTCGGGGTTGAGACATTCTAAGTAAATTATTTGGTCCCTGCACATCATGAAACAGTAACAGCGGCACTAGACGTCAATCAACTTTAATGACTACTTAATATAAAAATAAATCATTCAAAACTAGACTATAGACCAGGCAAGAATACCGACTAGTTTTGAATTGACATTTTTTTGTATTAAGTACTTATTTTTATTATTATTAAACGCTTTAATCAACTGACACTGCTTAAAGAAGGGACTCCGTCACCAAATTCAATTTACTACAATGCTTTTAATTTTCCATAACACTATTTGACATCATAAATATTATAATACTTGATTCACGATCGTTCCAGTAAGTAAATTTGGACGTTACCTACTCAGATTGTAACTTTAAAACCTTCTTCATTTACTTCATCAATTAATCTGAATAATTTAATCCGTGAGGAATATTAAGTTTGCAAGTAAGTGCCATAGCCAGTTGTAAATTAAGACATCTTGAAAGTAATCAATTGGAGTAAGACGCTACGGTTTTAGAAGCGTACAAATATTTGTTTAGCTCAAATTTTGTTGCCATATTTAAATTGCCAGAGGTCCTAGCCAAGTGGCTGATCTATTCGCACGCATAGAGAATACAAATGTATGAAACTGACGTATTAAACAACATGGCGACCGTCGTGTCAAAATGTCTTCTTCTTCTACCTGCCCTTCTCCCGCTCTAGGCGGGGTCGGCACAACATGTTTTCTTCTTCCACTCCTCTCTATCCTTTCTCAATTTCTCATCCACCCCTCTCGCTATCATATCCTCCTTTACACAATCCATCCCTCTTTTCTTTGGTCTTCCTCTCTTTCTACGTCCTTCCACGTTCATACTTAACATTCTTCTGCCAACATAGCTTTCATCTCTTCGCATGACATGACCAAACCATCCAAGTCTATCACTCCGCAGTCTCTCAGTCACTGGCGCTACTTTCAAACTTAAGAGTCAAACTGCCGCACTCAGAGAGGTCAATTAATTTTAATGAGTATTTAATGTCAAAAAGGTTCATTCAAATCAAGACCATAGACTCGGCAAGAATAGCGACTGGTTTTGAATAGTCATTTTTTGACGTTAAGTACTCATTAACGTTATTTGACTTCCCTGAGTGCGGCAGAAAATGCAGGAGAAGCTAAAACAACTTTCACTCACATACTGCTGCACTCAGAGACGTCAAATAAAGATAATGAGTGCTTGATGTCAAAAAATGATAATTCAAAACGAATCGCTATTCTTGACGGGTCTAAGGTCTAGATTTAAATGAATTATTTTGACATTATGTAATCATTATCGTTAATTGACGACTCTGAGTGCGGCAGATAGACTTAAAGTTATTTTAGTTCAAATGTGTAGCGCTCATGCAAGTGAGAACATTACTTACATTGAATACATTGAATTACATTGAAACTGTCAAAAATTGAAATTTGTATTCCATGCGTTTGAAAAGACACCACTTGGCTAGGGGGCAGAAGCGCATAGAAAAGATGGACGTCACTGTTAGGTCACTTGTGACTTGACCCCGTATTATGTAAGCCTCTACCCGTCACTCTCACACTTTGCTATTGTTCTCAATGAGTGAGAGAGACGGATAGACCAAAGCAACTGAAATCGACTTACATAATTATACCACGGAAGCCGGTAAGTATATTATTATTACCTGTTCACATGAGTCTGAAATTCAGTTGAAACAAGCGAATCCACGTACGACCACAATCTAGGATGCGACACGAGACAATTCAACATTTGAACGAACCAACAAATCTAATTTCAACACCTAGTGTGAACTGGAATGTAATTCAGTACTTCAGTATGGAAACTTTCTGGAATAATGTTATTGGAACTCCTTGGAACTCGGTATGTACAATTTGCCCAATCCCAACAACTGCTCTTGCGGTGTAACTTTGCTCATATTTTCATTTTGCGAAACAATGAATTTGTAAATAGATTTGTTATTCAAAAAGTTTCCATTGATATTTGAATGCACGACGAAAAATTCCAAATGACAAACAACAAACAATAGCAGCGCTTCTAGAACAAGTGACCAAATCTATTCCGACAAATAGAATAAAAATGTACGAAACAGTCATAATGGTACTTCTACACGGAGAAGGTAAATGGGGAGCTATTTGCTCAAGCAGCATGCTCAAGTTAGTTGATCAGTGCATAGCAGTACTTGCTCAAGTTACACGTGTATGGTATATGCTGCCCGCGCGAGTACTTTATTTTCACTCTTAATATAACAGCGACCTATTTCGAAATTTGGCCAAATGAGATAGAGTTAAATATTATATATAAGTCTTTGTTTTATTAAGAGTGATAGGACTTGTTCGTTTCAGCTGTCAGGATGTCTGGCAAGTAACCCGCGCGATGTGATGCGCGCGCAGGCTACTTGCGCATGTTACTTGTGCAGGTACATACTAGACTCGCTGGATTCGCTGGAATTGCTTACACGTCGCATATAACCTGCGCAAGTGCTTCTACATGCGCAAGCTACATGCACCGTGTACAAGAACCGTATACTGAAAAAAACACTATGTCGTGCCAAAAGTAAGAAAAAGTAAAATTGTTCAAAATTGACTTTCGTTCGATAGAAACGTATCGTTTGCCACTTGGCCTAGGCATAATAATAATAAATATTATTAGACTCACACCTATCAACTAGCCCAAAGTAAGTAGCCTAAGCACTTGTCTTATGGATACTAGATGACGGACATATTTTTAATATAATTATGTATATAAATGTTGAAAATATACTACATAAACATATACACAACCATGACTCGGAAACAAACATTTGTGGTCATCACAAAGTTTGCCCTTACCAGGATTCGAACCCGGGACCTCTTGGCCAATACCCAGCAATCTGAGCATTCGACCAAGGCGGCCGTCAAAGGCTCTTCTCTCTCTTTTTTTCTTTCTCGCCGAATATACATGGTGTAACAGAGAGGTGTAGTCATATTTAAAGGGGTTATTCAGGCCATCAAACTGAACAACTTTCGCTAAGGGACCAAAATCGAAATCTCAGAAAAAATAAACACTCCCCCATACAAACTGATGTTAGCTGGTTCTCGGTTTAATATGGGAAGGTGTTTTATTTTCTGATAATTTGATTTTGGTCCCTTAGCGACAGTTGTTCAGTTTGATGGCCTGAATAACCCCTTTAAATATGACTACACCTCTCTGTTACACCCAGTATAAACAGCACATAATCAGATATCACGCCATGGAACGGGGAGATCGATTTTGGTTGCCCCATTAATTAGTTTTGTTGAGTACCTACACACCGCAGAGTACTTTTTTTATTCGGAAAGTACTCGACGCACTTTTCCCCGAATCCGGTCGGTCTATAAAAAAGTTTTAGGCGAAAGTCGGAAAAACACGTGAATGTCGCTCAAACAAATGAACAATACGGAATCACCGCAAAGCGTTTCCGAACTAACTTCCAATTGGGTTACCGAATTGTCGCTGTATCGCCACAACAGTTTAAATACTCGGGGGAATGCAGCCCAAAGTGGGTATACTGCCTAAACGGATGATATGAATCAGAAAGGAGTGGGTGGTTTGTTGACGTCTGACCGATATATGCCGCGCTTACAAGAACACATTGTCGCATTATGTACGATTTTTAGAATAAATTGTGTTATATAAATGTCTGAAATCAGGAAAACATGTTCTTTAACTTTCCCATAGATTCCGTTTCAATATAAGTACTGACTATTCCAATTTTTACATCAACAGCTAGCTTAATTCCGGACATACAAGTACTTATACCTACTAAGCGCGTGTTTTTTAACTTTAAGCGCGTTTTTCTCAGAAGTTGTAAAAAGGTAGATAATGCGTTTTTCGTAAGCGCGGCAGTATCAGTGGAAGTTGAAACATAAAAGCAGTAACAGGGTAAGAATAAAAACCGTTTTGGGTCACCTCGCCTTAATAGTAGATTTTCCATCAAGTGCACAAAACGAATAATTTTTGTCCAAGATTTTTAGCGGCCCGAACTGAAGGCGAGGGCTGATAGTAATATCGAGGATAAAAATGGTTTTGTGGACGAGTTAGAAACTCTGCTTTTCACTTCTATTGCGAGTAACTAAACAAAAATTTATTATAACATTTCTTAAAATTGAAACTAAAATGAGTATGTTTTGAATACTGAAGGAAATTGTTTTTCCTATTGATATTAAGCTTGGGCTGCAGACCTATACAGCCTAGTATTAAATGAATTTGAAATACAAATTTTCTTAAATTAATTTAATAACCTACCGCACCTACTTGAATTGAAATTTTAATATCTTTTATGTCTTAAAAACACATTAGGCAATTAAATTTAAGTAAATATTATAAAATAACAAATTCTATCTCTGAATTTCTTATTGTGTTTGGCTGCATGGCTCATTTTCTTTGCCTTAATATAGACACATTTATGAGTAGATACGTTAATGCTCTAGAGCACAAAATTCGATTTTGTGCAGCCTATATCCTGCAATACAAATAAGCACTTTCAGAGCATGAGAAGTGAAAATATTGTTTTGTTCCAGTTACGGTGTCGTTGAACATTACATTACTGGCCTGCAGCTCACTTGGATTGCTGTCTTGCGTGTTACTCATTGTCGGCGTTTCTAAGGTATGTTGTAATGGTACATACGAGTGTATCGATTTTATTTAATTAATTATAAATTATTAAAATAGAGTAGTAGCTAACCCAGCAAAGTTATTTTGTCCTTATCACTTAGGAATATTAAAAAAAAAACATACGGGTACGAATTGAGAAACCGTTCTCCCTCCGTTTTTTCGTCGGTTAAAAATAGCCTACGACCAAAGTTTAATAAAAATAGGTCAAGCGGTTTCGGAGAAGTTCGATAACAAACAATGTGACCCGGGATTATTTAATAGATAATATAGAAGACCACAATTAAACTTCATCATCATCATCATCTCAGTCTAGGACGCCCACTGTTGGGCATACGCCACCCCACGGATCTCCAGACAGATCGGCGCTGCGCTGCCCGCATCTAGCGGCTTTCCGCGACTAACTGCCGCACTCAGAGACGTCAAATAACGTTAATGAGTACTTAACGTCAAAAAATGACAATTCAAATAGTCAATAGTCGCTATTCTTGCCAGGTCTAGGGTCTAGATATGAATGAAAAATTTTGACATTAAATACTCATTAAAGTTAATTGACGTCTCTGAGTGCGGCAGTAAATTACACAACGCAAAACATGCATATTTTCTCCCCGAAGGGGCAGGCAGAGGTGTGTTTAAACACTCACGTTTTGCCAATTATGTTAGGTCCCATGTGGGGAAATGCCTGAATTAATCTTATTTATCATTCGAGCTCACATTTTTGAACTTCATGCTGAACTAAGTACAGTTATTTTACTCTTTGTCATTGTACCATTTTGGGGCAATGTTAATTCTGAATGACAAGGCTTTGTACATTTTTAGCGAATACCTGTTACATTACAGCGGGTGAGAGGGTGGGAGTGGGACTCATTTGTAACGAAAAAGGGGGGGGGGGGGGATTATACCTGAACAATTACATAAAAGCTCCGAAACCGTTATATTGTGTTGTAGTTAAATTGTCCAAAAGTGCTGCATAAATTTACACAGTGTTGAAGCACTAATTAGAATTTGGTACCTCGGTAAATCTTGTTGTTTCAAGAGTGTTGTTCTGCTCCAGTTTAAAAATCCCTCTTTGTAAATCAATGATTTAAATTTACATAGCCTTCAGCCGTGTCGTGATGGTAGAACAGAATTAAATTGGCACCATCCCCATCTCTCCCGCGGGTGTCGTACAGGTGTTATAGACATCAGCGTTCCTCTGATGCCAGCTAGCAATTTACTGCGATTTCCGTGCCCGTCAGATGGCAATAGGCTCGCCACCTATTACGTGGAACCTAACCTGATTGGCGAAACGTGGCTGTTAATTCACCTCTGCCTACCCCTTCGAGGATATAGACGTGATTAACGAGTATGTATGTAATTTACATAGGCGCTAATAAACGTTTATCTATTCTAAAAGTTGACTCAACTGCTATTAAAACATAATTATTGATTCCTGGTCGGCTTCTTAATTATTAAGGGACGATGCAGTCTGTAAATAGAAGTCCCGCTTTACTTCGCGACCTTGGACGAGTTAGGTCCGCTTATCGGTTTCACGATCCAGCTATATAGCTACAGCGTTGGTAGGATACAGCGTATATCGTACTGTTGTTATGGGACTATTTACAGGATCACACTGCCAATTTTTCAGCATTGTTTTATCCCTTAACCACCTTGTACGACACCCTAGGCTCTGCTGTCACCACACAGCTATATAGTACATATTTTATTCTGTTGTGTTTATACTACAGAATATACACTATATCAAGAAGGGATGTAAAAGCTTTCCCACTGCCACTGCCACTGTTAATTAGATTTATAGCTAGACTTCTTTTGTTTAATGTTCTTCCACTGAGTTTTTAATACGTTAATATTAGCTACTTCCTTCTACCTTCCTCAGGGGCAGAACGTTACCTTTTTGCCCCTGAGGAAATATAGTTAGGCACTTTAAAATGATATCGCATTTAGAAATGAAATTCGTGATCGATAAACGTGACTCGATAGATTTGATTGTTGTTGTAAATGTAAAGCTTTGACATACCTACCTACCTAGTTTCATAATTAATTAAACAAGACTAATAAAAAATTACATAACTATACGAGCGATTTCAATATACAACTGTCAGCAGTTCTAAGTCAGTTCTAATCACCCAGTAATTATTTCAATACTTTACTCTACCTGAAAAGGGATAAATAATATTTTGCCGTTAAAAATGTCAGTTCTGCATGCAAGTTGTTGAATGTTCGCATTTTGAAATGCACTCTGCATTCGATTGAGATGACTTCGAGCCGCTCTTTTGAATATCTATATATTTCCGCAGCATGAACATGTATGGAAATGTTTCAAGCCTTTTGGAAAACATTTTAAATAATTTCGCGATAAGCTGATATTTTTAAGGTGTAGTTTGAGGTTTTAAGCCTATTTTTGCATTCAATTTAATAGTTTATAATCAGATATCATAAATAAAAACGTACCGTGGTCGGAAGGTTTTATAATTGGAAATAGACATCAGTTTTTTGGCACACTCGTGAGACCAATTCATTAAAGACCGTGAGTGAGAATAATGATTCAGGATAATTATGTCCAAAATTAAGAATTATAATATTCTGTTAACGAAAAATGAAAAAGAAATCATATCCTTATTAGCGACATTAGTTTGAAATATTGCACGCCTTCTATTGTATGTAATTATCTATGTATTAGCATTTCAATTTAGATCTATTTCAAAAAGTTTATTTACAGCTTAATTAGAAATACCAATATAAAAGCCTCACCAATTCCCCCACTGGAATTAGATCTTGAGGTCCCAGGTTGACCCCAGGAGAGTACAAAATTTGCTGTCGGTTTGATTGGTGGTAGGACGTTTTTTAAGTCTTTTTGCCGTGGCCGTGGTCACAGGGAGACAGCTAAATATATGCGAGTCTAATCCGCAAAAGTTGTTTTATTTCAAATGTGTAGTGCTCTTGCAAATATAAGACATTATACCACCATCTTATCAAAATCTGTAGCCATAAAAATATGGGGTCGAAACACAATAATGTTAACAGCATTATCCAGGTGAAGCTCAATTCCTTCTTCGTCACTTAGCAGCTGGTGAGATGAAGGCTGAGAGCTTCCCTGTCTAGCATAATAAGCAAACTAATCCTATTCATCTTTCCAGGATATTAAATTTATGCTGCTACCCTGGATAGTGTCGATGGGCTTGGAGACATTGGTGGAAATTATCAACGTCATTTACCTGTTCTATCTTCAAACTGTGAGTATTATTCGCTGTTATCTCTGATATTTTCTTTTGGGCGAAAGAATTTAATTCATCATGTCCTGTCGTTGAATGTAATTTTAGCGTTACTAGGTTTCTTGATAAATATCTACAAGTCCATTGATATAAGAACAGTCGGTTACCGAAATATGTAAAATTTTGTCAATACTTGTCAAATACATACTAAAATCACGCTTTTCCGCCAGAAGTAAGGAGTAGGCAGAGATTTTAAACGCCCGCGTTACGTCGCCTTGCGTTACGTCGCCTTATTTCAGGTCCCATGTACCTAAAAGGGGGCGAGACAAATCGCAATTTTTCGCTAGATAGCCCCAAGAATGCCCATTCCTCGTATTATAAATAACTCAGAGTCGCCTTGTACGACATCCACGAGAGAAAGAGTTTGCTGTACGGAACCAAGTTTTGGTATCGTCGAGCCACGTTCTCAGGAAATCGATCAATATAATTGAAAGGTTTAATAGATGCTCAGGCCCTGCAACTCAAATTCGCTAATATCAAACAGGCAATAGAGGCGATTTACAGTGATCCACGTCGGAGATGTTAATCTGTTAACTAGGATACTCGGTTCAACAATTATCCGCTTCTGGAGTGAGTTCCAACATTTCCAAGTACCTGTCGTAAAGTTTCCGTAACTTGGTAAGATTTCCCCCGCATTCTGAAATACAGCACGATTACTGTTTTTTAAAACTAAATAGATAAACAGTTCGGAAGACAACTGAAAGTTGATTGGCGTCTGCTAAACATAAAAGGGCCAATACTTATAATATCTAAGTGACCGTCAAATTGGTGTATCAAATAAACTCTGCTGGTATCTCAAGTAACAACAACCTGTTACGATTCTTAGGGCCTGTTTCACAATCGATAAGTAAGCTCGAAGTAGCTTACTTTGCAGTTCAATTGACATATATTTCATATTACAACTGTCAAATGATCTGCGTAGTAAGCTACTTAGAACTTGTCGATTGTGAAACAGGCCCTTAGTATTTTAGTATAAAAAGTGTCCTACGTTGTGTATTTTTCTGTATGCGCTCTTTATTCTGTATTATTTAGACCTCCTTATACACTCTGTATTATTATGTATACTGTATTGAGTGTACTTCTATAATCACTCTGTATCTGAATTAATAAAAGCAGAAAAAGGAAAATAATTGTCCTGACGCGGGACAACAATAACAATAGAAATTTTAATTAAAATTCTTTTGAAGAAAGTTTTTAACATTTACGATGTTTCAATAACAAATTTATATAATGTAGAAAGTAGATTACAATCGTCGATTATAACACTCCTAGCAGGATTATATCGATCTCCTTCTAGCTTCGATGGAGAAATAAACATCAGGCCATATCAATTAGGTACTTAAATTATCTATTAGAGTAAACTTTGCACGAGTAATAAATAAGCATGTCGAAATACTTAAATATTAGTAGGTACGATACTCCTGCAACGATCATTTAAATTGTTTTTTTTTGTGAGTATATGTTTTTAACTATTCATACTAAAACATTATAAAAATCAGATTTTTTATATTTTCTCTACGCCTGAGCGTAATTATTAAGTATTTATTAGTAATCGCAATTATATAATTATTAGTAATCGGTGCACGTTCAGAAGCGCAACGATTACTAATAATTATTCTTCTGATGTTTTTTAACTGGCTCCGTGGTCTAGTGATTTGCCCACCAGATGCAGAAGTTCCGAGTTCGATCTCCGTTTGGTTGGTGGTGGGACGTTTTTTAAGTGCGCCTGGCAAGCTACCACTATCTTTTCAATATATGTTCCAACAATTTGTGATAACATATTTTGTCACTCTGTGGTTGAGGGTTCCAAGTGAAGCTCGATTCAATTTTCGGTCTTTGTCGTCTTTTACCATCAGGTGAGATGAAGCCGAAGAGTTTTCCTTTCTAGCATAAAAAAAGTTAAAATGTATATTACTTTTATACATTGACAATAAATATTATAACAATCAGCAATTTTGGTCCTTTCAGTGAAATCTGAACCAGCGATTTACGTATCCACACACAAAAAAAAAACAATTAAAAAAGAACATTATAAAAGTGGTTTCATATAACGGTATATATTTCAAGTAATACGTTTGCGTGGGTGCTAGTTCACCTCTGCCTACCCCTTCGAGGATATAGGCGTGATTTATGTATGTATGTATGTATGTAATACGTTTGCATTTTAGCAGTACCACAGATATTTATGAAATCTCTTCTGATCTTCCTATTTTTCTCCCTGCCCTGTTCCCAGTCTATCTTGGATCGGCGCAGTACCTAGTATGTATGAAATCTCTTCTGAATGAGTCCCCATAAAATTATTCAGCCTAAATTATTTATTGTGGTGGTCTGTCAAATAGATTTATAGGACAAATTGATTAGTATTATTTTCGTATTCATTCAAATCATAAGGCTGTTTTATCTACATCGATTTGGCCTTAAGACACAATATTGTAAAACATTTTCAGTATTCATAACTTTTACTTAGTTACGTCAAGTGGGTGAGGATATTCAGAACAAGAACCTATTTATAATTGGAATATCGATAAAACATTTATATTAAACGTAACAAAATGGATCTTATTTAATAATGACAAGGTACAGAACAGTTTCAATAATAAATCCTCACGTACGGCCGGTTTAGACAGTAGCTACAATGAATAATAAAAACGATAGGACAGAATACAATTATTCTCACCGCCAAAGTAAGTCTTAATGTCATACATTTAAAGCACACAACGTGACATTTTTGAGCCATCGCGTTATTGTATTAAACAAGCCATTTGTTGAGAACGATATTGTGATAAAATTATTGGGATATTGTAAGTACTTAGCTCAGTGTCTTCTTTACAATTGACTTTCTTATGATAAGATTAAGTCAGGCTTCCCTTCTTTATCCGTTACTACGATAAATTTTCATTGAGGTAATCTGTGTCAATTAACGTCTAGCAGCCAGTTATCTGCATCAGAGGGGGTAATAATACGTTTTTAATTCTTCTTCTTCTCCCTGCCCTGTTCTCAGTCTATCTGGGGTCGGCGCAGTATGTTTCCTCTCCCATTCATAGTATTCCAATATTTAGTACTAAATTAGGGTCTTACTTAATCAAGCTGTCTTGCTTATCCGTAATAAGCTGTCACGTTTACTTAGAAGGAGCCTTGAAGACATCTATATTACCATAGACAGTTACAATTTTAAAGCTATTATAATTATGAAGAAAGTGATCTAAATCAAAAATATCGCGTTAAAAAAAATTGTTTAAAATGTTATGATTTTAAACAAATATTTTTTATGTTGCAACCTTTATTTGCCTGTATTTATATCATAGTATCATAATAAAGTGACCGATCACAGAGATATTAAAGAAACTGCAGTTTCAAGTGTGCAATATACTCTTACATGATCATATTCTGTTTTCCTTTGTAATGTTCAATAGTAGGAAATTGTCTTTCTCTCTGCTTTTCAATATTTTAAGTTCCTGAGATAGGAACACAAAGAGCGTTTAAAGTTTCGAGATAACCCTCTCTTCGGAAATTCTAAAGAAAAATACCAACACCCTTCGCGAACATCTATGCAAAGCGGTTTACGCTCCATCCAGCTCTTTTATGGAATGCATATTAAAATGAATAAAGAGTTTGTAGGTGAAGATTACAAATACAATAATATTTTACAATGGAATTTATACGTTTTTCGTTTGCAAATTGATAATACAACGCATTTTATGTTTAAATCTATATTATTTTATATTATTGCAAAAAAATCTTTCAGTTTCTGAGCCTTTTGCGAATATCAGCTTATCAATGAATGATATTATCATTCATTTTGTAAACTTTTTTAGCTTTGTAATTTGAGATATCATTGACTAACTGCCGCACTCAGAGACGTCAATTAACTTTAATGAGTATTTAATGTCTAAAATTTTCATTCGATTCTAGACCATAGACCCGGCAAGAATAGCAACTAGTTTTGAATTGTCATTTTTTGACGTTAAGTACTCATTAACGTTATTTGATGTCTCTGAGTGCGGCAGTAAGCCCTTTTTAACCGACTTCATAAAACGGTGACGGTGATAGTGACGGCAGCGCAGAATACAATCGGCCGTGTGGTGACGGCAGAGCAGAATACAATTGTCACCACCCCCATCTCTCCCGTGGGTGTCGTACAAGGCGACTAAGGGTAAAGACAGCAATGAGTAATGGGCAGCATCATTTCTCTCATACCACCTAGAAATATAATTTGTACTGCGATGTATGTGCTCGATATATGGCAATAGGCTCGCCACCTGTTACATGGGACCGAACATAATTGGCGAAAAGTGGGTGTTAATTCACCTCTGCCTAGGTCTTCGGGGATATAGGCGTGATTTATGTATGTATGTATGTTCATAAAAGGAGATGTTCTTAATTTGGCTGTATTCTTTTACCTACTTACTTATTTAAAATTTAGGTATAATATATATTTATTGAGGAATTGGCAGCAGCGTTTTAGTTGTAGGTACTTCCTCTGTAGAAGGCAATAGGGGTCTCAACCTCACCTAAAATAGTAAGTAAAAATGATAATTAATGTTAATACACGAACACTCTATAAATGAATACACGTGTATGGAATAATAACTCACTCCTATTTCTGGTAGTCGTATGCAGAGGTGCATTTACAGCCACAATTATAATGGACCGCTTATTGTCAGTGAGATGTACCTACTTAATATTTTAACCATTGGCCGCATTGTACGAGACCTTGAGGGGGTGTCATCACCACGCAATTAGCACCTACGTTCCACTAATTATGTTAAGTCCCATGTAATGGGGGTCGAGTCTATCGGTGTATATTGTAAGGTGATATAAAAGGAACACTGCTGCCTGTTGCTCGTGGCTATCTTTACCCTTAGTCGCCTTGAACGACATTTACGGTGAGACTGCGGATGACATGATGATGCGGTGACATTTGTATTCTGCTCTGCCACCACCAGACGGCTTCTGTAAAGTTTCATACATACATACATACATACATAAATCACGCCTATATCCCCGAAGGGGTAGGCAGAGGTGAACTAGCACCCGCGTTTCGCCAATTATATTAGGTCCCATGTAATAGGTGGCGAGCCTATTGCCATTTATCGGGCACAAAAGTTGCAATAGGTACATTGCTAGGTGGTATAAGATAAACGCTGCTGGCCATTTCTCATCACTGATTTGTCCTTAGTCGCCTTGTACGACACCCACGGGAGAGATTTAGGGTGGTGACAATTGTATTCTACCCTGCCGTCACCACACGGCCTAAGTGTGTCATTACTTATAAAAATGCCGGATCACTAAAAATGTGGCCCCTATATTCAAAATCATAAATTAATCCGTTATTGGATTCTGCATAGAATCATTCGCTAAAAGCCTTTTTCGCTTTGAAAATTGACGCCCCCGTTTCAAATCTCTAGTTCAATGTAGCGAACACTGGTGCCTTTGAGCTGCGTATTTCGTGCAATGTACCGCATTTTGTGGACCTTTTAGCATGTCGCCCATATCGCAATATTGCGTTACGACGTGGTTTTGCTTGCACTCACCATGCCGTAACGCAATATTGCGGTATCTGGTTCAAACGTTTCGGAGCCTAACGCAGTACCTATGCCTACATCGTGATTCACACTTTTGAACACAATTATATATGACGACATGAACACGAAACTGCGATGCGAAGTCGCATTGTAAGAATCTGCGAGAATTGATTCGCACCGCGCATTCCTTCAATTTCAATCTTCTTTGGTTCGCCGTTGTAGTTTTCTGCGTTGCGAATTCGCATCGTATCAATTTGCAGTTATGTGTCCTATGGGCTATAAAGCTTTACTTCTTTAAACCTTTTTTAATTCGGTTAAGAACCAGAGGCTTTCTCTGGAAGTTTATTTCGTTCGATCGAGTCTTTGCGTGTTTGTCGCTTTTATTTTAACACGCAGTGACGTGAGAAAGATGGATAGATGTGAGTTAATCGTTCAGAGTTTCAGAGTAGACCTCCTGCTTTGAGAATATCGGTCGTCGAGGGTGGACATTAAACACTCCCTTGTCCGGAATAAGTCACCAACTTCATGTTTCACTTTAAAGGTCTCCGCAAACGTAATGGGAAAATACGGACGGGACGTTGACGGGACGGGGACGGGACCTGCAGAAACATCGTTTAATACAAAATGTACCTTTAAGGACATATGTCACGGGGTCACGGACGGGACCTGCACGGGGCGTTTTGAAGGAGAGAGTTCCCGTCCCGTCCAAGTCCCGTCCGTATTTTCCCGTTACGTTTCCGGAGACCTTTACCCAATAGGGCCCTTTCATTTTTCGGCGTGTACCACGCGACCGGCGCATTTTGTATGAAGCTACGCAACCGGCCGCACGCGGAACAGATGAAAGCTACTATCAAGCTTCTTACAAGCGACCGGCGACACACCGCATAAGGAAAGGGGCCTATGAATGTATATGTCGTGGCCAAATCGTAGAATTGATCACTTCATGATGTGGCCGACCATTTCATGAAATCGTTGAATTTCTATAAATAGGCTATATAACAACCGACATTAACGCGAGCGAAGCCGCGGGCGACCACTAGTGAATTAATACGTCGCAAACGAAATCACAGGTCCAAGGTAAAAGTTACAGCCAAATTGGCATTCATTATTTAATTTTGCAGAATCAGCAATATACTTTCCGTGTGGTGACGGTTTAGCAGAATACAATTGTCACCACGCCCATCTCTCCCGTGGGTGTCGTACAAGGCGACAAAAGGGTGAAGACAGCAAAGAATAATACATACATACATACATAAATCACGCCTATATCCCCGAAGGGGTAGGCAGAGGTGAACTAGCACCCACGTTTCGCCAATTATGTTAGGTCCCATGTAATAGTTGGCGAGCCTATTGCCATTTATCGGGCACAAAAATCGCAGTACATTGCTATTGCCAGGTGGTATATGCTAGTAGGAACGCTGCTGCCCATTCCTTATAATTGATTTATCCTTAGTCGCCTTGTACGACACCCACGGGAGAGATTTGGGGTGGTGACAATTGTATTCTACTCTGCCGTCACCACACAAGAATAATGGACAGCAGTATTCCTCTCATACATCTTTACCTAGGAATGTACTGCGATTTATGTTCCCGATACGGTAATAGGCCCGCCACCTACTTAATTGACCATAAAGTGGGTGTTAATTCACCTCTGTCTACCCCTTCGGGGATACAGGCGTGATTTATGTATGCATCTACCTATGTAGCTACATAGTTACATACCTATACAAAAACTCACGAAAACAATTTCGGTTTCAAGATTCGACGGGGCTCTCTTACCTTAATCCGGAGCTTGTCCTTTCTTTGTGTTTATTTTATTGTTCCCTCTATTATTGGGCAATACCCTCTAAAGGGTGCGCTTTAATAAACTTTCTCAGCTCAACTCCCTTACCTGGGGTATTCAGATTTAGTCCCTTTCTTGTGCAAACAATCATCATCTTCCTGCGCTGTTACCAGTTTATCTGGGAACTATGTATGTTCGCAAGTATGTTTCGTACCTACATACATAAATCACACCTATATCCCTGAAGATAGGCATAGGTGAAACACCCACTTTTCGCCAAATAAGTTAGGTATAGGTGGCGAGCCTATTGCCATATATCGGGCACATAAATTGCAGTATATTGCTAGATGATATGAGAGCAATGCTGCTGCCCATTCTTTACCCAGTCTTTACCCTTAGTCGCCTTGAACGACACGCACGGGAGAGATACCCACATTTGTATTCTGCTCTGCCGTCACCACACGGCTCTCCTCAGACATCATCAAGGCTTCCACTCTCTTCGATTAATATTAACGTTCACACCCTTAAGGTCCCAGGTGGGAATTTCAAGTACAGATTTTATGATTATAATGACTATATGGACAGGTTTAAACAAATCATTGACGAGGTGAGATGAGTGACTTTTATAGCACAGTTATTACATACTCCAACAACTTATGGTTTTTAAAAAGAATTCAGACAACATTATCTTCGTTACTTTATCACGCATTCCACTTTTATACTACCTAACCCGGAAGACGTTGTTTTTCCCTTATCAATTTGGGGTATAAAAAAACTAGCCTTCAACATATTTTTAGACCTACCAAAATCGGTTGAGCCGTTTCGGAGGAGTTTTTTAGTAAACACTCTGACAAGAGATTTTTATTGTACACTATACTAGTTATATGTGCACTAGTTATAGCAAAGTACATATATAATTATGTATTCAAATCCCCGAAGCGGCAAGCACAGGGTACCAGCATACAGATTTCGTAATTTATTTTAGATCCATGTAACAGGATAAAACAAATTGGCAAACTATCTTCCATCGCCTGAAGGCTTCGACCGTGACTCTGTACGCAAGAATTAAACGTATTTGCATGAAATCTATAAAATCCCCGGCGGTAAGCGAAATTTATTCCGATACACGCATTTTAAGATTAATCTTTGTAGGCGAGAAAACACGGATTCTGAGCTGTGTTGTGTTGATGTAGCGGAAAAGTCTACGACCACGAAAATCTGTTTTGTAAGCCCAAATGTAAATTTACCCAAACTTTAATGAATTCGTACTAATGGTAAAAAATTTCATCTAAATCCACACCATAGATAGAACCGGCAAGAATAGCGACTAGTTTTGAATTGTCAGTTTTTGACATTACGTATTCATTAACGTTAACTGACGTCTCTGAATGCGGCAGTTAATATTGTGTTTAATCGTAGCAAAGGAGTAGGTATTGTAGCGGCTACGTCAGAGCGCTACGTAAACTAAGTGTCGAGTAACCGAGAAATGGTTGATCAGCAAAAAGTACGACAGCGCACGATAACAATGGAGCCAAACCAACTGTAGACCTAATGACTGTTGCGATAAGGCAGAACGAGAATAGCAAATCCTGAATCACGACTACAAAGTTTCTGGAGGAACTCAGAATATATACAAGATCCGATGAAGTACAGTCGGACCGCGGTCCCCGAGTGCACACCTGGCTCGGAGGAAGATCTTCCCTTTTTCGCTGAGAATGCGGCGACTTTACCGCATACCCACAGGTATCATCATCATCAAAAGTATTGGTAACTGAGCTCTCTAGACGAGTGACAAATCTATTCGAACGCATAGAATACAAAATATGTATGAAACTGACGTATTACAGAGAAAACATGGCGGCAGCGAAGATATTGAATGTATTTCATGTATTCCAGTTACGTGTCAGATAGCATTACATACATACATAAATCACGACTATATCCCCGAAGGGGTAGGCAGAGGTGAACTAGCACCCACGTTTCGCCAAATATGTCAGGTGGCGAGCCTATTAACATTTATCCGGCACAAAAGTCGCAGTACATTGCTGGGTGGTATAAGAGGAACGCTGCTGCCCATTCCTTGTCACTGACTTGTCTCCTTAGTCGCCTTGTACGACACCCACGGGAGAGATTTGGGGTGGTGTCAATTGTATTCTACTCTGCCGTCACCACACGTCTAGATAGCATTACCAGTGGGGTTATTAAATAAGCCGATTGAAGTTGCCTTCGTCTACCTCTCTCTCTCGAACTCATAGAGATTAATAGCAGAGTGTGAGAGTGACGGGTAGACGAAAGCAACTGAAATCGGCTTACACGATACGGGGTTGGGTCCATCAAAATGTTAAATGTTGTAAAAGCCAACATAGATACAAAAACTGGACGCTGTAATTCGTTCGGGGCTATTCATAGTGATGTTTGCAAAAAAGGGGTTTTCGGGGTACAAAACTCAGGCTTCATTTCGGAGTACCGCATCGTTTGAATTAATTATGTCATAATGGAATAATAAAAAGGGTCACGGAAGGTTTACTGTAATTGCCTGCTTGCAGTTAAAGTATTTCAGTTAATGCGAACCTTTCAAGATTAAAGATGGCAGAGTAAGTAGGTACCACACTTGCTTTTGTGATGTCGAAGTGCGTCAGTATTATCCATGACACTTATCATAAACGAGGAGCTCGCTAGCGCAGTGGCATAGCGCGCTTGCCTTGCGATTGCGTAAAATACGCAATGTTCGCTAAGGCCGGTGATTGGATGGGTGACCAAAAATTTATTATCTCGAGTTCCTCCGTGCTTCGGAAGGCACGTTATGCCGTTGGTCCCGGCTGCATCCGACCCGCACTGGGCCAGCGTGGTGGGTTATTTCCCAATTTCCCTATATTCTTCCATCCATATGGAAGAATATAGGAAAATTGGAAACTGGTCGTGTGGTGACGGCAGAGTAGAATACAATTGTCACCACCCCAAACCTCTCCCGTGGGTGTCGTAGAAGGCGACTAAGGATAAATCAGTGATGAGGAATGGGCAGCAGCATTCCTCTTATACCTACCAACTAGCAAAGTACTGCGACTTTTGTGCCCGATAAATGGCAATAGGCTCGCCACCTATTACATGGGACCTAGCCTAATTGGCGAGGCGTGGGTGCTAGTTCGCCTCTGCCTACCCCTTCGGGGATATTGGCGTGATTTATGTATGTATGTATATGGAAGGACAGGGCCCCAGCAGTAGGGACATTAAAGGGTGATGGTTATTATGTGCAGACAGAAATGACACATTTGTTTCGTCAAATATCTTAAGTCCCATGTTAAGTGACCGAGCCTATTGCCATAAACCGGCCACGTATATCGCAGTATATTCAACAGCACCATCGACCATCCCATTATTTCCGCAAACTACCACTCTGACCGTTAGGTCAACTGTTATTAGGTATTGCCGTAAAGACTCGTTTGTTTAACCAAAATACACGTATGACCGCAGTGTCATCATATAATATGCCCTCAGCTATGAAACGTTGAATAAAAGGATAGGTCCTGCATACAAAGTGTGATTCGGTACGGCATTTCAAGATTTTGGGAATTTTGGGAACAATTCTGTATAATACAACCTCTAAAACTAAATTTAGGTACAGCTTGACTCTTTACTTCAATACGCATAAAGAGAAGAGGTGAATTAAGTTGACTGTCAAGTCAAGAAAGACTAGGCAGACAGATAGTAAGGTTGGTTTAGTTCCGTTCTCAAATTCTCCAGAATGTACCCTGCAATGCATGTAAGGTTTACTCATTGCGTCAGATCAGAGCCTTCTATAAATAATATTAGATAGACCTATCATCCAGCTCTAAGTTAGTAGCATAAGCACTTAAGTTATGGACACTAGATGATGGATAAACTTTTTATGCTAATAATTATATCGTATTATTATTAATATTTTTTAATACTACTCCACATATGGACTCAATTTTTCTTAGATTAATATTATATGGAATTAAGGAACAAAATTAGGCAGTTGTCATATTTTTTAAGCCACCCATTTAAAAGTTATTTTTTTTCCAAAACATCACACTGCTACAATCTAAGGGAGCTGTCAAATGGAACATAAAGGATTGGACGGAGTATAATTAGTTAGTTAAGACCATGAGTGAAGATTAACTGCCGCACAGGCTTATTAGTGAATATTAAATTTATTAATAAATCGTTTTTTTTTATAATAGGAAGCCGAACGAACCTTGATTCAGTGTCAGAGAATGTGAAAAATCGACGCGCCTTTCCGCCACCACAGCCCGCGATTCGTGTTTGTTTTATTGGGGTGCGTCTAGGTAATAATAACAAAGTCGAGAGATCGGAGCGTGCGATTTAATTTTTTATACATAGCGCTTAGTCGAATTACCTCCCAAGTCCTTAAATATTCGATTAAGAAAAGAACTTCCTAAGCCAATTATTTTCTTTTGATACCTAATGTAATAATGGTTTTGTCTTCGACCTTCAATTTACTGAATTGCTGTACAGATTACAAAACAAAAACGTTTTTCTAACGAATGGAATAAAGGTAGAAGGTTGATATCATATTCAGTTTAGTATTATTTTAATAACTGTATAATTGTGATTGGCTATTTTCACAATAACATAATTAAAAGTCAGTTTGTGTAAAATCAAAAATTGACGGCTTGTAACTTTGTTGAGTTTGTTGCACGGTTGGTCAGTCTGTTGTAGTACTTTTTGATGACCAAACATATCTCGTTTCAAGGCCTCTTTTAAGGGTCATTTGGGCCAAGAATGGACAACCACGGAGAGGGCTCAGGCTATCAAGATTATTATTCCGAAAGCAACCCTGAAACTTACCTCATTATGCCACGGAGGCGTGCCAATTATCTATTTCGTAGGTCATAAAAGCAGATTAAACTGTACTTTTCCTACAAAAGCCCCATTTAATCAAATTACGGACAGAATACCCTATTTTAGCCGTGACGGCAGAGCAGAATACAATTGTCACCACCCCCATTTCTCCAGTGGGTGTCTACGCGACTAAGGCTAGCTATGAGTAATGGGCAGTAGCCATTCCTCTTATACCACCTAGCAATATACTGCTATTTTATGTGCCCGATAGATGGCAATAAGCTCGCCACATATTACATGGTACCCAACTTAATTGGCCAAAAGTGGATGGTTAATTCACCTCTGCCTACCCCTCCGGGGATATAGGCGTGATTTTTGTATGTACACTAGTGGTTAATGTCGGTTGTTATATAGCCTATAGCCTTCCTCAATAAACGGATATATATATAATGATATAACTATCCAACACAAAAATATTTTTTTCACTTCTCATGCTCTGAAAGTGCTTATTTGTGCAGGATATAGGCTGCACAAAATCGAATTTTGTGCTCTAGAGCATTAACGTATCTACTCATAAATGTGTCTATATTAAGACAAAGAAAATGAGCCATGCAGCCAAACACAATAAGAAATTCAGAGATATAATTTGTTTTTTTATTATTTACTTAAATTTATTTGCCTCATGTGTTTTTTAAGACATAAAATATAATAAAAATTTAATTCAAGTTGGTATGGTGGGTTATTAATTTAATTTAAGAAAATTATTATTTCAAAATTTATTTAATACTTGGCTGTAAAGGTCTGCAGCCCAAGCCTAATATCAATGGGAAAAACAATTTCCTTCAGTATTCAAAACTGTACTAATTTTAGTTTGAATTTTAAGAAATGTTAAGATAAACTACTGTTTTATTTCCTCGCAATTGAAGTGAAAAGCAGAGTTTCTACCTCGTCCACAAAACCATTTTTATCCTCGACATTACTATCAGCCCTCGCCTTCGGCTCGGGCTGCTAAAAGTCTCGGACAAAAATGATTCGTTTTGTTTTGCACTTGATGGAAAATCTACTATTTTCAGTTTGAACCAATAGTTTCTGAGATTAGCGCGTTTAACCAACCAACCAAACAAACTGAACAACACTAACTCTTCAGCTTTAAAATATTATAGTATAGATTTTGCCCTACAGAATACAAGATAGCATATTATTTTAATGTTCTCCCTGAAGAAGTAAGTCATGTACGAACATTTCGCGATACCGAAATACAACGGACGGCGGACAGTCTCTGTTTTTCGGTAAGGGTGACATCACGTCGATTAAGAACATTTGCCGTGTGCATTTAAACCTTAGTCCACTTCTACTAGGGTTGTTTTTGAATTGCCATCACGCCACCATAGCCTACAACACATATAACAGTTATTGTTCTCACAAGGACACACGACCCAAGTACGGGGTACTTTTGTTACCGGATTAGTGAGAGGGCTATTAAATGATAAATATAGCGAAATTTTTGGGTGGAATCTAGTTTGTTTTAAGGATAAACGTATTTGCAGACTAGAAGCTTGTTAAATGTTGTTTCTGCTTTTCGGATTATCATTTCGTTTTGATAACCACAACTTTATGCCTTATGGTGACGGTATAGCAGAATACAATTGTCACAACCACCACTTCTCTCGCGGGTAGCGTACTATACGACTTAAGAGTTTTTTTTTAATAGAGGTAGGCAGCAGCGTTCGTTATGAAATATGTAGTAAATTATTGCTATTAGCGTTACCTTAGAATGGCAATAAGATTGCCTTACTACATGGGACCGAACATAATTGGCGAAACGTGGGTGTTAATTCACCTCTGCCTATCCCTGCTCTGGGCAGTATCATCATCGCCCTGCGCTTATCCCATCCTATTTGGGGTCGGAGCAGTATGTCCTCTTTTTCCATTCTTTTCTGTCACTCGTCATCTCCTCATTCACATCCATCACCTTCCTATCACACCTTACACAATCCATCCATCTTTTCAGTGGTCTTCCCCTACTTGGACATCCTTCCACATTCATGTCCATAACTTTCTTACTCCAATTCATGGCATCACGTCTCATAACATGTCCATACCATGCTCTGGGCAGTATGAAAAATGTCCAGAGTACCCACTAAAACCACCAGCCAGAGTACCCACTAAAAGCATTATGCCAGTTTTGGGCCCCTTTACCTAATACTGTGACAGTGGATGCAAACGCTTGGCGATTTTTTACGAACTAGTGTGACCGTGAACGCATTTTAATATCTTGTATTTTGTTACAGCTCAACTTCAACCCCATAACTTCTTTTCTCTTCACATTGGATTTCTTCATCATCGTGCTGAATGTGAGTATATTCGACATAATCTCTGATCCATTTGCTTCCGTTCAGTCTCTCTTCTATACATTCAATTATCACTAGCACACCACCGGTGTGATGTATGATATGAATCAAAAGGGAGCGGATGGCTTGATGACGTCTGACCGATATTAATAGAAGAGGAACATACTGCGCCGACCCCAGATAGACTGGGAACAGGGCAGGGAGAAGAAAGAGAAGGAAGGCCGTGCTGTGACGGCAGAGTAGAATACAAATTGTCACCACAATCGCGCCCGTTTGTATCGTACAAGCCAACTAACAAATTCTAATCATTATTATTGGTAATTTTTTAAGATAATAAAATGTTAGAAAAATGTGTATCAAGTAAATTTTATTGTGATCAGAAAAGTACGAGAAATTATAGTCCCGTATCAAGACTACCTATATATTTTCAAAAGTTTTATTTTTACTATTATTATTTATAGTAAAAATGTAATACAATTTGTTTCCTTCTATTTACACCACTTTCTCTAACATAGATTACGTTCACGCGAAATGTGGAACCAGTATAATGCAGATTAAGTGTCTATTACCAAGTCAGTGTAGTTTTATGGAGACAAAGGATACACTTCGCAAAATACGTTATTCCTAAATTGTGCATTTACGAGCATCTCGCAAAAACATAAGCAAAAATAAAGCTTGTTCAGGTTCGATGAACACCATTAAGTCGACAAAGTTGCCACACTTTGCTCGCTACCGTAATGGAAAGCACCTTATCCTCAAATGTATGGAACGCCAACGGCGGAAAATACTACTAAACATCTTACTTCGTAGCTTTTGTCACGTTAATTGTAAATTGTGGTGCGTTTTATATGAAATTACATTAGATTAGAAACTGCTTCCACGTTGGCTGAAAAGTATACAATTATTTCTTGGAACTCGGTTTTAAAATATCGTCAGAAACGTTTGTTTCTTAAAATTAAATAAAAAATACGCGGCCACCCGACCTTTCACGGATAATTTCGCTTGCCCGGCTCACGGCTAGAATATCAATGAGAGCTCCAACTTTAAACTTGTGTAGGTTCGTAATTACGCAGCCGACTGCCAACTGCTTAGCACAATTTAATCTTAGTACATTGTCAAATACTTACTAACACGCGCCACACACAATAGCGCTTACAGTTCCACATACCGCTGTCAGTTCGCACATAGCGCTTACACTTCACACATAACTCCGTCACTTCGCTGATAGCGCCGACTCATAGAAAACATATGGGACGTTGAAATCAGAATTCCGAATTTAAGGTCTGAGCATACGTAACGGGAAAACACCCCGGAGGGAACGGTTGTCGAACCGCTTAAGACAATCAAATGTACTGAAAATTGTCAAAGACTAACACGCGCCACACACACAGCACCGACAGCTTTTCGCCCGTAGCGCTTAAACGCATATATTAGTAAAATCTGATTCTACGAAGATTATCATTAGTAATTGGTATGTAATTGAACTAAATACGGTTAAAAATTGTTCTAGAAGTTTAAATTTTCCTGTGTTGCGACAATCCAAACTGATTGCAGCAGTGTCGTTGTACACGCCATTTCCTTTATGTCTTCGCTTCCGCAATCCTCTTTTATCCGCGGGAACATTATCATCCTAACCTAACGATGTGGTAACAGTTTTTGTATTGGGTATTTCCCTTTGAAGTTCAGTACCGAATATATTTAAGGAGCTCGACGACAAAGGAACCCGAATACTGAAATGCTACTTTAAATTTGAGTCCGGATTAACATTTGAGTATTGTTAAAATTGATGTTTATCGATACAAATTCTGACAGGTATTTTACACTAAACATATTTGTGGGCAAGCAAGCTTCCTGTAAGCTAAGCTATGTGGTTTTTCGGCCGGTAATCAGTACAATTATAGTAGGAGTATTAAAGTATTGCACATGCGTAATATTCTCTCGTAATATACCCTTTCAAAGATAGCGGTAGGTTCGGTAACAATATAGTTTTAGAGCTGTCTATCTGAGATTTAGGCGCCAATTCTTTTCCCGCTTTGAGTACATCACAGCGAACACATTGCATTTTACTAACGAGCGATGCATGCATAACGAATCGCATATTGCTTAGGCGTGCTTCAGCGGGGTTACTATTCAAGTCGAATGCGATTGTTTTAGACCAGCTTTCTATTTCACTCCTTGCCATCATGCCAAAAAAGGACAAGCATTTAATTTCGTCTTTCACAGTTAGCGTTACGGAAACATCTATACGCTTATCATGGGTAATCAATAATAGTTCTAATGGCTTGTGCATAGTTCCATTGTAATCTGTTAACGCCGCGCGTGTAGCTTCGCCCGTATGACACATTCCAACTAATCTGTGCGTATCACGCGATGGGAATATCGGCAGATAACGAACGAAGACGAATTATCTGCACGCACTTAAATATTACACTAACGCCTGATTACCAAAATGGGTGATAGCTGAAATTACCAAATTAACAATATTACGTCCACGGAAAACATTGTTTCAAATTATTTGATATTATCACCGGGCTGCCCTGTTCCTACATATCCTGTATGTCGGTCACACGTCATCAAGATATCGACTCCCTTTTGATTAATATTATGGTTGCTATCGATGAATGAAAATAGTGATAAAATTGGAAATGACAATTGATTACGTATAAAATAAATAATCATCAAAAGCAGCCTTCCTCCTTCGCTGGAGCAATCTGTAATAATATAGGTAGGCAAGATAATCGTCCACTTAGGTATCTAATCCAAAAAGTACCATCGTTACACCGTGGATTTAATAAAGTAACTCTGTATTACAACCAACTACAGATGGTTTTCCTTCTTTCAAACAATCCTAAAGTAAAAGAAAAAGAAACCGAGAGAGGGGAAACTGGTATTTACATTTCATAAAACAAAATACTGTTAACTCCGTCTACTTGGGTATTCATGGATTTTTTAATTTGAAATTTTGAGTGTGTTTGTTCACGAGCAAAATTTAATTAGCTATTAATTACAGATCGAGGGTCAAAGTAATTAATTGGATATTGTTAGACGAAATTAAATAATTTAAAAATTTTGTTAATTAATTTTAATAAGTAATTTAGTATTATGATTCCTACTACATCAGTTGTTGTTTGTTCAACTTCATCATCATCAAAGCCAGCCCTTTGATGTCCCCACTGCTGTGACACAGGCCTTTCCTATGGATAGAAGAACATAGGAAGAATGGGCCATAACCCATAAATTAAAATATTTATAATAAACGTACCGTACCGTCCCTGCACGTAAGTTAAGCCAAAATGACAGCAGTCTGCGCAGGTTTACTGGAAGGAAAAGTGTCGAAAATCAATTTTGAACCCGCAAAAATGGTTATCCCTACATTGCTATGGTTACCGACACACTTCGCACCTCATACAGAACCTCAATAATTAATATCTAAAAACGTTTTACTGCGCTGCGCATAGCTCAACTTATGTGCCGGGTATTGTACAAGTGGTTCAGAAAGTAGGTATGAAAATCAGAAAAATACAAAAATCGATTATCTAACTTAAAGGAAATGTAGGAAATGTACACATACAAAACCAACAACGTGTTCAGATAACTCGGGAGAGTATAAGTTTGGGGAGTACATTAACTATTTACAAGACTCGAGAGTAATCCCGCTCCTGAACACATCAGAGTCAGCACGTGTAATAAAATGTACCTAATGTAAACTTAGGCCTCGAGCGTTCCGTTCATTCTATTAAAAATTCCAAAAAAACATTGTAAGTTTACTTAGGAGCGCTCAGCCTGCAATTGCGTAAACTAAGCAATGTTCGCTTAGGACGGTCATTAGATGGATGACCAAAAATTTATTATCTCGAGTTCCTCCATGTGTCGGAAGGCACGCTTAGTCCCGCTTGCATCTACAGTCGTTAATACCCACCAACCCACACTAGGCCAGCGTTGCGGGTTAGGTACAGGCCATTTTCCTTATATTATAGGAAAATTTGGTGTAATGGCCCAATCTCCCTATATTCTTCCATCCATAGGGTAGGCCTGTGCCCCACCAGTGGGGACATTAATGGGCTGGTGATGGTGATGATGATGACGATTAAGCATAATAGGTAATATGATTTTCTGTATTGACAACATACACGCCTATAGAAAGTCAATATCTTCTAAAGTTTTCATAATGTTCTTTAATTATGAAATAAAACTGACGTCAATAAATCTTCAGTACCTACCTATCTTACTATTGGAAAAAGAAGTTCACAGAATCAATCATAATCGAAGCTGATTGCTGCGTTTGGATGACTGGTTCAATAGGTGACCGCCATTGTGATAAGCCGGGAAAATACTGACTTGACTGTAATCTGTAGTGCATCTATCGCAAACAAATGCGAACAGCACGCTTGGTGCACATTTAATAACGCGCGGATCGTATTGTAGCTGGAAAAATAACAGAAACCGACCAGTTTGAAGACACACACAGCTGAGGTCTGCCATCATTCTGGACTAGCCTAGCCACTCATATTGTTTGTGATTCAAGTGAATTGAAAGAGAAACAGGCCGTCAATCGTAGTTTCGGCCGGCGAAAAATATTATTATACTTGTTTCTTTTCCAGTGAAATAGGTAAGAGCATGCCTGAATCTTTGAGAATTAAATTCTCTTTTGAAGATAGGTATTTATGGCTACTTAGTATTTGTTAACAATTTACGAGAGTTTCCATTCTACGAATTGTAGTTGTCCAGTATAAAATATTGTAAGCTGGGATTTTGAATTGTACTGTTATTAAAATATATATTGAGGCTTCGGAATTAAGATCTCTTGACAGCAGAATATAATTTTCACCACCCCATAACTTTCTCGCGGATGGTGTATAAAGCAACTAATGGTTATAATATTATGAGATGTAGGTGTTAATTAATCTCTGCCTACCCCTTCGGGGATATAAAGGCATGATGAATATTAGTACTGCGACTTTTGTGCCCGATAAATGGCAATAGGCTCGCCACCTATTACATGGGACTTGACATATTTGGCGAAACGTGTGTGAGTTCACCTCTGCCTACCCCTTCGGGGATATAGGCGTGGTTTATGTATGTATGTATGTATGAATATTAGTTTTTCTCGAAAAGTTTAGTATTCTACTTTTGTCTCACATTAAGAACCTTTTATGTTCTTTATGTTTGAAAAAATGCAACATCACGAACTGGAAAAGAAAGAATTTTAATTTTTTTAATTAAATTTACTAAGGGCCTGTTTCACAATCGACAAGTACGTTCGAAGTAGCTTACTTTGCAGTTCAATTGACACATATTTCATATTACAACTGTCAAATGATCTGCGAAGTAAGCTACTTCGAACTTAAGTGTTGATTGTGAAACGGGCCCTAAACGTGTAGCTACTTGGTACCTACCTATTATAAATTTTTAAAAATCTCGCATGACTTATGTTGCTATGTAATCGTTATTTACTAATCTACTAATCTTGCTAATCTTGTTCTACTTAATTTCTGTTGTCGTCAGGTATAGTATTGATTTGTATGAGTATGTATGTATGTATGTATGTATGTATGTTATAATATTATCTCAAGGCACTTTTAGTGCCTTATTTTTGGATTTTCAATATATTAAATAGTGACGGTTTTGGTGTTCTTATTTCTGGGCCCCTGATTACGGCTACCGTACCACCACACCGTTACACACCCAACAATCGCTCAACGCATTGGTTAATTTATACATACATACATGCATAAATCACGCCTATATCCCCGAAGGGGTAGGCAGAGGTCAACTAGCACCCACGCTTCGCCAATTATGTAAGGTCCCATGTAATAGGTGGCGAGCCTATTGCCATTTATCGGGCACAAAAGTCGCAGTACTATTGCTAGGTGGTATAAGAGGAACGCTGCTGCCCATTTCTCATCGCTGAATTATCCTAAGTCGCCTTGTACGACACCCACGGGAGAGACTTGGGGTGGTGACAATTGTATTCTACTCTGCCTTCACCACACGGCTGTGGTTAATTTATCCTGTAGCGAAAATTGCTTACTTTATTCCCTAGCACCAGCTATTCCCTATCTATCCCCGCGGACAAGTTACTACGCTCCACTCCGTGCAAAATTTACTACGCTTATAGTATTATGAAAAACTCACAGTGGAAAAAGCATTTTCCCTAAATAAAAATTAAACAAAACTCCTGATTGACATTGCGTTTATTATTCATCAGTTACGCAACGGCTCGCGGAGCCTCGTATATTGCATTTATATGTATATTTACATTATATTGGTGCCCTAGGCTATTGTTTTTTGATCCGTGATGTTTGTTCGACACGTATACTGCCGAGAAGCAATTTAAAATGTTAAACCATTCAACCGTTTTGGATACGGAACGCAAATGACACGAGTTAAATTTAAATTTATTTCGTCATTTTCAACTTAATATCACCAGAGGAGCTCGTTGCCATAGCGCGCTCGGCCTGCGATTGCGTAAAATAAGCAATGTTTGCTAAGGCCGGTCATTAGATGGGGGACCAACAGTTTTATTATCTCGGTTTCCTTCGTGCTTTAAAAGGCACGTTAAGCTGTTGGTCCCTCCCGGCTATCTGCAGTCATTAATACCCACCAACTAGCACTGGCCCAGCGTGGTGAGTTATGGCCGATTCTCTCTATATTCTTTCATCCATAGGGAAGGCCAGTGCCCCAGCAGTGGGGACATTTAAAGGTTAGTGATAATAGTGAGGGGCGATTCCCGCCTCAAGATCATAATTTTTCGAAATTCTTTTTCTAACCACCAAAATTATCTATTATTTATTATCATCTATTATCATTTGCATCTGTGATTCACTTAATTATTGTAATAAGAGCTTCTTTAAAAAGCTACAAAGTAGAAAAACTAGGTCTTAAATCAATTAATATTTTTCTTTGCCGAGTGACCCAGTTGGATACGGAAACGGTTTAAGGCACCGTTGCTATCCCATTAGTGACTATATCCCGCCCTAGTGCTCGAGTAGGTACTTAATACTTCTTTGGTGGATACTTAAACACCTCCACAATCTATGCAATATATAATAAGGATACATATAATCACGTCTATGCAGGCAAAGGTGAATTAACACCCACTTTTAGACATTTAAGTTTAATAAGAATAATAATAAAATCATTTATTCTCCATTACAATGCATACTTGATGCACAACTTATAATAAATCTTTAAAAGATTGCTTAGTTATATAACAGTTAGGTAACATGTAATAGCTGGCGAGCTTTTTGCCATCTATCGGGCTAGCGGAACAAGTCGAAACTATTCTCTACATAATAAGTCCATGATACTCTATTCTTGCCAGGTCTATGGTCTAGCTAGATCTAGATTTTTGATATTAAGTACTCATTAAAGTTAATTGGCGTCTCGGAGTGCGGCAGATAGTCGCCTAATTAATTGTATGACACCCACGGGAGAGATTGGGGTTGTGACAGCTGTACTCTGCTGTGCCGTCACTACACGTCTTCTATTCTCCCTGCCCTGTTCCCATTGATCCCATTGATCTGGGGTCGGCGCAGTATGTTTCCTCTTCCATTTATATCGGTCAAACATCATCAAGCCATTCACTCCCTTTTGATTCATAGCATGCATTATTAGCACGGCGGTTATGCATTATAAGGCAGATTAAATGTAAAAACGTAAATATTTTTACAATTTTGATTTTGAGTGCCTGTAGGTACAATGCTTTTCACGAGCCCATCCCTAATAAATATATAGCGGCAACAACAATTCGGCTTGATAATTTGAACGGCAAAACAATAATTTTTAGGACAACCCTCGTAATCCCAAAACGATTTGACTGTTTTCAGACCCCGTATTAGGTAAGCCGATTTCAGTTGCATTCGTCCACCTGTCTCTCTCACTCGTTGAGAATAGTAGCAAAGTGTGAGAGTGACGGGTAGACCAAATCAACTGAAATCGGCTTACATAATACGGAGGCTGTTCTCATTAAAATTCTCACCTGGTAAACTTCTATCACGGAAGTAGATTAGGTAAATTAGGTTGTTAAGATTACTGTCCAATAATTCATAAGCGTATTATAGGCTGCGGATGTTGACTTTAGTTAGTGTTCAATAAAATTTGTCAGCTTTTATGTGGAGGTATTGGAGACGACACATTCTTGCTGGCTTACCTTAATTTTTGTTAATTTGTAGTTTTGTTTTATCGGCGTATGTGTCAATAAAATGTTTTTAAGATGCTGCAGGTTGAAGGTACAATTACCTTGCAACCAATTCGGGTCTCTCGCGGTTGTCTTTTAACGCGACTAAGGGTTCTTAGTATAATACATTTGGGCACTGGCTTTTTAGGGTACACAAGCAATACTGTGCATAACATGCTCGCTAAATGGCAATAGGCTCTAACTATACACTGCTCAAGGTTTTGGATCAGTTTTTTACAGCCGACAACCACCAATTCTCTTTATTTAATGATGTATGTTTTGTGAAAACCGACGACTTTTCCTGCCGTGCTTAATTTTATCCCCAAAGGTACCCGAAGGAAGGTAAGGTGGTGAAAGCGTTTCAACACCTACTTCGCCAATCATGTGGGTCCCAAGCAATAAATAGGTGGCTATTGCCATCTATTGGGTACGTAAATAGCGGTACCTAATTATTGCTAGGAGGTATAAGAGGAACGCTGCTGCCCATTACCAATCGCTGTCTAACTGCCGCACTCAGAGACGTCAATTAACTTTAAGAAGGGCAAGAATAGCGACTAGTTTTGAATTGTCATTTTTTGATGTTAAGTACTCATTAACGTTATTTGACGTCTCTGAGTGCGGCAGTTAACCCTTAGTCGCCTTGAAGCGTAAATAAGAAGAGATATTCTTTCCTAAAATACCCGTGTCAAATGTGACGGCCAACACTTACCAGCCTCTCTAGACACGGAGGCCAATCTATTCCAACGAATAGAATACAAAAGCATGAAACTGACGTAAATAGGTACCTATAACAGAGAAAACAGCATGACAACAGTCGTGTCAAATGTAAAACATACATACATACATAATTCACGCCTATATCCCCGAAGGGGTAGGCAGAGGTGAACTAGCAGCCACGCTTCGCCAATTATGCTAGGTCCCATGTAATAGGTGGCGAGCCTATTGCCTATTATCGGGCACAAAAGTCGCAGTACTTTGCTAGGTGGTAGGTATAAGAGGAACGCTGCTGCCCATTCCTCATCACTGATTTATCCTTAGCCGCCTTGTACGACACCCACGGGAGAGATTTGGGGTGGTGACAATTGTATTCTACTCTGCCGTCACCACGCGGCACAGTTAAATGTAAAAGATTTGTAAATTATTGACATTTCCTTGATAGAAACGCTGTACCTGTCACTTGCCACTTGGAAAGCCCCTCAGATTGATGATAGTATCATCGTCACCAGTCTTTTAAAACGTTCCCACTGTTGGGGCACAGGCCTTGCCTATGAATGGAAGAATATAGGGAGGATGGGCCTAACCCACCACGCTGGCCCAGTGCGGGCTGGTGGGTTTTAGATGGCTTGTAATACACGGACGATGCAAACTTGTAACACAAAAGCCACGCGTGCCACGTGACGACAAAATGCTGACTTGTAGTGCTTGAACTAGACTAGATCAATTGAGTCAAAAATCACCCGAGCGGTGCGGTATTAACCTACCCCTGTAGTCATAGCACGGGACGTGGACAAAGTGTCTTGACTTCTCCACGACTTGACCGTGTTTTGTTTTGGGATTTAGTGGGAGTTAGAGCGAGAGGAAAATATTACTTTTCTCCGAGGAGATTTTGTCCATGTCCCGTGCTAGGCCTACTGTTGAGCATTTAGCCTCAGCTAGTTATTTGTTTGTGCGAACGCCGAGATCTGACTATATAGGAATCGAAATGTAAAACGAGTGGCCGTTTTTGGTACGGGATTTTCAATTGCTCCGGTACTTACACGTACAATTTTACAATTGCTCAGGATACATACATAAATCACGCCTATATCCCTGAAGGGGTAGGCATAGGTATAACAACACACCCACATTTCACGAACCATTTTCATATTGAAATAAACGGGCACCTAAATTGCAGTATGTGGTAGGTGGTGCCGCCGCGTGGTGACGGCAGAGTAGAATACAATTGTCACCACCCCAAATCTTTCCCGTGGGTGTCGTACAAGGCGACTAAGGATAAATCTGAATACGATTAGAAATGGGCAGCAGTGTTCCTCTTATACCTAGGCTAGCAATGTACTGCGACTTTTGTGCCCGATAAATGGCAATAGGCTCGCCACCTATTACATGGGACTTGACATATTTGGCGAAACGTGGGTGCTAGTTCACCTCTGCCTACCCCTTCGGGGATATAGGCGTGATTTATGTATGTATGTATGTATGGTAGGTGGTACAATAGGAACGCTGCTGTCCGTTCCTTCCTCATCACTGTTATAACAGTCGCTTTGTACTGCACCCGCGGAAGAGATTTGGGGTGGTCACAAAAATAATAATTGTAAACTTATTGGATGGCTTGATGACGTCTGACCGATATGAATGGAAGAGGAAAGATACTGCGTCGACCCAGATAGACTGGGAACAGGGCAGGGAGAAGAAGATAGAGATCAGATAGAGTAAACATTTAAAAATTTTGTCTTGTCCACAGATATACGCAATGGTTTGCGTTATTTCCCAGTTCCAAGAATATCTAGAGGGCCGTGGAACAGCAGCCTTCGACTATTCTGACCGGGTAAGTGCTTCTCGACGATAATTTATATCTCCATTGTTCATGTTGATCAAGAGTGTAAGATATTAATTATTATTGTGGTGGTTTGTAAGAAATTGTTAATACAGACACCATGGCATCCTCAAGTGCTTTCGTGTAGAGCACATAAAGACCCAGTTGAGAGTAATAATAACAATAATTAATATTTTTTATTAACAAAAAATTAGGGTTAGAACAGTTAACGATGGTTAAAAATATGAATATAATTAGGTAAAACTATGACAATATGCCTGAGCTAGAAAGATCCTGTGTTTCAGGCGGTAAAAGATCGTATAATAATTAAAAAATAATCGTTCACAACTAAAATATAAGTGTATAATTATAAAGATACGTTTAAAAAACAAAAAAGAGTGTCTACTATAACAGGACATAACATAATATCTCTGGTGGAAAAGCCTCACTACAGATTTCCGCTGATTGATATTAAAATCCAGAATACTAAATGCCTTATATTTCGAATACAACTAATAACGACATGACGCGATGCCAAGGCCAAGTGATTTTCGTTCCTATCCCCTTCATTTTAGACATCCTCAATTTATTCCGGACACAGAAATTAACATCAACAGATACCGTTTTTGGAATGCAAAATGATTATTAATGTGACTTTATCATGACTGCTTTATGAACTTCATTAAAATTTACATTAAAATAAAATGTTTCGTCGTTCGGGTTGACTCTGACAACACGAGCGACACCAAATTGAATTAGCGTTAATGCTTTTCAATGAATCACGCAATATAATCGATACTTGAAAAAAAATCTTTTCGCAAAAATCGCCGACCCTCTCTTCCGATAGGATTAATTAAGCAAATATTCTTCATTGATTCGGTTCAAATCCTGATTTAATATCATTTTGGATATTTACAGGATTGATAAAATTCAGCGGAATTTTCACAATTTTCATTTGGGAATAATTTGTTCGCCTTACTGTGCCAAATACTAACGGTGATCCGTAAGACAATCTTTTAGCAGACTACCCTCTTCACGCATTACTTTAAGCCATTTTCAGACAGTTCAAGTAGTCCTAAGCTCTAAGCTCTCTTATGTTAAAAATTGTAAATTATCAACACAATTTCAATTGAGGATTAAAACGTAATTCTTTTGTAATTTATGCTTACCTACCGCGTTTGTTTATTAACCCTTTTCCCAACTAAATCAGTTCGCTTTTTTAATCACGGTCTGCCAAAAATTATTAAGTAACTCTATTAACATATTCAAGACCACTTATTACAAAACACACGCGTAGACATTATAAAATACGTCTGCGGCTTTACTTCGAGATGCCAGTGGGATAATTTAAATTAACGACCAATTTGGAATCCTGATTGAAATACGTGGAGCGTTTAAACTTGAAGTGAATTTTGATTAAAGACATATTGCTGTTTTGGCCAATATATTATTATTAATGTTTTGTTATCGCTGTTCAAGTGATGTATATTTTAAGAATATAGCTTTGCTTTAACTTCAACATTACTATCAAAGCAGAGAAAGTAACACAGAAGAAAGTTTCAAATTTGGCATATTATTATGAAAATTTATCACAGCACGAAAACAGTAGACATTGTATTCTGTAACGATCAATATACCGATTGATGACAAAAATGGTCTTTGTTGTGGTCATTGTTCTAATCAAATCAAATTTGACGTAAAAACATAATTAATTTAACATTACAATGAATGCCATGCCACTATTATAAGAGTAGATTTCATTAGTAGAGTATTCAGTAGAGTAGATTTATTTCGGCCGTGTGGTGACGGCAGAGTAGAATACAATTGTCACCACCCCAAATCTCTCCCGTGGGTGTCGTACAAGGCGACTAAGGATAAATCAGTGATGAGGAATGGGCAGCAGCGTTCCTCTTATACCTACCACCTAGCAAAGAACTGCGACTTTTGTGCCCGATAAATGGCAATAGGCTCGCCACCTATTACATGGGACCTAGCATAATTGGCGAAGCGTGGGCGCTAGTTCACCTCTTCCTACCCCTTCGGGGATATAGGCGTGAATTATGTATGTAGATTTATTTCATCATCAAAAAGTTCGCAAAATTATCTTCTTCATCTTGATGCGGGAAGACTATAATTTTTCGCACTTTTTCTAACTACAAATTCCTTGGTGATAACTTTTCTAACATTTATATAATGTTCAAATAAAAATCTAAAGCAATAAGTAGATTTCATATTAAAGACTTGCAGAATTTATGATAAACATGAATTTCATTGATTTGAAAATTCTCATAAAATAGATCTTGTTTAAAATGAACTTTCACGTTTTCAAAGATCCTAATTCAAAATAACTCCGCCAACAGATGGAAATTATAAAACTAAGTAACTGCAATACACAGACCCCATTAATGGCGAACTTATTTCAAACTGAACATTTCAAACCTTTGAGCGTTAACTTTAATTATCAGCAAGCCGCAGTGGGCGGTGAGCTAAAAATCGAGACGGGGATAAGCCCAATGAAAGGAAAAAGGATTCAAACAATTTAACTTCAAAGTGGTTAACCTGTGAATGTGATTTCGAAAAGTCTTGTTACTATTGCAAGAAAATATTTTTATTGTGTCTTGTTTTTAGATTCTTACATGCACGTGCACAGACAGAAGTGAATTAACACCCACGTTTCGTCGATTTTCTATCCGGCACAAATTGCAGAATAAGTTATAACAGGCAGTGTTCCTGTTATAACCTATTCCGCAATTTGAAAATTCATACCTACTCCTCATCACTGTTTTAACCATTAGTCGCCATACGACACCGGAGGGGAAGATTTGGGGCGGTGATAATTATATTCTGCTATGCCGTCACCACACTACTCTTCACATTCTTATATCTAAATATGAATGATTTTAAGGAAATATCGGTAGTTTATTGTTGATAGGAGATTACTCTTAGAGGATAAACAGGTTTGGTGTTTGTATGATAGAATATTGAGAAAGGTAGAAAGAAAAATAAAATATGTCTGATACCACTTGAAATTGTGAAGTAAGTGAGAAGAAGCCGTAGTTGCAAAAAAATTGAAAACACTCAAAAGTTACTAAGTTGATCTTTCACAAGAACGATCGCGAACAGGTAAAATCAGTGATAAGGCAAATTTAACTTTAGTTGCTATCGCTTAGAAGTTACAATTCCGTCACAGAGAACCTGCGGAAGAAGTAACTTGGGACACACTTCTTGTTCGAGATAGTACCGGGGAATTTAGAATCTATGCGATTTCCTAAACTTTTAACATGAATACTATCTTGTACGGTTATTCTATAGAAAATTGAAATATGGGAAAGCCACAAGTTAGTTTTCATTCATCAGAGCTACTACTTATGGTTGAAGAGATTGAGATTTCAGTCCTTGATTTATTTTAACGACGTATCTAATCTTTCTATTGAGAACGTATGTCTGTGCCTGCCTTTCCATTCGATTCTGTCAGAAATGTAATCTGATTAGGAATTTAATATTACATACTTCCCAAACCTTTCATAATATATAAGATAATTGAACGTAATAAAATGATTAAATTGAACATTAAACAGAAACATTATTCCGAGAAAAAAAGCATCATTTGATCATGTTATCTAGTTATAATCTTGCATGACTTATCAAATGGAACAAAAATGTGGCGCTACGCAAATTTTATTGCATTCCGAATTATGTAGATGTTTAAATAGTCTTGAAAATATTTGAGATTATTTTTTGGTTCATATTGGATAAGACTGAAATTTTGTCAGGCCTGTCCACGGATCTGATTTCGTTCTCGCTTTTGCTAAATTCAGGTCGCATTTAGGGAGAAAAGTTATGTCAGCAAAATCTGCTTTCGAAATAAATAGCATGAGATTGCCATTTTATTAAGGTGCTAGAGTAGCGGGGTGGAACTAGCGAATTACTTTTATCATTAGCTGTTTTCTATGAAATTTTGAAATATATTGAACTACGATTATTTAAGAACTTAAAGGGGATTTTGCCAATAAGCAGCTGGTTACAAACTTTAGTTTCCAAATGAGTATCACAATTCCCATTTCGTGCATATTGTGCACCCATTAAATACAGCTACGAAATTTTAAAGTTCCATTAGAAATCCTGAGCACAATTGTATTTGTGAGTGAGTTTTTGGTGCAGGTCTCGTTTTAACAAAGGATTCTACAAATTCCTTGAACCCATTCTGCAAATATTCAAGCTTTTTTCAAATGGAATCCTCTCTATGGGTTTTTTTTTGACAGCCATCTTTAACGGACATTTATCGTTCTTATTTTTAGTTTAGTTACTAGACTAGCAAATTCTTTGTGGGATCCTTTGCTCTAGGGGCTGTATTTCGCCAATTATATGGATACGGTTAAAATAATATAACAATACGCCCCTCATCAATTATTTTATATTTTTTTCATATCACCTACCATTGATAGGTACTTATTTAGAACATTGAATGATGCTTTTGCAGTTATTATGTTATCGTGTCTTTTGTTACAGCTTGCCACAGTGCAGTACACAGCGACTGGACAGCAGACCAACACTGCGAGCTCAGCGTTGAGCGGCCGTCGGCGCTCCGCCGGTAAACCCATGCCGAGCCGCCACGATCCCGAGGAGTTCTCCGAAGTGCCAAAACCAATCAGTAATTATATCTTTTTAATCATATTGTACCTTTATCAGTCGTATTTTTGCGACAAATATTTGGACGCTGTCGTATTTTCACGACTAAAACTATGTAGCACTCTTCATTTATTCATTGGTAACAATTTTTAATGATTAGTAGTTTCAAACTACTAAAGGTTGTATTATTTTTTTGTATAAAACAATAAATAACCACCATTTTCCCAAATTCTATTATATTACTGCATTCTTCAATTGGAAGCCAGCTTGGATCGCACTAAAAAAATAATAAAAAAATATGTTTTTTCATATAAGGAATCATTACATACACTCATTAATCGTCAAATAAATGCGTTGAACATCATAAACGTGTGTGTCAAAGTCAAAAGGCTTCCAATATTCAACGCAACTAATCGAGATACAAGCAATAATGACATAATCGAATTGCTCACATTTCGCTCCAATGCTATTCCCCTCAATCGAGTTGGGTTAGTAAAGATGACATACTTCTCCACATTTACTATAGTTGCAGTATCGTAGGCGTTAACCTCATTACTACCGGCCTGTCTCTCCTCAAAGAGTCACAATGTATTAGGGAAAGTGTCGATCATGTCCTAGAGCAAGCATAGCTGTATTTTAACTAATAGACGGTGCTAGTAAATTAATTCCATGTTATGTCGTATTATTATATGACACATCGTGTAATTAATATTATGATATAGTTGCCATTTAGCCATAATAAAAGCGAAATCTCTATACGACTTGCTGAAAGGTCGTATAGTATAAGAGTGCTATATATCAATATATATCTAATACCGCATACTATATGCGTAAAAAAAATACATACTTATAATAAATGTACATACATAAATCACGCCTATATATAGGTGAATAATTCCCACATTTCGCCAATTTTGTTAGGTCTCGTGTAATAGGTGGCGAAGCCTATTGATATTTATCGGGGACGAAAAACGCAGTACATTGCTAGGTGGTGTAAGAGGAACGCTGCTGCCCACTCCACATCACTGTTTTAACCCTTAGTCGCCATAAAGGACACCCGCGGGAGAGTTTTTTGGTGGTGACAATAGTATTCTGCTCTGCCGTCACCACACGGTCATCATACAATAATATGTCTAATAACGGACTTGTAAATTTTGACCTTAAGGGCATGTTTCACAATCGACAAGTAAGTTCTAAGTAGCTTACTTCGCAGATCATTTGACAGTTGCAATATGAAATATAGGTCAATTGAACTGCAAAGTAAGCTACTTCGAACTTACTTGTCGATTGTGAAACAGGCCCTTAGTCACATATTGTCGCTAAGACCTACCGGTATTTCATCGGTGGATCCGGGTTGCTAACTAGTATTGTCATGTCAAATAGACTACGAGATGGGCGTACCAGGAAAGCATAAAGTTATAGGAGGCCGTTTGATGTCAAGATGACGTGAACGAAAATTGGAACGAAAACTTCGTATTACACACAGCCCCTATCCCCGTTGTTTGTGTTAAAAGTTGCATGTAATTTGCGATGTAATTTCAGAAGTCTTAGGGAACACGGAAAACATTAGGGAAAAATACCCGGCGAGGAAGCGGCGATGAAAATAGGACTTAATAGTATCCTCTTTTAGTGAGAGCGTTACGCTCCGCTTAAAACCGAGGTCAATTGGATCAAATGTATTTTTGTACGTAATACAATTTGCAACACAAAATTCTACATGCGTATACTCATCAACAATGTCTAAGATATTTTATGTCCACCTACTTATGTATTACCTTATGTATACCTACCTACTACTACCTACCATAAAGATTTTCGTGGTTAGAACATTTATATAATTTTCTAACATACATAACATTTATATAATGTTAAAATTAAAATCGAATAGTACTACCTACCATGTTCTATCAGTCTCCATTCATATAAATACTGACAAAATTTTTGCAGTGTTTCATTGACTCACTTAATTTTCGCCATCCGTCATAACATTGAACAAATTGCATAGAAATCGACAGTATTTTTAAAATGTTCGACGATAGAACATAAAGGAAAGTCAATACAAATATCCTTAGATAAAGTTGATGAGTGTACATAAATCAACACCCCGCACTTTCCCTGTCTAACCGATAGACAGAAGTGTTAAAAACACAGCTCTCATTTGCCATTCATCGGGAACCTTAAACGCGAAAATTTGCTAGATGGTGCACCAAAAATTCACGAAAGCAGTTATCCGATATGCGGTAAAAACTTTCGACACGCGTCACACCATCTTAATGGAATATGGAAATACGATCATCGCGCTCGACGCTCGTTTTTTTAGTTTTACTGCTAGAAGAGTGACTGTCTTGAAATTCGTTTTGAGAATTTTATCCAAAAAATGAGAAGCGATTTCAGGAACTGGATTCTATGACACCTATTTTCTAACTTATGCTACTATGGTGTAACCAAAAAATAATTTTCCAAATTTTTAATTGAAGATTGGAAACTCTTTAAAACTAGCCTTTTCTTTGGCGGTGGTCATTAAAGATAACCCACGAGAGCGATTTAATTTAGGCTTAGAGGCAGCGATTTAATTTAGGCTTAGAGGCAGTTTCTATTCCATTATTAAATCGTCATTATTAAATTAACAATTGAATCCAATTAGGTAAACACGTAAGCTTGTAGCTTGCTTGTATGTATACAGTACTAGGGTACCCACAAGAAATCGAACTAAGAATAAAGTTTGTCTACGGTAACAAAGTGTACACAGCAATCACACGAAGGGCAATAACGCTAGTTGCGTGTGCGGCGAGTAAGGGGCTGTTCACATTGGTCAATGCCAAAGTCAAAATTCAGAAGAAGAAGAAGAAAGAGATTCAGTTGAAGAAGAAGATGCCCAGACTATCCTATCGATATTAACGTAGAAAAGTGGGCGCCCAATACACACTACAAAGAGAGATTAAAGAAATTTTTTATCCAGTGTAGAATCGTTCTTATGCGAACTCGGCAAACGGTGGATAGTCAAATTTCTTCGTCAAGGGCACAGAGGCGCGTTAACTAAGTAAACTAATAGATAACGTAATGCCTTGAGCCTTGCAATGACTATGAAAAAGGCGTGTACCTATACTACAACTACAACAGATAGATCTATACGAGTAGTCAAGTCTAGGAGTCTAGTCGGAGGAGCTCGCTAGCGCTGTGGGATAGCGCGCTTGGCCTGCGATTGCGTAAACTAAGCAAGTTCGCTAAGGCCGGTTATTGGATGGGTGACCAAAAATTCATTATCTCGAATTCCTCCGTGCTTCGGAAGGCACGTAAAGCCGATGGTCCCGGCTGCATCTGCAGTCGTTAATACCCACCAACCCGCACTGGGCCAGCGCATTTGGGATTTTTTTTTGAGGTTATGGCCCAATCTCCCTATATTCTTCCATCCATAGGGAAGGCCCGTGCCCCTGCAGTGGGGACATTAAAGGGCTGGTGATGATGATGATGATGAGTCAAGTCTAGTGTTGTTTTAGGAACCTAAGTCTTGTATTACAATCGAATGGGTCTTTCTTTGGGTTTGTTTAAGATAGAATAAAATTGCTCAAACGTCGACACTCTCCGATTGAATCTGGATGTTGATGTTGATTGATCTGTATGTGTACACAAGTGTGAGTACTTATACATAGAAGAACCAAGAACCCGTGTGTGCGTGGTAATGGCTCACATTAACCCGCGGTTAATGTGAGCCATTACCACAGAACCTATAAATCACGTGACGCGGAATTTTGAGTCGTATTATCAACACGAAACTACCAAACACTATGTTAGCGCCATTATCATTTTACGTATACATAGTTGATGATGATGATGAACTCCGACCGATTTCGATCATGGCGACGTGTATATAAGACACATCTGGCGTCTCCAATTGATTTATCACAATAATTAATACAAATGTGGTTGTGTCGTGTGGTGACGGGAGAGCACACTACATTCTCGCCACCCCAAATATCTCCCGCGAGTGTCGCACAAGGCGACTATGGGTTACAACAGTGATGAGGAATAGGCAGCAGCGTTTCTATTGTACCACATTACAATATTGGTACTTTGATTTAAGTGTTACATAGGACTGAAAACAGTTGGCCACACGTGGGTGTTAATAATACACCTCTGCCTATCCCTTCGTTGATCTACAGGCGTGATTTATGAAAATTTTACAAAAATATTCACTAAGTTATATTTGTCAAACAGACAAAAGTCATCAACGGGAAAAATATTCGAAAAGGACCTCCATGATTAAGGCGTCAAGGGAACCAGTTTAATGTTAATAATTTCGCATTTTTTTCGTTTAATGCTCCTTGGGTTGACAATACTTTTAGGGGAGACGACGGTGTGATCAACTTTTTCATTAGAAACTTCAATTCCTGGGGGTTTCATCAAATCGGAAAATATAAAGTTTATGTTCAGACCATAAAAGAAGATAAATTTCACTTTATATGGAATGAAATTTATGTGCCACCTTGTCTTATATAAAAGGTTTCTTGCTCCAGTGATAAATTCAACATGTACAACAGAATTTAAATTGAATTGTTTTAGCGGTTCATTAAGACGGCGACACTCTCTTCTTTAGTGATTCATCTATACTCATATTACAAAGCTGAAGAGTCTGTTTGTTTGTTTGTGTGGTTATGAACTGGCTTAAATTGAAAAAATATGTTTGTGTTGGATAGTCCATTTATCGAGGAAGGCTAATCTGATATCGATATCGATAGTTCTATTTTTATTATAGCATCACTGTATCTTTAAAATTCTCAAAACCATTTATTTTATATTATAAAACCATTTATTTTATACTAAAATTTATCTTATTGCTATTTGCTATTATAAAAGGGATACTGGGTTTTCTCCTTACCTGTAAATCATCTCTCCGAAAGATAAGAACGAATTCTATAAACAAGGTTTCTTAATGATGGCACAATTCAAAGGTATGACTGCTCCGCAAGATAACATTCAAAGACCATTAGATACCTTTGACGGCTTAACACAAAATATGACTTGTATTAAAACCAAAATTGAAAAGGGCCTCATTATATCCACAGAATATATTGTTTTATGCTGTAAACAACACACCCAAAATAACGTTTTGGTTTAATTAAAGCAAACGTTAAACAATTTGCCTCTAAATTACTAAAAGCGCAAAAAATGGTACCATAGATAGCATGGCAGGGCGTCAATGCTTTATCGATCAGATTACTTTACAGCTTGTACACAAAACTGTGAAATGGCGCGGTGCGAATTAGCAACGCAGAAAGCTGAAACGTTAAATGGTGCGATGCGATTTGGTGCGGCAAGGCGGGAAACAAAGAAAAATGAAATTGTGAAGGAGGACGCGATGCGAATCAATTCGCAAGTACTTGCGATGCGCCGTTGGAGCTCGCAGATTTATACGATGCGACATCGCGCCGTTTTGTGTACAAGTCCTTACATCAAATGATTCACGTCTTATGTTTTCCATGCTAGTAGAATATAAGGTCATAAAAGGTAGATTACCCGGTGTATACCAATAAGTAGTCACCGATAATTATTGGAAGTTGTTTATTAATAAAGCTATTTTTCTTACAGCTTCGGTGCTGTCTAAACCGAGCAGGTCCGGAGTGAAGAAGCACGTTCAGTTCCCGGATGAACAGAGCTGCATTGAGGAAGCCACGGAGGCCCCGCCGGAGATGGATATTGAGGCCAAACCGGGTCAGTATATTAGTGCTACATTTTGCTTTTTACGATATAGCTTTGGTGACGTCACAGAAATCTATAAATAAATTAAAGCTGCGTGTGTAGTCACTTGAAAATTTGTGTATATTCTTATGATGAGATAAAAAACTGAAACGGTTTTAATAACAAAAATATGTAGATACACCTGAAAAGGTAAAATTTTGTTGTTCTGTCTATGTAGAAAGCAAATGTATCTGCTAATTTGTACCTAAATTTATGTCTACAATAAATTCATTTCTTTAATATTCATCTTTATCTACGAAATGCGTTTAAAAATAAGAAATATTCATTTTAAAATACGTCATCAACTTTAGAAAATCAATATGATTAGCGACTTTGAGAAAAAGGTATTACATATTTTATCTTGTTATTATGGCTGGAGTATATAAAATATAATTATCGTAATACCTATGCCTAGCTATGAAATGTATTAATATTATGTTATAGCGACGTCTGTGACGGGGTTTAGCAGTGATATTGGGCATGGTTTCTTTTCCGCTACAATTTGAAAAATATAGGTGGTTAACAAAAATGTTTATGGGTTTATGTTTATGAGTATGACAGCTATCATATAAATCATCCAATAAAGTTTGATGACAAGTGTTAAAAAGATGATAGGTGCAATAAATATTTATTTCAGATTTTTATTTATTATTGTAGTAAATTTTTTATAACAGTCCCCAGAAGAGTCAAAATATCCTGGGTCAACGGGTCCTTTCCTGGAGCGTAGGTACACCTGTCGCAAAAATACCTACATTTTGACCATTATCAACAGGATTCATTCACGTTTTCCTCCCTCTCTCACAGTTCAATCAAAGTTCGGGTGAAGCATACCGTTCGCTTACTCTACTGTGTATAAAATTTTGAGAGCATAATATTGTTGTCACTCCATCGATTTTCACTGAATTCCATTTTACCGTGATGCTGATATCATAGAGAAAGGGGCCCGAGGCTATGTGGCTTCGTTGCAAGTACAAGGGGCTTCCTAACGTCATGTATAGCAAAGAGCAAGGTCAGGCTACCACTATTTGTAAAAATTTTCAATCGACTTTGTCCTTTACATCAGATATGTTATGGATGCTATTTGTTTGTCTCCATTTACACAATACATGTACATTTATTTCCACTTTTTTGTTTTTGGTCTATAAAAAGAAAAACTTCTACACATTTTTAAGATTTCAGACAAGGAAAGTGCTGTTATGAGTATTCCAGAAATAAACATAATAATGTTTTGTGTCTTATAATAGGGATGATGACACTAACTCTCGAATTACTGTTAAAATGATTTATATTAATAATTTTGGATAAGGAGAGTCGTTAATAGTCACTTGTTATCAGATTAAAGTTGTGATTGATATATATTTTATAAAAATAAAAGTACAAAACTTAGCAATCCGCCATATTTGCTAAAACGCCGCGTGACGTCATTATTTAAATATCTCCATTTTGACGTTTAATTTACCAATCAACTTCATACATACATACATACATAAATCACGCCTATATCCCCGAAGGGGTAGGCAGAGGTGAACTAGCACCCACGTTTCGCCAATTATGTTAGGTCCCATGTAATAGATGGCCATTTATCGGGCACAAAAGTCGCAGTATATTGCTATTGCTAGGTGGTATAAGAGGAACGCTGCCGCCCATTCCTCATAATTGATTTATCATAAGTCGCCTTGTACGACACCCACGGGAGAGATTTGGGGTGGTGACAATTGTATTCTACTTTGCCGTCACCACACGGCTATCAAATTCATATCAGATCAAATTCACGAGTTTAATAATTTAAAGAAACTGTCCTTTTTACGGAATAGTGACGTCACACAGACGCCATTTCAATTTTGGAGTTTTGGTGGAAATTTTAATTTTAAAATCGAAAGTTTTTACAAAAAGTAATTTATTTTGGGTAAAGTAGACACGTAAGAAAAACATGGAGTCGTTTTTCAAAATTAGTCATCATGCCTTTAGTCGTATCTCTACCGTTCTATGATGTCAGTAGGGCAGTATTCAAAAATGTCCTCATAATAACTCGATATTCAAAAAATAGCTTGTGCCTATTCTATTCTCAATGGGTACGCACTCAGAATATGCATTGCACAGTACACAGTGTTACTAGTAGGTAGGTACTTATAAAATGGATGCATTTTCCATCATATTGGCTTTACGACACCTGTAACTGAACTATATGAAGACGGAATACGACTTTTTAATAAAAATATTAGATAATGCTCTGAGCTGGCTTTGTTACGTATTATTACTGCTCATTTTAAAAAGAATGAATGAGCCATGGCTTATCCTTCAATTTTATTGGGCATTACAGCATTACTCTCATAAGCTTTAATTTCTTCTCCCTACAATTCTAATTTTACCGATTGTCAACCTTGTATTGTAGCCCCTCATATACATTTCTTCTTTGCCTCGTATTAATCTTCTTCCGCATAATTATATTAGCAAAAGAGGCAATTTCACTCAATGATATATTAATATAATTGAATTATTTAACAAGGCGACTGATCTATCAACGCACTATCTCACTTACTGCCGCACTCAGAGACGTCAAAAAACTTTAATAAGTACTTAACGTCAAAAAAAATCATTTAAATCCAGACCATAGACCTGGCGAGAATAGCGACTATTTTTGAATTGTCATTTTTTGACACTAATTACTCATTAACGTTAATTGACGTCTCTGAGTGCGGCAGTTAGATTACTAGTCGATCATCTTCTTCCTGCCCTTATCCCGCTCTAGGCAGGGTCGGCACAACATGTCTTCTTCTTCCACTCCTTTCGATCCTTCACCAATTTCTCATCCAGTCCTCTCGCTATCATGTTCTCCTTTACACAATCCATCTATCTCTTCTTTGGTCTTCCTCTCCTTCTACGTCCTTCCACGTTCATGCCTAACATTCTTTTGCCATCATAGCTTTCATCTCTTCGCATAACATGAACAAACCATCCAAGTCCATTACTCCGCAGTCTCTCTGTCACTGGCGCTACTTTCAAACTTCCCCTGATATACTCATTCCTTATCTTATCTCTCCGTGTCACACCACACATCCATCTTAACATACGCATCTCTGTCACATGAACTCTTCTTTCATCAGTTTTCTTCATAGCCCAACACTCTGATCCATATATGACAACAGGTCTAATGACAGTCTTATAGATTGTCCCCTTATGCTTAAGGGGCATCCGTGGGTCACATATCGTTGATGAGACCTGTCGCCACTTCATCCATCCTGCATTCGCTCTATTCCTTATATCCCGGTCAAAATCACCGTCGCTTTAGAAGAGCGATCCAAGGTACCGTAAAACCGAGCAAACTGGCAAACTGGTAGGAGTGCCAAAGAGGGGCTGCCAAAGTCATAGAACATGTGTTCTGTTTTGGTGCGGCTGATTGTAAGCCCGACGCTCTCCAATCTCTCTTGCCATTTTCTGTACGCGGAAGTCGGTCGTATGCTTTTTCCAGATCCATTACTAGTCGATATTTAATTCATATTTCTTACTTATAATGAATAATAAGAGTACAGTAGTATTATGAGTACAGTAAAATAGAATAGGGTCTTTCTAATAAAGATAATGTAGTACTACATGTACAACTAGTAACACACACTAGATGATAGGTGCGAATTTAAGAAAATCAAAATTATGAAATCATCTATTAGTAATCATCTATTACTTTAAATTAGGAATCTGTAGCAGTACAAATTGTAGATGCCCAAACCAATCCTTGAAGCTTAAAGCTTATATAACTTTAAATTGTAATCGATTGAGGGTCCCGAGACAACGTTCTATTCGTGGTATAACGATTTCCCCAAAGATGTAATCGAAAATTATTTAGAGACCCATTTGAAGACGAGTTCCGTATCAGCGGAACGGAGTTTGTTTTATTAATTAAGTATACATTCATGAGATAAAACAATGAACGTCTAATTTACAAACAAACACATGAATTGATTACAATGTTACGAATCTGAATATGTATATAAAGTCTCATTCACATTGAAACATCGCGGACAAAAAATTAAGGGAACCTATTTTATTGGTATTAAAAAAAATGTGGTAAATGGCAATTTTACCGGATTTTATGTACCCATTAAGATTATTATTATTATAGCAATATTTAAGCAGTCACGAAAAAGCAGTGTCTATAACCATAGACACTCATTTGTGAATATAATGTTTTATTATTTTGATTTTTGTTTGGAGCATTTACAATGCTTTTGTTAATACGCTAGTTGTCTCTGTTGCATCTGCAACCGTTAATACAATACCTACCAATTCGCAAAGTCAAGCTTTGCGCTATTGGGCTATGGCCCATTTTATATTATTCCATCCACAGGGAAGGCTTGCGCGCGAATATACATTTCATTCCTCACTCTCACGCAATCCACCAATCTTCTATGCGGTCTTCCTCTCCATCTGTCAGTCAACTTTCGCGTTCATCGCTCTTTTAGGGCCGCTTTTTTGATCCGTAGTTAACTCAACAAATTGCTAAAAACTCCTAAATATCAATCCGATATCTAACCATTAGTTACAATTTTAGTTTCTAATGTTACTAATGGATAAATATCAGTCTGGTATTGTTACTAATTGTTAAATGTCAGTGATATTTAAAGATAAGTAACAATTTTTAACAATTGGTTAACAGTTAACTATGCATCAAAAAACCGGCCCTTACTGCCACACTCAGAGACGTCAAATAACGTTAATGAGTACTTAACGGAGGAGTGTTTGGCGCGTTTCGTGGTGTCAGTTAGATTTATTTTCGCTAATTCAAAAATTGTTACAGAGTGGATTTTGTGCAGTGAAAGTGGTGTTATTTTGATGCACAAGCATCCGTGTTGATGTGCAATTATGCAGAATCATCGAAAATAAGTCTCATGATGTGTTTGATGTTGTGGTGAAGATCACTATAAAAAGTGGTTTTATCCATTTCATCAAGCACTATCATGAACTCTGTTACCATTAAATTCGTTCCAAGCACTCCCTAGATGCGTTAAAATGTGTGACACCCATATTTTAACGTAAAATTCATTTCATTCATACATTTCACCCACTCATTATTTCATAAGACTACAGATAAAATATACACTAAAGACTTGGCTGTATGGGCTAGACCCTTTGCCTTCCCTAAAATATAGGGAGAATTTAAGACTATATGTACTTAACGTCAAAAATGACAATTCAAAACTAGCCGCTATTCTTGCCGGGTCTATGGTCTAGATTTCATTGAAATTTTTTGACATTAGGTACTCATTAAAGTTATTTGACGTCTCTGAATGCGGCAGTTAGTCACACGCATTTAATTTCTTCCCGTAACATGACCAGACGATTGTCTTCAATACCCAATGGACTATTACTACAACCATAATCAATCCGCAAAACGTTTTCTTTATAAATTGAGTGCCGAAGTATTGTGCCGTGTGGTGACGGCAGAGTAGAATACAATTGTCACCACCCCAAATCTCTACCGTGGGTGTCGTACAAGGCGACTAAGGATAAATCAGTGATGAGGAATGGGCAGCAGCGTTCCTCTTATACCATCTAGCTATGTACCTACTGCGACTTTTGTGCTCGATAAATGACAATAGGCTCGCCACCTATTAACTGGCGAAACGTGGGTGCTAGTTCACCTCTGCCTACCCCTTCGGGGATATAGGCGTGACTTATGTATGTATGTATGTATGTAAGTATTGAGCTGATCGCGGCGAACAAAATGTGTCGACAGAGAGTTATTTATCGTTACGAAAAATTGGATAGGTACCGCAATATTTCCGATGGCCATTCAGAGGAACGTCTGGACAAAAGAGTCTTAAGAGGCTTAGTGATTAAAGCCTATTCAGGTGAGATCCTCTGGATGTCACGTGGCCAGGCGTTGATTAGTTATTATTGTTTTTGTGTATAACTATTTATTTACTATTTATTTTTGGATCAGAATACAATTGGCGCTACTCCTAATCTTTTTCTCAGATATCGTACAATAGGAAGGCTAAGCGAAGGGTTAAAATAATTAAAATAGTGAGTGATTTACGGGCCTGATGGATAGGAATGGACTCGCACCCCTATTACATGTGAGTTATCATGTTTGGCGAATTATGACTGTTAATACACCTATGTATTTACCAATGAGTTGTGTGATATTTTTCTCAGCTATTTCCAACAATAGTTCAGTTTATTAAGGAGCCATAACTAAGATATAATTTAAGACACGTTTTATCGCAGTGAATATCTCAACATCAAGCAAATCCCAATAGGGTCGTGCATCTTACTTAGTACATTTGACATGTTGAGCCAAGACTCCACAGTACATGCGTTACTGAATTATAAAAAAAAATGTGATTCTTCGCTGTATTAAAGATTCAAACATTTTACGCTACCTCCATAAATTTTAGGGCTGTCGCTAATTGAATGAGTATTTTGAAATCCTGCCACTAAGGCCAATGTTCAACGCATTTATTTGACGATTCATGAGTGTATGTATATGTAAGTAAATGGAAATTTTCGGAAATCTTGAAACAGGTTCGGTTCTACCCCTTCGGGGATATAGGCGTGATTTATGTATGTATGTATGTATGTTGAACAGGTCTTAATTTCTAACCAAGCAGCCAAATACCAAATTTTTGCTATTTCATTGTGTCTTATGTGTGAATAGCGAGCGAGCGAAAAAATAGCGTAGAATGTACCAGTCCCAACTCACCCCTAGAATATAGGGCAAATGCCCACCACATGGCCCAGTGCGGATCGGCGGGTAGGTATTAAAGAATGCACCGGGACCAACGGCTTAACGTGCCTTCCGAAACACGGAGGAACTCAAGATCATCTCATTTATGATCATGCACCCATCCAATCATTGGATTTAGCGAACATTGCTTAGTTTCTGCAATTGCAAGCAGAACATGATAACGTCTGACCGATGTTAATGGAAGAGAAAACACGATGCGCCGACCGCAGATAAACCGGGAATCCTAAGTACCCCGTTTAAAGCAAGCAAGAAGAAGAAGAAGAGAAATTATTTATAACCCTAGCACGACACCCTCTGGAAAATACAGGATGGTGGAAATTAATTGTATGCTGCTCTGTTGTCACGGTAGCCTATCAGTAGTTTTGCTGTCTCCAATAAGTAGTGACATGTCGACCTAGATATTACCCTCGATACCGATATAATTGGAAATGAAATACGATTTATAGAGATGAATAAAGAAATATTGCTTGTAAATCGTTCAGTTAAACACATTCCCTGGTTGCTTATAGCAACCGGGAAAATGAATATTTATTGAAAATATTTATCGGAACCGATATTGCCGGATCAAAACGTCTGTATTATCATTTCCATTTTTAATTTTCTCATTATGCAAATAAGAAGTCTTATTACGGTTAGTGCTTTGGCAAATTGTTACAAATGCAATTTATGTAAAAAAGAGAAGCAAAACATTGATACCAAGAATATTTATTTATTTATTGAGAATAATATTGAGAAAATAGTGCCACTTTTTAGCATTCTTTATACAAGTGAATCTATTTCTCTTGAGGATTATATTCAGCAAATGAAATACTTAATGTGTTTTTTTAAACTAATTATTTTTTCTTGTAGGTTTTCATAAATTATTTCAGTCGGTGCAGAAAGATTAAATTAATTTAAATTTAACAGAGAAAAAGCAAACAATATATTTTATGTGAACATTAACAATACTAAAATAAATTAGAAGATGAAACTAGAAAAATTTTGTTGTGAGCAAGTAGCACCAATTTAACCGTTCATTGCTCCGTTCATCGTAATGCCTGGACTGCAAAATTGGATAAGAATGTACCCCACAGCTGATTCGAATCTAATGGGGCTCTGAGACGGTCAAGCAGCTTTACGTCAAGCACGTAGTTTTCAGCCAGTTTCAAGCATTTTTACAATGTTTGCTTGATGTCTGAGCATTCAAGCATTTAAGAGCTTTTTGTCTGTTTGTCGGTTTGATTTGTGTGACCAAGCACACAGAAATCAAAGTGGTTGTCGCGAAGCCGCTTGTACCTATAACACGATCTTACAAATCCTACGTAAGGCAGTAAGTCTTTCAATTACTGGAGCCGCAGAGGAATTGTCCAGCACTAAATATATTAACTTTGCGAGGGGGAGAGGTCTCAGCAACGAAATCTGCAAACTAACCCTATTCCGGTTGAGATAAAGCTCGAAGTTTACCAAACTGACGGACGCGTATGAGGGACAGTAGGTTACAGTATCTCGCGGATTTAGATGTCTATCTTGTTATCCAGGGTAGACATATTCGTTTATTCGAGGACAGATAAGCGAGTAGTACTTCTCGAGCTCAATGTACAGAGTACAATGTACCACAATTCTTGAAGCTACCGCCCAAATATATATAAATAATAATAAACTTACCAAAAAAGTTGTTATACGCGGCAGTTGTCTTAAAATCTGTCGCTGTGTAAGTATCAAATTGATAGATTAGATAAATGGCAGGTGCATAGATCGCTTCTCTCCACTGACATGTCTAATCTATCAATAATTCGTATTTATATTTATACAAATGAAGTTCGCGCTCGGCCTTAAATTTTGAATCTAATACAAACAATACTCCAGTAAATTGACATAGGCGTGTCAGTAGTTGGCTATCAATTAAATAGGTACTTAGATAAATATTCCCTCAGATCTTTCATCTAGCACAAAGTAAGTAGCAAAAGCACTTGTGTTATGGATACTAGATGGCTGACAAATTTTTATATAGGTACACGTATATTTGTAATAAACCTACTACTTTAAATAAACCGTGCCTCGTGAAACAAATGTCTGTCTGTGTTCATCACAAACATTTGCTTTTATCTTTCGCTTTCTTACGATTTGATAAGCTTATTAACTTGGGTTATGTGGCCTTTGGATCATAGAGTTACATCAAATTGTGGAAAAAACTGTTTTGGTTCCAACAAGGAACACCAATAAGACACCTCGGTAGCATTTTCTGTAAGTGCCCACATAAATAAAATGATAAGACCCATTAAAATTTTAAATGAGGTGTTATTTTAAGCGAGACATTAAAACAGCGCTGCCGACAACAAACTCCGTTAATGTTTCACATTGGCTTTTCTACGCGTTTTCAAGTGTTGTTTAACAAAGGCTTCCTAAAAGTCGAACAGGTGCCGTCTAAAGACGCTTGTTCTATAATGCTTTACGTTATAATTAAAACTTTCCTTATAATTTATTTTCAATCGACAACATTTCATATTTTTGACATACTTTTATAATTAACTTATATGACATTAGACCGAAAATGAAGACGTCCCATACCAATGGTATTATAAATATACAGGGCGTCCCACGGCCATGCCACACGGAGGGAAAGTATATTAAATATTGAACGTAGGATATTTTAATAAAAGAAGACATCGTTTTATTTTTAATAATAAGTAGAACTGCATGCACAGATTTTTTAAAAATCGCCTACCTCAACCGGGAATCGAACCCGCCAAATGTGATAGAATAATTACTTGTGTTTTATAATAGCTTTTGAAAGGGCTACTCATAAGCATTATTTTTTCCTAAATAACCTAGCATATTAAATGAAACTAAGATCATCATAAAATTTTTCATTTTATTAAAAAAAATAAAAAAAATTATCAAATGCTCAAAATGTGATCCGTTCTGTTGTATACAAATTCTCACTCTTTTGATAATTTCTCTCCCTGTCGATTTACTTATTTTTGCATGGTGGATGTTTGAAATAATACGTCTAAGTTCATTTTGTAACTCCTGCACACTGTTGTACCGGTTCCTGTAAACTAAATCTTTTACATAACCCCATAAAATAAAATCAAGTGGCGTTAGATCTGGGGATCTCGGTGGCCATCTAATTTGTCCAAAAGTGCCGATCCAGGAAGGAAAATATTCATTAAGAAACTCGGCTGTTCTCCTACTGTTATGAGCCGGAGCCCCATCTTGCTGGAATATGAGATTTCGTCGATCTGCACCAGGAAGATTAAAATCTCAAGTATTTCTAGATATCTTTCCGTGTTCAGAGTTCCTTCGTAAAAATGTATCCACATCGTATCCACATCATATCCACATCGTATCCACATCGTGCATCGTGTCCATATCGTATCCACATTGTTTTGCTATTCTCCAAGTCATGTTCAATTCATTATGTAGCAGCCAATTGTACCTACGATTCTTTGCCATGTAGTGGCGGCAGAGCATAATATATTAACATCGCTCTAACATTGTTACATTGCATCTGTTCTGCAGTGTGGTGACGGCAGAACAGAATACAATTCAATTGTCACCACCTCAAATGTGTCACGCGGGTGTCGTATAACGCGACTAAGAGTTAACACAGCAATGAGTAATGAGCAACAGGGTTCCACTCGTGCCACCTAGCAATGTACAACGTATTCCGAGCCCAATAGATGGCAATAGGCTCGCCACCTATTACATGGACTTAATCTGATTGACGAAACGTGGGTGTTAATTCACATCTGCCTCTGCCTGAGTTAAATCCATAGTTTTCGTCTCATTTCGAAGGTATTTCTAAATGCACTTGCAATGCACTTACTTGAATTTTATTTATGGAGGGTATCTCCATTAAATGGACCATACAAGTGGATATAATTCCTTCAATGGTTTATAGTGAGTGATGCCTAAGACGCGGCGTGTTTGAAGATCAAGTACTGTGCTCGTAGCATTGTGAGTTCTGTTACGGATCTTCATTGAATTCTGAAGAGGCTTTGTGGGTCTTGTAGAGACCACTCTGTTAAAGGTTTATTTGCCTTTTCTAGCCGTTAAGAACTGTCTTGGGCTACAATCTTGGTACAATCTACGATTTTAGACGAACTACTTTTCTACTAAATAAAATAAAAATAAATACCTATAAGGTTACATTTTTATTTTTTAAACGACGAAAAAACGGAGGAGGTTACTCAATTCAAACCCGTATGTTTTTTTTATGTTAGACGTTTATGGACCGATTTTGAACATTCTTTTCGTATTTCGGCAGCTTTGTTAAATAAATTCCGTATATCTTGATTTGTTTATATCTGTAAATAACCAGGAACGCAGGTGCCGTAGGTACTGTATTTTAAACACCTAACCTTAGTCGCCTTGTAGGACATAGCGTGAGGAAGAAAGGCGGAAGTGGGGTGGTGACAATTCTGCTATACTGTCCCCACGCTGCAATTACGAAAAACTAAAACCTTAATTTGTAATAAGACATACATATACGCTAATGATTTCAAAAGGGGTTGAGCAGAGTTTTATCTATTAACACACATTGCTTTAATGTAATCACAGTCCTCTTAAAAATCCTCTGGATAAATTCAGAAAACTAATTTTGTGCAGAAACCGCGCTTTAGGTAGGCAGGTTTCCATGTGAATAACCTCAAATAGGCAATGAAGTAGCATTCTGCATAAGCCAATTCACTTGCACCGTTCGGCTGCTGACGCTTCCCTATTGAAGCGTGGGATATGGTAATGAGAATGTAAAGGGGATTCTGAATATTAATCACGAAGTTCATACATTCCTTTTTAGGCAGAATGGCTACAGAATGAAGGAGCTTCTCACATTACAGGTGCGATGGAGAGCGTTTATAGACGTACCGATTGCACTTACATACATAATCATACATAAATCACGCCTATATCCCCGAAGGGGTAGGCAGAAGTGAACTAGCACCCACATTTCGCCAATTATGTTAGGTCCTATGTAATAGATGGCGAGCCTATTGCCATTTATCGGGCACAGAAGTCGCAGTACATTGCTATTGCTAGGTGGTATATGCTAGGAGGAACGCTGCTGCCCATTCCTCATAATTGATTTATCCTTAGTCGCCTTGTACGACACCCACGGGAGAGATTTGGGGTGGTGACAATTGTATTCTACTCTGCCGTCACCGCACGCTTGTACCGATTATCAATCGATAAAAAGATCCATAACCAACTCAGCAACAACTTGCGTACATACCTTATTTCAAACGTGGATTTTCAATTACTTCGGCGATGTTATTAATCGGTAGGTAACGTTAATGTTATTGATTTTTTCCCTGAAAATTTCCACTGTCCACCCGTTTTCAAAAAGCTTGTTCACGTCATCCGATGAATGAAGTGTTCAAGTAGGTAATGGCTTGGTTAATAGAGGTTGCTTGATAAAGTTAAATGTTATCGGGACCATAACGTTGAAGCATTAACTTTATGAATCCACCGTTTTTTATATTGAGAAGCTATTTTTCAATCATATTTTTAAAATATCCATAGCTACAAATATTGGCCATTTAACGTTATATTTCCATGTTATTACAATACTGGACAAGTTAGAAGTTAAATTTGTAAAATTTCTTATTTAGTAAATAATCTTCTCCCTGCTTTGTTCTCAGTCTATCTGGGATCGGCACAGTATGTTTCCTCTTCCATTCATATCGGTCAGACGTCATCAAGCCATCCACTCCCTTTTGATTCATATCATCCAGCACACCGTAAACGTGTTAGTGATAAATGAATGTATAGAAAAGAGACGGAACGTACCATGTCGAGAGACCGATAAACGGAGAGAGTTATTGGAATGACAACATTCCAATCCAAGGTTTCGGCTATTTAATAAACAATACTCTTCTGAAATGTACTAAATCCCCATTATTATCATGGTCCTGTTTTATTTCAAGGTTGTCTGTTCGTAAAATGTACAGCACGTCAGCCTACCACAAAATGTTAAATTTTCTCAGTCGACTTTTGGCTCTACTGCCAATAAGACAACCGATTGAAGAAATTTGACAGTTTTGGGTAGTCTGAAGAGTCGTTGACTGTACAGTAATTTCTCCTACAAAATATAGGACTAAAAAGAAATGTTTTGAATTGTTGATAAGATATCACAGGCGATGAACGCTCACGGGAACTGTGAAATATTCGCGAAACCGACGCATAAATACGCTTGTCGATTGTGAAAAGTTCCAAGGAATAAGTTAATGTGGCGGATGAATCAATTTATATACTATAGGCAGCACCAATTTCCCAAACTCAATAGAGACGCGCGCGTGAAAACGTTAGGGCGAAAGCAGACAAGCGGGAAATAGGAATTGTTTCCGAAGCCACGTCTAGAATGTCGGGAGGACTGTCGATCGCGCAGAAACTTGGAACAGTTACTTTTGTTTCGTACACCGCAGCCGAAAGTTTCGCTCGTAGATGTAATCTGTTGTCATGTAAATCAATAAGTCCCGCGATTATTTCTGGCGTGACAACGGATGAATTACCAAAGCTTTTGGAAATATTGCTTTGACTCGCAATTGTGAGCTTTGTTGTCATGTTCAAGAAGTGATTGCCGAGTTGGTTGGTTGAGTTTCATATAGGCCTGGGATCAAATGCGTTTCATCATCGCCTTGTAGTGCTCAGGGCCTTGACGTGCAGTGATTCGTGACCCATTCTCCCTTATCTGTCGCCCATATTGATGCCGATCATGCCAACTAAGGCTACAGCTATAGAAATTAACTAAGTACAACATTATAAAAGGAGTGATATTTGAAAAATAGTTGTCATCTCAATCACTACCCGTTCTGTCTGTCGATATATTCCTTTCCATCACTTTTCAATATATTCATTAATCACTAGCTCTTTTCTGGTGTGATCGATGACATGAATTAAAAGGGAACGAATGACTTGATGACGTCTGACTGATATGAATGACTGAGGAAACATACTGCGCCGACCCCAGTTAAGCTATAAATAAAACTGTATGAATAAATAAAGATGGCGAACAGGGTAAGGGTGGTGACTTTCTTGCGTGACGAAACGCGAGAAATCAGTCACATTGAACTAAAACAAGAAAGACAAATTGATTTTAATTGAAAGTAAAAAATCACACTTTTTTCTTTTCTTGTTCTCTCTGTTTCGATAAAATGTTAGGCACGTTTGGATTGCTTACCTTTATTAAGTCAAGAGGGAAAATGTATAGTATTTTAAAATCAACCTCTTATTTAAGAAAGTCGTTTCTTTCGATGAAGTGTCATATGATTAACGAAATGAACCTAGCCACTAATCTCAGAAAAATATCTGTTGTAGCGTTTTGTAAGTCAACGAAACGACCTAATCCAGCCGCTTCAATACATAACTGATTACTTATGTATTAGCGATCCAGAGCAACTGAGATAAGCAGTTTTTGCAAATCCTCTTCCAACTCATCCAGTTTTCCTTTTAATAATCGAACCCCCATTCTCCCGGTCTACTCAAGGTAAGTTATTACATCGTATGAACTAAACAGTCATATGAACTAAACATACATACTTACTTATACATATAATATTATCACGCATGTTTATTCCAAAAAGGTAGGCAGATGTGTATTAACACCCACATTTTGTCAATGGTGTGGCACGTAACTTGCAGTATATGGCGAGGTATAGTATAAATATTCTGCCCATTCCCATCACTGTTCTATCTATAATTGCCCTTTAATCGTTCTCGAGAGAGAATGAGGGTGGTGACAAGCGTATTCTGCTCTGACGAACTGAATACGACTATTACCGGCGGCGTAGTATATTGGACCGATTTCATATTAGATACATTAAATTGTTTTCTTTTAATTATCTTTTTGTTGCCCGACACTTTTTCAACCGAAAATGTGTTTTCTGAACTGTACGTAGGTATACAAAAATCATGTACATTATGTGCGTTATCAATCTTACGTGGATATGTTATTGAAAAATGTTTCAAAAACGGTCACTATTATTGTAGAGTTGTAGCAAAAATTGTAAATTTTTACTTTTTTGGGTTTTATAGCATGTTATTCCTTGATCCAGTTTGAATGTTATCCTCTTGAATAACCATTCGAATCAAAAAACTTTTTGTTTCACACTTAATTAATAACGCCTCAGAGACGCGCCTTAACAAAGTAAATTCTTTAAACCAGGAAAAGGTTCTTCTAATAACCAACCCGCTTTCTCCGTTCGGTTCTCCTTTATCGATCTTCACAGCCTGCTGTCCGAAATTAGATCAAGGCAAACACTTGAGCACCCCTGATTATTAACCCTTAAAAACTAGGAGTTGACATACTTTGTGCCCGGTCTGTTTAATTAAATTTATCACGGTTTTTTTACGACGGAGAAATCGTCTTGGCTTATCTTTTTCCTCATGTCATCAAATCGGTGTCAAGCTACTAAAAATTAAGAGTACATACCTAAACCACACAAAGGAGAACCGCCACTTTGTATGGAGCTCTAGTACCAATATGAAAGTATTTGTACAGCTATTAAATGTATATCCTTTTATAGATTATTACAACAGAAAAGAAGTGAAATTAATTTAACTTCAATATCTAGTGGGGTTCATTTACAAATAAGCACTTTAGAAAAAGTACTTTACAGGTTATTTTATCGAATAAACTGTGGCAGGATTATATCTCGAGACTATAAACCTGATATTTATGGTGGATAACTCATGCAATCATCAAAAAATCGGAATCTGTAAAACATAAAACAAAGCAATAATAAATAAAATAAAACAGGCACTTTCAAACAACGCAATCACAAACAATAACCAACGACAGCCAAAGAGAATACAATACTACGTAAGACGACAGCTGACAAAAAATCACAGATTAATTTAACATACTATTTTTTAAATCACTCTATGATAGGACGGCAAGGGAATGTAGTACAAACAGCCATTAATTAAGAAATTAAAAACTGTTATGTTATGCTTTTTAAAAGGGCTTAAAATAGTTTTAGGACCTAGGGTAGGCTTAGGGACGACATAGATGTTAGTTTTTATTTTATTGGTTTTAATATTCGAGTTTTTGAAAAAGAACTAAATGTTTTTCGTTTTTGGCAACGTCCACTGAGAGTTTCGTTTCAAAAAAAACATTAATGAATAATAAAAATGTTTCCCACTGCTTTCGACTACATTACTTATATTAAAATTATTCTTGTAAAATCCCAAATAAAATGGTATACAATATATAGCTGTACAACTCTGGTACCATTTTGGCTGGTCTCCTTTATCCACAAAGGTGAATCACCACCTCAGTTTCGCCAATTATATAAGGTTCCATATGGTGGTGAGCCTATTGCCATCTATCGGGCACGAAGAGCGCAGTATTTATTCCTAGGTAATATAAAGAGGACAAACTCATCGTTGTCTAAACCCTTAGCCGCCTGGTAGCCGCGGGACATAATGGGATATAAATACATATATGAATAATAATTAGGCTAGTTTTTCCCCAAAGGCGTTAGGTGTCATAACACCCACATTTTGTCTAGCTATGATAGTTCACATATATTTAAAAATGTAGTTGGTCTTACGTCTGGTTTTGGAATGAACCCACTTTTAACTAAATAGATTTCAGAAAAGAGAAATTAATACCTAGTATTGTTATCAGAGGGCGAGTGTAGAATATAATAAAGCTCATAAAATTATTATACAGATATTTCAGAACATTCAAAGGAGGACTTATTGTTCTGCGAACGTAATATCTCGGACACAAAACGCCGGAATCCTTCAAACAAATCTCGAAATTGTTGTTCCATACAACAATTAGACGAAGCACCGAGGCGGCATCGAGTGGTATTATATAAAATATTAAAGCCTTCACACAGTCCGAGTCCATATATCGTGGGACAAAGAAACTAAATCTGCAAACCGCAACTGTACAAAGTTGTGGTTAACAAAGAAAACCTATTTATATAGGATAAAGATATTCAATATTTTCATCTTCTGTTGGTTTTGAGTGTACCGTAACATATGGCTCAAAAGGATACTTACACATACTTTATCTTGCTGGGCATTGTGACACAGTAGTAATGCCAGTTCTTGACGCTAATCCTTTAGCGGTGTATGTGGAAAACTAACACACAGATGACGTCACTTCTGCAGTTCTGCTTTGTAGTGCGGCTCGGCCATCGCTAAAGCAATGCTCGGAGAAAAGCGACCTAAAGCACAAAAACGCACGTGATGAGCTCAATATCTGTATTATTTTTCGACTTTTATATAGGAGACTACCACCACCCATTGAGTAGGTAGGCACCTATTACACGTTTCGGTAACTGAATTCGTGTACACTGGGTTAGAAAGTTGAGATCGTTAATACTTAAGCGGTAGTGTTTCTCTCAATAGAAACGCCTAAAATCCTACGTCACTTAGGAAGCGCTCTGTATTTTAAGCGTTCTTATAGGAGATTTGCCACTTAGCTAGTTCCATTGTCCAATTTTGTCATGATAAGACCGACATCGGATCAATTATTTAATAAACAATTATGGTTAACAACCGGGTAGGCGACACAACTCACCAAACTTTGCAATCTGAAGTTTCAATGTCCGGTGGTATATTTTATTACCGATTATCGTGCCCGATTACCGTCGACACGAATCGACTATAGATCTACGTGAGTATCGTGGCAGTTCTAATATTGAATCCCGAACGAAACCAGAAATCTTTGCTCGCAAATCTATTTTGATTCATTTCCCATAGGGATTATATTATCACCGAGCGTTTACGTCTTATTGGAAATTCCAATCCGACTTGCCTTACGCGAGGATTCACTGAAGGGAATTGTTATATCTGTCACAAACTGATTGTGAACTTCGTTTGTTTATGAAATATCACGTGGAATCGCCGCCGATATATTTGCCGGAATTAATTAAAAAACTGGCAGGCAAGGACAGCGGTAGTAGTAATAAAACAGTCATAAATGTGATAATGTTAATTGATGGTATTACATGTTGATATACGCAACGGAATAATGTTTGACGAATAGTGTTAATGTTTTGTAATTGTTCATAATAAAATAAATTAATAATTAAAAATATGGTTTATTCATGGCATCATTATATACACTCGTGAATCGTCAAATAAATAAAATGTCACATCACATAGGTAATTAAAATTACTTTAAAATTTCACCTAGCTAATCAGAATGGATCGAAGGCCATACCACACATTTAACGTAGGAGATTAAAAAGTTGAAGGTTTTTTGCACAAAAGAAGATAATTGTTTCCACGAAAGATAAAGATACGGGATGGTAACATAATATAAGGACGTCAAAATTTGTATTTTAATTGTAGTCTTTTTGTGAAATTGGAAAATAGACCTTGAGTCCCACTTTAGCTTACGCAGATATTTTCGACTATCACGTGGATGGAATTCTCTATTGTTATCAACGAAGGCATTGAGTCTGTTTACATGCTTGGCTACATCAACGCGCACCCCAGTGAGCAATTTTATTATGATCTTACAGTATTTTGGCGATGTTGTAAAGACGGCATTAGTGTCTGGCATTTGTACATAAGTGAGTGATATAACGGTTGCACAGGTGGATTCAGCAATGCTACCACCTACTATCAGTGCGGCCGTTAATAGAATGCGTTTTTGAAAGATCCCGACAGTTTTTAACCGACGAAAATCTTAATGGCCGCAGAATAGAATTTATTATCGATTGTCGTGTTTCTTATAATGAAAACGTGTACTTATATATTTAGTGGACATAAGAAACTGACAGTAGCTGTCAAAAACTCTCTCAGCGGTCAAATTGTAAGTCTGTCTTGGGTGCTTTTTCACTGTGCTGTGCAGACTTGAGGGTGCGTTGCGAGGAATATGTTAGAGGAGAACCAATAGAATCACTCTGTTTTCAAATACAGTGATTCTATTGGTTCTTCTACAAACTACTTACAATACATTTCTCGCAACGCATCCTCGCATAGCTCTGGTGGAAAAGCACCCTAAGGCGATACTTCGTGACCGTTGTTACGGCATAGACAGAGAGAGAAATAGAGATATGTATGACTTTAAACGACAAAGTGGAAAATATTTTGTTAATTAAAATACAAAGTTAAGAAAATGTCTCGTCTGAGATTAATTTCAATTGTATTGTCCGTCTAATAAACTTGGTTTGTGATTTAAAATAACTACTATATAACCCTTATTTAAGAGGTGCTGCCACACTGCTGTTTATAAATATTTTCTAACACTAATACATTTACTAACAAATGTTAGGAATTGTTACATTCTATTAGGAATTGTTTTATGTTTACAAACAAATGATAACAAATGTATTATTTTGTTACCATTTGTGTACTAACAATTATCTAACATGAAAACATTTTCGTAGGTGTGATCGTAGGTATGTTTCTTAACACATGTTTACTAATGTTTATAAACATTTTTAAACAGGAGTGTGGCAGCACCTTAATGTATTATCATGACAGCTTTCATGCACAACATCCTATGACGTGCAGACTAGCCACTAGAGCTTTCCTGTCTACCGTATAAAAAACCCGGACCTTCTGTCGGCAGAGACCCGCGTGATCAGTTCGCTGTGGATGGAGCTCGAGTCGGAGGCGCCCACGCCGGAGCGCTGACGCCGGCGCAGCGAGCAGTACTACCGGCCGGTGACGCGCGTGCGCAATGAGCGACGCAAGATGTCCGCCGCCGGTGTACCGCCCGCCGAGGAGCCGTCGACGGTCCAGGACTCCGAGCTGTAAAGCACGTGGACTACTGACCTCTAATGTATCTACTAGTACGCTGGACTGTAGGTTGTCATCCAAAAAATTAAGCAAAGGGGTATGCCCAATCTTGTATGGACGTTGGCTTCACATTTTAACAATTTTGTGCCTCATTAAAACCGTGCCTCGATTTGTAGGGTTTGAAATACACAATCTATTTTTAAAAAGAGTTTTTTTGTAGTTCGCTAACCTAATTTTAGGTTATAATCTTACATAAAAAACGTTCTTTTCTTTATTATTTTACTTTATAGGGCACATAATAAATCGTAATAGAAGTTCATAATGCATAATAGTAAAATTAATTACCAAGCTTAGAATTTTGAGAGTTTATCTCAAAAAAGCTTGAGACAATTGTGATTCGGGTACAAAATGGGCCCAAAAATTGGCATACTCCTTTGATTATTGCCATCTTGGCGCTGATGGCACTGGTGTGCGAAGGTGAGCGTTCACGAAACTGATATTAGAGATGCATTTGTAAAATCAATACAAGTAACAAACGTCAAATTTAGTACCCATGTACAAGAAACATTTGTCATGCTAGTAGAAGTATTCAGTCCAGCGTATTTATATAATAGAGGTCAGTGCCATGGACGTAGTATAAAAAACAGGACTGAGCACTAGAACCGAAAATACGTGCCAGTGAGATGACATAGAAGTGGAGTTGTTCGTCTCCTTCTAATGACAATTGTCATGTCAACTTTTGTCTGGAGGCAATTGACAACATTTCAAAAATGACAACCTCCCAAAATAAAAATACCGTTTCTTTATTTTTCAATCCTGACTTCGAAAATATTTTTATTAAATTTTTTATTACTTAATTACAGAGAAAAAAAAAATGTAAAAATCATGCGATGACGTCACGGGCGGGGATGTATGAATTAAAACGTTTGCCTTCCTAGATGAAAGAATAAAAAAGTTATCATAGACATGATGACAGACGTCAGTCATAAATCAAATCCAATGTTATTGTCATCGTCGAAATTAACAATATTAGAGTAGCAATAAAATAAAATCCTTCATAAACTTTAATTTAAAACGTATTTGACTTTGAAATTAATTTCAAATATTTCAGATAAAATGTTTTTATTTTCGACACCGGAAACGCCAGTTCGTCAATTTTGACAAGTGATATTTTTATTTTTTCGAGTCAAGAGTGATTTCGCCATTCGTCTACGCTAGTGACGTCATTTGGCACTTACGTCTGTTTAGAATGACCGGTATTTCAATCAAGATTTTTTGTATGAAAACGACGTAATTCAGAAGAAATAAAAAATATGGGTGTCTTCATTTTCGGTTTAATTTCATATAACATCATACTAAAGGTATGTTGAAAAAATGAAATGTTGTCAATTGCGAAAAGGGACAGAGAACTCCTCTCTGGCTATCTCACTCGGCTCGTTTTTCCTCTGATATAATTTGTTTTCCAAAGTTAACCTTATGCCGTACGCATATGTTTTGTTTTACTATGACACTATTTTGACAGTGCTCAATCCTGATATATTAATATTACCTCCATGGTAGCCTCACTTGAACTGTAGCGGTCAGCGGTGGCGGTGGCGGGCAGTCGTAACGTAGGTAACATAAGCGGTAACGTTTGTTCGGGTTCGCCACCGCCACCGTCCCGCCACCGCTGCTATTTAAGAGAGGTTTAAATCGTACTATAGTACCCTTGTAGGTAGAGTGGCCCGAAGCAAGCAAACACTGCCTAAGGGTGCTTTTGCACTAGCTGCGAGGGATGTGTCTAGACAAAATTGTACCCTTTAGAAGTGGCCCGTAGCTAGCAAAAACTGCTTATGAGTGATTTTTCCTGTACCTAAACCAATAGAATCACTCCATTTTCCTAGGAATGCAACATGGAGTGATTCTATTGGTTTTCCTCAAACACATTTCTCGCAACGCATCCTCATACAGCTCTGATGAAAACGCAGCTTTAAGCGGGTGTTCTCGTGTATAAAACTATTCGCCTATTCGCAAAGCATAGGTGCGAACCTTATTTAGTTCCTTCCCTGCGTTCGTAAAGGAACATACAACGAGACTGGCAAAAATAAATATCCATGTTCAAAAATGATTTTATCCACTGGAGTGTCCGTTTTAGGCAGCATACCCACTTTGGCCCACATTCCCCTAAGCCAAAAACCAGTATCTCAAAAAATCTAAATTTATTTGTTTTTCTGATGTTTGTTTTATCGCATCGTCGCCAGCCCATAATGTCCTCACTGCTAGGGCACAGGGTGGATTGGTGGGTGTTAATGACTGTACAGCCGGGGCCAACGACTTAACGTGCCTTCTGAAACACAGAGGAACTCGAGATAATATTATATTTTTGGTCACCCATCAAATGGACAGCTTTAGCGAACCCTGCTCAGCTTACGTAATCGCGGGCCGAGCGCGCTAAGCTGCTACTCCTTCGAGTTTCTCCTTGTATCCCATAGCTTCGTCAATGACCTTAATCAATTTAATGGGCTTTGACATAGGGTTGACTCGTTTTAGGTAGGTATAGGAAGTCCACCGTCCATCAATATTGCTATCTCTATGCACCTTTATTGTGTAAAATTAATAAGCAACTTACAGGTGTTGACTAAATTGGCAATTTTATATTGAATTTCTCAGTTATTTTTATTGAGATAAGGCTATTTGGCTTATGAGGAGAGAATACGCCGCAAAGGTAACGGGTCTCTAACTCTAACGTCCATATTATTTATTATACATAAATCACGACTTTCTCCCCTAAAGGGTAGGCAGAGGCGTGGTAACTCCCGCGTTTCGCCTTATTCTAGGTTCCATGTAATATCGGGCGAGCCTATTGCAATTTCTGTGATTAAAGGGAATTTTAAGCGCAGGATTTAAGGTCCCGAAATTATCAGCCCTATTTTGCTCTGGTAACATTTTTATTTGTCTGCGGCGGTTTTGTAGATAATAATAAAAATATGGACGATTAAAAAAATCGATATCGTTACTGACCCGTTCTCTTTGCAGATCATCCTTAGGGCTCATTTACACGGGTTCCATTATTGACTACTCGTCAAAAAACACGTCTAATTTTTGTGAAGAATTCGCTGATTACTTACGCTATTAGCGAATTCATAAAAATTCGTGTTTTCTTACGAACGTGATTTTTTAACGGCGATACGTGATATAGGTAAAGTCGTGTCCGTCTTTTTTTGCGATTCTTAACACGCGCAATTCATGCCCATACATTTTTAAACATATACATGCTCCCTTTCATTAAATAAATATTCACACCGCAAAAAAAAGATTCGTGAAAAAAGACGATCCGTCAAATAAGACGGATCATTCTCGTGTGAATGAGAGAGAACTGAGTCTTTCTCTCTTCTACGACTGCGGCACGATGTTTCGAGGTGCTTCTAGTTATTAGACACGACGATTGGGAACATAGGTAGGTACCTACCTACTTTCATCAATTTTTGAATTTTCTAATGTGTCCGTATATTACTTGTATAAAATAAATAAAAATAATGTATTAATCTCTGTGTCAAACCGTAGTGAAGGAAAAGTGTAACCTTAAAACACTGTATAACTAAAGTTCTGTGTCACGGCTTAGCATTATGTGTTAGAAATAGTAAACTCTGGAACAAAGTAAAATAATTTTTTCGCGGCATCTATGATGAACAATAAAATTTTCATAAAAGAACTCACAGCCAATATTTGCAATGCACAAAAAGTCTTATGATCGACCACACCATACTAGCGCTATACACCGAAACAAAAGCATTTCACGAATTCAATAATAGGTAAAATAAATGCATATTATAATTAACAAAACGCAGTATCCAAATATCAAAAACACGACTTCCAATAATACGATTAAATCTTGAGACTAACCCCCGAATACAAAAACGCTAATCAAAGTTTGAGTCCTACTTACCATTTAAATGTTGTCAAAATTGACGTTTTTCCGTACAAATTCTGACAGATAATGTCCACTTAACTTAATAAGCAGTGCCCTAAATTTGAGTAGCGTTTCTGTATTTGGGGGTATAGGTAGATATAGTTATATTTATCAAAACGAAAAGTATCCTTTCGATCTATTACTAGAATAGATTATACCTACAGAAACTTCACTTGTAAATTGTCTGTGGTGGGAAGATAGCGACGAAAGGCATCTCTAAATAGGGGAAGTTAGCCCAAAACGGGTATACCGCCTAAAGCGATATCTCTCGTGTGTAAAATTATTTTGTATAAGGAGGCGGATAGAAATTTTTAATTTCCATTATTAGTTTTAGGTAGCAGCAGGCTATCTATAATTTTTTTATCACACTATACTCGAGAGTACCGGTGTTAGGTGGTATATCCGCTTTCGGCTATCTTCCCCTAACTCGTTAGTGAAATTTATAAAATATATGTATTTATAAAAATATATACCCTTTAGGACGAGTAAGGACTATATCTTATCATTATAATATCCCTTAGGTAGAATTAGATAATTAAAATTGTAACACTATGTGTAATAGAATTTGACCGCTTTAAATGTGAAAAATTACTCCATGTAATGGAAAAAATAGACTTAATTTTTCAATCCGTCTAACATCCAAGTTAGGCCGGATTTAAACGTCGTGTTATAGGAAATAGAACAACATATTAACCAAATATTATTTACCTACATTTAATAAAATAGTGTGTACGTCTGTGACGAAAACGCAAAAAAAATTGTCTTAATCAATTTTATTATTGTAATACATATAATTATGTTAACCAGTAGTTAGGTAGATATTATTGGGAACTCCATTTGCTGTTGCTCCATTTCATAATCTGTGTCTCTACTTATATTATTGTAGTGAAGTGTTTAGCAAAGGAATGGATTCACTATGATCTGTGGTAACGATGCGATGACTTGTTACGTGGTAACGATGAAATAAAGGTGATATGAACATTGTTCGTGTTTTTCTTTACCCAATCTGCGATATCATCACCATCACCAGCCCTTTAAGGTCCCCAATGCAGCGGCACGGGCCTTCCCTATTGGATGGAAGAATATAGGGAGATTGGGCCATAACCCACCATGCTGGCCCAGTGCCCAATTTTTGGTCACCCATCCAATGACCGGCCTTAGCCAAGATTTTACGCAATCGCAGGCCAAACGCGCTCTGCCACTGCGCTAACGAGCTCCTCCTGCATCATTTCCCAGAAATTCCTCTGCAATGTTACCGGGACTGTACTGGTCTTTCCAAAAGTTCCGTGAGTTTTACAAATACTCAGTGTACCTATTACAAATCTGGTTGACTTTTCTTCGAAATACAATGTACTATTTGTCTTGATACTATACAGCAACCAACTACAAAACTGAATTGAAAAACAGTTGAACTAAACATATTCAACTGTTTTGCGATATCTTTTTAAAATATTATGTTCAATATATCAATAACACGTCACGTGTGTTTGACCATCGCACGGAACTTCTGGGAAGCTACATTCCAGCCATCCTCTCATTGTAACCTCTGAGAACAAAACCTTGCATTTTACAAATATGGCTTATGAAATTCCAAATCATTGATACTATTATTGTCTTATTAACGCAACTTGTTAAAACCCAGAAAAAGTCCATAAAAATCTAAAATCTACCTCATAATTGAGATGCAAATTTTTTGGCTGAATTTCAGACATATTTACTTGTAATAATTTTCCTGGCCTCACCCACCGCTACACAACATGCTATATCACAACGTGCGAGCCCAGTGTAGATTGGTGGGTAATCCCCAACAAAATATAGCAGTAATCCTTAACGGCAATATTTTGTGGGAGAATATTCGCAGTAAAAACACCTCTACATACGCACGGATTAAATTGAAATACAATGTTATTTCAGTAGTAAATTCAACTTTCGAGCGAGCTTTGTACAATTATCTAACGGGAAACCTGACAGTAAATAAGGTTCTCCTAATTGACTGCTAACTAGATTGGGCCTCTAATTACAGTACTTAACTTATATTAAATTCTGTGTTATTTTGCATTAAAGTCTATTTCAAAAGCTCCGACTTGTAGCGCCCTGTGAGGCATTCTGTGGCAGTATATCTCCCCTTAGGAGATGCCGTCGCTCTTGAGGGACGCCTGCTGTGGAGAAATCCTTTCAGGGAGTGCTCGATTGCTTTAGGACTAACTACCGCACCCAGAGACGTCAATTAACGTTAATTAGAACTTAATGTCTAAAAATGACAATTCAAAACTAGTCTTTATTCTTACCGGGTCTATGGTCTAGATCTAATTGAAATTATTTGACATTCAGTACTCATTAAAGTTAATTGACATCTCTGAGTGCGGCTGTAAGACTTCCCTATAAAACCCGGTAGATGATGTAAAAGCCTTAAAAAGTCAAGTAGGAAACGTTATTTTTGATCACACCCGAATTTATGTTTAAATGTTTCATTAGTGGGACAGGGAATTCAAGACAATTCGAAATGGAAACCGGCTTATCTCCTGGTATTTTCCCATCCCGCGCCAAAATGGCTTCATGAAAGGTAATAAAAATGCTTTCATAGTCGTGTCAACGATATGTCATAATAAAGGTGTTGAAGGACATTCCGCGAAACAAGATAAAGCCACCAGCCACGTTAGCACATGATCTACTCATGTGACGTTAGCCAATTATAAAATTGATTTTACATCATATAATAATAATAATATAATAATCATAATTTATTTTCTTTTAATGTTAGTAAGTTTACATTTTATGCAAAGTGATCGAAGTCACCTAGTAAGCAAAAAAAAATGCCTGTGACAGGTGACTCCGCTCTTCCATAGCTACATAATTATTAACTTATTCTAATGATTAGAACCTAGAAAAATAATACACTTTAAAAACTTATATTTAGGCACATACTCAAATGTTTTTAACAAACAACTTATTCCAAAATGTATTGTCTCTCTACTTGGTATTAAGTAGCAATAAATGTTTAAAAATCAAAGTATTTAAAATAGAAGTAACGATGGACTATGATGTGTTATGAGATTTGATGAAACAATAATAGATTTTGCCGTGCACAATAGTATTTTGATTTTCTTCGTCTTCTCGGAGCACCTATTCTAGATGACTCCATCACAAGCTTTGTCCAAGAAAAAATTTCCAAATTCTCAGATACATGTAGTAGACTTCTCGAAATCAATACTCACATGGCCTATGTTATTCTCCGCTTTTGTCTGTTCGTCCCTCAATTCACATATATCGTCCGGTCTAGTCAACTTTGGAAATTCCCCAATCTACTTTTGGAATTGGACAACAAATTAAAAGAAACTCTTTCTTCGGTCCTCAATATTCAATTGTGTGATCGCTCGTGGTGTCAAGCCTCTCTACCTGTTCGCCATGGAGGTTTAGGTATAAGGAAAATTTCAAGTGTTGCTCTTTCAGCCTTCTTGTCTTCTGTTCACAGGACAAGTAATTTAGTCGACAGGATTTTACTTAATAGTGTCAGTACCTATGAAGTGTCTCATTTAGCCGAGGCAAAGTCAACTTGGTCCGCGGCTTGCCCTGATCTAGGATTGCCAGCGTCCCCTTGCTCCCAAAGACAGTGGGACGAGCCACTCTGCAAATTGGTGCGGGAAGAACTCTTAAACACGTCATCCAATTCTGCAGATCGGGCTCGTCTCTTAGCTGTAGGGGAGTGGGAATCCGGGTTATGGCTGCAGGCTTTGCCATCGGCTAATATAGGGACACTTCTTGATCGCACTGCATTTCGAATTGCAACATGCCTGCGCCTAGGCATCGCCTGTAATGTCCCCCACCAATGCCGCTGTGGCATAATGGTCGATAATCTTGGTCACCATGGTCTCTCTTGCACAAGAAGTGCAGGCCGATTTAGAAGACATGCTGAGGTTAATGACATCATCCGCCGGGCCCTCGTAACTACCGGAATGCCCGCTGCTTTGGAGCCTAATGGCTTAGCACGGGATGATGGTAAGAGGCCTGACGGCATGACTCTCGTTCCCTGGAAGAAGGGAAAATGTCTGGTATGGGACGCCACTTGCGTGGACACTCTAGCAATGTCCCATATTCCAGCTACCTCAGCAATGTCCGGATCGGCTGCAGCTTCCGCTGAATCCCTTAAACGGCGCAAATACGCCGGTCTCTCAGGAGACTACCTATTTGAGCCGTTTGGGGTAGAGACTCTGGGACCATGGGGTCCAGGAGCTCACCGACTTTTTCGGGACATTACAAAGCGGCTACGTGAGACAGTAGGTGACAATAAGGCTGGTCTGTATTTCGCGCAAAAAATTAGCCTCGCCATTCAGCGAGGTAATGCAGCCAGCGTTATTGGTACACTTCCTGTCTCAGAAGACCTAGGCGAGGTTTTCTACCTTTAATTTAGCTTTTAGTCCCTTAGTTTTAAAACATTAATTGGTTTTGATTGTTATAATTATTATTATAAAATTTTGATTTTAATTTACAAAGAATGTTGTGCTTTGGGAAAAAGTTAGAAGAATTACTGCCGCACTCAGAGAAGTCAATTAACTTTAATGAGTATTTAATGTCAAAAATTTTCATTCAAATCAAGACCATAGACCCGGCAAGAATAGCGACTAGTTTTGAATTGTCATTTTTTGACGTTAAGTACTCATTAACGTTATTTGACGTCTCTGAGTGCGGCAGTTACCACAATTCAAAACTAGTCGCTATTCTTGCCGGGTCTATGGTCTAGATTGGAATGAAAATTTTTGACATTAAATACTCATTAAAGTTAATTGACGTCTCTGAGTGCGGCAGTTAATGAATTGAGATCATAAAAAAACCATGATCATAAAATCAAGGGCATCAAGAGTATAATTTTTCAAACATTTTCTAACCACAAGTTATCACTGATTGCAAACTGAAAGTAACCTACAAACTAGGTATGAAATTAAAAGAGGTGCAATAAAATTTGAACTGTTAGTATGTTGTGAAATGTAATAAAAATTCTTTAATAATATACATTTATTTAATTACTTTCTTTAAAAAGTAATTTAAAAAAATTGTTTTAGTAACAAACATATTGTGTTAGTAGCACCTTATTTTTTAAAAATATGTAGATCACATCACTCACATTCTCGCCCCGCTTTGTATATAGTGCAAACCTTAAGTAATATGTACCCACCAAGAACTAATTACGATTTGAGGAGAGCATGCCTACAGTTATTAATTTAACCACTGAAGCACTAACAGCTCCGAGGCTTATTATTTAACAGGCCCGGTTTCTAGTTTTGAACAGAAGGCAATATTAGAAGCAAATATTTCGAGAACTTAAGCGTCTCACAGACAGACGCGGTCAGCGGTGGCGGTAGCGGTGGCGGGCAGTTGAAACGTAGGTAACATAAGGACATTATTGGAACCAGCGCGGTCAACGTTTGTTCGGGTTTGCCATCGCTACCGTCCCGCCACCGCTACTTTTGAGTGAGACCTTTTGCTAATTACGTTTTTATTAAACTGCCCGCCACCGCTAACGCCGCCGCTGACCGCGTGACTGTGAGACGCTTTAAATAAATTCGTTAGAGGTTGGATTGGTTACACGGCTATTTCGGCTAGCCCTCCCTGGAGGGTGTTTCAGATTCAGATTATCATAACAGACCTGTTTTTACTTCAGAAGAGATGGCGACGATGGTGGACGCGAAACATTTCCAGATCCTAAGTTAATTTGCTAGGGGCTATTGGCCGTGAAATGCCTTGAGTGCTCAGATTAGTTTCACTCGCTGTGCGTTGCTCCCTAAGTGCCGGTTGAAGGTAGGGGAAGGGGCCCTGAAACGGGCATGCCGACTAAAGCGGGTAGGTACTGTCGTGTAACAAATTCATTTTTAAAATGGATATATTCCCGTCATCTTTATTGGCTTCCTTGAGGGGAAATTTGAACATTAATATTCCCACCTGTCTCCTTGGTTGTATGGCAAATGTTGTAATGTTACATGTTACTACTGTTTTCCGGTAAATCCTATGATTGACCAACTTTCGATGTCAGACGTTGTTGTGCGATTATTGTTAATTTCGAACTTTCACCACCATCCAAGCGGTAAATTTTAGGTTTACCTCAGAGACACGGTAAATCGAGTTCATAGACTGTCTGTAGCCCCCCCCCCCCCTGCTACTTCCAGCTTTAGGTAACATGTCTGTTTTGGGCCCCTGTCCCCTACAGCTGTCCACAAAGAGCACGCACTGAAACAAAGAGCTTTCTTTGTAGTAACTCGAAAGAAAAAGACGTCATAAAAATTGCGAATATGCGGGAATCATTTCCGCCCTATACAAACTAATGTCGGCTGGTACCTCTACCCGATTTAGGTAGTATGGGAATGTGGAATAATATACTTTTTTTGAGTTTTCGATTTTTGTCGCCATAGTAAAAGTTGTTCCGCTTTATGGCCCAAATGACCTCTTTAAATGAGACTGCACATTTCAGTTACACTTAGTATGTACAATGTTCAATCAAAAATTATTAAAATAAGCGGCTACTCTATTACTCTATTGCTTACGCTGTCGTCGTCTGATATAAAACTAATGTAATCTTTTCACCAATTATTTTACAAAATATTGCTGTCTCCATTTCGAAGTCAACACGTCAGACTACCACAATATATTCAACTTCATTAACGCCTGTAATTATTACTTACGTACGTGCAATTACTCATGCATTTAAATTAATCTAATAAAATCTAATATTAGGTACAGCAAATGAGTCATGTCTTGCGTGTTGCTGACCTAACTAACCACTGAGGTCAACTAAAGAACTAAAAAATTCTCATTTGCCACGTAATAAAGCCAAATAGTATTTATACAATTACAAATACCACTTACCAACATAAAAACTCAATGGCACAGAACAGCATTCCGAACGGCGGCCATTAAAAAACTTTATTTTTAACTCAAACGCTTATGCCCATACACTTTTTATTGCGTTAGACGATTCTATGAAACGCGAACATTAAAAGTCGATTGACACGAAAATATTATTTATAGAAGGCATCGGGTTAAAATATATGGAACGCCGGAAAAGGGGATATGAGCTCCGAGGCCCGGCACTCCGCAGGGATATCCTCTAGCCGGTTAATTCCTGTCTGAGGCGGAAACCGCTCGCGTACAAAATAAAACTACCCTAACCCCTTTTTACTTAAGGTTTATTTTTCCCCATGCCTATAGTAGGTAGATCTAACATGTCGTAGATAACGTTTAATGCGGTACTATTATTTAGTAGTTTCAGAAATAAACCTTCTTTTATAACATTAGAAACTCTTTGGACGGGTCAGCTAGTTTTTTTTTATAGTGAGCTCGCTCTCATTTTCACTATTTTACTGTTTTAATATACCTACCGGTGTATCTACAATAAATTGTAATTTTCACAGTGGCTACGCTAACAACTGGACGTGCATGTAACACTGTATATAACTAATTAGAACCTTCTGACAACATATCTTGTCACGTAACGGAAGGTTACGGGCATGAGACTCAGGAACAATCAGGAAATAAAAGATGGAGAGGGAAATAAAAGATGGAAAGGGAAATAAGGTATTTATTGTGTTAATAGGGCACGTCCGAATACAAAGTTGGAGTAACTAAAATAATAACAAGATAATTAGGGGGGCCAAGTCGTAAAGGATACGGGAGAGGGACGCAGGGGGCGCGCACGTAGTGGGTGCGCACGTTGGAGCGCGAACAAAGGCGCGCGGGCAGAGGCACGCCGGGTAGGGACGCGCCAGTTAACGGGCGCGCGACCAGAGGGGCCTCGGAGACCGAATACCCCGCAAGCACTGCGTCCCGTCAATTACAGATGTAGTCCGGACGGTGGAGGGTAGACCCCACTGATGGTACTGAAGACAGGAGTACACCCAACCTCCAGTTACACGACTCGAGAATAGAATGCCTTATCCGTAGTATTATTGTCCTCTATGGAATGCCTACTTTCCGCTTGGCCAAGCGTATTTATAGGACGCCTCGAGCATTCGAAATCTTGAATCCCGAATGTCTTCAGAATTCAAAATCTCGAAGTCTCGAAGCTTCCATGAAGGCTAGGAATCAGAAAAAGGAAAAATAAATGGCACAGAAAAATATAAAAACAAAAGAATAACAATTGCCAAATCGAGATAGACGTTGTCAACTAAGTAAACAAACAGAGGAATTTTGTACAAATCAATGTTTAAAATGTGGTAGCAATACAGGAAATTATCTAAAAAGTAGTGACAAAGTGCTAAAATATAAGTGCTAATGTGAATAAGTGCAAAAGGCGTATAAAAAACATGAATTTCGGAGATTAAATTGCCAAAGAGTGATATAGCTATTTTTATACAAAGAAATGTTATTTACAAGGAATAAAATGAAGCTATTTAAAAGGTAAATGTGTCGATTACGTTATTTAATAGTTAGGACACATTACACGTACAATAGGCACACATAATATAAAATTAGGCAGTATTGGAACACCCTGAGGGCGCAATACTACAATCTATATTATTAAATACATACATAAATCACGCCTATATCCCCAAAGGGGTAGGCAGAGGTGAACTAGCACCCACGTTTCGCCAATAATATAAGGTCCCATATAATAGGTGGCGAGCCTATCTCCATTCATCGGACACAAAAGTCGCAGTACATTGCTAGGTTGTATAAGAGGAACGCTACCCATTCCTCATCAATGTTTAAATAATTTAGGAAAATTTGCTCAGAAATTTTTTTTAATCATTAAATCATTATATCACAATGATTCGAAAATGGTAATGAACTGTTTTTCTTTTTAGCATATGAATAACACAGAAATATGTGTATAACTACCTCATCATCATCATCATTTTATAGGTAGTTAGCGAGTGTAAAATTTTAATTCAATTTATTCCAGTAAAATTTCGCCAAACAACCAATTCGTTCGTAATTTAAATTACGAATTCAGCCGCGGTTTCTTTGACGGTAATTTATTACGATTAATTAATCAAGACTTATTGGAGAATAAATTAAAAAATACCATTCGCTACCCTGCGCTGTAGCTATGGCTATTCCCAGAAAATAGAAACGCTACCCAAAGTTTGAGTCCTGCTTAACATTTAAGTATTGTCAAAACTGACATTTTTCCGTACAAATTCTGACAGAGATATAGTGCTCAAATTTTGAGTAGCGTTTCCGAATTCGGGGGTAAGACCTCTTGCTGCGATTGTGGTGGGTAAGTAACATCCGCAAAAGCTGTGGATGGGACGGATGACCAATACAATAATTGTATTTTTTATTCCTTTATTTTCCATCGATATTGATATGAGTTTCAGTTGTACCACATGTGGCACATAGCAAAATAAGAATGTTAACAATAGATCAAGAAATAACTCTTGTTGAAAAAAACCTTTACCCATTGCGTGTAACGCCTTTGTTACGCCTTATACAAAGTGTACTTTACGGTAATGTTTATCTACGAACATTGGAACTAAAGGAAAGCATTTTAAGTAACTGCCTAGTCATTTTGACCTTCGCGGAAGATATAGGCAACTTAGGCTATATGTATGGGCTTGTAGTAAACGATTAATGACGGATCAATTGTAAGAGACGATAACTCTTAACATAAAGTAATTTTCCATAAACTTACGTTAAAAGATATTAGTTACACCAATACATCCCAAGCATTCCATTAAACTACGCTACAATTTTTTTTTCTTGATAAAATATATCAAGAAAAAAATTGTGTACCCCTTTCCATCAACATTATAGTACTATCGTAGCTTAACTTAGCTCAAATCGTAGCCTCGTAGTGCGTAGCACCTCTAACCCGCTACGATACTTTGTAGGAAACGTCAAACGGTCACATGGTTTCGTACCTTTAGACTCCAGTTATAATTTACCACAGATATATTAATTTACCTACCCCTAAGGTTTATTTGTAAAATAAATATATTATTTTAAATTATTTGTTCACATTTATTTTGTTTATTTATAATGTATAAGTAGCGGTGGATTAACGCCTAAATAACTTATCACCAACTTAATTATGTCCATGTAAAAGGGCCGTTTCCCTGGAGGGTACCCAAAAGCAAGCGTCTACTTAATATTTTTTATCCTTACACGACACCTGCGGGACAGATCGGCAGTGGTTACAAATATATCCTGTTCTGAATAATTTTTTTACAAGGTAAACTAATCTACTTACATACATACATAAATCACGCCTATATCCCCGAAGGAGTAGGCACAGGTGAACTAACACCCACATTTCGCCAATCAGGTTAGGTCCCTTGTAACAGGTGTCGAGCCTGTTGCCATTTATCGGGCATGGAAATCGCAGTATATTGCTCGGTGGTAGGTATAAGAGGAACGCTGCTGCCCATTCCTCATCACTGTTTTAACCCTTAGTCGCCTTGTACAACACCCGCGAGAGAGATTTGGGGTGGTGACAATTGTATTCTGCTCCGCCGTCACCACTGCCGTGCTGTAACTAATCTGACTACGAAAATTCCTTAAAAAGAGAAACACAGCTGATGTTCACTTGACACACTGTGTTGTCATTTATTTTAAATCCATTGCGATTTGCCAATAATGCCAATAGCAACGGTTTGAAGTATCAAATAACTGTCTATCAGGATTTAATCGACTCAAATTGTAGCACGTAGCCATGCAGCAGGTGTGATTAATTAGTAAATCCCTCATGAGAGCTATTAGCAATAACGCTTAGCACCGACAGCGTATATTTGGTCCTTAAAGTGCCCATTTCGGATCCGGTTTCACAGTTTACCTTTATGTGGATTGGGCATCGCCTCCCAAGAGCTTCGCAGCGGGGATTGTACCGTCGTGATATGGATTAATTAGCTGGTCTCGTAGATTGAATATTCGGCTACATTCCATGTGATATATGTGCTGGACTTTTTTACACTAACGGTGCTTTGTAATGATCGATATTTAAATATCAATTATACAACATGTTTAGTTTATCAATCTTTTTCACGTTAATGGTGCTTTGTAATGATCGCTATTTAAATATCAATTAAACAACATGTTTATCAATCAATAGATTCTTGCAAAATGTATACTGTCATCTTGTGCCCAAAATCCGGACAGTTATATCACTTTCCACAAAATTATCTCCAAAACTATAGCTATCTGCTATAGTTATATTTGTTGGACCAAAAAATAGTAGATTTTTTTCTGATAATGCCCACAAAAACGATACAACTCGGCTTGTACCGGTTTTCACAGGACACACAGAATTAAAGTAAATTGCCGTTTCTGAGTGCGGCAGAAAGTGCTCCGATATGAGGAGGTTTTTTGTCAAGCTAACAATTGTCTGACTAATATTGATTTATCGACGAAGTGATTCTATTTGAAGCCGGCGAAAGCCATGTTGTCGTCTTGTAAAAATAAATCTGTAAACCGATTAAATACTCGGTACAAAACTCGGAATCGGATTTACCTATATATAATCAGTTTTGCGCCGCAGTGCTGGATCGAGATCCGGCGAGAGGAATTTCAGCGGCGAAGAAACTTAAATAAAATAAAAATAATCAAGAATGAGTTGCGAACATTGAGTTGATAAAACACTTTGCTGAATGAAAGAAAATATGGCAAGCTGCTGGATGATTGTGTCAAAGATTGATCAAGTTATAGTTCCTTTAGAGAGGCCTATGTTCAACATATGAGTTGATTCCAATTTGATAGTAGTTTATTTTTGATACGCTTTAAATTTTAAGTTTCAAATAGAAATCTCCTAGTGGTGGAAATTGGCCTTATCATCTTCACCAGCCCTATAAGATAAAAAGGACCTTATTCTATTCCCCCAAGACTGCAGATACTTAGCGAACGCTTGACTTATTACCCAATTGGAAAGTGTTGCGCGAAATATAATTAGTCAAACTGGGTTTTGACCAGCTAGGAGTACCGTAGAGTAGGAGACCACAAATAATGCCGCTCACCCTTGTCCAAACAAGGCAAGGCTAATGCGAAATAAAAATGTATCGATACGTGTGCCAACGAATGTGGCTGAATAATTTAGCAGTTACTAGAACGTATTGGCCAATAACTCCACTTTTACTATAGGGACATCGTTAACGTCACATGGGATAAAGTGTTCTTCATTTACGGTCGAATGCTGAAGGTTCATCAAATATGTATCATCAATTGGCGGTCGGCTTGGTCAAATGGTCAGAGCGCTGTCTGACCGCTAAGAGGCTCCGGATTCGAATGTTTGTCATGGACACAGATATTTGTACGTTTATGTTCATCATCATCACCAGCTCTTTAATGTCCCCACTGCTGTGGCACGGGCCTTCCCTATGGATGGAAGAATATAGGGAGATTGGGCCATAACCCACCTCGCTGGCCCAATGCGGGTTGGTGAGTATTTACGACTGCAGATGCAGCCGGGACTAACGCTTAACGTGCCTTCCGAAGCAGGGAGGAACTCGAGATAATAAATTATATATTATTTGTACAATCATTCACCTTGAACGGCACCCGTAAGAGAGGTGTGGGATGGTGACAATTGATTTCTTCCCAGCCGTCACCACACGGCATCTAACTTCATTGAGTATTTAGATTTTTTTCATTATCATAATGAAAAATAAGTGAAATTATCTATTGCTCACTTTTGGCATAGACGGATAGTTATTAATTAGTTTTTGTGACAATTATTTGATGGTTGTATTTTATCATCCAGTCATCGACCTTTTTGAATATTAGTTGGAGATTATTATATATCTACGTTGCTATTATGAGATGTTGTTAGCGATATATTGTTTGCAAATAACAAACATGATATCTGTATTACCTTTGGGAAGTCATTAATATATATTATAATAACAACAAATAACCGATATCACGATCTCGCGGAATACAAGCATCCGCAGTTACAAAATTTGATAGATTTTTTTGGATTGTATTTAAAACTAGATACTATTGCAAATATATTTTGCCTACCCTCTTTGTATTCAACTTTGCGACGTTTTTGTTTATTTAAATTACGTCTATGGCTTACGCCTTACGCCTGGGAGCAAAAAACTAACATAGAATATGCCAGTCCCCACTCACTCCAGGTGTGTCACAAAAGTCCACTAAGGGAGATCGCCCTGTGTAGACGAATAAGCAGCACCTTGGAGCACCCGTATGATATTGGTCAAACCACTACCAATAGCATGTATACCCAAAGTTGGAGCAGGGCAGGCGGCCAGATGTAAAGCTTAACTCCAAACCTTGTGCAATACGCATAGGAATGTTGTCCAGAAACCAACCACTCTCCGTTCATTGATCTTTTGACTTGATGATAAAGATCCAGTGTCGGTACATGATATATAATATGAATCAAAAGATGGATTCCTTGATGACGTCTGACAGATATAAAGTGTTCGCCCCTATACCTTCCTGTTTTTGGAGCAGCTAAAAAAAATAACAAACAATACCGGAAAACATAAAACATACACAAATGCGATGGTCTTTGTCGGGTGTGTATTTAGGTAAATAAATATACACAGGTTTCACCCTCAACACTGGCACAAAGGCCAGAGGCTAAGCTAACACAATAAACCACCAACTTTCATTTATGGAACGTGTAAACTAAAACTTCAGTGAATTCCGCGCTGGAGTTAATATGCGACGCTGCGTGAAACGGAACGCGTTTATTTGCTGAGGCAAACAAGTGGACTCCATTCCGCGATGCACCGAATACCTGCTCGCTGTTTCATAAAGGAAGCCAAGCCAGTTTATTTTGAACCTCACCTGTTAACCTAACTCTGCCCGGGGTATAAATGAAATAATATTTACGCCACACTTATTCGGTTAAGCCACCGCCAACAGCATTAGGGGAACGCGTATTGTCCTGTGTAAAAAAATTTCTTTAAGGTCTGTATAATTAAAAAAAATTAAAGTAAATTTAATTAAATTTGCACCAGGCCTCTCAAACGAGTAGATAATGACGCTTATGAAAAAATATCAAGTCTTCAAATTATTTCATACACGAAAATGCCAGTATCAGGCACTACCTATAATGATAATTAAAAAAATGTATATTCCTTATTATCTTTTACCAGGACAATGCTCCTAATTTACAACAGTTCGACGGCATTTGAATATTCAAGTAACGATTTTAACTATCACACTTCAAATCTGCACTGGGACGGAGCTGTGTCAATATTAACCAATATATTTGCGCAAAAACTTCTGCTCCATTGAACTGATCTGGGAACTAGTTTAATAATTCAATACGAATCGGCTGAAGCAATAAGGGAAACGGAGCGGCAAAACTGAGGAGGACGTTGCGTCAAATTGTCAGACGAACCGCCCGCAGCTCTGTTCCGCATTACGGCCTTACCACACTAACCGATCGATCGTCGATCGATACTTTTACTCGACTTCGACCAACGTCGGTCGATTGGTATGGCTCGGAGATGTTTACAATTAATCTCATGTCAGGTTACCACAATATGTAAAAATTACTCAACCGACTTTAAAAGGCTGACAATCGATTTGAGATATTTGATTATTTTGTAAGTTCTGGCGTGATGGTGACCGTATTATTCTATTTATTTTACAATATATGTTTTAATATATCATCTATTGTATCGACTACGTTAAGCAAAGTATTAAGTAAGTGACAAATTAGCACATAGCGTGCACCCTTCTCTAAGGAAGATCTTCCAATTTCGTTGATGATCAGGCGTCCCAATATTATATTACTGTCTAATATTGCCAAAAAATACTACAACAAAAGATATCGGAAGTTGACTGCTACGTACAATCGGCAATTGAAGACGTCGATCGACAATCGATCGATCGGTGTGGTAACACCCTTATTCACTCGCCCCGTGCACCCATCACCTAGCGTCAATGGACAGACAGCCTTTTAGCTTTTATTCAGCTAAACCATCTTGTATTACGTTCGGGGTCAATGCTTTATCTGCAGATAAAAATAAGCTTACTGAAGTTTAGTTGCATGGCATTTTTGTTATATTATTTAATACATTCTATAGAATGGTCATCACTAATCTTTGGATTATTTAAATTACGGCTTTTTGTTTAACGCAATAGAAGGAAACGCAATGGAAGGAAAGAATATAAAATACTTTCTATCAAGGTATCAATAAAAAACTTGAAGCGGAGAGCTAGTGGATGGGTGGTGGTAAATCCTAGTTAAATGAAAAAGCGAATAACAACGGTGAAAACTGGGTTTTTATTATAATATTTTACAAACAGAAAAGTGAAGCTACCTATCGAACCAAAAAGCAATTGTCACATCAATCAATCAATCTTAAAAAAATAGACAAAAACCATAACTATAAAAAAGGTACATTGTTTTATAAAAAGGTTAAATTTCCAAACGGCTCGGCAACATTCCGGCCCCTTGTGCAAAAAGCACAGATTACTTAGGCAGAGGAACTAGCTTGCGGCGGGGGCGACGCAACGTGCCACCAGCAGTCTTTATGTCCACCACTCTGACCACTCCATCTTTCCCCGGATATAGCGCGGCGACTCGCCCACGTGGCCAAGTTCCTCTAGGCAGATTCTCATCAACAATGAGGACAGGATCTCCAATTGCCAGTTCCAGTGCTTGACCTCCTGGTTGTCGCGATTGCAGAGTAGGTAGGATCTCTCGAACCCAACGGTTCCAAAAGTGGTCAGCAAGACGCAAAGCTTTCCGGTACCCTAGTCGACTGCTAAGATCTCCATCAGAAAGGCTGGCTGGTAGGATTTGTGTTGACGATGACCCTATCAAAAAGTGGAAAGGGGTCAAGGTTTCCTGGTCATCTGGATTAACTGAAACGTGGGATAAAGGCCGTGAGTTCACTATTGCTTCAGCTTCGAGCAGAAGTGTCACCAGAACTTCTTCTTTGGGAGCTCGTTCGTGCAGTGTGGCCTGTAAAGCAGTCTTGACCGCTCGAACCATTCGTTCCCAGCATCCGCCAAAGGTTGGTGCCGCAGCAGGTATGAAGCGCCAGCTGATTCCTCTGTTCGTCGCAAAGTCCTCTACGTCGCTTCGGTAAAGCTCTTTGAGCAGCCGGTTTGCACCCACAAAGGCCGTTCCATTGTCCGAGAACAAGATCTCGGGTGTTCCTCTTCTAGCTATAAACCGTCGCAAGCTCATTATAGCGGAATCGGATGACAGGCTATGGACTAGTTCCAAATGTATGGCTCTAGTGGTCATGCACGTATATAAGGCCACGTACCGTTTCTCGTGTCTTCTGCCGATCGTTACTGACACGGGACCAAAGTAATCGAGACCAGTAAAGATAAAGGGCCGCCGATGATGTGCCATGCGTTGTGGGGGCAAGTCTCCCGTTACTGGTACCGTTGGTTGGCTCTTTTTTATTCGGCAGAACAAACAATAGCTCGCTACACTTCTTACAGTAGGCCTCAAATGAAGTATCCAGTATTTCTGTCTGAGCTCATTTATAACTTGCTCGTTATTGGCGTGTCCGGCGGCCTTGTGGTAGTAATGGACCAACAGTCTCACAACTAAATGTCTTCCGTCCAACAAAACCGGTCGACGTACGTCCTGATGAACACCTGTGACAGCGGTTATTCTGCCAGCCAGCCTAAGCAGGTTATCTTCTCCCAACGAAGGTGATAGTTTAACGAGTCGACTCTTCTTGGGAATGGGCTCTGAACGAAGGAGGCTCTGGAAGTCTTCTTTAAAGCTGTCCATCTGGGTTCTACACAATAGTTGCCTTTCTGCGGCTTTCATATCATCCACTGATAGAGGGGCCAGAGTTGTGGACACTGCGTTACGTTGACGTTTGTAAACCCGAAATATTCTGACGGCCTGAATGACCCTAGCTGTAGCGCGTAAAAGACGAAGCCAGTCACTAAAACGGCTAAAATCTGCAGTTACGGGAGTCGGCAAAGCTACTGGTGATGTGGTTAGGAGTCCCACCAATTCCGATGTTTTGAGCTCCTCGCGAACTGGTGTGACTCCTGCTGGCTCAGTGGGCCAGTCCTCAGGGGACTTGAGAAGAAAAGGGGGCCCACTAAACCAACGTGATGATAGCGACAGATTCAAATTAACCGCTCGTGTCGCATCATCCGCAACATTCAAGTCGGTTGGTACCCATTTCCAATCCGACACGTTAGAATTTTCGACTATCTCCCCAACTCTATGGGCAACAAACGGCTTGAATGTTCGTGCGTCACTACGCAACCAACCAAGAACAGTCATGGAATCACACCAAAAAAATGTGCGCGCCGGTTTTTTTTCATGACTGTCCCTAATTAATATGGCGAGGCGTGAGGCTATTAAAGCAGCCTGGAGCTCCAGACGCGGGATCGATGTTGGTTTCAAAGGGGATACCCTTGCCTTGCTTGAAATCAGGGCGAGTCGCACCGAGCCACTCTCGTAAACAAGCCTCCAATATGCCACACAGGCGTATGCGTGCTCACTGGCATCTGCAAAGATATGAAGCTCTCGGTACGGCGGCTCCGAGTTCAAGGAATACGCATACCAACGTGGAATTTTGATGGCGGTGACTTGAGCCAGCGTCTGAAACCAGTCAGACCACTTCAACGCCTCTGAAGGTGGAAATTCAGTATCCCAAGCGATATTGGATCTCCATGTTCTTTGAAATAGTATGCGACCCATGACTATGATAGGGCCCAATAGACCTAATGGGTCGTAAACGCGCATTAAGTGCGAGAGAACCTTACGTTTAGTAAGAGGTGAGGGAAGGGATTCTTCAAGGCCAGTTCTAAAACCTAACACGTCAGATACAGGTTGCCAGATTATACCTAATGCCCTTATGCTGCCTGGAGTTGAGCCAAGGTCGATCTCCGACGGTGGGGCAGCTCGCAATTCTGCGGGAAGTAAATTCAATGCTGCCTGATTATTGGATACCCACCCTCTCATCTCCAGGCACGCAGCTTTATGAACAGTTACGATGTCAGCGGCGATCTGGGCCGCGTCAACAACTTCGTCATGCGACCCTAAGTAATCGTCAACGTAGTGGTCGTTTAGAATTGCATCTGCGGCCTTAGGATACCGGCGAGCAAACTCTCTAGCATTCTTATTTTTCAAGTACTGCGCAATAAAAGGGCTGGAGCAGGCACCAAAAATGACAGATGTCATCCTGTACTCAATAATTGGTTGCCCCCCGGCGTTCGATCCCGCCTTCGGCCTCCAAAGATATCGCAAAGCATCGCGGTCTTCCTTCCGAATTCGGAACTGCGAGAACATCTCTTTAATATCCGCGGTAAGCGCGACGCGACCCTCTCGAAAACGAAACAAAATGCCGATTAGGGGCCGGAGTAGATCGGGACCGGGAAGCAACATGGAGTTGAGGCTGACACCCTCATTCAAGGCGGCGGCATCATGTACCACACGCAACTTGCGCTTCTGTGGGTGATACACCCCAAAATGTGGTAAGTACCACCTGACATTATTAGTATTATCGCTATTAGAGAGCTTGTTGTGAAACGTACCGTGGTCGCATGCCTCAGAATACCCTTTATGCACCATATTATTCATGAACGCCTCGTAAGCTAACGTGAATTCAGGTTCCCTACGCATCCGGCGTTCAAGACTCAAAAAACGAGACAAGGCTTGGGCGTAGCTGTCTGGGACTTGCGTTATGTCCTCCTTCCAAGGTAAACCAATCTCGAATCGCCCAGATGGTAAACGCTTAACTGTAGACTCTAAAATGTTAATCGCCCGCTTGTCTTGTTTATTGAGTAATGTTTCCTGCCTAGATATCCCTATTGACTCAAGTTTATAATGCTCCTTAATGAGAACCTCCAAAGAGTCATCAGATTCTTCCCTTAACCTAACATGGTTAACAAAATTAATAATTTTGGTCTTACTGGTCGACGACCCATATAGTACCCATCCCAGCGCTGTAAGACAGGCAACTGGCTGATTTCGGGTGCCTTTCCTGAACTCCTGACTGATAGAAAGGTGCCAGTTGTCAGCGCCTATGAGAACCATAGGGGTGGCGTCCACGTGATACAAAAGTTCGACCAAACCATTTAAGTGTGCAAAAGACGTAAGAGACTCCCTTTCGATAGTTTGCGGGCGTAATGCCAGTGATTGAATAGACTTAGCATTTTTCACTAAAAATGTCTCACTTGTGTACCTACCCTTAATGCTAAAATTAACCCTACTAATTGTTGCGTCCCGACTAAGACCACCGACACAGTTCACCGTAATAGTTTCCCGAGGACCTGAGGCTCCGATCCTAGTGGCTATACTTGCGTCTATTAGTGTGGCGGTGCTACCGTCATCTAGTAAAGCGTAGGTATCAATTTCTCCTGACGGACCGGAAACAGTTACTGGTATAATCTTTAGTAATGTGTGTAAAAGTTGGTTACGGTTTTGATATTGTGTACCGGTTACAGACACTACTACGTTTTCGTTTTTGACTTGACTCTGACACTTATCATCTGTAGCTGGCGTTTGTGGTAACGCATTATTCTCGTCCACTGATAAGCGAACATTATTATGTAACAAAGGTTGTGGTTGTTGTAGCCTACCGTGCAGGAGAGGATTGTGACGAGATACACAACCGTCAATGCCGCAAGGATTCACCTTACAAGTCTTCCATTGATGTGAGCTGCGCCGCAGACAGCGGTAGCACACTCTAGACTCGCGCAGCCAACGCCATCTATCGTCAACTGAAAGAAGCTTAAATTCGGGGCAAGATTTTATATTATGTTCTTTCCTACAAAAACAGCATTCTTGTTTTTTAGATGGCTCTGATTTTGCCTTATCATTTTTATCATTTAAAATGTGTGTGGCAGAATGTACAGAATCACGTCTGAATGATCTGTTATGGGTCTGGAAAGTAGATGTTGAAACAGACTCAGGTGACATAGTGAACCTAATGTGATGATCCAACTCGCGTTTTAAAAAGTCGGAAAGAATTTCTAATTTAGGACGCTGGGAATTATCTTGGGATGCAAAGTCCGACCATCTGGGCTTTATCGTAGGACTAAGCTTACCTAACACAGCATAATAAAGTTCGGGTGAATACAAGTACTCTACTTAATTGAGCAAACGAATTGTAGAAACGCTATTACGTACTTGGTTGACTATAGTACTCAACTCTTTCAGGTCGTTACCGAGACGGGGGAGGTCTTTCAAGGCGGCTACTTCCCTGTAGACGACCAGCTCAGGCCGCGCGAAGTTTTCTTCCAGTGCACGGATGATCTCTTCAGGGTCTTCGCTACACAAAAGCACAGAAGCCACGGCCTTGAAAGCGGTCCCACTAAGAGAGCTTTGAAGTCGAGTTATGTTTTCTAGAGGAGAAAAAGAACTTTTAGTAAAATTATATATACGTTTAAAATGCAGCCACTGCAGCGTGTCTCCAGAAAACATGGGGAGACTAGGAAGCTTAGGCTTTCCTTGATTAGAAGCAAGCGCTTTCGCTGCTGCGGCTGTGTCTGCTACAGCTTGTAACAAAACAGACGAATGTGTGTTGCTTGCTCTCACAGCTTCCGCAAATTTGAATGGGGGCAGAAGGCCCTCCACCTCGGGAGCTTTGGTGACGAAAGGAGCTTTTCTGTCCACAGTGGTAAGCTTGTGAATGACAGGGGATGCAGCGTCCCGAGTGGCCACGCATGCCGAGGTTGGTGGCATAGCTTGGCCGGGGAGTGTGACATGGACATTGTCACACTCTTCTGCTTGGAAGTCCCTATCACTAGTACTACCAAAATTATGATTTTATACCCAGGTTTTCGTTCGCTCTAAGCTTACTGATATGCTTCTACTTGCACGGCCGCTGGCTCCATCGGCATCGATAGCAGCCAACTCTGCCTGTAGTTCATGTTCCTCAACCTGCTTCTTAATTTCAGCGAGCTGGCGCTCCCTCTCACGTTCTTGCGCGGCTAGCTCCCGCTGCCTCTCACGTTCTTGCGCGGCTAGCTCCCGCTGCCTCTCACGTTCTTGCGCGGCGAGCTCTAGCTCGCGGTCCAGCTGCCGGCGACGAAAAAGAGCTTCGGCCGCAGCCTTACGTGCGCGAATTGTTGCGGACGAGTGAGACGACTTCGATGGGGACGCAGTAGCGGGTTGAGGGCAGGACATGATTTTACTTTTGCTACGTGTGATCATACCAGTACGAAACGAAAATGAAAACTAAAAATGTAAATGAGAAAACAAAATTACAATGGAAAGAAATATTTGTGTTTAATTTAGGTACGTGGAACAAACTTACGGCGAAGGACCAAAAAATGAAGCGGAGAGCTAGTGGATGGGTGGTGGTAAATCCTAGTTAAATGAAAAAGCGAATAACAACGGTGAAAACTGGGTTTTTATTATAATATTTTACAAACAGAAAAGTGAAGCTACCTATCGAACCAAAAAGCAATTGTCACATCAATCAATCAATCTTAAAAAAATAGACAAAAACCATAACTATAAAAAAGGTACATTGTTTTATAAAAAGGTTAAATTTCCAAACGGCTCGGCAACAAAACTTTTAAGCAAACCATCCGACTATTTAGATTAGGTTTGTATAAGAACGATTCGAATTATCGTATAAAAAAAAGAAATGACAGTTTTGTCGGTAACAAAAAATTGTCGTGGAAAAAGACATTTCTATAAATATATATCTTTATATTTAATTTATTTTTTTGGAAATTGTAATTTAATATCCAATTCAACTGAATTTTGTTAATATTTACACATATCACTTGGTCAGCAGCTATCGACAGGGCCAGCTAAAACCAGTGGCTCTAGCCAAACGGTCGTCAATCTATTCGAACGCATAGAAAACAAATTAATGTATGAAACGGTTGTATTACAAAGAAGACAAAACGTCAGTTTCATACTTTTGTTGGAATAGAAAAACCACGTGGCCCTCAGTCCCACCTGACATGGCGCCTACTAAAGAGGCAGCTTAATTCCACTTCGTCCGATAAATTATTGTAAATAATTTTGTAAGTTCTTATTTTTTTTTTTACGATCTCTTTATGTTATTTACAGACCCGTAATTTCACGACTGTAAATAACATAAAAAGGGAGATAATCTAATCCGATTATCGTTCTGTTCATTGTATACCTGAGCGTTTATTGCGTAACTTTATTGGGAACGTAGACAGGACCATTATTTACTTTGTGAGAAAAGGTCCAATTAGCCTACATATTTAAATGGAGCACAAATTAATGTCTGCCGCTTCAACAATTCAAATTTATCCCATGACGTGTCTTACTTGGATAGAAAGAGCTAAATGGGAAAACTGGAATATTTCTAGGACCAAAAAACACATGGTAATTAATTCCGCTCATTTGTATATTTTATTTATTTATCCGTAAATATAACTTAATAATTTTGTACAGATAGTGACAGGTCGAAATGGCAATCAAAATACGAAGTTTCAATAAAACAATTAGTAAAATAAAGAACTGATTTGAATACAAAGATTTTGGTGGTTAACGCATCAAGACCATAATTTTTCGAAATTCTTTTCTAACCACGAAAATCTTTGTATTAATTTTTCTAACATTTATATAATGCTAAAATTAAAATCGAATTGAATATTAATATTTCGTCCTTATTATTGTGTACCTTATAACAACACTAGAAATCCATTTTTCTATAACATATTTTGTTCGAATTACAATATAAAATTATCTAATGTGTTATTAGTTTATATTCAGCGGTACCTGTTAAATGTATAGTAAAATAATGTGTCGTTAATGGTACTAGTCATACATTTACAAAAATCCTTTATAGCATGATTGGCGATGCAAAGTTCACCCGCGCGCCTCTAGCGGCAAAATTTGGAACCTGTCTAAAAACCTTATTTTTAAAAAGTTTGTTGTTAAGTTTAGAAATTATCAGGATGGATGACGATTACATAAAGAAACCTATTGCAAATAAAAGCGGAAATGTAGTAGTACTTACGGAGATTCAGGAATAAGTTTTCATTTGTTTCTATAAGACAAAATTATGAGGAAAAAATGGGAGATTGCTTTACGAATAGGCAAGCCGATTTCATCAGCAATGAATGTTTGTTCTAATCATTTTCAAGCTTCAAACTATTTTCCAAACAGTAAGTATACTTATGTTTTATTTATTTATTATATTCATATGTATTAAAAAAGTTATTGACTATTGACAACATTATTATCACAATTTCCAGCAAGAAACCACACAAATCTGATTTATTTACAACAATTTTTTCCCGTACGTCTATTGTTTAAAACAACTGTCTTTTACTGTCTAGCGTGGCTCCATTGTACTCTTTGCGTGGCTCTTACTGCCACACTCAGAGACGTCAAATAACTTTAATGAGTACCTAATGTCAAAAAATTTCAATTAAATCTAGACCATAGACCCGGCAAGAATAGCGACTAGTTTTGAACTGTAATTTTTTGACATTAAGTAGGTACTCATTATCGTTATTTGACGTCTCTGAGTGCGGCAGTTAGACAGCTTTACAATTTTGACGCTAGAGGCGCCAGCTAGAATCTTTGCATCGCCAATTAAAGTTGCTGTAACATGTAATGTGTAACTGTTTATAGTATCCCGAATAAGTGAAAAAAAAACATAACCTTATTTTAAAACCCAAAATACCTATAAACCCTAAATTCGACAGTGCAGTGTCATATTTAATAAAACAATTGCAACAAAGTCAACATAAAACGAATACGTTTTCTCAGCCATAGCCATGGATTTGGTAAGTAATCACAAAGCTTTAACAAGTCTTAGTTAGTAGTACAATATTCTGAGCTTTGCAATACAAATAATAAGCGTACAGTTCAATGAAAAGTCAACACTACACTTCAACCAGCCCAGGGCTTTATTCAACTGAGCTAAAATCTCACATTATACTGTGCTGACCATACCTAATATAGAGAAAGTTAACTTGTTTATATTAGGTACGGTCAGCACAACATAATGTGTGATTTGAGCTTAGGATTAAGGTGCTTTTCTACCAGAGATATGCTAGATGACTAAGCGGCATGCGAGGAAAAATCGCCCAATACTGTTTCTGCAATACAGAAATGGAGCAATCCTATTGGAGGATTTTTCCTAGCCTACCGCTACTAAGCTACCTCGTGCATATCTGGAAAAGTCTGCCTTAAGCAGCCTTAAGCCTTACTTAAGTCTGCAGTAGTAAGTTTCGTTGGCTCTTTATTTTAATGGCTGGTTTGGGCGCAATGGAATGTTCCTTTTTTGTTAACAACGTCTAATTGTAGTCAACAAAAAAATATCTGGAAAGCCTAGAAGTTTTGTTTTTGCATTTGGAATACTTTATAGCGTGTTTAAAACCCAAGCGAGCTCTTGGCCTAAGAGGTGAAATATTTGAAATTGCTCGGCATTTAGTCATTGCTGATCTCGCTATTAATCTAGCCATGTTGTTAAATATACCATGTAACGTTACCTGAGGATCCGTAAATTACGGGTTCCCACTATACTATAGGTATATTCCAGAAGACGTCTAGTACAACGGCACCACTTTTCATCTTTCACTGATGAATTACAGACTACATAAATGAAGATGATTTTATATTGTATATTAAGTATCAGAGATTTAACGTGTATATTTTGCATTTTTTTAATTACTATATTTTATATAAGTCGTAAACTATGTTAACTACCAATTATTGTGCATCTATTTTTATTAATATTTAATGTTTTATTTGTAATATTCAACGGAAGATATCAATAAATATCGAAAGTAAATTTATTAACTTTATTTTTCATGAAAAGGTAGGGACAAAGATTGCTGAGTTACTAGCCCTTTCTTTTCAGAACAAGGCCTCTTGGAAGCTTCCTAACGGTGAAGTACCACTTTTCTAAACTTGAAGTATAGCATGGAATAACTGTCAAACCGACGGAAAAACTTAAAGCCCGAGTTCACCAACACGTAAATGAAATGATTAAAATATAACTGGCAGTTTTTGACAATTCTTCCATACAGACAAATGTCAAAAACCGACAGTTAAATAATAATCGTCTGTTTATGTGTTGGTGAACAACAGCCTACATAAATAATCACCAGTTTAAGTGTTGGTGAACTCTAGCCTAAGGCTGGAGTTCACCAACACGCAAAACAAGCGATTAAACGATAACCGTCAGTTTTTGATATCTATCTCGATTATCTTTTAATCCCTTGTTTTATGTGTTGGTGAACTCGAGCCTTAATCGCCTTGTATGACACCTACGACAAAGTAACCGGGTTTTGTTCACTGTCGTCAATACACACAACATTACGTTATATTATTTGTTTATTTAATTTAATAACTCCAGATAAACAACAGCCTGCTTACAACTTACCGCTAATGACACATTTATTTCTCATCATCATCATCATCATCATCAACCCTTTATTGTCCATACTGCTGGGGCACTGGCTTTCCCTATGGCTGGAAGAATATAGGGAGAATGGGCCATAACCCACCACGCTGGCCCAGTGCGGGATGGTGGGTATTAACGACTGCAGATGCAGCCGGGACCAACGGCTTAACGTGCCTTTCGAAGCCCGGAAGAACTCGAGATAATAAATGTTTGGTCACCCATCCAATGACCGGCCTTAGCGACATTGCTTAGTTTACGCAATCGCAAGCCAAGCGCGCTATGCCACTGCGCTAGCGAGCTCCTCATTTATTTATTTCTCGATTAGCCTCGTATAGGTAGTTATAGTTCCCTCACCGGCGCAGATAAGGAAGACAGATCACTGCTCGGATTATGGCGCGGCCACGCTTCGATTCGCGCACTTTCATTTATTTCCTAGCAGGCCGACAGCAATATACAGCGACCCTTTTTTCATTAGTTAATTTATTACATTTGTGGAAGAATTCCCACTGGGACTATAACAGCGCAGCGATACCCACACTGTGTACGATCTTTATGTGTTGTGGCCACCAGTGACCAGTTCTAGGACTAGGTTTAGGGGATAGTGACCCAAAACAAAACTGGCTCACCCCCAAATACAGGAACGCTACTCAAAGTTTGAGTCCTGCTTAACATTTAAGTATTCGGGGGATAATGTTTAAAGCAAGCGCTTTGTTGCATAGAATCAAAAAATTACAATTCAAAACTAGTCGTTATTCTTTCCGGGTCTATGGTCTAGATTTAAATATTCTTTTGACATTAAGTAGGTACTCATTAAAGTTAATTGACGTCTCGGAGTGCTGCAGTAAGGGTAAGACGAGGTGACATTACTGATTGTCACAGCTAAATCTGCTTTTAGAGTACCTAGTTATGACTTAAGGCTGTAACATTATATACATGAATACCCGATACCTATAAGTTGAAGGTGAGCCTCTCAAATTAGTTGCTTGATTGAGTACCTCGATCTCAAGTTACTTTAAGGTAACAAAGCAATATTCTGCTGTGTTATCGGCTGGATAACAATAACAGTCAATTACTAAGCGCTGCAAGCAAATATTTGTGGAGGGTTAAGTTTTCGATCCCCGGCTGGGTTGGAGTAGCCTCCGATTTATAGTTGTTGCCGTTATTCTACATACATACATAAGTCACGCCTCTTTCCCCCAAGGGGTAGGCAGAGGTGAATTAACACGCACGTTTCGCCAATTATGTTAGGTCCCATGCCATTTATCGGGCACGGAAGTCGCAGTACATTACTAGGTGGTATAAGAAGAATGCTCCTGTCCATTCCTCATCACTGTTTTAACTCTTAGTCGCCTTGTTCGACACCCATAGGAGAGATTAGGGTGGTGACAATTGTATTCTGCTCTGCCGTTACCACATTCTAAGGGGAGAATGGTTCTCTTAGCAATGTAGGTGCCTTACGGCTTTATTGATACATTGTTAGGTACATACACCTCTTCGTAAATAAATTACAGCTCAGCTAGATGTGTATTCATTAATGTCAACTCTGTTGTTATCATCAGTTCTTTAACATTTTTCATAACCCACGACGCTGACCCAGTGCGGATTGGTAGGATTAACTGCAGATGCGGCCGAGACCAACAGCTTAAAGTGCCTGCCGAAGCACGGAGGAACTCGAGTTAATATATTTTTGCTCACCCATCCAGTGACAGCCTTAGCGGCCATTGCTTAACGCAATTGCGTGCCGAGCGCGCTAGGCCTGATTCGCTGTACCTACTCGTCGGCGTCGGGCCTTTTATACACATCGTTGGAGTCGCTATGTGAGTTCAAGGCGTGAAATATGTATTAAGGGGAAACGCTGTTCGCCTGTTAGATCGTCCGTCCGTCAGTTACGGCGTAGCTTCCGCTCGAAACGCTAATAAATATTGAATAATTTAATCTCATTTCAGCTCCTTTTATAATTTGGTTCCCACTGCACGGCTGAGTAACGTCAGTGATGCAAGATTAAATAAATAAATATTTTTTCATCCCACCATCTCGGAAAAAGCGTTTTTGCTCTTCGATATCTGAGTGCAAAAGCCGTTTTTATCCTCTAGAGGTTAAAGTAAATTTGAATTTAGAACATCATGTGCAATGAGTTGGTGAATTCAAAACATCATTATACATATTTATTTCTACCTCCATGGTGCCGAAATTGTCATGCAACCTATTTTAATTTATTAAAAACTCAGACTCGGAACCTTCTTGGTGTACTTTTTTTGTAATTTGCTTTGCGCGCGCCATTTTCTTTTTACGTCATAAATTTGTTAAAACCTAGGAGTTCCGTGACGGTCAATCAGCTTGGCGTCAATCTTGCTTTAAACATTTTGATCGTTTACAACGCTTGCTGGATGAGTCAAGCATTTAAAAGCTTTTTAGGTCTGTTTGATTTGTTTACGCTAGCAACGGAACAAAAACATACAGAAAATCAACGTGCTTGACTCAAGCTGATTGACCGTCTCGGAACTCTATTAGGGACGATATTTTTTATTAGGGACTTACAGGTCTGTCTGGATGAATGTTGCGGGTATGGCTGGGTGGATGGGTGGCTGTTGGAGGTGTGTCTGGGTGAATGGGTGTTTTGAGGGTGTGTCTAGGTGAATGGGTTTTTTGTTGGTGTGTCTGGGTGAATGGGTTTTTGTGGGTGTGTCTGAATGGATGGGTGAGTATTGTGGGTGTTTCTGGGTGATTGGGTGTTTTTTGGGTGTGATTAGGTGTTTTGTGGGTGTTTCTAGGTGATTGAGTGTTTTTTGGGTGTGATTGGGTGTTTTGTAGGTGTTTCTGGGTGAATGGGTGTTTTGTGGGTGTTTCTGGGTTAATCGGTGTTTTGTGGGTGTTTTTGGGTGAATGGGTGTTTTGTGGGTGTTTCTGGGTGAATGGGTGTTTTGTGGGTGTTTCTGGGTGAATGGGTGTTTTGTGGTTGTTTCTGGCGAATGGGTGTTTTGTGGGTGTTTCTGGGTGAATGAGTGTTTTGTGTGTGTTTCTAGGTGAATGGGTGTTTTTTGGGTGTTTCTGGGTAAATGGGTGTTTTGTGGGTGTTTCTGGGTGAATGGGTGTTTTGTGGGTTTTTCTGGGTGAATGGGTGTTTTGTGGGTGTTTCTGGGTGAATGGGTGTTTTTTGGGTGTGTCTGAGTGGATGGGTGTGAATGTTGTGGGTGTTTCTGGGTGGGTGTTGAGAGTGTTTTTGGGTTAATGGGAGGGTGTTGTGGAAGTTTCTGGGTGATAACAGAAACTGTTGTGATTGTATATTTTTTTTTGTATTTTGCAATTTCCTCGTTGGGGGGGATGAAAAGTTACGTGTTGCACTCGAGTGCAAAGATTTTTCACCTTGTGCTCTTTTGATTCCCTCGCTATCGCTCAGGATTCTAATTTTTGAATCACTCGCTACGCTCTTGATTCAATTTTAGAATCCTTCGCTAGCTCGGTCATCAAAATTGAGCACGCGGTTAAAAAACAACTTTGCACTCACGTACAACAAATAACTATTACAAGGTAGCGTATTCGGAACCTTTACACATACATATGAACACTCGCCTTTACTCCGACTTCTCTCTTTGCCTAGCCATACTTGGTAAGATTTTGTAAAAGCCGGCAAAGTTACCAAGGTTTTTTAGTAATGTTTATAGGAAATTACCTGGGTACGTATACCTACCCCTCGCTCTCAACTCAATAGCGTCATACATACTACAGCGAGTTTATTTTGTTGTAAATGTTGTAGACTGATTAATTGCAAGATGTAGTATGTATAGAGTGTATAGTGATAACGTTTGTATTGTGTTGTATCGACATATTTTATAAAGAACCCCAATGCCAGATATAGACTTAGTAACCGATTCGCAGCAAAGCTAGATTCTTGAGTATGGACTTATTAAGTAACGTATTCCTTAACTAAATCATAAATTCTTATTGAAATAAGTAGGCAATATTGCTTGCTACGCTTTTGAAAGAAGGAATATATTACATTTTTCCAGGTGTGGTAGCATATTAATAGAATCTCTGAGAAGTCATATTATCTATGATGAAAAAAATATTAAACATTTCATTTCCTTTTTCATTTCAGCTCTTCACGTCTACATGTATGTAATTGTCGAGGTTTATAGACTTGATACATATCTACACGTGGCTGCATTATATTATTTCCTTAATACACCATTTGTATGCTTTATTATAATACTAACTTAAACAAAGGGAAACCATCAGACGACAATTTATTTATTTAACAAGGCACCACACGGCAATATGCTATTTAATAGTTTATAGCGAATATCTCAAAAATATTAGTTTTTACGATGGTTTCTTTCTGCTTAACTAGGTATGTTATCCACAATCCACAATACGCCAGGGGACCTTGAGTTAAGGAAGGTTCGAAGGCCTCTTTCAGTGACGTCAAATATCACCTTCAGTGCCATAGGTCATCTCTCTTCCTACCTATACCTATGTCTAGATTTCTGCAAATGCCGATTTAAAAGAAACTGAGCAGCATTTATGGATTGGAATGGTATCGTCCCAATCACTATCTCCGTTCATTAGTTTCTCTCCGTAATCCGTTCATCAATTTTCTGTTTCATCGCTAAATTTACTATGTGAATTAAAAGAGATTGGATATCTAGATATCATCTGACCGATATGAATGGAAGACTGCTCCGACCCCAAATAAACTGGGAAGGAAGATGATGATTAAGTACGTACTATACTTATAAATTACTTATTTAAAATAAATATATTGTTTTGCACAGATAGGATAAAACAAAACATATTTTATCGATCTAAGATCTCTGGTACTTACATATTTTACCAAATAATTATTTTGGGACTTTAATTAATTGTCACAAGTTTGTGTGACTCTACATAAATAAGTTCATAATTAATATTCAATATTTACATGGACCGTGAATTTGGCTTAGGGCGGAATCAAACACCTTAATTTTATAATAAGGCACGAAGACAACTTTCAGGTAAGTAATCACTTAAGAAACTTCCCCTGACTCTCTATATTATTCAATCTGCTATGAAAGGAAAGTTGCGTCTGTTTTCATAAATCAACTATTCTGAGGCGTAAATCTTGAGGAGATTGACTTACTAGGTGTCACGTTCTCCAATATAATGATCACAAACAGGAACTGGCTTAAAATTGAGAAGGGTAGATATGCGAGTCAAAATCCGAGTCAGTAATGAATGATTACTTACAAACTTTTATTAAGGCATTGCATATTCCAATCCTTATGCATACCCATTCTGAACTGTGCCACTGACAAAGAAAATGTATCGATATTTGTAAACTTTGTATTGTATGAACCGCATGCATCTACGCGCTACAAAATGTTTTGCTGCTGTGGGAACGAGGGTATGACTCCACGGAAAGGAATAATTAAGTAGTCTCGTTACTCACAGTTTATTACGGTCCAAACACGTATACACACATGTAACAGCGGAACAAGCACAGAAGGGGAAAATTTATACATTATACAAGTTTGTTATTTATATAATATATATTAAATTTATATAAACTATACATATGTAGTATAAAATGAATATTTTATTTATTATTTTTTTATTCTGATTGTATAACCTTCCCTATAACCAGGGATGACGAGTTAGATCGCAATAAAACACCGGCGCAGGCTTGAAAGAAGTCTTTTAATAAATATTAATACACTGTAGTCATTTAAACACGGGAGACTTTAATAGCGCGATGTAAAAACGTTCAGCGCCATCTATTGACAAGTTTCGGAACTAATTTAACTTGCAATTATTTATGTACACAATTATTGTTTACTGTTCCCAATATATCAATGTTTAGTATTTTACACAGTTTCTTATTTATTAATATAATATAATGCAGGCACCTAATGGACTGTACATATCGCCCACCAAGGACAAGTTAAGCTTCGTCCTTCTAAAAACTTTAATACATCGAAATAAGTGTTCAATACTACTTCGCCCACCATGAGAATGGTAAGTACATTTTATAATTAACAGTAAATGACACAGGTATAACAATTAATAACTAATATAACAATCAAAACATGTTACACAACTTAAAAACAAAACCACTTAAAATTTAGTCTGTGACAGGTAGGAGACACAACATAGACACCGGTCGCTTAATAATATTATTTTTTACCTTTAAACTAACTACTCTAACGACGTTATCCTTTCCAGGATGAGTAGCAACCACCCTGCCATAAAGCCAACGACCAGCAGGTAAGTGTTCCTCCCTTACAGTAACAATATCTCCAACCTTTACCTGAGGATGCTGTGACGACGCTCGATCGTCAAGAAACGGATTTAATGACCGAAGGCTGCTCCGTTTCGGTAAGTTAACATTAGTTTATAAATAAGTTTATTTCCTCAAAATAATTTTCTGCTTGACATTTTTTTTTATACAAAAACACATTGCTGCTTTAAGCTCGGCACTAGATAAAAAGCCAACAACTCCTTCCGATTTATTTATCCTAGCATTTTTAATAAAACGTTTGCAATGCGCTATAACCCTAATTAATTTATTTAGTGATGAGAATCTTTCCCATTGAAACTCATCTACTGTAACACATAAAACTTTAACCTTAACAATTTCTAATTCCGTTTTATTATCCTTAAGTTTTTTATAATCTATCTTTTCTTTTTGCAGGAATTCCGGACCTTTAAACCACAATTCATTCTTTAGCAATTCCGAAGGATATAATCCACGGGAAGCCACATCAGCTGGATTGAACTTTGACGTCACATGCGACAAATGGTTAGTATCCAAATTAGTTATAATTTCAGATACACGATTGGCCACAAATACCTTCCAACGGTTAGGTGTACTGTTCAACCATGCAAGAACGACGGTCGAATCCGTCCACGCATGCAACTTTTCTATATGAAGTACTGAAGCTATTTCTGACATTAATCGAGTTAATAACACAACACCGCATAGTTCAAGTCTCGGAATCGAGATTTGCTTTATCGGCGCAACCTTTGTCTTTGCGGCTATCAACGAAACATGTATTTCTCCCTTGCAGTTCACTACTCGCGAGTAAACAACAGCTGCATACGCATCTTTCGACGCATCGCAGAATCCATGCAGTTCTACGTAATCTCCAGCTCTTATACCATTCCAACGTGGTATGTTAATATTACACAATAATATTAGCTGCTGACGATAAGTCAGCCATTCATTCAAAAGTTCCTTTGGTACTGTTTCGTCCCAATCAACACCTGGGGGCCTACCGCCTAACTCGATTGCTAAAGCAAAAGCTATAGTTTATGACGTCATGCTGTTATTTTGCACCAAATGTACCTAAACTATGAACGATAGCTTTGAACGAATGATCACCGAATGATTTTGTATGAATTTGGCACAAAATCCGTGCCGCCTAAAAATTCAGGATGGCTGCTATAGCCGTAAGGAGTGGATTGCAATATAGCTATCATCAGCAATCGAGTTAGGCGGTAGGCCCCCTGATAACCACAGCCTTTGTATCATAATTTTAGCTATTATAATACTAGGCCCCGCCCACCCTAAGGGGTCATAAAAGCGTGATATATCCGATATAATCTTTCTTTTAGTTGCAGGTTCTTCTAATGCAGGCACGTCCACTTTGTAGCGGAATGCATCTTCACTACGGTTCCAGGTAAGTCCTACAATCTTCATTATTTCGTCTGTTTTTATTTTTAAGCTATCTTGACTTTTATCATTGTTGAAATTATTCTCATATTCCTCCATTGCTTTCATTAACTCTTCATTGTTAGTAGTCCACTTTTGTAAATTAAAACCACCCAGTTTTAACAAATCATTAACTTCTTTGTATAGGTTTAGTCCCTCTTCTATATTTTCACAACCTGACATAAAATCGTCGATATAAAAATCACTTCTTACTCTTTCAGCTGCCATGGGATATTTATCACCTTCATCCACAGCTACCTGTTGTAAGGATTTCACTGCAAGGTAAGGAGCAGATGCCACGCCAAATGTGACTCTCTTCATTTTGTAATGCTTAATCTTATCCGTTATATTGTTTCTCCATAATATTCTTTGAAAATCGATATCTTCACTATCAACTTTCACCTGCCGATACATTTTAATAATATCAGCGGATAAACAAATAGGATTTACTCTCCAGCGCATTACAATATGCCTCAAATCTGATTGCAATGTTGGACCTACTAACAAATTATCGTTCAAAGACTTATTATTTCTACCTTTACAGGAGGCATCAAAAACCACTCTCACCTTCGTGGTATCCTTGTCGTCTCGAATAACGGCATGATGTGGTAAGTATATTGCATTAGGATTGTTTAACTCTGATTCCGGTATTACTTCCTTGTGATCCATCTCAATGTACTCGTTAATAACATCTATGTATTTTTCTTTCAGGTCCGTGTTACACTGCAGTCTTTTTTCTAAACAATATAATCTTTTTTCAGCTATCTTCAAGGAATCGGTGACTTCAACGGCATCGGACTTGAATGGAAGACGTACGATATATCGACCAGTATCGTCTCTGTGTGTTGACTTCTCAAACAACTCTTCGCAACGCTTCTCCTGATCAGTGTACAACTTATGCTTCGCCATTGGTAAGTCATCTTCCAGTTCCCAGAATTTTTTAATAAGATTATTGTCTGCTACTTGACAATGCATTGCATTTATATTTATAGATGGCGTGTCACCGGTTTCAACGACGCCTGAAAGAACCCATCCTAATGAAGTACACTGAGCAAGTGGTGATCCATTAGAACCCTTTTTTAAACCACCTTGAAGAATCTGACTGTATACTTCAGAACCTAACAACAAATCAATATGATTCGATGTATAATAACCGGGATCAGCAAGAATAAGATCCTTAAATTCCTTCCATTCCACTGCATTTATTTTATTTGTAGGCAAGAGTGTGGTAATGGACTTTAAAATGTATGCCCTGACATCAATAATAACATTTTTATCAATACGTGAGGATAGTTTTATTTCTACCATACCCTTGGATACTAATCCACCTTCTCCACCTATTCCCGAACGTGACCTCTAACTGGAATTCTCTTTAAGCCTAATTGTTGAACCATTGATTCCGTAACAAAAGAAGTCTGCGAACCCTGATCTAATAACGCCCGAAGAGTGTACATTTTCCCATATTTCGACATGGTATTTACTAATGCGGTCGCTAGTAATACCTGATTATATTTTAAGTTCCTTGTCGAAATACAAGAAATTACAGAAACAGGGTTTTCCTTACCTGAAGAGGTACTAGGTTTTGAGTCTAACTCATCATTAATTGTAACCTGCCCCTTACGGGCTTCTATACTATTATTACTTTTACTCCTAGGGTGCAACAGAACGTGATGTTTTCTTCTACAAAAACGACACTTATAATTACTTTGGCAATACTTGGCAGAGTGATTGCTTCCCAGACAACAAAAACATATATTATGCGACAAAACGAATTCACGTCGCGAATCTACAGATTCGTTCATAAACTTTTTACAGGTACCAAGTTTGTGTTCTTCTTTACAAAACTGACAAAGCTGATTAGCACTATGCAACGATTTAAATTTAGTAACAGGCAATTTATTTTTATTACTATACTTGGATCCAGAATCTAAGAATTCAATAGCTCGGTATCTAATTTTTATAAAGTCCTGAAATTCTTTATATGTAGGCAATTCCTCCCAACTATTATTTGTAGCCCTAAACTCCCACTGTCTCCTAGTTTCGGGGTCCAATTTTAAACTCAAAATATGTATAATTAATACGTCCCAATTAGTCGTATCAACACCAATATTAAATAAAGCCGACAAACAATCATCAGTTGTATCGATTAATTCCTTTAAACAACTTGATGATTCGGAAACTATATTTTTCTGGCTTAACAATTTTTTCAATAAATATTGACATATATATTTTTTATTATTGTACCTTTCTTCTAATAACTTCCAACACCTATCATAATTACAGTCGGTAATTGGAATATTAGACAACAGCTGTTCCGCTTCGCCTTGTAAATAACCTTTTAAATATAATAATTTTTGTACGTTTCCTAAACTTATATTATTGTGTATTAAAGAATAAAACAAATCTCGGAAAGTATTCCATTCGGAATACTTCCCGGAGAAACTAGGTATTTGGACTTTGGGTAACTTTACATTTGATGACGAAGACGTGTTACTAGTTGTTTGATTAGATAAATTTGTATTAAACTTAGACATTAAACTCTTTAATTCTAATTTGTATTCAAAATAAATTTCTTCCCCGTTATCATATATATTTTCTTTAATGTATGTATTACCCATTAATTCTTTGGACGATACAGTCCGCATTAATTCCTTATGGCCCGCCGAAAACTCGAACCATATTTGTTCCAGCAATTCTAATCTACCATCTAAATAGTCCTTAGTTATACGCTCCTTAGGACTCTTTTTAAAATTTACCTTTGACTTCAGAAGCCGAGAATATAATTCATTTTGATAGTTAATTAAGCACTCCATATTGTAAACTTATCAAAACAAATTAAATTATTGACTATTGTAACTACACCAAGATTTCTTTATTATATAAAACACGAAAAATTTTCTAAGTGTTTGGGACACCTTTAACATAAACAAAAATCGGGCATAGGTTCCCCGTACCTCCGTTTTTCTTAAAATTATTCTAAGTCCCTAACTATAAAATTGAAATTATTCTAAGTGTTAATTTTAACAATTAATATTTTATAAGTTTAAATTGTCTTTGAAATAAGGTTGATTTTAAAATTAAAATGTTCCAAACTTTGAATGTAAACAAATAAAAGTACTCACTGTTTCACCAATTCACTCACTCACACCAACTTCCAATTATGTTTGCCTCCAAATTGCCATCTGACACCACCAGGCTGCGGCCTCCAACTCCTGCTCCTCCACCAGCCACCAGTAAGCGGCTGCGGCCCTGACAGCTTTTCCGCTGTCTGACTGACTTAAGCGTTCTTCTCCGCCAAGCTTCAGCCTAGAGGTGAGGCGTATTTACGCGACCAGGTTTTGAACCCTGGTTTTTGCTTCGAAGTACGAAGACCAGGGTTCAGCCCTGAAATACTTGCAACCCTTCAAGGTATTTTTACTAGAACGCGCTCGATCGTCTGTCAGTCCGGCGCGGCCATCTAGTATTTTGAGCCCTTTAACCGAGTAGTAGGAAATTGAAATTTATTACTATTAGCATAAGGAACATAATCGTATAAGCTAAAACAAAAACTTGCAAAGCTTAAAAGTATTTTTTTTGCCAAAGCTATTTTAACCCTTATGTTTATTGGAGTGGAGATTAATTTGGAATAAATTACTATGAAAGTATTTTACTTGATGGCTGTGGCTTCGGCTTGGCTTGTAGGCATTGAGTTATAAAGTAAACAGTAATAGTAGTTCAATGCTTGTAGGTACTTTTGTCTTCGGTCGGGCTCGCTCGAAAACCACGTCGCAGAATGAGCGAGACAGATATCTCACTCTCGTTCTATCTAATTTAACCGAATTTCGACTTTAACATAAGCGTAATAAATAACAACATAATGCGCCCCAAAGTGTATTTACTACATTAATATGTTTGCGTTCTTTATGGAACTGAACTATTCTATTTGTACATCAATAAAGTTCATTATTGCGCGAGCAATATACCTAGATAATTTTGTAATACAAAATGTTGTACTGCCACACTCAGAGACGTCAAATTACGATAATGAGTACTTAATGTCAAAAAAAAAATGACAATTCAAAACTAGTCGCTTTTCTTGCCGGGTCTATGGTCTAGATTTAATTTTTTTTTTGACATTAGGTACTCATTAAAGTTATTTGACGTCTCTGAGTGCGGCAGTTAGACAAATATACTGAGGACCTCGCTAGCGTAGTGGCATAGCGCGCTTAGCCTGCGATTGCGTAAACCAAGCAATGGTCGCTAAGGCCGGTCATTGGATGGGTGACCAAAAATTTATTATCTCGAGTTCCTCCGTGCTTCGCGGAAGGCACGTTAAGCCGTTGGTACCGGCTGCATCTGCAGTCATTAATTAATACCCACTAACCCGCACTGGGCCAGCGTGGTGGTTTATGGCCCAATATCCCTATATTCTTCCATCCATAGGGAAGGCCCTTGCCCCATCAATGGTCTCCCCATTGATGGGGCACACAAAAAGGGCTGGCGATGATGATGATGGTGATGAAGATGAAGACAAAAACTAATTAAAAAATCGAACAAAACATTATTCTGTTCTATTCACGCGATTATGTTCCTTATGCTAACAAGTTAAGGTCTAATTTTTTTTCTACTTATTGAGTAAACGAACGAGGTCAGTGGCCCGAAATACTTTTAAAGTATTTTACTTTCAATACTTTTATAGAGGTGAGGCGTACTGGTTTTTGCTTCGAAGTTTTGCTACGAAGACCAGGGTTCAGCCCCGAAATACTTGCAACCCTTCAAGGTATTGCGTCCATCTAGTATTTTGAGCCCTTTAACCGAGTAGTAGGAAATTGAAATTTATTACTATTTGCATAAAAAACATAATCGTATAAGCTAAAACAAAAACTTGCAAAGCTTAAAAGTATTTTTTTTTGCCAAAGTTATTTTAACCCTTAAGTGTATTGGAGTTGAGATTAATTTGGAATAAATTACTTTGAAAGTATTTTACTTCATGGCTATGGCTTCGGTTTGGCTTGTAGGTACCTTTATCTTCGGGCTTGCTTGGTCGCTCGAAAACCACGTCGTGTATGATCGGTAAGGACGATTCACGGACCTCGGTCGTGCCCCAGACGGGACTCGGTCAAACGTATATTGCATACTTTTTGTATAAGTCATTCATGCAAACCGTGGCCCGCCCGTGTTCATGCCGTGCGTCGACGGGGCCCGGCACGCCGACGAATTGTCGGTGGGTATTGTTTCCCGGCTCCGGCCCGGTCGCGACACGGTGTACCGTGAATCATCCTTTATACCACCTCAAGGCAGAATAAGCGAGACTGATATTTCACTCTCGTTCTATCTGATTTAACCGAATTTAGACTTTAACATTTATGTAAATAATGTACATAATAAAATTAAGCATATTTTATGATCTTTAAACTATGAACTCTTAATGCGCGCCAACTTGGCGCCGCCGAGTCTATCTTAATACAAAATTGTTAGCGTTCTATATGGAACTAAACTATTCTATTGATTCATAAATAAAGTTCATTATAGTGCGTTCAATATAATTCCATATGAATTTAAAATTGTAATAATATTTTTCATTTAAATTTTGGCACGTGCGAGAAAGTAGCATCTTTATTATTTTTAGTTGTGTTTTGGTTGAGTAGCTGTGAAAAGAGTGTAGACTTATTTATATTAAGACTAACTGCCGCACTCAGAGACGTCAAATAACGATAATGAGTACTTAATGTCAAAAAGTTACTATTCAAAACTAGTCCCTGCTGTGCTGTGCTGGGTCTAAGGTCTAGATTTGAATGAAAATTTTTGCCATTAAATACTCATTAAAGTTAATTGACGTCTCTGAGTGCGACAGAAAGACAAATATACTGAGGACCTCGCTCGACAGTAAGACAAATATACTGAGACCTCGCAGCGCGCTTAGCCTGTGATTGCGTAAACCAAGCAATGGTCGCTAAGGCCGGTCGTTGGATGGGTGACCTAAAATTTTTTTAATTTATTTATTATCTCGAGTTTCTCCGACTCTCCGTGCTTCGGAAGGCACGTTAAGCTGTTGGTCCCGGCTGCATCTGCAGTCATTAATTAACTATAAAAAGGGTTGGCGATGATGGTGATGGTGATGATGATGGCGATGAAGATGAAGACAAAAACTAATTAAAAAATCGAACAAAACATTATTCTGTTCTATCCACGCGATTATGTTCCTTATGCTTACAAGTTAAGGTCTAAATTTTTTCCTACTTATTGAGTAAACGAACGAGGTTTATGGCCCGAAATAATTTTAAAGTATATTACTTTCAAAGTGTCAGTACTTTTAAAGTATTTTACTCACTGCCAAGCACGGTCGGGTGTATACATGCGATTGTGTTCCTTAGTATAACAAGTTAAGGTCTATTTTCCAACGCACTAAGAAAATACTTGCAAGTATTTTGAACCCTGGTTTTCAGCCCTGGTATTTGTTAGCTGGCGCACCAGGGCGCCCTGGTACGGCGTTTTGCAAGTACGACCCATGCCTACTTCAGCCAAATACGTCACGTTTGCGATAGCGATCCACTATCCGTGACGTCTCTCGAACATCAAAAAACCTGCCTGCGCCAGTACTAAAATATCCGGCTCGAAGGAACAATGTATAACCTTCCCTATAACCAGGGATGACGAGTTAGATCGCAATAAAACACCGGCGCAGGCTTGAAAGAAGTCTTTTAATAAATATTAATACACTGTAGTCATTTAAACACGGGAGACTTTAATAGCGCGATGTAAAAACGTTCAGCGCCATCTATTGACAAGTTTCGGAACTAATTTAACTTGCAATTATTTATGTACACAATTATTGTTTACTGTTCCCAATATATCAATGTTTAGTATTTTACACTGATTTTAATATTTTAACCGAATGTTTATGTAGTTACACTACTAACTAATTCTGCCCTACAATGGCATGGAAATTAGAATCGACTTTATTATGTATGATTTTATACAGAAACATTTGGTCCCTGATAGTACGATGACAAGTTAGATTTGAAACCAAACGAAATCAAAAGAAATACGTAAGACGCTTAATCGTCTTCTAAATATTCTGAATGCGTTCTAAAATATCTTTGAATGCTTCTAAAAACTTAGAAGTCGATATAATAAGTATCAGCCGTATAACGGATAGGTATAGTTAACACGTAGCAAGGTGTTAAAAGTGTAGAATCAGTCGGTAACACTACCTACGGACGAAATAATCGACAATTAACTGCCGCACTCAGAGACGTCAAATAACTGTAATGAGTACCTAATGTCAAAATATTTTAATTAAGTCTAGACCATAGACCCGGCAAGAAAAGCGACTAGTTTTGAATTGTCGTTTTTTGACATTAAGTACTCATCATCATTATTTGACGTCTCTGAGTGCGGCAGTAAGTCGTAAAGCGACATACGCTGCCGTCCATTAATTAACATTATGAAGTGATTTTGTAATAACAAAAGCTAGAGCTTAAATTCGAACGATTCGCGCCGGCATCACACCGGCCTGGCGCCGCGCTGCCGTTTTTCATATTTTCTTAACAGCTATTTTGTTTATAGGGAACTATTTTGTTACTGCTGCTTTAAAGATGAAGAGACGGTACCGTAGGTTGCTGTTGACTTGCCATTAAAAACGGCTACGCCTTACTGAGGCCTGTAGGCAAATAATGTTCAGTAATGCTGTTTTGTTTTCCTTTAAGATTGCCTTCCATCTATCCTGCGCGTGTCGTACAAGGCGGCTAAGGGTATAAATACAGCAATTAGTAATGGGCAGCAAGCCCATATACCGCTCTTAATAATATAGATGGCAACAGGCTCGCCCCTCCTCTGCGAGAAGGAAACGCGTGATTTATGTATGTAGGTACAATTATATTGAATTTCTCCAAAGCTAAGCTAACCTTAAACAGTAAATAAACTCCTCTTTTCTTAAATACCTACCTATAATATCCATCCCGTTGATATCTTTCAGTAAGCCTGGTTCTAAGTCGATTAATTAAATGCTTTTAAAATTCCTAATCAGCTTATAGTTAAGAATTCTCTAAAAAAATTGGATTATAGGTAGTCTGTTTCACGCTAGGAATTTGTTGCCGTACAGCGTACCTAACTATTCCTTATTATTTGTATCGAAAAGAATGTCTATCGTAAATTCTCTTGCAAATCTGGTGTAAGAAATTGTAAAAAAATTAGTATCTAAATAAATAAAAACGGACCGAAACCGAAATGCACTAGACTACCCAAAACTGTAAAATTTATCCAATCGATTGTCAAACTTGACTTGTTTGGTGTGTAACGATTGTGAAAATTTGCATTAAAGGGCTGGTGATGCTGATGTAATGTGAACTAATACCCGCGTTTCGCCATGATGGTAGGCACCATGTAATAGGGTGCGAGCCTATTGCCATGTAATGGGCATGTCAGTCTGTTGCAGTGATATGAGCGGAACGCTGCTGCCCATTGCTCATCGCTTTCTTCACCCTCAGCCGCCTCCTACGACACATCAGCGTGAGTTGCGGGGGTGGTGACAATTGTATTCTGATCGTAATATATAGGTATTCTAGATACTAATATTATATAAATATTTTGATCAACTTGTCAGATCGCTGGCTATCGGCCGAGATGCTATGTGGTGACCTCGCTCTTCGACATACCTACCCATATACGAAGCCTTTACTATGCAGAAAAGCATTCATTTTACTAAGATAGGTTTTGCTCTATACTTTTCTACAGGAGCTTTGGGGTTTTCAATATGGCAGAATGAGATTTAAACAGTCCATTACAATTACACGTATTACTTGCTTTTTAAGGTATAGGGTATCTCGTACTTGATCGCAGCCCCCGTAGCACGGGGCGTAAACACATCTCCTTCGGGGGAAAGAAAATATTTACCTCTCGCTCTAACTCGCACTAAATCCAGACAAAACACTATCAAGTGGTGGAGAGACACTTGTCCACTTCCCCGTGCTAGGCCCGCAGTGATCCTATCGTGTTTTTTTTAATTTATTTAAATAGGCAGAGCGTTTGACCACAGTTATGCCTGATGGAAAACGACGAGGCCTAAAATGGCCACGGTCGCCTAGAAGTAGTACCTACATTTAGGTGTTTTGTAATTGGCATTGTTATTAGAGACTGATCACCCTAGCTGTTCCCACCAGAATGCCATTTAGTTTTGGCTATATGATAGATGAAGTGATAGCCATTTTTTTATTCATCACTCACGTCACTCATCACGGCTCGGCGTTTCGATAAGTATACAAATAATAATGAAAATATGTTTCGTAGATATTTTGTTATAAGATGGTGTCGAATAGGTGCTTTTGTCTTAGATATTAAGTATATTTCAACGCCGGTTTATGTCGCTATTAGGTACACTGCGTTGGATACTATTATCTGAAAGCTCTGGAGTGAATGAAAGGAATGAACGAGCTTAATGATCACGGGAACATTTGTCGTTTTAAGAATCTCGCTTTCGATCAAACAGCCCTTTCGGTTCGTTTATCTTTGGTTATGTTTTTCTTTTGTTTCACTGCTAGCGCTGCTGTTAATTTTATCAAAACATTTTTTTTGTAGACTTGTCTAATATTTCACTTTAGGCAGTTTTAATGATTCGTTATCGAATACCATCGCCCACTCAATGCCAGAGCCAATAATATTATAGTATTTTATGTATAGTATACAAGGCCTAAACTGTCCTGATTACGTAGGTATTGAAAATTAACGAGTGCCTCGTAAAACTCTGTCTGTTAAATAAAACTCTCTGGTCCGGAACTTTTTCAATTAAATCGGGAAAATCAAACAAAAACCACCTGGAACTAATCGGTCATTGGAAAGTCGGGTACCAACTTAGGTCCACATTATAGTCCATGAAAGACTGCTCGAAGAGCTTTCAGAATCGATCATAGAAGCAGTAGATAGGTCTAGTATAAGTTTACACAATCGAACTAACCGCAATTCAACAAAGCACGGTGTCTGAAAATGGAGTAGACGCCACAATTAGGCATAGGCCTCCTCCAAAAATTTCCAAGACGAATTGTCTTGCTCTGCCTGTATCCTGCGGTTTCTCGGCATACGGGCATATGCGTGACTTAGGTACACTATCCCTTTTTGGGTATTTATATAGTTGGCGGTTTACAAAATCAGAGGGTGTGCCAAGGTGCTTTTTGGTATACACCGAGCAATATTTTCGCTATGCCCTTTTCCCAGTCTAAGTGGGGTCGACAAATCACAACATGTCTTTAATGTCTTCCTCTTCCATTACTTTAATTACAGATCATCCAGCATCGACTCTTTTTCTCGAGGTCTTTCACAACTTACCCTCGATCGCTTCGTCGCTTCTTCAGTCTTACTTTCATTCACGTCCATTTATACTTACTTAACCAAAAAAAAAAGTATGTATATACAATTCGCAATTTTGGAATATTAGCATTATATCTTTGCAGCTGTTTTTAGACCTCAGTCTCCAATTTACCAAATTATTCCAGTGCACGCTTTTGAACACGTCATCCATCACTCATTATTGGTAAATTCTTTTGCAAACGCCGGGCCCACTCTTTGTGGCTGACGCACCCTGTTTCCATAATAAATAATGACCATCTTAACATTGTCAGCCGGCCGCATGGTTTTGTCGTGTTATTACTTCGGTCTTCCGACAACCGTTTCGCTATTTAACCAAAAGGGGAACATAGTGTAAACAAATTCTAAATGCATGAATAAAAAATAAAAAGAACACTTTTGTAAATAATGTGATTATATTTCTTAAATCATAATGGATACACAGAATGAAATAATTCGGTTTAACAATCATTTGGTTATAGTTTAAAAAATTTCGATTATTTATTACATTATTTATAACGAAAAAAGATTGGTAATTACAATATTAACTAGTAAAATATTTATTTCCACGATACGTATACCATTCACACATAAAATATATATTATAATTTTAATATTATCAATAACAGCGTGTACCAAGACAGTATTAATATAAATACTACATTAAAAATTACATACAGATGATTAGCAGGTACATGTATGATTCCGGTGACAACTTTTATTTAGTTTAAATCTTTTAAAAATAAACGGCATTCTGGGCTGGCCCATAATAAATTAAACATTTTTTATGTCCTTTACATCTGTTTGACCTAGCAACAGAACAGAAACACACCGAAAATGAACGTGCCTGATTCAAGCTGATTGACCGTCTCGGAACCCCTCCTCCATTTTTCATTACTCCATTTACATTTCAAAATTAAACAAAGATATCCGAATTCGCGTACACGAATCACTTACAATCTGTATGTAACTTTAATGATCTATATGTATAGAAATCATATCAAACACTACTTAATGTAAGCACTTGTTTGACAAGAAGCCCCGTTTAAAATTTGTTTAGCTAACGATTTAGATACTAAGGTTTGTGCGCAAACGAAGATGATCGTATTAGGCGAGAACAATACAATGACAGATTAATTAACGCCATGTTGTACATGTTACGCCGATGTACCCGCCCGAGCAGAAGTATTTCTTAAGGGAAATAGGATCGTTTGCTTAATGCAAGAGAGTCCATATTGCAATGGGTTTACTAACGCGTACGCGTAAATAACAGATTTTCTCTTCTGCGCAGGCGAATTTTGACGACGTCACCGGTGGCATTCGGGAAAGTATCCAAAGCACTCTTGAGTATAGAACATCTTGCATTGCATTCAATCTCATGGAATGCATGCTCACGGAATGGATACGTGGAAATTTGAATTCCCACTTGTCCCCGTTGCGTTGGGCATATCGAGAAACGGAGATGTTCCAGAATGCATGGAGTCTGGCCCACATACTTGTACAGTTATTCAAAATGTTGGCAATATTATTTATAAAACAGTTCATAAGTGTTAAATTCCTATTTTAAGCTCTTTTTTTTGGATTATGGTTGTACTTATGTTTAGGCTTATATAGCAACACAACAGCCTGTCTAACGTCAAGGCGGAAGGAAGATGTTACTTTATAACATTGACTTACAGATAAATGACGTGATTTTAATGGTTTTCAAAGGTTTTTAAGCCAAAAAGCTATACATTATTTATATTTAGTTGCAATATTGTCAGAATAATTTAGATTTCCTCATTTTTTTGAGATTGTAGGTATACAAGTACATGGTCCCGTCTGAAGCATCGCCTCTCTTATACGCAAAAGTGTCCAAACCTTCCCCGATGCTGAAATGGTTAAAGCTACGCTACAGACCGATTTAAGGCCGTGAGTGATCTACAGCCCTGTCAATGTCATCCTGTCAAAATTCAGTCCAAGCAGACGCGGTAAGCCACGATAAGGCCATCAAGAAGCGGCCCCGCTCATCTCAAAATAAAATAGGCACTAAAGCACTAACACAATTACGCTTTCTTGACCAAAAAGCGTAACAGTATATATTAATTAAAATGTCGCGAGCGAACCAGCAGCAACTGGTGTTTCTCAAATTAAAACTCGTATTTAATTAAATACAGCGCAATTGAAACGAGCCACCGAAATTAGCAGTGATTCCATTAAGTACTTGCTGTGTGTGGTGGGTGATGATCACGCGATAATTTTCTCGTCTCCCCCGGTGAGTTGTACTTCTCATACTGTGTGGTCACAACAGTATGTAGGTACCACGAGCGTCATGTATTTAGTTACAGCCAAGTACTCCCAAGTAAGTACTATGTAGTACTAAGCACTCTTGTTCAGGCATTTGTTTTTTTTATGTCAGCTGTAAAGAGTTTTTATAGACATAAAATATATGATGCTGCTGTACTTTCTGACAATTCCTATCACAAATATAGGTACCTAATAACTAGAGTTTGCTATTGGACGATTAATCATGATATCACCTCTGAATATCGCCTTTGTATTTAAAGTGTTCTGTATATTTGCGTACACAGAGAAAAGTACAATCAAGAAATGCAACACTTTAAAAATAGTCTAACCCTTTATAGAGGCAGTGGTAAAATTGTTACCACCGTAATCCAAAACTTAGTTGTTTCTGGTAAGATTGAAAAAAACCCAATGTAATCAATAGCAGGCTATGAAGGGTTAACAATGATCACGACACAATTTCTAATACGCTGGCTTGTTTTTAACACAATTATTTTTAATTTAAATTACATACAATTAAAAGTTTTATGTACATTAAACATCGATAACTACATTAAAAATTACATAGCACGGGGAAAAACTATAAGTTTTCATGTTGCTCGGAGCTATGATAATTATAAGCATCTATCATAAACAAAACTTAAGTGGACAAGGCCCATTAAAGTATAGATGGAAGAGTATGAAATTGAACACTAAGTAGTTTACAAAAGCTAAAACTTGGTTTCAATTCAACAAAACATTACATAGCTTCTAATAATGTTTACTATATTTATGATATGCAGCTCTGCGAGAAAAGGTAAACATTCCTGATAGGTATTTCCGTAGATAATACAATTCCTTCTAACCCATTGACAAACTCAATGGTGCAGAGAGTAATTTAATTTCTTGCCCGCCCGCCTGATTGGAGATGCGGACGGGATTTCAATTTGTTTAACTTTTTATATGAAATCTTATTGCAGTCACGCAGACATAAATTTGACAACATAGAATGTCAGTTCCATTATGATAAAAAAAAGAATTGTTTACGTTTTCTCGCAAACTACTTCGAATAGAGAATAGTAAAGTATTTCCTTAAGCCCCTCTATATATACATTAAATTTTCTAGAGGTGCCAAAGACTGAGAGAACAGCAACACAACAATGTTTTATTTGTGTACAATAAATATAAAATATAAATTAACCATTCAAACTCCACCAAAATAATGTTAATCTAAGTTACAGTGTTAAACGTTGTGACACTTTATCGTTCCATTTAGAACATTGTCCTGATACATAAAAAAATTAATAATATAATATGCGGTTGCGTTGCACCAATTTCACGGGTATCCACCGTATTGTACTAATAATTATAATTTTCAATTAGAGTTCTTTAGAACATTAAAAATTCATAAATAAATAACGTAGCACTCTTTAAAGCTTATCCATTTGTGTCGATTGTTCATAGGCGCGGCATTTGCAAAGCGCGCGTTATAATATTGCTCATAAAGCATTTGAACGGTCGCTAAACAGTTCGCGAGGCCAAATATATGTACACAGCACGCTTCCGACAATGTGTGTAAGTACTAATTTTTGACGGTAGGTTCACACGAGCCCGTGCCATTAAAGAAGACAAGACTGGCATGCTATTTACATACACATACAAATATTACATGGACGATTTAGTGAATTTTGGAAATTTGTTAGGACATACCACTATTTTAGGGTTAACTTTACAACAATAAAATTAATTCTACACCGTTCGATCAATTAGGCATGTAATTAAAATGAAATTGCGTGAATCTAACTACGATTTAATTTGTGTTAATCGTTAAGCAATATCATTAGGTATAATATCAATTGTATTATTGAACTGGTAAAATACTATTACGTTTCGATGTGTCTTAATTTAGGTACTTAACGTTCGATATACCGAGTCGTAGAGTTAAATAAAAAGTTTTTCTTCAATAAGGCTCTTGTAGTGGTACTAAGTAGATACTGCGCCAGGCAATACCCATTATTCACTGTTGAACTGTCCGTCAACCGGTACAATGCTCCCGTGCGACATTGAGTAAATTTTTTATAAAATTTTAATAGCATCTTTATAAAACTAGCAAAATTACATTAAAATTTATAGATTAATAAAATCTCTTGCACGAAATATTTACAGTTACGAAACATTGTAATTTATCTATGCTATGATACATAAAATTATACCCCGGTGTGTCCTATGTGGGCTTTCTGCGCATTAGCAACGTGAGCAAGATAATGTTACTTTTGAGAACTGTATCTCACATAGGATCTCATGATAATTATTCTCTTCGTTCTGTCACAAAGTAGAGAGAGAAGGGCCGACGCTACGAAAATAGAGACACAACACAAGCCAAGACTTTGGCAAAACAGACAAAACCGCGTCATTGTTATAATAATAAAAAAAACTCTACCATTACGAACCATAAGATTTTGTAAAACTTCATTTTGGTATAACTTCAACTTTTTAATTGGAACTATGGAGTCGTAGATAATCACCACGGTTCTAGTTCCAATTAAAAAGTTGAATTCTCTTTTCGCGTCAACCTTCTTTGTCTACCGTTCAGTGACACCTCTCCACTAATACTATTGCCAGGCGTCGGGACTGTGTTGATTTTCTCTAAGTCGAATTCAGCAAATTTTTGTCACTGTTTTCTTATATAACTGTTATGACACTAACCAAAATCCGGACACAAGTCAAACATTACAACACGTAATTCCGATTAACATGAAAACATTGTATATAAGAACGACGCGGACGCATCAAATTCGATTTAGTGAAAAACGTGGCTTTTAACATTAACAACACAGTCATGATAACACGACAACCAACTATGCCAATCCATAAAGTCCACATACACTTACGACTCCTCCCTGGATCTCACATAAAGTTTATTATTTAAAATACGACATTATTAAAATTATACATCAGACCGCTCGGAAGCCAATAACAATTCCGAGTTTTAATAGATCCGCGGGTTAAAACAAACAAACAAAAAAACAGACATCAGTTCGTTGATAGAATAAACTTAAAACTAGAACTAGCACGATACGGAATAAATACATGAGACTCGGAATGATAACACTGGATAGCACAGTTTTAGTATCCTACGATTCCACTTACCTGCCCTTCCCCCACCAAGCCTTCTAGAAACATGAGGTTAGTGGTTACGCGACACAGAATGAGTGGCATGCGGCGATAGTGGCCGCCTAGGGGGCGCTGTGGCTTCTTAAACCGGCGGTATTGTCCAGAGCACGGCCGTTTTGTCGGCTGATGTGGACAAGAAGGAGAAGTCGTCGGGGTGCCACCTCGCTGAGATAACCTTGTCCGGGTGCCGAACCACTAGCACGCTGGGCAGGGCGCAGGTGAGATCCCCTGTGAACAAGAAAAAGGCCGTTATCACCATTATCATCCCCAGCCCTTTAATGTCCCCACTGCTGGGGCACAGGCCTTCCCTATGGGTGGAATAGTGTAGGGAGAATGGACCACTAAGCTGGCCCAGTGCGGATTGATGGGTATTAACGACTGCAGCCCGCCTAGCGTGACCACCTAAACACGATATGATAAAGCCATTTATCGCGTTGAAATGTCAAAATCCATAGATTTTTGGCAGTTCAAAACGATAATATCTTATGGTATTTCGGTGGTAATGCTAGCGCTGCTGCAGCCGGAACCAATCTTCCAACTTTTTTTTTCTTACACACCTATCCTAGTCACCATGGTACCCTATGTGAAACGAATATCCCCAATCGAATTCATAACAGCAAAGGTACACGCTTGAGTGGCCAGAATAACTATTACTGAGTAGTAATAGTAAATCATAAAAAAAATAAAAAAAATTTGATTTTGAACAATTTCATCCCCTGGATTAGCTACAGGGTTAAGTGCAGTAGTAATAAAGTAGGTGTCTTTTGGACATCTTAATTTTTCATCTACAACAAAAATATTTATTAAATGACGTCGACGCGAAACTTATTTTTTTTCTAATCGAATTCATATTTCTTTTTTGAGCCACATCACCAAAAAGTTGGGTCCCAGTGGAACTGACAGCGACCCTATTACACAAACCGGACACATTAACACACAAACCGGACACATTAACACACAAACCGGACACATTAACACACAAACCGGACACATTAACCGCAGAATTATTTGATTTTTCGAATAGCCATTATGCATCTACCCAGTCCAGGATACAACCGTCAGCCACAGAAGTTTGAATGTCCATTTCCACTCACCACTATTATAACATTTCGTATTACATTTCCTCGGCCACAACAAAGTAAAATGAAAATATATTGCGATAGAAAAGTAGTTTTACGTTAAGAAACGTCCCTCTGGCCTTAAACGTTGTTAAGCGAGATGTTAAATGTAAATGTGTGCTATGTGCGAGCATAAACGTGGACATAAATTGCAAGCGCCATAAATACGATATGAAGCCAACGCGGACTCGAAGGAAAACGAGTTTGTAGTGAAACACTTAAGAGTGCGAGAAAGAGAGCTTGGGGAATGATGGGGCGTTAAACACGATACATGAAGTTCCTTTTTGCATTTAGTTGTTGATTTTTATTTTATCTGTGTTGCAAAAAATTTATCTGTGTGAACATGAACATTATCTGAGGGTATGTCTTTGGCTTTGTGTCATTGTAAGAAGCGCAATCTTTTCTTTTAATTAATATTCCCTAATGAAATGGCAATAGGCTCGCCACCTATTACATGGGACCTAACATAACTGGCGAAACGTGGGTGCTAGTTCACCTCTGTCTACCCCTTCGGGGATATAGGCGTGATTTATGTATGTATGTAAATAGAAAGGCTCCAAGAAAAAAACGCGAAATGTAAAATTTAACAATACCTCTAACCGGTGGTAAACTTTTAGTCAAAGAATAGCAAAGCTTAGTTCGCAAAAAGTATACCTATTCGACAAAAAAATCTCAGCAACCTCGTAGGTGGCTATATTTCATGGGAATCAGTGGAATGGGTCGGAGATACCGCGAGGTTTATCCTGCGTTGTGACGTATTTATATATAGGTCAATCGTCAGTTCGTAGCGTTTCCTTTGACGTCACACAAAATTTATTATTTCTAACCCCTCCATTTATATCTGACATTTGCGTGGGCATATTGCCTCCCTAATCTTGGCAGTTGTAAAGTCGGAAAGTTAACAATTTTAGCGAATTCTCGCTATAATGTTGCGATTTCTAATGAGAGAAACGCAGGGTTTCACTTCATTTTATAAGTGTAATTCATATTAATGTTATTTGAAGCACAATCGATTAATAACCATTAAGTAACTTTTATTCATTTGAAATTCAAATGCCGGATATAAGACTGGTGAACATTTATGTTGAGGGATGGAGAGGAAGAGGAAGGCCGGAGAAGAGATGGATGGATTGCACGAGAAATGACATGAACGTGAAAGAGGAGATGACAGCTAACAGTTGTGAAGAGAAGAAAAACACTGCACCGGCCCCAAATTGAATGCAATAAGAGCATTAGGATGGTGATGAATGAAATGCCATGACAAAAAATTCTACATACCTACATACATAAATAACGCCTGTCGCCTATATCCCCGAAGGGGTAGACAGAAGTTGACTAACACCCACTTTTCGCCAATTATAGGTTAGGTCCCATGTAATGGCGGCGAGCCTATTGCCATTTATCGGGCACGGTAATCGCAGTACGCTGCTAGGTGGGCTAAGAGGAACGCTGCTGCTCATTACTCATTGCTGGCTTAACCCTTAGTCGCCATATTCGACACCCGCGGGAGAGATGGTGGTGGTGACAATTGTATTCTGCTCTGCCGTCACGACACGGCTTTACAGAATGTCGGACACGGACCGAATAAAACCACCTTTTCGCCATACCCGGGAAGGGTCTACACTATAGGTGTTAAGGTGTCATCGGAAGCGGAAGCACCCTAGGAAAGCGGCGACGCAACGCTTCACTAGTCTCTTAGGATCAAGAACATGCGCGCTAGAAGTACGAGCCGGTCGCCCACGGGACGTGGACAAAATCTCTCTCCACCACTTGACAGTGTTTTGTCTCGGCATTGAGTGGGTGGTAGAGCGAGAGGAAAACATTTTCTTTTCCCCGAGGAGACTTTGTCCACGTCCCGTGCTACGGGGGCAGAGCGTCAGTTCAGTACCTCTTTTTTTTCAGAGTGGCCCTCGATTAACCCGTAATGTTCGCAAACCCGCGAAAAGGAGTTTCCCGGTTCCCGCTGTCTCTTTCATTACGCACGCAAGCGCATCTCGCTGTCTCGCTCATTAGCTCGCATATGTTCGAGTATTCGCGAGAGCATAATTAATTTATGGCTCCACCATTGTTCACCGGAGTTGTTTACAACGGAGGCGACCCCTTTTTTGTTACATTTTTTTGGTGTTTACGTCATTACGCCCGCTGGTACAGACACACTCGTAACAATGAATTAGAAATAAATTTAAAAAATTGAGGCTGAAAACGAATTGCAGTGAGGACGAACGCGGATATTTTAGTGTAAGAAATAAATGGAAAAATATTATTTATTCAAAACCACAAATACAAAAATTCACCATGTCATCTGTGATTGAGTAATAAACATCCAACATAGAAATAGTTTTCAATGTAGTTATCTCGGATTGTATCGATAAACCATTGCGTTGCAAATTGCAAATCAATTTGCTCATGACATGATCAACATTATTAATAATTATTAATAAGTATTAAACGAAGAAAATGAAGAATACAATTATGATTGGTTTTTGAAATACATAATACAAAATATCAATCACATCGCAAAAAAAAACGGCACGTGTAAAGAATCCTGAAATAACCCTATCACATTTTATTGTTTGCAAATAAACACAGTACCTACTAGGCTTATTCCGAGAAAGAAGCGGATGTTTGAAAAATGTATCGCTCCACAAGCGGTAGGGTAGGTTCCATTTGTCATGGAAAATGAAAGCTGATTTTCGAAATAAACGCTTCGTGCGTTATAAATAAAGATTGGCATCTTCCGACTTTGAAACGTGGGATCATGTCACGTTTAGTCAGGGAGTTCTGCACGCTTTGCAAAATTTAAGGCATTCACGACGGCCGCGATATAAGATTTGAACATTTACTTTTGCTCGAGACTTCGTTAGCCTCTGAAAGCTGCCGGCTGTTTTATACTGTAGGGTTGCCAAAACCAGAAATACGTCCACGATACAAATAAATATTATATGAACGGTATAAAAGACGGAGGTCCCTGGTACACTACCATGTAATACCTACTGTGTGCCCGGTAGATGGTAATAGGCAATAGGTAGAAGGCAATACATACACTTAACGAAATGTGGATAGGTTCTGTACGGCCGTTTACTGTTTACGTTTGCCGTTTACTGTTTACCAGTTCTGAAATTAGATTCTATATCACACTTTATTCACTAAAGTCAAAAATGCCATATCAAGTCACTTATTCTCCACTCCACAGAGGTCACCGAACATTATTGTGCCAAGGCCTTACAGGGTCTCACTAAACCATAACTACGATATCATCTGCAAAACGGAGGTGATTCACATTTGAATGCTGATAATACTATTGGGAAACAAGTTAATGTGCGCCGTTAATCAAAACTCCATAGGTACCTACATTCATTTTATTGTTGACAGCTATGTTAATTTTATTTAAATTGTAACATCTTGTAAACAAAAATTGAAACAACATTACTACATCTTAGAACTAGATGGACATAGCTCAATACGTGTGACAATTGAATTCTTTCCTGCCGTCACCACGCAGCTACATATATGCCATACCATAATAGCGAACAAAATAATAATATGTCACTCTTCACATTACGTAAGCCATAAATATTTAGGGAGCATGAGCTCAAATTACAATCTCGACGAGTTATTACATTGACATAATTTGCGAAACGGACGAAACTCCATAAATCCGAAGTACCACGATTCCAATTTCATATTTCCAGTATTTGGTGCAAGTAGGTGAGTTTCCTCCGGGTGAGGTTAAAACAATTCACTCTGCATGTCGACGACGAAGTGCCAATAATTTCTAACTAATGTCTTACAAGGCGTATTCATTCTTGTTCCTCTTCTCCCTGCCCTACTCCAAGTAGAGTCGGCACAAGGCGTATTAATTCCACACGCTATTAATAAAATTAAGAAGAGATTTCCAAATAGATTTTTGTCGATGAAATAGTTCAGAACAGTGGGTTCATATAATTCCGAATCCTAAATATATAATAATAAGGAAGTAATAATCTTGAAAAAATTTGGACATGAGATAATTGCACTACGCAGTGTATGGAAATTGGCTAAATATTTTCAAAGAATTCATTTAAGCGACACTTTTCTTTATATAAAAAAATAATCTGGTATAAATAGTCTGGCCTGACAAAAAGTCTTCAAACAACCAGAACAGCTGGGAATATGTCTCGTGTGGCCAACATCCTTGTTATTATTCTTTATGTATTTTTTGTATCCTTTGGGTGATAATACACAAGGCAGAAATTGTGTTGAAATAGGCACAAATTTAAAGGATATTCGACCTAAACAGAAAGCAGCAAAGTTCATTTCACAAAGTGCCTATGGTTGAGACAAATATAAAGTGCCAGGTCGAAAACTGTCACGTCCCTAAAGTGTCGTAATAATATCTACAAAGAGTTACGTAACTTTCTACGGAGTAAAACAATGCGGTCCCATGCTCGCCAACATAGTGTACAATTTTATTAAGTGGACGAAATAAATGGTTTATGGATAAACATTACTAAGCCGAATGTCCGTCATGTTTGCATAAGGCTGTATCCACACATCGGGCCTATAAAACGCGGTAAGTATAGACATCAATTCTGCTCATACTAGTTTAGCTTTTATGAAGTACCCTCAGGTCATTATATTTATATTTAGTCTATACATATTATTATATACTAAATAAAGATCGATATGGGGACAGATGGCTAATTTAAGAATATTATTCCAAGTACCTCTGCTGTAGCAAATTAAGCTGTTGGTCCTGGGCTGAATTAGGCAAGTTAATTTCAAAACCTTGTGCAGAAGAAAAATAAAATCAGAACGAATCATTACCACACTTGGTGATAATACTAACTTGACATATAAATAACAAAAGCTTAAGCGTTTATTTCGGTAGAACTTAGATACAACATATTGCTGAAACTTCCCTGTAAGTAATAAAAAGATACTTGTGTTGGGGATGGCCCACTGCTCCCTCGTGGATAAGAGTAGATTACAAAAATTGTAACAATAATATCAAAAAAGTAATTGATAAATTACATTATGAAAACTTTAAGGAATAACAAAACAAGAAATCAATAATTTGGTTTCCACGTACTCTCCTCCAAAGTCAAATTCGTAGTAATCCGACTATTATGACAAGGCTTTGCGCCTTGTCGTTTTATCAGCTTAAACTCTAACTGCCGCACTCAGAGACGTCAATTAACTTTAATGAGTATTTAATGTCAAAATTTTTCATTCAAATCTAGACCATAGACCCGGCAAGAATAGCGACTAGTTTTGAATTGTAATTTTTTGACGTTAAGTACTCATCAACGTTATTTGATGTCTCTGAGTGCGGCAGTAACTCCCTTATTATAAAACATGGACTACAGTTAGTCATGGATTAAAATTGATGTGAACTCTGTATTTCATTCAGCAAATAAAAGTGACAGCATCAGTTTTAAACTATGACTAACTTAAGTCCATATTTTATAATAAGGGGGTAGGACTCAGGACATACTGATTGTGAAACAGAATCCAACTTTGATTATGATTTTTCAGGAACCATGCATTTCAAATGGACGTTTTATTACGCGTGTTAATTACACAATTCTGGTTTAAAGGGATCAACAGTGCAAAGTCGTGTACGTGTAAAAAGCAGACAATCATTTAATTGTTTTTCTTTATTATGAAAACACACACGTTGGGGCACATGTGAATGAGGGCAAGTCGGGTTCTATCTACTGTAAATAAGTGTGGAGTGGATGAATACAATTGTCACCACCGCAGCCACTCTCATGGGTGTCGTACAAGGCGACTAAGGAGGTAAGAAAAAGACAGCGATGAGTAATAGGCAGCAGCATTCCGCAGGGGGTATAGGTGTGATTTATCTAACACTGAACATAATTGCATATAATTTATTCGTAGACATGCTGCGTGGAGTGCTACTGTTAGCGTTAAACATACGCACTTACACAGAAAACAATAATACGTAGAATCGTGCAGGCGAATATAACCATTAAGGTGGGCATGGACTTCAGGCGCTTTACTGTACATAAGTGAAAGTAAGGTTGGAGTTCACCAACAATTAAACAGGCGATTATTATTTAACCGTCAGTTTTTGACATTTTACCGTATGGAAAATCTGCCATAAACAGACGGTTAAATAATAATCGCTTGTTTTACGTTTTGGTGAACTCGGGCCTAAGCAGGACAACAGTATAACCAATCATATTTTACATATCGACGGCGAAGTGCCAATACCTCTATTTTAGATTTTTCGAGAAATTGACCTTTTTATGTTTATGAAATTAAGGTTTATTTCTGTGTGTTTTCATGAAATGACCAAATAATATATTAATAATAATATTTTAAACGAGAACTCTACATTTTCTAACGTAAAATTCTAACGTTTTTTTTAACTTCGTGTAAAATTTTGTCTGTGTTAGTTAGAAGATATTGGCACTTGACCGTCGATATGTGTAATAACAAGCAGGACAACTCACCTTGTAGGTCGGTTAGCACGACCCGCCCGTCGTAGCCGGCCGTGAGCAAATAGTAGGCGCCCGGCGAGAACCTCACGCTTCGCACGTCGGACGAGTGCGGCGTGAACCGCTGCAGGGCGCGCGAGCCGCGCACGTCGTGCAACTCGCACGAGCCGTCGTCGTGGCCGCACACGAGCAGCCTGCCGCTCGGGTCCACCGCCAGGGACGCGGCCGAACCCTGGGAAATCAGGCAGTGTAACATACCTAATGTTTACTTATGTCACATGACATTAAAGTGGACTTTTCCGCCCGCTACGCGTAAAATCCCACTTCCTGGCCAGCAGGTGTCATAAAAGATAGATAAATAGATATATTTATCGGCCTCGCCACCGGCTCGAGCGCCAAATAAGTGTTACTGCCGCACTCAGATACGTTAAATAACGTTAATGAGCGTCAAAAAATGACAATTCAAAATTAGTCGCTATTCTTGCCGGGTCTATGGTCTAGATTTGAATGAAAATTTTTGACATTAAATACTCATCAAAGTTAATTGACGTCTCTGTGTGCGGCAGTAACACATTCCTTGTTCTATTGCTCTTGGTGATATAATCTACTATTTTATGCTATACAGAGAAGCTCTCGGCTCTCAGCTCTCACGAGCCATAGTCGTGGTGGCCGAACACGAGCAGCCGCCCGCTTGGATCCACCGCCAGGGACGCGGCCGAGCCCTGGGAAAGCAAGCTGGGGCTGTGGGTATGTTTCTTCATGTCACACCTGACATTAAAGTGGACTTTTCCGTACGCGTACCTATTACTGGTCAGGGGGTGTCAAATAACTAAGATCTTACCTAGGGCGATAAAAAAGAAAGCCTTAAATGGCATATGTATCGGCCGCGCCACCGGCTCGGGCGCCAAATAATTGCTATCTGAAACATTCTTTGTTCTATCGATCTTAAATGCATGCATGAATTAGTTACATTGAAATATATGGGTCTATAAGAGAGCTTTAAAAGAGCGATAAAAAGAAAACCAACCCAAACTAGAATGCGCTGAAATATTGCATAAACTATTGCGTGATGTTGCCTGAATAGGCTTCCAGAGCCAGACATTGGGTTTTCAAAAGTTGCTTTCAATTCGACCAAAAGGCAAATCGTCATTTGTCTCGCCTGATGATTTGTATTCTTGGTTGGGGACTAATCCCAACTAGCACTCCGAAGTAAGTGACCTTAATACGCCGATGATGAAGATGTTTACAATTTATTTACAGCTATTTACTTGCAGCTCCTTTTCAGAAACTTCTTAAGTCCGATAATCGAACATGAGTCAATAAAACAATTATGCCTGACAATCTGACAAAAACATAACAACATAAATCAAATTTCCATTTTATTCCAATATACGTTTATATAAAATATACTGTTGATCACCGTTTCATGTAACATCCCGCTTATAATTTGGGATTTTTTTTCTGTAGCATTAATAAGGCCTTGTCAGACCTTTATTATGATGTGATTTAATGCGAGAATATAAACATGATTATTATCAAAACCTTTATGACATTGGTCTTGGCGTAATGAATACATGTGACAAGAGGAAAATTTACGCAATTTAGACACGATAAAGGGAAGAGGTGGAATTGTAGCGCGGCGGTTTCTACGGTACGCAAATTAACGTTTATTTGTTAAAATAATGTAATAATTTAATTGTCTCTATTTAGGTCATAACGAATGGTTTGACAGGGCATGTGTATGTGAGTAATGTTAGACCTGAATGGTAGAGGCAACCAAGATCAACTAGATCCTTTTAGCCTAACATCCATTTATAATAACATCATTATAAAACAAACCCTTCAAAACGGATTGAACGTTTCATTGCAAATTATAATCAAAGCAATATTTAGCACATACTACACTGTTTTGAATTATTTTTATAATGAAAATGAGGTCTGAAAACTTGTACACTCTTTATATAGGTTTTGTAATGTACTTACTATAACTATAAAATAATATTGATTTTTGAGTTATGTTCTGAGTACAAAGAATTTGGGGTTTTCTAACCCCAAATTCTTTGTACTAATTTTTCTAACATTTATATAATGTTAAAATTAAAATCGAATAGTTTATGTTCTGAGTTTAATAAGCGAAAAGATGTATTTTGTTTAATTAATAAGATGCACAACACAGGTAACATAATTGACCTTCATCTATTGGGTTAGGTTAAAACTGAAGTGAGAACATACAAAGAATCAAAACAAAATTAATCGCCATGCATATTCTTAAGTAAAAAATAGATACAAAATACCTTTTATATTATAACTTAAAATTAGTTAATTAAAACCGTGCAGACGGCACATTGCACAGAGGGAGAGAGCTTAATTATCTTTAACGAATGCAACGGGCATTCCAATTGCAGAATCCGGTATGAAAAAGTGCAGGATATGTTTCAGCCCGCTCGCGATCTTTCCGCTATAAACAATGGCACTGTGATACAATACAGGCACGCTCCTACCCCTAGCCGGCTGGCAGCGCGTCGCTACGCAAAAGTGCCCCTTTTATTTGGAACAAACGCCTAGAATTATCCCAAAAGGATTTCTCGCATTGAGATGCAGTTTGCCTGCAATTGTGTGAACTAACCGAATTAAGCCGAATTAAAGACATTATATCGAGCCCCTGCGTGCTTCGGAATAGTTCGGAAGGCACATGTTGTATGTAAAATACGCGTATAAAATATGCGGACGCACAGAATCTAGTCAAACCGCAAACTTTACCCGCCACTAACCAGAGCCCTGGCAGACTTTTCAGGGTTCGCCGTTCCTAAGCACTTAGTAAATACAGCTTTAAGCCGTTGGTATCTTAGTAGGTAAATTATATACAACGTACGTCTACACCGCTCACGCAAATTTGATACTTATAACAATGTGCCTGGGTATGGCTGGTCTTAGAGTCACCAATCGATCGATTTTCGATCGACGTCATCAATCGACGAATAATTGTCGACGTCGACCGATATCTTTTACTTTAACAATTTCGAACCATACCAAATTGGTATTACCAATCGACCTGTTACTTCAACGGAAGACACAGCATCTGATTTCTGACACCAGTTGTTAGGAGGCCGACCCCGAGTGTATTTTTAGAAATAACAAAACTACTACACTAAAGTTTATTGGTGAAAACAATACAATTTACTTGCACCTGACTTTCCGATATTAGCGAATATATGCGCATTACGGCTGCCTGAATCTGATTAAATTGTAATAAGAAATAGAATAGGAAAACAAATGCAGCGTTAACGAAAAATCACGGAGTACATCGTGATTCCTGACTAAGCGATTATTACGTAGTATATTGGGCTATTTATTACCTTGTTCGGGTGTCCCGCCGGAGGCGATATGATGTTCACACATCCGCCCGTGCGAAGGTCCCAGAAGCGGACGGTCTTGTCCTGGCTGCCGGACACGAACATGGCGCCACCCCAGTTGTAGAGTGACAACACGTGGCCAGAGTGTCCGCTCAGAGCCTGGATAAATAGATTCATTACTCAAGCGGTATTTATAGAGGAGCTCTAGCGGAGTGGCATAGAGCGCTTAGCCTGCGATTACGTCAACTAAGCAACGTCGCTAAGGCTGGTCAATGAATAGGCGACCAAAAATTTGCTATCTCGAGTTACTCCGTGCTTCGGAAGGCACGTTAAGCCGTTGGTCCCGGACACATCTGCAGCCGTTAATACCCACCAACCAGCGCCAGCGTGGTGGGTTATGGCCCAATCTCCCTATATTCTTCCATCGATAGGGAAGGCACGTGCCCCAGCAGTGGGGACATTAAAAAGGGCTGGTGATGATGACACTACAGTGACCAACATGTATTTACACTCACTCCATAAAGGTTTCAGTGTCATATGTTTAATTAATTAAATTTTCATTTTTGACGGCCTTTATGGTCGAATGATCAGATGCGATGGCCATTGGCCAAAAAGTCTAGTATCCATGACAAAAGAGCTTATGCTACTTACTTTGGGCTAGTAGATGATAGGTGTGAGTGTAAGAAATATTTATTTATTTATTTAATAATTACATTGCCGTGTGGTGACGACAGAGCGGAGTACAATAATTGTCACTAACATCGGTATCTCCCGCGAATGTCGTACAAGGCAACTAAGGGATAAAATGTGAATAATGAGGAAAGGTCAGCCGCGTTTTTGGTAAAAAGCAATAGGCACAATTTGGGTGTTAAAATTTTTTTTTAAAAGCCTTAATTAAAAAAGGGGCAATATTTCAAAAAATTGAAAATGTGAATTTACATTCAGGCGTGCGTAATCTCTATTTGATATATTCTCAAACCAATATAATATTAAACGTGAGCAATTGACTTTTCTTTTGCGCGGACCCAGACAACCTGGGAATAGGGATGGTGAATCACGATGAATTGGCGTTTCTTATAAATAATGAAAACAGAAAACAAATAGTTTCACAATTACTGTGAAACATCGCCAACTTAAATAATAGTGCTATCATGATATCGTACAAAAAATAATTCTAATTTATGACTGGCACTCAGAACAAAATGTTAAATAAGCCTGGAAAGAAAGGGATTTACAGATAACATTAAGACAGCCCACTTGACCTTTTTCAAATGTTATAAGAAAGAACGGAGAATATAATTTAAATATTGTATATCGGGGCTGCTGCTGCGGTATACCTATATGTACTTATAATTGAAGAGGAGGCATCCACTTCGCGAAACCCTTCAAACATTTTAACAGTCGACGTATCAAAATTATTTTCAACGCTAATTGGGCACTTAATAGAGCTTATTGGAACGTACGAGATAGAAACATTACAAGTACTGCCCTTTCGAAGAAAATCTTTGTTTAATTGGTATTGAAATAAATAATAATATGTTTTGTTTTCTATGTAGATGCAGGATCTTTCAAATAAAATCTTTTAATAATGTTAATTTTTGTAATGTATTTAAAATCCTTATGGTGACAGCAGTTACCCACCACCCCAATCTCTCCCCCGGATCCGGATCCACTCCTTCCTCTTTATCTATCAAAATGTTTTTAATCTCCGATGAAAAGAGATAAATACGTGAATAAGTTTAAAAAACTTATTTCTTTATATATTACATACATACCATACATACAATCACGCCTATATCCCCGAAGGGGTAGGCAGAGGTGAACTAGCACCCACGATTCGCCAATTATGTTACGTCCCATTTAATAGGTAGCGAGCTTATTGCCATTTATCGGGCACAAAAGTCGCAGTACATTGCTAGGTGGTATAAGAGGAACGCTGCTGCCCATTCCTCATCACTGATTTATCCTTAGTCGCCTTGTACGACACCCACGGGAGAGATTGGGGGTGGTGACAATTGTATTCTACTCTGCCGTCACCACACGGCCGATCTTTATATATTTAATTTATTTATTATAGTAGGTATAGTTCATTTCGGTAAACTGTATCGATTCAGAGGGTTTCGAGGGCAATTTTGTTATGGGCAGTGCAATAATGAACGACTAAGCAAGATCAATATTTAATCAGATTAATCTTGAGCTCCTTGGTGCTACGGAAAGCACGTCTAATATGAGGTTGCTAGTGGGAATATTTATTTGTTATTGATTAATCGGGATTTTTTCCGGCGAGGTTCCAAATCCAACATGCATCCCGACCGCAAATCATAAAAGAGTTCCTTTTTGAAAGTTTGATTATTTGTCAGGTAGACAATGCAAATTTATATAAAAAATTGATTTAACTCCCAAAAGAAGATTTGTTTTATTGGGCAGCTGCCTTATACATTTCCCCTACTTTTTCCACCACGACAATTTTCCATTTAGAACTTTTTTTATTATTATAAGATATTGCTTTGCTCAGCTAAATTCCGGTACATCATAGTGACATATTATTATATCGCCATGAACCGTGAATTTCACGGATTTTCACATAGAAATGTCACGCGTGAAGGCATTAGACGTAACCTTAAATAATATACTGTGCCTATACATTATTTCCACTAGCACCTGTTATTTTACGGTCATGTTACGAAAACTATACTGAGCAGCTGATTGGACTTCTGTTGCGAGAGATAGAGGGAGAAAGAGAGAGATAGGAGCTCCAATGTTGAAAAGTGTTATAATAATTTAAAAACACGCTAATAAGACAATAAAGTGTAACATTGACGTAAATAGCAGTATAAGGCATAAGAACAATATTACTGCCCATTATTCATCGCTATCAGTACCCTTAGTCGCCTTGTACGACACCCACGAGAGAGATGGGGGTCTGTTCTGACGACATGTGCCGAAGACTAACTGCCGACCTCAGAGACGTAAATTAACTTGAATGAGTAGGTACATAACCTAATTAAAGTCAAAAAAAAATCATTTTAATCTAGGCAAGGCAAGAATAGCGACTACCTATACTATAGTTTTGAATAGCAATTTTTTGCCATTAAACTCATTATCGTTAATTTATGTCTCTGACTGCGGCAGTAAAAAGATAAATTGTAGTATAATAAAGGATAAATTATAGTGCAAATTGTGAGGCACTATAATAACTGATGTCGGGAGACCGCTAGAGGAGGGTCACATTACAGATGTCACGTGGTCACCGGAGCCCAAATTTGGGGACTCATGTTCAAATTAAGATTCACTCTTGATCTATCATCATCTTGCTCCTACACATTGTCATGTTAGGGTGACCACAGATATGCGTTTAAGTTGCACGACTAAGTTGAACTGCATAGCCTGCGGACTTGCATATAAGCCCGTTCTAATAACCATTCAGCCGATAGTTGGACAACGTTTTAGGTGTACGATTTAGTTGGAAAGATATATACTGTGGGCTACCATACGTTTCTATGCATATTGGAACGATCCGCGATTTAGTCGTGCAATTTAATCGCATGTCTGCGGTGGCCCTTAAGCGAGACGTCTTCCGAATGGGAGCTAATCAATGGATGCTTAAGTGTGCCCAATAATTAGGATCTTCATTTGAAGCTGTGCTTTGGGGCGTGATGCCGATTAGGTTGTTTGCGGTCGGGGGCGAAATTTATGGTCACGCCGAGGGACAAAGTTATTTTGGCATGGAAGTTTTGAGTTATAATCTCTATCGGGGTTTTATTGAAGTTGGGTATAATACACTGGGCTGCCGAGAAAACGGGGTCAGGTTATTATTTACACTTAATATAATAGAACATAAATTACTTTCTACACAATAACGGGTTTTTTATTGGCATAACATAGCCCTTCTAATTTAGTACTTATTTCACTAAAGTGGCTCCAATGTGTTAAAAATATATTAAGATTTTTAGTGAGGCTGTGTCCAAACACGCGGCATGTCTAGTTAATTTTCGCGTATTATTGTACTTGTTTTGTTATTCTTCTTTGCTAAAAGAATACTGCGACTAAATTGCTCGGTGAATGGCAACAGGCATTTATATTGTAAGAGATTTTTTTACAATACAAAGAATAATTATTACAATTTGTTACTTTTATAATTTTTTTTGTTAATTTTCTTTTTATTATAAGTATTTTTAAAACATGTAGATACACCTGAAAAGGTAAAATTTAGTTGTTCTGTCTATGTAGAAAGCAAATGTATCTGCTAATTTGTACCTAAATTTATGTCTACAATAAATTCATTTCATTTCATTTCATGCTACGGAAACTGACTAAAGCTGGTCAAATGTGACTGCCAATACGCTCCTACGCAGCAATCGGGGTAAAATGAAGTGTTGTATTTTGCATGCATTACCGGATTATAGGGCCCTAAATATTGCACCACATCGGGGCTTGTTGAATTAATTAAATGTGCACACCCATGTTATCGGTTAAACAGCCAAGCTGTTGCAATCGCTGCACACAAACTGGCTGGTAATTGAGGAGCGCAATACACATTACGCACCGTTCTCAAATCGCAAACCTGTTGCCGGTATCAACAGGCTTTGGCTGGGTTTCAATGTGTCTCATTCTTGATTTGAAAGGCAGTATTTTCCGGGCACGCGACCCTCCTGCTCCCTTGCCGCCTACAGTTTAAATTATGCCTTGGGGCGTATTTCAGCATATCGAATAAATGAATTTAAATATAGAACAGAATTCGTATAAAATGATATATCTTCTTTACGACATAGTCGAAGGTGGATAAATAGACCCTTTACTATTATATTTTCGGTTGGTATTTGATGACGTGACACTGAACACCACTCTATAAAGCAGTGTATTGTTACAATAACACATTGTACATTCTTCAATCCGCAAAACCGTCTACATCATCATGATACTCATTATCAATTCGTCACTAGCACTTTAACGTCCACCCTGCTGGGGCACACACAGGCTTTCCCTATGGATGGAAGAATATAGGGAGAATGGGCCATAACCCTCCGCGATGGTCCAATGCGGAATGGTATTCATGTGACATGTCACCACGCCTTTGACTTTCCCAACCTAAGTTGCTGTTCGTACAATTCCCCAATGTTTGCACACAGTGAAACTAAATTTGGAACCTATATGCAATGACATCATTCAGGTAGATCGGTTAGCGGCGGCAGTAATGTGGTAACCCAAATAGGCGGCAGTTGCCGTAATACACCGTACCTACGTACATATATTTTACATGATACCGTGTCCCCTGTGAGGTCGAAAGTGTAATTATACTTTGAGAGAAAGAGAGAGAGAGAGAGAAAGAACATCAACTACAATAATGACGGCCAGGATGATAAGGGTACAAACGTATGTTATCTTGTCTCTTGCAAAGGGTACGTTATACTGTGTGGTGACGGCACCACCCCTTTTCTCTCCTGCGGGTGCCGTACAAGGCGACTAAGGGTCAAGATAGCGAGGAGCAGCAGCATTCATCTTATACCACCCAGCAATATACCGCGATTTACGTGTCTAATAGATGCCAGTAGCTAGCCTTCTATTACATGGGAAGTAATATAATTAGCAAAACACATGTGTATATTCAAATGAACTAATTAAAAAACAGTCTGTCTTCTTTCTCTTCGAACCACACAGGTAGATGTTCTGGATGTGGACTTTTTTGCTACCAATTTTGAAAGTTCAAACATCTGGATAACACCTACGGGTGTATTCTCTAATTGAATTTTCAAGCGGAAATTACTAACAATCAAACGTGGATTGCGCTATCCCAGTCGAGGGTTCCATGAAAGAGAGGTAGAAAAACTATTATTGAACAAGAGCGAACATACAATTGGCAAAAATATCCAAACAATATTTAAAAGAGATTAAGAAGAAAATTTAGGGCCTAATGTCAATCCAAGAATAATCAGTAATCAGTCAAAATTGAATGTCAACCTAATTACAACAAAGGATATGGAAAAAATGTAACCGTATCTTGGGTTTTTTTATGTTTTTCGATAATTTTTACACTGTTTTTTATGCGACTTGGACTGCTTCTGGACTATCGAAATCTCCATGTGTGACAGTTAACTAATGTTCGGTGTGACTGTGGATTTTTAACTAGAATTTTCATCAGTTCAGTCGAGAGACGCCCACTATTGTCCCCTGTCTGCACAAACATTTGCCCTAACCAGGTTCCGAACGCAGAACCTCTCGTAGCACAGTCAGCGATCTGACCATTCGACCAAACCGGCCGTGAGCCGGTTCTTTAATGCTTGAGTCTCTTGATCGTAACGCACAACGCTGCGGTATACCTACGGTATGCGGCGTTGGACACGATCATAGTATCTACTGGAGCGGTCTCTTGTTCCATAGTAGTATGGATCTGCGGCAAAGAGCAAACGCCGCATACAGTATACCGCAGCATTGTGGCGTTACGATCAAAAGACCAAAGCTTAAGGTGGTTAATGTGAAGGCGCCCTTGGTAAAGTTTTTCCTGCTACATCCAGTGAGCATGACAAATAACTTACCTGGAAAGTCTTGCCGGTGGCGCAGTCCGTGACGTATATCTTGCAGTCGCCAGCACCACCGCTCACCAGGAGGCTGGCTTTGTTCGTCGTGTCCTCGATGAAGCACACGTCGCGGACCGTGCCATCGTGCATGGTCAGCTCCACCTGCCAACAGAACGGCGATGTGAACTCTATTGTCGTCCCGAAATGGATTTTTTAAAATAGGAAACTGGGAATAGACGTAAAATCATCTATTCTTCATTTATTCAAAGGCTTACAAACTAAACACACGCATGGCATTTACGTTAATATTACAGGTTGGAGTGAGTACATGGGTATGATAATGCATTTAACTTAAAGGTATGCACTGCAATTTAACAATAAAAATCTATAAAAAAGGGAATGTATTTCAGTGGAGCACCAATTGATGTCCCCAATGGGCACAGGCGTTCCCTATGGATGAAAGAATATAGGGAGACTGGGCCATAACCCACCACTCTGGTTCAGTGCGGATTGGTTACTAATAAACTAATAATTAACGATTGCATATGCACCTGGAACCAACGGCTTAAAGTGCCTTCCGAATCACGAAGGAACTCGAGATAGTAATTTTTTGGCCACCCATCTAATGCCGGACCTTAGCTAACATTGCTTAGGTTACGCAATCGTAGGTAGGCAAGTGCGCTATGCCACTGGGCCATCGATCTCCTCCTGCAATAAAATGCGGTCAATTCACTCAGACCACTGAACTAAACACGGCTGTGGCATGCCGCGGTGATAATCCGGGACAAACTAGAAACGCCCCCCACACACTGTGCCGGGCGGGCGTTAATGGGAAACAGGGGCAAGTTTGGATTCGGTTTGCTGGAGGTTTCAGTTAGACAGATTGCGTTACATGCTTCGGTCCCGGGCGATGGATTTTCGATTTAGCTACGTAGTCCAAGTGAAAAGCACTTAGCGGGGTTTCGGCAGTGTTGGCTTAACTATAATGGAGTTGTGGAACAAGTAAAACGTTAAATAAGAGAGCAATACCGGACGGTGGGAAAGGAAGTTACATGAAAAAGAAAATTAGTGTTTTTTTATCGTTAATGTAGTATAATTATCTGCCGTACACCCGGCAAGAAGCTATATTCTATCTATTATCTTTGGTCCAGTTTTGATAGACATTTTTTTGTATTAAGTCGTCATTAAAGTTACTTGTTGTTCAGTAGCATTCTCAATAGCAAGTCTTATTGCCGCACTCAGAGACGTCAAATAACGTTAATCAGTACTTAACGTCAAAAAATGACAATTCAAAACTAGTCGCTATCCTTGACGGGTCTATGGTCTAGATTTGAATGAAAATTTTTGACATTAAATACTCATTAAAGTTAATTGACGTCTCTGAGTGCGGCAGTTACTGTACTATCGATTAAAAGAAACGTTATTATGTGTACGGGCTCTTAAAACCTTATAAGTCAACTGGCTCCCAATTGTTTTGGGTTTGGGATTGCTTTTTATTATTATTTGTATCATACATTTGACATTCATTGCAATATTTATAACAAAAGGGCATAATGTATTTACTAAGAAAGCACTAAGCACTGCATACCCAAAGAGCTAGCTGGTAAACCTAATCCCTCTCTCAGTTCATCTGAATCTCGACTTGGTCCATCACTTTTCTATTCACTCATTGATTGGCAAGAAGATGATTTATTCTGCTCCGAGTGCACCAAAAATATTCTCATAAATAAACCCAATAAACATATTAATTTAATATGTGGATAAATGCCTGGATTGCCTGGACACGGCTATATGAAATAGCCGATATGCCGGCCCCGTGTCGCATGTGTATCTGACATTATTTCGTTACATCCCCGTCAGACATATTATTGAGCCAGTGGCCCGCTCCGCTAAGGTTATTACCGTATCGCCGGCACCGCTTTGAAGATATCAATCAGTATGTCTATACACAGCTACAGTGAACTTTGAAATTAATTTACATGGCAGTAACAGGGTTTGTATGATAAAATAAGTCACATTAATGTTTACCAACAGAGTTTAGAACCATTGCGTGTACGTTTATTTTCATAAAATTTGTTTTTCCTGCAGGTATCTACTTATGGGGGGCGAACTAGTTGAACTGTTGTTTTTTGGTTTTAAAAAAAAAAATTCTAAATATTCAACGTATAGTATGTAAGCATCGTGAAAGAGCGGAGCTGCCTTGCCAAAAGTATAAATCTATGCTTCCTAGCTCCAACAAATTGGACTGTAAAGATATAGGTACGTTTTTGAATCTATTTTAGAATGCAAATAAATTGCTACAAATCGGTCAGACTGCCGACAGTACGAATTGATTAAAGACCAGACATTTTCCGCAATCGCTATCTGGATGACTGAACACGGTAGCGGCATTGCACACGCTCATGGAATAATGTGCATATACGGTTTTGAGGGCACAAAACGAAACACAGGTATCTCTATCTACGATATACAAGCTCATAAATATATTTTTCACTTCTCATGCTCTGAAAGTGCTTATTTTTGCTCTAGAGCATTAACGTATCTACTCATAAATGTGTCTATATTAAGGCAAAGAAAATGAGCCATGCAGCCAAACACAATAAGAAATTCAGAGATAGAATTTGTTATTTTATAATATTTACATAAATTTATTTGCCTTATGTGTTTTTAAGACATAAAAGATATTAACATTTTAATTCAAGTAGGTACGGTAGGTTATTATATTAATTTAAGAAAATTATGATTACAAAATTAATTTATTCCCGATAAATGGCAATACGCTCGCCACCTATTACATGGGACTTGACATAGTTGGCGAGACGTGGGTGCTAGTTCACCTCTGCCTACCCCTTCGGGAATATAGGCGTAATTTATGTATGTATTTATGTAAAATTAAATATACTTGGCTGTATAGGTCTCAGCCCAAGCCTAATATCAATGGGAAAAACAATTTCCTTCAGTATTCAAAACTGTACTAATTTCAGATTGAATTTTAAGAAATGTCATGATAAACTACTGTTTTATTTCCTCGCAATCGAAGTGAAAAGCAAAGTTTATAACTCGTCCAAAAAACCATTTTAATCCTCGACATTACTATCAGCCCTCGCCTTGGGTATGGGCTGCTAAGTCTCGGATAAAAATAATTCGTTTTGTGCACTTGTTGAAAAATCTACTATGGTATTACTGTTTTCAAATAACAGGCTATCGAGAGGTCGTGTTTTATTCACCACATAATAAAAGAAATTGTGTACTACATGTAGTAGATATATACATAAAAACTTTTAACTCTAAAAGATTTACCAAGAAAATAACATGTGTGAACAATACGATAAGGGTTTTAAATCGTTAATTAATTTTCTAAGGAAGTCTTATTATTATAAAGTAACTATAATTTGGCTACTTATATATTTTTTTATGAAGGTGACAGGTGATTCTACTACTATTGATATTACACAATGCGGCGAATATGAAATCAAAATTGTCGACCGCAAATCATTATGCATTACATAAATTAAGAGTAATAGATAGTATGGTATTTTATTAAAAAATAGCGATCGTATTGCTTATTGAGAATTTGTGCAACGGGACTGTAATAATTTTATAATTTAAATTCAGTAGCACTCTATCATAAAATGTATTATGAATATGCAAAGTGAAAATTAATGAATGTGTGGAACTATAACGCCGCGTAATTATTATCAAACGAGTGTTCGGCTTCAATTACAAAACAAGAGCGGGAGCAAAATGATGGATGTGCGCTCGCGAGACCCACTAAAACATAACGTAAATACCAAAGGGAAGGAAAACAAAGAAGAACAGAAATTTACTAAAAATTAATAAAAACTTCGTAATCATACATTCACTGGCAACAATAGTAAGAAAATATATGATATAAGTAAGAAAAATAATATTGAATAGACATTAAACCGATTATTATAACCGAGAACTTGGTGACAATACTAAATTACCTGTTCAATAAACTAACGCTAGCCATAAAATATCTAATGGTTTAATTAAAAGGTCAATTCACTAGTAGGACTTTGTTTCTTTATTATGTGCCCGATATTATGGCAATAGGCTCGCCACCTATTTACATGACAATTACCCTAATTGGCGAAAAGTGAATGATAATTCAACGCTAGGGGTAGGCGCCCCCTTCCAGGATAAATAGGAGTGATTTAGGTATATATTTAGGCGTGAAGATAGGTGTTAGAAATATTTATTTAAATAGAGACGTCAACTTTTAGCGGGTTTACAATTATTAAATATCAAGTATATTATATTAATGTATCACGTTTAATGTTACTGTTGTGTAGAGGCTACAGTAACATTAAGCAGTTCATGTTTAAGACGTACCGAGCGTACTTTAGAATTGTGGTCGAGTACAAGGCACGTACGTTCATAGCTTCCTACAGAAGGCACTGATATATCTACACCGCCAGAAAGCCGTATTAATTTACCAAAGCTACAGCAATTTGATTTAGCAGCTACAGTCAAAGACAAATATGTGCTCACTTTTGATAGTCTGCTGATGGGAATGTACTGTACTGTAATGAATGTAATGTAAATGTACAAAGTCGATAGGGTGTTGTCAAACGACGTAATTTCTATCTAAAACATATGTGATATACATACATACATACATAAATCACGCCTATATCCCCGAAGGGGTAGGCAGAGGTGAACTAGCACCCACGTTTCGCCAGTTATGTTAGGTCCCATGTAATAGGTGGCGAGCCTATTGCCATTTATCGGGCACAAAAGTCGCAGTAGCTATATAGCTAGGTGGTATAAGAGGAACGCTGCTGCCCAATCCTCATCACTGATTTATCCTTAGTCGCCTTGTACGACACCCACGGGAGAGATTTGGGGTGGTGACATTTGTATTCTACTCTGCGTTAAAATCGCTTACTAACAGTGTATGTGACATCATACAGGAATTAAGGAATTCAATAAGAATATAATTTTCATTAGATAGTAAGGTTTAAGCTTTTCTAGTATAGAAAGACTATATCAAGCAGAGTTGTTATAGTCGCGATACTATTTTAATTTCAAAAAAAATATATTACCGTATACCAACCGTGAAAAATAAATAGTTGCGTAGTTATCTTGGCAATGCAAATATTATTTTGCCGGCAGATGACAAATTTCTTAAGCAAATACACGCTCACTTCGTAGCAGAGGTTACAAATCATTCCAAGTACCCAAGTATACTCTTGTCATACTAAATACACACGGAACTGCTTCCTGGTTAGGACTAAAGACTAAGTTAAATTTAATATTAGTAAAAAGTGTAAAAACCTACGTTTATACTTTTTTCAATTAACAGAAAAAAAAATTGTGCCTATATCGACTAAAATATTTTTGTTTTGTTTTTAACAGTTTCGAAACTGTGGGTGGGCGCAGAGAGGTAGAGTGAAAGATGATATTAATGATATGACAAGGGAATGTATATTTTTATGACTGATGCCCGAAATGTATGAGATAAAGTAAAAAATCCTACATCTATATAATGTTTAAACAAAAATCAAATCGAAAAACTAACTACCCCGACCACAGATGATGATAAATGTTGAAACAGTTTAAAAAAGACATCGAACAGACTTAACAAATTAAAATGGCCACTGTAGCACACGCTGACAACGGAAAAGCTGATTTAATTTATCATACAATATCAAGGAACAGCCTTTGTTTATATTATTACCCCGGGTCCATTCTGTAACTATGCATTAAATTCTATGAGCAATTTGGATATGACGGTTTGATTAGACGATTCACTGGGAGCCGTCCGGCCAATCAGTGGCGGCCTTACAATCAATCGACGCTTATGGTTCCATGGAATAGTTATAAGTTTATTGGTCTAAAATATCACAATGCGTGCAATTATGCGGACACTCCAGTGTGCGCTACTATAGTTTCCAAGCAAACTACTGTTGTATACAAACATGTTAAGCACCCCTAAGACCACGCTACAAAGAAAACAATAATACAAATTGGAAAAATGACTGCATCGTTCGTTGATATCGAAATGAGATGAGCGAGAGGTTTATCTCAGTTTAATCTCTGTATACATTATTTTAAATCCTCAGTTTGACTAGAACTTTTAAAGCTTTCGTAAAGGAACTCATATAAAAAATAGCTCTCACGGAATTTTATTAAATAACCGGTTTTGACAAATTGTTGAACACACCTGGGGTCTTATAAATGTTAGCTTATCAATCGCATCTCAATTGTGTTTCAATAGTTTATTTTGTTTCAATGGCATTTTGACACAGTTTCTGTTATGAAAACGAAAAAATACACATACATAGAAATAACGAAAAACTATGTAGGTATTGTGGGTTTCCTGAACATCAGCGCTATTGTTGATAGTTTGCCCTCCACTATGCTAATATCCCAAGGTGCTTATCGGCATAAGGGCAATTTCCCTTTGTCAACTTCGACGACACCCCAGGGTTGAGTTGGGGCTTATATGTTTTTTTCTATTATTTTTTTTTCAAGGACGACTCGGGGCTACGATCTGTCACTATGCAAGAAATATATATTCACTCTCACACACAAATTACAATTTCAAAACAGAATAATAATATTCTATATAAAACAAAGGACAAAATACAAACATAAACAAAGGCCCTTGTATTTATCATAATATCTCTCTACTACCGGCTCTTATCTTCCAAACGAGGTATGAGTTTCGGTAGATACGAATTCTACGTATAAATGAAATTGACAAAGCAAGTTTATTGCGATTAAATCTAATCGTAATTATCTTGAAGTAATTCTGTCATTGTTAAAAAATACTTTTACAAATGCCTATTTTAAAGTGTACTCGAGAAACGTTTATGTGGAAAGATAATATGTACATTAAAATTGTTAATAGCATTGATAATTGATATAAATAGCACAAGTATCATTCATATCGGCCAGACGTCATCGAGCAATCCACTCCCTGTCTATTTATATCACCTAGGTGCTAGTGATCAAATATATTCAATAAGTACCTATAGAATAATATGGTGGAAAGGACAGACAGAGGGAGAGTGATTGGAATGATTTAATTCCTTAACTGCTCAAGGTTTTTACTTGAGTTTAGAAGCCGGCCTGGTGTTTATTGCTATACAACGGGCAATGTAGGGTACCGAATTTTCCATCTTTAGAGCGCGTTGGGGGCCATTGGGGCTGCCACATTCTACGTTATTTTTCTCTCTACCAGGACAACACCCAGGATAGTATAAAATAACCAACAACAAATATGCATTAAAAACAATGTTTATCATTTAAAGAATTGTACCGCGCTAGCTGTACGATAAAACACTAGGTCTTCTACCACCACTGACTACAAGTTCTTTATAAATTACTAGGCGTTCAATTCCTTTCAGAATCAGAGGATAAAGAACGTTAGCAAATTCCGAAATAGGTTAAGCTCACTACTACAAAATAGGCGCGTTTCACGTGACGTTTGTTAAACGAATGAGAATAATTAAAAGCCTGATGCGAGCATGTCAACGCGCGATCAAAACAAAGCGCATTGATGTTTTGTTCTGCACGCCCACACCACTGAGTGGTAATCAATCACTCTTGATTGCTTTCAATTAACAGATGCAAGGAAGCCCCATCGCGGTGACATTCGTTAATTGATTGGCGAGACGAGACGATTCAACGCGGTGCATCAACTGTGGCAATATAACACGTATTAACAAGTATATTATAACAAGTATGAACATATATTATTTTTTTAACTGCCATCTTAAAAAAAATATCATTAATAAAAGTTGAGTAGTAGCTTTATTAATAAATTTTCATATTTTCTTATACATACGCGCAAGAGGTAGAGACAAAGTAACGTTAACCCAAGGTAAAGCACGGAACTCTACGCAACTGAGACAATTTAGTAAAACAATCTACAAAAAAATCGATTGCCGATGTTGCTATATCAACCATAATGATATTTTTAACATAACGTGAACAATTGAATACAGTAATAGTGATTTAATTGAATAAACAGCCAAAGCCGCGATGGGAAAATCACGTCCCAATTATTTATATCCCAAAGCGGCAATCATCCGGGGGATTAAGGTGGACTGCAACAGGCTTCAGAACGGCACGAGTTTACACCGCAAACGGGACTGAAACGCGATTCACCGATTCGGTTTGTTTATTGACAGTAAGCGGGCGGTTAGCGTTATCGATTAAAGGCCGTTTCAATTATCGAAATTGGCCCCCCGAATGTATTCGATTTCACAATGGTCGCGGTACGCACCTACGTGCCCTCCAGCGAGCGTGTTTAATGCCAGCTCCACGCAATCCGGGGGGGGTGAAGGTCGCCGGTGTATAACGACGCGATACGACACGACTCAATCAACCTGATTCCGAAAGGAGTGTAAGCTGAATCTAAAAGCGGTCCGAGCACGCTGGAAATTCACCAGCAAATATAATATAATATAATAATAATTTATTCATAATAATACACAATCTAGTTAACAGTTTACACAGGTCTTAAATTTATTTAAATACAATTCAACGTTTACCTCCTCAACACTTCTATGCTGGTCTGGGAGCAAACAAATAACGTACATTAGGCCAGCCCCGACTCATCGTAGTTGTCGTTCCAATCACTCTCTCCGTTCATCAGCCTCTCGACATGGTCCGTTCCGTCTCTTTTCTATGCATTCATTCATCACTAGCACCTTTACGGTGTGATAGATGATATGAATCAAAAGGGAGCGGATGGCCTGATGACGTCTGACCGATATGAATGGAAGAGGAAACATAATGCGCCGACCCCAGATAGACTGGGAACAGGGCAGGGTGAAGAAGCTCGCCCCCTCAACACAGGCCCCAATCTAACTAACGCCGGCAAGCACCGCGAATTTTCGTAACGAGCCCCAATATGAACTGATAAAGCAATTTGCAAAATAAAATAGCGTCCCCAACTTCAGAAGATAAATAATGAGTACATCGTCAATCATCTGCAAAAAAGCCAGTGCCTATTTTACTTGGTGAACAATTCCGTAGACGATAGATGGCGAAGAAGACTCGAGTATAATTAAAAGAACTTTCACAAAGTAGATACCTATTATTCGTGAAAACTTGCGCGCCAAGTAATTATAGTAGCTGGCTGGTTAGTATTTTATGATTAAAGAATAATTATATCGATTAGGCATACAACGGTACTGCGTAGAATCGACTGCCCGTAAAATCTTCGAGCAGTTAACTAAATTCATTTTAGTGTTTAATTATATTATATATATTAATTTTACTTAATATAATAATATATAATAAAATTTAATTATTTATTTATTATATTAAATTAAAATTGTCCTACCATATATATTATTTGTTTTATGGCCAGTGACATTTTATTAATCGATTCATTTCGAGAATTATTAATTAAAAATGTACCATTATTACTCTTTAGATTTTCTCTTATTTCTAACTGTATCACAAAATATACTTAATAGTAGAGATTGTCATACGTAATAAAACGTAAGAGAATAATCAAAATCAACCAAACCATAATATTGTATTGATTATAAATATAAAGGCGACATACACTAGACACTATAGACATTTAAAAAAGCTTTCGGCGCACCGAATTCTCTTTTATCGAAACATGTGTGAATTTCATCGATTGCAATATCGTATATAAATCTCAGATTAACGTAACCTCCGGGGCTCGATAATTCCAGATAGTCATCTGTGCTAGCTAACTAATTGATTAGTATCGTAATTTCGCAATTGCCAACACTCATTATAAAGAAAATGAAAGTAATAACGAAAGTTCGCCCGTCTACCGGCGGATTATTATGAATCAGGCGATAATGATCGTGGCGAAACAAACATTACGGGCCGATTGTGAGGCAGCTAATAGCGTAAGGGAAAACATGAGATACGAATCATTTGTGTTTATATTTTGTCACTATATAACATCGGAGATGGTGTTGATTAAATACGCCAATATTTAGATTAGGCGAGTGATCGAAACGTCGGGTTAAATAATTAATATGCCAAACACCAAATTACACGCGAGTCTTATCCGTAAAAGTTGTTTTATTTCAAATGTGTAGTGCTCGTGCAAATATAAGAAAACATTAAGTACCTACTACTTCAAGATATTTATGAAAAATATTCGTACTACAAGTGATATATTACTATGTTACAGTCTAATCTTTTAGCGGTCAAAACCGCTTTTGACTGAATTAAGGCAAAATTAGTTTTGATAAAAAAAAAAGCCTTCAATGAAACTACTGTTGCATAAAATCAGTCAAAAGTATTGTAATCAGTAAAAACAATCATTCTTGAAAATACTTATTCATTCATTCATTAATTCATTCATTAAACAAAACTTTTGTGGCGGCTATTAATTATTTTCCATTACGCACGCCTTCACCGTTAAATAATACGATAATTGACCACCCTCTGAGAATTGAATAATTATATTAGGAATAGCGAAAGGAATTTCAATCGTTTTGTTACAATTGTAAGGACAGTTTAGTCTGTAATATAAATGTGACGTCAAAATTGAAGTAAGTCGCACCTGCGATAGCATACTGTGAAAACTTGGAAATTAGCTTTTCCTAAATGAAAAATAAAGGAACAGTGACAAGTCTTGCAGTATATTGAAGAACCCTTTTATGAAAACCTCCTTTTTTCATTTAAAATAGCGATTTTCATCAAATTATTACAGTAAGCCGTGTGGTGACGGCAGAGTAGAATACAATTGTCACCACCCCAAATCACTGCCGTGGGTGTCGTACAAGGCGACTAAGGATTAATCAGCCATGAGGAATGGGCAGCAGCGTTACTCTTATATCACGTAGCAATAGTACTGCGACTTTTGAGCCCGATAAATGGCAATAGGCTCGCCACATGGGACCTAACATAATTGGCGAAACGTGGGTGCTAGTTCACCTCTGTCTACCCCTTCGGGGATATAGGCGTGTTTTATGTATGTATGTGTATTACAGTATTACCAGCTCGACACATTGAATCTCCGATAACTTATATATACTTTATAGATTTTACAGATTTTCCTTTTTACACGTAGACATGTATTGTAAATATAAAAGAAATGTCACAACCGATGGCTGCCTGCGTGACGAAAAGGCTATTGTCAGACACTGTCTGAGCTTAGCTTGTGGCGAAAAACCGAAAGTAATATTTATATATTTTATCAATTCGGTTTCGACCATGAAACACGAGTTCTTCGTCAGATCACAATCTATAAAATTTGTGAGCGAATGGAGCGTCTGAATAGAAAAATAGAGAATTTTCTGTTGAGTCGCCACAATCGCTTTGGCGTTACAATGGTCTTCTTATCGGTAGAAGAAATTGATGTAGCTCAATGGCGATTACGTTAAATGAGTAATGTTTGTAAAGACTTTGGATGGACAGCAAAAATAATAATATACTCTAAAGTTTTTTGGTGCTATACAAAATACATCAAGCCGTTGGTCCCGGCTGCTGCGTCTAACATCATTTACACCATCATGATGACGATGATGACGTCATTTACGTCGATGCCAATTCGCACTAGGCCCTTGACGAGTTATGGCCCATCCTCCCTATCTCCTCCCATCAATTGGCAATTGTCCCAATAGTTAGTAGAACATTATGGGCATTGTAATAGTGACAATTATTATACCTAAGCTCTTGTCTTTACCCCAATATGTCAAGGTAATTTATCCGGCTGCCTTTTTAATTTGTAAGCAGCTCACAATCTTACCGAGCAACTATCTGTGATATTTAAAGATTTGGACGCGCATAAAATATTATCATCTTTTGGTGCGAAGGTATGCTAACCTTGGAGAAAATAAGCAAACACCTATTTCGCTTCTTTTAAATTATTCGCGTCCTAACGGGGTGAAATATGGTAGGGTTTTAAGTACCTATTAGTAAAACAACAATTTACTTTAAACAAGCTTTTGAAGTCAAATTCGATTAAAGTTCGAGTTCATCAACACGCAAAACAACAAACATGATTAAAAGATAACCACCAGTTTTTGACAGTTGTTCCATAGGATCAAATGTGAATAACCGATGATTAAATAATAATCGCCTGTTTAACTGCCGCACTCAGAGACGACGAAAAAATGACAATTAAAAACTAGTCGCTATTCTTGCCGGGTCTATGGTCTAGATTTGAATGAAAAAAATTGACATTAAATACTCTTTAAGTGTTGGTGAACTCCAGCCTCCCTCGATGTCCTAGTGGCTAGTGCGAAAAAGTAATGTTCGATAAGTTCGGTCATCAGATGGGTGACCAAAAATATATTACATCGAGTTCCTCCGTGCTTCGGCTTTAAGCCGTTGGGCTGAATCCACACCAATCCGCGCTGGCCAGCGTGGTGGACTATGGGCCAATTCCTTCCTATATTGTTTCGTCATGACAGTGGGGACATTAGGCTGGAATTCAACAACACTTAAACATGCGACCGTATAGAAGAACTGTCAAAAACTGACGGTTATCTTGTTTTACGTGTTGGTGAACTCGGGCCTCAATGGCTGGGGCGTTCGAGATCGCATAAAACAGCTGGTACAGACCTACGCGTTCAATATTAATTTGCGTGATCCTAATTATGCACACGGAATTGCCGGTATCTCTTGGTCGGGCAGCGTAAAGACGGGCTTGACATTTAATTATTCAAATAGAGTGCCAAGCAGGTGCTTTATTACAACCGTTATCCACGTTGAAATTTGGCTGTTCATTATTACAATGGATTCCCTCAATATTCTAGTGCCGAGAAGCTTAACCGCTTGCTGTTACGTTCCTTTGGAAAGCTAAAAGATAAGCTGAAAAATCTGGCTTAAGTTTTGTTTATTGTATGGATTAGCACAAGCAATATGCATTGATTTTTTTCAACGAAGCCAGTATGAGAAACCTTGATACTGTAAAGGCTTCAGGATGACTATCCTAGGAACCATTTTAGATGTTATATTTATAAAAACAGTGTTGGCATAATATTTTTGTGGTCAAGCATGAGTCGTCCATAAAAAACTAATAAAAATGAAAAAAAGATTATGCAAATTGCCATCATTTTTATTAGCAGCGGCCACCTTTGACTAGTACATTTTTGGCCACCCATCCAGCGGTCAGCCTGTGCGAATATTGCCTAACTCACATTGCTGACCGAGTGCGTTTAGGAATAAATAATTCTACAATATTTACATGCCACGTGTTGATTTTAATTTACGTGAAAGTGTAATTCGTTGGTTGGTAAGGTTCCTACCCGCCAGCCTCATTTATAACAGACTTGTGAAAAATTATCCCTTGAACAAATGCAAAGCGATTTATAAAATATCTCGTGATACATTTTCTTCGTAAAGTTTCAATTCTCTTTGAGCCGCAATATTAAATTCGTTTAACAAATGACATGCGATACTGGATGTTACTTTTTGCTTGCCGTTTGAATCAGCTTGCTGTCACGGTACGCTTATGCTCGCTCTATTGGAATTCTTATTGAAAACTGGTAGCCCGGCCTTTGTATTGCTTCTGCAGTAAGTCGACAGCTCAATATTTGAGTTTGCAAATAGTTTTAACTAATATTGCCTACGGCTTACTTTCATTTTTCATAGTGACGTAAGTGTTAAGTGATTTTGAGAAGAGTAATACATTTTTCTAGTGAATAATCGCTTGATTACATTTGATGATACATGCAAAAATATTTACAAAGAAAAAAGAATCACAATAATATCGAAAATTTATTGTCCTGATACTGATCCTTACATTTGTCCTTACATTTATATAATGTTGATAAAAACGATTAATAGGAAATATCAGAATTTTCATTATCACCTTATAAACATTGCCGAGTAGAGTGTTGAAGATATTACCTAGAGGAGAGTCAAGAAGAAAAAGTAGAAAACGGTAGAAAAAGTCTTAAAAGTTGGCACTATATTAATCGCTGGGCCTTCGGTTGATTAAAGACGATATTAAAAAAAGTTATGAGATGCTTGAGACGCTTGGATTTTATTAATGTTATTAATTAATACATTTCATCAATACGTTTTTGTATGTATTGATGGAATGTATGTAAAACTAATAATTTCCCTGGGCTGCGAATATTATCCATCGCATCAGGAAAGATGCTAGTAATGAATGCATGTATAGAAATGTATAGAATAAAGTTATAGAAAGTACCATGCCGATACACCGATGAACGGAGAGGGCGATTGGGATGTCAACGGTCCAATTTATACTGATCGAGATCTTATTTTGGCTTAGGTTTTACATTGAGGTGGCACATTCAAGTGATTTGGTGGAAGGATTGGGAGAGCTTGGTCCTAATATATGTTTTACAGCCGCGTTACCTGCCGACACCAACCCTCTTTGGGTGTGATGTCACTGCGTATCGCCTTCCACGCTTCGCGATTCACATTCTCCCACGCTAGGTCTAGTCTAGTTTATTTCTACTGAGCTTACCTCTTGCCCCTCGAGATTGCACGAATGGCTGTTGAACTTCATGAGTTTGACGGTCTTGTCATTGGAGCCGGTGGCCAGCAAGTCGCCGGCAGGACTCCACGCGAGGCAGTAGATGCTGCCCTTGTGGTGTTTCGTGCGTTTCAACAACACCGTAGGCGCCGACGGTGTGTTGAAGTCTCTGTTGAAAAAAAAATAACATTATCAGTCTCGTTTGTTCCATGTCTAGTTTGGACGACGGTTAGATTTTCTTATATCGTATATATAAAAAAGAATTGCTGTTCGTTTGTCTCGCTAAAACTCGAGAACGGCTGGGCCGACTTAGCTGATTTTGGTTTTGAAATGATAGTCTAGGGTCAGGCAAGACAGGAAAGGTGAGAAAATGTGAAAAAATTTCGAGGAAAACAGAAAAACAACAATTTCATTTGCCCGATTGTCCATTCAGTACGGTATTTGGGCATGAAAGCACCAAATCGTAACCATGTTTACGGGGCAATTTATATGGTATAAAAACATATGCCGGGTCAGCTAGTTAGAAAAAAAATAACTTGCCACCATTGTGATATACAATTATAAGTGCTATATACATAGAAAGTTTTTGATGGCAGACCCCTATGTGTCCATTTATCAATCCACGATGAAAAACGGTTCCCGAATTCGCCTAATCTGGTTGGATGTTGATTAACTGACTACGTCCGGGAGTCAATCAAAGGGGTTGTGTGATTTAGAAATGGAACAAATTTAAGCTGAGGTCGGGGTTAGGATTAAAATATTTGCGAACCATAAGTAATAAATTTAACAAAACCCAGTAGCTGAACTCATCATTAATAATAGTAGGTACCTACGTAAATCTTAATAAATTAAATATTAACGTTTAATAAAGCCCAATGAAATTAAATGTTTACAAAACTTTCGTCGGAAAGTAATTATTATGATGACATCTAATTAATTTGGTACAAGCAATAATGTGCGAGTACTGGCATTGGCAGAATAGTTAATTTTTAAGAAAACTGAATTAGATTAAGCTATTTATTATGGCTCAGACAGAATCACTAATGAGATTATTGCATCGACAAAATATTGAAAATATTCCGAGTGTACTTAATATTAGAAAGACTAAAAAGTTATATTATAAAAACAACGTAAAGTGAGTGATCGTGGTAATGAAATACACGAATACCGTTGTCAATATTAGTGTAACCGTATAGTGACGGCAGAACAGGATGCAATTGTCACTGCCCCTCATCTCTCCCGCGGGTCGTACAAGGCGACTATGGATAGCGACAGCCATGAGTAATGGGCAGCATTCCTCTTATACCACCTAGCATTATACGATTTACGTGCCCGATAGACGGCAATAGACGCGACTTGGGACGTAACATAATTGGCAAAACGTGCGCGGTCTCTCACCACCTACCACAAAAATAGACGTTATTTATGTATGTACAGTACCGTAGCATTCGGAACTTTTTGGTGATAGATTCGGAGCGACTACGAGCAGATTTTTTTTTTTACAAAATTTTTACTTGGACTAAACTCTACGAGAATAAACTAAATTATTCATGGCGCACAACACAGCACACACAAAAACTTAAATAATTCGCAGAGCTGTCAACGGCGGGGATTGTTTTTGAAGTTGCGCTTATGGACCGACGAGGATTGGTTTTTGGCAACGGAATCGGTTTGAGGTTGCAAAAATACAACGAGCAGGGGCCTCTCCACCAACTCTAAACGCGACTCAATTCCCATTGTTAAAATGAAACAACGCTATAAGCCGAGTAGAGCGGCGTCCCGTTTTGTCCCGAGCGTTTGGATCGTACTAATAATACTTTGTGGTACGGCTACAGGGCGAACAATATAACGGCCCATTTTTTTCCGAAAAGGTTCTGTGTTCTGCCCACGTTGTTGTATCGGGCAGTTTAATCAATTCGCCTGTCCGATGGGCTAATTCAAATAGCGTCAACCCTTGATCTCGGGTCTATCTGAAATTACTAATGGCTTAGGCCGCTGGTAGACGTCCGTTTTTTTCGCCGAAAGACGGACCGTGTTTTTACCCGGATTCGCGGGGTGTATGGCATATAATCAATGAGTGTACGTACATGCGCCGGACATCGCTCCGGCGAACAATTTGAAGACTGACGATCTTGACGGTCCGTTGTCAGGTGAAAAAAAAATGGATGTCTACAAACGGCCTATTTTGTATAATTTTAGCCAAAAAGATAATGTATTAAAAGGGTTAGACCTTTAGCTAGCGAAGCGGCTATATAAAAATCGCACAATACTAAAATGTTGCGCGTTTGAAATTGGCAATAGATATGATAATCAAAAATCATGGCTCGCGCTTTTATAATATGACAAAATGTATGCAAACAAATTTCGCTACGCCAATTGCCAATATGCATCCAATTCAAAATTGTGACGCATTCCAGTTACTATTTCACCGTAAAATTATTTCATGTAGGAGAATGAAGGTAGCAAGTTGGCAATTTACTTTGTATGAAACTATATGAAACAAATTACATAACATTCGAATTATGTTACATTACAGAAAATAATGATCTACTGTAGATTAGAAATGACAACATTTCAATCCATACCACTCAAGGTTTTGGGCTTAAGTTTTACAGCCGGCCGCCTGCCGGACACCAGCGCTCTTTGGGTATGCTGCTGATGGTGGAGCACCATTCGGGAGCCTCAAGGTGCTTCTTGTTCTACACCGGGCAATCTCCCTTAGTCAACTTTTACGACACCCATGGGATGAGTCGGGCGGGAATGACTAATTCTACGTTATTTTTTCGCTCCCAGGCCAGCATGGAAAACCAATTAATTGTATTGGTAGATTAGAAACTGGCTTACTCACCTTTTCTATAGACAGGAGCCAAGATTGATTATAAAAGTTTAAAAAAAAAAGATAATAATATAATGTTGTTTTCCAGTCATCTGTTTATTTTGTACTTTTATTATTAGATACTTCGTTAACTTGCTGTATTCTCTATACAAACCACAACATTTAATTTCACCAGTCAATTTAATGATGCCAGTAAATACACTATTACTAGTTCGACATTTTATTTATGAAGTTTAATATAACGAACCAAAAAAAAATACAATTTACCTAAAAAAATATATGAATTTCTATGTCGAACACAATTTTCTGATTATAATTTATGAACAATTTCTAATCGAAAAATGCCTAATGGAACTTTACTTTTAAAGAACAGCGTCACAGGCGAATTATTGGAACGCCGAGAGAAACATTAGGTAAGTAAAATTAAAAAAGGTTTCGCTTTGAAGTTTCCATAATAATAAATTGGTCTTTTCCATTACAATAATTAGATTTCCACTTTAAACAGAACATCCGCCACTAAGGGCCAGTTTTTTGATCCATAGTTAACTCAACCAATTGTTAAAAACTGTTACTAATTGCTAAATATCAGTCTGATATGTAACCATCAGAAACAATTTTAGTTACTAATGGATAAATATCAGTCTGATATTGTTACTAAATGTTAAATATCAGTGATATTTAAAGATAAGTAACAATTTTTAACAATTGGTTAACAGTTAACTATGTATCAAAAAACCGGCCCTTAGGCAACCAAAGAAGGTATCATTATTATAATAAGTAATATAAAAAAAACATGGGACATGCCGTGGGGTGACAGCAGAGCAGAATACAATTGTCACCCCCTCATCATGGGTGTCGTACAAGGCGACTAAGGGTAAAGACAGCTATGAGTAATAGACAACAGCATTCCTCTTATACCACCTAGCAATTATGTGCCCGATAGATGGCAATAGGCTAGCCACCTAGGTATTACATGGCACCTAACTTAATTGGCGAAAAGTGGGTGGTAATTCATATCTGCCTACCCCTTTGGGAACATGAACGTGGTTTATGTGTATGCGTATGTATTTATAAAAAACATCCACCTGTCCCCTACCATCCACTCGCTTTTAATTGGTCCATTATCCACTGATCGGACCTTCAACTATCGACCCAATATCATTATCAAACAGGAAAGGTTATATTTTGAATGAATATAGGGTATACACTTATAGCGACGTGTCTGTAAAGTATAACGAATTACAACAATGTTACAGAAAATAAGACGAAAAGGCTTCATATTAAACGGTATAAAAATTTATGTATAAAAATTTATATGACAAAACTGCAATGCAAATTATAATTAGGAGAAAAAAATGGCTACCTCGTTAGAGGTTTGCGCTAACGTTTTCCAATGCAATTTTTAACAGACAAAAACCGGAGGAGGTTACTCAATACCGTAGGTACCGTGTTTTTTTTAATGAAAATGTTTTAACGCGTCGAGATGAGAGCTGTACTGTATGCACATTGCGCACTAATGAATCTCCCATGTAACGCAATGCACTGCCTGGGAGGCATGACAAATCTGAATACACGTTAACAACGAATTTTACTTTAGAACAGCTCTGCCCCCCGACGTACCTGCCTACCTATGCTACACCGCTACCTATAAACTTTCTACGCGTACAATAGACGCATACTTTATTGTCTAGATGCGTTTGAATCACATGACAATAGATCCATATACTGTATATATTATGATTTGATAAATCCATCCATAGCTATTTGTATTACTTGTTGGTAACCCCCGCAACATAAATAAACATACAAAATTATGCTCACTTTACATCTTCTTCATGATCCGCTTATTCTTCAAATAGTTTATTTGGGGTCGATGCAGTATCCTCATACTGCCATAGGGTGTGACTAAGTTTTTAGGACTGGTTACCTGCCTGACCTAATCGGCCTTGAGGAACACTGATTTGGGCAGTTTACTCATCACTGTTGTTTTTGACTTTTTTTTTATGTTTGCCCCAATGCGAATGGGACCAAATGCGCATAAGACGAACTGCGTCAAATCTCTCGCCGTCCCCAACAATAAGTAAAACTTTTTAAAGAAAGTATGATGCAGTCGCGCTGATATAATATATAATACGGTACGTTCTCCGAGAGATATAATTACGTAAAAGGCTCTAGTTGCTGTATCACCGATACTAATGTCAATAATTACTTTTGTGACGGACTACAATAACGAACGAACACTATGATGACGGCAGCGACGATACTTAACGACATAGTTACAAGAATCTTTTCGCATCATCATATCTTCGTCTCATCTCAGAAATACCGTTCGTTGTCAGGTAAAACGGAGAATTTTGTTGATGACCCTTGAAGACTTATTTATTTCATTATTTCAAATAGATACACGAACAGATTACCATCAATAAATACAAGGCAAGCGCTAATGAACAAGTGAGAACTAAAATTGAGTGGCTCTCCCATCAATAATTTAGCTGAAAGCCAACGTCAGATAGTTGTCAGTTAGCCATCTGTCCTTAGGAACGAATTCCTTTGTACCCGGTTCGTGTGCTTCATTAGGTAGGTACTCTAATGCTATCTCCAACAATGGTTTCAAGGTAAATGCTTGAGCGTAATAGAGCATGCATCAACATTAAGTGCATTTCAAGCTTAACACTTACAGAGCTATTCTGGCTCTTATTAAGATCGGCATAAGAGCGGTGCAAAATTCAAGCTGTGTAAAGGTCGGTGTTAATTGAACAGTCACATGATTCGAGTGATGCAGGCAGTCCATTTAAAACAATGGACTAATAAGCCAATCACTCACAGTATTGTTCACGATTTCCTAGTATCTTGTAATGCAGATGACTTTTGTATGTTTGAAAAGTACCTGTAATTGAGCCATAAGAAAAACAATTATTCTAATCGTGTGCAGTGCTATTGCATTCACAGTCTTAGAATTAGTACATTGCATAGTCAATGACTAAATTTAGTTACATTTGTTTAACATATCACTTGAATAAAGAACGCTAATTAATGTTATTGCAGTTGTTAAACGATGATTAGATGTACAAGTCCCACAAGACATGACAGACCCTCCGTATATTGAAGAAAGAGTGAAGGCGTATCATCGTCACCAACCCTTTAACATCCCAACTATAGATAGAAGACGACGTATCACAAGAGCTTGCGAATTAATTCGCGTCGGGCATTCTTTCAATATCATTCTTCTTTGTTTCACCCGGCCGCCTCGGCGCACTAAATCATCAATTTATGTTGTAGTTTTCTGCGTTGCGATTACGCATCACGCCAATTCGCAGTTTTGTCTACCTAATACAAGCCCTCGGAAACAAATTAGAATTCTAAGTTTCAAATCCGTAACTTTGTCTGAAACAAAGCTTGGTCTTACACTTATACTTAGGGCCGGTTTTTTGATTCATAGTTAACTCAACCAATTGTTAAAAACTGTTACTAATTGCTAAATATAAGTCTGATACCGTAACCATTACTAACAATTTTAGTTACTAATATTACTAATTGATAAATATCAGTCTGATATGTTACTAATTGTTAAATATTAGTGATAATTAAAGATAAGTAACAATTTTTAACAATTGGTTAATAGTTAACTATGGATCAAAAACCGGCCCTTAGACGACGGCCGTCAAAGATGACAAGGTGACATCCCAGCTATTACATAACGCGGGAGTGTGAGTTTACTCTCCGTAGGTACACACATAATCACGATTACAATTTAAAATACCAATGTATGTTTAACTGCTCCCAAAGCAAACTGTGCGCGCAGTTTTTCTGTTGGCACGAAAATTAAGACATGTACCTACAAATTGTATTGGCTTTGCGCGTTCGGCTCCTACGATTTTGAGTACACAGTGCCCGTTCACAGTAAACAGTGAGATCGTGGCGTGCGAAACGGAACTCTCTCAGAACGCGCGTGTTTAAGATATTTCATAATACTTACATACATATAAATTACACCTATCATACATAGGTAAGGTTCCGTGAAATAGATGGTGAGCCAATGGGCATTTTTATCGGGCACAGGAATCGCAGCTTGCCAGGTGGAATAAAAGGAACGATGCTGCCCATTAGTCATGGCTGTCTTTACCCTTAATCGCCTTGTACGACACCTACGGGAGATGGGTGGCATGGTGGTGACAATTGTGTTCTGCTCTGCCGTCACCACACGGGACAATACATTCAATACATATAAACTATAATACATACATAATACAGAGACGAAAACTGAGCATTCTCATCATATCTCTTAGTATTTCTCGTCATATTTTAACCTACGTACCACACCTGCATTCTTCCCTGCCGCCGCCGCACGCGGCTTGAGATGGGTGCAAATTTTAATTCCAATTCTCTGGTTAATTGTATACCTTATATCACTATCACTACGCACGCAAACCCACAGTCCGTGTGGTCACTCTCACCCAACACGACATCTTAATAGCGTACCTATACGAACAATTAAAGCCTCATGAGGTTATAAACGAACGCAATATTGGCATCGGGTCGTCGCCCTAATCTCATGATTAGTTTTTGCAGTGGCCAGCTACCACAACACAGTTCAGTGCGCGGTGAGCAGTAGAGACAATTTGTTTACAGTAAGATCACGTAGTACCAGCGACATATCGCTCATTTAATACAAGAGGGTCGCAACACAGAAAATACTCAGAAACATTGTGTGTTCTAGATTGATGACAATAATACTCGTATCTATAGTCAAGTTAAAGTAATTACTTGCGTAAAAGTCGCTACTTAAATTGTCATTTTTATACAATTTTCTTCCTTTAGACAGTTCTTATTTTATAGAAATTCTTGTATAGTCTATTCGATTTTAATTTTAACATTATATAAATGTTAGAAAAATTAGTACAAAGATTTTGGTGGTTAGAAAAAGAATTTCGAAAAATTATGGTCTTGAGGCGGGAATCGAACCCGCGTCCGCTGCTATCCGGGCAGGTGCCTGACCGCTCGGCCACCCAAGACACCAATTAACTTGCCGAAATTCTTCTAACCTTTACACTTCACGTTGTAAGCCAACGGATACCCTCGCAATGTAGAAATAAATTTCAAACATTCCAAAGCAGATATTTTTACAAATACCGTGCGTTCGGTTAAGCTTGGGTTTGCTTTATAAACTATTCGATTTTAATTTTAACATTATATAAATGTTAGAAAAATTAGTACAAAGATTTTGGTGGTTAAGACCATAATTTTTCGAAATTCTTTTTCTAACCACCAAAATCTTTGAAGTGTAAAGGTTAGAAGAATTTCGGCAAGTTAATTGGTGTCTTGGGTGGCCGAGCGGTCAGGCACCTGCCCGGATAGCAGCGGACGCGGGTTCGATTCCCGCCTCAAGACCATAATTTTTCTAAATTCTTTTTCTAACCACCAAAATCTTTGTACTAATTTTTCTAACATTTATATAATGTTAAAATTAAAATCGAATAGTTTATAAAGCAAACCCAAGCTTAACCGAACGCACGGTATTTGTAAAAATATCTGCTTTGGAATGTTTGAAATTTATTTCTACATTGCGAGGGTACCCGTTGGCTTACAACGTGAAGTGTAAAGGTTAGAAGAATTTCGGCAAGTTAATTGGTGTCTTGGGTGGCCGAGCGGTCAGGCACCTGCCCGGATAGCAGCGGACGCGGGTTCGATTCCCGCCTCAAGACCATAATTTTTCGAAATTCTTTTTCTAACCACCAAAATCTTTGTACTAATTTTTCTAACATTTATATAATGTTAAAATTAAAATCGAATAGTTTATAAAGCAAACCCAAGCTTAACCGAACGCACGGTATTTGTAAAAATATCTGCTTTGGAATGTTTGAAATTTATTTCTACATTGCGAGGGTACCCGTTGGCTTACAACGTGAAGTGTAAAGGTTAGAAGAATTTCGGCAAGTTAATTGGTGTCTTGGGTGGCCGAGCGGTCAGGCACCTGCCCGGATAGCAGCGGACGCGGGTTCGAGTCCCGCCTCAAGACCATAATTTTTCGAAATTCTTTTTCTAACCACCAAAATCTTTCTTGTATAGTGTTTAAAAATGACAATTTAAGTAACGATTTTTCCTCAAGTAATTACTTTGACTTGACTATAGATACGAATGTAAGACATACTGTCGCAGAATCTAAAATGTCACTTACATATTGCTTAATTTAGCCTTTCGGCAATCCGACTGCGGCCACAAAAATTCCCTATAGATTAAACATGAAATTCCCTAGTACATATATTTTCTCCATGTTTTCTTCTATCATAATAGGTACATAAATTACGCTTACTTATTCGCATGTACGCAAGTGTATTGCCGTCTACCGGGCACGCTATTTTCTGCTAGGTGGACCAGGAAGGTTGTTGCCCCTACCCCGTTATAAACTTTAGTCGCCTTACACCACACTCGTGCAAGAAGTAGGGATAGTGAACAATCGACAAAGCGTATACTGACGTAACTTAGGTATGGCGCGTACACGCCGACCTTAAATAGTGCATGGAAATTGAGGCGTGACAAGAATCCCATTAACACTTGGATCTAATACATTCATTTGAACTCCGAGCGTACTTTTATTGGAAACAAATCGTAAAATGCCTTAAAAAATTATAAGGACAGCGCGCCACCTGCTCACCTTAGCAGCTCACGGTCGGCATCTTGCAGTTTGCACGCAATTTTATTTAACATTTACCTTTAATTTATATTTTATAGGTAGAAACAGGTACATACCTCTTATAATTTTAATAAATCAATTTATTACTTTGCCGTGTGGTGACGGCAGAGCAGAATACAATTATCACAGGCGACTAAGGGTAAAAACAGGGATGGGCAGCAGCGTTCTTCTTATACTACATACTACCTAGCAATGTACTGCGATTTTCGTGCCCGATAAATGGTCTATTACATGGGACCTAACATAGTTGGCGATACGTGAGTGTTAATTCACATCTGGCTAATGCCTGATATAGGCGTGATTTATTTATGTATTAATTTGTATAATTATTTATACACCTTGAAGTCTTATCGTTAATACCTAGCTACTAATGCTATCCAATAAAATTATACATGTGCTAAAAAGAGAACTTCCGGTTTAGATCTCAATATAATATTTTCACTGTCATTAGGGTAACGAGTGACAATGACAAAAGCCTTCACTTCACTTACTGTAGGTACCTAACACGAAAACGGGTACCCCATGTGCTCAAACCTACATATATTGATTGAAAACACATAGCACACTACACATAAACGTCTTTTTGTTGTCTTGGCCCCAATTAGGGTGCACTGAATACAAAAGCTCTTCAGTCGGGATCAATGCTCTATTTATCTGGTCCCTTAAATTCGAGAACCACATTATTCGGCAGATTAAGTACCTAATTATTCAAGAATGTTTACCCGTCATATAAGCAAGTGTGTATTATGCTATATATTTACACCGCTATTATTCGAAACGGACCTAATTCAGATAGTTGGAGTGTGACGAAACCATAAATACCGACCGACACTTACATTCTATCATTGCGTAAGTCAAAATTAGCAACTTTAATCAAGAGTGAAAACTGGACCGGCGGATACTAAGCAAATAATGAAGCCTTTTACAATTGGCTTTCTGTAAAGAGCCGTGGTTCCTTTTCGGATGAACTGAATCAAAAATCCGCTCTCGAAGTGTCGCAAATAGGATGGTAATTTTAGATTTGGAATTGGCCACAAAAGTTACTATGTTGATACTTTTCAGTACGAAACTTGTGTCATATATACCCAATTTCAAACAATATAAAGTCCTCGGTTCACGAATAAAGTTGGTAGAACCATTTCTATCACATCAGACCAGCTTTGAAGCGTCAATTCAAAACATAATTTGCCTTTTTAAGTGCAAAATTTCCAAATCAAAAAAGTTTCACTACTTTCATCAAAAGAACAACGTGTAGTGATATTTTTTACAACAAAGCGGATATCTTCTGAATTCGATTTCCCTCTTTAGTTATTTCGCATCATTGAAAGCAATCAAGTTATTTAGGACGTACTTAAGCAAAAAGGAACCACAATATAAGACACCAATTTATTTACTACAAATCAATCTTATTCATTACAAATTAAACGGAATCAAGAAAAACTTCAATCATTCTATTCCCTAAGCTAGGCTTTCCTATAATATGTATAACTAGCCATATTTATTAGACAGAGGTTTATTACGGGCAAAAACAGTTGTTTGGTTTGTATCAGTTCTGCTTAACTTCGTCCATTTATGGCGACTGAAATTTATTATTTCGAACGAGTCACGAGTTAGTCATGAAAAATCACACAAATAACAGCGTGACGTAACCGAACATTATATCTTTTTCAACTTAAAATTGATAATGATAAATAAACTCGATAACATTGATCCATTAATATGCGCGTTATGTGATTAAAGTCAATTATTAGAATTGAAATGCAAAAACCACATTCGGAAAACAATACGGAAACAGCATGATTAAGTAGGCTAATTTAAAAACTATCCAAACCATTGTAAGCTACAATGCTCTTTAAAACTTATTCCTTACATCTTAAGGCAGTTTTTTCTAGTCTAGGCGAACTGCGACGGTGAGATCGACTGCCCTAATCAGTGTTTCCCATTGGGGAAATCAACTGTAGAATTCTCATGGCCGGCGGACTGATTGCTACTAGCAAATATGAAGTCATGTAAAACAACGTGGACTAAAAAGTAGTCACAGTGAAAATCCTCATGGGTTGTTCATCGATCGTCTTCCTAGCAACAAAGTTTACAGGAAAATAAAAACGAAACGAAAAAACGGAAAGCATCTATGTCGCCCCAAAGCTAAAGGGGTGGAATATGATGTTTTTGTTGTTTTCCCGTAGGCACTGTGAAATTATATCGTAAAGCAATTTCGGTTGGTCGTAGCAACTCGGTTGCTATAAAAGAAAAATTCAGATTTTATCGAATTGCATACCTACGGCTAAAGATACCTGGCTGTTTAGTTACCAAGAAATTAGTAACAATACCTTAGTAAGCTTACTTCTGTGCGTGTGTATAGGATAAAGAAACCAGCTATTAGTAATATCAAAAATAAGAAAATGATACGAGACGGTCTGCAGATAAATGATCGACACGTATTGGCTGGCGATTTCATTCTTCCTCTAGACTTTTAAGCCAAAATACTCTGTGAATCGATCCAAGGGTGAACGCTCTTATTTTGACATATTACATTTTTATTGAAAGCGATGTAAACGCCAGTCTGGAACGACATGTGCGAGACTCAATTTCCTGTAATTGGTCATGAATTGGGTAAGGTTAAGCCACTGGTCGGGAAAGTACAGGGTCGTCACACTGGCTAACTGAGGTCGAAATTACTTCACGCTCTTAAGCGAACAAGTCGTCTAGTGGTACAATTTAACTTGATACCGCAAGTTTTTAAAACTTTCGCTGCAAACATAAAATGATTTCCATTTATTTTCTCGTCCAGCGTCTCATCTATTATGCACAGCCACATCAAACAAAGTTAAACTTTGCATTTTATAAAAGTTGCATTAAGAGGACAAATGAGGTGTTTTTGTTAGGGACACAAAGAACCATCGCACGTCATGCTGACAAAACTTGAACTCAAATTCTTAATTAATAAAGAACTTAAAATAGTTTATTGTATGCAATAAATATTTGAAACACGTAATTTTCAATATTTCAAGTACAAATATTATTCATTATCAAAGGGAAACCACCACAAAATCTATAGATAAAGCTTTGTGAAGCGAAAAATGATTTCGTTTGTTGGCCGGGCCAAATCATTTTTCGCTTAAATAAATGATTTTTTTATTAATGATTCAAACCGTAAACTTTAAATTGATTCAAAACGTTAAATTTTTTTAAAGCCCCTTATGGTGCTCTCTTCTTCGACAGTGGATCTGTCGGATATTTTTAACAGAATGCTCGTAAGCAACGCCCGAAGGTAACCAAATTCTAACAAGATGTTTTTATTGTTTTCTCGTAGGCACTGTGAAATTATATCGTAAAGCAATTTCGGTAGGTCCTCACACAACTCAGTTGCAATAAAATATCGTCAGATTCGAACGAAAGATAGCCTATTGCATAGCTCAAAACCATTAATTACTATTTGAACATACAAATTATTACAATGACTAATTTATTTTATCATTTTCTACATATTTCAGCAATCCAAATACTGTACAACCGCGTCTCCGCCGACAGCGTAGGTTCATAAAAGCGACGAGCCACGGAGCCAGAAGGTAATTTTACAACATCTCTCTATAAAGGTTTGCATATAAAGATTACATCACAAAAGACGTCACGAACATAAACCGGTAATAAAAATATAAAGACAGGGTGCCTTCCATTTCATAGCAATTAACTGGCAGCCATTGTGATGTAAAAGTCATGAATATTACGATGCCTCTGTTCAAAGTTAATGTGACAAGTATCTTTAGTAACGTAGCCCGTCGTCGTATTAAAGTATTACATTGTTCACATGCAATTAAAGTACGCTCAAAAGCACGTCAGGTAGCACAATATGACAATTATTGTTGCAAATAAGGTAGGGTTGATAATCGATTGGAGATACTTTACAGTTTTGTATAGTATGACGTGTTCTTGAGTGTGCAATGGTACCTATATTATGATACGTTTATCTCACAGGCATGACTTGTACAGACAATTTAGGGCAGCGTTATTTAAAATTGCCGTGTGGTGACGGCAGAGTAGAAAACGATTGTCACCACTCCAAATCTCTCCCGTGGGTGTCGTACAAGGCGACTAAGGATACAACAGTGATGAGGAATGGGCAGCAGCGTTCCTCCCTATACCATCTAGCTATGTACTGCGAACTGCAACTTTTGCCTAATAAATGGCAATAGGCTCGCCACCTATTACATGGGACCTAACATGCGAAACGTGGGTGCTAGTTCACCTCTGCCTACAAGATATAGGCGTGATTTATGTACGTATGTATTTAAAATTAAAAAAAGAAATATAAATTATAATGGGTGACTTAATTTGGACAAAAGACACCCGACATATTACACGTTTCGCCAATTAAGTTGGGTCCATGTAATTATAGGTGGCGAGCTTAATGCCATCTATCGGTCACGCAAATCTCAGTATATTACCGGGTGGTATAAGAGCTGCTCATTATCGCTGCGTTTACCCTTAGTAGCATTGTACCATGAATGGTGGACGGCAAACCACCAACAACAGCGTACCCAAAGAGGGTTGGTGTCAGGCAGGCGGCCGGCTTTAAAACTCAAGCCAAAACCTTGAACAGTATGATTGGCATGTTGTCAACCTAATCTCTCTCCGTTCATCGGTCTCTCGAAATGGTCTTTTCCGTCTCCCCGATGATATGAATCAAAAGAGAATGAAAGGCTTGACTGACAGCAGGAAAGGTAGAAGAAGAGACTCACTTGATATCCTCAATTTTCGGGTAGGTGCATATCCTGAGGGTCTTGGTGTTCGATCCGACCGCGTACAGCTTCCCGTTGGGATGGAACTCAGCGCACCGAACCGCCTGCAGGTCCTCGAGTATGGTGACAGGTTTGAAGGTGGGTCTGGAGCCGTTGACCTCTGGTCCGCCAATGCCGGTGGGCGCGGACAAGGGCAGGTTTTGGTGTCCGCCGTTCCTCGCTGCCACCTGCGAACATCACAAAACATTGAGTACACCTATAAACAATGATGAGGAGCTCGCTAGCGCCGTGGCAGAGCGCGCTCTGCCTGTGATTGCGTAAACTAAGCAATGTTCGTTAAGGCCGGTCGTTGGCTGGGTGACCAAAAACTATTATCTCGAGTTGCTACGCGCCCCAGAAGGCACGTTAGGCTGTTGGTCCCGGGTGCATCTGCAGTGCTAATACCCACCAACCCGCACTAAGCCAGAGTGGTAGATTATGGCCCAAGGCCCAATCTGCTTACATACGTTAATGCATAGCACCCGTGCCCCAGCAGTGGGGACATAAAGGGGCTAGTGATGGTGATAAATAGGTCTGACTATTCGACCAAACCGGCTGTCATAAATATTGAAAATAAACTTTTACGTATTTGACTCACGTACATTTAGGGACTGTTTCACAATGGACAAGTAAGTTCTGAGTAGCTTACTTAGCAGTTCAATTGACATATATTTCATATTACAACTGTCAGATGCTCTGCCAAGTAATCTACTCAGACCTTACCTACTTGTCAATTGTGAAATAGGCCCTTAGGTGTTTGGCATTGTTATTATTTATTTAACCCGACGTTTCGATCAGTTTACAGCAGCTGTGGTCACGGGGAGACCTAAACTATGAGGGGAGGTATAGACAGACATAAGCGCTATAAATATACAATGTGCAGTGCTAGAACACGTGCTGAAGTTACTTCATAATAATTATGCCGCATGCAGTGGCATTTATATCAGATTCATTATCTGCCTTTGCAGGCAAAGGTGAAAACTGTATTGTGTATTTGATAATTATCAATTGCATACAAGATTACAACTGTCAAACAACCCTCCGCTCCTCAAGATTACTAAGGGTGAATACAGCAATGAATAATGGGCAGCAGCGTTCCTCTTATGCCTCCCAGCAATATACTGCGATTTTTATATTATAATTTATATTACTCGCAATAGGCTATCCCCCTATTACTTGGGAGCTAACATAATTAGCGAAACGTGGGTGTTAATTCCTGTGCTTATCCGTTCGGGGATAAATATGCCTGATTTCGTATGTAATTCATGTGATTAACTTAAGAGAAATCGATGTTATATTTTGTCTATGTAATGGTTTTGTGTATTGAATACTATAATTTTTTTCCCATAGGTGCATCATGAGGGATGGGTAGCGGCGTGTCTGCGTACACCACCAAGTGGCACTAAGATGACTGTAGTAGTCAACAGGCTCGCTCTTATTACCTACATAATAGTTGTCCAAATGATATATGACGTATATGTCAGTATTCGACTTATAATTATAGGAATTTATCTACTGATATTATACGTGCCGACGACGGGTGGACTATATGATGGAAAAACTGATGGAAACATGCAGTTAACAAGCCAGTTTCCAACATATACCATACATTCAGTAGCTAATAATCATTGAACTATTTACGGGATGTACGTGTATTATGTGACAGGTTGCTTAAATAAAACTATGTCGACGGGTCCCAAGAACAAAGTCATATCTTTAAAATTATCTAGTTGCAACAGGTATTAAAAGTCAATAGTAACTGTTGCCTTTTAATACCTCTTGCAACTAGACAATTTTAAAGATACGACTTTGTTCTTGGGACCCGTCGATGTATATGAAAATCCAACGACAACTATAGAAAACTAGTACATACTTATCCTAGTTCCTACTAATCATAAAGATCTCAAAATTATGACCAATTGAGAAAAAAGGACAAATTAAGTATTCAAGAATGAGCTAATGCAAAAAGCTGTTAAATAATTAATAAGTCCATCACCTTACTTAGAACATAATAAAAACGCCATATTACGCTATCGTATAAAATAAAAACGACGTAGGTACTTAATAAACGACAGTATTGACATAAAAGGCGTTACAAGAATGATCTACGAAATATGACATCATACATATTACAGACATTGTACAAAACAAGTGATCGCATCATTCAAAATATTTGTATTGGATAATTCTTGAAATCGGAAATCGGACACTAAGAATTGGTGATTGGCTAACGAACCGTATCGAATTCGTTAATTATTCCAACCGAGTTGGTTGACATGAATTCGACGGCAGAGCAATCAATACATTTGAGGGAACAACGTTTCGCTTCCCAATCGGAAGACTAATATTAGTTAACATTTTTAAAACCAGTTCGTATTGTAATGAAGTTATATTCATTAATCTTTTTCTCAAATCCAATCTATCGAATTTTCATACAACCATTTTCTATCGATTTGCCAAATTTCGAGTTCACTTTCAATGTCACGATGACATCAACTGACACTGTCAAATCGTAAAAGCTTACCCCCGAATACAGAAACGTTACTCAAAGTTTGAGACCTGCTTAACGTTTAATTATTGTCAAAATTGACGTTTTTCCATACAAATTCTGACAGGTACTGTCTACTTAACTTGTTAAGCAGTCCCCAAAATTTGAGTAGCGTTTCTGTATTCGGGGGATAACCACAAAAACGGCTTGGCACTTAAAATTTTACTAATTTCTTTCTTTCATTCTTTTGTAGGTCTACATTCTGCTGACGTTTTAGCCCGTAATTTTTCCACTGAGTGTATACGATTCGAAATGTTACAGAGGCGGCTTAATAAGAATCCAATACAATGCAATACGAAAATGCTCTTAAAATGTGGGTCAGGATAAATCGGATTGAGGCAAATGAGTGTCGCAAACCTGTTTAATTAAATTTTTATCTTTGAGCGCAGAGTGCCCCAGTCAAAGGCAAAGGACGAAATAACTTGAACTTAACGCTGTGTCAACGATGAACTTCAGATTATTACGACATACTTGACAAGACGTAGTAGGAAATATCTGACTGCGCTCAAGATGATGTGCGTCATAAAATTGGTCGTATTCAATTTATCATTTCAATAATGTTTGAACAAGATTAACGACATATTAGCGTGCGAATTACATCGGGTACATCTCGAGATGTATTACCACATGAGAAGGTTAAGGATTATATAGGAGGATGTAGGTTTTTTTTAAAATTAATTGCGTATTTTGTTAGGCGACTCGTTTTTCTCTCATATAAAATAGATCCTATAGTATAATACGAATTCAATCCATCTCCATGAATAGCCGAACGATTTTCTAACTTTCAGTGCATTACAGTGCATTATACGCAGAGCTCTCCCTAAGTTAGACGAATTAGGCGCTAATACAAAAAAAAATATCTATAGCCGCACGCCCAAGGACAGGTTTGTCGAATAAACTACACTGTGTTAAAATTGTTAAAAAAAATGTTGGGTTGCGCAGCGCAATAAAGCAAAAAAATAATTCTCATTCCATAAAATTAAATATTTGTCAAGAACCACTTTAGATAATATGAGTGCGCCACTGAACGGGGAATTAACTATACTAGCACAGCATACTTTATGTAAAATATTGTACAACAATAATAGTATAAGTTGGAAGGCATTATAAATGGATCTCCAAAATTTGGATTGGAAACTATATTCAAAATTTACCTTACAAACATCCCAGCAAAGAGATTAAAGTTTGCAACTGTTGTAAAACATCGAAGGATACTTATAGCTTGAAGCCAGCACCGGACTATTTACTGAAGTTAGAATTTACACTGTGCAACCCACCCCGAGGGTTTATAAACTATTAACCAAAAACAACACAACGGGATTAGGCATTTCCATATTGTAATCATAGCGGTGACCGCCTTAACCTGCTCCAGTAAAAGCCGGTTCGCAACCCCTACAGAACTAGTGTCCAGTTGTTCACCCGTTGACCGACAAGACCTTAACGATGTTAGTGTAACGTGTCAAAATAGACATATTCAATGGCCCGTGCCGAAGAATGTTACGCAACGTATTAGAAACTATACGATATGAATATATTAGCAAAATTCCTACGTAGAAACTGAAACGTGAATTGGCTGATTTCGATTATTGTTGTCATAATATGATGTCAGAATATTTTTTGAGAAGCAGAATTGATATTAAATTTAGTAGCGGGAAGAAAAAAACATAATACGGCGACCCCAAATGAAATGGGATAAGGGCAAGAGGACGATTCTGAATTAATTTTATTTTCAATCGCAAGATATTTTCAGTGAAAAGAGTAGGTATATTTTCAATAAAGTTTTCGTTTTGAATTAACCCTGCAACTTGTATTAAAGCAGACTAATTGATAGCAATAATTCATGTCCAGTTCAACGTTTGGTAAATATGGGATTTGCCAATTGCCACAGATGATATCGTAAATAAATTGTACTCTAATTTAAAAGAAGATTCCTACTCGAACAAAGAAGGTTCATCAGATGTTAGCGGGTAGGAAACCGAAAAAAATATTAAAGGAAGGAAAACCATTAGATGATACAAATAAAAAAATTACAAATAAACATCCATGCATCATTGCTGCTACTTTTGCTGGCTACTCGTAATTGTCATGACGACCGTCGTATAGATATCAGATATAATTATGTATGTATCGGTTCTAGATTACAGACAAATTCTATACCTGTACTCTCATCCACCCTATCAATCAATCTAAGCACACGCATCTCATTTCATGTAAATACATTTAACAGATTTAATGTTTCAAATAAAACTTTACCGTATTCGGCTCACTTATACTTTACCCCAAGAGTTCATTGTAGAGGAGCTCTACGAGCATCGCAAATTAAGTTACGTTCGGCCTTTGTGCGCCATCTAAATTCTTAGTACCTATTTGACTCTCGGATTTTTTATTTGTAAAATTATTGTTGTCTTGTTTCACGCAGATCTTGATTTTGCTGATAAAAAGAGCTACAGATTTCTTTGGGTCTGGTCTCAATCTATCGAACGCAAAGCATACGAAATGTATTACAGAGAAAACAATACATTCGTTTCATACTTTTGTTTGCTATGCGTTCGAATAGATAAACCTCTTGGCTAGGCCAACTGTAAAATGTTAACTGTATGTGACTTCACTGGGGCAAATAGGTTTTCCCCAGTTCTGTACTGTATGTGCCCGATATATGGTAAAAGAGTCGCCACCTATTATTACATGGGCCCTATCCTAATTAGCAAAACGTGGGTGTTGATTTACTTCTCCCTTTCGGGATATAGGCGTGATTTATAACCTGCAGTTGATATAACCATTACTATCGCGAATAGCTCCGTTTACGGGGATTAGTCTAATAATTAAATTGGTGTAGCTAAAACCCGTTTTCTCTGTCTCCGTACGTTCGGCAGACGTGACGCACCGGCGTGTTTTATTGCCCGGAGCGTGTGCTCGAAACTGGCGAGTTGTAATAGAAAGTGTACTTTACCGCTTTTTACTCTCCTACACAGTTTGTTTACCTCCGCGATTCCGTCACAGCACAAAACGCGAAACTGGATTTACGATTGTCGCGATTCACATTTTTTTTGTGTTGGCAACATCCATAATTTGATGTTGCCATATTTTACTTCGCAAGCAGACATGGCTAATACAATGTTTGCGCCCAACACGTTTACTTACGGGGCGAAGCTCTTCGGTTTCCCACAAAACCGTTAAAACGAACGCACGGTGTAACCAAATTACGTTTGAGGCGCTAAAAGCATTGTTAGGGAAAATCCATAACGCGACCCACATTGAGCCCGTCTGCAAATATTTTTCTGCATCACAGTACCACCAATGATCTAATATTTGTTCGTTATACATTTCGTCCGCGATTTAGCCGAGTCAACCAGTTATCGAGTGGACACTGCATCATCGTTACATAATTTCCAATAGAGAGTGGTATATTGTAACAAGTTTATTATTACCAATCTATTAGCAAGTGAAATATAGTGAAACCTATCGATATCTCAACGATTATATGCGCTATCTATACTGGACGATTTTTTTGAGTGCTCGATTATGAAACCTATTTATAATATAAAGAAAGTAGTCGTAAATAATACTTATGGGCATGAATTATGATAATGCTCCGCGTTAATGTAAGCGTTCGCAAATAATCTAATTTTTTACCGCTTCCTTAAATTGTGGCTGGAATGTTAAGCTATTTAAATTGTTGCTATCTAGATAAATTGAGCTAGCCTAACGATGGTCTCTACGCAAGCGGTTGGCCGCACCCTAGGAATGTGAGTGGCATATATGTAGCGTATTATCTATCTAGCGTAGGTACAGACTACCCAAAACTGTCAAATTCCTTCTATCGATTGTCCACTGTCCACCTTAACTTGTTTGAGGTAAAGCACAAAGTCGATTAGAAAATTTGACATTTTGTGGTAGTCAGACGTGCTCTTGACTGTACATAGTTAATATGAATGTATGATAGAAATATCCTGAAATTTGTAATCGATAAATAATATTAACGTGTGGGTCACATCCCCTCGCCTCAACCATTAGCCTACCTAGGGCAAAAAAAAAGAAAAAAAGCGCAGACTATAACAAAAACTTTTTTACGAATCATTTTATGCATTATTTTAACGGCCGGTTTAGTTGAATGGTCAGATCGCTAGCAATCAGCTAAGAGAGAACTAGTGACGGGCACAATTACTACATTTCTCTTATTTAAAACATTAACTGGTCAAAAAGATACATCTTAGACACATTTTATAACGTTTGATACTTTCTTTTGCAAGAAATGAAATGCGTTTTTATCTATGACTCTTTTATATTTATCAAGCTTTTATACGTCTGGCTTCCCTAATACAAGCTCTTACTCTGTTATACATTGTACTACTAATACTATAGTACTAATCGTAATAGAAGCAAGATTTTAAGACTTATTGCACTTTACGTTCCAACCAAACTTCCAGATCAAAGAGCACGATTTACCCAAAAAAAAACCTTCACAATTCGCAATGTAGTAGAAAAGCATAGGTATAAACAAAGTCAACAGTTAAAATACCAGTGAATCATCGCAAAACTGATGGTTTTCTTCAAGTATTACTGTAAAATGGAACAATAATTTCATTGAACATGTGTGATTTGTATAGTAGTAGACACAGATAGTTTAGCCGTCGACTTGTATGTTCCACAGATAGTTTAGCTGTAGAGTGTGCCATCAGATAAGAGCCGATTGGATTGCGGCAGTCGGCCGGGCGGCGTGCAGTTGAAAAACGTATATCGAACATCCGTTAGGCGCGCACAGGACGGTGCGTCTCGGTTCACCGGAGCTGAACGCGCATGAGGCAGCGGCCCCATACACAGCCAGCACGGCCCATAACACTCCGCCGACCATCGCAATACATATTTCACATCACAGACACGGCAAACGCTCAAAACATTCGCTAAACATGCACAAATCTACCAATGCGCAAATTATACACTTCGCTTAGCATCAATAAGGCAATCATGTAAATAGGAGGCGACGAGAAAGTTTGCATAATTAATAATACATATATCTCTGGGCACAGTTTCAAAACGGGTCCGCAACAGACAAAAATGTAATGGTGATAGATAGATGCACGAGAGACGCAACGAAAATCCACAAAAGAGAACAACTTTACCTGGAAAGGCGAAACGCGTTTGGGCGGCAACAACTGCGGCGGCCTATCCGCTAAATTCTCCATGGAGTGACGCGTGAGAAATCCTTGCTTTTGGAAAGTGCTCGTAGACTTGTACGCGGTGCGATTGAACTTGGTCGCCGGGGCGACGATGCGGTTGCCGTTCTCGTCGTCGTCCTCCCACTCGGTCACCACCTCGGTTCGGACGTCTTCCAGGGACCGAGACCGGCTGCAGGGGCAAGGCACAGGCGGGGCCGGATTAGGGTGTCTTATATGGCGCGTTTTCTCGCGAAACTGATAGAAGTCACTATGGCCGCTGGGCGTAGGCGCCCCGGCGGACCTGTAGCTCGGCGACAAGAAGTAGTAGTCCCTGGATTTGTTGCTGTACGCGCTCATCGCGGAGAAATCCGAGTAAGTGGAGCCCTTCGACGAGGACGTCTTGAAGTTTCTCAAGTCCATCGGGTCCGGTGGGCGGAAGTAGAAATTGGGCTGGGCCTGGCGTGTAAGCGGCGGCCATGGCCTGAACGGCGTGTCCACGTAGTGAGGCGGTTTCGACTTCATGTCGGATCGCGATAGATCATCCGAGCGCGGCGTAGTCGGTTCCGTGCGGATATTGTCGAGGGGATCGCGGGACTGGTGTCGCGGATCGCGAGCGGTGTGCGCCGGCCCACCACCTGTGTGCCGCACCACCATTTGCGGCGCGTTAGACAGAGACAAAGATATGGAGAAAGGCGCCATCGCGTTCTGCTCGATCCGTTGGATGCGAACACAAGTGAAAGGGGTAGCCCGTGCGCGGTCAACGCGTCGGGCACGCTTAGATACAGCTCGTGGCGTACGGGCGAATAATTTAAATCGTATTGTTTTTTGAAAGCTAACACTAGTATGCTTCTGCCAATTAGACATACAATTGTAGGCACGTTGAAAATGGTGATCATCATATTAAATAAAATCATAATGATATAAACTTAACGATACAGCCAATGCTGACTTACCATTAATTGCTTATTTAAAATACCAGAAGCTCAACTACAAAGTTACAATTGTCTTCAAGCAATATTGGGAAAGCCAATTACATTTAAAGCGACGAAACACGAACGCGGACAAAAACTTTCACTACTTTTTTACGCTTCATCGATCGCGAGTGTATTAGGGTAATGTCATAACAAAAACCACTTGGCGCGTTAATATTTTTTGCTGAAGATGAAACATAAAACAATGGAATAAATAAATCATACGAATACTGCGCACGTAGGCACCCACGCCACTCTAGAAATAACGTTGTGGAAAACTCAACATTTAATTAGTCACCTTATTCGTAACGAAGGAACTCAAGGTTGTACCTTATACAGACCATTTAATAAACAAGTTTGTCTGGAAGAAACTCATCATAATCTTAATTTCAACCTACGCCATGAAAATGAATATTAATTATATATAGTATGTACCTACTGCCTATGCGCCGCCACCAGTTCACAACAGTGTCCGCTTTGGCATCGATCATAATAATAAACACTGAGTGAAAAAAAAAACAATAAGATTTTTTGCTCGAATGATGTGCATCATACATCGCCGCAGGTAAATAAAAACGCGTCATCTTCATTGAATATATCACTAATAGATTTTTTATGTTACATGTGTGTTTATTGTTAAGACCTATTGATTAGATAAAGGTATAGAAAAGCGATTAGCACATAATACTATAGAGGACTGTGTGGTGTTACAATGTAAAGTCACGAATAACTGAGGCAAATTTTATAAATAACCTTTTTTTAATAAACTCACAAGCCCAAGACCTTCGTCTTGGAACAGATTACTAAGTATAAGCACATACATCCACAAAAGAATATCCATTGTGTTATCGCGATGGACGAAATTACGAGAAAATACACTCACATTAAGCACTTTCAAGGTGTTGCTTTCCGGCTTGTGAAAAGGCCCTATCTCCAAGATACTAAGGTGCACCGTAATGGCCAGTTTATTCAGAAATAAAATTTTATTTTATCATATTATATTACTGTAGGCTGTTGGGCATATGAGTGACGGCAGAAGAGAATACAATTGTCACAACCCCTACATTAAATAACTACGGAAACGTTAGATGAATAAGCAGCGTTCTTTGTGTGCGAATTGTGCGATTAATGTGTCCGTTAGAAATGTCAAATATTCTAACTTTGTGCCTTACTGAAAACAAATCAAGGGTGACAATTGATTGAAGAAATTTGAAAGATATATACAGGTGTAATTAAATTTGTCTCTAACTGCCGCACTCAGAGACGTCACAAAACGTTGATAAGTACTTAACGTCAAAAAATGACAATTCAAAACTAGTCGCTATTCTTGCCGAGTCTATGGTCTAGATTAGAATGATTTTTTTTTAAATTAAATACTCATTAAAGGTAATTGACGTCTCTAAGTGCGGCAGTAAGTCCTAGGTTCTCTAAATCCGAAAATGATGAATAAGAATTATGATTGAAAAATCACTTTTATAGATAAGGTACCTTGGTACACGTAGGCCAAAGTAGCAACCTTCGAAAGCGTGACGGATTCACGGTGTTATAACAATAAAGATTGATTGGTTATTTAGATAAGACGTTGATTATAAACGGATTGGAAAACAATATTTTTCTACAGATTTTCTATTTGGAGTAGGTACAATAATAATGCATTCTTCTGCTCCTCTAGAATATTATATTAAATTCGAAGAGAGGAGGTCCAAATAACAAAGAAAAGCGGGTCAGAAACAATTCAAGAGGTAAAAATAATCTGTCTGAATAGGCTGTATTATATTTCAACATAACAAACATATTACAAAAAGATTAAATATATCTTATTCATTGGAGGTGTTGTTTTGCATCTTCTCGTATAAAAAAAATCACACTTGTATTTCATAAGGTATTCTATTAGGTATTTCAAATAAGCGACTTATTAGCTTATCAATAACATCCATCATTATTCGCATGCCCTTTTCCAATATATTCCTAGTCTGCCCAAATAGTTTTATACTTCAATACTAAGTCAGCTGTCATAAAATCATACAATCTTTCACACAATCCATCCATTTTTGCGAGGTCGTCCTCTTCCCTTCCAACCACTAACGTACAGTCGCATTAATTACTCTTTTGCTCACATGCTCATCATCTCTTCTTATTACTTAGACATACCAATAACGTTATCATTTGTAAAAGGCTCAGATATACGTCAATCATTACCTACGAAGTCGCTAAAAATGTGGTATCAACCAAATTCATTCTCATTGCAGTGTGGAAACGTAGACCGACGGCAGAACTATTAACCAACTCTCACAGAAAAAGTATAACATGATCAAGGAAACAATAACTTGCGATAACACAATAAATACAATAGAATCTTATAATGCGTTACGTAAAGTTTGTTCACGGGCAGGCCGTGACTTCATAATGACTCAGAATAAGCCGAAAGCCCGGTACAGGCAGCGGAGCAAACATTGACGCAATTACAAATTCCAATAGAAACTTAAACCAATCATCTGCTATAAACAGTATAAAAGGACACATAACTTCGTTAGACAAACAAGTGTTCGTTTTGCAATTCGGCAAAATTCTCCCGGCGGTCGGTAGACGCCATTAAAATGTAATTGGATAAGCACATGATTTAATTTATTGTTTCGCTTGATTGTAAACTGTGCAAATCCAGATAACGAAACACAAACAACAGCGAAGTGTTAGCTTTACTGTTATTCTCAGAGTTATTTACTTCATGATTGTGACACACTCACGTGACAGTGAGCCTTTAATGCACAATTAAAGGGCTGAGTGGATAAAGGTGTTATCTACAAAAACGAAAAAACGACTTTTTTGAATGAACATAGGTTTATGTGACGGAAAATCGACTGGTGAGCTCAAAACGCAAATTCTGATTTGTATCAAAAATACTAACAAATGTGTTGACTGACAAACATGCATACATTTTCAAACACTTGTAATACACACCCCTTCAATTATGCTATCAAGGAAGCATACCCATCAACATCAACATCAGCAATCCTTTAAAATGCTGTTCCCGCTGCCGGGGCACAGGCCTTAGATGGGAGACGATAGGGAAGAGTCGAATAGTCTACTGCATTATCCAATGGGAAATGGAATGGCTTATAGCCCACCACTCGAGTGCCAAGTGCCGACTAGCAGGGAGGGACCAACAGCTTAGCGTTCCTCTAAAAGGACGAGGAATTGGAGAAAATATCTTTTTGTCGCCCATCCAATGGGTTTAGGCATCCTTATTGAAGGCAATCGCAGGTTAAACGTGCTATTTACTTGCACAATCGAGGTCTTCGGTACGGAATAAACGATTTTAGCAAGAACGGTCATCACCCTATCGGTCATCAGGAGTACCCCGATCCCCCCGTTCCGGAGTACCCCGATTTATTTTTATTTCTACCTGTAAAATTACAAATAAATCGGGGTCCTCCGTAACGTAGGCTTCGGGGATCGGGGTACTAGGGGACTAACCCAATGTTACACCTGAGTCTTAGGCCATACTACGCACCCAGCACCAGCAGACACACCGTAATTCCAAGGGATTATTCTATTATTTGTCTGAACTATACTATTGTATTCTGCTCTACATTCACCACAGGCACTATAAACTATACTATAACAGTTCAGAGCATCGTTTTCCTTATCACGGAGACGACATCGGATCAATCGCAAATCAACACGAATCAAATTTGTCACTGAATTGGACTGAATCCACTAAATGTTGCGGATAAGCAATCTTAGTCAATAAAGTTTGTTTAAATTCCAATTACGTTGTATACATTGGGACGATTTTTCAATTACAAGACAAAAAGATAAGTGACGACCACCACAGTGCTATAAAACTGGAAAAACAATCTCTATTTTTATCAACCTGCTGAAAAAAAGCTAAACGAAGGCTTACGATGGTTCGGTTTGGTACCCATTGGACCTCCATAATTGGACCTTACCCACACAAAGGTGCCCATTCGACCTCCTATCAACTACATGGTGCCCACTGGACCCTCTTCTCTTATGGAACAGTCAAGCAGAAAAGAATTAAGCGATTCGCCTAGCTTCGTTTACAAATATACAATAAATGAGAAATACATAAACAAAATCGCCCGTCAATATGGAATCAAAGAACTATTCCTAAGACTTCGGCCATCGAAAATAGAAAAGCCATAAATGTGATAGACAACATCGTTCTAGGCCAAATAAAAATATTGAACATTTCCGTACTGTACAGATGATATACGAACCCAAAAAAAAGTTAATTATACGCGACAGTAAATTATGTTTTACAACTGCCATTTCTTATCAGAGACTGTAAACGTTTTATAGTACTTAGTTATTATTATTTGAACGACCATTCGACTTCGGCTAGTGGTAAAAGACGGAAATAATCTTAATTTCGAGACTCGACTCGACTGTAGGTAGGGGTTTGTGAAGAGTATGAAATAACGAGAACGTTTGAGTTTTCAAGTATTCATTCATTCAGAATCGTGTAATCTAAGTTAATATAAGATGATAAAGTTTATTATAAGTTAAGATAATTACTTTTAATAAACTTTATCATCTTATATTAACTTAGGATTACACGGTTCTGAATGAACTTACTTTTATTTGAATACTGTACAAATGTTAGAAAAATATGACAAGGAAATAAGGTCAAAATAAAAATTTTTTTCAGTATAATTCTGACGCGTTGTTTCATGTTTCATTTTCAATTACTCTTGATAATTCAAAATATCATTCAGTCATCTATGTTAGTGCTTTATAGATTAAATTTTTAGTTGTAACCGTTTAATACTCAAATGTGTTATTCCATAATCATATTTTCAATCATGCTATATTCAATCACGCTTTGCCGGTTGAACGGATTATGATGCAATTTGGAGCTCTGAGCTTTCTCTGAATATAAATATACGACCACCTATGAGTACCAAAGGATGGGGAAGAAAGGTCGCAGTTAATTCAAGTTTCATTCCTAAAATTATTGTAACTTTTTTGCAGTAAGTAAAACCCCTATTATAAACTTAGCTCCTGGTCGGAATTATTGTTTATTGCTAATAAAGATGAGTGAAGGGACTGATAATCCACAAATTAATATCATTGATTGACGAAAAGAAATTCAATGTGGGTTTAAATACAGTGTTTCGTGCATATTTTTTAAGCGTTTATCCATAAGTTTTTTTTAACATAGAAGCGAGTGTATAAGAACCTGTCAAGAATACTTTTTGTCGCCTCAATATAGTAGACATCATTTTTCCAACAAGACCTGTGACATACCCACCGCAAACATTGGTTTAAAACTCTCGACGCTATAAAGAAAAGCTAACAGCAGTAGCCGTTAAGAGACAAAGTAAATATTATCGTGATTTAGCCGAGCCGGGTGGCGGTTGGCGTCGACATACCCATTTATGGGAGCGCAGGTCGCGGTCGGAGCGAGCGGGCGAGCCATGTACAGCTAACTACCTGATGGAGTTCTACTTACACAATCTGTAGGCCTAGCACGGACAAAATCTCTCTTCACCACTTGGCAGTGTTTTGTCTCGGAATTTAGTGGAGTGTTAGAGCGAGTGGAGAAGATTTTCTTCTTCCCGCGGGGATTTTGGCCATGTCTCGTGCTACGGGGACTGGGTGGGCATTTCTAATGCACACTTACATTGTGTGTGCCCGAGAGTCGATTTATAAAATTGGATTCCATCGATTTTCACTTGTTGAGTAAATTTCAATTAATTTTGCCCGTCAACTGTATTTTAGACAATGACGTAATAATAACGAAACACTTATGTTTGAGCTATTATATTTTAAATCAATTTTGTCTTTTACAATTTATGAATAATTATTAATATTCGTAAGATACTCTTGGGAATCTTGTCAAATAAGTACAATATTTTTTTTTATATGAGTTAGTTATACAAATCGGTTATAATTCAATGGCTGTAGATTTACTAAATTTAGCATCAAGAGGCGTTTTTTTATATTCTAGGAATGCCCTAATTTGCAATCAGTTCTAAATTCAAGGCGTCGTTTTATTTTAAAAGTTCAGCCTTAAGTATTTCCTAAGAGAATGTCAGAAACACAGTGAACTCGTGACCCCAATATAATTGGGCCTTCCGTACAAATCAGATAGAGCAGATTACTATGTAAATCCATTACTTTATGTTAAGTTGTTGGGTACGACGCAAGCAAATTGCAATCAACCTTTGACGTCAACTGCTTTCGTAATAGTGTTAGTTCCGTTCATACGTAACAGAAACACAGCGTACTACTCTTCATATGGCGATAGCGTGTTAATATTCTTCAAATTGTTCCATAGTGCAATGGAGGCAATCGATACGTAAGCTTTCTATAACGTAATTCACTTCACGGCAATTGACTATAACGGAACAACTCGAAAGAGTGGTGATTTTTTCATAATTATTTGATCTGCACGAGCAATCCAAATACTCCATCACTTCTAAACTTTAAGAGAGCGTTACTAATGACCGTCATAATGTAAATTTCTAAAATTCGCCAAGATGCAGCAGCGTTCAATTGATTAAACTGTTACAGAACATTGTACTTATGAGTAGGTACTACAAGTGACCATTGTACCAACCCATACAGTGGAAGACATTAGCAATATAGTACTCATCTGTTTGGAATAGTTACCTTGTTATTTCCAAATGAGAGCCTGTCGTCATGCCCAAGTGAAGACAGTGAATTGTGCCTTTCAGAGTCGAAGCTCGAATGCCACACGTCAAGGGAGTCCGTGGACGATTTCTTTGTGTCGATAGAACTTTTTCTCGAGAGGGAATTCGTTGAACCGACATAGTCCCGCTTCATTTCCCTGATCCCGTTGCTGGCGGTGGAGTCACGCCTGTTGTAGTTGACAATGTTACTTCTGGCTAAGTTGGGGAAGGAGCCCATTGAATGCCTCTTGTTGTACGTCTTTTGTGTGGGGCTGGGTGTTTCACGGCGCGGGGGAGTGACCGAAGGGCTGTGCCTGTCCCGACGCAGGATGCTCGGGAACGTCGACGGATGCTCGAGTTCGCGCGCCGGCGATCCGGTCATGCCGAGCGAATCGCGGCGCCTGTTTTATTTCACATTCATTATTAATATTTTATTTATTGACAACAACGAAAAAAATATAAAAATATTAATTTACAAATGAAAACTCTACTGACCTAATAATAAGCCCGTTCGTGGGCGACACCGACTCCCCGTGCAATCCGGGAGTGGACTCCCTGCTGTGCAGGTAAAGGGAGGACCGGTACGCCGGGCCGTAGCGGCCGTGCACGTCACAGTGAGGGTCGTGCTCCGTGACGAAAGTGACGAGCGGCGAGCGGCGACCCTCCCCATCTAGGGTCATGTTGCCAAACATCGAGTCCAACTGGCGCATGGCCGTGATTTTCTTCACTGCAGTCATCTTCACTGACCGCCACTCCAGGTTAAAGTTGATTCACAATTCAGTCCAACGAATAAATCTCAATCGTAAGTAGGAGCACTGGTGCGGTAACGTAAGTGACATGTATGCCCTCTAAGTATGCCGCGACGCGACTGGACGCCGGACGGCATTGTGCGCAGAATCGCTCGGCGGTGACTCACGGCGGCATGCGCGCGCGCAACGAGACTCCGATTATCAACGTGTCCTACAATAACACAACACCGCACAAATATAGGTGACGAGCAGGTAAATAATAGCGCAACACACCCAACACACCATCAGTTATAAACAAGACCAGATTCGCGTGTAGGAGTCGGAATCATTCAAGTATAAAACCCAAGGTCGCCGCGGCGGCCCACTTGACATTGAAAAATTAAGGAGGATTTTTTTAATTAACATAACATAATCATGTATTCGTGCATGTCATTAAAAGTCAATACAAACTAGCTCAATCGGTTACACAACTGGCCGGATGTTTACCGATTACTGCAAAATTATAAACTGTACGCCAATTGTATACTAAAGTAATTAACAAGATCAACTGATGTGACTAATCGGGTTATGTCGCCGATTACACGGTTCCTTTATCGGCGGCCAGTTCTCAACAAATTAGACTGGCCATTTAACGGCAGTCATTCAGCCAATTGGTGATGAAAGATTATCTCAATTATGTGATTGAGAAGATGTAGCTGCTAACGTTTCGCGAATGCCCCCTTTGACTGAATCAGTCCCAGGCCTCACGATCGCGCTGTTGCACATACGCAATGGTATATGAGTGCCAAGGACGTCGTTAGTAAAACATCCCCGAAGCAATATATATGAGGATAGTAGTGTAACTATTGGAATTACGCAACCCAGCACTGTTATTTCAGTATGCGTTATTTTCTCAATAAGGCACTCGGACTTTTATATAATAATTAATTGTCAAGGTAAGCTTAACCTAGATCCTAAAAATCGAAATAAAATATGGATTAATATAGGTTGATAGTGGATACCTAGTACCTATATTGGACGAGTAGGTACATCATCATACTTTTTCTTCTTCCTGCCCTTATCCCACTCCAGGCGGTCAGCAAAACATGTTTCCACGTGCACAAGGTACATCATCATACATACATACAAAATCATGCCTATATCCCCGAAGGGATAGGCAGAGGTGCATTATCATCCACGTTTCGTCAATTATGTTAGGTCCCATGCATGTAATATGTGACGAGCCTATTGTCATCTATCGGCCGCATAAATTGCAGTACATTGCTATATATAAGTAAATAATAATAATAAATAATTATTTTTTACACTCACACCTATCATCTAGCCCAAAGTAAGTAGCCTAAGCACTTTTGTTATGGACGGACATATTTTTAATATAATTATGTATATAAATGTAGAAAATATACTACACAAACATTTATACACAACCATGACTCGGGAACAAATATTTGTGGTCATCACAAAGTTTGCCCCTACCAGGATTCGAACCCGGGACCTCTTGGCCAATACCCAGCGATCTGAGCATTCGACCAAGCGGCCGTCAGGGTGGTAGAACAGGAATGATGCTGTCCATTACTCATCGCTGTTATAGTTGCCTTGTACGCCACCTACAGGACAGGAGAGATGGCGGTGGCGACAATTGTATTCTGCTCTGCCGTCACCACACGTCACCACTTGATCATAATAAAAGTAAAACAATTCCTCAGGTAACAGAATAACGACTTGATGACAAATAATAATGAAAAAAATATGTTTTCATTGTAAAATCCCCAAAAACTTGCACTATTACTAAATTGCAAGCGTTTTAAATTTTACGCATCGTATTGTACTGACATGGTCACGAGGAGACAGGGAGGTCGCTGTAAAGTGATTGAAACGTAGGGATAAAATCAATATGTTCACATCAAAAATACGCGCGCATCGAAACCGTTAAATTGTTTTACTTCAAATATAGGTAGAAAGGTAAGCAATTTGGCAGTTATGGTTAGACTGAACTGCCGTATAGATAGACCGTACTACATACGTAAAGATGGTAAAAAAAACGTTTTTCAATACTAAAACATTAATAAATTCAAACCGGCTTTTTAGTATTTCGCCACCTTCGCTCTCAACAGCACAATCTGCTGTTAAAGAAAAAAACTGGTACAATAACTTCAAAAGACTATGATAATTATTCCTCATGCGTGCCATAAATATAAAAATTTATATGGCTTATTTTCTTTGTTAAATTTTTTTCTAACTTTTATAAATATAATGTTGTACAATAAAAGACAATTCATATTTATGTTCCATTGTCTCCACTTCCCGGCTAGCGGCTATCCAAAGAGAGTGAAAGTACGGTCGCGGTCAGAACACGTTTACCAGTTTTGAAATTAGATTCTGTATCACACTTTTTTCACTAAAGTTATATATGAAGTTACCTATTTTATAAACTTTTAAAAATTATTATGTAAAATGACACACCGAACCGAATAACAGAGAATTATCAGAGGTTTTTGATCTGAGAGAGCTGTGTGTGTCGTCCGTCTCCAAATCTCTCCCGTGGGTGTCGTACAAGGCGACTAAGGATAAAACAGTGATGGATGAGGAATGGGCAGCAGCATTCCTTTTGTACCACCTAGCAATGTACTGCGACTTTTGTGCCCAATATTTGGCAATAGGCTCGCCACCTATTACATGGGTCCTAACATAATTAGCGAAACGTGGGTGCTAGTTCACCTATGTCAACCCCTTCGCGGATACAGGCGTGATTAATGTATGTATGTACATTTTACCAAAAAATATTGTTTGAACGTCATTTGGACAAGAACAAAATTTTATGAAAGAAGGTTTAATAATAAACCTTGATAGTTTATGTCCATCTCCAAGAGCGATAGATTTTCAGATCATTATTGGCAATACTTAGATTATCTTTTATTTAGAACATTTAGAACTTGTGACCTAAATGTGTGCAATTGTGATTCTTAAGGTGGTAAACATTTCCTGTACCCGACTGTGCAACACAAAAACTGAGTGGTGACGCGTAGGTGTTTACTTGGAATTTTATAGGCAAGTACCAACTGATCTAAATTAAATTTACGTAAAGGGTGGAAGGCCCTTTACATAAATTTAGCAGTGGTATTAACCGCACCACTTCACCGACGACGTTGATTTCATATCCAAGGCCAATTTACATCACAAAGACATTATTCCAAAACTGTTGCTCTTGGCTCCTGCCCGCCACATTAAATTAAGCCAGTTAGGTACAGTACACAGTTAAATGGAAATATTTTGAAGAAATAAAATAATTTACATAGTAGCAACGATAATGTTCATTTAGATTTAAAAATAAGATGAACAAGTAAAAATTAATATTAATTTAGAAAATGCATATTATGTTATACATATTAATGCAGTAGCTGGGAGTTTTATTAAAAATAGTAGTAGATTATATGCGATAGTTAGTAGATTATATTATATGCGATAGGGCGATAAAACAAAAAAAATCTCAGATCGCAAGTACCTATATGTCGCCCGAGCCGAATGCTCGTGATCATAGCTTTATGTCACCCCCTCACTAGGAAGTGGGATTTTCCGTTCGCGTAGCGGGCGGAAAAGTCCACTTTATGGTCAGGTATGACATAAAAGAAGTTATTTTCGATAATATGTAGGTCTATAATAATATGTAGATATATCTATACCTTCTTCTATGCCACAGTCATTTAGGGTCAGATGGTATTTTTTATTATTGCTGTTGTAAAGTGTCTGCTTGAATGTTTCCTTCCAGTTCATTCGGCTAGTACTTATTTACAATTGTATAGCGAAATAACATTTCATGTGTCTCAATAAAATACAATTCATCAGTAATGTTCTCAGAAATAATATGTGTAATCTAAATTTAACGTATTTATATAGGTACGGGGAAAGCTAGCAAACAAACGTCCAGCGTGTTAACGTATAGTCTTCATCAATTGCTAGGAAAACACTGTATCTTAGATACGCCCGGCGATATTAATATTAACTTAGTAATGATCTAATTTCCCACTTTCATTCATATCATCCATCACACCGGAAAGGTGCTAGTGATAGTGAGCGAGAGATGACAACCACAGGTACAATTATTATTAGCTTGGGTATTACAGCCGAGCGCCTGGTTGACACTAACGCTCTTTAGGTATATGCTCTTGTTGGTAGTTGTCCATCTATCATTCGGGTGCCCAATTTGTGCTATTCATCCCTAAACCCACAGAACAATACTCTGTTCTGTGCCTAAACCTATGACAATTCTGTGTATGTATATGATTCATCATCATCATCATCACCAGCCCTTTTAATGTCCCCACTGCTGGGGCACGTGCCTTCCCTATGGATGGAAGAATATAGGGAGATTGGGCTATAACCCACCACGCTGGCCCAGTGCGGGTTGGTGGGTGGGTATTAACGACTGCAGATGCAGCCGGGACCAACGGCTTAACGTGCCTTCCGAAGCACGGAGGAACTCGGGATAGTAAATTTTTGGTCACCCATCCAATGACCGGCGGCCTTAGCGGCATTGCTTAGTTCACGCAAGCAGGCCAAGCACGCTATGCCACTGCGCTAGCGAGCTCCGCAGTATATGATTATATAAAATTTATTTGTACGTGGCGGAATCGATGCCTATTCCCTACATAGGTCATTACTAAAAGAAATAGATCAGAGATTTAAACAGTGATTTACAACAGATGTAGCTTTTATAAATAGGGGCTAAAACAAGAATTTTCACTTTTCTACAAGTAGTAATCCGATTATACGGGCGTATTGTATAGGTACCTATTCCCTTTTAAAGAGCATCCCTATAGGTCTCTTCTCTCCGATAAAATCTTTCTAAAGAATCAAGCATCAAAAGATACTAAACCTATCAAAAGGGGCTAAACGATGAATCAACACAAACCTATATCAAACAAATGTTTATTGCCACATTATAATACAATGTACGAACCTAATGATTATGACAACGATGTGAAATATGGATTCACCCAAACGAACAAAGACAAAACGCGAGAGGAAAACATAAAGAGCACCGTGGGACGCAACTGGCAAATATATTTCCAATTAGGTAGTTGACATAACTTTATTGCAAAGTTAAGATTTTTATCCCGTAACATTATTTATGAGAACGAGCGTTTTATATGCGACGTGGGAGTATGAGTCCAGCGCAGCCGAAGGCCGCAGTCGTTGTAGAGCAATAAATAAGTTCGGTTTACTTCAACGAAGTGTGGCAAACAAAGGAGCATGATTGACGACTGCGACACGCTCGCATTAATCAAATTACTCGATGTGAGCTCATCTCACAATGGCTCACCTACACAGTTTTCCACACGAAAAAATGTTAAACTGTTCCAACTGAAGGCTTTCTTGTTGTTTGCAATTATCAGACCCTTAATAAGAATAAGCATGTAATTCAAGGCTTAAAATATTTTTATATAAACTCTATAATACTTTCAACGGTCTATCGATCAATACTTTGAAAAAAATCCTTTTGAACAAATTAACTACTGAAATGTGGTGTATATGATGGAAATGTTTTTTTCTCTTAAGCATTGTCCTCTAAGTATTAGTCCATCGAAGTGGATTACGGCCCATTCGCCCTATATGTATTTATCCATCTATAAGGATAGCTTCAGCCATGGGACTTTTTAAAGAACTGGTACTGAGCTTACTGCATGTAGACTGAACCTACTGTAGCTTGGCTTGGCTGTGCGGACGTAAACTAATAATTTATAATTTTCCGCCTTTTTATTAAACACGTTGATCAAAGAGAATGTTGCGCCGTGTAATGTGCGCAGCTAATGGTTGTGTGTTAGGTTGGTCCCTTGATACCAAGCTTTGATAATTTCCGTAGACCAATTTATTCGTATGCTGTATATTTATTTATATAATGATATACTCACGTGATACTTAATTAGAATTTCAAATTATACCTTAACCCAACAATTAAAACAAAGTTTTACACGGCAACACTGTTTATAGTAACCCTTTACTTTAGCTTGAACTATATTAGTTTTATTGGTAAAAATTACGATCAATAATTTATAAATTAATAATTAAGGAACATTCACTTTATCAAAGCTGGCATGATCAAAAAGATAAAGAACAATGTACCAATACTGACTTCTTTTATGCCAGACAGGGAAGCTCTTGCCCTTCATCTTACCTGATGGAAACGACGACAAAGGCCGAAGATGGAATCGAGCTTCACCTGGAACCCTCAACCACACATTGTCGGAACAAAATAATGCTGTTAACATTACTATTATAGCGATAGATTTTGATAAGATGGTGGTAGCTACAAATTTGTATATCAGTATCTTAATTCCTAACCATTTACTTTGTAGAGCAATAAATAGAACTAATAAATTAACAAGCTTCCTTCTAAATATCCAAAACCATAAAACAAATAAAACTTCGCGGCGTGTCCACTATGAAAATGATGATAAATTGCTTAATTTCGAACAAAAAAAAACACTATTAATTACGAAATCATTATTCATAGCTCTATAGAGAGCGGGGTCGACAAGAAACGACCACTTTTGAATAAATCTGTCGCCGCATTGCATTCCATTTACAGAATGATTGGGTATTGGCGTATTTTTTTTAATTATTCGATACGGCTAACCATTTTAGAGCAATCATAATCCATTTCGAAGCAATAAACACATAAGGTTTTCTAGCTAATAAGTATTATACCTACTGCGACACACAATGCGAATAGATTATAATAAATTAAATATTTAGTCGCGTTTTATTATATTTCATACTATTTAAACTTCCTTATTTTGAAATGTTCATACTGCTGTGAACTTTAAGTCATTATTGTATAATTGTCAAGTTCTTGCGCAAATACGAATTTACTTTTTAACATCGCTGTATTCGGAAAATACATTATTATCTACAAATATTAAATATGTACGTAAATGAGAGTATCTTCAAAATAGTTCTGTTAGTACCCGTAGCATGAGGGCAATGACAAGATAAGATGAAGCAAGGCAAATGTGTAAGAATCTGACCAATTGAAACGAAGTAATATGCGCGATTATGTATATGATTATGTGCCATCATCATCACCAGCTATTTAATGTGCCCACTGCTGGGGCACAATTAAGCATTGCCTATGGATCGACGCATATAGGGAGAATAACATAACCCACCACGCTCGCCTAGTGCGGATTGGTGGGTATCAACGACTATAGATGCAGCTGGAACCAACGGCTTAACGTACCCTCTGAAGCACGGAGGAACTCGAGACAATATATTTTATGGTCACATATCGAATGTCATGCCTTAGAGAACATGCTTCAATAAATGTAAGTATTAACAAAATACACAGGTGGCGATGATTATTTATTATTTACCTTTTTCCTAAAATTCGTTCGGTGATAGGGTCTATAAAAAGTTTAACCGCAAAACGGGGACCGGCTGGCTGCCCGTGATAACTGCGAAGTAACTTTAACAACTTCGCAACAGGCCCTTTACAATTATAATTTTTATTACTTTCTCTAATATACATTAAAGCGGCCGTATAACAGAGATAAAACAAGTTACTGGAAAGATAAAGAATAAAAACATAACTAAACGCCTTATCTCTTGTAAACTTTTTCTATTTGCACCTTCATAAAAAGTGGATCGTCTCCTTCGTTATTACTTTAACCGTGATAGAAACTCGATTTAAACTCAGCATTCTTGTTCCACGTCAACATTGTGTAGTAAACAATATATCTACCTATGTGTTATCTAGCCGTGTGGTGACGGCAGAGCAGAATACAATAAATTGTCACCACACCAAATCTCTGCCGCGGGTACATGGCGACTCAGGGTTAAAACAGTGATGAGGAATTGACGGCAGCGTTCTTCTTATACCACCTAGCAATGTACCTACTGCGTTTTTCGTGCCCGATAGATGGCAACAGGCTCGCCACCTATAACATGGGAACTAACATAATTGGAAAAACGTGGGTTTTACTTCACCTCTGAGTTTAGGCGTTATATTATGTATAAAAGAAAGAAAATAAAATAAAGAAAGAAAATACGCCCTAACGCCTTCAGTTCATGAAGCAGTAAACTATGAAATATTTAAGTTTAAAACTGAAGCTAGCAGCACCATTGCCAATTGATCTGCTGAAATATATTCAACGTGTTTAAATTTTGTATACAGATCGAACGTTCCGAAAGTAGTTTATTTAATTCGTGTAAAGAATCAATTTCAGTCATCATTATACGAGTACGTAACACGTTCATTAATTTCATTCACTTCAGAGCGTACATACAACGCAATTATACTGCTATGGATGTAATAAAATATAATAAACGCAAGATCACCTATCAGACACAATGTAATAATAAAATACCTATACATTTTCAATAATTTTGGACAGCAAGTAGGGTATTCAATGAGGTAGATCAATATTTTGCAACGGGGAAGCGAAGCAATAATCAACAATTTTGTTATAAACATCAACAGTAATTTATTATCATCCGGGGAACACATACTTTCTTTTTAAGGACAATACTACCTACATAATATTGTAGGAAGAATAATAGGACATAATATATTAGGTATGTGCTTTACTTAACTAACCCTTTACCTGCAGTCATAGAAACGTTTTAAGACTACTCGAGCGACTGCTGCAGGCCTCGTGCTAGGCCTGTGCAGCAGACCTGGACAAAATCTCTCTCCACCACTAGACAGTGTTTTGTCTCCGGAATTAGTGGGAGTTAGAGCGAGAGGAAAATATTTTCTTTTCCCCGTGGAGATTTTCTCCACGTCCCGTGCTACGGGCTACGGGGACTGCGAGCGGGTGGGGCGAGGAGGAGGGAGAGCAGCCACATAGTAAACACTATAATACATGCTCAGTCACAAAATGAATCTTCTAACTTAGTCAGCAACCGATGCGATAGATATAATATTTTTATTGCACATTGAATTCACTTCCTTTCCTATTAACATCCATAAACAGGAACGTTACATATATATACTTTTACATAACATGTTTTAATAAATATCCATAATCACGGCAAAACTTTGGTATATTTCACACATGAAAGAAAGAAAGCAGCATAGTTGCGTAATACAATTTGCCTTAATTTAAATTGATTAAAAATTAATTAAACAAAGGGAAAGTTGATTAGATCATTTAGCATTCACGGAAGATGTAATTAAACAGTTATTCGCCTCTCTAATTTCTATAAGTGTTCAATTTGCATTGAGTATAAAGCAATTTGCACGGTGCGGTAAGTAAATACTTTTTTAGACAGCATGTGACACGAAGACTTTGGCGGAAGGCTGTACGAGTAACTTCCTTCGTCCGATAAATTAAAAATTACTATTTTTACTGGCTGGCATTCTGGCTATTTCTGATCTTGTAATTGTGTTTCTGTTGGTATTGTAAGAAATTTAAGCGTTAAATCATGAAAACCCAATGACGATAGATGTATTAAATGACTATTGAAAACTTACTATCAAACAAACAACCATAACTCGAGTACAAACAAACAATATTACAACGAATTATCAGTTCAGAAAACGCTCAAAACTAAATTTCCATAGAAAGTGGGGGTAGCTGACTTACAAACGCCCGTCACAGCTCCCAACTCTCCATGAATTGCAACTCGTCAGACCAAAAGATATTGTCGTAAACTAGTGAGATTCTTTGCGAATTCCAATGTCTCGCGGTAATTTTCTTTGCGCAAACACGTCGCACGTGAAGGTAGTTCATTTCTGTGGAATGTCTGCCAAAGAACGCCAGAGCGTGACACGCTTAAGGGATTTGTTAATAATTTCATGGGCTCATTGAACCCTGGCAACTTTATACAGGGACTTTTTCGTAACGTTGGTTTAGGGCTTGTATACAAAAACTTTAGCCTGATGGAGGAATTTCTGGGGTGAGTCGCGGCGCCCCGTGTCTGGGTGCTGCGGCCTTTAGGAGAGAGAGATCCATCGCTCCCCCATCGCGTAACGCGATGGGGGAGCGATGGATGAAAGGCTATCGCCATCTCCTAGGCCCCCATCAACGCGTTGAGGAGACTCAACCAGGGGATGTTTAGTGGGTATGGACGGAACGCCTTTCCCCGAGTCTCACAAACCCCTTGGGGCGGGGTTCCCGCCGCTGCGAGGGGATGCGTAACAGCGTTTAACCACTGGTCAAAAAAAGGGACGCCGACGTATAACGAGAACGCTGCTGGCCATCCTTATCTCTGATTTAACCCTTAGTCACATTGTACGACACCCGCGGGGGTAAATAATATTCTTCATAAATTTCTTCTAAAGAATTACGCTTAAAGAATCGTACTCCCGTTCTTTAGTGAAAAGTGGGATATGTCACCAAATTACTAGTTTTACTGAAACTCCCATAGCCATTTGTATCCTGTTTAATAAAACCACCCTACTTCGATTCAGGTCAATCACTGTCAATGTTCCAAATTCCATTCATATCCGTTCACCCAAGAGACGCGTGATTGAATAACATTACATTCAAACTTGTGACTTTCGCATTTATAATTCTATTAGTGGAACTTATTTAGTATAATCGCACACTACTTATCTTAACTAATATCAACTAAAATTAATAACGAATATGAAAAAAGCTGAAGAATTTGGTTTGCTTGAGCGCGCTAATCTCAGGAACTACTGTCTCAAATTGAAAAAATATTTTTTGTGTTGGATAGTCATCGATTATCGAGGAAGGTTATAAGTAGGCTACATAATTATCATCACCAGCCTTTTAATGTCCCCACTGCTGGGGCACGGGCTTTCCCTATATATGGATGGAAGAATATAGGGAGATTGGGCCATACATAATAGCCGACATTAACTCGAGATAAGCCGCGGCTGACTACTAGTAAACTATATTTGCTGAGTGCTATTTATATTTACCTATATGCATTGAAAGTTTTTGCACCTTCAGATACCACACATACTATTTTACAACTATATGGTGTACCGAATAGCCATCATATAAAAATGTTATTACCTCCGCTTTTTCCACCAATTACATTATCTCGTCACCGTCATATTCTGCAGATTCTCAGCAACAATGCACATCTTGGGGCCAAACAAAAAGCCATGATATGTGAACGAACGCCTCATAGACAAACCGCTCTGATAACATGTGAGCAACACAATGATGGCCGCATTTTTTTTTCAAGTGCGTCGACAAAGTATAATAAAATTATCCCATAACATCATTTGTACCGTTAACGCACCTACAGTTTCTAGTATTGTGTGCGAGCTGAATGAATGGGGAAAGAAACACACTTCTCGGTTGTGGCTACGCAAAGTGTGGAATTAGAATAGCATAGTAATGTGTTCGCGCCACTATTATAAACCAAGCTTTGTCAACTTGGGAAAGTGGCAAATTTTCGCCAAATAAAATATGTGCAAGTACAAATGGTATGTCCGTTAAGTGGTATGGCGGAAAGTGAACTGTACCTATAACTACGTTTTATCAACCAGGTACAAATTTAAACGCGGCTCTCCATAATTTGTCCGTGTTCTTCTAATCCTATACACAAACTTAAATCCCTTTATTATAAAACATGAACTAAAGTTAGTCACAGTTTACAACTGACGCTGTCACTTTAATTTGCTGAATGAAAGACAGATCTAGCATCAATTATAAACCATTACTAACTTTAGTCCACGTTTTATAAGAAGGGGTATAAAGTCGTGTGGTGACGGCAGAACAAAAATCAATAATTGTCACTACCTCCAATCTCTCCCATGGGTGTCGTACAAGGTGATTAGTCACCTTGTCACTAATGGTTAAGACAGTGATGAGTAATAGGCAAAATTCATTCGTTCATCTTATGTCACCTAGCAATATACTGCGATTTACGTACTTGATAGATGGCAAGCTGGGTGTTAATTTACCTCCGCCTACCCCCTTCTGGGATAAATAGACATGATTTACGTATGTATGTTAACCTTTCACGAATGGGTTCTGATGCATTATTTATTTGTAATGAAAAACATAAAGCGTTTTAATCACACACGTTAAGTATACTATGTGAACAATTTTGCCTACATGAAGCCGAAGCTACCGCTCAAAGGATACTAGATTGAAGTGGCGGTGAAGCCAACTCACACGATAAATCCATAGTTGTATCCATCCATCCATAGTATCTCGAATGGGAACCACAAACCGACACACGACCAGTCGCCCCTTATAGATTTGACTGAGCATTCGTGGTGAAATTACTGAGTTGGAACTCGACACTTTAAATTAATGATATGAAACAGGAATATGTATCTTGGACCCAATGCTTTATGTAGTTTATATCCGAATATTCTGGACATTCTGGACTGCTACCATAGCACGGGTCCAATAAGGCTCTCAAAAGAGACAAATGCTTTATAATTGTCTATCATTCTTACGACCATTAATATGTATAGCTTGTGAACAACTGTCACGCTATAGACACCACTTAGAAAGAAATTAAAGGGTAAACAAGAGTTTTAGAACGATAATTTGAAATGCTGACATCTACCTATACATAACAGTGGTTTAATAGATGCTAGCCTAGACATCGTCGCATATCGCGAGAAAGAATCTGTTACGTACGAACATAGAAACGCTAGAAAATGACATTTACAACCTAGAAGTAAAATAGAACAGTAGTCGATATGCTTCATAAGTGGAAATTAATCGATACAAAAAGCAGGGTAGAAAGTTAATTGGGTGTATTATCTAAGAATCTTCAAGCCGTATTTACTGCTCATAAGAAATATTTGCAGAAGTTATTTAATACCCCATTAAGCGTGTTACGTTTTTGACGATATCTAAAGCAATTAATCATTTCGATACTAGTATTTCCGTAGATCATTCAATGGCTGACTTGATAGAAGATCCTGAAGAATCGAAACTATGTTTATGCCGAATAGCAAAATAACAATTCCAGGGGGCCTACCGCCTAATTCGATTGCTGATGATACCTATATAGCAATGCACTGCTTACGGATATAGCAGCCATCCTGAAATTTTAGGCAGTACGGTTTTGTGCCAAATTCGTACAAAATCATTCGGTGATCATTCGTTCAAAGCTATCGCTAATAGTTTAGGTACATTTGGTGCGAAATGACAGCATGACGTCATAAACTATAGCTTTTGCTTTAGCAATCGAGTTAGGCGGTAGGCCCCCTGATCGTTTCAGAAAAATTGGATTGGGATTGGGACAAAGTTAACTAAATTAAACAAATCGAGTTTGATTATAATTTTTCTTGTTTACAATTTCAAGAAACGTTCGATAAGAACCTGCTAATTCAGCGTGGAATACTGTAATATTATATTTCAGATGATTTTAGGTCAATTGACCACAAGAATTTAAAAAGTAGTATGTGTAATTAAACACAAAAAAAGATAAGGATCTAATTATGAAATGAAAGGAATGAATGTCCCCGAAGGGATAGGCAGAGGTACTAACACCCAAATTTCTGCAACAATTTACATACACATACACATCATATATCACGCCTATATCCCCGAAGGGATAGGCAGAGGTAAACTAGCAACCACGTTTCGCCAATTAATTTAAGTCCCATGTAATAGGTGGCAAACCTATTGCCATTTATCGGGCACAAAAAGTCGCAGTACATTGCTAGGTGGTATAAGAGTAACGCTGCTGCCCATTGTATTCTACTCTGCCGTCACCACACAGCTTTAAGTCATGTAATAGGGGAGAGCCTATTGCCATATACCGGGCACCTAAATCGCAGTACCTACCTACATTGGTAGCCTGTACAATATAGTACTGCCCCATTCTTCATCACTGTTTTAACCCTTAGTCGCCTTGTAATACACCCGCGGGAGAGATTTCGGGAGGTTTTGAAAATTGTATTCTGCTTTACCATTTATATTATATATTGATAGTAAGAAATAGGTACCTATCCCAATTTTTTTTTTGTATATCTCACATATCATCTAGACCAAAGAACGTAGCTGAAGCACTTGTGTTATGGATACTAGATGACGGACATATTTTTAATGTAATTATGTATATAAATACAAAGATTTTGGTGGTTAGAAAAAGAATTTCGAAAAATTATGATCTTGAGGCGGGATATCATAATTTTTCGAAATTCTTTTTCTAACCACCAAAATCTTTGTACTAATTTTTCTAACATTTATATAATGTTAAAATTAAAATCTAACAATGTATATAAATGTTGAAAATATACTACATAAACATATACACTACCATGACTCGGAAACAAACATTTATGGTCATCACAAAGTTTGCCACTACCAGGATTCGAACCCGGGACCTCTTGGCCAATACCCAGCAATCTGAGCATTCTCCCAAGGCGGCCGTCAATTATTAGAGAAACGCCCTGTTCTATGTTTTATATAAGATAAAATAGAAATCCTTGCACAGTTTCACCGTTTTATAGTATTTAAATTAGTATAGGCCTAATCTGTATACCTACTCAACTTTCTCAAATGCTTAGTACGATATCCTTTACTACTCAAGAGAATTATACATATTATTATTTGATTTTAACTCACGCCTTTGAATTTAGTTGCGCATTTTTTATATAAAATGGGAGATACGATAGTGACAGGAGACTTAAATGTATGACTAAGGATAAGGGAGTTTTGAGGACCTTGTATATCATATTATTATGAAGCCAGTAAGGGAGTTTTGAAAACCTTTGCATATCATATCCCTGGTAAAAGTAGTGCCAGCCAGACGGCCGACCTTTCATCATGTACGATTGTGTGATTCCATGTAATTTTGGTAACATACTTCATTACGTGTGAGAACTTGAGACGAGACATTCAATTAATTAGCATTCATTGGATTCACCGTGCGGGTGCCGGGTCCATAGTGTGGCAGAGGCAGTCGCAGCGCTTGGGACTTGTGACCCAAGTGTATGTTTACGGGGCACCTTCACAACATGTCCATAACATACAACACAACATGTCAATAAGAAACAATAACACATAAAAGTTCGTTAAAATGTGACGGTTATTTGTGGTCCATTCTACATGTAAATATTCATCCATGTTATTCATTAGTAGAGCGAAAACCACTGAACCAGCAATGGGGACGCATTAAGACACTAATAATGATCGCAGATCTAAATATAATTGTCACTCCCTATTTCTACTGGAGATGTCATCACAAACAACTGAAGGTTTTAAGTATAATATCGGCATACATTAATGCTTGCTATCTTCACACAAACGACTCAAGTTACGTTAAGTACTCGATACGAAACTTTGGTCAACTTAGGTTACGTGTGCGTGCTCTGGAAAACAGTTCTCTTGACTTCCATCAGGATCTCTGCTCTAGCTTTCATACAACACGTTTACGAATGCTTTTTCGATAGCGATTCGTATTAGGGAGCACTTTACACACAAGCCTTTAAAAAGCAAGTTTCTTCCCGTAACAAAACAAAACCTCTTACCGGCGGTAGCCCAATCAAAAATTAACCGCCTACAGACTTCCATGCTTCCGTGTTAGGTACGACCCACCGTAAGTTCGAAAGGTGAAAACTCGAATCAATTTTGATTCGAGAAAATTCGGCGCCCGGCCGTAATTCGATTTGCTTTGCGCCGGTTTGGTGGAACAGACATTTACTTAGGCGCCCTTCGACAATCAAAGAGCCGCAGAATTACCATTCGTAATCACGCTTCCAGGCAGCGTGCAGATGGGGAAGTCACTGTGAAACGTTCCATTTATAGAAACCCAGCCCGGCTAGCATGGCCACCGATACACGATATAATAAAGCCATTTATCGCTTAGAACTGTCAAAAATCCTTTGGTTTTTGACAGTAGGGCAGGATACAAAGCTATTTTTCAAGAACATTAGTGTAATGGGGTTGTCGAAACATGTGTATAAAAACAAAAGAATCTTAAATAGGGATGATGACCTAACAAAGAATTACTGAAATAATAATTTATAATAATATTAGATAAAGGAGATTCGATAAAAATCACTTGATTTCATTATCATACTGATTGATATTATTGTGATTGATATTTATTTTATAAAAATTAAAAATTTAGCAATTCGCCATATTTGGTCTAACGACGCGTGACGTCACATTTTATCTACTAATCAAAATCACACTATACAATAGAAAATATCATATTTTACGCTATAGTGATGTCACACATACGCCATTGCTGTTTTGGCGGAAATTTTAAATTCCATTATCCAAAACATGGTTAGAATACAATTGACACCATCCCAAATCTCTCCCGTGGGTGTCGTACAAGGCGACTAAGGATAAACCAGTGATGAGGAATGGGCAGCAGCGTTCCTCTTATCTTACCTACCACTTAGCAAAGTACTGCGATTTTGTGGCCGATAAATGGCAATAGGCTCGCCACCTATTACATGGGACCTAGCATAATTGGCGAAGCGTGGGTGCTAGTTCACCTCTGCCTACCCCTTCGGGGATATAGACGTGAATTATGTATGTATGTATGCAAAACATTTTTTTTTTTACTATGTAAATCTCATTATTATACAAAAACATAATTTATTTTAAGTAAACTAGATACATACGTAAAAACAATATGGCGTAGTTTTTCTAAATAAGTCATCATGCCTATTTTACGCAAGTTACTGCTACTTCAAACTGCTAAATCAACATCTCTTACAATTCGGCTACCTATTACAGGCTGGAGTTTTATCTTGTTAAAATAATAATTGGTCGTTCTGGCAGCTAAAGGCAAATTATGCAGCTTTTCAAACAGCATACATAACGTATCCCCGAAAGGGGAGATAACGGTGAATAAACACCTTTCGTTAAATCACAGTATATTGCTAAGAGGAACGCTGCTGCCCAGTACTCATGGATGTCGTAGCTCGTAACCTTCAGTCGCCTTGTAAGACACTAGCAGGGGAGATTGGGAGTGGTGTCAATCGTATTCTGCTCTGTTATCAACACACGGCATTCAAACAATTAATTTAAGAAATCTGCATATCTAAAAACATAATTAAGCAGATAATTAGTTATGCAAGCGTAAAAACGGTGTTCACACTCTTCAATCAATTCATATTATACAGGTTTAAAAGGGATCTATAAAGAGGTATGTAATGGACGTTGTGAAACATTAATTTGCTTTTATGATGTGACTGACACAATTTAAATATAGAAGAGAAACCCCATTTGCATATTAAAATCACTTCACTAACAACTATTTTTATCTAACCATGTGGCAGAGCAGAATACAATTGTCACCACCCCCAATATCTGTCGTGGGTGATGTACAAGGAGACTTATCGTTTAATCAATGATGAGGAATGGGCAGCAGCGTTCTTGTTTAACGACCTTATGGAAGGTAAGTTGGAAGACTAAATTAGCTAGGTGGCGTTTTTTGAAGTTACAACTCAACTTTTTCTTTTTCAGACAATTTTTTCAACCTCCGAATGAATTCCTATTAGAAGTTACTATATTTATTATTTGTATTTTTAAAATTACACAAAATAAAACAAAACTCTATACACTTAAATAGTTCAGACAAATGATCCTTTTAACAATTTATAAATTACTTGAAATATTTAAACAAACTTAAATGTAATCGAAAATTGAGAAAAAGCAGAAATCAGGTAATTCCCAAAACATTACTGATGCATAACTTAGTCAAATTATAAAATTAACTGATGAACAAGCTAAAAAGCCAGTAGCAGCTCAAAATAAAATAAAAATGCCATCAAAAAAACGTTCAACAAGCACTCAAAAGAATTTTGTAATTAAGTTTGGCGAGCAATCATGGTCCAGACTATACATATATTAGTCAATACAGTTTCGCTTATGGTGTCACTTTTGAAAGGAAGTAGGTACCTATATTATTATTAAAGAAGTAAAGTAGTAAATATATCATTATCATGAACCTACATTTTACGACAGCTCGATATGGCAACAGGGTACAAAACTTATCGATTAAACTATTAACTAAATAAAGAATTGATTTGCATGTTAATATTCCGTTCTTATTTTATATAATATTCCCCTTAGCGAAAATAAAATGTCGAACTGTCGGGAACTGTAGGTCTGTAATGGAGTCTATGCAACGTCTATTAAAAAGGCAGGAAATAGAAATCAATAAACAAACTACACACTGGCAATCATATCAGTTGACAAAAGAGCCGAATATCAAGCAAAAACCAACGTTATTATTGATAAGTTATATGAAAGTTATATAAATGCTGAAAAACTAAAATTTGGATTTCATGCTAGCCTATTGTATACTACTTTAAATATATGGCTCTTCAGTATTTTTATTGTGAGAGAGGTATATCTGTTGTTAGATGTAAAATAATAAATTAATGTAATATTTCCCTCTCCCTATCTTCACCAATAAGTGTCAGTCTAGGCAACAAGTTCAGTAGCTGGCAATAGTCTCGCCCCCTATTACGTGAGACCTAACTTGTATTTGATACTTACAAAATGTGGGTATTAATTGACTTCTGCAAATAATTCACTTCTTAAATTAAAAAAGTACAGGGTATTTCATAAAGAACTTTTGCAACATTTAAATTAGTCATTTTTCTTTTGTTAACTGCCGCACTCAGAGACGTCAATTAACTTTAAGGAGTACTTAATGTCAAATAATTTCTTTTAGGTCTAACTCTAGACCATAGACCCAGCAAGAATAGCGACTAGTTTTTAACTGTCAATATTTGACATTAAGTACTCATTAGGGTTAATTGACGTCTCTGATTGCGGCAGTAACTGCCGCCCACGTTTCGCCAGCATCGTTTTCCTATGTTCCCGATAGAGGAATATAGGGAGAATGATGGATATGGTATTTTTTGGTTGCACATTCATTGACCGCCTTAGCGAACATTGCTTAGTTTACGGAAACTAGCCTAAACTGCACCATCGAGCTTCCCATAAACATAACAATACAAGTAATCGTATTTACCTTCCAAAAAAATTGCACCATAAAAGCCCCAGAAAAAAAATCGCAATGCGACATAATTTTTCAAAACAGACATATTTTTTTGGAATAACTTTTCCAGCATTTATATAATTTTCAAATTAAAAACAATATACGGCTATGCTCTTAAAAAAGGTATGATAATTTTCAAATTAAAAACAATATACGGCTATGCTCTTGAAAAAGGTATGCATGCAACGCTGTTTAAAATATTACAATGCAATAAACAGAAGCAATCGCCAAGCTTATGCAATTATCAGGGAGTCACACAGAATATGATTACTATTTCGAGCCGTCAATTACCTATAAAGTAATTGCCAACTACAATTTTATATGAATTAGTTAAATAATAATAATAAATATTTTTACACTCACACCTATCATCTAATCCAAAGTAAGTAGACTAAGCACTTGTGTTATGGATAAGACGGAAAATATTTTTAATATCATAATAATGATGTATATTTAATGTTGAAAATATACTAAGTATATACACAACCATGACTCGGGAACAAATATTTGTGTTCATCACAAAATTTACCCCTACCAGGATTCGAACCCGGGACCTTTTGACAAATACCCAGCGATGGAGCAATTATGATTGAGTTATGATTGCGAAACATGTTTCAATTTCTTCTTCTCCGTGCCCTGTAAGCCTATTCGCTAACTTTTTTTGACACTTGAGAGTAATAATAATCACTGAACTATTTACTGATCCATTACTACTTTACTATAACGCTATGTTGACACTTGCCCTGTGAAAACAGTAATGGATATACTGTAAATAGTTCGGTGATCATCACTTTCAACTGTCAAAAAAGTTGGCAAATAGGCCTACTGATTCTTGTATATCTGGGGTCGGCGCAGTATGTTTCCTCTTTCATTCATATCGGTCAGACGCCATCAAGCCATTCATGCCCGTTTGATTCATATCTTCCATAACAACGGAAGAGTGCTAGTGATGAATGAATGTATAGAAAAGAGACGAAACGGGCCATGTCGAGAGACCGATGAATGGAGAGAGTGATTGTAATGACATCCCAATCCATACTGCTCAAAGATTTGGCTTTGGTTTTACAGCCGGCCGCCTGCCTGGCACCAACCCTCTGTTGTTGGTGGTTTGTCCTCTTCCATTCGGGTGCACCAATGGGCTTATTGGTCTACACCGGGCAATCGTTCTTAGTCGACTTTTAGGATGGATGAGTGGGGTCAGGAACATTCTGCGTTAATTTTTCGCTCCCAGGCCAGCATGGATGAAACGTATGTATTTCAATTACAATGTCTAAACTAATCGACTGCTTCTTGAGTAATATTTTTTGACACTACATGTGTTACTAAAACTGAAAATAACATAATGAATGAAATACATTTAGTCCACATATCGCAAATTAGGTATGTTAAGTATCATGTAAAAAGGGGCGAGTCTATTGCCACCCATCGGGCACTTAATTCGCAGTGTGGTTATATTTCTCATAACGTTTTAATCCTTATGCGCCATATCCGACAACCACGGGAGTGATTAGGGTTGATGATAATTGAATTCTGCTCTATCGACATCACGCAGTCTTAACAAAACTTTGGTAATAATGCACTCATTAACTTCCTTTATATATTTTTCTGATATACTTTATGTTGCATCGGCGGTCATTGTTAAAATACAGACGATTTCTACGCAATTTATTCTATGTTATGGTATTGGAGGCGGAAGCGAGGGGTATACCAGCTAAATCCCCATATATTTATTACTAAAAAACCTTGGCTTGTTCTAGAACTTTCGTAAGTTCTACACTAGAGCGTGTATCTAAGGCGACTCTCACGGAATCGTATCAAATATGGCTAGGCGGAGAGATAGAAGTCGGGGTGGCGTAGGTTAGTGTTGACTAGTTGTCAAGGGATCCCTTAAGGGTTCACTCAGAGACGCATGCCGCACTCAGAGACGTCAATTAACTTTAATGAGTATTTAATGTCAAAAATTTTCATTCAAATGTAGACCATAGACCCGGAAAGAATAGCGACTAGTTTTGAATTGTCATTTTTTGACGTTAAGTACTCATTAACGTTATTTGACGTCTCTGAGTGCGGCAGTAAGTAAGTTACACTTGGTTCGCAAGTCCCAGGCGCTGGCACTGACTTCCCTCTTAGCCACACTATGGACCCGGCAACCGCACGATGAATCCATGGAATGCTGAGTAACCTATCGTCTCGTCGATGACCATAATTAAGGAAGTCATTGAAAACTGCAAAGAATATGTCAGCATTTTAAGAATTGTTGATGAGTGTATACTAAACTTAGATCACTAATGCATATTATTGAGCAATAAAGTTCATAAACTATGACGATAAGTACAACATCAATACTATTAACACATGAAATAAGTAAAATAATCTGTAAGGCATTCGCTTACTTGAATGACAACTGATGAAAAAAACATGATCAATACTTACTCTCTATATCGTTTACAGAGTAATACATTTCTATGATCAATGTAGAAAAAAATAATTAAAGTTAAGGCAAAGTTAAGCCAAATTTAAAGCAAAGTACAGGCAAAGTTAAGGCTGATACTAATGTTATTGAAAACTTTAACCATCAATATGTAACTCAGTATTTAAGCAAATAAAGATTTCTATTTTTTATTCCTATTTCTATTTATTGGACAATAAAAGTGTCTACTTACGTGTCTACTTCTATGAACTATTTCTTTTCGTCATCGAAAACTCATCGCTTTCACTATTATTGTCAATGGAGGTAAAGGTCTCAAAATAGTGTATATGTTATATATAAATCACGCCTTTTCTCCCCGAAGGGGTAGACAGTTGCCAATTAACATCCACATGTTGAAAATTATGTTAATTAGAGCGATGTAACACGAGGCGTGCCATTTACATGACCAAAATCACCTCGCTAGACTGAATAACTAATGCGTTATAGAGAATGGCATGAAACCGGAAATCAGGTCTTACGCGACTAAACTAGTATTAGTTAAACTAATTATAAACGTACACAATAAAGACGATTAGGACCTAGCCGTCAAATATAGTCACGTAACGATAATCCATCAATTAATTAATCAATAAGCAATAAAACGTACAAAGTGTAAAAGTGTCAAGTAATTGGATATTTATGCGAGACAACAGATATAACAGTATCCAATCTGTCGTGCCTATGTGTATAGGTAAGTAAAATTAGTAAAAATGCTTGTATTCAACACAATAATAATCCCCAAGGGAACGAAAATCTCACATTTACAGGTACCACTTCTAAAAGCTAAAATTCGTGATTATTTGAGTTTCTAACGGTCCAAAATAACATTATTTTGTTCGCAAGCACAAGAGTTGTTACAAAGTATTTAAGACCCTCAATAATAAACGCTTGAGTAGCTTCAGGTGCCAAGCCACATTGTTCTCTACGAATCTTGATTTAGAGTACAAAACAGTACAAAATTAAAATACGGCGAATTAACAAAAAAAATCTTACGTTTGTATCTCCCGCAGTCTGGGGCATCTCGATAGATTCGTTTCTTCTGAAAATCAAAACAAAAACCTCAATACAAATCTATCACCACCATTCAAATTTATGTGTAGGTACCAATATTCATGTCAATTTTAGGCAATAAACTGTGCAAGCATCGTTGCACCATGTAATATTGTAATTAATCGGTTCGTTAGAGAAAACGGCGCAAGAGTGGTTGGCGACCAAACATTCACAGCAAATTGCTTGCTCGTTCTACCGATGAAAGTGCACCGTAAGAAAATTATTGCAGTCTGATACACTATGTGAACACAAGCTGTATGTAGCCTAACTATTTTTTATGTGAAAGAAATTTCTAGAACACGATTTTAGACTTCAGACTGTAACACTTAAAAGTAAATCCGATGATAGTGTGTGTTATGCACACGCGTTGGCACACATCATGGTAACAATTATCGCCTCACCTAATAAACTGTCCTTGGTCCCGCGCCTTGTCGACCGCTGGTGCTTGTGGCTGTTTGATGACTCCAGGAAATCCCGACGGGGCCTCCTCCACTTGCTCCATGCTGAAATTGACATACAAGCAATAGGTAAACAATAACTCGAGAAGTAGAGTAATAATCCTAAGGGATAGCATACATACTTTTTCTGCTGATGTAGGTCTGTCGAGTACAAGTTACGCAAATAATCGTCACATTCACGCTGCTTCTGTATCTGATACTGTTTGAGCAGCTCTCTACTGAAGTCGGCGTCGGCGCCGGGGCGCGCCGGCGCGGGCGTCTCGGCTGGCTGCGGCCGCTCGGCGAGCGATGATGTAGACGCCACCGTAGTCGATATCGAAGTGGACGCAGAATAATCCTGTCCTCGGTGTTCCGGCGTTGTGGCATTCGACGCGCCGACGCTGCCGTCTTCGTTCGTTTTGGGCACGGTGAACTCGCCGATCGGTTTCAAAGACTCGTTCAAGGGTCTCAGCGAGTCGTTTAGGCCGTTGAAAATGCTCTCGTTGTTTTTACTGTCGAACAGTCTGTCTACGGAGGTGTTCATTAACTTATTGCCCTTTATCCCGGTGAGGTGGAAGCCGGCAAAGCAGGACGTCGACGGGCCGTAATCTATGGCAGATAGAGCCATGACAGCAGGGTGCCTAGGGGCGCCGTCGGGAAGCGGTCGGAGGGATCTCGTCATGGCGTCCGCTGCGGAACGGGGCCTCCTGAACGGCATTGCCAAATGCGGGAAAGTGCGCGGTTTGATTGGTGTAACCAGCATGTGCTCAGTCCACGACGTATGCAAAGACGGACGCTCCAATTTCTCAACGTCGACGTTCAGCATTCTCTGCTCGAACGGAACGCTGAACGTTTCGGCCGGTATCGACTGAAGCCAGGACAACAGGCTTAAGTCGGACTCGTCGAAGCCGGAGCCGTCGAGCAATCTCGAGAATTGCACTTCGTTAGTCTGCGTCTCAGAGCCTGTGGCTTTGGCCTGACAAAAATTCACACACGACTCATACAAAATCCCCTTTATCAGCAACTGCATAAGCCGGTCGTTCTTCGCACATTTCGACACAGTGCCGTTCGATTTCTTGTCACAAGGTAAAAATTGTTCTACAAGAGGGTACACCTCACGAAAGCATTGAACCCTTGCATTGCTAGGGTTCCATTGTTTAAACTGTGCGTGATCTGTGATACTAGGCAAAGTTAGCAGTAGACACAAATTCAAATACTCATCTCTAGAGGGTGCCAATTTCTCTAAATCATTAAGCACCTTGACGACTTCGGTGACAATGTTCTCGACGTTGTTATAAGCCTTGATTTCGGACCTTATGCAGGAGAGCTCAATATATTTCTGTCTCAGTATGGCGTAATTGAATTTGTCCGCTTCGAACGCTTTCAGAGCGCTGAGCGGTTGAATAAACTCCAAGACGTCGTCCCATTGTCCGTCGAGTATCAGTTGTCGAAGGAAGAGTATGTCGTCCGCGTAATTGCCATTGATCACACCAGTTTCGCGCTCCAGTGACAACTGAGTAATGTGCAGGTCGCGGTTGTGGAGAAACTCGAGCGCCAACCGCACCACGTCGTCCTCCCTAAGGTTGAGGTGGGTCGACGGCATGCTGGGGCTACCCGTCCTCCTGCCTGTAATAAAACAGTTAAGACTATTATTTTAAAAAAATGTACACTGTACATGTACCTGTACCTGTACACTGTTTTATCACACTTACTTATTGGAGAGGAGCTCGCTAGCGCAGGGGCATAGCGCGCTTGGTCTGCGATTGCGTAAACTAAGCAATATCTTAGCGATATTGCTTAGTTTAGGCCGGTCATTGGATGGCTGGCCAAAAATGTATTACCTAAAGTTCCTCCGTGCCACGGAAGGCACGTTAAGCCTTTGGTCCCGGATGCATCTGCAGTCAAGACCCACCAACCCGCACTGGGCCAGCGTGGTGGGTTATGGCCCAATCTTCCTATATTCTTCAATCCATAGGAAAATCCCATGCCTCAGCAGTGAGGGCATTAAAAAGGCTGGTGATGATGATGATGACTTATTGGAGCGCTTAACGCCGTGTGGTGACGGCGGAGCAGAATAAAAATGCCATCGCCCCCATCTCTCCCTCGGGTGTACACAAGGTGACTAAGATTTAAGACAGCAATGAGCAATGGCCAGCACCGTTCCTCTTATGCCACCTAGCAATGTACTTAATGCGATTTCTTAACCGAAAAATGGAAATAGACCCACCACCTAATAAATAGGACCTAATCTAATTGGCGAAACGTAGGTGTGGGCAGAGAGAGGAGAACTACCACTGCATACATAGGCGTTATGTATGTACTTATTGGAAGCTAGAGATCTATCAACTTAAAACCAAATATTGTGGCGTTATGATTGCGATTTCCGGGAGTAAAAACCTTAACATACGCTGTTTGCATTTAAATCATTTTCAAGGACAAGAAGTACAGGAAAATTGTTCTGGGTTTAACCAGACCCTGATTTTGTTCTTCGTAGTGAAAGTATCTACTAATATGAACAAATTCGTTAGTTAAATAGTATTATATTGTAATTTATTTGGAAATAATTTAAAAATATTAACTTGTACTTAGTATTGCATACTGAAAAGCAATAAAACAGTGCACCTATATTCTCGATTTTCTTCTTATTTTTCAAAATTTACACACACGAAATTGGCAGCTATTGGCCAAAAGGACCGCAGATTTTAATCCAGTAGAGGCTGATGTTTGTGTGACAAATCCAGATATATATCTACTCTTGATTGTTTGTTACTTTCGTATTTTTTAAGCATAAGCATTTTTACTTATATTTGTCAATCTACTCATATCCATAATACAACAAATGCTTAAGCTGCTTACTTTGGGCTAAATGATAATGTGCGAGTGTAATAAGTTTTTCATATGAATTATTCTTATTATTTTTACTATCATCATGTAATTACCTACTTACCAAACGTATTATGTAAAATGACTAACAAGCAAAAGTACATTATCTTAAGTTCCTCCATGATTCAGAAGACACAATATGCTGTTGTCATACCTACCTGCACTGGACTATTGTCATGGATTGTGGTCCATTCTCCCTATAATCTTTCATCTATTAGGAAGCTGTGTCAACCACCCATACCAAGGAGGGTAGGCATCAGGCAGGCAGCCAGCCATAAAAAGCTAGTCAAATCCTAGAGCAGTACAGTACTGTAGTACAGTACAGTAGCTTAGGTACCTCACCAACACCAAATAATTTGGGGGCAGGTTAGGAAGAGGAAGAAAGACTAAAATTATATAATTAGTTGGACATATTTAGTAAAGAGACAAATGCCTATATTTGTATAATTATGTTGGCTGTTGACTGATAGAACTTTACTCTAAATTAGACAAACAAAGGTATTGAGACATCTTTACAGTCCTGCAATTGAAAACACTCACTGAGGGTGTAACAGCAGGTATATCCGGAGAAAACCATCTTGACACTAAGAGTGGCTTGTAGGGCACTTCAAATCAATATGATATAAATGATATGGTAAGTACATAATCATACTACCTACTAATATTATAAAATCGAAAGTTTGTATGAATGTATGTGTGTTTGTTACTCTTTCACAAAAACTACTAAATATATTTTAATGAAATTTGACAGTAATATAGCTCATACATCAGAATAGGCTATAATTTATAAATTTATTAGGAAATTGGCCAACAATGGCTCTCAAAGTAACTTTGCCTAACTGTTACACCTTCACACCTAATATCATTAATTTATTTATAAGGAAGAAGAAAATACTAGCATACCTTTGATGTAAGTAAAATTCATGACTACATATGTGACCATACACATAGAATTTTGGTCACAAATAAGTAAGTACCTATACCCCATTCACATTTTACAATTTGTTTACATTTTGTCTCTAGCCCAAGTGTATGGGGTATAGTTAGATATCAATTATGCAGGATGGGTGATAATTTGAAAAAAAAGAGTGTTCATGCTGAGCTCACTTCAAATGGAACAGTATGCAAGAAGACAATTTGTGCCAAACCCAAAGGGCCGGGAGAAGAAGAAATACATGCAGTATTTAATTTTTAGTTGAAACATGATTTAAGTATATAAAAAATGTGTTAACTTGCAACACCAATAAGATATGTACCAAATTACAGACCTGATGATACTTATACAACAAATCAGACCTACTGCACAACTACTTTCTTAAATAATTTATGGCAAACCATTATTATGGCAGCATTAACACTTTCCTTGAGCCCATAAGTTATTATGGCTTCTTAATTAGTATTCATAGCAAACAAACATGGCAGAGCTCAAAGTTGAAAGTAGAATTATAAATAATTCATAGATAATGTCATTAACTCTTTGATGATGATAAAAAGTCAATATACTGAGTATCATTTTGGTGATGGTTCGTTTGTATCGAAACGAAATTAGTTAAATTCTTAATTTACAATTCTCAGGCAAACCAATGTACAATTGCCTTCAATATACTTAAGGGTATATTGAAACTTTAAATTCTTACTGGAAAGTACTTATTTTCTGTAGTTTTGAACTCAATTTAAATGTACGGTTTATGACATAAACGTTTTTACAACTCCATGAAAATTTAATCACATATGTACATATGTATATTTTTCCATGATAATTATATTGTGGTGTGAACATAACTACTACTATTTTCATAATCACATAATCAAAGAAAACTTTATAAGAGTTTGAGAACTTTCACATGTGCAATGTTTGTATGCATAATTTGTTCTCCTACTAGGGGAAAGCAAGATGAGATACATAATGGAATTATTAGTGCATTTCTGACGCTTCTCGCATGCATGCCGCAAGTGAAAACTGGAAATGGTAATAAATAAATAATTACTACCAAAAATCGATCAAATAATGTGATAGCGTTTACGGTATGTTTAAATAAGGCAATCACCCATGTTACGACCAAAAACAGCTTCCACCTACACAATATTATTTCGCATGCCAACCTTATTAGCTTACAGCTAATGTAGCAATGATACCATTATATTATAAGTACATCTTAAATATGTATTTACTGAGCGAAAATCAAGTGATGGTATTTTTTACAGTTACAGAATCTATTTTGAAATAAACGACAAGCGGATTATTTTTACCTTAGCTTAGTATCAATTATTCCTCCACACAAAACTGGTACACAAATTCGTGAACATGTATCTAATGAAACACCACTGACATATTTATGGAAATGTTATACAGTTTGTCCACATAAAACCGATTCTTTTTGAACTGAGCACTATTAAAAATAGAGAGCAAGTCACTCACAGATTGAATTGAAGAAAGTACCTCATATTATACATGTGTGTGTGTGTACTATAAGACTTGTCTTTGACGTACGGTGTAAACAGCACAGCGCCTGGCGCCAGCGGGTGGGTAGGGTACTATTGATTTTTTTTTATTATCTTCTCCTATTCCGGAAGGCAACGGTTTATATAACTCATGCAGCCATATTTAGCATTTAATTATTTTGCCTTTATCATTGCAATGTAGCACATTGGTGTCTAATAATTGAATGTTCTTGAAGTTATTGCGAGCATTTTATGACATAGATCTTACATGGACTTCTTAATCTCTAAGCAAATGACCAATGTAGCTAAACTTTTTTTGGGAGACTTCACTGATAAAAAATAATTGTGTATGGTAATAAAGTAAAATGATGTATTAAAAAATGAGCAGCTCGATACCTATAAAATACTTCAAACGATGGGCATCCGTGGGTCACATATCGTTGATGAGACCTGTCGCCACTTCATCCATCCTACATTCGCTCTATTCCTTATATCCCGGTCAAAATCACCGTCGCTTTGGAAGATCGATCCAAGGTACCGGAAATCCAAGCTAACTGGTAGGATTACACCATCTAAGGCAATTGGAGAGAAACTGGAGGGACCGCCAAAGTCACAGAACATGTGTTCTGTTTTGGTCCGGCTGATCTTAAGCCCGACGCTCTCCAATCTCTCCTGCCATTTTCCCAGCCTACTTTGTACCTCGGATGCATCTTCTCCGACAAATACAATGTCGTCGGCGAGCAGCATACACCAGGGTGCCTCCTCCTGTATGTCCGATGTCCATAATCAGGAGGAACAAATACGGGCTTAAAGCCGATCCCTGGTGCAAGCCTACGGCCACATCGAACTTGCCAGTAACACCAGCCTCGGACCGAACATTCGTACTAGCTCTTCTATACATTTCAGACACAAGCCTCACATACTTCTCAGGCACCCTCTTTTCTCTCATAGCCCACCACAGACTCGGTCGTATGCTTTTTCAAGGTCTTTAAAGACCATGTGCAAGTTCTTTTGTGCACTATGGTATTTTTCGCAGAGTTGCCTTAGCGCGAATATTGCATCGGTTGTTCCTCGTCCCGGCATAAAACCGAATTGGTTCTGGATGATTTCACACTCGTCTCTCATTCGTCTCGCTATCACTTTCTCCCATATCTTGATACTATGTGACATGAGCTTTATTCCTCTATAGTTGTTACAGTCCTGCACATCACCCTTGTTTTTGTAAGTGGGCACCAGCGTACTGTTACACCATTCATCCGGGATCGTCTCTTCCTGTAACAACTTATTAAAGAACAAAGTCAGCCACTTCCATCCATCCGCTTTCAGAAATTTCCAAACTTCATCAGGCCCTGTCATCTTTTCATTCTTCATATTTCTCACAGCCATTCTTACTTCCTCTAAACTCACTTCATCTACTACTTTAGTATTGTTCAAACGATACACTGTACTGTATGGATAAGTTTCCATTGTCTTCGAGAGTTTGTCTGAAGAATACTACTGTCACTGTCAGTTCAGTTGTAAACAAAGCAAGGATTTCACAAAATTCAAAACTTAATTTTTACATAAAATTTTAATTAATTAGATTACATTTTGGCCTGCAAACCTTGTGGCACTTGCGAAATATATTGCCACTAACTAAAAAAAGAGAAGACTTGATTTTAATATGTTTGTGAGATTAAGGGCCTGTTTCACAATCGACAGGTAAGTTCGAAGTAGCTTACTTTGCAGTGCAAGTGACATATATTTCATATTACAACTGTCAAATAATCTGCGAAGTAAGCTACTTAGAACTTACCTCTCGATTGTGAAACAGGCCCTAAGGCTTAATTTGTTTAATTGTGAAGTTAACTTATTACAAATGAAAAGTTGAGAACTATAGCTAACATATTTACTAATTGATGACAGGTAACTCCCCTTGTAGCCTTCATCTCGCGCCTTGAGCAGCCCTCAAAGTACCTAGTACTTTTGTTCAATTCTAAATATGTAATCATTCTCACATGCCCACCTATGTAAGCAGCTAAACTGCTTGCGTTATTGAATATAAATACCTCAGAAATATCTCACATATTAATAATTATAGAGAAATATAAAAAATAGCGTTCATTCTTCAAGCCCTATAAAGAAACACCAAAACGTCTGTCCTGATACTAGTGTCCTATCGGACTCCAATCCATTGCGAGTATGAACGGAGTAACTCTTTAAAGAATCAAAGGACACAGCAACTCTTTTTGATATTGGCCAATAACAGATTCAAATACACAAATGTAAATGAAAAACTAATTAATATACTACACATGTGATTGTAAATAGGAGAGAACAAAAATCAATATATTTTTATGATGTTGAACATCTATCTATCAAATAAGTTGCTGTATTTTTTTAAATGACATTTGTGGGAGAGATTCACTGAGCAATATCCATCCTATTTAGTAGATTGCTAGTTGTTTCCCTTTTTTCAATCATTTAGATTCAGGGTCAGTCTTTGGTACACCCATACATTCAAAGCTATTTTAAATCTCACATGTAACTCACCAGCATGAATTTATAAACGAAAGTTAGTAGATTCACTACAAATTTGATGATCTACTAAAATAAATAGGGTGGAAACATATACATCTACCATACACTGGTGTTTATATTGATTTCGACAAGGCCTTGGATAAAGTATCTCACTCCTTATTCTTTGACCACCACAGCATTTATGGGTTTTGATGCTGGCCTGAATTGTATCTTGATTACTGTTCATTGTTTGTAGTAGCAGGAGGTTAAGCACATTCCTCACTCACACAAACACTCTCCTCTGGTTTGCAGCAGGGAACCATTCTTGGCCTAATTCTTTCTAGCATTTTTGTGAACTATATTCTAATCTAATGTGATGACCTAAATCTGCTGAAGATCACCAATTATAAAATGATATCCTTTTACTTACTACAGTGTGATGTCTGATGAGAGAAACTATCATATGGCGACTTTACTATGATACCAAATATACCAATATCCTGAAATTAGATTGACCATAAATTGAAAGTTCTTGAATACTCATCTCTACTTATTGCTACGATCACCGATATGTGCATACTTTGAACGGACCCAGACATGTGTTGAATCAATGGGAGGTCTATTTTGTCAGCGGCAGCAGCACCTGTCAACTGTTACTTGATACTTGTGAAGTTAAAAAAAAGTTTTAAAACTTCGTGCTGAATTCTGAGGTGTGACTACCACATACAATAAACATACGTGCTATCCAGTCGCACCCCCTAATTTTGGCAATATATCTGTGTTCTAGTTTGGAGTTATTGTTTTTAGCTATCCCGCAACAAATTATAGTAGATCTCTTTCAATGTACCCTTAATTCATTGTACATTTCGCCTATGATAGATAGGTAAGGTTTTTACTAAGTTCTAGATGTTGGTGACGACATTGAAACGATCTTCATAAGGTAGTATTTCTTCTAATAGGCTTAACAATGAAAAAAGTCTAAGATCCCGAATATATAAAATGATAATCTCCATTCAGGGACGTAGGCAATAACGAGGCATTACAAATAATATTCACCTTTTAAGTAGGATAATGGGTTAAAAAAAATACTGTTTAAATAACAAACGGAGTTGAAAACAAGGAAAATTAGTAATTATATATAAAGTAATTTTATAGGATGTTATTATTACCATCTACCGCCTAATTACAAGCGTGAGGTAGGATGTAAATCAATACCTATGGTTTATCTGGAATCGGTACAGTATGTTTCGTCTTTCATTCTTATTGGTCAGACGGCATCCTCTCTTTTTTGTAATCTATCATCCATTGCACCGGCAAGGGTTGTGAATGATATGAAACCAACTGGCTGATTAGATGGAAATACTTAGTCCTATTCATGCTCCTCAAGGTTTTGGACTAGCTATAACCTACAACCGGCCGGCTGCCTTACGTTTTTGCCTGCCTGGGGGGCTAGACTTATCTTTGTCGGTGTGTTACTTTACACCGACAAAGATAACGAAGTTCGATAAAGCAAAATATATGGGATTTGACGTAAGTCGTCGTGAAATAACGTGACCAAAATCGTCTTCGTAAGTTCCTAGTTATGTTGGTAGCGCAAGCTAATACGCTGTAGATACCAAAGAAATATGGCCGATCGTGACGAACTTCGACACGTTATCGTTATGAAACGACTGCCACTTGGCTACGGGCCCTGGTATTTGTAGTCTCATGATCACCAACCCTTAATGTCCTCATTGATGTGGCACCGGATGGATGTATAGGGAAAATGGGCCATAAGCCATAACCCACCACGCTGGTCCAATGCGGATTGGATGATACTGATGGGCGGCTATCTCCTTCAGTCAACTTTTACGCCACCCTTGGGGTGAGACGGTATCTGTTCTCTGGTCAGGGTTGACATAATTTTATCGCAGCAATTTAAGGGTGGAATTAACAAAAATCTATTCTTATTAAACCGCCTCCGTGGTCTAGGGGTTCGCCCACCGGAATTAAGATCCGAAGATCCCGGGTTCTATCCCCAGGGGGGGTACAAAGGGGTATGGGCACAGATGTATGGACTCTGGTCTAGGACCCAATAGATATAAGTTATATATCGTTAGAAAGGTATGTAATCATAGAATACGAATTGGTATGGCGCTTGTCCTAATTTGTTGTCCGATCGGAGTACGCGTACTTTGAATATTAAATCATTATGAAGTATTTTTGTTATTTTTGTCAAACGTCGTAATTCCTTCATACATTAATTCTATACCTTTTATTTAAGACCTAAATCATTAAAATCATTTCAGCCGTTTGACAAATATAACAAAAATACAGAGAGTTTGAGATCAATTAGATCTCTCCAGTATTACAGCGCTGTAGGCCTATTCGCTAACTTTTTTTGACACTTAAGAGTGATAATCACTGAACTATTTACTGATCCATTAGGTACTACTTTACTATAACGCTATTGTGACACTTGTCCTGTGAAAACAGTAATGGTTAATAATTACTGAACTATTTACGTTCAGTGATCATCACTTTCAACTGTCAAAAAAAGTTAGCGAATAGGCCTACAGGTATGTGACAAAGAATCATGATGGCGACCATAAGTTGCATACAAAAACCACATATTTATATGCCGATATCTCGAATCGGACAACAATCAATTCGAAATGTGACCCCATAATAACTTCTTTCCCTCTAGAAAGGACCTATCCATTACTATACGATTCAAGTCTATTGGTCAGTAGTACAAAATGCCCATACCCCTTTGTACTCCGTTTGGTTGGTGGTAGGACTTCTTTCAAGTCCGCCTGGCTAGCTACCACCATCTTATCAAAATCTGTCGCTATAATAATAATGTTTACAGCATTATTGTGTTCCGACAATGTGTGATAAGATATAGATAGCCAGTACCTCTGTGGTTGAGGGTTCCAGGTGAAGCTCGATTCCATCTTCAGCCCTTATCGTCACTTACAATCAGTTCAAATGAAGGGCTCTTGCCCTTTAATTATTATGGCAGTAGACGTACTCCACCGAACCTAAAAAAATTGAGAAGCAGGGTAGGTATAGGTACTATAGTATACTATATTGTAGAAAAACTCCACCATCAAACTTGGTAATGGTGCCGTAAATTTTATAAGCCACCCCTCATTAACATTTGCATATTAATGAGGGTAGTTTACGGAAGTTCCTTACAAAATTCACCTATTCATAGAAACGATCGATACAAGCCAAGGTCAACTTTGATGGGGAAAGCATGCGGGTCAATAATGTGCGCAGCTGGACTTCATTCTTCGCCACCACCACGTTTTTGTGTGCGTAGCACGGGTCGTGGACAAAATCTCTTCAGCGAATAGAAAATATGCTTCTCTCGCTCTAACTCACAGTAAATCCCGAAACAAAACTCTGTCAAGTCGTGGACAGAGATTTTGTCCACGTCCCGGGGGGGAATACCTACCTACAGGGGGGAACTTTCAGTGAATCACACAGAGATATTGAGGCACTTATTATACAAGCAATCATGATTCATCCGCATTCGTTAGATAAAGTTACTTTTAACAGGTACCTAAGGGAAAAAAACAAAGCTATGTTACATACACATAGGTACATAAATAAAGCCTATAAACACCCATCTCGCCAATTAAGTTAGGTCCCATGTATTAATAGGTGGCGAGCCTATTGCCATCTATCGGGCACATAAAATCGCTGCCCATTACTCAGCGTTCTGTCTTTACCCTTAGTCAGCTTGTACGTACGACACCTACGGTAGAGATGACCAAGATGGGGAAGTGCGCAGTACCCAGTAAAAGAGGTAGAACAGAACAGTAAAAGAGGTAGCTACTTTCTCTGTTCTGTGGCAGTACCTACCGCATATACACTATAGCACGCAGTATATTAAATTCACTTTGTGTGCGTCAGGGGTCTTTCAGTGCCGGCACTAAGACTAAGGCACAAAAAGACGAAGGGCACCCATATTTTATTTTATCATGATTCATCCGCATTCGATAAGTCCCTAGACGATCAAAACTACTTGACAAGCATGCTTGATGAGGCTTGAAGCAACGTCAAGTGTGCTTGTACACGGACCCGTCGTGTAGGACATGCATAAAGGCATTTTGACACCCGGAAAAAAGGTACTTAGACATACGTAGTAGCGTAAGTGCCTAGGTTATTCTACATTTTCCAACGTTATGAATGCGTTGAGTCAGCACTGGGATATTACGTATTACAATTATTATACTAAATTATTTAACTAAGGCCAAGAGAGCACAAGGGCAAATCAACAATTTCATATTCACGATATATATTTTACGTTATGGTTCGCGCAAGGCTTCCTCAACCAAAAAACCCAATAGGTAGATGAAACTTGGGTGACTGTACGTCAATGATTCCGACCTTCATACAAATCATATTAAACACCTCTTTGAGCACTCTCACTCCATGATTTTAATAAAATCTTTTTTTCAGTCAATAGAAGTGGTTATTAAGTGAAGGATCGAAAGGAGTGGAAGAAGAAGACATGTTGTGCCAACCCCGCCCAGAGCGGTATAAATACAGGAAGAAGAGGAAGCGTTTATTATGTCTTCCATATCTTACTGGCCTGGGAGTGAAAAATACCATAGAATGTGGCAGCCCCGATTCGTGGGTATCATTAAAGTCGACTAAAGGAGACTGCCAGGGTCTAGACCAATGAGCACATTAGGGTACCCGAATGGTGGAGGGCAAACCACCAAGAAAAAGAGGGTTGGTGTCAGACAGGTAGATGGTCGGTTGTAGAACCTAATCCAAAAGCTTGAGCAGTAGTAATTGGTATGTTGTCATCCCAATCACTTTGCGTTCGTCGGTCTCTCGAAATGGTCCTTTCCATCTATTTTCTCTCTCTCTACATTTATTAATCACTAGCACATAGACAGTGCGATGAGAAATATGAATCAAAACGTAGCGGATGGCTTGATGACGTCTTACCGATTATTATCTAATGATACTGCGCTAAGATAAGGAATGAGTACGTAAGAGGGAGTTTGAAAGTGGCGCCAGTGACAGAGAAGATGAAAGGGAGCCGTTTAGCTTGGTATGGACATGTTATGAGACGGGATGCCATTAATATGAGTAAAAAGTTATGGACATGAATGTTGATGGATGTCGAAATAGAGGAAGATCACTGAAAAGATGGATGGATTGTGTGAGGTGTGATATGAAGGTGATGGATGTGAATGAGGAGATGACGAGTGACAGAAGATAATGGAAAAAGAGGACATACTGAGCCGACCCCAAATAGGATGAGATAAGGGCAGGGCGATGATGAAACTGCGCTGACCCTAGATAAACTGGTATAAAGGCAGGAAGAAGAGTTACAAGTTTACTGAGCGATCTCTCGTCGACAAGGCGCGACGCCAGAGAGTCGAAAGCTAATCGTTGCGCTGATCAAATGTGCGAGTAGCGTTTTCAATTTACAAAATATCGCAATCGTCTAATTCCGATTGGACGTCATGTCCAGACCAGCAGACTGACGCTCAGTATTTATATTATACTAGTGGGCGCCCGCGGCTTCGCTCGCGTTAATATCGATTATTATATAGCCTATAGCCTTCCTCGATAAATGGACTATCCAACACAAAAGTAGTTCCTGAGATTAGCTCGTTCAACCAACCAAACAAACAAACTGTTGTGCACAGTTTACCCGACATTGCAGGGATCCCGGGCGCTGTGAGATCCAAAAAGCACCCTATATTATTAAGATGTGTGGATAAGAAAACGAATTCAACATACCAGACTAATAATGATAAACATCATTTAGACGACTTTACCACTGGCCTAAATATTAATTGTAATTTGTATCAAGAAAGTCGACAGCGGTGAGTAATGGGCGGAGACTGTAACTTAGAATGTTTTGAATTCAACGATCACTTGATCAGATGAAAATATATCAGTGATCAATCAATCTCTTTTTGCCAATTGTTTAGTCGATCAACTAAAGAATGATCAATAGGTCGTTGGTCCTACCTCCAGTAGTAAACAAGTCCTACATGAATGAAGCGATACATACTACAGAAAAATAAAAAAGGTTTTATTTGATCTGTTGGCACGACGATGGCCGCCACCGGCCGGACCGGACGGTCGGATCAAAATCTGAATGGTATAAAACAAGGCAAAGAAAATTGACAGCTGAATAAAATATACCCACAACCGAAATATCTTTGTATGATCACGCAATACAATAGCTACAACGCCGTCCTTCACGCAGAATAAATTGCCAATGTCGCTGAACAATGCACGTGAATCGTGAACTAATCGATAAGACAATTGCATACAAATTGTACGATCTCAAGATTGGAAAGCACGATCTGAATTTCCACTGTAATTTTATCTCTGCGTATTTTTTTTTATTAATAATTACTAGGTGCACCGACAAACGTTGTTTTTCCCTAATTTGTCACCTAGGGATATGTAAAATAGCCTGCGACCTATTCCCATTCTATATATATACACACAAAAAAAATCATAAAATTCGGTCCAGCCGTTTCGGAGGAGTTCGATACAAACATGCCTGTGAGAAGAGATTTTTTTTAATTAGATTTAAAACCACATAGTAGGTACATAAATCACCCCTGTTTATTCCCGAAGGGGTAGGCCTAGGTGAAACCGCCTTATCTCTCCAGCGGGTGTCGTATAAATACAGGGCGACTAGAGTAAGGCCAGCGGTTAAAGGGCTAGCGATGACAAATAAGTAATTATATTTGCAATCTCTGAGAAGCTCGCCTTATGGTGACGGCAGAGTAGAATACAATTGTCACCATCCCAAATCTCTCCCGTGGGTGTCGTATAAGGCGACTAAGGATAAATCAGTGCTGAGGAATGGGCAGCAGCGTTCCTCTTATACTCGTACAACCTAGCAATTTACTGCGACTTTTGTGCCCGATAAATGGCAATAGGCCCGCCACCTATTACATGGGACTTGACATAATTGGCGAAACGCGGGTGCTGGGTCACCTCTGCCTACTCCTTCGGGGATATAGGCGTCATTTATGTATGTATGTATGTATGAGAAGCTCAATTGAATGGGTTAGCCGTTATGTGACGCTAGAGCAAAATACAATAAATTGTCACCACTACCATCACTCCCGTGGATGTCGTCGACTAAGGCTAAAGAAAGCGAATAGTATTTACGTATTTATCTCTTTTCGTGATGAGGAATGGTCAGCAGCATTCCTCTCATACCACCTAGCTATATACTGCAAATTATGTGCCCGATATAAATATTTCCGTGTGGTGACGGCAGAGTAGAATACAATTGTCACCACCCCAAATCTCTTCCGTGGGTGTCGTCTTACAAGACGACTAAGGGTAAAGACAACGATGAGTAATGGGCAGCAGCATTCCTCTCATACCACCTAACAATATACTTCGACTTATGTGCCCGATAAATGGCAATAGGCTCGCCACGTATTATATGGTACCTAACATAATTGGCGAAACGTGGGTGCTAGTTCACCTCTGCCTACCCCTTCGGGGATAGAGGAGCAATATGAAGTGGCCCAAAATAGCATCTAGCCCTTGTGTAGCTCTTTCTACTAGTTTACAACTCGTAATAATATTCGTCTAGATGAAAGCCTGGATTGGATTCTGTCTCTAACTGCCGCACTCCGAGACGTCAAATAAAGTGAGTACTTAACGTCAAAAAAATACAATTCAAAACTAGTCGCCATTTTTGCCGGGTCTATGGTCTAGATTTGAATAAAATTTTTGACAGTAAATGCTCATTAAAGTTAATTGATGTCTCTGAGTGCGGCAGTAACAAGCCAAATAGAGAATACCAAGCGACGACGTCACTACAACGCAGCGATGCTTCGCCGGAAGACGATGTCTGCAAGAGTGGCTGCCTCAGTGTGAACTGACCCTTATGTGGATTGCGAAGTGCCGATACGCGACGCGAGTAAAGCCTACATTTCCTTCTGAAGACTTATATTTCGAACGATACGTTTTCACTTCCCAAAAACTTTACAAAGTGGATTTTTTTTAAAGTCTTTTTAGATTCAGTATATCTTAATCTAAGTCTGTACGTTTTTCTTTTTAGAGAATTCAGTTTAGTTAAATAAAATAAATATATATTTAATGCTCGAGAAAGTTTTACATACGTAGGTACATAAATCACGCCTATATCCTCGAAAGGGTAGGCAGATGTGAACTAGCACCCACGTTTCACCAATTATGTTAGGTCCCATGTAATAGGTGCCGAACCTATTGCCATCTATCGGGCACGTAAATCGGAGTATATCGCTAGGTGATATAAGAGCACCCACATTTCGCCAATTATGTTAAGTCCCATGTAATACGTGGCGAGCCCCTTGCCATTTATTGGGCACAAAACGCTGCTGCCCATTCCTCATCACTGATTTATCCTTAGTCGCCTTGTACGAAACCCACGGGAGAGATTTGGGGTGGAGACAATTGTATTCTACTCTGCCGTCACCACACGGAATGTTATGTTATATGATATAAGAGGAACTGCTGCCCACCTATTCATCGTTGTCTTTACCTTAAAACCACAGATATATCAAAACGATTTGTACCACACCCGGGTATTCTTCTCTGCCGTCAACACACATCCAATACGGAGAAATGACTTTTTTAATTAATATTACATACATACATAAATCACGCCTATATCCTAGAAGGGGTAGGCAGAGGTGAACTAGCACCCACGTTTCGCCAATTATGTTAAGTCCCATGTAATAGGTGGCGAGCCTATTGCCATTTATCGGGCACAAAAGTCGCAGTGCATTGCTGGGTGGTATAAGAGGAACGCTGCTGCCCACTGATTTATCACTGATTTATCCTTAGTCGTCTTGTACGACACCCACGGGAGAGATTTGGGGTGGTGACAATTGTATTCTACTCTGCCGTCACCACACGGCATAATATATAAATTAATATTAATAACGTCTAAAAAGGTATTGACCATCCTTGACCTTTTTCAGTTATGCAACACGATTTTGTAATTTTCACCAAGCTAATATTACATTATTATAGGACGAGGTAAAATATTTCTTGCAGCTACCATTCGCTACCTACGCTTAGTAAAGACGCAGGCATAAACCTTGTAACTGATGACGTTAGTCTTCAGGAAGGATAATTTAAAGTTCGGAATCCCCCTAAAATTTTAGATAGGCATTCGTTATAATGTATAAAGCGGTACCTATAGAATATAAGTAAGTATACGTGTGCAGTAGGTACAGCTACATTCGTCGTCATTATCGTTAGCACATGTTGCCTTCCGCAATAGTGGAAGAAAATGCTTAAATCCACCAAGTTGCTTTGTTGGTGCGGATGGGTATTAAAAATAAAAACTCACATCTGGGGTTTGGGTAATGGTGTCGTTTTGAAGTTGAGCGGCCAGAAATGAAACTGGGATATTTTCAAATAACAGATTTTAACGATAAAAAACCATGATGGACTAATTTCCCTAAATCGTATCGGAACGGAAATATTTGTCTTAGTTTTAACCATTAAAATAGATGTTGTAATTATAATCTACTGCACTCTTTAAGGATTGTAACGTATTTCCTAACCGAATGCGCGATATCAGCTGTTATCTATGGGCCGATGGAGTGGTACGCATCTATATGCATATATATAGCATATGTTTTATTCAATGTTTAATTTGTTAAATCAAAAGTATAGGTTTATATTGGAAACCTTGGTTTTTTATTATGAACATTTAAAATTGCTTAGTACTTACAGCCACGTCTTACTGCCGCACTCAGAGATGTCAATTAACTTTAATGAGTATTTAATCTCAAAAATTTTCATTCAAATCTAGACCATAGACCCGGCAATAATAGCGACTAGATTTGAATTGTCATTTTTTGACGTTAAGTACTCAATATAGTGCGTTTCATCTTATAGTTCCTATGCCGTGATGATGGCTGCCTTGTCTGTCAACAACATCAACCCGTAAGTCATAGTTGCATGTTTTTTACGTTTTATAGACAAACATCAGTTTTATTAAGTGTTTGATTAATAAATTAAATATATTTATTTCAAAGATTTTGGTGGTTAGAAAAAGAATTTCGAAAAATTATGATCTTGAGGCGGGAATCGAACCCGCGTCCGCTGCTATCCGGGCAGGTGCCTGACCGCTCGACCCCCCAAGACACATTTATATAATGTTAAAATTAAAAATCTAATAGTATATTTATTTCAGTTTTATAACTGTAAATAAATAGTACTAATAACGATTTAACGACTGACAAGGGTGAGGAAATGTCAAATGTCAAATGTAGACATGTTAGATGAACGCTATTATTGTTAACGATAATAAATATAATATTTTATTTTAAACCTTCTTTTACTTAATGAGTCTATCCCTCTTACGTCACTATAATATATATTTATGTATCTAATTTCTATCATACTAATAATACCATGAACTAACTGTTCTCGCAAATTTTGACGAGCTTTGGCTTATGACTTTCATAAAAAACTAATATGTAACTATTAATTAGTACCGCGAGTAGTTATAAGTAACATAATAAGATAGATGCATAATTATTTATATAGTTAATTGAAAAAAATCTCCCTGAATTAAAGGTAAGACAATAAAGTTGACATGGTATCATTTTCTTGCAATACTACCACCATGACGGCATAGGAACAGAATATAAGATGAAACGCACTCTAACGTTATTTGACGTCTCTGAGTGCGGCAGTTACTGCCGCACTCAGAGACGCCAACAAAGTTCAATGAGTACTTAACTTCAAATAAAATCATTTAAATCCAGACCATAGACCTGGCAAGAATAGCGACTATTTTTGAATTGTAATTTTTTGACATTAATTACTCATCAACGTTAATTGACGTCTCTGAGTGCGGCAGTAATTGCCTAATTGATATTTAAAATTTTCGCTTACATGATATTTAAAAAGTGGTTCAAAAAAATTAAACTTCTTATCTTCATTATAAATAATATAGTCACGACGCTTTTCTATTTTCAATAAAAGTTACAACATGAAAGACTCGATTAAATAGGTTTGATTCCATATTTTTCCACTTAAATTAAAAACCCCTGAAACTGAAAAACAAACAACATGGCGGATGGCGGCACTAATTTTTTTGTTATTTTGTTACATTTTAGTGACTCCTCGGATTTTGAACATTTAAGTTGTCGATTCAAAATTATTTTTTTTGCTAACAATTTAAGACAGGTTTAACAGGTTTTAACACAAATATTGATATTTGTGTTATGTCGGTGTTCCAAATTCAAATTACTTTATTTCCCTAGGAAAATAATAAAATTCAGTACAACATTATATCCCTGTTTTGTATACGGGCCTAGAATGACTAACTTTAAGTTGAGGTTACCTGACCCAGAATACGTCATTTTGGAGCTGGTGGTACGAAAAGTTGCATTTTGTATCGCGTCGCATTCACGCTGCATCTCAGTGTACACTGACCCTTTCATAGGGCAGCATGCAAAGATGGAAGGGTAACTATTAAATAAGTATTAAAAACGTATCAAATCAATAAAGTATAGAAAATTATGTAAAATTATGAAAAACTACACAATGTTTTTCTTACGTGTCTACTTTACCTAAAATAAATTATATTTTTGTAAAAACTTTCGATTTTGATAGAAAAAACATCTTTTTGAATAATGCAATTTAAAATTTCCGCCAAAACGCCAAATTAACAATGGCGTCTGTGGACGTTACTATTCCGTAAAAAGGCCAGTTTCTATACTAGTGCATTTGATTGGCTAATAAAATGTCAAAAGGGAGAAAACTGAATAATGACGTCACGCGGCATTTTAGCAAATATGGCGGATTACTAACTTTTGTGCTTTTATTTTTATAAAATAAATATTAATCACAAGTATAATCTGATAACAAGTAACTATTAACGAATCTCCTTATCCTAAATTATTATTATAAATCATTATAATAATAATTTAGACTTATCCTAAATAATAATTTAGGATAATTACCCCAAATCTCTCCCGTGGGTGTCGTACAAGGCGACTAAGGATACATCAGTGATGAGGAATGGGCATCAGCGTTCCTCTTATACCTACCACCTAGCAAAGTACTGCGACTTTTGTGCCCGATAAATGGCAATAGGCTCGCCACCTATTACATGGGACCTAGCATAATTGGCGAAGCGTGGGTGCTAGTTCACCTCTGCCTACCCCTTCGAGGATATAGGCGTGAATTATGTATGTATGTATATCAGTGATTCTTTGTTAGTGTCATCATCCCTATTAGAGTCTAAAATGTTTTTGTTGTTAATAAAATTTATTTTTTTAATGTTTAGAAGTAATTGAGTTTTAATTGAACTGTATGTACAGTAATCTGTTCTTCAAATGGTCTTGGCTTTATTAATACTAATAGTCGCCCGCGGCTTCGCTCGCGTTAATGTCGGTTGTTCCTTCCTCAATAAATGGACTATCCACAACCCAACAAAACCAGCCAAACAAACAAACTCTTCAGCTTTATAATATTAGTATATAGATGTCAACGGTGTTGGGCGAACTCGGTTAGTTCTAACAAAACGGCATCAGAAAAGTCTAGTTCAGAGACAAATTATTTCGTAGTGAAAATAAATTTGTTTCTCCTTGTCGCTTACATTTGAACCTATATGACAGGCTAATTATTATCACATACAACAGGTCAGGCAGCCTGTCTAAATATTCCTGCTAAATTTGAAGATTATCTCTTGATAATCTTCAAATTTAGCAGGAATATTTAACACCAAGTCCTCTTGGACTTGGTTTTAACTAAAAACCGGAAGACTATGATTATGCAGTATCTTGGTAGGTTATACCTATGACGCACTGCTCTGTAGTATGCAAAGAGTACATGGTAGTATGTAGGGTAGGATTCTCATGTTGAAAAATTGTATGGGTCTATAAGTCTGTAGTATGTAATTGTAAAAAACTGTCGAATGTCACAAATAGTTTACCAATCTTAGTAAGTTCGGCATAAAGAGCAAAATCGTTTGAAAAAATCGACAACCTATTGACCATAGCCATTTAGCCATAGCTACATACCTCACTGTCGCACTCAGAGACGTCAGCAGTTAGTACCTACTTACTTAATGTCCAAAAATTTCATTTCAATCTAGACCATAGATCCGCCAAGGATAACGTCAAGTTTTGAATTGTCATTTTGAACGTTAATTTTTTGTATGAAGTACTCATTAACGTTAATTGACGTCAGACAGTGCGGCATTAAGAGCGACCGCAGACATACGATCAAGTAGAACAACTATGCATAGTCTGCGAACTTGTATAGAAGCCCGTTCTAATAAGCTATCGGCGGAAAGTTAGCCAACTTTAAAGATTTAGTTGGAAAGATGTGCGAGCTATCATTTTCTATGACTATCTGCCGCACTCAGAAACGTCAAATAACGTTAACGAGTACCTACTGTCAAAAAATGACAATTCAAAACTAATCGACTAATCGCTGTTCTTGTCGGGTCTATGGTCTAGATTTGAATGAAATTTTTTGACATTAATCACTCTTTAACTTTGATTGACGTCTTTGAGTGCGGCAGTAAGTATTAATACAATCTACAATTTAGTCGGCCAACTTGACATCGTAAGTGTGCGGTCGCTCTAATTCTCTTTTCAAACGTATTTATTTGTAGTAATCCCGGTTTCAGTGGCTGCGTACATTGCTATAGTTTCATAGACAGCGAAAACTTGTGGGTTTATTTCATGAATGGACAAGCTCGCGACTTGCGGTAAAAGGAGTCATCAAGAAACAAACCGCAAACTACCCTACACCTATCTATGCAGATGCCCGTCATCAGGCCAATAAATTGCTGGCTGTAGAACGATGTGTTTTCAACCTTAATGTCGTTACGTAAAGTGTCCAATGTTTGGGACGGTTCGACAGTTTGTGGTAACCTGGGGGCCTACCGCCTAACTCGATTGCTAAAGCAAAAGCTATGGTTTATGACGTCATGCTGTCATTTCGCACCAAATGCACCTAAACTATTAGCGATAGCTTTGAACGAATGATCACCAAATGATTTTGTATGAATTTGGCACAAAATCCGTACCGCCTAAAAATTCAGGATGGCTGCTATAGCCGTAAGCAGTGCATTGCTTTAAAGCTATTATCAGCAATCGAGTTAGGCGGTAGGCCCCCTGACGATCTACTTCCTACCTAGGTACCTACCTATTCTAGATTGTCATCTAAACAGTAAAATGCTAACTCAATTAGTAAGGAGAAAAAAAGGATGGATAAAATAATATCTTTACATAAATCACGCACTTTTTCTTCTAAAGCTGAGGGAGGTATTGACATCACCAACATTTCGCCACCTGATTTGAAATCCCATGTAATAGGGGACGAGCCTATTGCCATTCACGGAAAACTTTAATCGCAGTAAATTACGCTACTCGTTATATTGTAATTACAGCGTAGTCAGAGACGTCAATTAACGTTAATGAGTACTTAATACAAAAAAGCCAATTCAAAACTAGTCGCTATTCTTGTCGGGCCTATGGTCTAGTTTTGATTGACATTATTCACAAAAAAATATGTTTTCTTTTATATAAAATATGTTTCAGTATTTGTTTTGTGGTTAGGTACCAATCACTGGCGTAAGTAACGGTCGCATTGGTGGGCAATAATTATGTTTAAAGTATAACATACATTTCTAATAAATAACATCGTTCTTAATTTAATTGTTTATTTACCTACTATTTCCAATTATATATTAATTACTTAAACAAAACACCTAAGATGTTTTCGGCTGGCTCTTTCCTCTTTCGTTCTTTAAGTACGATAACAAACTCAACGTTTTCTTCAGTGTGTACATAGCTAACATATACTAGTTTAGATTTATTTTTGTTGTGCATTCCCAAGAAACTGGCTCTGACGTCAATATAAGTGTGTCATTACAAGCAGGCGAGCGCACGGGCCGCCTGCCGTGTAGAAAGCTTAAACATTACGCACTACGCAGGGGTTTCCCAAAAGCCGAGCACACGACACGACCCGTCAGCAAAAACATATTTTAGACAAGTAGCGGTGGTCCGCGAGGCAGTACCGCAGCAACTCGCGGGCGGCACACACGCACCGACATCATAACGGCCCGCTGCTCTATTATTAATATTTTTTTTAAGTGCAAGAGACAAACGCGCGCGACATAGACAGTTTAGAGTTTCTTATCTTTGATTTTTTTTCTTCATATTTATCAAACAATAAAGATTTCTTTGGACTCTGTTGGCATTTTACCTGAATCAGTGATGAAGGGGCAGGCGAAACGATTCGTAGACCACACCGGCAAAGCATTCAAAATGCACGCCAAGAAGAAGGACGCAGAAGAAAACATTGGATTTCTGTCTTTGGTGAGTTTTTTTTTAAACTTATATTTAAAGCGAAAGCGATTCACATGACATGTGTTCTACATTAGACTTTTAAATCGCAATTTTTGTGTTTAAAGCATAATGAGGCTTCCTCTACAACACCATTGTAAATAAATTAAATAAAGTAATTATATAATTATTTAAAATACTCAAAGAGGATGAATAGGAACTTGTTTTCAGAGATAATAAAAACGGTATTTACATAAATCACGTTTTGACGCGTCATTCATTAAGCGTTTTAAAGATCCGCTCTCAATTCATTATTTGTATATAAGCTTTTTGTATTAATTTAGTAGTCAGTACCCGTGTATCATTAATTTTTTAATATGAATACTAAAGTAATATAATATGAATAGGGGCAGGATGGGATGGAAATCAATCAGGTGCAAAGCGCGTGCGATTTTCTGCCAACGGCTAAAGCGAACTCAATATTCATATCTAAACACTATGTTCTAGTAATATTGACAACGTGGCCTTTTTGAGAGCAAGAAAGATGTGGGAGTTACACCGAATTGTTTATCTTCTTTTACTACCTATAAATTTATGATATAAAGACTCCTTTGTCTGAAAAACATTCTTTTAATTAATCCATAACGCTCTGCGTACATTTTGCCAACAATCTTATTAATGTCATTTTGTCAATTTAGTTAATTAAGTTGTATGTATTTACGAATCAATCGTTATTAAAACACTGACAGATATAATTAATACATAATGTTTGTTTATTTATTTTAACTGATGTTTAAAGAAATCTTGACCTATGTTTCGATTTTGCTCTACTCGTTTTGCACGGTTTAAATACTTCATCGTTAATAATAAAAACATAACGGATAGGCTTTTGATAACTTTCGCATAAAAAGCAATCTTTTTTCTTTTTTGCGTTTAGCATGGATTCGAATGAATCAGAATGTTGATCCCAATCACTATCTCGCTCATGGGTCTATAACTTTTCTATACATTTATTCATCACTAGCAGTAACTCTCTAGGGTGATGGATGATATGAATCAGAAGGGAGTGATATGAATCAGAAGGGAGTGGATGTCTTGATGACGTCTGGGCGACAAGAATGGAAGAGGAAACTTACTGCGCCGACCCCAGATAAACTGGGAACAGGGCAGAAAAATTATAATAATTTTTGTTGCCATTACCAATTAATGTGTTAAATTTCAAAGTACCCTTATAGTAAATTTGATAGATTTTAACTCATGTTTTGACGCTTTTATGTTTTTATTTACCAAAGGTATGAAAAATAGCACAATTTACGATTAGGTACATCATTTCTTAAGAAGAAACCTCTGAAATGAATTTGCCTCGCCTTTAGTTTTGTATGCTTCTTTGGTACTTTCTACAAAATGTGGTATTTAAAGAAAATGAGACGTTAAAAATAGATCGCGCGAAATTAAAAAATGGCGGCGTATCACTGGAGGGGATAGGTACTTTTAATTTTATTTTTATACCCCTTTTTCGATAAAACGCTTACGTCAATATATAAATTACATTCGCCAACGAAATCTTAATTGCTATGTAATGATGATTGAATTTTAAATATTATTTTACGAGATGGACATAACGTTGATGTTGTCACAAACAAACAATAATGATACTTACGTAGTATTTTTCAGTTTATCGCTGAACCTACGATAGATTCATTCGTATTTATTAAAACTAATTTGTATGTCTTCGTTATAGTAAATGTAAGCAAGCTGAATTAAAAGAACTAAATAATTATGATGTACCTAGTTTTACTTTGCTTTAGTTACCTAATAATACTCAACACCGCTCCGATTCAATTAAACTATGTAGGTTCGCTACATAAAAGTTCACACAATATATGTATTTTATCATGTCCAAAAACCTGTATAAAGCAACGCTATAACGTCATAAGAATAATAAAACTACCTCCAATAAATTAATAACATCTCCTTTTTATTAACATTAAAACTTTATCCTTTTTATTAGTATTTTTAACCTGTGCCTGCATAACACCGTGTTATATAAAGTATTCATTAAGTTTTATTGGTACTACCTACTAATGAATTTTTACTAGAATCTTTTAATGGATACTAAACAAAACTCTAACTAGGACAACAACGGAATTGATTTGTCTATGGTATCCACGGAAAAAAACTATGTCGCAATTGTATGCCTCAAGTGAAAAATAATATATACCTATCTAAGTATTTATTTTTAAACATACACGCTTCTTATATCTACATCTATAACTCTTATCATAATGATGAAAATGCAGTCGAATACTTATTTCAAACCTTCAAAGCGAAGAAAATAAAAATCATAATTTTCGTAGCATTTAGTCTATTTACAGACTGAAGCGCACGTTGATATCTTTTGTAGGAGGAGCTACGAGCATGGCTATTGCACAAATAACCTCAACTTTTCTCAATATTAAAACTGTTAAATATAAAAAAAATATTCCCATTCTAAAAAAGACTTTTTTATGCAAAACTACATGATTATTTAAAATATCTAGCGAGACATCACAGTATTTGAGCTTATAACCCTATACACCCGGGTCGAATCCCGCTCGTATGGTACTAAGAGTCTCTGTACTCCGGAGTGTTTTACCGTTTGAGGCGCCTTTCTCTTTCCATTATTGACGAATGAAAGAGTTCTGTAAGTGTATAAACTAAGAAATCGATTAATTGTCAGAAATATATTATTGTTCCTACCCTCGTCCCAATTAAATTGGATTTGATACTGTGGTATTGTCATGCCACTATGCTTAGTGACCAACACATATGATGTAGTTCATCCTGTAGCAGTAAGTTTGTTGCTGATATAAAATATACGACTTCACAGTCTCTCACATCGCACTCAACAAAGTTAAATTGTTAATCAGCCTTTGGCAATATGTCTAAATTGTCAGTGACTTTTTATATGAATTAACAGAAAACAACCTGTAGTAGTTTCAGTCAATGAATCTGTGTTCTTATTAATCGACACTGATCTAGTATTTGGCTCGGTTCTTTAGGTAGAATTGCCACTAAAACAAAAGACGACTGGTTTGCCCTCGTCACTAATAAAACAAGGCGGAAACTTACTCATACAATATCTACAAAAAATAAAACGTAAACGGTCCTAGTCAACAACTAAATTTATCCGATTTTACCATTCATCTAATTGTATTTCGTCGAAAACTGGGTCTTGTAAATTCCATATCACAATATTCACGCTCAGTCTGGTGACGTAGGACGCTTAATGACGAATACATTAACCATTCAGAACTTTTTATATAAATATAAAGTTCCACTGCGTACTACATATTATATTATTATACTCTGATCATTATGTTAATCTGACTAATCTGGAGGAGCTCGATGACGCAGTGGGTTAGCGCGCTCGGCCCGCGATTTATTAAACTAAGCAATGCTCGATAAGGCCGGTCATTTGATGGGTGACCAAAACTATTCTATCTCGAGTGCCTCCGGGCTTCGGAAGGCACGTTATGCGTTTGGTCCCGGCTGCATTACCAATCCGCATTGCGCCAGCATGGTGGGTTATGATCTATTCTGCCTGTATTCTACCATCTCCGTAAAGGCCTGTGTCCCAGCAGTAGGGATATTAAAGGGCTGGTGATTTGATGTTTAAATTTGATCTAGTTCTGATAGCGGTCTCACAAACTATTCATTCCCATGCATACTTATGCATTTTTAGTTGTGTCATTTTGTAACCGCACACGCAGGACATCTATATCGCAAATGTATCTATAGTTCCATGTCTTCGCAACCAGTTCGACAAGTCTCCGTTCTCAATTAAAAGCCCGTGAACTTGACTGCCGGTGCCGCCGGCCGAGAGCTCACGACCTCTACTTTATACATTCAGCCGCACGCAACTGTACACATTGCAAAATGTACAACATGGGGGCCTGTATTGTCTACATGGCTCAGAATTTAATGACTGGCCAGTATAACCATGTAGCCTTTTTAGTTTACTGGTTTCGAGGGATTTTACCTCTTTTCAAATTTGTACGATACCACGTTGCCATCCAAAATAGAAGAAGGAGAACCTGTATTTCTGGTAATCTCTTTGTTCCAGCCTCCTTACAACTATTTTAAAGTAACGACACTTTTACATGCTTTCTGTCGGTCGCATTGTTTTTTCGATTTCACTTCGTTGTTTATGTGTAAGCGCTTCGCTATAATATAATAAACAATTAAGGCTTATCTGCTTTGTCTGTACCTAACCCTACGGTTGGCGTGACTAGATGGCTTTACCAAAAATACATTAGTTTGTGATAATTTAACGCAATAACAAGGTGGAATAAAGTCGCTGTTGAGATTACTATAGTCTAGTACGTCACTTACAGGCATTATTATCTAGCTTATAAATTCAACGGACAAAAAACTTAAAACGTTCTTATTTGTACCTAAAACTATGGAGACGCAAAAGTTCTAGCGTTGGTTGGTCGGTGTTTAAAATTAGGCTTATGTGTGTGCTAATGTGTGTTTTCAAGTACACAAAGCAACCGGGTTTAGCAGTTCAACAAAGTCTTCCAAAGTAATGAAGAACTCGCGATCCCACGACTAACTGTTATGAAAATGGCTTCCCTTACCGAAACAGACAGTTTGGCCGTGTTCTTGCTATGAATAGTATCGAATGCGTCGGGATGAACCAAACATGGACGTTAAACCGTCACATGACAGCGAAGCTTTGAGTTATAGCAATTTATTGCGAATCAAACTTCAAGAGGCAATTTCAAATGATACTCAAGTAGATGGGTAATTGGGTATGCACTAGCGCGCACTACGATTTATTTTTTTGGAACGCGATTTTATAGTCTTCATCATCGTTGCGTCGTTCGATTTTATCTGATAATTCATTCAGAGTCAGATCTTACGCTAAGCGCGCACTACAAATTTCAATTTTTTGTCGCATGTGCTCACATGTACGCATGACCTACGATAGATTCATTCGTATTTATTAAAACTAATTTGTATGTCTTCGTTATAGTAAATGTAAGCAAGCTGAATTAAAAGAACTAAATAATTATGATGTACCTAGTTTTACTTTGCTTTAGTTACCTAATAATACTCAACACCGCTCCGATTCAATTAAACTATGCAGGTTCGCTACATAAAAGTTCACACAATATATGTATTTTATCATGTCCAAAAACCTGTATAAAGCAACGCTATCACGGTTACGTCATAAGAATAATAAAACTACCTCCAATAAATTAATAACATCTCCTTTTTATTAACATTAAAACTTTATCCTTTTTATTAGTATTTTTAACCTGTGCCTGCATAACACCGTGTTATATAAAGTATTCATTAAGTTTTATTGGTACTACCTACTAATGAATTTTTACTAGAATCTTTTAATGGATACTAAACAAATCTCTAACTAGGACAACAACGAAATTGATCTGTCTATGGTATCCACGGAAAAAAACTATGTCGCAATTGTATGCCTCAAGTGAAAAATAATATATACCTACCTATCTAAGTATTTATTTTTAAACATACACGCTACTTATATCTACATCTATAACTCTTTCGACAAGTCTCCGTTCTCAATTAAAAGCCCGTGAACTTGACTGCCGGTGCCGCCGGCCGAGAGCTCACGACCTCTACTTTATACATTCAGCCGCACCCAACTGTACACATTGCAAAATGTACAACATGGGGGCCTGTATTGTCTACATGGCTCAGAATTTAATGACTGGCCAGTATAACCATGTAGCCTTTTTAGTTTACCGGTTTCGAGGGATTTTACCTCTTTTCAAATTTAAGCGCGCACTACAAAATTTCAATTTTTTGTCGCATGTGCTCACATGTACGCATGTGCTGAGAACACATCTCGCTTCTCTTCCACAAAATTATCGCCTCTTGAAAAAAATTGCCTCTTGAAGTTTCTAGAAGTTGCTTAGAAATTTATTTCTACTCGTGTGGCTTTGACCGCCTCGCCAATGTGATGCTTATTGTTGATTTTATTTTAGAGAGTACACGTTATTGGATATCTTAAAGGCTGTTATTATTAAATATAGTATGACAAGCCGTTATGAAAGTGGAAGTTTTGGGAACTTATCGAAAGATTACTAAGACAAGACAAGGCTTTAAGTCTAGACCTAAATTATTCAGTCAGAACGATTCTATCTTAATTTTGTTTTCAACTAATTAATTTAGCACTTTGTAAACATAATAATTTAGACATAATCACACGGGCTATAAAGCATTGTGTCATATTGCGGAAGGAAATCCTCCTTTCTGTTTATTGAGAAAATTGTCAATTGTTTAGACTTAATGAGTAGACATTAAGGTGTAAAAATTACCATGTGAGACCCACACTGTGATTCTTACGTAGCAAATTTGAATATTATAGTACCTACATTACTTCAATAATAAGGATGATAATGTTGCAACTTAGTTAAGCAAACAACTTTCGGCATCGCATGCGAATTATTCCCATGATTTACAGGATCTGCGATTGGTTGTATCTGATCCTATTCCGGGAGCCTCAAATCAATCAATAAAGTCAATGCTCGTTAGCTGTACGAGCATTAATAATGAACGATTTTGTCTCACTTTTACCTCTTTCGGCTGCAACCGAACAGAACTAAGTAAGATAAAGTATTTGAGGATCATTTTCTGTTTGAGCATCTAGTTGCAATATATTATCAACATAAGGATATATTAATAAATAATAAATATTTATAATAATAATAATAATATATAAATAATAATAAATAGAGACGGTTTAAGTAAAAGAAGTCGAAATTAGCTCATTTAAAGGAACAAAACTAACTTACTACGATCGTAACAGCGTTTAAATGAATATCAATTTATATTTCAGTTCATTGCGTCCAATCTATTAAATTCTATCTAAAGCCCGACCATGACGTTGACCCTACACTACTGTTTTCATTTTCATACATAGACCTGTGCAAGATGCAGTCCCTTTCGCAAGCTTTGAAAGCACAACCGACCCCGCCCACGCGACACAGAACGGTCAACTTGCCTATAGACTATAGAACCAGTTTTGAGTCACCAAAGCACCGATGCAGTTTAATAACATTCACCCGCCAAATTACAGCTGATCTGCACCGTTACAATTTACGATTTTCACCTATATAAAGCCGTCCGGAGACATATCACGCGATTCATTCCCAATTTAAAAGGTTTAACCACACTTATTCACTCTTGTCGATTGTGAATGTGTAATTTGTAAATATTTTTGGTTATGATTGTGAGTGTGTATTGATTTGAGTCAATTGTTTGTCTATTTCTTTGGATAAACTCGTTTCCCATTCATTCCCACGTTTCGGGACACACGCTTGAGATCTTTTACCTGAAAAAGGGATCGCTTTTAAAAATGAAGCGATTTTTCAAAATTCAAAATTATAATTATAAGTAAGTATATTTTCTGTTTTCACTTAAACGATTGGCTTGATTATTATTTTGCAATGTGCTGTTAACTTCTTACACCAGTACCTGATCGCCTTTGAAATTGCCAATATCCAATGTGAGTCTAAAGTATCTCTTTCAAACTTTGCACGAATCGGTAATTTCATAAGTGTCTTCATGTTTTCCTCAATTTCTGTTCTAAGTATTTGCCCACCGGCGGAATGCCAGTAACCACTCACCTCTCAAACCTGTTGCGAACGCAAGCAGGATTGAGCGATGACGGGAACTCGTCTGGACGTTGAGGAAAATTATGGCACAAATAAATGTGAGATAAGACACAAAACTGCAAGAGTTATCTAAGGAAACAGCAAAATATCGGGTTACAACATGGCGGTTATGGATGTCACTTAATTAAACCACTTTAAAAGGGATACCTAGTTATAAATTTACCAAGCTTCTTCTGAAACTGTAACTAAGTTTTTAAATTTGAGAAATGAAATCACTGACAAAAATTTGTAAGATTCCTAAAAGGTTTCAATTAAGTATTTTATTCATGTCATTCATATTGCACAAGGTCGCATGGCCGTCCGCTGCGATCGACAACCTCACCAACCGTTTTATGGCAATTAAAAATCAACTGTATTTCATTAACTGAAAAGTATAATAAATCAACTTCATTATGTTCTAAATAACAGCACTGTTTTGCGAACAGACGGACGTAACGCCACATGTATACCGCGACTGACCAAGCGCTGCGATGCATTATCGGCCTTATTAACATTTGTTTTGTTTACAATATCACACGACACAAGTTGAATGTTGTATCGTCGGTGGCGAAATACAAAACCCTCCCTGAAAACGGTTCCTCTTTACTGCAATTGTATGAAAATTTTGTGCGACATGCTCTTTTTAATGTTTGTCTCAAAGCCCTGCCTGTTGTTGTTGGTTTACACTACACTCGTTTTATTTAGTTAGTGACAAAAAATTGAATACAAGCAAATGTGGGTTTGCGTTACGCCCATTGAGTTATAAGATAGTAGTTCGTCGTTCGTTGCCAACTGTTCTTTCAGTGCAGTGTAATGACTTTGTTTGTATGATTTATCTCAATGGCTGTGAATAAAATTATAATCTGATTTATTTATGTTATTCAGTTATACAAAGCATATAGGTAGTAGAAAATACAATCAAAATCATAACCACACAATATTATTGGCTAAAGTTCCAACATAACAAGCGTAAGGCACAAAATAGTTTAGGGGGAAAAATTTTTTTTTCTTCTATCATATAAAGATCATATCATCATCAGATCAGATCAAGATCATCTTTATATGATTGAAAAAAAAATTATAAATTTTCGAAGGCGTAAATGTAGTTTGCACTAAACCATAGTACCTATATCTTTTGTCTTCCGTATCATATCTCGGCTAGGAATTCCCGCAAAACTCCCTCGAATCACTTCAGTTTCCTCAAGTATTATGAGTCACATTGCTTTGTCGCTTGTAGGTACTCTTATTAGGTACATTAGTTACCTAGTTCCATTAATATAAACAGTCGTTTAACGCGGGGTTACCACTAAAGTCACTTTAATTAAAACCAGCTTATCCATGCGGCGAACCATATTTTCAATAACTTTTCAAAGATTAAAATGACTTGATTAAATTTCATAAACCCCTTCAATTTATAGTAATGATAATTTTTATTAATAATTATTATAGGTAATTTAACAAAAACATAATTATAAATTTTAATTAAATACTCCAAAAATGAAGCCTCAAATTAAGTTATCAAACTTATACTTAATAAAAAAGAAATTTTGTAAAAAGTAATTTAAAACTAATGAAATGTCAATAGAAATATGTATAATATAATTTTTAAGTTATTTAATTGTAAGGGGAAAGTTTCATAATCGTTAACAACCATGATGAGATGAGATACTTTATATTTACACTTAACATTGATCTGATTTATGAATATTTTTGCTTGTTTTTCTCTATCACGTGTCATACGAATGACATCGTGGGTGATAACCATATAAATTGGTAATAAAATTAGCATAATACCTACTCTTAGTTAAATAAGTAACTTTGTTGTTTGTTTATCACTTTTTAATTCACAACAAGTTCAAAATTACTACGTCTCAGCAAGTATAATCTATGGATGAGACCATGTAGCACTTGATTTATTAGCGATTTTAGCTTATTTATTTAATTAGCATTTATAAGGGCTATCAATGTTATAACTATGCTGCGTCTCACCATAATTTAAACCATAACATAAAAAAAATATTGCTGTGAGATTTGTGTGCCAAATACTATTACACTTATTGGTGCAGAAAGCAGGCATAGAATGATTGTTATTTATGGAGCCTGTTTATTTTTTACAAAGGAAAGTAAATAAATACACAAATCACGCCTATTTTCCCCGAAGGGGTAGGCAGTGGTGTATTAACACCCACGTTTTGCTAATTATGTTAGGTCCCATGCAATTGGGAGAGAGCCTATTGCCTTCTATCGGGCACGTAAATTGGGGATGGTAACAATATTGTATACCGCTATGCCGTCACCACGCGACCTAATAACAGCAGTAGGTACTCCATAAATAAATTGGTCTCTTATAATATTGTGGTTCATTAGTGCTTAACTGTTACGTCCTCTGTCCTTCACGTGCAATAGTCAATTAGTTAATAATCGTTATGTTATTTAGTTGGAGTGCATCATCGATATGCAAACGACATTAAGGATAAACTATGAGATGTCGCGTGTCGCCCGCGGTTTCAGTAAATGATTCAATTCTGTTTTCCTTCCTCGAGAATCGCTGGAAAACATACCTATACCCATACCGCAACCAAGTAATACCTAACACATAAAACCTATTTGCATATAGCCAGGTGTTTTGAAGGCCATTATGTTGAGAGGTTTTTAATAATTGGAACAACTTTCCTAAGATAAACAATAAAAAAGGCATGCAGCTGTTACGATTTGAGCTTGAACTAATTATTCTTTTCTATTATGATGCTAAAACAATAAACGTTTACTGTTTCTTTTAAAGCGTGACGCACAATCTATGGAGCATTTTATCAATTTATAATACCTAATAGGCGTCTCGTGACGGCATAGCAGAATAGTTTACAGTGATAACGACTGGGCAACAATTGCAGGATTCTTCTTATACCACCTAGCAATTACCTTATGTGATTTACGTACCCGTTAGGTTCCCCCTTAATTATATGGGACCTAACTCGAAACATATTCCCGGCTTTGTGCAGATAGTGTGATATTTATAACGGAGGCATTGATTTAATAAGCTTAACTAATGGCTTTCTAATTTGATTCAACATTTAATTTAGAACGAACTTGATAAGTTTCCAAATTACTTAGCAACTAATTACAACAACAGATAGTTTTATTAAATTAGTCTATAGATTATGAACTTTTCGGAAATACCATAACTGCGTGAATGAATAAATTTATAATAACGTCGGTGATACAGCAATGCCTTGTAACCAACAGTGATCAATACCGCGGAACTACAAAAACAATTATTTTGACGCGATATTGTGAAAAAAATAACGCGGGAAATCGCAAATTTCTTTTGTAGTTCCGCAGTATTTACCACTGTTGGTTACGCGGTATTGGAGTATCGATAACACTCCTGATAACCAATCAAAAACATTAGAATCGTATAGTATCATCACCTACTGACTTTCTACTAATATCCACTAGGTTTGAGCTACAGAGAAGTTCAGCGAGTTATTAAAAAACAGAGATATTTAGAGGTCTGTGTCTGTAAATTATCCGAATTCAACGTGTAAAGAGTTAAATAAGGCTAATGGTTTGACAAAATGACGGAATGTATCTAAGTATGTACATAGTACACTTAACAGGTTCCAAGCAAATCTTAATTGCTTTTATTTATTATTGTAAGTTTATCAAAGCGTCGTGGAATCTAACTCGCCCAATATTAGTTGAGAAACTGGTTTTTGTAATGTTACGTTCGTTCAAGTCGTCTCCGCGAGTGTGGCGCGTCATTATTCATTATTGTCAATTTTGTAACTACTATGTAGGTAGGTTAGGTATTTATGACGTATCTGGTAGTGAAAAAATTCCAAATAAGAAACAAATTATTAAGTATAATCAAAATGAGACGCATATGATTGCGTGATAATAATGATGACAGTCCACTGTGGATGCGCAGTGCCACCAATGTCAGGCGACGAAAATTGAAACTACTGTTTACCTATTTGTGCATAGATTATGACATTTCGATGACACTCTTTGTTCACCAATAGCGACACCACCAACTGTCTAGATGTTGGTGATGGTGGCAATATTTAAACATGTTACATAAGTTTATAGTGCCTTGGTTAGGTTAAAAAAATGGGGTGGTTGTGATTTTCAATTTAGGTAGGAAGAAAATGGGGAATTAAAGTGGTAGTAAAATCGACTGTTGACTTTATTTGTGTATTACTACTAAACTATCTATTTATGGTAATAGGCTCCGCACCTATTACACTTGACCTAACATAATTGGCGAAACGTGGATGTTGATCCACCTCTGCCTACCCCTTCGAGTACTACCCCAGTCGTTAATACCCATCAATCCGCACTGGGTCAGCTTGGTGGGTTACCTATGGCCTATTCTCCCTATATTCCTCTATCCACAGGGAAGGCCTATGCCCCAGCTGTGGGGACATTAAATCGCTGGTGATGAGATGACCCAACATACTAATTATCAACCAACGTATTTCACGGCATGTATGATTCATCATGTAGAAAATGTGTACACATTAAGTGGCCCGCATTTAAACATATATTGGGCATCTACTTATGAATTACGAAATAATTTGGTTTTTGGACAATAGCCGATCACAATAAGGCCCCAGTGGGCAGCGGAAATGGAACGATTGTTGGTTCGTGCGCCGTGAGAACTGCACGAAAATATTCACCTATTACAGAGAGCACGCGAACCCAAACGAAGTTATTCGTTTTCAATCGCATAGTCTGTGACGCCACAAGTATATTCTTATAATTCTGTATCAAAAGTGAAACTTTCATTATTTTAGCAACTATTTTTATCTTTCATATTGAACGCTTACTTTATGCAAAAATAATGTATAATATGGTATGACGAATTTAAAATAAACCTGTGACGAATTAACTTTCAAAGTATGGAGTTTACAAAAATGTGACGAATGTAGTACATTAAAACAACCCACGCCAGAAACGGGTAATGCTCAACTCCTTCAATCAACTTTCACACGGGTTGAGGAAAACGCTAAGCCTAAAACCTAACTATCGTTCACTTGGAAAATACTGTTACGGGAAAATGGTCGAGTTTTATCCTCAATCAGTTGCATTTTAATCGATTTTACCATATCTAATATAGTATTACATTGATTGCTTATTGATTATATAATAGCTTAGTTCACCGTTTGAGTGTACCTAATTGGACATGCTAATTTGAATTTTGACGCTTGTTTGAATTGAGAACAAGATACTTAATATAATTTTTATTATTTTTCTTTTACTTGCTACATACTAATATAAAGTTATATGCACGCATGTATGTATTCACTTATAAGCTACTATGAATAACCTATGATAATAAAAGATCTGTATGGAACCATGCGGTTATTTTAATGCAGTAATATTAAAAAATCAATGAAATCATTGATTTTTTTGAACCTGAGATTTTACAAAATTATTAAATCATTATTGTTCATCACGATTAAAAACTATGGCTCGTGACTCGTTGCTCTCACAATACTATAAATAAGTAATTATGCTTGTTTTATATTGTTCCTACGTCACTGATAATAATGAAGAACTCACCTGAAACGCTTCCTCAATACCTTTAAAAGGTCAGTAGGAGTTTATTAAACTGCAATCTTCAAGGAAAGCAACATAACTTCACTAACAAAGGCACTTTCATGTATTCCCATAAAAACACTATAATCACAAAATATTGGTTTGACCAACTTAAAAACAATGCACTCTTTGTTTGCGCGAATGCTCAAAGGCAGAATCGACGCCTCCTAAAAACTGTCTTCAACTTCATAATGACCTATATAGGTTATTAACACAGGGCACCGATAAAATCTTATGAAATTCACCCATAAAAATCCTGTTACGTAGAAGGTGAAGTTATAATAGGGCATTTGCTAATCTAAATACAACATTTATCACGTACCTATCTTATTATAGTGAGGAAGTAATTTCAATATTGAGTAACATCCCATTGACGAGATCCAAGGTTTCCAACAATTGCTAAAGATTCTGATTCAATTAAAGAATTATAACGTCAATGCCTTGAACCTACCATGAACGCCTAATCGCATCTTAATATTTTATTTGCAGGACATTGTTCAAAATTAACATTTGTATTCAGATAAATTTTTCGTCATCACAACCAGCCAAATGGAACAGAGCTTTTCCTATGGATGGAAATATATAATGGAGAATAGGCCATAACTCACCACGCTGGCCCAGTGCGTACCTATTGGTGGTTAATTGGACGCCATTCCATCCACAGGGAAGGCCAATGCCGCAGCAATGGGGTCATTAAAGTTCTTATAATGAGGCCGAGCGCGCCAGCCAAGCCAGCTTCTCAATTCACGTTTTTTGTCACATCATAAATGTGATGACAGCAAAATTGATCACAATTATCGCCGCCTTTCTCTCCGCCAGTTGTCTTACAATACGACTTAGGGTTATGATGACGGATGGACATCAGCAGCTATCCTGCTACCTAACAATACCGTGATTAACATGCACGGCAATAAGCTCGCTATTTTAAATCGCCTAGCAGACTTTTTCCTTTTAGAGTACGAACAAGCATAATTTATGGATGCATGTAAAATAATAAAATCTGCCTCAACTGGCTTTTTCGCGAATCTAGTCAGTATTTCCTGTTTGCTTACAACTACTGTTGTTATCTTAGGATCTGAAGTGCTTATCTGACTTTTCTATTAGCGGCTGGGATTTGCCATTCATATGGTTTTTGAATTTTGACCTACAGAAGATAACGATTAAACAAAACAAAAAGCTCTTCCTTGAGTCAGCTGATAGTGTGACGGTAGAACGTCCCACGGCAGTGACCTGCGGTATTGTTTGGTGGCTGGCATGGCCTCGAGGTATTGGAATTGTTGGCAAAATTTTGATTCCTAAAAGTTGGAGCATCCCTATGATATCCATGAACAGTAGTTGACATGCTAGTCGCTTTTATATTAAATCTGTCATTACGTTTGCTTCAGTTTCAGCAAGTAGTTCTTATTTTTTTAATGTGCTTAATTTTAATAATATACTTAAGTCAAAAAATTATATAACCATAAGAAAAGTTTTACCTACATGCATTACCGGATTGTCATTCGCCGCTCCCTTCCCCTTCTCGTTAATATATTTTGAATTAGTCATTGTTTTCATTAAATTGTTAGTAAATTCAAATTAATATTAACCACTGCTACCAACCGTAGGTATACCTTTCAAGTCTCCAGAATGTTCGCGAATGATTCATTGTAAGTACGCCAACGAATCAAAAACAGGTTTCCAAAATCCAGCTAATCTATCGAAAGTAGGTAGCACAGAAGCAGGGTCGCTCGCAATAAAAAAACGTAATCTAGACTAGATGGAACTTTGCAAAACCCTGGCCATGAATTTTTTCGCGTGAACGACAACTGAATCGGCTGACAATGCTAAGAAATCACATTAAAATATCACGCCCGTTCCCATACTTTAGCAAGGTTTCTGATTAGGTTCCATTGTCCATCAGCCTTGTATAGTGGTGACATTGCTCTGTTTCCTGGAAATCAAATGGAAGACATCTTGTTGCTAATTAGTGAAATAGCCTTTTCCCTTCCAAGAGGCTAGCAAAAAGTTGAAATCATATTCAGAACATTTAAGATTAGGGTCGGTTGTTTTTCAAAAGAAACTGACCGGGTTCGGATCTAGAATGGATTTTTGAATGTTTTGGCCCACTTCTTATCAACGAGACACCTTGAAGTCTTTCACAAGCTTAGAGCTGTTACACTATTTTCAAATATGCGTCACGGTAAAACAAAACCTAAGAAGCAATTCTATCGAGTTCACCTTCAAAACATTCTACGAACAGCGATGACCGCAATCCTTTCAATTAAAGATTCACACAAAACGTCATTATTTAGCTAACTGCTAATTAATTTTGAGAATTTGTGAATTTCCTTCTTTCCGACTTTATTTACAAAAGCCATTATTGGTAACAGGTTTTTTTAACCAGAGTCCAAATTCTTCTGGGTAGATAACCACTCACGGTACTTTTGAAATATGATATTATACAATTCATGTGTTCACAAAAAATGATATAACGACAATTTTTGGGAAGCGAATTAATTTTCCATTTATAAGAGCGAATGAAGTCCTAGCTATTGACACTAAACGAGTAACATTGTTTTACGAATGTTCACTATGTCTAGTTGAAAAGTTTCTTTTGCATTCGGTTGCCCTTTGTGTGCGTGTGTGATTTTAATCCAAATGAAAACCTTATCTTTCTATACGACAATATTATCATTAAGGGGAGTTGGTTACATTAAGGTTTTTATACAATAATTCAATATAAACCCATTTACAACTCTCAATGAAGCCCCGTAAGTTCAGGGGCAGATCTCTTAATATAAAAATGTAACTTAATTGCGTCGGATCATTTCCGTAGGTCCACTGTTTATTACTTATAATTAACCGCCCACTATTGTCTTATTTCATTGAATATTATAATTCACAGCGAACAATACTAATTTGTGAAAAAAATCTAACTGCCCATCAGTAATTGCATTAATGAATGAAAGTCTAGGAAACTATAACGATAATTGGATTTGCAATTAAATGAAACAGATAGTGCCGATTACCAACTTCATAGACTGTCTAATCTTCAGGTTTATCATTACCTTAGATGATCCTAGGGGAAAATCTGTAAAATCGAACGCTCAAATTGCATGTTTGGGTCTAATTTTTTTATCAATTTGTTCTAGTGGCGTTACGCGACTCCAATAGAAATATGCGCGTCTATTGGGGGCATCCTATCCGCGTGGGTGAGCTCATGCGCGCTGCTGGCCGCCATCGTGGTCTACGGAGAGATCACCTCTTTGTTCGTGCAGAGACACCGCGCGGCAGCCACACCCACAGTCTTCATACTCCCGCTGTTCGGGGGCGGACACACACTGTAAGTTTATTAATGTTTGACTGGTTAAGGCCCGCCGAGTTCACCAACATGTAAAACAAGCGATTAAAAGTTAACCGTCTATTTATGACATTTCTTCCATACTGTGAAATGTCAAAAAGAACCGGTTATATAATAATCGACTGTTTACGTGTTGGTGACCTCCAGCCTAAAGCAATCACAACACTCGGTTGCCTTAGAAAGAAGACTATAAGAAAAGAAAATTAGAAAGAAAAATTTTTGTTTCGTCCAAAGGCCTAAGGGTAATCGGACTCTGCACATGGACGCGCTGGTAGATGACTCCGTGGCGTTCGGTGTGGCAAGCGTGGCAATAATGGCCGCTCAGTTCACCACGGCGGCCATCGCGGTCACGCTCGCCAACTGGACAGCTTCAAGAATGGTAAGTTGGAAAATTGATTCACAATTCCTAAACTGTCCACCAAATTATTCTTCTACCATTGGTTTTCTCCTTCTTCTACTCCAACTAACGAAAGTTGGTAATCAGCTTTAGATACCTATACCTCCATACTCCTCTCTATTTCTGGCCCGGTGAAAAACCTAGACAATACCTTACCTAGTTTACTTGTCCCAGACTACTACTTAGCTGCTACTTACTATGATCCTAAGATTTTGCTCTTACAAAAATTATTCCTTATTATACTTAAGAAATTATCAGCGGTAATTTAAATATATTCCTTGATTTTCCTCCTCCAGGTATCAAGGCTTCGATGGCGGCTACTCCGCTCGGTGATTACGCAAGAAATCGCTTTCTTTGACACCAATAACAACATGAACTTCGCCACCGCTCTCACAGAGTAAGTAAAAGTCATTAGTTTCTTCTGATCTTTTCGATGTCGATTTTAATTCGGGTTTTAACTGGTCACCATTTGTTTCTGAACCTGAAATAAAATCGGTCTTGAATTGTGGTCCTAGCTGCCTGCCACAGCTTAAATTCAATTCTTCTTCGAAATAGTCTATTTAATAGAGAACATTGTTTATACAGAGACATGGATAAACTAAAAGCTGGTGTGGGCGAACACGTGTCTATGACCGCCTTCTTGGGCGGCACAGTGGTGTTAGGCTCAGCGCTGTCTCTCACCTACGGCTGGGAGCTAACCCTGGCTGGGTTATCCGTCGTACCGATTGCCGTGATAGTTGCTGGAGTTGTCTCAAAGGTAAGTCTTTAATTGCATGTTCCGTGTTAAATCTCGGACAGCTTGTTGGAAGACTTGGATCTTATTAGTTGGATCTCGATTAGGCATGTTCTTAATTTCCCTTTACTTCTTTCAGTTCCAAACTAAGTGCTCGGCGGAGGAGGTCAGGGCATATGGCGCGGCTGGCAAAGTGGTCGAGGAATCCTTGTCTGCCATCAAGACTGTGCGCGCTTACGCCGGAGAAGAGAAGGAACTTGAGAGGTATACACGACCAAAAATCTCTTGAAGAATTTATCTAGTAGCTTGTAGGATTAATTTCTTCGGGTGTGACAGTGATACTAATCAGAAAGATAAGATCTTAATCCATTAGCCATTTGTAGTTCAAACAAGTATTGATTCCACGACTAACAAAGGCGAATTCCTCAGATACGGCTCGCTGCTATCCAGCGCGGAGAGCGCGGCTCGCCGTCGCGGCTTCTGGGCGGGGACCGGCGCCGGCCTCGGCTGGCTGCTGACTTACGCCCTCAACGCTGTCGTGTTCGCGTACGGCGCCATCCTGTGCGTGCGCGACATGGATGTACTGCCCGAGCTGCAGTACTACCACCCTGGAGTTATGCTCACGGTTAGTTCAAATATGATGTATGTTAAAATGTGATGTAGGTATTCCTAAATGTAAATCCTACAGGAAAGCCAAAAAGCTCTTACTTGGATTGCTTAAAAATGTAGATTTACTAGGACGATATTCCTATATAACGGGCACAAAAATCGCAGTACATTGCTGGCATAAGAGGAACTGTACTGCCTATTACTCATCGCTGCCTTTACCCTTAATTGCCTTGTCAAAACACGTGGGAGAGAACTTTAATCTTCTAGTGTAATCATGTTTTTACGTTGCTCCATAAAACATTATTTTGTCCTCTAGATCCTCTTCTGCACTTTTATGGCGGCGCAGAACATCGCCATGTGTCAACCGCACTTGGAAACCTTTTCCACCGCCAGAGGAGCTGCCAAGTCTCTATTCCGGTAAGCGCCAAATTAAATTAATTAGTACCTGACTGGGTAGGTAACTATAATCATTTTTAGACGACCGAGTGATTACCAGCTAGTTGTTAGGGGGTATTTAATTAACTGACAGGAAATCGATTTACCTGTAAACAAACTTTGCCCAAATAACAGGAATATATTTCTATTTACAGATTAATAGAGAGGAAATCTCAAATCAACGCTCTGACCCAGACCGGGATTAAGCCGGAACGATTCAAGGGCGATATCAAATTTGACAACTTGTACTTTAATTACCCTTCAAGACCTGACGTCAAGGTAAATTAAAACAATAATTTCCAATAAAACAATAATAACAATTTCTTTGTAATAACGAGAACAGTTTGAATAGAAGTTAATAATTATGTCAAAATTAATTGTATTCCTTTTGTTTAATGCAGGTTCTTAGAGGACTTACCCTCAAAGTTAATGCGGGAGAGACAGTAGCGTTAGTTGGAGGATCGGGTTGTGGCAAATCTACCCTACTTCAATTGCTACAACGACTGTATGAGCCAGAAAGTGGAGATATCAGTGTCGACGGTATCAAGTTACTTGATCTGGACTTGCATTACTTCAGAAGAAGTATTGGTAAGTGAGAAATATTTCGATCATACCAAAGTAATACTCTGAGAAAAGACATTTCATATGTCCCTCATTGGGTGCTATAATGAAAAGTAATCAACGCGACAAAAATAATTTCATTTTTATAAACACACCAATTAGTTATTTATAATTTTGTCTATATTTATAAACAGGCGTGGTAGGACAAGAGCCAGTGTTGTTCAGCGGGACTATTAAAGAGAATATCTGCCTTGGACTTGATGTGACTGAAGAGCAGATGATAGCGGCAGCCAAGACAGCTCACGCCCATCAATTCATCAGCAAATTGGCTCAGGTTGGTAGCCCAAGACACTGCAACAAGCAAAAATATATAGATTATACTGTAGTTCAAAAGTCTAAAACATCGGAGTACATACTAATACCTACTTATAATTTATTAAAGTTATCTATCTTATTTGTTGACATTTTTTACAATTGTACTTTAAATGTTCATGGTACTTTAAATGCTTTTCTTAGTACTTCTACACAACTTCATCATCATACCGGATGTAAACGTTCAAAAATGATTTCAATTTCACATTAATTTTAGGGATACAATACCATGGTGGGTGCCAACGGTGCGTCCTTATCGGGGGGCCAAAAACAACGGGTGGCCATAGCGCGTGCGCTAGTAAGGAACCCCAGCCTTCTTCTCCTGGACGAACCCACCTCAGCTCTGGATCCTGCTGCAGAGAGACAGGTAGGAGACAATGAAGATTCATCTTGCAAGGAAACTGATGTTGACTATACAAAAATCTGATAAACTTGAAGCGTGAATTAATGAAAAGAAAACATTCAATTAATCATTAATTGTTCCTACAGGTACAAGCGGCATTAGACGCAGCAAGCAAAGGCAGAACCACCTTAGTCGTATCTCATAGGTGAGTTAAAAGCTTCATTAACTTATGCAGTATGGGCTGTCAGTTCTATTTGGAATCGAAGCAATGTTTTTCTCTTCGATTCTCCTCTACCTATATTCTGTCTTTCACTCCTTGTCAACCTTTTCTTCTGTATGCCTTTCCTATTACAAACGTTATAATATAGTAGATATCCTATTTTTAATTGAATATTAATTCATGCTATTTGCCCTCAGGTTGTCAACCATTGTGAACGCGTCGCGTATAGTATACATGGAGCAGGGTGCCGCACTCGAGCAAGGCACTCACATGGAGCTGCTGGAGAAAAAAGGATTGTACTGGAAACTAGTACAAGACGACATGACGCATAAGTGAGTACTACATTTGAGAGGTCTAACTTTTAACCCTACCACGTGGTCTAAATTTTTCGAAAAATTTAAGTTTTCCTCAAATATTTACATAGCGTTTGATATTGCCACCAAACCCAAGTTAAATGCTGTAACTTCTTTTGGATTTAGAGCAAAACAGACACATTTTCCAAGCATCACACCACGAAATATTACGTGGTATGGTGCTTGGAAAATGTGGATGGACGCATTTAAATGGCAAACCAATGTATAATGTTGCCCTCGAAACTACCAGGAGTGCAACAGCTGCGCTGATGGCGGAGAGCGAAATCGAAGCGGAAACGGATTCAGTGCCAGAGCCCCAACCAGAGCAGTTCAGGCGGACTTCGCTGCATCGTCGTTCCACGATCAGGGGTACGTACTATGTTTTTATAATCATACATTTACCGTTTTATTCTTTTACCGTTCCCTTTCCAAGTCTACAAGTCTTCCCTTAATGTTTTCTGGTTGATTTACGATTCTTCATCACTATTGCCTTATACAACTCGCGGGGGATATTACATTAGGGATAGTAGCAATTTTATTCAACTCTGCCGCCATCATGGCTTTATACCAGATATTAATGAATAAATTTTGGCTTGACGACATCTTGATTCTACATGTAAAATGTAGATAGATTTCAAATTACTTAAACCCTTACATGAAGTCACAAAACCTAATTTTGTGTTTCAGTATATTAAATCCCTTTGTTCATTGTTACAGGGTCTATGACCAGGGGCAGTCGGCGTATGGGCTCAATCTCTTCTAACAACTTGGCTGTAGCAGGTGCTATTTCAAACGTGAGTAGATATGAGAATAACTAATAAAAGTCTTCCAAACTTTGATTTTCTAGAAGATCTTTCACAGCCATGTTTAATTCTGTTAAATTGATTCTCATCGGCAAATATTTATGACACAATTTACGTTGCACAACAGGACAGCGCTGAAATCGAAGAAGATTTAGAAGACGACGTACCGGAAGCGTCAACTTGGGAGCTGCTCAAGTTAAATGCGCCGGAGTGGAAGTTGCTGGCTGGAGGGGGCCTTGCGTCACTACTGGTTGGCGCCACTATGCCTACATTTGCCTTGCTGTTGTCTAAGCTGTACGGGGTAAGTCAATAACTATATTATATGATTATTATTATTTTAATTACGATTTCTCAGTTTTCAATAATAATCTTTCTATCTATCACAATGTTATTAATTAAATACTGTTAAAATGTGTATGATAATTTTAAAAGTATCCATAACAAGTCGAATAGGACACAATTCACACGCTCCTGAGTTAAAGTGAACTCTAGGTATGCTAAATGGTTTGTGTGTTTTTGTTCGTCGATAGGCCGATTCTTATAACCTTATTAGCAGGATTAGACAAATAAATTTACGTCGCCCGTCGCTATAAAAGTACTAATTTCTTAGAAGATGGGGTTTAACATTATGTCGATGTTCTTAAATTTTTCTTTAGTTGGGCTGCATATTTTAATGCTGCAAATAAAATTATTCATTTCGACAATATGTTTTATCAATATATTACATTATCCTGCTGTTTTGTGTCAAAATGCAAAGAATCCTACCATTGCAATTACATCATTAAATGTTTTGAAAACTGACTGAAACAAAAATTCTTCGAATTAAAAAATTACATTATACACGTGTAGAGTCTTTTAGCTCTATTTTTCATACATACCTCTAACAACAAAAAAATACTTAAAGAATAATATTTGTTTTGATTTAGAACTTTCTAGAATCTCGAACCTTTTTAGTAACAATGGAATTATTTTACACTCAGATGTTTGCGTGGTCCGATCACGACCTGATCCTCCGCGAGTCGGAGAAGTACGCGGGCATGTTCGCGGGTGCGGCCGCCGTGTGCGGCGCGGTCACCTTCCTGCAGACGTGGCTCTTCGGCCGCGCCGGCGCCGCCCTCACCGACCGCCTCAGGAGGATGTGCTTCTCCAATTACTTGCAGCAGGTTAGTTATATTACTCTCTTCTTCTTTTTTTTATGTTAGACAGGGAAGCTCTCGCCCTTCATCTCACCTGATGGTAAGTATGATGGAATGAAGCTTCACCTGGAACCCTCAACCATAGAGGGGCTGGCTATCTTATCACACATTGACGGAACACAATAATGCTGTTAACATTATTATTATGGCGACAGATTTTTGATAAGATGGTGGTAGCTAGCCAGGCGGGCTTCAAAGAAGTCCTACCACCAACCAAACCGAGCACAAAGTTGTAACCCCCTGGGGATCGAATCCGGGACCTCTGGATCTTCATTCCGGTGGGCGAACCACTAGACCACGTTCTTCTTCTTCTTGCCCTGTTCCCAGTTTATCTGGAATCAGTACAGACGTCATCAAGCAATCCACTCCTTTATGAGGTACATTTCAAAGTCATTATATAATCATCCATGATAAAACCGGAAAGATGCTAGTGATGATAGAAAAGAAACGAAAAGAACGAAAGACCGATGGTTGAAGAGAGTGTTTGGGATGACAACGTTCCAGTCCAACTGCTCAAGGTTTTCGGTATAGGTTTTACAGCCAGCCGCCTGCCTGACACCAACCCTCTTTGGGTACTGTAATTACCAATGGCATAATGGGCTTGATTCCTGGAATCTCCGGAACTTAGCTTAAGATGTTTTCTGAAACTTATCAGGATTGCACAAACTAACTAAGTCTTTGGATGGGAGACGAAAAGTATATTATCGCGGTGCTTTGTAAGGCACGTTGAGCCGTTAGTCCCTCCTGCCAATACGCACTGGGCCAGCTTGGTGGGTTATGTATGGCCCACTCTCGCTATATTCTTTCCATTTAGAATGCCTGTCCCATAAGAGGGGATTTAAGAGGCGATGATAATGACTATGATGATAGAAACAATTGAATATTATTTTTCTGTTTTCTATAGGAACAAGCGTGGTTCGACGCTCCGGCCAACTCAGTGGGAGCTCTGTGCGCAAGATTGGCTACGGACTGCGCTGCTGTCCAGGGAGCTACTGGTGTGTACATATTCTCTGAATAATTATGTATACTTGTCTAAAATAACACCCGGCTAGCATGAGCACCGAAACACGATATGTTATAGCCATTTATCGCTTTGAACTGTCAAAACACCATATACTTTTGACAGTTCGAAGTGATAAATCACTTTATCGTGTTTCGGTGGTTCGTGCTAGGGCGGCAAGTTGAGATCCATACCGCTCATTTATTCATTCAATCTTGCTCATTCAGTTTAGGAACAAAACATTGTATTCATGTTCTTGATGAAGGTTTACGCTTACATCTGCAAAAAGTTAATTGGATTTTTCGCTATGCTTTTGAAGAAGCAATACTTTGAATCCGGGAGACGCAGCGTTGGTTGGTAGGCCTCCACAAAGTGGACCTATGATCCGACCGATCGGTTTGTATTTGGAGATCCTTGGGGGAGGCCTATGCCCAACGTTGGCCATCTCAAGGCTGACTGACTTAGAATCCATCCTCCATTTAAACAGCTTTACGTGTTGTGTACTTGTTACATCCCATACTCTACCTAGTCAAACGGTAAAAAGTATGATAGGTAGAGATTGACTTATAGTTCTTTAATTTTCTCTTTAGGCACCAGACTCGGAACGATTCTCCAAGGCGCCAGCACCATGTTGATCGGTGTCACCCTGGCCATGTTCTACTCTTGGAAGATGACGCTTGTCAGTCTTCTTAGCGTTCCCTGCGTGAGTACAATTATCTTGCAAGTTGCATAATTATATGACATTGGAAATCGAACACTACCTAATACAATAAAACTAATATTACTTATAATAATCTACTATGAAACTTATTTGTCGTATGGTGAGAGCAAAACAGAATAACATTGTCACCGCCCTTCATCTCCCACGGGAATCGTACAAGGCGACTAACGGTAAAGACAGCGATCTAAAGAGCAGCATCGTTCCTTTTATAACAAGCAATGGAGTGTGATTTACGTGCCCTATGGATAACAATTGGCTCGCCCCCTATTACATGGGACACTTCGTGGGTATTACTAATCCACCTCTGCCTACCCCTTCGAAGACAAATAGGCGTGAGTTATGTTATACTAATGAAATCATTTCTTACAGGTGATTGGTGGCATTTACCTGGAGAGCTATATCACTAAGAAAAGCGAAATGAGCGAGCAAGGCGCACTAGAAGCGGCCTCCCGAGTCGCTACAGAGGCAGCGCTCAATGTCCGCGCCGTGCAAAGTCTTGGTCAGTTCAACAATTTATTCTAGAGAATAGTTAGGGTTTATGAGAGGCTTGGTAGCGCAAAGGCTAACGCGCCTAATGATCGGTTACGTATACTAAGCAATGTTTGCTACTGCCGAACATTGGATGGGTGTTCAAAAAAGTACGAAGGACAAAAAAATTACCCTCGAATAATTATTTGAAGATTTTCTGAATTTATTTTCATTGTAATTTTTCTCTAACATTAAAATAATGTTAAAATCAAAATCATTCATACCCTCGAGTGCCTAAGTGCTTCCGTGAGCACATTAAGCCGTTCGCCCCAGCTGCATCTGCACTGTTAATACGCATCAATTCAATTCGCACTAGGCCGACGTAATTGAGTTCAGCTCAAAATTAATATGACGCAATAAAAATAATGATGCAATTCAACATATGGTTTTGTTGAAAACAAGCGTAAAAGTTGTTTGTAAATAAATATTCACTACATAATATTTGGTTGAAAAATGTGTCACAGTAAATGGAGTTTAATTGGAAACAACTAAAATAAATACAACAAAATTAAATAATATAAAAAATACCTAAAAAGAGAAAAAAAACTCAACGATTAATGTATAAATACTACCTTCAGGTGTGGAGGAAGCAATCCTGACGCAATACGAAAAGGCGCTAACATCTGGACGCGCTGTCACTTCTCGTGCCGCGTGGGTGAGAGGTCCAGTGTACGGAATCTGCCTCTGCGCACCTACCCTGGGCTACGCCGTGTCTCTGGCATACGGAGGCTACCTCATTGCCCGAGAAGACTTGCCATACGCTTACGCCGTACTGTGAGTATTCCACTCATTCTTATGCTTAAATAGAATCTGTGTGTGAAGTAATAGGAGTGGTGGCAAAAGACAGACCGTTCTTTAATGTTCACCGATTATAAGCAAATACAAAATAACTTGTTTGGTACGGAATTACTTCATTTCTGATTTTTACACTTTAGAAGTTCCTTTTACATTACGAACGTAATCTTGTGGTCTTGTCAATATAATTCTTTGTGATTCATTCTTACATAAAGCTGGTCGCGAAGGTCCTTAGGACCAAACAGATTTTGTTTATGTTCAGCAACAACCTTTAACTTTGTTAGCTGTAAACACCTATTTGATGCATTTCTCTAACATTTATTTATTATTTAACCAGTGTATCCGAAGCGCTGATCTACGGAGCGTGGATGTTAGCAGAAGCGCTATCGTTTGCACCTAACTTCGCGGCCGCTAAACGCTCCGGTTCTAGAATATTACACGCCCTTCAAAGGAAACCTGCCATTGTCGACGAAAGCACAGCGAAATTTGACCCCGAATGGGTAAGTTGACGGCTATGTATTGACTATTCTATGGATTTTTATTAAGTATATCTAGTTTTATTTCAAAGCAAGAAGAATAATGACATTTGTGTTTTTACATGAAGTCGTAAATAATACCTACACTGCTATAAAGCAGTTATTGCTATGGTTAGATACTTACTTTTAAACATAAATATTAAATCGGCAAAGTTTGAAATTCGTAATGTGTATTTCATAATCATAGCATTTTTAATTTAGTTTAAACCACATGATGTTGATGATGAGTGTATCATCCAAATAAAGATTTTCAGCAAATCACCAGGTTCCTAAATTGTTTTATTATTTTCAGTCTGCACAAGGCGACCTCACCTTCTCAAATGTCAAATTCAACTACCCCATGAGACCTAAAGTGCCCGTTCTTCGCGGATTGAACCTCCACCTCGAACAAGGCAAGACCCTCGCTCTGGTGGGAGCCAGTGGATGCGGCAAATCAACCATAGTCCAGCTGTTGATGAGGAGCTATGATCCGGATAGTGGAACTTTGGTAAGCTTCATTATTTTATATTTACCAAATAATATTATTATTAATATTATTTACCAAATCTCTATAATTATATATCCATTATATTATTATAGAGATTTTACATTATATAGGTACTTGATGTACATTCAATTTGATTGATGATCAGTATAAACTTTACTTATTATATTTGATTTATGTTTTAGCTATTATCACGTACATAAAGATTGTCACTTAAACTACATACATACATACATACATAAATCACGCCCATATCCCCGAAGGGGTAGGCAGAGGTGAATTCTCACCCGCGTTTCGCCAATTATGTCAAGTCCCATGTAATAGGTGGCGAGCCTATTGCCATTTATCGGGCACAAAAGTCGCAGTACATTGTCAGGACGGTAGTATAAGAGGAACGCTGCTGCCCATTCCTCATCACTGATTTATCCTTAGTCGCCTTGTACGACACCCACGGGAGAGATTTGGGATGGTGACAATTGTATTCTACTCTGCCGTCACCACACGGCTATTCTACTCTGCCGTCACTTAAACTAGCTTTTTCTAAACCAAATATGGCTTTAATTGCGCATTAATGAATTCTTTCTTTTATTAAATTTTAATGAATGTCTCTTTCACCCCAGTGCCTAGATGGTCGGGACACCAAGCGAACAATCCCAATGGTCCAACTCCGCTCTCAACTTGGACTGGTACAGCAAGAACCGTCACTGTTCTCCCGTAGCCTACGGGATAACATTGCGTACGGGGACAACTCAAGGGACGTGCCTCTCGAAGATATCATCGAAGCGGCGAAAAAAGCGAACGTACACAGCTTCATAGCTGGCCTGCCTTTGGTAAGTTGAACTGTGTGCATAAAGTAAAAAAAAAATGGTTTATTCATTTAAGGTTTAAGACATAACAATAAAGCGTATGTATTGCCTTAATGTTATGTCTTATACCTTATATGAATAAACCATTTTTTAATCCAACCACGAACTCATGAATCGTTAAGAAAATATCACTGGCACCTTTCCGGTGTGACGCATGATATGAATCAAAGTGGGTGGCTTGATGACGTCTGACCGATATGAATGAAAAAGGAATCTACTGCGCCGACTCCAGATAGACTGGGACCAGGCAGGAAGTAGGAGGTAGTTTGTGCGAGGACAATGTTGTGCGCTTCTTAACTCTGTTATAAATAAATCATTAGCTTTGCAATTTTTTTTATCAAACACTTCGTTTTTAGGGTTACGACACGGTGTTGGGATCCGGAACAGCACTCTCGGGAGGTCAGAAGCAGCGAGTTGCCATCGCGCGAGCGCTAGTACGCAACCCTCGCATTCTACTTCTCGACGAGGCGACCTCAGCGCTCGACGCCAATAGCGAGAAGGTATGGAACTGTTCATTGTTATTTGGATCGATTAGGATTGATTGGGGACTTTTTTTGTCGGAATCGAATGCCTTTAAGTCCCACTCATACAGCAGCGGTCGCGGGACGGTGGCGGTGGCAAACCCGAACAAACGTTGACCGCGCTGGTGTCAATGTCCTTATGTTACCTACGTTACAATTGCTCGCCACCGCTGACCACTGCAGTTTGAGTGAGGCTTTACTCAGCATACCAACCGTTAGCTAGGCGACTGACGTGTGTGGGACTCGCCGGATGTACCCACTAAACTACTCCGGTGTTCCTCCAAGCCCTTTAAGCGGGGAAAGTCTGGGATCTGTCTTGCGGCAATTCACCAGTCAGGATTGATTGGAGCCTAAAAAATAAGGCTTTTACTATTTCCTTGGGTTACTTTTGATTTTTTTACACCAAAAAGTACCTATCCGATTTAAAGATGGCAATTAGTTCCAATCCTATTACATGGGACCTACCAAAATTGGCGAATCGAGGGTGTTGATTCACCTCTGCCTACCGCTTCGGACATAAATAGGCGGGATTTGTGTATGTATGCAAAAATGCAGTCCTGGAAATTAGCTCCTGCTATTCCATTTCGTTACAGATACAAATTAGGAAATATTCACCTACTACGTTCTTAGGATATTCATAAAATGACTAGTGAAACTAAAAATATTTTTTTTTCCTCAGACGGTACAAGAGGCACTAGACGCGGCCAGTCGTGGGCGTTCCACTCTCGTGATCGCCCATCGATTGGCTACGGTACGGCGCGCCCACCAGATAGCTGTTCTGCAAGCAGGTGCGTTTTACCAGAAATTCTATCTTATATTCTACGCTTATCATCATTATTACCAGCCATTTTTAATTATGTATTAACTGCTGCGACCATAACCCACCGCACTGGTCCAGTACAAGAAGGCTGTAAAAACACTGGTCCTTTTCGTCAGCAATCGTAATGCCAATAATATTAATAATAAGGCTATGACTTCTTCTTGTATTATTTCCAATACGGAAGAATTCTGGGGCACAGGATTAGGAATATTTAAAAAAAAAACGATATATAGCAATTAACTTACCTATTTATTCAATTTCCCATTAAGTTTTTCATAATAACTAATGTATGTTTTCTCTGATAGGTGTGGTGGCAGAAATTGGTTCTCACGAGGAGCTAGTCCGCAAGCGAGGTCTCTACTGGGAGCTGCTCAAACAGCAGGGGCCGGTTGATGCGTCCTAAGACGCCATCATAGATCCGCCATTTTAGTTGCGACGCCGCGCCGCCATCTTGTAATGCTACATTTGTTGTAGAATACTGACTATTAGCTGTAGTGCTATTTATTAATTTACCTTAATTTATATTTACATCTCGAATTGCAAGATACTGCTACATGCAGAATTTTGTTAGACACAAATGGAATTTTTTACAATGTAATCACATAATTAATAGCAATTGCTGCGAAAATTGCTTTTAAAACTAATGTCGTTTAGTAACAGAAGTGTTTTGTAGAATACCTATTTTGTCACAATATAACTGTATTAAAGTACAGTAGACCTTTGTGTCCTTAAAAAGGTTTCTTTTAAAAACAGGACTTATAGTACAATTGTCATCACAATTGACTATATCAAGAAATATTTTACAAAATACTTGTTTAGGTCATGACAATGTTACAATTTGGTACAATGGTAGTATTACTGGTGTATAGTTAATAGTATAGACGATTTCACATTAGTGAAGAAATTTATAGACAATTTATAGATTATAGACGGCAGTATGATTGTCATACAGTAGTAAAAAGTCGTGAATTTAGGGTTAACTCAGATTACTAGAGAGAGCTATACATTGTGTTCACTTAGCTCATAGCATTTTATTTTAAGAATATTATAGTGTCAATTTCGTTGTAGATCTAGATAATTGTGACTAAAATTTAATATCGATATTGATTAGATTGGAACATTTTCTAATAATTGAAGATTATAATATTATGATTAATGCTATAACAAATTGGCACTAAGGCTCTCACAGAATGGGTGCAATGGTGCGCGGATCGGGTACATACCTTTATTTAGACTTGCTATTTTAGAACTCAGTATTTAGGTATCCATGTGTATGATATAGACCCGAGCCGCAACCGTTCTACGTATATGTATTATGCACTATACGTCAGGTTACATTATTTATTTGTCTAGTTTTAGAGAATGGACTTTGAACTAGATTACTTACCCTTAAATCGGCCAGCTCAGCCTATAGAATTTCAGTAGAATATAACTTTAGTTTAGGACTATATTAGTACTTTATTATTATGTGAATTTAATGATATTGTACATACATAATAAAACAATATGGAAGCATATCATAGAAAAAAATATAAGTGTGTTCTATTTATAATAAACGAATGGTAACTTAAAAGTAGATATTCGTCCATTTCTTGATGACAATATAGGTCACATGGTCGAATTATGGGTAGGGTAATCTAGCACTAGCTTTATAGACCGTATCCGCGGTGTAGTATATAAGAATGTGTTGCGTATGTAGAATTAATTTCCAATACAAGGAAAAACTTGACTAGACATCTAGTCTTCCACAGATTTAATTATGTACCAACAAGCGGTTCTTACTTAGTCTGCAATATCCCTTACCTCTTAAAGCACGTAATTTATTCTTATTACTATTATATACCTAATGCACAAACTTAGCATTACCCTAAAAAACCTCATCTATTATGGTTTGAACAAAACTATTTTATTTGTGTTTCAACTTTACTTCCTTTTTTTATTGCCTCTGTTTGTTCAAATTGTGTGTACTGTACATAAACTAAATTAACTTGTTGAGTAAGTTTTTTGCTCTTACTTAGGCCCTGTTTCACAATCGACAAGTAAGTTCGAAGTAGCTTACTGTGCAGTTCAATTGACATATATTTCATATTACAACTGTCAAATGATCTACGAAGTAAGCTACTTAGAACTTACTTGTCGATTGTGGAACAGGCCCTTAGTAATGTAGTCAGAGATTATGTCAGACTAGTTCATAAGAGACAAAGTGGATCTTACAACGAATGTATTTAGAGTATTATTTCCTATCAGACTTGAATTTACCAACATTCTGTCGATAATTATTAGGCGCAATATTTTAAGACACAGGCATTGTCTTATTAATCAATGAAAAAAAAAGCCTAATTCCATGGTAGTATTAAGTACGTGGTAGTTTTCGACTTACTCAAAACCAAATAGTTTTTAAGTATTAATGACAAATTTATGTTTAAGCATGTAACTTATGTTATGTATGACTGTGATTAGTTCTAAGTTATTTAAGTTTTTACTTTCAATTCAACACTTTTTTATGTGCCTAGTTTAATTTGTCATTTACTTGTCTACATTATTAAAGCAATGTGATATTATTTTTCGAAATTAAACAATATACTTTGAATATGTCTGCTTTTATTTTTGACTAAGCTACAATTAGTTCTTTACAACACCTATACTATTAATCTATAGAATGTTATTTATCGAAATAAAACGACATACATACTTTGATGTGTGAACATTTATTTTTGATGATTCTAGAATAATAATTAGATTTTTTTTTACAATATCTACACTATTAAGAGGTGATGAATTAATAATAATTTATTAAATTTACGAATACAGCCCTAGACCACAATGAATTAAATTGTCATTATTAACCTACATTCAATAGTCAAGTCTCTTTAACTTGGACCTTATGACGTCGCACCTGAGCTCAAATTAGTTCTAAGAATAAGGCTGCCCTAAGGCCACTTCATCACACTATTGGTCTACAAGTATTAGTTTAGATTAATAATGAATTTAACAATAAATATTTTTAAGAGTATATTACAAGTTACCAATTTAACAATCACCATTCCGTATCACAACCGATTTATTTATTTTCGTGCATTAGCTAGAGCCACAGCATTTTAAATTTGTGACTATTATTAAAAATAGTGTGCCCCTCTGGCCAGCATTGGACTAATCAATAAAAGGAAGCCGAGTATAGAATGGACGTAAATAATAAATACAGAAAAGTATAACCATTCTCACTTTTCGAGATCTAATTAAGACGGAGCCATTTATAAAAAGAAACATTATATTGGGAGATATTATTGAGCAATATTCTTTGTATTGTACCTTATCATGTTATGCCGAACAAGTACGGATGTAAAACAACTTTTTATATCATTCATTATTCATCTATGTAACCAAAAATATATATTATAGGAGTATCTACTGCAATTTATGTAAAGCTTCCTTCTTTCAGTCAATTAGCCGGAATATTATAATTAAATTATACTGGACATAAATTTTAGCGAACCCTATGAAATCGCTACAAAAACACAAACTTGCTCGGTAGGTAAGTGTTTTCATTTAGTCCTGTTTAAGGTACCTCCAGTAGCCAACAACAATTTTGACACACGACCTACTTGATTTAAATAATAAAATAAAATCTGCATTTCATTGTTTAACTACCTATGTTGGAGTTTTACAAATACAAACAACTGAACTAATAACTACATACTTCAAAAAATATACTTCTCTAAATTGAACGGATGTTCGAACACAATGATAATATGAATGTGATAATTTTAAGTGGAATCACTGCGGAAGACTCTGATACTGGTAGTCGCCGTCGGGTTGATCCCAACCGGCCAGGGCGGCTAGGAGGAGGGCTTGCGCAGGCGCAATGAACACTGCCGGCAGTCGGGACAAACCCGCGGGGACGCACGCCGTAGACAACTCCCAACCTGCACAATACATGTATATGTCATGGCCAAATCGTAGAATTGATCACTTCATGATGTGGCCGACCATTTCATGAAATGGTGGCATTTCATGAAGCACCAGCTAAAACTGACCATATCGTTGAAACGTCAACGTTTGATGATATGGCCATCCACGTTTGGCCATATCATTAATGTAGTTAATGTTTGGTATTTTTTTCGTTCGCTCGTTTTTAGAGAAACATAAACGAAAAATTCTAGTAATTTTATGTCGAACGAAGTTTTACTTCACTTTTATCTTCCATTACAGCAATAATTAATAAATCGAAATAAGCGCCTCTTACGGTGGTTGTAACTAAAAATAAAATGTAACTATTTTAGGATATGATCAATAATGTTTGGCCATATCATGAAATAACCGTGCGTTTAGCTGTTCATATCGTAAAACGTTGTTTATTCATTGATTTGGCCAGACCATTATCATGATATAATCAGTTTAGGCTGGCCATTTCATGAAATGGTCAGCCACATCATGAAGTGATCAATTCTACGAATTGGTTACGACATATACATAAATCACGACTTTCTCCCCTAAGGCTGCCTGTCCATTGACGCAGAGCGAGGCTGCGGATCTGAGAAACGACGAAATATTAACCAATAGGACTACATAAAAAACAGAGCGAAAATTGTATACAATTCTATTAGTTAATATTTCCTCGCCGAGGTTTCACCAGTGTTTCATCAGCTTATTCCAGGTCCCATGTAATAGGGGCCGAACCTAAGAGAATGTTGTGTAATTAAGTTATAGGTTTTATTGTCATTAACCCCCAAATGCCTTCCATGCTTGCCTGATGGGAGCGAAATAATAAATACATACATAAATTAGGACTTTATCCCCTACGGATTTGGTTTGGCAGAGGATTTAACAGCGTCTCGCCAGCTTATTTCAGGTCCCATGTAATAGGATGCGACCGGGGCGAGTATATTTAAGTATAGGTGTTATTATACTTAACCACCAAATGTCTTCCATGGTGGCCTGGGAGCGAAATAATACAGTACATACATAAATCACACCAATCTCTCCTAAGGGGTAGGCAAAGCTATTTTAACACCAGTGTTTCGCCATCTTATTTCAGGGGCCAGCCTATTGCGTGCCGATGTGTGACAGGACACGTGTATGTCCCGCTCAATGCCTGTATATATACTAATATTATAAAGCTGAAGAGTTTTTTGTTTGGTTGGTTGAACGTGCTAATCTCAGTAACGACTCGTTCAAATTGAAAAAATATTTTTATGTTGGATAGTCCATCTAACATAAAAATAAGGCTATAGGCTATATAACAACAGACATTAAAGCGGGCGAAGCCGCGGGCGAGCATAAGTAAGGAAATAAACTCTCTCTCTCTCTCTCTCTCTCTGTGTCTGTAAGTGTCTGCCACGGCTCGTGTTTGGCACGCTCCATGTCGGTTGATATAAGCGGACCTCAAAAAGCGGTATGAAAATTATAAAAAATCAGACTTGCCCGTGTGTAAGGCTTTGGGTACAGCACAAATGGCCACCGTACGCGCCGTCGCAACTGGCAACACTCGACAGTACAATGCGCACCATAACGCACTTAGCGACACTGACGACAGCGCTGCGGAAAATAAACTCTGTTACTTAAGTCCTAGGTGTCATCTTCACCAGCCCTTTTAATGACCCCACTGCTGGGAAACGGGCCTTCCATATGGATCGAAGATTATAGGGAGATTGGGACATAACCCACCACGTTGGTCCAGTGCGGGTTGGTGGGTATTGAGCCGGCTTAACGTGCCTTCCGAAGCACGGAGGAACTCGAGAAAATACATTTTTGGTCACTCACCCAATGACCGGCCTTAGCGAAATTGCTTAGTTTACGAATCGCAAGCCAAACCCGCCACTGGGGTCACTGCGCTAGCGAGCTCCTCATGTCATAAGTGTAATATTTTAAAATCGAAGCAAAAGAAATAACAAACAAGGCTTCCGTTTTTGCTGTCTCAAATGTTTTGTCAAACATGAAGTACCTACTTATACAGGTGGCGAAGCATATGACGTCCAAAAAAAAAATTTAGGCCCCTCGTATTGTGAGGTGTCCGAATCACCACCATGTATGTTCCGCGACTTTATAGTTTTGGAGTTATGAATTTTTTTCTGAATTTTCGGGAATTTCCGACCTGACCAAATTAAAAAAAAAAGTGGAAGACCTCTATGTCCTCTCCTCTATCTCGGTCCTATGGAATAGGGGGCGTGTCTATTGGCATCTATCGGGCAAGTTTACCCATCGCTGTCTTAGCCCTTAGTCGCCTTGTATGTGACATGTTAAGTTAATAACAAAAATAACTCACCAAAACACATAGTCCCCAGCACATCAGCCAAATGAAGGCTGCCCTCAGCTTCCCGCAGCCTCTCACAACAGTCAAAGTACAACAACAACAACACACATAAACGCGCCAACAGCGTACGGTGATCCGCACAGCTGTTCACGGATTGTGTGCAATCCATTATGCACTGTGTACAGTTATTGGTCAAGGGAGTACAATTATTGGCCAAGGGAGTACAGTTATTGGCCAAGGGAGTACAGTTATTGGCCGACTGTGTACTTTTATTGGCCAAGAGTGAACAGTGAATGTCACAATGCGTGTAGTCTTTGACACAGCGTAAACATTCTGTGGATGTTCTTTTATGGAGGTGTGTTATGTTACGGCGTTGGCGGGACTGTGTGATGGTATACAACAGTCCAGCGACGAATGGTGGTAGAACGCCGAGTCCTGACCATAGGGACGGACCTAGAGCTGGTATAGGTGCACGACCACACTAAAAAAGAAGAATAGCACTTTAACTGCCGTACTCCGAGACGTCAATTAATGTCAATGAGTACTTAATAGAAAAAAAAAGTCAATTCAAAACTAGTCGCTATTCTTGCCGGGTCGGTCCAGTTTTGAATGACATTTTTAGTATTAAGTACTCCTGTGAGAGAAAGGCAAAGTTTTTCTTAGATATTAAATCGATACTTACGATGACATACAGGGTGATCGGGGCGGCTAGTAAGGACGTGAAGTAGTTGACCGCCAACAAGATCACAGCGGCAGGGTCTCGAGACATGCCCAACGACAACCAACCGCACGGTCCGCCAGCTGACGACAGCAGGGCACTGGAACACATACACACCGACGTATATATCTTTTATGTCACACCTGACCATAAAATGTGAAAGAAACGTTCACAATTATGATGTTAGCTATCTAGTCTTGCGAAGTTTCTTCATCATCATCATCATTCAGCCGAGAGACGCACACTGTTGGGCATAGGCCTCCCCCAAGGATTGTTGTTATTATTATTTATTATTATTATTATTATTAAATAAGTAAAACCTACTTCACGATTCACCCTGTATAATAATTTTGTTGTCAGTTATGTATGTAAACTTATTATATACGATAATAATTTTAAATACATAAATCACGGCTATATTCCTGAAGGGGTAGGTAGAGGTGAACAACCTACTTTTACGGGCCAGTTAGGTCCCGAGGGTAGGTGGCGAGCCTATTGCCACGGGCACATAAATCGCAGTATATTGCTAGATGATATAAGAGGAATGCTGCTGCCCATTACTCATTGCTGTGTTTACCCTTAGTCGCCTTGTACGACACCCACGGGAGAGATGAGGTGGTGACAATTGTATTCTGCTTTGCCGTCACAACACGGCACGGCATAATAATTTTAATAGCCACAAATCACTCACCCCTTAACTAGGGTCCGATGCAACCCAGAGTTGTCAGCCAGTCTCGCCACCAACGCGCACAAGGCCGGCACAACGACGTGCGCATGCGCCACCGTCACCGCGCATGCTGTCACACTCGTGCCGAAACCTGCGCCCGCGCGTCTCCCAGCGCTGTAGTACACGTACGACAGCGGGGCGAATGACAAGTACTCCGAATGCAAGGGGCCTGAAGTTGATAGAAAGAATTATTATAGTAGAATATATACCAAACAGAATGCCTCAGATCGCAAGTATTTGATAGCGATAAATATGCAATCTGACGTTTTCTTTTTTATAGTCAAAGGTAAGATCATAGTCATTAGTCATTCACGACATAAAATACTTTTCTTCCTCCTCCTTTTATGAATGGCAATGTGCTATCATTCAGAAGGATAACAATTTTGCCAGCTACATACTGCAGTGTTACATACTTTTATTTTTACATTTAAATCATTATATTATTTTCATCATCAAAAATGAAGTCTTAAATGGGCTTTTTTTATCTGTATAATACAATTCAGTAACATATTTATATCAAAGGATTGGAATGGATTGGATTGGAATGTTGTCATCCCAATCACTCTATTTGCCAGTGTCAAGGATGATATGAATCAAAAGGGAGTACATGGACTGACAACGCCTAATCACTATTAAAATTAATTTATGTACAATCATAATACGCTGATCCCAAATAAATTGATAACAGAGCATGAATAAGATAATTGTGAAAGGTGTGAATGTAAGAAAAATATTATAACTATACATATTATTCCTATACATTTGGAGTCACCTATTTCTAGGGTATTTCATTCACATACAATTCAGCAGCCTTTTTAGAAGTAGAGTAGCGAGTGGGTGAATTTTATTATTATTATACATAAATATTATCAGACAAGTTGAACTCTTACTCTCATTTCTGTGAAACAGTAAGTGCTCATACAAGTCAATCCATATTATAAAAACAGTTCTTTAATTCATATTGTAAATAATAATATAGAGAAGACCTGAAATCACTTTGGAACTCTCAATTAAGTTAAATATAAAATGTGTAGTAATAAAATATGAAATAAGCAACACGCTTCTCTAGAAGAGCATCAGACAACCACCAGTGCTAGTGAGTTGTAGCATCTATATTCTTTAGCAACTAATTGCCTAGTGTCCATAGATGATAAATTTAATACTGGAATGCTATTATACAAATTTTCCAATATTATATTTATAGTACCAAGTAGGAATGACAAGATTAAAATTTAAATAAAAAGCACTGAAATCTAAATAAGTGATTGTAAAGAAATTATCCCACTTCTGTAATATTGCAAAGCATTATAATATGCCCTTTATATGTGAAAATTACTTTATATTGTAACCAACCTGTAAAAGGCCGAGGGGGTAAAACTATTAGGTCGGTACCTACCTAGTGATTATAAAATTTCTACAAGCATTAAAATTGAGAAAAAATTTCAATTACATGGCCGAATGGGGTGCAATGCATTCTAGAATGATCTATTAACGTGAGCATGCACTAGTTGCCTCCGGGAGCTCCGACACGCGGTGACACCACAGCCAATAATATGGATAGTAGGACTCCAAATATAAGCCATCGTTTCTTTATTTCCAACCACATGTCTACTTTATAATCTTCTCTATAAGTTTTAAAAAGTCCCTGTTGGCTGCTTAAAAATTCATGAGATTGTATCACAAAGTCCATTTTGGTAAGGTCGTTAAAATTCCTTTGAGCAATTGTCAATGAGAACGAAGTGTAGAACCGAAATCATTTTAACGATTTTAACATGAATCCCAGTCCCAGAACAATAATTATTATGAGAGAATCAATGAGCCCAACACAGTCCCAGTTTTTACTTGTTGTGCTCTAATATTTAAAACCCGCGCATCTGCATTAAACAGATTAAATAGCAGATGAAAAGTCAAAGTCAATTCAAACTTTCAAAGCTGTTGAGTATGTTGCAAAAGATTTTCAGCTTTGTTTACTCAAAATAAAGTTGTAATTGCGTTCTAGTACTTTCTCTAAAAAGAAACGTATAGTGCGTTTCATTTACTCTGAGTATAGTTCCTATGCCGTCATGTTGGTAGTGTTGAAAGAAAATGATACCATGTCAACTTTATTGTCTTACCTTTAATTCAGGGAGATTTTTTTCAAATAACTATATAAACAATTATGCATCTATCTTATTATGTTACTTATAAATACTAGCGGTACTAAGTAGTAGTTAAATATTAATTAATGATTAACATTATTTGTGTTCATCTAGCATGTCTACATTTGACATTTCCTCACTCTTATCAATCGTTAAATCGTTATTAGTACTATTTATTTACAGTTATAAAACTTTTTTTTATCAGATTTTTATTTTTTTATCAAACACTGAATAAAACTGATACTGGTAACCCAATTTAATGGCGGCAATCCGAACTTGTACACACTAATATGGATTATGCGGACCTTCTTAAGTTTTTCACGTTCACAAAACACCTTAGCTTTTAACAATATTATTCTTTCATCACTTTTCTATGTTTTGGACATGATTTTCTCAAAGATTGTCTATAAAACATAAAAAAACCTGAAACTATGACTTACGGGTTGATGTTGTTGACAGACAGGGCAGCCATCATCACGGCATAGGAACTATAAGATGAAACGCACTATGACGTTTTTTTTATCGTTATGTTGTTTTAATTTGTTGTAAAGGCAAAGTTGCCAATTTATAATCTCTTAATAATAATGCACAAGCATCCGGTATAATTAAATTATGCGTAATCATTGAAAATAAATGTTATGGTCTGTTTAACTTGATTAAATAATTTTATAGTGGTCTTCACCACCTCATCATCATCAATCTCCATCATGATAGCGGGGAATTCACTACAAGGACATGCACGCGGGCATGCCTGCAGACAGCGCCCACCGGACCTCGCTTCTATTAGGTCTATGCGATGTTTGCCTAGTATAGGACCGTCACCAAAGGTCAAGTCAAGAAACATCATTTATGCTAGTATATCCGTGTAGAGTGCGTTTCATCTTATAGTTCCTATGCCGTCATGGTGGTAGTATTGCAAGAAAATGATACCATGTCAACTTTATTGTCTTACTTTTGATTCAGGGAGATTTTTTTTAATTAACTATATAAACAATGATGCATCTATCTTATTTTGTTACTTTTACCTCCTAGCGGTACTAAGTAATAGTTACATATTATTATTTTTTTATGAAAATCTTATGCCAAAACTCGTGAAAATTTGCGAGAACAGTTAGTTCATGATAATAATAGTATCATAGAAATTAGATAGATAAATATAAATTGTAGTGACGTAAGAAGGATAGACTCATTAAGAAAAAAAAGGTTAAATCATAATAAAATATTATATTTATTATGATTAACAATAATTGTGTTCATCTAACATGTCTACATTTGACATTTCCTCACTCTTGTTAGTCGTCAAATCATTATAAGTAATATTAATTAACAGTTTTAAAACTAAAATAAATATATTTAATTTATTTATCAAACACTTAATAAAATTGATACTGGTAACCCAATGTAATGGCGGCAATCCGAACTTGTACACTTGTTTTTCACGTTCACAAAACACCTTAGCTTTTAACACAATTAATCTTTCATCACTTTTATATGTTTTGGAGATGATTTTCTCAAAGATTGTTAATAAAACATAAAAAAACCTGCAACTACGGGTTGATGTTGTTGACAGAATCACGGCATAGGAACTACAAGATGAAACGCACTATAGTGACTGGGAATTCCCCGTTGAACTCTGCTCTGATACCAATTTCCATTCGATTCGTGCCAAGCACCCACTACGTGCGGTAAAATCTGTGTCACCCAATTAATGTAAATTCAAGAAAAGTTACAAACTAAAGATATGGATCCCTTTGCTTTCCCTAAAAAAAGAAAAAAATTTAAAAACAAAACTACCCTATCAAAATAAACATTGGTTCCATTTTATTAAAATTTAAATTTTTGATCAAATAACTAGCTTGTATAGATAAAAACACGGCAATGTTATCTAATAGTGTTCGACAAGTTTCTTCGGCATTTAGAAGATATGGGCCATATTTGAGGTTAGTATTTTAAAAACATAAGCTTGGTGAATTCTGTTCCTATTTTACTAATACCATTATTAGATCAAAGTATATTCTTTTCTTTTAGCATAGTGCGACATAAAGCGGCATATGACGGTGACGGAAAAACTACAGTACGAGTTTTAAATCAAGAACATGATTTGGGGCTCCTGATTGACTCATATGCCACAGTGAGTTCTAAATTGTTTTATACAAGATCTTAACCTATCTTTATCTAACCGTGCAATATGTTTATCAAATTAATACATACATTATATTCCTGCCTTGTTTCAAATTTATGTGGGGTTGATGCAGAATGTTTCCACTTCCATTCATATGGTCAAACATCTCCAAGCCATTCACTCCCTTTTGATTATTATCATACATATTGTTGGTGGATTGCCTTCCATCGTTTGGGGTCCCCCAAGGTGCTCTTTGGTCTATCTACGGGAATCTTTCCGGGTTTACTTATACAACACCTCTGTTGTCACATTATCGTAATATTTTTTTTGCTCCCCAACCACCATGGACAGACATTACATACATCACACCTGACCCCGATGTAAGCTGATTTCAGTTGCTTTGATCTACCAGTCACTCTCACACTTTGCTTTTATTCTCAAAGAGTGAGAAAGACGGGTAGACATAATAAGGGGGCTGTTTTCACTAAGCGTTAGTGCAAAGGTTTTATTATGATCTGCATTTTGCCAAATATGTTTGGTACCATGACATAGGCGAAATTTCAGTATATTGATAGGTTAAAATAACAGGAATGCTGCTGTCCGTTCCACATCACTGTTTCAGCTGAACCACAAAAATGTGATTGTTGTACATACATAAATCACGCTTATATCCCCAAAGGGGTAGGCACAGGTGAACTATCACCCACATTTCGGCAATTATGTTAGGTCCCATGTAATATAATAGGTGACGAGCCTATTGCCATTTATCGGGCACAAAAGTTGCAGTATATTGCTATTGCTAGGTGGTATAAGAGGAACACTGCTGCCCATTCCTCATAATTGATTTATCCTTAGTCACCTTGTACGACACCCACGGGAGAGACTTGGGGTGGTGACTATTTTACTCTGCCATCACCACACGGCAATTGTTGTGTCAATATTTATTTAAATAGTCATAAGTAATTTAGTAATTTAGTCATAAGCAATTTAGTAATTTAGTCATAAGTAATTTAGTAATTTAGTCATAAGTAGTTTTTAATACATTTGTTTCAGTATGGCTTCAGATTGAATAATGGCTTAACCGTCCTGGGTCCCATGGCTATATTCCCCAGGTAATATAGACTTAAGAATTACTTTGGGCAAGTACTTACCTAAGTTTTAACTCAGCTTTTTTTGTTTTTTGAGTCTGAATTTTTTTACCTACCCTAACAGTTTGTGCAGTATTAAATTCATAATTATTTTCATGCACTCAGGACAGTACTCTCTTGGCAAGTGACTGACTCACAAGGGATTACAGAAGAGTCCCTCAGATTGTTCAAACTGATAGAGCCAAAGATAGACTTATTGGTCAGTATTAAATTGTTTTTACCCAAAATATTTTTCAAAAGCATCATTATGCCCATTTTTACCTTACAACCACTACCATTTACCATTTATTTTACATTTCAGGTTGTGGGTATGGAGTCAAATGATCGATCTGCATTCGATTCTGTATTTCGTGCTGCCCGAACTGAATATCTGAATGTGGAAATCTTGCAGACAGAGCGTGCTTGTTCCACTTTCAATTTTCTAAATGCTGAAGGAAGGTTTGTAGCTAAGTAATGTCTATTATGAATTCAGCTGAGGTGTAAAAGCCCTGGGTATGCCTCTGAACTTCAGTTTAAAAAATAATAATCCTTTTTTCATCACTGTTTTAATCCTTAGTCATCATGCACAACACTCCTGAGAGAGTGGTGACAATTAATTGTTTTGCCAATATTCTTGGGGTCACCACACGGCTTCTTCACACTGTATACTTCAATAGATTGTTTTTATTCTACAGATGCGTGGGTGCTCTCCTAATACCTCCAATAAAAATAGATTACATAAATGAGGATGACTTACTCCGAGCATCTTTACATTATAACAATCCATATGAGAATGATCTTAGCTCTCAAGAGCGGCAGTCATAAAATAGTTGCCACCACAATTTGAACCTTAGTTATATGCAATAATATTTATAACCTTATAAAGGGTTAAGTAGGAATTTTTGTTGTCAGTGCTTATATTGTTATGTTCATTGTTGTTAATGATATTGACCATTGTTATGGAAGTATAGCTAGTTTGCTAGTAATTTGAGCACAATTCTTTCACATTGTAAATATAGTATTGTATATTTATTGAAAATAAACGAATACTCCAAACATATATTATTTTGAATGAGTTCTACGAAGTCCCTGGAACTTAATAGAATTCACCTACAATGGTTCACTCATAAAATTAAATAAAACTCGATTGTTAAAACTAAACATTTGCATATATTTCAACATTACTAAGCTATTTATACACTCTCAATTTAAATTCAATAAATTATTAGATTTATACTACAATATAAATTTGCCTGCACAATTTACTGTCATATCCTGATTGTACCTGTAAGTAAAATAGAATTATTGACTTATTTGAGGTAAATGATTACAATATGGCGATTGATTACATAATAATATTGAATATTACATCAATGGTTTGACAATGGATTTGCAACATGATTGTAGTATCGAATTTACGGACAAAGAAAATCAAATTTATTGCTGGCGCGTTTTTTTAATAATAATGTACTATTGTACCTATTGGAGTGTTAGGGTGATATCAGACCAATCGATCGACCGTCGATCAAAGGCGTCGGTCAACGTCGATCGAAGTAGATCAGATACCGTTCGGCTAATCAATCGACGGCTAGATTAACCCCGGCTAGGTATATTCCATCAGTTTCTTTCAAGCAGCTCGATGACTATTCCATTCTACCATCGATCGATCTGGTAGAAACTATCGATCCACGTCGATTATTCCATTCCATCATCGATCGAGCCGTCGACCGCCGATCGATCGTTTGGTCTGGTAACACCCTAACACTCTTACCCCATGGCACTGTACTGTGTTGGACACAGTCTTTATAGGGCAATGTCAATGGTTTTAAACCTTATTACAAATCAGTTAGGTTAGGGTAACAAACACCCTTACACGACATTGTGCCTACATACCTACATGTTCACAAGAAGTTGGCGCCAATTCCGAACTGGATGCCGGGCGCTTGGACGTCCTCCTTCCGTGCCTTGAGCGGCACGCAGTAGTTGAGCTCGAGCCTCGCGATCCTGCCGAGCCGGAGCGCCAGGCCCGCGCCGGCGGACAGGCGGGCCGCGCTCAGGGCTTCGGCGCGGGACCACCCCTCCTCTTGTTGCGACAAAATATACATACATAGGTACATAAATCACGCCTATATCCCCTAAAGGGTAGGCAGAGGTGAACTCGCACCCGCGTTTCGCCAATTATGTTAGGTCCTATGTAATAGGTGGCGAGCCTATTGCCATTTATCGGGCACAAAAGTCGCAGAACATTTCTATTGCTAGGTGGTATAAGAGGAATGCTGCTGCCCATTGCTCATAATTGATTTATCCTTAGTCGCCTTGTACGACACCCACGGGAGAGAGATGTATTCTACTCTGCCGTCACCACACGACAAAATATGGTTATGATTATACAGGGTTAATTGAAGACATGAGTGGTTGAAGGTGGTACTTGTACACAAAACTGCGATGAAACGTGGCATCGTAAAAATTCTACACGAGTTCCCATATCTTAAATTTAATTCTTCTTTGTTTTGCCGCCTTGCCGCACCAAATCGCATGGCAGCAATTTATGTTGTACCTACTTCTCTGCGTTGCGAATTCGCATCTTTTCTTCGCATTCGCAGTTTTGTGTACAAGTACGTATGTCGCATTATTTTATATTAATTTGGCATAAATCAAGGTGTTGGTTGTGTCAACTCAGAACTCGTGGCACGTTCAGATTTCATACTTTTAACAGTAAAAAAAAATTACCAGGTTTCGTACCATATCTGACCATTCGACCAAACCATGAAATGCAACCTTCAAACAAACAAGTCTTCTTGGTAGTACACTAATCTATCGGATTAACCATCGTGCACAAGTCCCTTACCGGTATCAGTGAGCCATCCAGCATTGACGAAGGCGTGGCTTCGGAATAGCGACGTGAGTCCATTGCGGGCACTCGTGAAGGGGAGCGGCGCGAACAGGTGTAGGCCGCCCGCCCAATACACCTGTCGACCAGAAATGTACATCATTTTATTATAAATCACACCTATATAATATTATTATCCCGGCAGGGGTAGGCAGATAGGTGTATTAACACTCACGTTTCGCCAACTATTTTCAGTTCCATGTAAACCTCCGTGGTCTAGTAGTCCCTACCAGAATTAATATCCAGAGGTCCTGTGTTTCGAACCCCAGAGGGGTACTCGGTTTGGTTGGTGGTAGGACTTCTTTCAAGTCCGCCTGGCTAGCTACCGCCGTCTTATCAAAATCTGTCGCCATAATAATAATGTTAACAGCATGATTGTGTTCCGACAATGCGTGATAAGATAGCCAGCCCCTCTTTGCTTGAGAGTTCCAGGTGAAGTTCGATTCCATCTTCGGCCCTTATCGTCACTTACCATCAGATGAGTGTAACGGCACGAGCTTCCCTGTCTAGCATAAAAAAATGCAGTAAACGTTAATTACTATGATGCTTGTGGCTCGCGCTTATAAGAACGTCAACGCTGGTACGAGTTACACACGCTTCCACAAACGAGCTATAGGCCTATTCGCTTACTTTTTTTGACAGTTGAAAGTGATGATCACCGAACTATTTACTTATCCATTACTGTTTTCACAGGACAAGTGTCACAATATCGTTATAGTAAAGTAGTAATGGATCAGTAAATAGTTCAGTGATTATCACTCTCAAGTGTCAAAAAAAGTTAGCTGGTCTGAAACCGCGCTAAGTCACCAATAGAATACAACTCACCTTCCCACCAACCGCCTGCCCGTCGGTATGCGGTCCGACGCCCCTCTGTCTAAACCCTCTGATGGAGGTAGGCCCTCCCAAATACAACTGATCCGGCAAGGAGGAACCGAACATATCGTGTAGGACGCCAGCCGCACCGGTCAATGTCACTGTCTGAAACAAAGTACATACAGTACATATTATAAAGTACAGATTATGAGAACTTTCACAACGTAAAGTTTGCAGACTGTTTGAAATAAAGTACACAGGGAAATTTCACCGCAAAGGTTACAGAGCTGAATGCAGTTTTTTCATTGCCACCTTCTTTGATGAGGGTTTCTTAAGAAGCGACTAACAGTAGGTTCAATCAAATGACCAGTGCTCAAGAGATCTGTCTTATGGGAACGAATTCTCCGATATTAACCGGTACATAACAAGTGTTATATCTATTCGAACGAATAGAATACAAATGTCACTGTTTGACAACTACTCTTGAACTACATTTGACACTACGGCCGCCATGTTGTTTTATCTGTAATACGTCAGTTTCCTACATTTGTATTAGGTATATTCGTTCGAATAGATCGTCCACTTATCTGGACAACAGTACCGGTTAATATCGATATATTCATTTCAACATCTTTTCACTGTATGGTAATTTGATTGGGTTTGCTGGTTAGCTAATATTTATAATGACATTTTGAGTTAGGCAAGCAAAAACATTAGTTCCGAGAGTGAAAGGTCACAAGTATTGCATGTATCTGATAAGTCTATTTCAAGAATAAGTAGTATGTCTAGATATGGTGATGAATATAAATTGGCCGTGTGGTGACGGCAGAATAGAATACAATTGTCACCACCCCAAATCTCTTCCGTGGGTGTCGTACAAGGCGACTAAGGATAAATCAGTGATGAGGAATGGGCAGCAGCGTTCCTCTTATACCACCTAGCAATGTACCTACTGCGACTTTTGTGCCCGATTAATGGCAATAGACTCGCCACATATTACATGGGACCTAACATACTTGGCGAAACGCGGGTGCTAGTTCACCTCTGCCTACCCCTTCGGGGACAAAGGCGTGATTTATATATGTATGTATAAATTCAAACCTAGACTCACCACGTCCTCGGCGATACTGGCGTTGGCCTCCGCCTGTAGCTCCGTCTTGAGGTGGGCCACTCCCCCGCCCAATCCGGCCAGCTCGCTCGAGAACTGCACATATGTGCCACGCGTAGGGAACACCGGCTCGTCGCGGTGGTCGATCGACACTATGTGCCTGACTACGGACTTCATTTGCGGGCCTGAATATGAGAAACATAGACGAGGAGCTCGCTAGCGCAGTTGCATAGCGCGCTTGGCCTGCGATTGCGTAAGCTAAGCAATGTCGCTGAGGCCGGTCATTGGATGGGTGACCAAAAGTTTACTATCTCGAGTTGCTCCGTGCTTCGGAAGGCAAGTTAAGCCGTTGGTCCAGCTGCATTTGCAGTCGTTAATACCCACCAACCCGCACTAGTCCAGCTTGGTGGGTTATGGCCCAATCCCCCTATATTCTTCCATCCATATAGGGAAGGCCCGTGCCCCAGCAGTAAGGACATTTAAAAAGGGCTGGTGATGATAATGATGATGACCTTTTAGGCCTCTTGTACACAACAACCGTGACGTGGACAAGAGGCCATAGACTGCCATACTGCTGCGCTTACGATAAACGCATTATGTACGATTTTTATCAAAATTGAGTTATGATGAAAGACATGCAATTTGAAATCAGGAAAATAAGTTCTATATCTTTCCCATAGAGACCATTTCAATATACTGAATATTCCAATTTTTATATCAATAACTAGCTTAGCTCCGGGCATACAAGTATACTAAGAAAAAAACTTTAAACGAGTTTTTCTCAGAAGTTTAAAAAAAGTAGATAATACATTTTTCGTAAGCGCGGCAGCATACAATACTGATAAATATTACGCCGTGCATGTCTACAAGCTTCCATTGTGATCTATACAACACTAACGACCGTGCCTATAGGCACACGGCGAATTAACCGTAGATTTTGACGGCGAAAAACCCGTGTGTGTACAAGAGGCCTTATGATAAAATATGAACTAAACCTTAGTCATAGTAGTTTAAAACTGATGCTGTCACTTTTATTTGCTGTATGAAAGACAGAGTTCGCATTATTTTAAACCATGACTAACTTTAGGCCATGTTTTAAAATTAGGGGGAGAAGGTTTAACAAATACATATTAGCACAATCAACCTAAAGAACGTGTGGTAACGGCAGAGTAGAATACAATTGTCACCATCCCAAATCTCTCCCGTGGGTGTCGCACAAAGCGACTAAGGATATATCAGTGATGAGGAATGGGCGGCAGAGTTCCTCTTTATACCACCTAGCAAAGAACTGCGAGTTTTGTACCCGATAAATGGCAATAGGCTCGCCACCAATTACATGGGACCTAACATAATTGGCGAAACGTGGGTGCTAGTTCACCTCTGCCCACCCCTTCGGGGATATAGGCGTGAATTATGTATGTATGTAGGTAACCTAAAGAAACATTGGGATGACATTTTTACGATGCGATATCACTGCCAATAGCTTTAAATTTAATTTAATTTGATATTAATCGTATAATTGGCATAACAATTTAGTTAACCTATTACTAATTAATTAAGTAATAGAGTTGCTTTTCGTACAAAACCCAACCAGCTACTCACCACTGCTCTCTCTGACCTTGAAACTGGTATTTTTGTTCAGCACAGAAGTGTCCCGGACTAAACCTTCCCATTGTATGTTATGTTTCGTCTGAAAATATAATAACCATTTACTGCCGCACTCAGAGACGTCAATTAACTTTAGTGCGTATTTAATGTCAAAAATTTCCATTCAAATCTAGACCATAGACCCGGCAAGAATAGCGACTAGTTTTGAATTGTCATTTTTTGACGCTAAGTACTCATTAAAGTTATTTGACGTCTCCGAGTGCGGCAGTTCATGATAGAGAATGACAAACAGGAATTATATGTCGGTGTGATGTAGCGGTAACGTGAAAGTGAATGTAGGAAATTGCAGTGGATGGACCGCATAGGTGGATCTTTCGCAATAAATTTAAATGTATAAAAAAAAAGAGGAGTTCTCTAGCGCAGTGTCCTTCCCTATAGATGGAAAAATATAGAGAAATTGGGCTATAAACCCACTACGCTGGCCCCGTGCGGGTAGGTGGGTATTAACGACTGCAGATGCAGCCGGGACCAACGGCTTAATGTTCCTTCCGAAGCACAAAAAATATTTGGTCACCCATCCAATGGCCGACCTCAGCGAACATTGCTTAGTTTACGCAATCGTAGGCCAAGCGCGCCATGCTATGCCACTGCGCTAGCGAGCTCCTCCAATTTATTTAAAGGTTAGTTAGGTAATGTCAGTTTTTTTTCTTACTGCACTCGATGTCTTGAACGCCAGATCCAGGAGTAAACCTCTGTCCAGCAGTCGGTAGCCTGACCAGGGGTACTCGTGGTTTTGCTGGTATAAAGTAGCTGAGAGGCTGAAGGATAAAAAAACTTGTTTCACCAACTTCCCACAAAATTAATAATATTTAGATACACAAATTACTATCCCCTTCGGAAATAATTAGGCGTGATTTATGTGTTAATGTACCTACTTAAATATAAGTGAGTTATTCAATATATTAAAGGTCTATAAATATTACATGGACCTTTAAAATGCCGTGATAGTGAATATTTTAAGAGTAATAATATTAGTCTATTTTTAATTGTCAAACTGTGAAAGTGTTTGAATGGTAATTTAAATATAGATTGGATGCTGCTCTTGCTGTGACTATTTTCTGCGTAGTGAAATAATGATCCGCTTCTTAAATACAAAAGAGACACAACTCAGAATTGCATTCCTGCAAAAGTCTTATTGTCATAAATTTTGAGCTCGCAATGTTTCTAGGTGTTATTTGACTTGCAACTTATTGTATTAAATGAGCGAGATATTAGATAGCCTTAGGCTAGAGTTTACCAACACTTAAACAGGCTTTTAAAAGATAACCGTCAGTTTTTCACAGTTTTATCGTATGGAAGAACTGTCATAAAGAGACGGTTAAATAATAATCGCCCGTTTTACGTTTAGGTGAACTCGGGCCTTAGTATACAAGAAAATCGCTCACACAGGTACAAGAGGCTTGTGCGGGAACGGCTTGGTGGCTTGCAGACTGTAGTTGGACGAACGGCAGTGCCCGAGGCTGTACTCGCATTGTACACGCTCACCGCGACCCAGCACATTCGGCATTTTCACACCTGCACATTGAAACCTTTTGTACTTAAACAGGGTACCAAGCCTGCCTATAAAACAACCTTTTATACCCAAACAGGGTTGGTGTCAGGCAGGCTTTAAAACCTAAGCCAAAAGCTTGAGCAGTACGGATTGGAATGTTGCCATCCCAATCACTCTCCTTTCATTGGTCTCTCGACAAGACGCTTTCACCACCTTCATCAGTAGCACTTTTCCGGTGTGATATCAATCAAAAGGGAGGCTGGATAACGTCAGACCGATATGAACGAAAGAGGAACCGTACTGCGCCGACTAAAGATGAGTTGGGAACAAGGAACATCAACAAAACAAGGCAGGGTGGTACATATTAAAATATCATAGTACCAGCAGATGTAGTTTAAACCACAAAACATAGATAGCTAGCTGTCAAGTGATTCAAACATTGTGATAAAATCAAAATGTTAACTAAAATAATTATATTTTTTTATTAAAGAAATATAATTATTTTAGTTAACATTTGGTTCAATAAAAAGCTCTTGGGATAAAGTAAAATAACCTCAACTTATCTATCAGAACGGCGGGGATATAAAAATGATATACCTAGAACCATGTTTCCTTCATTCTCGCTAACCGTTGTGTTAACACCGCCAACTACTCTTGACAATTCCTTCACTTGAAATGTCACCTGCAAAGATATATGCATATTAAAAAATTAACTATTGAGAAGAATATCTACTTTATCTTTAATCTAGGATTTGTTAGTAAAATACATATAGATATTCCTCCACAAAAACTTCAAAATGATTAGGTTCTAGTTGCATTCCTCTTTATGGCTATACATGGAGTTAGGTGAGAGGGGTTGAAATCTTAGAAATGCCTAAAATCTGTTATTGTAACCTAGTTGAATGTCTTTGTACTGCATTTTGAAAACAAATCTTTGTACATTACCTCGAGGCCTTCAGGAGTTGCGCCAGGCCCAGAAGACACATCAATTAGAACAGCAATATCACGGAAACAGCCCATGGAGTCTAATGCTCTTCGTACCTACAGACCACCAAAAAATTTCCATTGTGACTAAAGTTTACAAGAATATTGTTTCTAATAGCTTTCCCATTTCTTGTTACAGTACATTATTGCCATACAAAAGAGTATTTACCTTGTGGGCCCGAAATATCACATCTTCGAAATCAGTCGCATGAAACAAATCATCTACCGTACTCTTGATAATATCATCCTTAGTTCGATTCAGGCCATCTATGTGTACTCTGTCTACTCTGGCCTGAAATTTAAAATTATACATGTTAAAAATAAAAAAAGTTAAAAGTACAGTTATATTAATGGTAAAAACGAGGGATATTTTCATTTTGGTAGAGTAGAGAGACTTTAATTCATTAATTTACTATCATTATTGTTTCACATACATTTGTTTATCACTAGCACTTTTCTGGGTGATTGATGATAATGAATAGATGATGTCTGACAGATATGAATAGCAGTGGAAACATCTGCACCAACCCCATAAGACCTAGGAACAGGCCAAAAAGGTGATGATCATGAATCAAACTGGATAAAATAAGTAATATGCAATCTTACCCTGACTCCGTCTAGTTTTATTTGGGGCTTAGAAAGGGATTCATCTTCAAACTCAATAGGTTCTTCAAATTCAAAAAGTCCATTGCCCATTTCACCAGAATTGTCTGCTGCCTATTACATAAAACACAAATGTCACAACTATCGATTTATTTTTGAATTAAGCATTGCAATTAGTGTAATAAAGCTGAATAGTTTTATTACACTAACCCCCGAATACAGAAACGCTAATCAAAGTTTGAGTCTTGCTTAACATTTAAATGTTGTCAAAATTGACGTTTTTCCATACAAATTCTGACAGGTAATGTTCACTTAACTTTTAAAGCAGTCCCCCAAATTTGATTAGCGTTTCTGTATTCGGGGGTAATTCAGTTTTGAGTTTTTCGACTAAACTAAATAAATAATTTTCGGATAATTACGACGAAAAAAGTAAAATTGTATAATAATATCCACTTAAAACATTGGGCATCAGTTCCTCTTATACCACATAAAATTATAGCAATATATTGCGATTTACGTGGCCCATAGGTGGCAATACGCTCGTCCCTTAGTACATGGACATATCATAATTAGCGAAAGATAGGGTGAGTTGTTAAGGGACCTAAGTTACATTATTTCACCTCTGCCTTCTCCTTTGGTGATTAATAGATGTAGTTTTTGCATTATCAACTTTATATTTCAATTATGTCGTTAGCATAGTAAAAAAAATTGAAAACTACTAGGCAATTTAAGTATAAATATTAGTGAACGTGTTTTGTTCACGATAATAAATTTTAAGCCCTATTAATAACCTAAAAACTAAGATAGGAACTGTAATAATGTACACATATTGTTATACTTGCCTTGGCGTGTACTGCACCCATTTTGTAGCGAAGTTTAGATGTTCAATTTAGAACCGACTATCTAATTGAACAAAATTTATTTCAATTTAGAATTTTTATTTTGAAATTACATAAAATTAAACAAAGTTGACAGACAGACGGAGTGAGTACAACGCAAAATTTTTGCAACGGCAACAAATTTAGCTGCCTTGAAATTGAATCGCAGATGATTTTAAATAAAAACATTTTAATTTTGGTATTTTTTATAAATATTTTTTATAAACACAGTATAATTTAAATTTATACCTAATTAGTTGAACATATTTGTATACATTTTAATATTTTGATACCAAAGAAACTAACAGCTGATTATAAACAATATTACATGTGGCAATAAATTGATTTCGTTTAGTTTTCATGAAGTTTTACTAAAGTAAAAATACAAAAAATTGAAGTTAAAAAGCTTTTTAAACCAAAAAAGATACTGCTGTTATTTATTTTACATTTATTAAGACTTTATAAATAAATGCCATTAGTATATTTTAAAATAAAAAAATATAATTATATGTATTGAATTGATTTGAATACAACAAAACAACAAGCTATTTGACAATTATAAATGTCAATTTGACATTTGACAACCACACGATATTAGCAACTGTTTAGGTTTAGAAGAAAATAGACCTCAAATAGAAGTCCATAAGATATAGTTTGGAATGTCGCTGCCATGAACTGTTCAAGGTCTACGAAATCATTCAAATAATCAAAATCAAATCAATATTTTCATTTGTTGTTCCATCTACTGCTGTAGCGGCAGGCTTTTCATGTTTTAAAAAGTGTACTATTACTGAAAAATGGAGCAAAAGGAAATGTTTATTATGTGTAAAAATTTAGGGTGTTGTGATTCTTGTTGTCTTCGATATTTGGGCGTAAGAAATCCAAAAGCGTTTGACGAAGATATAAACACGTTCGTCGCGGCTATAAAAGTAAATATAACTTGATTGCCTAAATATTTTTTCAAATTCAACTACCAAAGGTTCTTAAATCTCTTTGAATAATTAAATGGATATAATTTCAGACATTTTCTATAAGATATTAGTAATTGTAAACAGAAACCTAACCTGAAATTGCCAGTTGTAAGGGGTTAAAATTAATTTCTATCTTATTTCACTGGGTACTCAGGATACAGGCCTAGACGTTAAAAATGCAGGGGATGGAAATCCAGTAATTCATGCAGCATCTGTAAATGCAGGAAACCCATCTAATAGCAGCCCTGCGAAGAAACGTAAGGTTGACACCTGTGTCAGTTGTCTTGGGCTCCTACAAGGAGATGTGTGGCCTGAGTGCATTACAAAGGTGAAAAAAATGCTGGAGATTAAGCAGTAAGTGTATTTTTATTCTTTAATATTAATATTACTAACATATATCACCTACGTCAGAGACAAATTAAAAAAAAATCCTTTCTTGAACATTTCATGTAAAATAATAATTATATATTATCTCAAGTAGTTTTAGTGGGCTTGAAATTCTGTAATTAGTGTATAAATATATATTTCTTACACTGACAGGCACTTTTACAAGAATAAATATTATTTTAATCTATACTAACATTATAAAGCTGAAAAGTTTGTTTGGTTGGATGCCTAAACACGCTAATCTCAGAAACTACTGGTTCAATTTGAAAAATTCTTTTTGAGTTGGATAGTCCATTTATTGAGGAAGGCTATCTAACATACGACATTAACACGAGCGAAGCCCCAGGGACTACTAGTAACTATAAAATACAGTTCTGGTTTGTTTGTTTGTCTACTGTTTTAACAAAGTATTCTGTACCAGGTATGACTGCACAAAATTTGCATGTGCATTGTCAGCCCCCATAGCTACAATATTACGGGATAAGGCTGTGACTCTAAGGTTAGAAGAGGTCTTTGTAGACTATGACCCAAGTAAGTATACCAAACAGTTTATAAAATTGTATTGTGGCTGTATTGCACTTTTTTTCCACCGCTTATTGCAATTGATATAAATCATCATTTTCATTTGATAGGTTGAGTATGTCGTTTATATATTTCTATTCAAGCTCTCATCTCCTCATTCACTCAATTAACATTTATATCATCTCAATTGATGAAAATATTGGTAAATTAATTAAAATTCATGGAGTAATGTTCTAGAATCTCTAACCCCACAGTTAGGGTGTCCCAAAGGGGGTGCAGATTAGCTTAATTTAGACTTGCGACCTATACGTACGAGCCGAGCGAGCGTACCGTGAGCGAAACACCAGAAATGCCTTTACTCACATTTTACAGAAGGTGTACTTTTATTTCTATTACAAGTCTTTTGAGATTGTTGGTGTGATAGGTATAAGCACCCTCTTTGCGACACCAGGACCAGCCCCATCTCCTCATCAATATTCTTGAAAATATATACAACTTTAAAATATTTAATTTTGAAAACAGAATATAGTAATATTCAGTAATATTAAGACCAAACTTTACTATTTATTTATCTATTTATACACAAATCGTTAACAAGTAACAACCAAAGAAATCGGTTTTTAACAATTTATGTTTTCAGATATAATGACTCCCCTAAAGGAAGCATGGAAATGGACTTTTGGCAAACTACTGGCAGTAAGCATAAACAAGACGCTGGACTCAGGCGCTGTCACCCCTCTGCTCATTACAATCACTATAGATTACCCTAATGATTTGCAGGTTGTGATTCTGTTATAGATTCGGAACCCCATACATCTATTTGTGATTACTTTCTTTAATTTATCTGTTTATAGGAGCTTGAGATTCTTAAAGAACTATCCCCAGAATTATTTGAAATGCGAAGTAAACACAAAAAGCGTTTTTCTGTGGAGTTCACACGACCTTCTGTAGACCAAGCCCTGGATACTGTGTCGCTTGAAGAACTTAATGCGATGCCTGGCTGGGAAAGTGGCTTGCCTCGCGTCATCGGAAACTTGTCCTGTGTTAGCGTAATGAGCACTCGCATGCCATTATATTTGGGTGGCCGGTATGTGTTTATTTATTTCAACTATTGAAATTTGTTTGGATTCGATGGATGATATCATAAAGAATATTGGGTGTCTAGATGATGCCTGAACTACCTATGTGAATGGTGATAAGTAATCTTTCTTTTCAAGGTATATAAAGCAGTCCCGTGAACTACCACAGACTCCATGGATTGTGAACGGAAAGCGCATGATGGATTCTTCAGTTCAGGAAATCATATTTGGACCTATAGCGAAAATGTATGGGTAAGTGGCAATTTTGAAAATAGACAATTATACATATTATACTGTTCTAAAGTATTGAAAATGTTATTTGTTGTTACTCTATAATTTGTTGTCAATGTTGTTATTTTAATAGTCAATATTGTAAACCTTATTCAAGTATGTTTAGATTTAAAACTCTGCATTTTAATGTTGGCATTGTGTATTCAGACCTATTTTTAATACCAACTGCCGAGGCGGCGCGATATTTGCCATTATGCTAAAATAATTTCAATGATTCACATAGGAATATTTAAATAGCAAAACCGGTGATCTGATTTATTCTTTGCTTTCATGGTAGGTTCATTCACTGGTCAAATTATCATGCTGGAACATTATTGACAGTTCAAGATCTCGGGTTTGATATAAATAGACATTAGAACTATGATATAATGTATTATTGAATAGGACCGAGTGGTGAGTGCTGTGGTCGATTTTGTCGATGTATGGGGTAAGCAGCAGCCTGATACAGGCATTGTAATCACTATGAGGATTCCAACGCTTGTGTTAGGATAAATGGCGCATACACCGAATCGTTTCGCATCGGTACATGTCTCACACCTGGTCTCACAATGATGTGTAGCGTCACCATGGCTATTCAACTTATACATGAATAATTGCCTGACGAGACTGAAAGAATTTGATTGTGGATTACGAATTAACGAGTTACTCAACAAATGTCTGCTGTACGCTGATGACTAGGTTATATTAGCGTCATCAGAAACAGATTTGCAGGAGATGGTAACAGTTATGCATGAAGCTTTGACAGAGAAAGGGATAAAAGTAAATGTAAGCAAGACAAAGGTTATGGTTTTTGAAAGGGATGAACAAATGACGAAGTGTGAAATTAAGATAGCGGATGAGAATGTTGAACAAGTGAAAGAGTTTGTATATTTAGGATCTGTATTTTACGAGAGATGGAAAGTGTGATAGTGATATTGAAAAGCGGGTGAAAGCTGGGAATATGGTCAACGGGGCTTTGCACACTTTTATTAACAGCCAAAGCGTGTCCAGAAAGGCTCGTATGGCTGTTCACAATGGAGTGCTGGTCCCGACATTAATGTATGGAAGTGAAAGTTGGGTATGGGAGAAGAAGCATGAAAGTAGAATAAATGCAGTAGAAATGAGAGCGTTGAGGAGCATGGCTGGGGTAAGGCTGAGTTATCGTTTGTATAACAGTGTGATAAGAGAAAGGTGTGGTTTAAAAAAAAAAGATGGAATTCGAAAAATGGGAAGGGGAAGGCCTAGGCGGATCTTTCATAATCAAATTGAAAGTCTATTAAAAAAGCGCCAGGCCAAGAGTACCCGAAATCGACGGGCATTCATGAAGAGATTGGTGAGATTGAATGAAGCGAAAGAAGTATGTAAGGATCGTAGCAAGTGGAAAGAAGTGATCTCTGCCTACCCCTGTGGGAGAAAGGCGTGACTATATGTATGTATGTATGCCAAACTCATACAACTGTAGGTATACATCGGGCATCTGTTGTAAACTGCTGCAGTCTGATACGAGCCATTCGTTCGAATCACGCAATGTGTGTGTGTGTACATGTCGCTGCTGTTTTTAACCCATTTTAAAAACCCTGCATATAGGCAGAATACAATTGTCACCACCCCAAATCTCCCACACTGTTACAAATTGATACAGTGCCAATTTTCGTTTTCAGGTTATCGCTAGCCGAATCTGAACACAGGCTAAAATTTATATCGGCGGGCAGAGAGGACGTTGACGTACGCTGTCTCGGGGATGGGAGACCGTTTGCCATCGAGGTAAATAAATTAAGAATATCTTAAAAATCCCATAGCAAAGCATATTCTATACTTTCAACCACTTCCTTTACACTCAATAGATGTCGTAAGTGTTCCTGCCCGGCTAGCATGACTACTGAAACTCGTTAAGATATATAGCGATTATTCGCTTTGAACTGTCAACAATCATTGGATTTATGACAGTTTTAAGCAATAAATGGCAATGGCTATGTCTTTATGCTAAAGCTATATAGGCTACATGATAAAGCCCTTATTTATCGCTTTGAACTGACGAAATCATTGGATTGTTTACAGTTTAAAAATCATGTCGTGTTTCGTTAGTCATGCCTGCCATGCTGGATCTGTGCATATCATCGCAACCGTTACTCGCGTAGGGCAAGTACAACTAAACATTATTTTTGATGCTAATGATAAACTATGTTAAAAAGCTAAACTGTCATTTGATTACATTACAGATTCTAGATCCTAATCGGCAGTTGACCGCGGAAGAGTTGAAACAAATCTGCAAAGAGATATCGACTGCTGAAAAAGTAGTGGTTAGGAAATTGGTACCGGTGACCAAGTAAGTTGAAATATATATATATATAGTTGGCAGAGTAGAATACAATTGTCACCACCCCAAACCTCTCCCGTGGGTGTCGTACAAGGCGACTAAGGATAAATCAGTGATGAGGAATGGGCAGCAGCATTCCTCTTATATCTACCACCTAGCAAAGTACTGCGACTTTTGTGCCCGATAAATGGCAATAGGCTCGCCACCTATTACATGGGACCTAGCCTAATTGGCGAAGCGTGGGTGCTAGTTCACCTCTGCTTACCCCTTCGGGGATATTGGCGTGAATTATGTATTTATGTATGTATTTGTTAGAGACCACGTTAGTAATAGATTGCTTAAAGTTAGATGAAAAATATCTCTTTCTCTCTCTTTATCTCTTTCTCAAAGGAGTAAGGATCTACTCCTGTGGGAGAAAGGCGTGACTATATGCTGTACTATATTATGAAAAAACTGTTAACATAATTATTGTAGAATTTAAGAAAAATGCCTATAAAATCCTTAATAGCTGACGTTTAGGATAATTGCCTAAAACGCAATATTTGTAACTACCAGACTGGTTGTATATTATCGTGTTAATCAAAACCATCTTTGCAGAGAAGATTTGGGGGATTTGAAGAAGGGTGAAGAGTCTAAGTGTAAAACGTACGAAGCACTTTGTATCAAGCTGACCCACTCGGAATTTGAAAATGTAAGTCGACATCAAAACATTCCTTAAATTAGTGGCTGATTAAGTTATCCTCGATAAGACTCCTATTCGTTAAGTTGCATCATGAGGTTTTTATTTTACTTGAGCTTATCCTATCTTTATCAAGAAGTGCACAAAATCATACAAAACATTAAAACAATGTCAAATATTTTATCATGAAATTGAATTATATATTATTTTACATTGGCCTAATTGTTCGTCTACCATCAGTCCTTGGGATTCTCTGTCAACTTCTCTGTCAATAGTGCCCCTTTCAAGCTTTCTTTTGAATACTCATTTCTCACTTTTTCTCACTCTTGTCAGCTACTTGACTTATAAAAAGGCGTCACTTCTTTCCACTTGCTACGATCCTTAGATACTTTCTTTGCTTCATCCAAAGCGTCGCATAGACAGTTGTTAGAACAAAGATTGAATGGATCTTTTTTTTCTCACAACTGTCCATACAGAGGGCTCTCGGTTCTCGGCCTTGCGTATTCTCCATATACTTCCGACATATAAATCCTTCTTGCCATTCTCCATTTACTCATCCATTCTACGTGACCAAACCATGCGGGCAACCCTTCCAAAATTCATACTGTTACGTATTATTTCAAATCAAATCTGATAAAAATGTATTTAAACATTTCTAGAAAAGCCCGGAGGACCCAATAACTGTGACAGATGAAGACATCCAACGACTGAATACTTTCACGAACACTGATAAGCCAACGGTCCGTGTGGACCTGTGTCAGAAGACCCCCATTAGGGTGTTACACAGGCGGCCGCTGCTGGTGCGATCTAGGCAAATCATGGAAATGACAGCCCATCACGTGCCAGGTAAGGAAAATGTGAAACAATAAGTTCTTTTATGTCACACTACATAAAGTGGACTTTTACCAGTTCAGGGGTTGGCATATATTAGATAGATCGCATATTTGTCGGTCAATTACCTGCGATCTGAGGCATACTTTGTTTTATCACCCTTGTATACCCTGTAATGTACTATTATTGCTCTCAATATTATGTTCCCTTGTATTTGCATAAATTCATCCACAATTCAGTCAACCCAATCGCCCTCTCCGTTCATCAGTCGAACGACATGGTCCTTTCCATCTCTTTTGTACATACATTCATCATTAACACCATTCCGGTGTGAATGAATCAAAAGGACTCCAGCCAGGTAGACAGACTGGGAAAAGGGCACGCAGAAGAAGATGTGTGCACATAATTTGAAACTGACAACATTTTCGGAATTAATCTCTAGCCCACCCTGCAAGACATGAAGACGCCGTGAGATTGGCGTTGAAAAAGTTCATAGATGCACTTGCGCAGTCCGCACGTATATAGTGTGCGCCAGATAAGTTTGCGCGCGAGGGGTGGCGCTACTCGCTAACATTGACACTCGTAGACAAACAAAATAGCAGATGAATTTTTTGTTCCAATTTTGACCACGCGCGGACTGATCTGGCGCGCACTCTACTAGTGTGGTTCGTTGGTTCGAGTCCATAATCTTAGAGCCTAGTGGGAATTTTAATCTTTCACAGCATACATGCGCGGGCGCCAAAATATTCCCGTTCAATATATACGGTGAACCGAGTTCCTTGGAAATATAGGATGGACGCATTTTGACATGCAAGCGATTTGTTTACGTGTAAGTTTTAACGAGTGTAAAAACAATGCAGGTCCCTATTTACATGGCATGCGCAAGCGCACGGAACTTGTAGCGTCTATAGACTCTATAGCCTTTCGAGGCGTATATATCTCCGAACCAATGCTTTTGTAGGTGCGGACTGTAACTTTAATTTTTTTCAGGCTACCCACGGCTTTTAATTTATTTATTTTTTCAGGCTACCCACGGATTGTAGTTTATTTTCTTTTCAGGCTACCCCCAACTGTTCGTCTTGCAAATGCAGACGTCGGCCGGCGCCTATGTTAAAGAGGCGGTACACGGTGAGTTGGGCCGCAGCCAGCCGACGCTGGGGACCGCTATCGGCGCGCGGCTCGACATACTAGCTCTGGACGTGGCCAAAGTGCATCTGAATTGGCCTGATAAATAAAGCGTTTATATTTAAATTCCTTTCTGTTTTATCTTGAGCCCTTTGATCAGCGAAAGATGACTGCTGGCTGGAGCGCAGACTGACTTTGAAGTGCACATGTTATTATTCGCTTCACCATCATCACCGGCCCTACTCAGTGCCGTAATTAGCCTTTTCTGCGCCCTGTGCGAAATAACTGCGCTCTATTTAAGTATGGCCATTTTTGCGCCCCCCAGAGTGTACGCCCTGTGCCTAGGCACCGGTGGCACCGCCCTATTGATGGCACTGGCCTTCTTAATGTCCCCACTGCTGGGGCACGGGCCTTCCCTATGGATGGAATAGTATAGGGAGTATGGGTCATATCGCACCGCGCCGACCCAGTGCGGGTTGGTGAGTATTAACGACTGCAGATGCAGACGGCTTACGTGCCTTACGAATCAAGGGGAAACTCGAGATAATATTATTGGTCACCCATCCAATGACCGGCCTTAGCGACCAATGCTTAGCTTAAGCAATAGCAGGCCAACGCGCTATGACTCTGTGCTAGCGAGCACATCAACGTGGGGTGTATGGAAATCACAATTTGGAACTTCGCTATGGATGTTTTTCTTGAAAACAGTGTTGTAGTTTCTTTGTAAATGGGTACCTACGGGAGAGATTTCTTAAGGGGACGTCAGATAAAATTATTATTTAATTTATTAAGTTTTTTTTGTAAAAATACAGAAATACAATCTGCACAACTAGCACCTATTAGTGTTGACGGCAAAATCTCTATTTATATTGTCTATTGTCTTCTGACTTGAGACGAAAATATGCCTAAAGCGTTGCAACTTTATTTTTCAATCCTTCACCCTCGCGAATATTCAACATTTTTAATATGGATTTATGTACTCCTATTTTTCCTGTTGTGATTGTTTACAATTGCGTCATCAGTCCCGTGCTAGGTCTGCAGTAGGTATTAGGCACTGAACTCTACAAGTACACTGGATTGAAGGTTGTCATGCAAATTTGATTATCGCCATCTTGGCGCTGATGGCACTGGTGTACGAAGGTGAACGTCTACGGAACTAATATTATAGATGCATTTGTAATGCCAAATTATCAAATACAAGCAACAAACGTCAAATTTAGTACCCTTGCCGCTCGATGGGGAGCTTCAAATCGGCACAAGAAACATTTGTGATTTTAGTTGGCGTATTCAGTCCAGCGCACTTGTATAATAGAGGATGGAGGGTATTAGGAATATTTAATGGCGCGTAAGAATTTTAAGTTGCAGCTTCGGCAGTAGTTTCGTCATTCCCAGCGGCGGTTGTCGTCTCGCTGCCAAGGTCCCCAGCCTCGGTCGTCGTCTCGTTGCCATGGTTACCGGCCCCGGTAGTCTCGTCGCCATTGTTCACACCGTCTTCCCCGGGTGCGGTATCTGTGGCAGTCACTGGACCTAAACATTGCGTGTTGAATGTGTTAAATTCGTAAAGGCGATACACATGCCTGCACAATAGAACAGTAGCGGGCATGCTTGAAAAATGGTGCCAGAAAAATTAATAGCTACTGGCATGCCTGTCTGTACCTTATCGAAATCTTTCTAAATCCATTGCTACTATAGTAAATTAAGGAAGAGATTTCTTTAGAAATAAGCTTCACCTTTTGTACTATTTTATATGAATGTAATCTCCTTTGTGTTTTTTTGTGTAGAGTAAATTATTAAATAAAAATAAAAATAAATAAATTACCCTATTATGCTATTTTACTACAGGTTTTTTTACACATAATTTTTAATACTATTACTAAACTAAGCAAAGCAATGAGAGCAGCAATGGACAACATCTCTCTCCGCCACTTGACAGTGTTTTGTCTCACGATTTAGTTGAAGTTAGAGCGAGATGAAAATATTTTCTTTTCCCCGAGGAGATTTTGTCCACGCCCCGTGCTACGCGTGCTGACGTGGCTTTCCCCGTCTGTTTGTCTGCTTACTCGTCCCTACCTACTTACTTAACCATGTGAACATTATCTCTGCAATTTGGTAAAGTGGTACTTACTGTCGTTGCTAGGAGCGGGTGTGGTCGTTAGGCGCGTGATCCATATACTAAATAGGTATAACAAAAAATATCAAAGTTAACCAGTATAATAATATACCTACTACCTTTCTATTTCCGTGATCCGTTCATTCCTATGCCGTGTGATGGTGACGGCAGAGTAGAATACAATTTGTCACCACCCCAAATCTCTCCCGTGGGTGTCGTACAAGGCGACTAAGGATAAATCAGTGACAAGGAATGGGCAGCAGCGTACTCCCTCTTATACCACCTAGCAATGTACTGCGACTTTTGTGCCCGATAAATGGCAATAGGCTCGCCACCTATTACATGGGACTAGAAATAGTTGGCGAAACGTGGGTTTCCCCTCTGCCTACCCCTTCGGGGATATAGGCGTGATTTATGTATGTATGTATTTCATTATGTATAATGGTGATGAAGATTTACTTACAAATTCGCTTTCGTCGTGCTTGGCATGATTCTAGCCGCAACTGCTCGTGCCTCCAGAATGGTCCTAGCATCAGAGAAATGTTACCAATTTGGAATAGAAATGTTTGCGGTAAGTTAGTTGTATCACGAGTACATAATTAACTGCAACGGTTAAGCGGGGAATTCACTGGTAAAGGTTATGGTGCTAAGATACAGAACACAGTTTTACTGAGAATGAAATGTAATAGAGAGTGACTATTTATCTGTCTGTTACCTAAGGGGGGTCGCGTATTCAAAAATATTGAAAATCACTGTAGTAGAGGGTAGTCAAAAACTATTCTGGACTTTCGCATTTAAGCATGGTTTATACGGATAAAAAGTAGTATTGCGATCCAAACGCAGGTGACAAAACAAGACACCGCTCTACTCGGCGTATAGCGTTGTCTCATTTTAACAATGGGAATTGAGTCTCGTTTATTCGTCTAAACGCGACTCAATTCCCAGGTAGCATTCAGCAGGGAGAAGAAGATTGTTACTTGAGCAATGTGACGCTTATCTGGGCACTGGGCAGCCTCGCTTCTACGGGATTGGCAATAACGAGAACAGCGTCCGGGTCCAGTATCGAAGGCGAGGCACCGTCTTCGTCGTAGTCCATCTCGGCCGATTCAATTTGATAGTATATGTAGTTTAGGGAGTTCTGAAACAATATGGCGGGTAATATTACGAACTATATAGACCTTACTATAAACACGGTATAAGCATTGAGTAGTTACTCTGTGTTTTGTCTCTCTTCCTCGCATTCGAAATCATGTTTGTGAGTCGAAAACAAAACGCTTACTAGCAGTAAAGTTTATTAGTAAGACGGTTACTGTGTAAGAAACAAAATACGAAATTAATTTTACTATCCACACTAAATACTACATCGCTGTGGTATTCCGCTCCGTGGTATTAACACTAATGATGGCTCCTTATATGCTGGCCTAGTTCCGAAAATATTTTTGGGTAGTCTGAAGTTCCGTAACATGATTAGGCTAAATAAACGGAACAGAGACGAGTAAAAATCTTGTCAACCGACTGTGCGTAAACTGGGTTTTTCCAGCCTCGTTTAGCGGCCAGTGACGAGCTTATTCTCTGTTCCGTTTATGCTCTGTTTAGCTGTTTAGGTAATCATGCGGTGCCGTTGCGCGCATCTATAAAACCTAGTGGACGCCCGCGGCTTCGCTCGCGTTAATTTCGGTTATTATATAGCCTTCCTCGATAAATGGACTATCCAACACTAAAATAAATTTTCAATTTGAGTCAGTAGTTCCTGAGATTACCGCGTTTAACCATACAAACATCTTCAGCTTAAAGCTGTATATAAAGCTGACAGCTTTATAATATTAGTATAGATTTGGTGCCATTGACCGTACCTATGTAGGTACCTACACCAATTTACCTTAGACAAGCTTGGAAAGTGTTTGAAGCTCTGCGGTCTACTCATGAAGCGGCGTGTAGGCTTCATACGGCGCAATGCTGACCGGACCACGCTCGCACCAGGGCTCTCCTCGATCAGGGACAGGAGGTGGGACACTGATGCAAAATCCCACGCTGACGAGTCCACGTAGCCGGCTGGACGACTTTGGATGGACGCTGAGGGATCAATCATTTGACTTAGTTAATAGCACTCTCATCCACCTGTCACTCTCACTGATTGAGAATAATTGCGAAGTGTGGAGTGACGGGTAGACGAAAGCAATAGCAATCGGCTTACATGATTTTTATTTTTGGGTTAATTTTACATAGGCATATACATAAATCACGCCTATATCCCCGAAGTGGCAGGTAGGCAGAGGTGGACTAACACACACGTATCGTCAATTACCTAGGTCCCCATTGTAATAGGTGGCGAGCCTATTGCAGAATACAATACCTGATTATCACCCCCCCCCCCCCCATCAATCATTTTGGTAAATAACAGTCATGTTATTAATAATAAAGTAAATCAATCATTGACATTTTTTCATCAAAACTGCTAATCATTACACCCACTCTTTCGGCACTATGAGGCGTGACGTGACCCGTAATGTGAAATCTTTTGATTGTCACCTTGAATGTGCACAGGCGTTTTTTCGTTGACATCTTTTATGAAGTGTTCTTTCTGGTATTTCACTAGGCGGTCTAACCATCCCGCCGGTCGTATTTCTAGGTTAGCAAGCGCAGCGGCCGCAGTAAGGCACAATATGGCTAGTCCAGGCGTGTACATCTGTAAGAATTTAAGAATCCTCTCCTCACATCAATCAAAGGCGAGCGGAACATTTTGTATGAAGCTGCGCAACCGGCCATCACGCGGAACAATCAAAGCTACTATGAAGCTTCATATAAATTGTACCGGTCGCGACCGCACGCGACCGGCGACACGTCGAAGAACGAAAGGGGCCTAAGTTAGTGCGTGGACGAACTTTGGTCTTAAGATCACATGGAAGCTTTGGCATTCATCAATCCTCAATAAGCAGTGGGCATCAAACTAGCCAATTAAAAAATACTCGTTATATCTTCAGACCCTAACATCGTGAATTTGGTGGTTGTGGGTTATGTAGGTAAATTAGGTATGATCCATTTTGTCTAAGAGAATGGACGGACCATACGCCTGTTTGGGGTATTCAAGACTGCGGATGCAGCCGAGACGAACTGATTAAGGGCATTTTGAAGCAAGAAGGAATAAATGATATTTTTTTTTGGTCAACCATCGTATGACCGAACTTAAATGAAGATTGCCCAGGCACGGTACTTTATTGTTATGCAATTGCAGGCTGAGTTCCCACGCCGTTCGAGCGCTGGCGCACTACATCCGATCCGAATCCGAGATTTTGACGGTCCGTTGTACCCGTAGAAATATTTCTGTGGTAACTTAGAGCGCTTACGCACTACATCCGATCCGAATCCGTCAAAAAATTATTGGTCTAGAAAACTCGGACAGAGAACGGATGCAGTGCGTAAGCTACTATAGAAATAGTTCTACGGGTACAACGGACCGTCAAAATCTCGGATTCGGATCGGATGTAGTGCGCAAGCGCTCTACGCTCTACATTCGATCTCTGTCCGAGTTTTCTAGACCAATAATTTTTTGACGGATTCGGATCGGAATAAGCGCTCGTAAAATCACGTCTCCAGGCAAATAGCAAGAAAATAATAATTTTATTATTTCATTAAGTAGGTAGCTAAATCTAAATTCCACTTACAAATAGGTACATTCTGTTAGTTCAGGATCAAATTCTATAAAATTATTTTCTACACAAGTGTTGTGATGCTAATAACAATAAAATTTTGATTTCAGGCTTCATTAATATTGTAATTGCGTTTATTAATGGTTGCTTAACCAACCATAAACACCTTTAAATTATGTCAAGTGTTGGCTATATGGAAGTGATATTATGAAATGATTGTTCCAATATTATATATAATTTTACTTTGTATGAAACACAAACCCCTAAAATTCCCCGATAAACAAGAATATTTTTTTCAAGCAATATTCTTCATTGTTCAACAAAACGTTTTTAAATATTAGTATTTTTGGCAAACGAAACGCAATACGGCTACTGTCTGGTCTGTCTTCTTGACAGTTCTGCAATCGACAGTGGACGTGTCAATTGTTTTGAGGATTGCTCCTGAAATTATTGAAATTTTAAATAATTTTTTATGTAATAACAGATGAAGCGAATTGTATATCAAACACAGTTAAATATTACATGACCTCAATTTATATGGCAACGAAAATAATAGTAAATGACACTATATTTGTATATTGAAAGGGACACTGGATGTAAACAAAGGACCTTTTATAATCTCATGTACAATGCGGGTGGTAATTTAGTGTGAATGAATAGATTTCTGAGGCTTTTAAGGACCAGTAAGCGTAAAAAGTTTGTGGTCATGAGTGGAGTGAACGCACAAGCACCTTTCGGTGTGCAGTGTCTACAAAAACTTAGTAACATCGTATGTCCTCGATGGCAGATAAATCGACTAAGATGGTAAGGTTTACATTTTTTTAAGATGAAGTCATACTTGAGGCATTGGTAAAATGCAAGCTTCAATGCCACTTATAAAAATGCTGTATTTTATTTATACCTTGTAATTTTTTGCTTTCCAAATGACTAATGATTTTGTGCTATGACCTCTGTTTTTATCCAAATGATGATTAACTAATAGTAGTTAAGCCCAGTATTTCACATAGCATTGAGTTTAGTGAGTGTTATTAAAATAAACAAACACAATAATGTTTAAGGTATTAAATAATATAATGCTTGTTTATTATAAATAAAACAGTAGGTACTGTTACTTCTGTTATAATACACCTTTACCTTACCTATATTGTATATTAAAAATATTGCATTGGCAATAACTTTCTTCATGTCCAAAAAGAGTAGCTGTAAAAACTATAAGTTAAAACCTTGAGCAGCATGGATTGTTGTCATCCCAATTACTCTTTCATTTCATCTGTCTCTGGAAATAGTATTATGACAAATATTAAAAGTCAATAATTATACAATGCTCCTAAATTGTATTATGCTTATCACTAGCCATGTGGAAAGAAGGGAGATATTTCTGTATGAATACATAATGATGATTCACTACTTCCCGTAACATTAAAATGCTGTGCTTATCATCATATTATAGATAAAATTATTTTTTTACAATGTGTATGACTTTTTTTAGCTCAACAATGCACACTGCATATATTAAAGAAATACCTCAAAACTTTAAATTTTTATATCAAATATAGACCTGAATGTTATGTGTATGTGTGTGTTTACTGTAGGGCCCTGGGCCCGGTTTTTGCAGGGGATTTTGGCATTTACATTTACATTTACAATCAACATTTACAATGTCTGATATTTGTCTATTAAAAAAAAATTAAAACACTCAAAGTCAGTGTAACCCGACAAATGTTATGACCATTTAACCAACATAATTATTTATATGTACATCAAAGTTCGGATCAAAATGAATGTATATAGTATTTTTATTTCAAGAACACAGATGTATTTAAGTTCAGATTTGTTAAATGTTGAGTAACCATAACTATGTAAATTATTTCATATTTGATATTATACTTATTATAATAGTATTATTGTCATTGTGTGTATAACAAGATCTTTGTGCCCAATACTTCACTAATACAATGAATCAATGAGTCACTGTGTCACTTTAGTGATGATTCAATCATTTGATTTATATTAACTTTATATTTGGTAGGGTCATTGTTATTTAGACCAGACTTTCAAATATGTTAATTAATGGGTTTAGGAAATGTATCTTAATATATAATGGGTAAAATCAATAATTTCTCCATCCATAGTGGGAGCCTGTAACCCCAACTGTGAAAACATTGTTAATGATGAAGAAATGTTTTAACTTGTTTTACAAAATTATAAAATGATTTCACTATCATCTCACTGCCCTGTTCCCAGTTTATCTGGGGTCTGCACAATAATTTTATTTACCACTCTTATTGGTTAGACATCATCAAACTATCAACTCATTTTAAATTCATATCATAAGTATCTTTTAGAGAGACTGTTGTTCAGAAATAATTGGAAACAATCCATACTGGTTAATACTGTTTTAACTAAGATGTTACAGTCAATCACCAGCCTGGAACCATTCTTTTGGGTTTGCCCTAGTTGGTGGTTTCACATTTGGGTGCCCCAAGATTCTTATTGGAATATATATACCTGGCAATATCCCTCAGTGTCGGGACTGAGACATTCTACAGTATTTTTTGCTCCTAACTCAATCATGGAGAAAAAATTATATAGTAATTTAATTACTTTAAAAATTGTGATTAATACTTTAAAAAAATTATCCATTTCTCATTTTCCACCCTCAGCTATCAAGGCAGTGTCCTGTTCCTGACATTCTTCACATATATGACATATCATCTGACGCGCAAGCCCATATCGGTAGTAAAAAGCGTTTTACACCGAAACTGCAGTACATTGGTGCCACCACCAGGGACAGACCCCGCCGATGATGACTGGTGTGATTGGCCACCATTCAGTAAGTTGCCATTATTTCATGTTTAAAGGATGTGGTGAGTCCAATCTTGTGCTAGAAGACAAGCACAATTTTTTATAGAAATAAAGAAAAGGAAATAATATAACTTATATTTATTTATTTATTGTTAGTTTTTTTAAATATAACGCTGCTTTGTGTACTTTTGTGCTTGAAGTTTTATCCAACCTGTTGTTTAAGGTAAAACAAAATATAATTTGCTTCTAAGTATATAAGTTGTGAGGAATGAACTGTGGTCGATTTTGTCATGTATGGGATGATGAGCCACTTCCAGGCATTGAAATCTGTCATATGACTATCCCCATGCTTGTGTTAAAATAAATGGAGTGTACACAGAATCTTTACGCAAAGGTACAGGTGTGAGTCAAGGATTTATAGCATCACTATGGCTGTTCAACTTATACATGTTTAACTGTCTGACGAGACTGATAGAATAGATACATACATACATACATAAATCACGCCTATATCCCCGAAGGGGTAGGCAGAGGTGAACTAGCACCCAAGTTTCGCCAGTTATGTTAGGTCCCATGTAATAGGTGGCGAGCCTATTGCCATTTATCGGGCACAATAGTCGCAGTAGGTAATAGCTAGATAGATTAGACACCCACGGGAGAGATTTGGGGTGGTGACAATTGTATTCTACTCTGCCGTCACCACACGGCATTAGAATAGAATATAATAGATAGACTGATATATTTGCACGTTATGGCAACAGTTATGCGCGAAGCTGTGACCGAGAAAGGGGTCAAAGTAAATGTACGCAAACAAAAGGTCACGGTTTTTTGAAAGTGATGAACAGATGCTCAATTGTGAAATTAAGATTGGCGATGAGAAGGTTGAACGGGCTAAAGAGTTTGTGTATTTCTTTATTTACAGGAGATGGAAATTGTGATACTGAAATTGAAAAGCGGGTGAAAGTTGGAAATGCGGTTAACGGGGCCTTGCACACTTTTTTGCACAGCCAGAGCGTGTCCAGTCCAGAAAGGCTCGTACGGCTATACATAATGGAGTGCTGGTCTAGTGTTTGGTATGGTTCGGTATGGGAGAAGAAGCATGAAAGTAGAATAAATGCAGTAGCATTTCTACTGCTACAGCGTTGCCCCAGCAGGGTGTTGAGCGATCGAATATATAATAATGTGAAATAAGACGTAATGGTTTCGTTACGCGAAAAGGATGAAAACAGAATAATAAAAGGATTTGAAGGAAACGAAAGGGGAAGGATAAGTATTTTTTTGTAAAGTTGTAATGAGACGTTGGAATGTAATCGCTTTTTTATGATTTATTTCATTTTACACGCCGTCTTTCGATCGCATTAGGTACTATTTGTCCGATGATGTTGACCAAAAACACTAATTAATCTGTCTATCTTTTGTTCAAACCAACACGTCTACATAATACATACATTAAATTAATTGTAGGAGCAGTTAGGTTCTTGCTTTATAAAGTTATATCCTTCTGAAATCTGCTCAGACGGAATCTACAACTGTTCCACTTTTATCCATATCAGACCTATGAACCAATCATGACACAGCAAATCATAATTACCTACCACATTATTGGCCAGGGGATTTGACCGCTAAAATATGTCTGACTTTTTTCTTATCACACATATTAACTTATTTAGCTAGATACGTTTTAATAAATAGTTTTTTTGAGGATGGCTGATTCGCCCCCTATATTCAGTGACATGGGTATATGTATTATTATTCCATAGTATTTAATTGCATGATGTTTCAGACACCACTGATGCGAATACACTCCTGGGCGCTCTGGACTCCGCGTTCCTGTTCTCTTATGCGGGTGCTATGTTTGTGTCAGGTAAAATAAATATAAAATGATATTTTTTATACTTAAACAAGCCCTTCGTTAGTGTACTCCATACGTATAAAACAATAACACCTACAATACGTATAAAAATACGTCATTCAATGAAAACAATAATACCACGAAGTCATTTACGATTACGATACATACATATACAGTGAACACCAGAAAGATTGAAGTAAACATATCAAAGAATCTACTAATGGCCCGTTTTAAAATATAGAGGAGAGAGACAAAATTTCAGTAAGCCGAGATATTTCCACCTGTAGATGGAATACCTATAGAAACCGTTAGTGGAATTCACAAAGCGCAATTTCAGTATCTGTGACAGGAAGATGTCGAAGAGGGGGAGTTAAATTACTATGATACATTATTTTTAAAGCATTATCATTGACCATATATAATTAGATGCTATTGAAAATTTCTATGTCATCAGAGATCTATATGATACCTGCAGGACAGATATAGTAGGGGCGGTAGTATTAAGTGTTGATTATTCGAGAGGTATACCGCCTTAAACGATTATGTCTCAAAAGAATGTTAGAACCGAAGGTCACAGAATTAGTACGTCGATTGTCTTCACTATCGAATAAGTTTATCTCATTAGTGCAGGTCATCTTCACAATGCATGTTGTATTGCTATCTGTGAATTTTAAAGATATTATTACAATGAATAAGGTTTAGATTAATTTTAATTAACTACAGAATACGCCCCCCGCGTCTGAGCGCAGTTAGTGTTTTAATAATCCTAAAGTTCATTATTTTCAATGGTTCGATGTAGGTACTTGTACGACGTTAACTGTACTGAGGTAAAATTAAAAATTATTTGCACAGATGCGCCACGTTTTCATATGATACTATATTATTATAGGGTGACGTGATTTACGTGAAGTGAAAACATAGTTTATTATCGCTATTTTCATTACGGCTAAGCTAAGCAGAACGAATGATATAAGGTTTGTAGATAAGGTATATGCAGAATTATCGCACTATATTATTTATGACATATAAATAGCTATATTATGTACAGACAGATTAGACAAAACATTATTTGGGTCAGGATTTAGCCCGCCTAGCATTACCACCGAAACACGATATGATATAGCCATTTATCGCGTTGTACTTTCGAAAATCATTGGATTTTCGACAGTCAAAAGCGATAAATGACTACATCTTTATGTTATAGCCTTAGAGGCTTATTCAATTATTCAAATCAGGCTTATTCGAGTGTTAAAATCCAATGATTTTTGTAAGTTCAACGCGATAAATGGCTATATCATATCTTGTTTCGGTGGTCATGCTAGCCGTGCAGGAGCTCTATAGTTGCTATGCTAGCGGGGTCGGTTTGCGATTGCGTAAAGCGAGCAATGTTTAGATTTGCCAATGCCAGTTATTGGATGAGTGAATCGATTGCCTTATTTTGAGATCAGGTAAAATTTCACCAATTAATTAGGTACTTACATGTATAATTATTATGTTTTCAGTTATATATTTATACGTCATCTATTGTCTATAACGGAAACGCTTGTGGTATATTATGAGAATTGAGTCCTCTTAATAATTCTTAAGAGGTAAATTCATCTAATTTAATCTGGTATATGACATTATCTGTCCTGTTTTACATTATGTTTATATTTATCAAAATAAATTTACATCGATCATTAAAGGATTATAGGATAATCTAGATAGCGAAGACAATCGAAGAACAAATACAATGATATTGTATTATAAAGGTCCACGATTCTAACATGCTCCTTTTGGGAAATGGCCGTTTAATAAAAAAATATGGGCAAAGAACTACATGATGGCTATTCGATTTTAATTTTAACATTATATAGATGTTAGAAAAAATAGTACAAAGATTTTGGTGGTTAGAAAAAGAATTTCGAAAAATTATGATCTTGAGGCGGGAATCGCACCCGCGTCCGCTGCTATCCGGGCAGGTGCCTGACCGTATTCTTTTTCTAACCACCAAAATCTTTGCATGACGGCTGTTTTACTATCTCTACTACACCTGCATATGAACGAATTTACGGACTATCAATATAGTTTTACAAGTATATAAATCTAAGAATTAGCTAATACGTCTTCTGAACAATATGTTGTTCAGGAGACAAACTGTTGCGGAGGAAAGGTCCTCGAAGGGCGGCCGCGCACCTGGAGACGTGGCCTTGGTAGCCCCTCCACAAGGTGGACCGACGATCTGGTAAAGGTCGCAGGAAGCCGCTGGCAATGCGGACAATGCAGGACCGATCGGCTTGGAGATCCTTGGGGGACGTCTATGCCCAACAGAGGGCGCCTCTCAGCTGGAATGATGAAGACTGTCCTTTATTCCAGGCATGGTCGCAGAACGCGTGGATCTTCGCTACTTCCTCACATTGGGCATGTTGTTCTCGGCTATATTCTGCTACATGTTTGGCGTGGGCTACACTTATGGCATTCACAACATATCGTACTACCTGTTCGCTCAGGTAAGTGGATTAGGTTAAGGCTGCCTGCCTCTCCTGCCAATACTCTAGAGGTACGGTTGCATGCACAAGTCCATTACCAGTTTTATAAAACAGTAGCGTAACTTATGTTGTGGACTTACGACGTTTTTTTTATAATAACATTTCAATTGCACACACTTCCAGATCTCCACCATTATAAAAATAAGCCAATCCAAAGAATCGAGCGTTGTTTCGTTGACTTAATATTTATTGGTTTCAATGAGACGGTATGTCATGTTGTTACATAAGCATCTAAATAGTGCATCTTAAAAATCATCCAGTAACATTGACATTTCTCTATTTTTGTAACGGTGCAAATTAAATAAAATACTCTTGGTGAATTTTTTCCACGGTCACATACAAATTTTACCTGATTTGCGTATCATTTTTACACCTAGCTAATTTAAAACGCTGATAATATATAATATGTTAGTTGCGTGTTTTTCTTATTGGATATGTAGGGAGGTGTTACTCCTAAAGTCGGTTTTAAGTAAAGATTTTTCTTTATTTATTTTTAAGGGACTTATGCTTACATATGCTTACATGCCAGTCCCATCGTGACAGTTTCTAATTTGTTAATCAACAAATCATTCTTGGAAAATGTGCCAATAACAAAAGTATTATGTAATTAAAAATTTTGTTTTGTATACTCTTTTTACTATCATACAATCGGTTCGGCATGCGGATGATGTCATTACTTTTATTCACACGGGCAGGTATATCGGATGACACGAAACATTTAATAAACGCGTCTCATATAAATGCAGTGTAGAGTACTTATACATTTGCGAACCGACGCCTATATGGTTCGATTCGTTTTAATTTCATAACATTTATGACACAGTTGTTACCGTGTGAGATCATCGATGTGGCTATAACAAAAAGACGCATTAAAACGCCTACCAATATTTTTATTATGAAAATATTATCTTTCTCCGAGGAAATTTTGTCCACCACCCGCGCTACGGACGCTGGAAACGGACGGAAGGACAGCGTAGTCTTAGTAATAGGATCCCGTTTTACCCTATAGGTACAGAACCCTAAAAATATGGCACAGATCACTCCTTTAGATTCTCAAATAGGCTTGGCATATGTATACCTTCGCCACTATGTTAGGTTCACATAAGAGTCAATAGCAATAGAAACCGCAATATCATACATTAATACTGTCTGAGTAGGTACAGCTCTATAATACTCAATTAATGTTTCTCAGTAATTGTATTTTAAATTTGAATACGCACCGCTCGCTACATCCGTTTGTGACTCAAACATTTGCTAAGTTTGATAGCAGCCACGGTTTTCTATAAATTTTTAGCCGGGTAGTAACAACTCGTGATTTTACTGCAGTGGCCATTCTTGTATGTACGCAGTATTTACCTATGTTTTTATTTCAAATTTTTTTTCATGGTACTCAATTAACATAATTCAAGTAGTTTTATATTAATACTAAATTCTATTAAGTCCACATTGCACTAAAATTATTTTCGTACACTGCAGTTTGCCTGAAAGAGATTGTTGCTTAGCAATAAGGCCGCTCTATTGTTCTGTCCTGTATTGTTTAATTTTTTGTGTTCAATAAAGTGTACCGATGTTTGATGTGTATGTATTGTATACTTCGATTATATTTCACGCGTGATATAGTATTGTCCACATAATAGGGGTTAAAGTATGAAACTGCCGATGTTCCCTCTCACTATTTAGTAGTAGTGTATAATTCCTTTAAAAAATAGTTATGTCCATTATTCTTTTTTTATTTTAAACTTAATTTTAAGGACTTATATTCATGTATAAAATTTTATCTTATTTTTATTTTTTTCTCTACCAATAAATCTTTAAAAACAGCTCGTCCTAAGTACCACTTAGATCCACGAACACGGACACCAGTCCGTCTCCGTTATAAAAAAAATCTCTAGGTAGCCTATAACTTAATGTTGTCTAAATACACCCACAAAATTATTAAAAATTTAGATTTGTGTTTCCTAAAAAAATCGCAAAGATGTTTGTATGGAAAAATGAATTTTCGCTAAATTCTCCATACAAAACGGCAATTTGATCCCTTAATATATTACCCTTAATATATTATTATTGGCCCAATCCCCCTATATTCTCCCGGCTCAATTTACCTACAATTTTCCATCCAAAGGGAAGGCCCGTGCCCCAGCAGTGGGGACGATGATGATGGTGATGATATTATTGTCCACAGGCCGGAGCCGGCATCGCCCAGACTACGGGTTGGCCTGGCACCGTATCCATCGTCGGCCAGTGGTTCGGAAACACCAAGAAGGGGCTCATATTTGGAATTTGGAACTCGCATACTTCGCTCGGGAATATATTAGGTGTGCTATTATAGTTTAATAAGTGCAAAACAACGTTTCCCGTATCAGCTAGTATAGTAATAATACAAGCCTACGACTCAGGCCTTATAAAATATACACCAAAAACTCATAAATTTCCGTCAAGCCGTTTCAGTTCGATAACAAACACTATGACACGAGATTGTTATACATATATGATATGTATTAGATTAACGGGCTTTTTGTTCTTCCAATTGTTCTTACATACCCCTGTTCTTATTGCACTGTGACGTATACAGTCATATGCAGGTGTATAGTCTGTACCATCTAACTTGTCTTATTTGGTGAACAATCTAGGCATAACTCTTTTAAAAAATCACCCATTTAAAAATAAAATAATAACAAGGTCAATATTCTATAACAATAGATTGTTATTATAGACTGAAACCTATTGCATCTAGTTATCAGTTGATTTTTAATGCTGCATTTTCAATAAGCCGTGTGGTGACGGCAGAGTAGAATACAATTGTCACCACCCCAAATCTCTCCCGTGGGTGTCGTACAAGGCGACTAAGGATAAATCAGTGATGAGGAATGGGCAGCAGCGTTCCTCTTATATCATCTAGCTATTACCTACTGCGACTTTTGTGCCCGATAAATGGCAATAGGCTCGCCACCTATTACATGGGACCTAACATAACTGGCGAAACGTGGGTGCTAGTTCACCTCTGCCTACCCCTTCGGGGATATAGGCGTGATTGATGTATGTATTTTCAATAAAAAGGTGTGCCAAGATTGTAACATTAAGTAACAATCATGTCTGTAACTAATTCCCTCAGGTACTTTGCTGGCGGCCGAATACGTGGAGAACGACTGGTCTCTCTCGTTCGTGTACCCGGCGGTGGTGATGGGAGCGGTCGCCCTTATGGTGTTCCTGTTTCTACCACCCACGCCCAGGCACGTGGGCATCGTGCTGAGTCCGCATTCGGAGAGGTCCTCGGTAAGAAGATTTAACCGCCTCTGTAGTTTAGAATATCCAAAGAGGGTTAATGTCAGACAGGCGGCCGGCTGTAAAAACTAAACACAGAACAGCATCTATTGGAATGTATAAAAATTGTATATGGTTTCGATGTTAGAAATTTATTTCTACATAGCGAAGATTTGGCTTAGGTACGCCCGAGTTGGTTGGCCGAGTGAGTGGTATTGGCAGCCACTGTAGCCGTGTGCCGGATTGCGGAGGGCGCGGGTTCGATTCCCGCATCTAGTCAATAATTTTTCGAAAATTTTCTGACCTCTGACTACTGCAGTGTTTTCATCACACTTGTCTTTTATTTTCAGTAGGTAAAATATTTAACTTCAATGAGTATGAATTTCCAAATTACATTGTTTCTTGAAATTTTATTTCCGCATCGTTCTTATGATAAAGAGGAATATTCAGATTTAAGTATAAAAGTGTTGAATAATTTTACAGCCATCCAGACAATCTCGATCTGACGACGAAGAAGAGTCCCAAGTCTTAATTGGAGATCAGGTATTTATTTGCCTTGCTTTATTAAATTGATGCTTTACATTGACTCCCATATTGTAGCAAGTAGCCTAATTTTGTTGCTTAATTTTATACCTATCATTGCAAACTGTATATGAACTGTAGATTTCCAAGTTGCACCGAGAACATAAATGTATTTGAAGAACATTTAGTTTTTTCATACCCTCGCAGAAGGGATTGCCAGTATAGCACGGGACGTGGACAAAATCTCCTCGGGGAAAAGAAAATGTTTTCCTCTCGCTCTAATGCCACACTAAATCAAGAGACAAAATATTGTGAAATGGTGAGATTTTGTCTACGTCCCCTGCTATGCCTATAGCTGGGGTAGGTCTCCTTTTAACAACAATTGGCTGTAATGTCGCAACTACATTCTAATAAGTTCTAATAAGTCTGCAGTGATAGTAGCAAACTATATAACATTACTATAACGTCCCTCTTAATATTATATATGTTTTGACAGCATTTAACTTCGTATTTTAGTTGATTAAATTGAAACTAACTTTTGCCTGTTTCCACTAAACTTTAATCGGGTCCCTCAGTAAGAAAATCTTCATATTTTTTTACAAAACATGTGTAAAATAATTCATATTTGTTTATCTTAGTTGCAACTGAAACCAATTGATTAAAAATAGCCTACTGTCTTCATTTTGAGTCTTCATATTAAATTGCAATAATTCAACTATTTAAGGACCCAATTCAAGCAGTTTGCGAAAATGAGCATAGTACCCTAAGCAATAAGGGTTAAAATTCCAGTAAAAAATTAACTTGTCCTTAACAATAGCCACTAATAACGATTCCCATTAAACTTTGAGCTTGTATTGTGATTATTAATGTAGTTTGAATGTGTAATACTAATTAACAGTTGCCGTTTGAAAAGCTTCCGTAATCTGTAGTGCCATTGTCTAAAAGCGGATGTAGGTACTTACCCTCACAATCGAGTGCTCTTGCAACAATATCATATGTGTGATTTCTTTTTTTTTGCGCAAAATAAGAGATCAGAGTATTGAATTACAACCCCGAGTCACCTCGGACGACCCTCGAGGAGGTGATGGTGACAATATCATTCTTCTCCGTGGTCACATCACGTTAAGATTACAAGTACTCGCGTATCAAGTACTTTTCCGTGTTGGGACGGCAGAGCAGAATACAATTAACTGTCACCAGCCCAAATCTCTCCCGGGATGAAGAAGGCCTAGGCCAATATTGCATAATCAAATTGAAAGTCTATTAAAAAAAGGCCAGGTCAAGAGTACCTACCCACAAGGGTATGCACGAAGACATTAATGATATAGCATGGAGCGAAAAAAGTGTGTAGGTACCTAATGAGGTGACATAATTATGATGACGTGAGTCCTTGTTGGGACATCAGATGATCAAAGCAAGAGCAATCGAGGGAATATTAGATGTATAGGTGCGTGCCCCCTTTCCACAATCGCACAGCTCGGGTGAGGCGCTAATTGTACAGCACCGTAACCGCATGCCATTTTTCAGGCCGCCAACCTCCGCCCGAATAGGCACTCCGTCAACAACCCACCGGTGAGTCGCACTTCATTCATTATAATAATCTTTATTTTCTCATCACAAACAGTAGTAACATAATAGCTGACACAGTAATAGTATTAGTAACATTGTTTGGTGACCTGTAATATAGGTACACGTGTAGGTTTACCTATATTACAGATCATCAGGCCCCACTCCTTGGTCCGCCAGGTGTCTTATAAACACTTGATGTGATAATAAACAAAGAATATATCGTTATGTAAGTCTTATCAGCACTGGTAATAGAAGAATTCATTCATTGCACTGTTTATAGCTAGGTTGAAAGAGGATGTGTGATATTTTGTCCATAAGAAAGGGCGATTAAGGGCTGGTTTTTGCATGCATAGTTAACTCAACCAATTGTTAAAAATTGTTACTAATATGGTTGTATATCAGTCTGATATTTAACCATTAGTAACAATTGGTTGAGTTAACTATGCATCAAAAACCGTCAGTGTCCTTTTTAGTAACAGAGATAATGGATTTGTCATTCTCGATGGTTATTCCGGGTTATTAGGTAACAATGTAAAGAGACTTTCAACAGTGATGTTTGCTTTTTGGAATTACTTATAGTACAATGAAATTGTTTTCGCAGTTGCTATTTTTGAATTCTTCAGTATTATTAACATAAGATATTGATTTATTTTTCATTTAAAGCATGAAAAAAATGTTTATTTGATAATGTACAGAAAACTCTACCTCCATTGTATCCCAGTGTATTTATAACTTTTGTGACGACGTACTTGCTATGTGATTAAGATAATAATCAGTAGATATCTCACCACAAGACTGTTGAAGATATTAATCCTCCTTTCATAAAAAAATGATACCATATTTTTCATTCTCGTTACTAGCACCCGTCAGAAGAGGCTACGGAGGAAACGTCTCTTCTCCGACGGTCGTCCCACTCGCACAGTAGCGCCGTCTCGCTCACGCGAGCCCTCAGCATTCCTGGAGTGATAGAGTTCTCTTTCTCACTGTTCTTCGCGAAGCTGGTCAGCTACACGTTCTTGTACTGGCTGCCATTGTATATCAATAACAGCAGTGAGTATCATTTCTTTTTTATTATCTATTATCGGCCTAGCTTCTACTGTTAATAATAAGGAATTAAATATTTGTGATTGACTGACATTATAAAGTCGAAATACAAAAGAGAATCAATTCGAAACTCTTTGGTTATAACTAGCTTCTATCTAGGGGCCTACTTGGTATTGTTTTTTTGTTAGCTAAGTATAATGTTCTCATATATTTGCGCGAGCACTAAATACACATATGAAATAAAAACAGCTTTTACGGATTAGACTCGCGTACGATCTGCGATTTAGTTGTCCAACTTAATCAAATAAATGATAAATAATAAATATATGGCCGGCAATGGATGATGATCAACGCGCTGACGCTCAGCTCATCCGCGTGATACTAAAACCGGCCTTTGACTACTCATTTTGAGCACCTGTGGGAGCTACGTGTATTAATAGAACGTCCGTTCATTCATATCTGGTATGAATACAATACACTCATGAATCGTCAAGACGATATTAAAAATTTGTGTGTCGAAGGGAGGATGGGAGAGTGGGCAGTATGCCTCAGTTTGCAATGATTGCGCAAGCGCAACTGTTGCTTTATTCATCCAATTACCGATTACAATTACAGATACAAAATGCAAGTGTGTATATGACACCCAACAATGTTATTATTATTGTGTGTATTCCTCCAGCGCACCTGACGCCGAAGCAGTCCGGCGACCTGAGCACGGTGTTCGACGTAGGCGGGATCGCGGGCGCGATCACGGCCGGCCTGCTCGCCGACCGCAGCCGGAGCCCGGCCATCGTGTGCGCGGTCTTCTACGTGCTCTGCGCTCCGGCGGTAAGTGTGTGTAGCCACTGCAAAATGGGCCTTATTACTAAGACGCTGGACCACCATTGCGCTGGGCACGGTGTTCGACGTGGGCGGGATCGCGGGCGCGATCGGCCAGCCTGCTCAACAACTCTGTCGCAATAAAACGGCTCCTTTCAGAGCCTCTTCTTTGCGACAGAGTTGACCTGTGGCTACAGTGTCATTGTGACGCCACTGCAAAATGGGCCTTATTACTAAGACCAAGATCTTCATTTCGTGAAATTGGGAGAGTAGCTGCCGCACTCAGGGACGTCCATTGAAACGGGACACTCAAGACCTGTTTCACAATCGACGGGTAAGTTGTGAATAGCTTACTTGGCAGATCATTTAACAGATGTGATATAATATGAAATATGTCGATTGAACTGGTAAATTCTGAATAGCTATACAGAACTTACCCGTCGATTGTGAAACCGTGTGTGTGAGACCTAATTAGTTATTGTACTTGACAGTTGACACTTGTCCACAGCTCCTGGTATACCAGTGGTGGGGTGCGACGTCTTACACGATCAACGCGTGCCTGCTGGCCGGCGCTGGCGCCTTGGTCAACGGGCCCTACGCTCTCATCACCACAGCTGTCAGTGCGGAGTTGGGTGAGCAGCGGATAATATATAATGGTAGCTTTTTTATGTTAGACGGGAAGCTTTTGCCCTTCATCTCACCTGATGGTAAGTGACGGTAAGGGCTTAAGATGGTATCGAGCTTCACCTGGAACCCTCAACCACGGGGGTTGGCTATCTTATCACACATTGTCGGAACACAATAATGCTGTTAACATTATTATTATGGCGACAGATTTTTGATAAAACGGTGGTAGCTAGCCAGGCGGACTTCAAAGAAGTCCTACCACCAACCAAAAGCTGACCCGGCATACGTTGTTAAGCCATATAAATTGTCCCGTACCCATGGTTAAGATTTGGTACTGTCATACCCAAACACCGTACCGAACGGACGAACGTCAAATGTTTGACAGGAAAGCAATTTTTATGGGAAAATGAAATTGTAGTTTTTACTACTTTCCTCGCAATTGTTTCCATATTTACTTTAATGCCTTGCCTGGTTCAAGACTATCATTTCATTTATCGAGTTTTAGCGAGACAAACTAACAGTAATTCATTTATAGTATATTCATTGTAGTATATTATGAGATATATATGTGATATAGAAGATATATATATATCTCATAATATACTATATAAACGATAAAGATGCGTGGATATAGATTTTGTATGGTAATGAGACCAACTGACATGTATATTTCTGTATTAGTTTTAATTATTATTTAGCCAAGTAAATTAAGGTAGCTATACTAACTACCAATAATAATTGTATTAAATTGGTGTAATTAATTCTATTTTTTTTATACTAAATGAAAGGTGTCCATAAACATTCAAATGAAATATATTTTATAAATATGATAACTAATTTGATAAGATCGAATATAATAGGATATGTAATATAATTATTAAAATATTTTATGACATCTTTCATTAACTCAACTTCATGTAAAGGGAGGAACAAACTTGCTGAATTTCTTGCCCGTTCTTCTCAGAACAAGGCCTCCTGGTAGTTTACGAACGGATGGTGTAGCTTATAACGTTAAATATTGGAAACTGTTTTTCTTTTCGTTTCCAGTGTTTAACGTTATTTCTTTGACGATTCATGAGTGTATGGAATCATACCTTATATGAATACATATTTTCATAATATTATGCCCTGTGGTGACTGCAGAGCAGAATAAGATTGTCACGACCCCAAATTTCTCCCGTGAATGTCGTAAAAACAGTGATGAGAAATGGGCAGCACGCAGCAGCGTTCAGTTTATACTACCTAGCAATGTCCTGCGCCTTTCGTGACCCGATAAATGGCAATAGGCTCGCCACTTAATATTGCATGACGCCTAAAATAATTGGCTAAATGCGAGTGTTAATTCGCCTCTGCCTACCCCTTCGGGGATATAGGCGTGATTTATGTGTGTGTATGGAGTTTCTCTTGTTTTCAGGTACTCACAGCAGCTTGGCGGGAAACGCACAAGCGCTGGCTACAGTCACCGCCATAATTGATGGTACCGGAAGTGTTGGTGAGTCAGTATCGGTATTCTATGGTCTGAAAGAAAGCGATCTATAGGCATAAAATAATTTATGTAATTCAAGATTAACTATCGATTATACTTCAGAAAACATAGCTTGTTAACTGTTCAGAAAGTTACATGCTGCGACAATATCGATAAAAAAGATAATAACTATTATTTATAGTGCACCTTGAGAAAAGCACACTATAATAAATGCGGAAGTTTAGATGTTTGTAAATGATCACACTCTTGGCCAAAACCTAGTAATAATTGGCGACAAAGTTATCTTCCTATTTTTGCCCTGTTGCCATTAGTGTGCCATTGGTGTATCGGGGTTAGCTCAGTATGATACTTCTTCTTGTACTTGTATGTGACGGCAGAGCACAATACAATTGTCACCACCCCCATCTCTCCCGTGGGTGCCGTACAAGGTGACTATGGATAAAGATGGCAATGAATAATGGCCAGCAGCATAACTTTTTCACCAGCTAGCTATATACTGCGAATTACGTGCCCGATAGTGCCCAACGTGGGTGTTATTTCACCTCTGCCTAATCCCTTTCGGGGATATAGGCGTGTTTTATGTATGAACGTATGTTACTTCTTCCATTCATATCGGTCAGCGCTCTTTGAGCTATCCACTCCCTTAGAGTTCATATACCCATCACAATGGAAAGATGCTATTCATCATCGTCGTCACTAGCCAGTTTTAATGTCCCCACTGCTGGGGCACGGGCCTCCGCTATGGATGGAAGAAAATATATAAGGAGATTGGGCCATAACCCTCCACGCTGGCCCAGTGCTGTTTGGTGGGTATTAACGACTACAGGTGCAGCCGGACGGCTTAACGTGCCTTCCGAAGCACGGAGGAACTCGAGATAATAAATTTTTGGTCACCCATCCAATGACCGTACCGTGTGGTGACGGCAGAGTAGAATACAATTGTCACCACCCCAAATCTCTCCCGTGGGTGTCGTCGTACAAGGCGACTAAGGATAAATCAGTGATGAGGAATGGGCAGCAGCGTTCCTCTTATACCACCTAGCAATGTACCTACTGCGACTTTTGTGCCCTATAAACGGCAATAGGCTCGCCCCCTATTACATGGGACCTAACATAATTTGCGAAACGCGGGTGCTAGTTCACCTCTGCCTACCCCTTCGAAGATATAGGCGTGATTTATGTATGTATGTATCCAATGACCGGCCTTAGTGAACACTCGATATAATAATTTTAGGGTCATCCATCCCGGCCTTAGCAAACATTGCTTACACAACCATGACTCGGAAACAAACATTTGTGGTCACCACAAAGTTTGCCCCTACCAGGATTCGAACCCGGGACCTCTTGGCTACCCAGAACCTCTTCGATACCCAGCAATCTGAGCATTCGACCAAGGCGGCCGTCAAGGTCAAATAATGATTGGACTTATAATGCCCAGGTGCGGCGGTGGGCCCCATGCTGGCGGGGGTCGTCTCGTCCACCGGGGATTGGTCCCGGGTGTTCTACATGTTAATCGCGTGTGATGCACTCGCGCTTCTTCTGCTTCTCAGGTAAGATATCTTAAGAGCGCGCCGGGCGTTTGGTTTGTGAAACTGTTCAGGTTTTTTTTTGTTGGCCGCATGTGCCGGGTACCTGCTATAAATTGAAATCGCGCGCCCACAGAGATAATGTGTGGCGAAGTTTTATTAATTATAAATTTACAAAGCAGAATTTTGAAAATGTAAAAAGAACTAAAAAAAGAACATATTATACATTTTGGTGTTATGAAGCATAATTACCTATGGGATCAAATACTTTGATAATATGATTTAGCGAACGAAACACGCCCTTTTCAGTTTTTGCTCCACTCTAAAGTAATTTATTATTATTACATCTATCATTCGATATTTTGTAATTTGCCTTCGGAATTATTAGTTATACCTCACTCTGGGTTTACAAATTTATGTTTTTTTATGTATTTTACTGCAATACTATTCATTATATCAACTTTACCATGAATGCTGTTTTGCGTATTATATTATATTATATTGCTTGGTAGTCTCCTACCTACTTATCATACAGTACGGCTGTGTAGTTAACCAGTATGCGCGGTGTTAGTACTGAATGTACTTTCTCACACACCACCTAAATTGTGCCTTGCGCCAACTCGATCTGCCATTAAGTTTGCATCGCCTGATGTTAATATTTTGTTTGTTTGTCTACTTTCAGGATAGTTAAGGCAGAATTCACCAAGTTAATGCAGGAGAGGAGACATACTTCGCGTGGGGTCAGAATAGAGTAATCTGACACGTTTAGTTTATAAGACAAAAATCATTTTTAATCTGTGTGCGTGACCTGTTATAGAATTTTTGACCTACCAAATAAACCTGCTTGCACGATGTTATATTAAGTAAATCTTCTGTCTCACGTTTGTATTGAGCGTCAGATTGGGGTGAATGTCAGAATAAGTCTGATAGAATAATTTTATTCCTGTACTTAGCATTCCGTCATTCACTAGTGCCACATAGATGCCAGTATTTAGTGTACGTATTTTCATAGGGTAAATTAAAGATACCTGCATTAATTATCTAGCAGTATTGATTTGTCTTGACACTTTTATGAAAGAAAATAATGGGACTTGTGTTTTTGTAGTATCACTGGTTAAATATCACTGAATAAAAGAACATAACTCCTTATGACGGGGTAATACAATAAGAAAAAAAAAAAATTATATATAATACAAAACCATAAAGTCTCGTACATAGGCAGACTGACAGAGGTTGCAAAATTTCAAACTTAACTATAAAAATAGTTCTTTAACGCCAAGAAGTTCGTAACATACTCTATGATAGCTATGTGGCACTAACTGATAGACAGCTATCCACAAAGGTGCGTCCAATGGGATTGATTTTGTCTTATGATAAAAGCCCCTAAAAACAGTATGGCAACACTGAGACGCACTGGGATCATTCCTTCAATGAGCATTCATTATTTAAGTAATCTGAGCCAAAGTCGACTCGGTACCCAGGTCTCTTGTACTTAAATTCCTAAGTCTTCTAGGATTCGGACGTTCATTGCTTTGCCGCGATTTGTTTTGTAAAAAAAATAGGCTTGTACAACCAGTAGTAGTTGTTGCTTTACCAGTTACGTAATATGAAAACATACGTAACTGTATGTACGCACAACATTAATAAAGGTGTTGTGGAACTGATATCAGAATACAATTCGTAGTAGTCTTTCTTATGAGCAATTTTGTAGGGCTACTCCGTTCATTCGGATCTCGCTGTCTCTCTCACTACGGGGCTTCTAGATGAGAGAGAATGTCTTGGTGCTACTGTACTGGATGCGTGTGCATCCGAAACCAGATACATAATATATTCTTCCGCTCTTTTTAGCAAAATGGTTTTTATAAACCTTACACAGATAGCAGCAAATGAGACACAAATATTAAAATTGTGCTACACTCGGAAAAAACTACAATCATTCGATGGATTAGACCAAACTTTTCCATTACTAACTCTAGTATTAATTAGACGCTCGGGATCTTTCACTCAACAATATGTTTTTTTTATTTGGCACCGTTACAGTCCTTGGTTTAAACACATACAGTTCTTTTGTCCACTTTTGTGTATTATATAACTTTACCATTGTGGTTAAGTTGATACTAGTTACAATCGGGCCAACCACATATCATTCTGTACATACCCATTAGCGCCCATTGTAAAACTTCATTTTACTGCCACTACTGGGGCATTATAGCGTATATTATTATGGAGAATGGGCCATAACCCTCCACGTTGGCCCAGTGCGAATTGGTAGGTATTGATGACTGCAAATTCAACCGGGACTAACGGCTTAACGTGTCTTTCGTAGCACGGAAGAACATGAAATAATACAAGGTGACTTTTTGGTCACTGCAAAAATTTTTGCAATTCGTTCAGACCATCAAACTGAACAAATTACACTATGGGAGCAACTCCAAATTCACGAAAAAAATAACAGCTATTTCATACATTTGGGTCAAGTAGGTATTATAATTTTGTGATATTTTTTCGTGAATTTGGAGTTGCTCCCGTGGTGAAATTTATTCAGTTTGATGGTCTGAACGAATTCCAAACATTTTTGAAGTCACCAAAAATCTCCTGGTATATTAAACTTGGTCACCCATCCAATGGCCGGACAAAGCGAACATTGCATAGTTTACGCAATCGCTGGCCTAGCATTGAACCCTTTTAACGCTCATGTCCAATATTCAGACAAACAGTTTCATTGCCAAGGACTGATACTTATATCAGACAAAAATAAATTAGAAAAACAATCGTTTATTTGACTTGCCCGAATCATGTTCATCGATGTATTCCCAAACATTTGACATCTAAAGAATAACTTATGACTGGCTTAGTTATTAACAAAAAAATTGTAAGTGAATTTTTTAAGTTTTATTGCATACACGTCTATATTTAATTTATCAAACGTATTTCCCAATACTATTATGCCGATGTATGTATAACCAATGTTATAAGTCAGTGTCTGTTATATCAGACAGGAAATGACATAACAGACGATGGCATTTTTAGAACAATTTATTTGATTATGTGAAATAAAGGTAATTAAAAATTTTATGGTTTTTATCCGTTACCCGAAATAATAACATCATTTTCCGAACTATTCACTTGTTGATATGAAATTGCTAATTGCTATCGCTCGAGTTAGTTCATATAGTGTGTGGGAAGGGTAGTGTGATTGGGGTGACTATATATTGACATAACGTTATCGATGTATGGCTTTAAATTAAAGTACCAAGTTCAATAGATGTTACAATAACAATTTGATATAAAAGTTGAAACTTGTCCTAAAACTTATTATGTGCTTTGTTTATAAAATTATCGATATCAGTCACCTTACTAAAACTTGCACTAGCATTATGCCACGTATTATAGTGACCCTTCCCTACTGTGATTTTTAAGGAAAAATGCGTGGCTGCGAAATTTAGTAAATTAAACCAATAGAATTTAAATGTTGGTCCCCATTAAACCAGTGGAATCTAAATTAAATATTTTAACTTCTCTCACACTTTCTTTTGGTTTGAATTTAAATTTACGTGTGCACAACATAGGCCATATTTTATTGATGATCATAATTTTTGGAGAATGCCTGTCTTGTCTTTTTGGTGCTAGCGATGTTGCCAATACCCTCTAGTGCATAATAAAAATAAAACTGTATAAGTGACCCTAATAAACTCTTTCAGTGCACAGTAAAAGAAGTTAATTTCTTATTCTGTCATGTAGTAGGTACCTACAGTCTGTACTCTGGTACATAAAGTATAATGTTTTTCAATCGATAACGTAGGAAATACATCATCAGATTTTATATATGCTAGTCGGTCCCAAAAGCACAATCTTTCCCAGATTACCTCTTCTGAATGTGAATGTTTCGAAAACCCTTTCACAGTCAATCAGACTTTATGTAGAAATATTCAAAAAGTGTGATAACTTTTCCAAGAATAAATGATCCTATATAAATACGAAATTGTCGGATTTTTGGAGTTTGAATACTTAATTAAATGTATTATTTTGTATAATAGTCAAATAACAAACACAAAGTCGTGTGAGAAGTGTGAAGTCCTCTGATGGTCTGTAGTAGTAGGTATTGATTTAAATTAAAATGTGCAAACGTAACGTAGGTCTTTTTAATTATCGACCTTTATCCTTATCAGTAATAACCACAGAACAGTGAAAGCTGTTCTGTGGTAATAAACTATCTGTCAATATTTTACTGTAACGTAAAAGCAACGTTTCCCCACTTTCAACCTTACACTAAGAGGTGCTGATGCTGTTGATGATACAATAATACCATTATTTTATTATTAGCCCTTTTTTTAGTGAATGCAGATGTGGTTATTGATATTTCTTGTTGACATTAATTATGAATCTCTTTAAATCATAGATGATGTTACCTATATACACCTACTCTATCTTAAAGTTGTTGAGTTAGCCCACTACTGTAAACTTAGGCTCAATTTAGATTGCGCCTGAACGAAACTAAGTCTGAATTATATAATTTTAAACACGGCTTGCAGTATGTTCGTAAATGTTCGAATGCGCCTGATTTTGTTTGTACATAGGTATCTGTGGGTACAACAGAAATCACGCGTCTTTATCCCCAAAGGCGTAGACAGAGCTAAATAACACCCAATGTAAAGTCATCACTAGAGAGCGGGCATATTGCCATTTATCACAAGGGATCTCTGGCATTATACTGCAACGCTGTTGCTACTGTCTTTACCCTTAGCCGCCTTGTATTGTAGGTACGACACCCACGGGAGAGATTGGGGGTGGTGACAGTTGTAGGCTTTTATTTTGCTCTGCCGTCACCACACGACTTTTCTGTAATAAATTTACATACATCGTTATATCTACTATGTATAGACGATTTCAAAGATAAATGTGCTTCCATTCCGTTTCTATAGTGTAAATTGAGCTACCTACTCTATGTAGACAGAAGGGAGAAGTATTAGGTCTACAATTTTTTTATTAAACACGTATTATTTGTGGAGATGTATTTGTAGGTATATAATGTGATTATTTAGATGGTAAATATAATTCTATCTAGAGATGCTATAGTTCTATACAACATTAAGTTTACTGTATTATAAAACCATAATCGAAACGAAAATTTAAGCGAAAATATACAAATTAGTAGGTAGTTAATTGGGAGTGTCGTTGTTGGGCAGGTGGTGTATTATTTTTGTTTCATCTTTGTTTTGCTACTACTATATTAAAAGGTTATTTATGTTGATGACTTACATACCTACTATTGTATAAGGACTTGTTTGTGAGGTATAGTGAGCCCCTTTGGTACGAAAATTATATATTTCCAGAGGGCTACTATAAAACTAGTTTTGCTCTTCAAGCTGCGGGTGTAAGTTTAGAGCGCGGCACTGCATCAGTCTACCAAAATGTATTCTCATCATTATTATTTTCACCTATACGCCACTACCTTTTGGGCAGGCCGCTGGTTTTGATATGAAGAACTTGCAATACTAACTTACTGTATGCAAAAATGCGAACTGTTTGCCCTATGATGATATCGTGATGTATAGCATACCTAGTTGTGAAAGAATGTATCTTCATGAGTGTATTAATAAATAAAATATATTTTTATTACATTAAAATTGTCTTTTATTTATTACTACGTAAGACTATACACGACATTAAATGCGTTCAATTCCTGATTATTATTAATATATTAAGTCTTTTGAATAATTTATAATTATTATTTGATTATTAGCTTAAAATATGAATTACCTACTAGGTAAAAACAACATAGTTTCTATTGCAACAATAAATAAGAAATAGCTTTCATATTAAAAATAGAATTCAACATTGGATTATGAAAATTATTATAGCATAAAATCAATAGGTATGCACACTATTCTAACGCCTTGTTTCACCAAAAACCTAAATTACTTAAGATACGTACATCACAAATCACACCTATAATCCGAAGGGGTTGGCAGAGGTGAATTAACACTCTCATTGCGCCAATTATGTTAGATCCCATATAATGAAGGTGGCGAGGCTATTGCCTTTATCGGGCACGAAAATCGCAGTACATTGCTAGGTGGTATTAAGAGGCAAGTTTCTATCCGAAGATGGTGAAATAGGCTCTAAGATTATTACAGTAGAATTTTATTACAGTAGTATACAATACTGCACCCGTATTGTATACTACTGTACTACATATTTTATTTTATTATACTCAAGTACATAAGGTATAATAGTAACCAGCATTACAAAATGACTAATATTATATTTTTAACTTTCTTTCCTTTATTCAACTTAACTATAGTGACTTTCCTTATCTCTATAATATTTTTAACAAAGAGACAAATTGTTAGATGGATTCAGTATATAAACTAAGTACATATGGTAGGATTAAATTTGAAAATATTAAATAAATGTATTCACCACACCCCATATTGCACACTATGTATATTATTTTCACCACACCCCATATGCACACTCGTACATTACATTACATCGTACAGTATTATACACAGCACCTTTTTAAAAATAATTCCACTTGGTTGTTATAGGTATAGTTGTGAGTCTAATTCTAAATATTGAGGCTAGTCTTAACTATAAAACCTTGAGTCATTTCATTAAAACTTTGCACTATGCAATTGTTAGAAAAATCAATAAGCAGGGCAAGCAGAAAGTTTATAAAATAAATACTTATGATTACATAGATCATGAAAAGACAATAATGAATGCCTTCAAAGCCAATTTGCTACACACATTTTCAGTATTATTTAAGTAATTATGGTAATTTCTATTGCAATTCAGAAATATTGCCATGGGATAAATTTAACAATACTTCCACACAAAATACTGAACTAGATTTTTTTAAGTACCTTTTTTGGTTGGTACTTTTTGGAAATCTTAAGACTAAATTGATATTCAAGGTCTTCCTAGTGGCACTACAAAGGATAAAGAATCCCCAAGGGCACCCCAACTCTCTCGTTTTAGTTGGAAAACTATGACCCATGCTGTGAGCACCAAAGCCCAGACTGCTGACCCCACTCCACTTAGGATTACATCTGTAAGAATAAAAGTAAGTAATTTCTATTATTGAAATTATACATAAACATAGAATAGTATGCAAATCATTAGAAAGTCAAGAGGTAATTTTTCTTTATTTAAAAAAAATAATAATTAAAATTAACAATAAAATGTGGTATTAAATAAAGAATGTTAATAATAGGATACACAATATTATAATACAAAAATACCCTGAAAAATGTATAAACTACAATATGAGAATGATGTAGCATAGATCTAAAAGGGGCCTCAAAATGCTTCTTAATCAAAAACAGATATTTCAACTCATCACTTTCACTTTATAATACAATAATACAATACAACAGTACATCTGGTGACTACAGATATTTCACTTGTATACAATCAGTATAATCCATGCTCATGATATTAACTTAAGGAAGAGCATTCTGTAGTGTCACCACAGATATGTGCACAGCATGATCAACCATTTAGGAAAATACTGTAAGTCAACATTAGATTTTGATATTAGTTTTTCAATCTGAATCTTGAAGTCTAAAACATACTATTCGAATTTAATTTTAACATTATATAAATGTTAGAAAAATTAGTACAAAGATTTTGGTGGTTAGAAAAAGAGAAAAATTATGGTCTTGAGGCGGGCTTTGTCTAAAACATAGTTATTAAATAAGAATCAATCTTTAGAACAACTTACATCTTCTTATCTGCATCTGTTCTACGAATGGTGGCTTTTTAAATGCTTCTTTATAGAACCATACAAAGTTAACAGCCCACACAAATGGCAGGAATATGCAACCAACTAGAAAGTATGATGGATTGTATTAAATATTAACACAAGCACATTAGAATAGCCAAATACTTGAAAATAGAACATTTTTGGGGCAGAATGTACTGATACAACGTTACCTTTGAAGTACCACCTACAAAGTTGTAGTTTTTTATCATCTGGAAGCCTGTTGAGATCCATTTTAAGAACTGGTGAGGCGAAATTTATGAACTTAAGGGTGCTTTACATATTTCATTTATTTAATTATTTAAATTCTTAAATTTATAGTATGCGTTTACTAAATTTTTGTTTGGTGAGATGGTAATAAATGGCAAAGAAAAGTAAGTAAGTATGTTTGTAATGGCAAATACATATGGTTGTTGGTTGATTATTGATTGTCAATGTCATTGTCATAAATTTTGTGTCACAATCACAAACACTAGCTGCGTTCGGTAATTGCGTCCGATCAATCTTTTCAGTCTGAATCGTTCGTTTATTACATCTAGAGCATATATATTGTACTCTTTGATTTAGAGCTAGTGGAGGTACAATATTTTAATCGTTTGGTAATGACCGCTCCAGATCAGTCCGACGTAAATCTGTTTGCTCGAACTAATCTGTGTAGCTGTCATGTTGTGATTGCGTTCGGTAATTGCAATTTGCTCGGATTAATCTGTGATCATGTGACCAAAAATCCGTCGCCTCGCCGATTAATCTGCAAAGCAATTACCGAACGCATTTGCAAAAATGCAAAAGAATGACAATTCTTAATTTTTTAATTTTCCATTTCTCAAGGAGGGCAAAGGAATATAGCCCATACAACCATGTCTTTAGTATTTATTTGTAATGAATGTATGAAATGCATGAATGAAATAAATAATTGAAATGAATACTATATTAAAATATTGGTGTCACACATTTTAAGGCATCTAGGGAGTGCTTGGTACGAATCTTAACATCAAACCAAGATAAACTGGGAACAGTCAGAAGAAGTTTAAAGTGACTACTTTAAAAAACCAATGCCTTCACAAAATCAGTAAATACTTATTAAATTATATTTTAATAAAAGGCGGTATTCTATCTAAGCGTTAACACTCTTTGATTAACTCCCTATTTTATTATTTTGTGAAAAATAAAGTAAATATTTTATATGTTTGGTGTTTCATTCCTTTGCTTAAGCCGAGAATATTAAATTAAAAAGTTGACGAGGGGGTGTTTGGCGCGTTTCGTGGTGTCAGTCAGATTTATTTACAGTAATTCAAAAATTGTTACAGAGTGGATTTTGTGCAGTGAAAGTGGTGTTATTTTGATGCACAAGCATCCGTGTTGATGTACGATTAAGCAGAATCATTGAAAACATGTCTTATGATGTGTTTGATGTTGTGGTGAAGTCCACTATAAAAAGTGGTTTTATCCATTTCATCAGTCACCATCATGAACTCTGTTACCATTCAATTCGCGCCAAGCACTCCCTAGATGCGTTAAAATATGTGACACCCATATTTTAACGTAAAATTCATATCATTCATACTTTTCACCCACTCATTATTTCATAAGACTACAGATAAAATATACACTAAAGACTTAGCTGTATGGGCTAGACCTTTTGCCTTCCCTAAAATATAGGGAGAATTTAAAACTTAAAAAGTTGACGGCGCAAGAAGATGTCACCTTAGATACTCTTTGATGTCACCTTTGACATTCGCGCTTACTTGGCTTTCTTTCTCGCTTGCGACGAGTAAAACAAAAATGGCGTTTTGTTTGTAGAATGTCAAGTTGTAAAAAATGTATAAACAGTAAATCAAAATGTTTTCTTCGAAAATGTATTTATTAATATGTGGCATTCTTTTTATTTTTACCCTACAATCATGTGAGTATTTGTTTAAAGTAAATATTAATGGAAATATTGTTTCTTAGTAGATTTTTCTCAAGGCGTAGTATATAATTTGACTGCAAATATATTCGTTTTAATTATGAACGCCCTTGTAATGTAAAAACTGGATTTTCATTATATTTTTATACACATATTATTTGCTATATGCTAGAAATATCGGCAAGATAGCGACGCATTGTTGACGTCGCTTCTAATTTTTCAAATAGCGGATTTATTTTGAATCCTTTCACTTTTGTACACATAAATTTAGGTTTGAATGTATTTACCAAATATAAATTTCACTTAATTAATGCTAAATTAACCTACTACTAAACATTATTGAAACATAATTTATTTATTAATAAAACTTTAAAAATATCTAATTATATTACTTGTACTCTTTGTAGGTATAGCAGATCTCCTGCCTGCCTTGTATTTGTACAGCCCAGGAGACCAGGAGTACCTGGACGTGATTGTAAAGAGAGTTGGTGATAACTTGACCTTGGCTTGCGAAGTGCACTCTGATGCACCTGCAATCCTGCTTTGGAACTATGTGGCTGCCACTCCTTACCAACACGCTGAGCAGATGTATGTTATCATTTTTTATATGAGTTTGACCCTGGCATAAATAGTGTGGGACTCATTCCCCCGAATACAGAAACGCTAATCAAATTTGGGGGACTGCTTAAAAAGTTAAGTGAACATTACCTGTCAGAATTTGTATGGAAAAACGTCAATTTTGACAACATTTAAATGTTAAGCAAGACTCAAACTTTGATTAGCGTTTCTGTCGGGGGATTATCAATAAGCTATACCCCATTCACTTAGGCTTGAGACAAAATGTAAACAATCTTGATGAAAATGTGTAACAACAATATTTCAAAGCAGCTAAAAGTTTTATTTGTCTTTAAATGAATATGTATTTTTTATATATACATACCTACATTTGTTTGTATACAACTATTTCCAAATGTAAGGTCATTGTTTTTTTTAAGTTTCATAGCATTAATGAGGTTAATTTTATAATAAAACTTAAGGTGTCTGTGTTGTTTAATTTACTTACTGCCGCACCCAGAGACGTCAAATAACTTTAATGAGTACTTAATGTCAAATAATCTCATTTAAATCTAGACCATAGACCCATCAAACATAGCGACTAGTTATGAATTGTCAATTTTTGACATTAACTGACGCACTCAGAGACATCAAATAACGTTAATGAGTACTTAATGTAAAAAAATGACAATTTAAAACTAGTCGCTATTTTTGCCGGGTCTATGGTCTAGATTTCAATGAGATTATTTGACATTAAGTACTCATTAAAGTTATTTGACGTCTCTGGGTGCGGTAGTAAGTACTCATTAACGTTATTTGACGTCTCTGAGTGCGGCAGTTAATGTGACATCCATAATGAAGCACCAGTAGGCCTATTCCCTAACTTTTTATGACAGTTGAAAGTGATGATCACCAAACTATTTACATATCCATTACTACTTTACTATATTGCTATTGTGACACTTGTCCTGTGATAACAGCAATGTAGTTTGGTGAACAAAGATGTATCTTTAAAAAAAGTTTGGTGATAATCACTTTCAAATGTTAAAAAAAGTTAGGGAATAAGCCCACTCTGTCATATAAGAAATCTTATGTTTAGATCTGAAATTTGTCGAATTATGTGGTACTCGTTTGTAAAAAAATTCCGGAGTATAGGGGGTCCTGGCAATACTCTATAATCCGACAAATTCGGTAATCTGTCACTGCCCTGCAAAACGTTTGTCGGAGTAACAGGGGTCCACTGTATATGCTTTTTTGTTTTTAAGAACATTTCGTAGATAAATAGACATATCAAGATTTTTTACATTTTGTCTCAAGCCAAAGTGAATGTTAAGTTACCGGTTAAGTGAAGTTACCGGCAATGTGTATAATTCAGGTATTCTATACAATACCTAGGCAATGTATAGAATACCAGGGGTATCTAGGCTATGTATGAAATAAAATGAACTTTATTGTCTATCATGTTGAAATAACTAATATTCTATATAAGCACAAATTAGCGGCACTCGCAGGCCGCTGCCGCGGCACGCTCGAATCGGTCGCTCGGCTCGTGCTGTTCGTTGGTTCATGTACAAACCTAACCTAACCAACTTACTAACTCATGTCGGTAAATAGTAAGATTTACAACAATGTAAGCACGATGTTTTAGCACGCATAAACCTTCATTGCTCTCGTGTTTTACATACATTACCGGCTGAACAATTGGTATTGTATAGAATACCTATAATATTTATATATAGTATATAATAATATTTCATACATTACCTACATATTTTAGGTATTCTATACATTACCTAGGTATTGTATAGAATACCAGGTTATACAGATTGCTGGTGACATATATAGTTTGTGGTGATTATGAAAAATATCTATTAAATTTAATAGTATTTCTTTATGTCTGTATTTCTTTCAGTTAAATCAAAATTATCTTTGAGATCATCCCCAGAAATTGATTTTAAGTGATAATTGCACGGCTGTTTTTCAGTTACTGTTGCTTAATAGTGTGTGTTGATTATTTTGCACTAAATAATCCTATTTTTCAGTCACCCATTTGAGAGTAAGAGGAATGGCACCCTCACCAGCAGTAGACTGGCCAAGTACAATTTGACAGTGGCCGACAGTGGCCGGTATATTTGCACTTCGCCACCATACAGTGGTACCAAATACATACTGGTGCAGCAAAATATGGGTTAGTATTAATTTTTATTTATTGATAAAGGAACATCAACAGATATCATCATCATCCGGGTCAGTGGTGGCGGGCTGCTGGAATTGAGCGGTAGGCATGAATTCTGCACTCGGCCCCGGTCTGGCAGGGGGCCCCTCGGTGCGGTCTAACCATATGCCGGGTGGCTGTGGGGATAACGATGATGATATGTGGTCGAATCCTGGGGGTGTCATGTCCAACATTCATCTGTTGAAAGAATACAAAATTTTTATTTGTACAAACAGGTATTCCTGTATGCGCCCGTGGAGCATTTGCCTGCGATCGACGTTGTGTGCTACCAGGCAATGTGTGTGATGGTCGCCCGGATTGTACGAGAGGACAGGATGAAGATGAGGAGATTTGTGGTCAAAGGCCTTGTTCACGTGAGTATTAGATTTTTATCCTTTTTAACAACAAGTATTAAATTCAAATTTTAATAGTTGCGCTTAATGAATTTTTGTAATTTCTTTTTAGGTGCAGACCGTCTGAATTGTTCTTATGGAGGGTGTATTCCGTCAGCTGCATGCTGCTCAACTAACCATGCTCTCTGTAGCGAACACGACTGTTGCCGTGAACACCGTTACACACCAAACAGTAAGCAATTAAGGATATGTGGAGCCTGTTGATACAAATAGTGTTGTTGGATAACATACGTAATTGATATGCCATGGTTCTATTTTATTCTTCACAGGATTTCAGAATCTGGAATTATTACCAGCGGTAGAGGACAGGCATGCACCAGATGACTACGGCTTTATTCAGTCCACTATATACACAGTAACTGGTGAGCTACATTACAATTCGACGGGTCCCAAGAACAAAGTCGTATCTTTAAAATTATTGTTGCAACCTCTAGTTGCAAGAGGTATCAAAAGTCAATAGTAACTGTTGCCTTTTACTACCTCTTGCAACTAGATAATTTTAAAGATACATCTTTGTTCTTGGGACCCGTCAAATTATTTACTTCAACATTGCAACTTAATTTATTGTTGGTCCTTGTTTAAACAAAAAAACTGGAATGGATACAGAGTGTCCCATAGCTACACTATATTGAGGGAAAGTATCGTCAATATTTTAGAAATCAATATATATTAAAATTTTGCTGAAAGAAGACTACATTTTGAGTTTACATACATATACAATATTACTGCATTTTAAGTTTTTTGAATAATTGCCTGTCTGGTCCAGGAATCGAACTCGCCAAATCGAATAACGAATCACATGTAATTCTACGATACACTCAACCATTCAGGAGCTATGCTCAAAAGCAAATTAAATTGAATAAAAAACAATTTACATTTTCTTGTTGTTTCACCAGCTTGCGCCCTGATATTCATGATAGCTGTGGTTCTGCTCGTGTCCGCTATATGCAAGATGCACATGAAGAGGGCCGCTCTCAGGAGCTATGCTCATGCTGACTCCAACACCAGGGCGCATTATAACATGCACTACGCTCAGGTAAGGTTAAGTAAATTAAGGTAAAAACTATATTGGAATATGAATAGCTCCACCTATACCCCATTCACTTGGGCTTGAGACAAAATGTAAACAATTTTGATATGTCTCTTTATCTACGAAATGCTCTTAAAAACAAGAAACGTGCATTCTAAAATACATCATTAATTATAGACAAATAAACTGTTAGCTACTTTGAAATATTGGTGTTACACATTTTTATTTTTGTATTTTATATTAAAAGACATCATCAAGTTTATTTACATTTTGTCTCGAGCCTAAGTAAATGGGGTATAATAGTTAATGAAGAAATAGAAGTAACTAATTGTAATAATAATAAACAAGTACATTATAATTATCACCTTGTGCAAAAACCTTCATCTGGTATATTTGTTATTAAGGTAGGTAGGTAATTTACAACAATACATCCTACAGTAAATACCTACTGAAATCAATGACCCAAATATGTATTCGTGATACAATTATAATTAGTAGAGTAATGTAAACAACATTAACATGTTCACTGTTTAAAGTAAAACAGTTATACATGTGACATTGTTTTATTTTAAGGAATTTTACACATTTCACCAAACAACTTATATTTCACAGCGACACAGATTCCCTCCGTGCTACGAGGCTTCAGATTTACTTGAGCAGGCTGCACTTGCGCCGCCTAGTCCACTTAGAGAGACGCAGGTATTTAAAATATATTGTAATAGACATTTTATTTTCAGTAATGAGTTTTAGGGCTCGACCCTATGAAATATGTAATTTGGGTCTAAAAACCCGCTTTCTCAACCAAAATCTTGGGGTGCCATCAGTACCTATACATTGCTAGGATGATTAAGCTTGTTTAAAGCTAAAAACTATTATTATAGTATTTGCAAATGGCAATATTGGTGGTTGTAATATTCTTGTTTTGTTTTGACTACCTTTATGAAAATAGTTTTAAAATATTAATTGTGGGAATTTCGATACAAATACTTTTATGTCACATCTGACCATAAAGTGGACTTATTCGCCCGCTAGGTGTACGAAAAATCCCACTTCGTGGTCAGTAGGGTGACATAAAACTATTATCTTACCTCTGGCGATAAAAAAGACGCCTTAGATCACATTTTAAACGCCTTCGCCTTAAGCTCGGGCGTTAAATACTTGCTATCTGAGACATTCTTTGTTTTACCGTCCTTGTATTATGTACTATTTACTCATATTTTTTGGTAACTTTTCGGAAATAATTACTTCTAATGCAAACTTTACAAGTGCATACATACTTTTATACAAGACCATTAAAAAATCAACAAAACTCTTTGTTGTTTTTAAATGGTTCCCTTAGTCCTGTCCCCATAGCAGGGGACGTGGAGAAGATCTCCCCGGGGAAAAGAAAATATTTTCCTCTCGCTCTTACTCCAACTAAAACACTGTCAAGTGGTGGAGAGAGATTTTGTCCACGTCCCGTGCTAGGCCAACAGTTTATTGTTTACAGTGTCCTGAGGAGACTCAGCCGGAGAGTCCTACCATCAGCGAAAGGAGGAATACGCGCTTGTCTGCGTTAGCATCAGTGTTCTCATCACGGTATAGGCAGGTTGGTGTCGTACATAGTATGTCGTAGGTACAATGCAATGCACACAGCGTCCAGTGTTTGGTAGTAAACCGATAACCCTTGTGATCTGCTTTTTAATGTTGCATAAATTACTGTTATATCTCGTGTTAAACAACATTGCAGAAAATTCTCAAAAGCCCTAAAGTGTAATCATAATGTGGAATTTTATTATTTGTTAGTACCCATTAACTCTTTCATTTGGCTTCTTTTGCATTGCTCTTAGCGAATTGAATGTATTCTAAAAATAATGATAGTAAATTGATCTGTAATTCGGAATATAAAGATTAATTTAGCAGCCTAATTGTGTGTTATTGATACCGAATGACGTAAACCATTTATAATTACTGAATGCTTATTGTAAATTGACTACATAAACATCAAACAAACGTGACTGGAGTACAAAATAAGATTGCCTGACTCAACCAAAAACAAAGTATCACATTACGACGATGTATGGCTCAGGGACTTCTACTATTGTAAAGTTATGTTATATATTTATGTGTGCAGTAATCAATATTTTAGCGCGCAGTAGAGTAGAGCTATAAAATATACTTAGTTGATGATTTTGATGACATGCTGACTCTGCCATGATACTGAAATAGTTTACCATTTACGCATGCATAGATTCAATACTGTTAATGAGCTAATATAATGAATATTTTATTATAGCGTGGTGTTATTAATGTCTAGAGGAAAAGCCAAGATGATTGCTATACAGGAACTAAGCAATCAACCAATATTGTCGGTATTAATTAATATGAGACCTTAACACATCATAATATCAGTTCGACACTGAAATATAAAAAAAAATATATGTAGGTAATGGATTGGGTTCATGCGAATTATTTACTATTTGCAAAGCTTATCATATTTATGTATTAAATCAAATGTTTTAGAAATTCCACTCATTGAGATAGTATTTTAAGCCCGTAAGTCTCTAATCAGAATCAAGACATTTTTCATATTGTTGGTTGTTGACCGTTGGTTACATTATAATGTCCCCATTGTAAACACAATGGCGCGTGTATCGTACAATGCTTATAGGTGGATCCTTATTTTAATACAGATATTATTGCCGAGTCCAATGGCTTGAAGTATTAAACATAGTTGAATCATACCCCACATTGCGTGAGCATAATGCGAGAGGTATCTGTGCGAAACTGAACAAATAAATAAATTTAACAGCTGTGCTTAGAATCAGTAAATGAGTAAAAAAAAAATGGTCACAAGTACCTATTTTTTTGCTACGACTGCAGACGTAGCTGGGGCTAACTGCTTAACCTGCCTTCGGAAGCACGGAGGAACCCCATTCAAAATAATATAAGCCTCAGCGAACATTACTTAAAGCAATTATTAAATGCGAAAATATAAATAAAAATAATTACTATTACGATGTGGTGCACGAAATCGTCCAAAGAGTGCTACATAAAACGCAAAATTGTAAAATAGCTCTCTGTGCGAAAATATCAACAATAAATATCATAATGTAATATGATGCACCGCGAAAATAGGAAGTAAGGCGAGATTTCTGTGCGAGACACATATTTAGAATGTGATAACAATTCAGGCTGCAATTAATTATTTTAGCGTGAAAATACAGACATGCACATCGCGACTTTCTCCCCTAAGGGGGTGGGCAGGGATGTTTTAACGCCCGCGTTTCGCTAGCTTATTTCAGGTCCCATGTAATAGGGTGCGAGCCTAATGTCATTCACTCGTAGTAATTTCCTATATGGTGCATTAGGAACGGTGCTGCCCATTCTCGTTGTAATATAACTCATACTGCCGCACCCAGAGATGTAAATTAACTTTAATGAGTACTTACTTATTACAAATCATGACAATTAAAAACTACTTGCTATTCTTGCCGGGTCTATGGTCTAGCTTTAAATGATTTTTATTGACTTATTAAAATTAGTTGACGTCTCTGGGTGCGGTGGTTAGTCGCCTTGTACGACACCCGTGAGAGATGGGGGTGGTGACATTTGTATTCTGCTCTGCCGTTACCAAATAGCTGTTTATATACCATGCGTTTGTTGTGTGATAATTAGAAACAAACATTTCACGCAAGTATATGCGACGCAAAAAGATTTCTATATAACACGCATTTGCAGTACGAAATTAGCATTGCAAAATATGTTGTTATAAATATGTAAATGTACCGATTAGAGGTTATATTATTATATGCAATATTATTAATTTTAATACCTATTATGTTACTAATAGCATACCTTCCATCGTATATGTGACAAAGTAAACGTGGCTAGTAACAACTGCATTGGCAGCATTCTAAACCGACATCAAATGGAAACATATCGGTTATCACACGATCATGTTACATTCGATGAACTAGTAGGTGCAACTAACGTTATTCATTAACAGAGCTCGCAATATTCTTCGAATCATTATGGCCTTCTTATGTTTGCTTATGTGTGTGTTGATAATACCACTTTGCCATTTTGTGTTAAAAGGCTGGTAATTCATTGATTACTCGTGTTTTGGATGATTAAATCCAAAGTGAATACATGGTATGATAATGCCTGGCTGATATGAATGGAAGAGGAAACATATTGCAATGACCACAGATACACTGTGAACTATGTTTGTTCACTACCAATGTCTTCCAGCCCAAAGGTCCCGTGACCAAATATACATATTACATATTTGTGTGATTTATCATCATCATCATTACCACCAGCCTTTTAGTGCCCCCACTGCTGGGGCACAGGCGTTCTATATGGATGGAAAAATATAGAGAGAATGGGCTATAACGCACCACGCTGGCCAATGCGGGTTGGTGGGTATATACGACTGTAGATATGTCGTGGCCAAATCGTAGAATTGATCACTTCATGATGTGGCCGACCATTTCATGAAATGGTTGCATTTCATGAAGTGGCCAGCTAAAACTGACCATATCGTTGAAACGTCAACGTTTGATGATATGTCCATCCACGTTTGGCCATATCATTAATGTAGTTAATGTTAAGTATTTTAACGTGGCGCTCGTTTTTTGAGTGACTTAAAACGTAAAATTCTAATAATTTGGTGTTGTAACGAACTTTCAATTCACTTTTATCTTCCATTACAACATTACTAATAGTTTGTTTATTAGGTTATTTGTCCGCCACCATGATGCATCACAAAAACAAATCGAAATAAGCGCCTCTAAAGGTGGTTAATGTTACTATTTTACGATATGATTAATAATGTTTGGCCATATCATGAAATAACCATGCGTTTAGCCGTTCATATCGTTAAACGTTGTTTATTCATTGATCTGGCCAGACCATTATCATGATATGGTCAGTTAGACTTGGCCATTTCATGAAATGCCACCATTTCACGAAATGGTCGGCCACATCATGAAGTGATCAATTCTACGATTTGGCCACGACAGATACAGCCTGGACCAACGGCTTAACGTTCCTTCCGAAGCACAGGGGAACTCGAGATGATAATTTTTTGGTCACACATCCAATGACCGGCCTTAGCGAACATTACTTAGTTTACGCTATCGCAGGGCCGAGCGCATTATGCCACCGCGCTAGCGAGCTCCTCTTTTTATGTGATTATCTATGGTTATTTTTATTTCTCTCTTATGTGCTTAATCATAATTTGTTATTGTACATTAACGGCGGGTCCCAATGTTCTATCTACAGTTAAAAGTAACCTTACTAAAGTTTAGTCATTTATGTAGTACCTACCATGAATAACAGAAGTTGCTAAGCAACTAAGCTGTAGTACGTCTATCGTCAACTGTTGATGGAATATTGGGACCCGTCGTTAGCCGTCATACCCCCGAATACAGAAACGCTACTCAAAACGTTTGAGTCCTGCTTAACATTTAAGTCTTGTCAAAATTGACGTTTTCCATACAAATTCTGACAGGTGATGTCCACTTAACTTTTTAGGTAGTTCTCATAATCTGAGTAGCGTTTCTGTACTTACTTTGAGTTAAGTGTATAAGATTTTGTTTTGTTCATGTTCTATTGAAAATATTTCAGGTGCCCACTCAGTGTGCGGAAGTGGAAATGACGTCGGTGGGCGCGAGTACTTCCGGATGCTGTGAGCCGCAGCCGTGTATTGACGATAGGCACCGGTAAATAGTTCACTTGCAAAGTTGTCACTTCCCTATTAAAGTAACACACAATTATCAAGTACAATAAAATGCAATTTCCTATGTAGATAGTTGCAGTTACTGATTTTTATATATTTTTTATGAATTCTAATTGCTAATTAACTAAGGATGCCTGGAAGAGATTACTTCTAGGCCATAATTGAGGTCACCTATTGAACAAGAATGTCAGTTCTTTTTGCTATTATTATTTTTTGGCATCGTGTATATGTTACTGTAAAAGTCCGAACCACGGTAAATCCTAAGATATTCCGGTAAAACCTAAAATTTACCAACTCTTATTGGTAAATGTCCGAACTCCGTGGAATTTCGTACTTTTACCTCCATTCATTTGGCAAATCTTAGCATTTAGCTTTGGGCACGGTATTTGTTGAGAAAAAAATGTTTGATTATTTAATGATACACATCGCTGTTCAGGTCAGTTTTAGCTGTGACTGACACTATTACACACTTATTTTTCTAAACATACCGTGCCCAGAGGTAAATGCTAAGATTTGTCAAATAAATGGCGGTAAAAGTGCGAAATTCCACGGACTTCGGACATTTACCAATTAGAGTTGGTAAATCTTAGGTTTACCGGAATATCTTAAGATTTACCGTAGTTCGGGGTTTTACAGTAACATGTACATATAAAAGAATGTTATAATTAATTATAAAATTGTACTTTGTTACCCATTCCCTTCTATCTTTCCATATCTATAGTAGTTTGTTTTGACTGCGTCAACATGCTTGATGTATTTTACGGATTTTGTGTGAAGCATAATGCCATCGGTGATAAGTGATTTTTAATTTTCAGATTGACCCTCCAACTGGGCAGATTCCACCTCAGCATCCCGAGCTTCCGCCGCAACTCGGAGCCGAGACCGGACACACCGAACGTGGCGGAAATCAACTTGGACGACATCGATTTATTCAGACTGAACTCCGACACGTACACACTGAACGGTAGGACAATCAGGTTGCTGGGGGGCAATTTCGAAAACTACCCGATGTTGGGCGGCACCAATCCCCCGCCGTATAACGAGGCTATGAGATACAAACTGTACGGCCCGCCTCCCGAATATCTGAGCAGGGACAGGCTGAACCGATCGAACAGTGTCGACGATCAGGCCCGAAGCAACATAGAATTGCCCCCCGGCTACGAGGAGTTGAGCGACAGCAACACCGGTAACCATGACAACCGAGTGGACGATCAAAGTGCCGACCAAAGTGCCGCCGCGAACGTCTACTTCGGTAACAGAATAAATTTTGCAGTGGACAGCAATCTCGCCTCGCCTACGTTGGACGAAGCGACCAACGGGCCGGCCACACCCGACACACCCGCAGTCAACATGGCTTCAGCAATAAGCAACGGCAACTTAGCGTCTTACACCGACAACTTACCGCTAGGGAACAACGGGAATTTGACAGAAACACTGACAGATAGCCCCACAGTCTCCCCGCCACCCTTAGTCAGCAACTTGAACGCCTCTATAAGCAGTTTCGCCAACTGCGAAACGTTGAATTCCGTAATAGACAATTTGCCGGCGATAGACAGCGATGTGAATGCGAATGACGAAATTTACTCTAATAACAATAATTTAGTAGTGTAGGTAGACGTGAAACTTTTCTCGTCAAATAAAGAGTGGTTGCAATGAATGGTTCGCTTCGTCCAAGGTGCCATTCTATGATCGGAAGCGCAAAGTAATGGCTGTTATGATGAAAGATGCGTGTAGTCGAAAATCTTCATAGGACTAATGTGGCGGGCCCTTTGCTCCTATGTTCTTTCTATTCATATGGAAAATAAAATTCTTAATGATAAACAAACAATATAAATAATGGGACAAACAGACAGATTCGCACATTAAATACAAGAGAGACGCAAATAATAAAGTACCAAGAAACATTGTATGATTTAAATTGATAGCATTAAGAGTTAGTGTTGCAGGAATGCAATTTTGAGGGGTGTCTCTTTTGTGTTGAAGAAGCGAATTTCCATCAATGATATGCTGAATATTGGTCTCTGTGTCTGGATGCATTCTGTTTGTAGAATTGCATCTTGGAATGGAATTAAGTCTGTTTCCAATGTGCACAATTTACGTTCGCCAAGTCCACATTTTTTATTTGAATAACACACAATACATTTGAGATTACTTCTGTGCCTTAGTTCGTAAAGGGAAGGATATTCATATAATATATTATGTATATATATATAATTTTTATTGTGGAACGTTGATAAAATGAAAGCTTTTTATTTGACAAATATATTTTTCTATATGATATCATTGAACTATATTAAAAGTAACTAACAATGACGGGTTTTATCCGTAATTTTCTATAAAATAGTGTTTAAAAAATAATAATGTAACAGTTTTTATCAGATATCAAAGTAATTCATTTGTTTACTTTTAAAGCTTCATTAATTCCTACTCACTTTTTTTAATTTATGGATTTAAAATTTAGATTAAACTGTAAACTTAAATCATCCAGTCGGTGATTTTGATGACGTTTAATTACGCATACTTTAGCAAAGTAATGAGTATAGCATGTGAATGCTGAGCTTTGCTATAGAACCAGATTAATTATAAAATTGGACCTAATAAAATTTTATAAGAAACTTAAAATATTACCACGCTGCTTGCTAAAAAGTTCTGCAATAATTCTTAACTTTATTATTAAGGATATACAAACATATTTTCGTATTTGTACATTTTGTAGACTAGTAGGAGTAGTGTACAAAATAAAATTAACTTGAAATATTTTTAGAAATTCAATTGATTATTTTAAATAGTGTTTAATCACAACACAGTGTATGATGTGAAAAGAATTTAATCAGTAGAAAAAGAATGGTGTTTAACATTCGTAAAATGTAGATTATACACACACACACACATATTACAAAAACTCTCACTCTTTTTAATAACTTCCTTAGAAATGCAAAAATTGTTACTTTTTTTATATTCTACATTCAGGATTTTGAATATTCATCTTATTATTTACCTGTGGTAAATAAAATGGGAGATATAGTGCCATTTTATTTAGTTGATATTTAAATACTTACTTTATATATGGTCATCCTTAGGAATGTACAATTTTATTCTTAGGAATAGACAATTTTAGCTAATTATGCCCAATCATCATTTGATTTTCATGTCGATTGACGGCTGCACCGGTGGACGTCATCCAAGTTAGTTTTTATTGTAGTTTACAAAATTTATTGAGAATGATTCATTAAGTCATTGAAAATGCAACAAAAATGCTGCATCATAATAATGTATGTAAAAGTGATTTAAATGTATGAAAAGTCAAAACATCATAACTGAACTTCGATTTACCACAGTTGAAAAGAGCACATTTTTTATACATATGAATGTATGTATGTATTTATATAATTATTTTTACTAGAAAATGATATAAATTATGTTACAACCCGTGGAAATAAGGTCACTAGACAATCCAATTGTAGAATTGAGAATAGTTTGATTTCGGAATGTCGATCGTTGCAATGTATTCAAATCGTAACGCACTTCTCATTATGAGGTGGATTAATTTCTACATTATAAGATCTATTTAGTAGGTATTTTCCATATTATTTAACCACCGCTCGCCCTAACGTCGCTCACCTACGAATCTCATAAGTTATGTAGTTTTACGTCCAGAAACTTTGATAGCAGAAACTACTTATAAAATATTACTCCGATTTATGCGTTGTGTAATAAATAATTAATTTTTATCAAGTGGATATTCTTTTGTGGACATAATCTTCTCGGGCAAAAGAAAATATTTTCCTCTCGCTCTAACTCCCCCTAAATCCGGAGACAAAACGCTGTCAAGTGGTGGAGAGAGATCTTGTCCACGTCCCGTGCTAGACCTACTGGTGAAGCTATTGATGCTATCACGTGATATCAATGCACGTTACAAAAAGCGGTTTGCTGTCTATCGTCGTCATTGCTGTTTTTTTATATATATATCGGAATGCGTCTAAAAACTTTGTGGAAAATATAATTTTAATTACGATGTTATCGCAGTGAGATTTACATGAAATTGTAGAATTAGCTTCGAAATCATTCTAAAATGATCGCGTGCGCAATGAATGCTTTTAAAATTGTATTAATGCACGGGCGAAAGAACTTAGCTGATCATAATTATTGCCCATTTAAGGGGGCTGCGAATTACTCAATAATGTAAAGTAACGTTTGTGCAATTTCAGTGTAATACTCTTATAATAGTCAGAATCTGTAATAATAGGCAATCAATAATAATAATTTATAGCGAAGATGTGAGAGTGTGGAAACTGTACCCCGATTGTGGTATAAGCAGAAACTAATTGACTTTGCTGTTATTAATTATCATAAGACTACACTTCACCAACAACTTTTCTAAAGCAAATTTGCGGTTTATCGATTTTTTTAGATAACCGCTTGGAAAATCCTGACAGATATATAATACTTCAATGGGCAGTTTCAATATTCTATTCTGCAGATAGAAAGCTTACTACAGTTTTATTGCGTAGTATTTTTAGTTGCGTATATTAGTTTTTGACAGTTCGTCCATACAATAAAATGTCAAAAACCGACGGTAAAATAATAATCGCCTGTTTAAGTGTTGGTGAACTCGAGCCCTAAAATAACAATCGTTGCTAGGTAACTAAACTGTGTTATGTATGTTTATCTTGATTGTAGAACATTGAAACTGGTCGTAAGTTCTGTTGATTAGGTTTGTAGATCTCAATCGGGGTACAATTCAAGCTAAGTGGTAAGTCCAGTTTTTATTACAGCAATATTTTTCTTTTTTTATCGCATAAGTTTCTTTGAAACCAATTGGGAAATTTCTTCGAATCTGTCACAAAAATAAAGGCGCCATTCGCCAATCTATATGCTATACGCTATTGGCGATAACTATAGTCTTAATTTTTAATTATTTTTTATATGATCAGAGTTTCTAATTAAGGGAGCTGTTATCTCATGGCCACCACAACTACTTGCTAGTGTGGTACTCTTTGCGGTTGTAATAGGAGCGAACTTAGCTTGGCGGGTTTTGGTTCGAATTTTACTTTGTAATTGCCATAATGTTTAAATAACGTATACATATTTCATTTATTAACACTAGTGATATTAGAATTGTAAGTGTAAATAGGTTAAAATAAAATATATGTTTATGATTATAATTTTTTTTAATTTTTGTTGATAAATATGTATTAATAATTATTATCTATTAGATTGTTTCGGTTTTTTACAAATGTTATTTAGGTACACATTGTTAAAGGGAATGTCATTGGAAATGGTCCTTCGAGACATCTTTATATGTAACACACATGTATGTATATGTACCAATTTTTGACAGTAATGCCATAAGCATGCTGATGCATTATAAGTAGATAAATATAAATGATTGCCTTTGACTTTATACAAGATTATTGGCCATTAATAAGTCGTCACAGACTGATCTAGCGTCACCAGTGTGTTGTAAAAGGTTGAAGAATTAGTTGCCTAGCCACTGAGCGGTCAGGCATGCCTATGTCATTATGTAAGTAATTATGGCGATTGTTTGTCTTAAAACAAGTAACTATAAGGTTGTTTTTGATTGCATTACATTGAAACTACCTTACACCATGCTTACCGTTACACGTGACATGTTGTAATCGTAGAGATATGTATTATATCAGCATAGATGGAAAATGTACTATGTAATTGAATACAACCGGAAAAATGTAATATGTTAATCATTTAACAACTATTTCATTATTGTTTAGCTTTAAATTTAAATATTGTTCATTACATTAATTTGACCTCAGGGACAATATTAATTGTAATAAGTTGATAACTTAATAAGCTGTAGCATGGTTACCATTTTATTGACTTTCTTAGTAAACGTGAAAGGATTGGAAACTGTATCCATCGTGTTCATATTATCGGCGGTTATACTTGTATTTTTATTTTTTATCTACTTCGACATGATGGGTAATATCTCACATATTCACAGTAAATAAATCCAGATTGTCACATATATGTATATAATATTATGTTATACTATTATTGTTACTAGCTAGGGTTCGTGGATAGTTAATTAAGTTACTAATGATTATACAAAGGGAGTTTATTAAAAAAAACGGCATAATTAAACACAAAAGTAATTCACGCTAAAACAACAACGTTACACACAAAAATACTTAACGGTCACTTAAAAATTGTTGCTTTTTTTACAAAATAGTTTCAAAAAACACCGGATTTTAAAACATGTCATAAACACTTGTTTGTAATAACACCGTAACTGTACGCACTTTAACTTGCACCGATTCAGTACAATTATAAGAGCTTTTTAACAAGACTGAGCGCAAACGCCTCTTTGATAGCGGTCGGCCATTGTTACCGCTATTTTTGAGAACCCGCGAGTTGGAATCTCCAGTCCATCAAAGGGCCGATTTCACCGCAGAATTAAACGCGATCAGTTGAAGTTGAACTCTGTTTATGCTCTAAACTGAATTCCGCTACATAGCTTGCATTAATCAAAACCAAGTTTTATTAAACACAGTTTCTATTAGAGACGGTGAAATCGGCCCTTAGGGTGTTACCACACCAATCGATTTCTCGATCGACATCATCAATTGACGAATAATTGTAATATTCGACGTCGACGGATAACTTTTACTTTAACAATTCCGAACCACCAACCGACTGACGTCGAATAAGTATCAACTGACGATCGTTTGGTGAGGTAACACCCTTACTCGGCACACGCGTGTTGATCTAGTTATCTCCCTCTCGAAAGTACGCGAGCTAATGCTCGCGTACTTTCAAGGATTCGCGAGAGATTAATTAATTTATGGCTTAACTATTGTTCACCGGAGTGAATTACAATAGAAGAGACCATTTGTTTTGTCATGTCCTTTTTGTGTTTACGTCTCGCGCCCGCTGGTACAGTCGCACTCGTAACACCAATGTAAATATCACGGTAAAGTGACAAAGTTAGGCTTTCATACAAGATGATTAATAGGTACTATAGAAATTGTTATATAGAAATGATTATAAAAGTTTCCCCATGCTCTTTTTACAGTTGACGTTAATTAAATATCTTGCCTAGTATCACTTGTATGGGAATCTACAACTTTTCATAATTAATATAGATGTTTAGAGAATGTATGCAATATGAATGTGCTACCTCCGACCCATTTACCTGACCAAATAACATTAAAATATTAATAAATACTTGCAATACTTTTTAGTACAAATCTCAGTAGAAACATTAGTAACGAATATCATCAATATTTTTTTATTCCAGGTAGAAATAGTTTTTTTATTGTTACATGGCAATACTGAGATAAACAAATTATAACGAAATACCCTTAGGTCTATGTCTTACTGATGAGAATTGACAATGGCTACCGGCCTCTACAAAGTATACACTATTATACCCACCAAGTACTTCTTTATGTAACCTAGGATCTAGCTTACGAGATGCCTCATTAAATATACTTCCGTCGACTCGCAAATTCCCACAGAATTTTTGACTCGATAGGCTGCATCCGTTACCAACTTTTATCAGTAAAACTTAACATGCTATTATGTTTCTTGATTTACTGCAATTTTATGGTGCAGCCACATGATCTTAAATCTTGAGTTGAACTTATTTTTTTATGTATATACTAAAAGGACTATAATTTTAAATCATGCCATTTAAAATTGGACGCTATATTACGTCACCGGTCTAATATTTCAATTATCTTATACTCACGATAGCATATAATAACACGGGATTACTGGGTGTCCAACATATTCCTTGTGGCATACACATAGCTTTTTTAAGTCGTTTGAACTAAAAAAAAAATTTACTTATTGCTAGACTAAGGCCCTACTTATTTCTAGTCTAACTATTTCTGTCAATTATGGCGGTAAATCAGGAAATAAAATGGTATTAGATAAGTGACTGTATATATCGTAGAAATTAATATTTTGCATTTTACCACCAATACTGTAAAGGTTTCGGATTGTAATTAAAAATATAATAATAAATTTATAAAAATAAACTTGCCATTTTAAGAATAATTAACGCAATACTATTCTAATTAATACTTTAAACTTTAACTATATCTTTTATTCTGTACTCGCGGTCGGTTGTTACTTCAAAATTGTACTTAATTATTTTATGTGTTAAATTGAATATCGATTCTGTTGGTACTAATGTCGTTATTATGACTGCGTGCTGGAAACACTCTAAACTGACTATACTCATTTGCAATTGAGTGGCATTAATAAGTTTTGAATTCATAGTTAAGATCGAAATGTGTTACCTCCAATACTTTAGATTCCATTCTCCAGTTAATCGAATTATTGTGTTTATAAATGTTACATTACCTTGCTCATAGGTCCAGACAGGCTCAAAGCCTTGCTCTGAAATGTTAGTTTTATAGGTTACTGTTTCATATATTCTGCAGATACTTGCACAGTTTTTCTTAATACACGACATTGTTCAACAAACATTAGGATTATTACTATAGAAAATACTCTTTATACTTTAGCACAACTCACCTGTAGTATGTTACTTAGCTGTAAGACTTTATATCCCATTGAACGCCCACAATAATTTTATACATATCACAAAGGATCTTCGCTCATATCACTGGAACCTGATGATGTCAATGCTCTGTGAAGCTCAATTTAAGTGATCACTGTAGATATCTTATGTTGTCTGGTACAAAATTAATCATTTTAATAAGACACCAAAAGATGAATGGACTTGGATTAATTGAAAAATATATTTCTTACTATAAGTCATTGATAAGGACTTACTCCCTGCTCCCTTTATGTCAAAATGTGTTTGCTCTGTGAAGAAAAGACACCGATTTTTTTTTATAAATAACTAGTTCATTTTTAGTACGTGTAGTGTGTGAAGGGTTACTGAAATAAAATATGCATAATAGAATGGAACTTGGTTTACATACCATCTTAGGTTGTATCACAAATGAAAGTATTCAAGACATTTAGCTCAACTTCTCAACTGATTTCGCTGTTTATGTCCTTACGTTGGGTCCCAATATTCTATCTACAGTTAAAAGTAAACTTACTAAAGTTTAGTTGCCTGGATTTTTTGTTATATTAAGATAAATAACAGAAGTTGCTAGGCGACTAAGCTGTGGTACGTCTATCTTCAACTGTTGATAGAATATTGGGACCATTAGACTATAATGCAGGTCAAGTGTGAAAGTGTGAGCGAACTTGAAATTGGCACGTGAATTGAATGTGCATAATATCTATATATGGACAACTTTGCAGGTAATCCATAACAAAAACCAGTAGAAATTAAATTATTAACTATCACACCAGTCTCGTGGCATGGTAAAAAATATCTATAATTTCATGCTTGCAACAGTGCACTGTTGAAGAACCAATTAACAATAGGCACTGTATGATAAGATTACAACTAGAGATCACAGAGCTGGGCAGATGACGGGCGGCATGACATGAGCTACGATCTGCAAATTGCGCCTTATGAGCTTTTGTCAAACAAACCTGTTGCATCTTGTTGATTCATAATGGCGTTAAGTTTTCTTTAGCGGAGTGGCGAGGAAGGGTGACACTGGTCGGAAGGCGCTGCGAGTACAACCGAAACGCGTCGACCAATAAGAATGCGTGTTTTAGTGTAAATAAAAATCATCCCATTGGCTAAAATGTCTCGCATAGCTTTCCTCAGTCTAATGTTATAAAGGTGTGAAACTAGTAATGATATTTTTCTAGCTAGTACATATTGCCTTTGCAATTTAAACTGTTTAGGTACTTTCTCACTAACTGACATTAAGCAGCGTGTAGTATTCAAATCTCATTATTAATGTATTTACTATAATATAAGCTGTTATGTACATAGTCGGCACTCCGTTCGTATATTGTGACCCAAAATCTTGTGAAATATGCATTTTTTAACTTACAAATTCAGTGAGAAAATATAGTATTCACTCCTTTCCTTCCTCTTCCGCCCCAGTATAAATACTTTAAATGTTATTATTCTCGTTTAAATCTTAATCTAAAGTAAATAAGAGACCCGTTACTGTATACACGTGGAGCTCACTCTAAGCTATGTAAGCGTTATAAAGTTGTACCGACAATCTCATTCCGAGGAGAACAATTGTAATCGCCTAATATGTAAGACTATCGTATTGTTGTGAATGTAATACTTTAACAAACTGTAATACTTTATCTGTAATTTATATCCAAGAATGGATTGGAAAGTACTTTATGATTCTGTTTCAATTCCATTCTTTGTGAGGACTATTAGTTGATTTATACTTGTTCAGCCTCTAAAGCAATCCCTGGCAACACCTTGTATTCATTCAATAGAACTTTCTTACACTGAAATTTGTACTCAGAGAGGTCAAATTAAACTTGAGTCATGATGACTTCTAGTTTGCAATTAGCGAAAAAATCGTTTCTACCTTTATATATCGTATCTTTGATACGAGATCTCTGAGTGCGAAATTTCGTCATACTTGCAGTTGTAAAACATAGGCATTTAATTATTTTATAAAATATATTCAGTGTTCGGCCTAACGACCAGTTGTCTGCTTGATGTGTAAAATGACAAAAATCTATAGAAATGTCTGTCTCCAGTTAAACTGAAAGTAGCCATTCATAGATAAATTGAGACATTAACTTGGAATGAACTTGTAAATAAGTGTTATGAAGGTGTGCGAGTGTTGAATGGCAATAGTGTTAAGTAGGCGTTGGAGTAAGAATGCTGGTTATCATTAATCCTTTCACGCCTTTTTAATTGTATTTTTGAAGCCGATAGCAGTCAGTTGCCAGGCATTGTCGGATCTATCAACTGTCAGTACAATCTATGAGCGTCCAACCTTTCAATGCCTTATCACCTTAGATGTAAGATAATCAATAAACTTTATGTTTTAGAAATTAATATGAAGTTTTTTTTTCACATTGAATCCATCTCGTCCTACTGTTTTACAAGCCTTGGTGACTAAAAGATATTTTTTTAAATTATCCACAATATTCTTATAGGTCATGTTTTTTATGTAGACTTTTATCTTAGACAACAAATACAGAGCTTTGAATTCTTATTTTATTGAATCGACATCGTTTGTTAGCGAGGGTTATTTCAGGAATAAAACTACATTATACACAAAATATTTTTATTCATATATAGATAGATATCTACACACTCACGCCTACATACATCCTAAATTTATCACTATAATAGTATAATCACTGATAGCGTTTGCCTTATATTACGTGGTGGCACTTATCTAATTCACTTGAAATTCGTGTTTGTGAGTACATAATTTCAATTTGGATTATTAAATGCTTTTTTATGAACAATTTTTAATTATAAAATGGTACACATTGGGACGATAATTATGCATGCCATGTTTGTACCTACTTATTTCCGAATATGTATGTGACAATGCGACGAGTCCTCTCGCTTGGCCACTGACTATTCAGGAAGCTTCTTTAGGAACTCTATTTATTTCAACCATGCGGAAAATCTCCCTAAATGTTCACAGACAATAATATTTTGTCAATGACTTTATTAGTTTACAATAACATGATCCCAAATGCTATAGGAATGTAGGCAATACCATTTGCTAGATAGGACATAAAAACTAAACATTACCGAATCTAAATATCAAAAATTGGACTGAGCGCCCTTGACGGTATATAAATTTAAGACCACCTGTAGATATACCTAATGTAAAAAGACGTCATCTTGAAATAGGTTTCAATCCCATTTTTTACTGGCTTGGAGTGCGAGCCGTACCTACATTTGTATCACCATGGTTTTGTTCATAAAATAATACTGACTATTGAATAGAAATATTCCAAATATTTGACCATTTCTTTTACGAATAAGTTTAATACGTAACAACGAACGCCTTTCGAAACAGTAAAGAGGAAATAATTGATATAGAAAAGCAAATAAAGTGCGCTTGGGAAGTCTTGATCGTAAGACGTTCGGTCAGTCGTACATTTGGATCGATTGTATACCCCAAATATTTGATAATTTATCCATTTTTAATAATTATACAGTTACACAACAAAATTGTATAAAATGTGATTTATAATAACACAGCAACATTGAGATTCATGTTGCATGCAGTATTATTATAATTATGTATGATTATGTATGAGTAATTACTATTTTAGTCAAATAACGTACCAATTTGTAGATACAGTATTGCCACTCCTCATCTGAGATAGAGGTAAGTTTAATACATTTCCACCGCAGTTATCCGGACTTGGAATCATAAGAGCTTATACAAAATTAACAAAGTATGACGTTCATACATTATTGGAGAATAAAAATAATAAATTGTCATGGTCCTCAAAACGAATTTTATACGTCCGGAGGATTAAGTATTATTAAAAAATTTTGGAAATTATTGATTTCATGTAATATTGTTCACCATGATTGTTTAATTACGTAGGTACTTCCTGTACTGTTATATAGGTACTTTGATAAATAAAATAAGCCTTATTTTTAGCGTAAAATCCCGTTATCCTTCAAGATCTCACTCAACTAAAAGGTGGCATTACTATTCATGATTTTTTTATTAAGTGCAGTCAAACATTCATCAAAAAACAAATACAACAAAACGATCAAGATATATAAAACAAACGCAGCTACAAATTTCTACATTACGACTTAATACGTTCTTAAGAACTACATAAAATTAGCGATCACTATATATAAATGCGCCTGCTTTATAAAATAGACAATGATTTAGTTCAATTATTGTTATAACAATTTTGTTGACATAATATAACACTGGCTTAATAAAGAACGACACGCTCTCTTACGTTAAGACATTATAAATTCATGTGTACACAAATAATTATTGTATATTCTATATAATATTACTAAATATAATAAAATATATTTTAGATATACCTATGATTCACTAGTATTGCTTTTGTATTGCTGTTAGCATCATTCATTCACATCATCATCCTCTCCTCTTTCATTACGGGTCATGTTTTTCTTCCATTCACTCCCGTTAGCTAATATCTTCTCATTCACTTCATTTGCATTCATGTCATACTCATGATTTTGTATTGCTGCAAAAGGCAATAATGGTACTTTTTCGTAGCATTTATTTATAAGGCTTAAGACTGTATTTCCACAAATTATATAGACAAATCAGTACGACCTCATAACTATATCAAATTGATCTGTTCAATAATCAGTCATTAGTTTAACGATTTATTAGGTTCGGTCAACGGCACGACTACCCAAAAATCCTTCAGTAGATTGTCAACCTTGTTTGTAGTAAAGCACAAAGCCGATTTAGAAAATTTTACACCGTCTAAAATTTACTAGGTAGGCTACCTACATGCTGAAGTTTACATGGTGAACATACCTACTGTTATCAAAGATAATGAGCCATCCGCGCACGTTTCATTGGACCTACTTATTGACAAAGTGGACCACTCTAGTGTTAATATTGCCAAGTTAAAGAATTACTTTCTTGATGTAGTGAGTGGGTCAGATGCGTTGCTTGCCTAACAATTCTTCTACCAAATACAATACGTTTAGCTTGTCTATTCCTTATTAAACCAGTGGAAAGTATACACAATACAAGTATACATTGAGAGCGTTACAAAGTTTCCAGGACAGTCCTGTTATTGCAATCACTAACTACTTAAAACTATTTAACAAAAAGTGACGCAGAGGAAAACGTTGATATAATCCCATATTTTCGATATATATTATTCGAGTAGATATTATTGGTTTTATAAACGGAAAGTTACCACTTTCAAACTGTTAGCTACCTATTCAATATAAAAACCGAGGACGATCAATCAACTGGGTTTAATCTGTAAAAACTTATGCTTACCTACTTTTATCTTTTAACGTGATCATTTCACTTTCAACAATTTTATCTTAAATTAATGGTTTAAAAATGCAGCATAAAAATACTAAATTAAAACTGACCTCTCTGTTGACTGAATAAGAACGTATTGATACCTATTGAAATAAGTATGTAGGTACTATAACCATTTGGGTACAAAGTTCCGTATAATGAGATTATTCCGCTTTAAAAGTTTGCTTTTGATACGAAATTCATGGAGAACTTTGCTATTTAAAATTGTATTTACAAAGATCACCATTAAAATAACGAAATTGTACTTTCTATAAGAGATTCGTCCATTTAAACATTTTGGGTGGAGTAGTAACTTGTTTGGCAACTTCGTAAAAACTTGATTGATTAAAGCACCACGAAATTGTGACAATGTTTTTCATTATTGTTTTCGAGAACACACCGTCATAATTTTGATGGCGTAAATTTAATTTGAAATGAACTACATAATCTAAATTGTTCTATAATTTTGTTTACAGCTTGTATAATATTAGCTGTTGAAATAATATTCAGAGGTGGCCAAACTTTATCTTTACTCAATAATATTTACACTCAAGGACAAAACATGCGGAGATAATTTCTTAATAATCTCATAAATGTGCTTATTCGTTTATTTATTGTAACAGATAATATAAATAAGCTTACTTTAAATATCTTCCTAAAACAGCCGAAACGATTACCTATAAAGACACGTTACTAAAGATATTTGGGTCACATACTTCCAAGATAACACTTATGTTATGCCGGATTCCTTTAACCTGTCTACGAGCTATGTGGGTTATTTAAAAAATGGCTTTTTGTGTTAGATTCAAATATTAGCAGCCTTCGGATGAATATTATTATTCCTCTAAATTAATCTGTTCTTTGTAGTCCAAACAGTTTAAAATCACTTAATTTATATATCGGTGAGAATATCAGAGATTTTTGGATTGACTTCTATGCTTGCCTGGGAGCGAACAAATAACGTAGAATAGGCCAGCCCCAACTCATCCCATTGGTGTCGTAAAAGTCGACTAAAGGAGATTGCCCGGTGTAGACCTTGGGGCACCCGAATGGTGGAGGGCAAACCACTAACAACAGCATACCCAAAGAGGGTTGGTGTCAGGCAGGCGGCCGGCTGTAGAACCTAAGCCAAAACCTTGAGCAGTATGGATTGGAATGTTGTCATTCCAATCACTCTCTCCGTTCATCGGTCTCTCGACATGGTCCGTTCCGTCTCTTTTCTATACATTCATCCATCACTAGTACCTTTACGGTGTGATGTATGATATGAATCAAAAGGCAGTGGATGGCTTGATGACGTCTGATCGATATGAATGGAAGAGGAAACATACTGCGCCGACACCAGATAGACTGGAAACAGGGCCGGGTGAAGAAGAAGATCAGAGATTTTTAGATGAGCCATTCAATATTTTCCAAATTTTATTGTAATAATAATATATTATTATGTAAGCACAATTGCAGCTTATTCGCATGTAAAGCCCTTCATAGATAAGATACAGAAATCTGGCACAAGTTATCCCTTTACAGGCCGTATATAAGTATAACAAATTTAAAATACACAAACCTATTACTTATTTACCTATCTAAATAACTTATTATCAACCGTCAAGAGATTTCTATATACTTATATACATAAAAACATGTAAGGCGTGTCACCTAGATTTCCTAATCAACGAAGTGTACTTCTAATGATGGGTGTTATTACAACGTTACCGTTGCCGTATTGTAAATAATAAAAGTAAAATAGGTATATAGACACAGCAATGACAAGTTATTAATTTTAAAATTTAAGGATGGGTGTTGCTATACAATTTTATAATTTATTAAGTGTACATTAAAGTCTAATAAAAGTAAAAAGTAATAATCCGTAGTTTTGGTTCATTATAATTAATTAGTAAAAACCAGTGAAGACATTTTATCGCGAACGCGTTGCGTCTATAATTAAAAAAAAAAGATTTATTGTTATTCATCTTAACGGCAAAGGGGGTTGGTATAATACTGATTAAAAACAGCAAACATTATAATAAGATTAAAAATTTTACATCACGCGACGCCATTATTGAATGATACAGTTTAGCTTCCAAATTCTTTACTTGACTAGTACTTAGTACATAAAATAAAGTATCTGACTACATCTAGCTGCCTTCAAAAGTGACATCGTCTAAAAATATTTAACTAGACACCGAACAATATCGGCATAGATCAGTGTTGTAATTAGGTAAAAATATACATATATACTATATTTATTTATTACCAAAATATTATTGCTTCTACTATAAAAGCAAGGCCTCTATTTAATATTGCTAAGAGCTATTATAATATTTTTGGCGAGCTGGCCAATGGGGGAGGGTTTTAATAATAGTGTTGCCTACTATAGTTCTTTCCACAAAAGAGTACGTACCACCTCTCCTATTACAAGGAGTTAAGGTTTAATTAACCCAAGGGATTTCTTTCGTAAAACGGACTTTATAGGAATGCACCCATCCCACTATGTTCAAGTTCTTCTAGAATATCCTCATCAGCTAGCTGTGCGGTACCTTAATCTCAAACACTGGTAACCACCAATCAACTGTTATTTAAAGTAGCTATAATATTCAACACGGTATTCTTTTGTTTCTCATAATATTATTTGCTATAAACACATAAGTAAATAAAGGGAACAGAGAATAATCTTCATACAACCGCGCGAATCGGTTGCACTACTACAAGCATGTGTGCGTTACCACTGGCCGCTGTCGCGCACGCGGCGAGACTGGACAAAAACCGGTTTATGACGCACAGCCAGTTGCATAATGTCAGGGTTAGTTCAACGGCGTTCTTAGGAAGCCTTTACTCTGTTCAGTTTATCAACTCATGTGCTTTAATGCAGAATTGTGTTTAGATTGATTCCTATCGTGTGCTTCATACATTTCATCGTTAGTGTTGCCGTACTATTAAATAATATTGATTCGCCGTATAGGGGTGAACTATCTTTAAATTACCGATTTCATTCACCATTGGGAGGAATAATCGGTTACCTCACTAGCAATCCATATTTCTAAGCAGTAGAGATAGGTGCATTGAGATACGTTTGCAGGAGGCTGCAAGGCAAGAATTTAAATAGCAGCGACCTTTCATATTATTCTCGCAAATGAGTTTTTTTTGCAGTATTTTTTAATTAAAGTGTACTTATGACTGTTACATTTAACGAGTGAGTCGCCAGCGACCGTACGGTGTACACACACACGCACACATTTACAATTGCCTTGAAGACATACTTATTCTAAAGTCCTCGCGGCACCGCGTATTGCAATAGCTCATTTCTCAATAATCAAGTACCTACGGTAAGCTTGGGTAAAACGCCTCAGTTGGCAAAAACCCCAAGGCTTGCTTTCGTGGGTGCGAGATTCCAGTTTTGACAACTGAGCCGTTTTAGAGCCATTATACTAAAGTTCACACTTAAATCTAACACAGATAAGGTACAATATTTATAGTTCATGTTACATAAGAAGTCTATTTTTTTTGAGACATATCTTCAATCTTTTTGTTATACAACACCCATAGGTGTTAATTATTATACTAAACGATAAACTTATGACATAAGTATTCAAGAACATTATAACTAGGACAATTTTTCATCAACGGCTATTTAATACAAAAATAATTTATGCGAGATTCAATAGGTACTATTATTTGCTTATTCGATATCTCACCGGGAGATTGATCAATCAGTAGTCGTCAACAATACGGGAAGCCGCTCAGCGGAGCTTTTGTAGAACGTCGCGTCTGGGTCGACACACGCATATACTATTGTCTATTAACACTTCGAATGCTAAGTCGGATATATCCGACAGTGATAATTAATTATATTCGACAATTATCTTGTCCATCTGGTCCAGTCAAGAGGTACCGATAACATTTTAATGCTACTTCATGACTGAAGGTTGAATGAAGAAATATCGTCATATTGCATTTATTGCTTTCATAAAATAACCATTTGTAATAAGTATTCACATTCATTGACCATGCCTATTTACCCCCGAAAGGGTAGACAGAGGTGAATTTTCACCAATTATTTTAGGTCCCATGTGGCGAGCCTGTCAGGCACCGCAGTTACTCATCGCTTTTCTAACCCTCAGTCGCCTTGTACGACACCCGCGTTACAGATTGGGGATGGGTGACAATTGTGTTCTGTTCTGCCGTCACCACACGCCACAATATCTTACAGTCTAATTTAATATTTACAGTTAACACTTAAATAATACAACAAGTTAATATTTACAGAACCTAATATTACATGTCTTTATCAAGTGTGACGCTAAACACACGCTTCTTTGCTTCAATAATGTGACAAGTCCAAAAATTGTGTTTTACAAGATAACACGTTATTGAAGCGAAGAGGCTACATATTTTATTACAACGTTTAACAGTAACGATGCGTTCCCTTACCACTGCCGCCTAAGATGCCTGTGTGTTGTCCTCTTCGCAGTCTCTGAGAGCGACCATGTCGGGCAATTTGAAATGCTGCATGTGGAAAGGTGGCTCCGGGCTACTGCAAGGCTTCAGCTGGAAAAAAACGTCCCACCGTCACTTCTTAAGCCCCCTTAAGGGAGGTCCGCGGTGCAGCCAACGAGGGTTTGCATTTAGGTACAAAGAAAATGAGATAACAATGTCGGAACAATCCGACCAGGCCAGGATGTATTTTTCTGACATTGTTATCTCATTTTCTTTAACCCTGTATAGGGTAGTGTTAAAATTGTTACCTTACCACCATTATTTGTACCTTGATATTTGTTATAAAGTTAAAAAGCAATGAAAAATAATTGCGTGCATTGCCCTATACAAATAATAAGGTATGAAAAATAATTGTGTGCATTGCCCTATAAATGTTGAAAGGATAATTTAAAGCTTTCGGAATATAAATAATCCATGAATCCTTGAAAAAAATCATGAGTGTATTTTTGTCTTCCTTTGATTTGGCGTTAGGTACGAATCTTGGCTTACTCCGTCACATTGTACCTCACTAATCATCTTCGTGCCACTTAACAAGAGAGGCAATTTCCTCTTATGTTTTCTGTCAAACGGTGTCGCTTTCAGATTGCTTCTCATCATTAATTTTAATCATCAAAGTTCATTTACGCCAATTGTGCAAGTTATAAAAGTATTCAAATTACCAACTTGCGAACTGCGCCCGCGCCGTCGTCTCGGCAGGATACCTTTGCGCGCCATGAAAAACCTGCAATTCGCACACATAAATATGAAAAACCTGCATTGCAATACATGAAAATATGAAAAACCTGCATTGCAATACATGAAAATATGAAAAACCCTTAAATGCAATACATGAAAATATGAAAAACCTGCAATGGAATTACATAAAAATATCGGGGAGCGTGACGGTTAACATGTTCCCTGAAAGCCTAGCACCGGACGTGGACAAAATCTCTCTCCACCACCTGACAGTGTTTAGTCTCGGGTTTTAGTGGGAGTTTGCGAGAGGAAAATATTTTCTTTTTCCCCGAGGAGATTTTGTTCGAGCCCCGTGCTACGGGGGCTGGCTTACCGGATAGTTGATATTGGTATGTTGAACTGCTCGGACACAGTCTGAAAAGTGTGCCCCCGACTGACGCACTCTGCGGCCTGTCGCAGCACCACCTCGCTGCGACGGATGCGCTTGTTGATGTTGAATTCCGGAGGGGTTGGCGTTGGTGGCTGGAGAAATAATCAAAATTATCTATAACACCCAGCCGCCATTAGAGAGACAAAATGTTAACATATGTTTTTGATATGTTCCTGTAAAGATCTAAGAAATGCATTAAAAATCAGAAGAATGTATTTGAAATGGTAACCTATCATATTTTCGAAAATTCATTGTTCGAATATCAAAATTCCGAAAACGGTTGACCGAAGTTTTGAATCGCAGATATATTTCTTGACATAATATTGTATGTAATAAATTTATTTTCCAACTGTTTCATTTTCCAGAAAAACTAATTGCCGATTTTCAAAACTTCTTTTTTTCCTTTTATAGATGTTTTGTTTGCAATAATTTTGTATTCTATATTGTTTCAAACACACTTATTTATTTGCCAATATCGTGATATTCTACATAACCAACCAACCAACTAACTAACTAAATAGGTCGAAATGAGTTTGTTAATAAGTTGGTTAGGTTAGGTTTGTACATGAACCAACGAACAGCACGAGCCGAGCGATCGAAGCGAGCGTGCCGCGGCAGCGGCCGGCGAGTGCCAGTAACTTGTGCTTTTACAGAAAAGTTTACAAGTTAAAGTTAAACAATATTCTATGTAATACATACTTTTATTTGTGTTTTGGTATTATAGAAATCAATTTTTTGGAAAATAAGTCATTTAAAATATGAAATAGTTATCAAAGGTCGAGTGAGATTCCGAAACATATAGAATTTGAAAAAATGCTTTTTTGAAAATCGGATTGTCAGCTATATGTCAAACGTTTTTTCGGTATATTGAAAATATGGTAAACAAAAAAGTGGCGAAACGTTTTCGGAAAAATTTAATTCGAACTAGAAAAATTCGGTAATAAGATAGGTAACCATTTGAAATACATCATCCATTTTAGAATATCTAAACGATAAAAGTGACTTTGAAAAAATAGGTTTTACATATTTTTAATTTTGTATTTATGAAAAGGCACATCAAGATTGTTTACATTTTGTCTCTCGTAATGGCTGGAGTATAAGTCGTTACGCTATTCATTAGTTTTATGGCGCAATCAAGTAAACATAAATAACGATAAATTCAAATAAGAGACCTATATTTGCCAAGAATAGGTACTTCACTAGCGTTTACCAAAATTTCTATAGAAAGTAGTGGCGCCCAGCTTGGGGCGCTGTTTTTAGCACGAAGTGTGTGTGTGCACTATATTATATGAATGATTATCAGTATGTTAGAAGTATAGAAAGTTGTTTACAATGTTGTAGAATAATCTTGCAAGACAGCAAATTCTTTGAAACCAATTTTCATAAAATACAATTTTTATTTTTTCTTTCTGTGTATCGGCCAGAAGCACTGATCTCTATTATACGAGTACGCTGGACTGAATATGTCTAAAATGACAAATGTTTCTTGTGCCGATTTGAAGAGCCCCATCGAGCGGCAAGGGTACTAAATTTGTACGTTTGTTGCTTGTAATTGGCATTACAAATCTAGTTTCGTGAACGTTCACTTTCGTACACCAGTGCCATCATCATTCATTTTTTGGTTGACAACCTTCAGTCCAGCGTACGTGTTTATTAAAGGATTATGGTCAGAAGTGTTCGTGATTTATAAGATATGCGTCGCCTGCTATAGATTACAAATTAACCTTACCTGTGGGCGATCACCGACGTGAATGACGTTGACAGCTTGCACGTATGAAGGCCCGATAGTCATTATCTTGGGAGAGACCTCCACAAACGGTTGCGCGCCGGATTGGTGCGATTGAGATGCCTGAAACACATGAGTAGGTTTGTCTTGTTACTACGGTCTTTAGAACTCAATGCCTGACCTTGAAGTGTAACTTCCTTATGGATTAATACGGTTGACGATTTTCTATACATTCATTATCACTAGCATCTTTACGGTGTGATGGATGATATGAATCAAATAGGAGTGGATGGCTTGATGACGTCTGACCGATATGAATGGAAGAGGAAGCATACTGCGCCGACCCCAGATAGACTGGGAACAGGGCAGGGAGAATAAGAAAAATCAATCATTCATTTTAGAAAATCAAACTGATTAGCTACTTTTTAAATAGATATTACATATTTCACGACTCATCAACATTGTTTACGTTCTCTATCACGTCCCAGTGGCCCTACCTTTAGTTATGTGAAAAAGACTGGGAACAGGGCAGGGAGATGAAGACGTAGACGTTAGTGCTCACCGGTACATGATGTATGATGAAAGCGGGAGGCTCGTCCCTTGTGTCGTACGTGTGGTCGTCTCGTCGGGTGGTCGCCACCACACGCTCCGGCTCCGTGTCCGTGTCGGAGCTGTCGTACTGACACTGCACGTTGGCGATCGCGAACTCCGCGGACTCTGAAACTGAACAACTGGGGTGTGACACTTTCCAGTTATGCGAGACATGTTCTCACCACCCAGTATACTAATATAGGTAAGTTCGACAATAGACATGCTGTATTTGTACCTACATTATAATTGAACTTAAATCATTATAGCTAATGACAATCAATAAAAAAATGTCATTCATATCAAACAAATTTTGACATCAGGTTCCTGATGTCAAAATTTGTTTTCAGAAACGTGCCTCACGTTGAATTTGCTATTAAAAGCACGTAGTCACCACAATATGCCAATTTGTTTTATTGGCCTTGAGCTTTACTTCGGATAAGTTAAGGTTGATAATTGGTTGGAGAAAGGTCGACAAGCGAATGGCCACGACTGGTAAAATCGTAAAATTTTAAATACCATTACATTATAATCGATCTTGACTCGCGAGGTTGTAAAGTGTCGAAAAATTGTGATCCGTGACAACTTCTATTCACTTATTTATATTCACAACATACTGTCACTAAAACCACTCTTTCAGTGGTTTTTAAGAGCGAAGAGTCTGGGATCTGCCTTGTGGCAATAAGTCACCAGTCCAGTCTCTCCCCAGGAGCGTCCAGAAACCAAGTTGTGACTTAATCTAAATTTACACTACCGTTAATACTGCTCTCTGACCACGCTTCTATGCTAAATATGTATCGCCAACTGGCCCGGCGCCGATAATTGGAACTACAAATTAATTTGACTGTCATGATAGTCTTTGTCCACCTATAGCGACACCCCAACTGACCAAGCTATTCAAAAAGAAAATTTTCTTCTTCAATAGCTTCTCGTGCATTTGACAGGACGCGACGGTCGCCAAATGTTGAGTCTTATATTTACGTACGTCAAAATCATACATTTGTATTCTATAAGTTCGAATAGGTTCCACTTGGCTAGCTAGGATTGTTAAAGGTATTAGGTGCTTCATTTGACACATTTCATACCTACTGTACACTTTTACCTGTTCTTTTGCAGTTAAAGCAATTTTTATATTTGTTGCTTGCTGTTGTAGGAATCATCGTATAGTTTACAAACTATAGTCGTTAAGGAGTGGTAGGATTTTGTAACGTGGATACGGATAGGGATTTTCCATAAATGAAACCAAAATTCACGACATAAATATTACTTTTAATGCAGTCACCCGTAATATAATTTATGACACCTTACATTGATTTTACCTTAAAGGTACTTATGACAAGGAACAGAATAACCTACTCGCCTACACCAAATTTGGACTTCGCTGTAGCAGAATATTTTAATGTCAAAATCATTCAATTATCCCACACAATTTTCAATATTTACTTTGAGACGTTTCATATGTAACTTATTAATAGGTCTTGGAGTCTCATCACGACTTTTCACATGGTTTATTAATATTTCTATGTATATATTTTCTGCAGTTTATATGCCACCATTACCTATGCCAAATGCCAATGATAAAACCATTAGGTATACTTTTGGCACCATTTTTCACTAACTGTTTTTGGATTATATAAAAACATACCTATCGGTCACAATTTCAGCGGCAAAAGAGTAATTTAATACAATAAGTCTCAAGTAGGTATTTCGCAATTCAGTAAAGCGCGCAGTTGACGCAATTCTCCGGGATTCTATAGAGGTGTACAGTTATAAATTTCAGTAAGTATAAGGTTTCCAGTTTCCACAAAGTTTTAATTGTTACAAATCTCATAGTTGCGTTATAAGTCTTCGTACAGCCCAATCTTTTCAAACTGTTCTAGAACAGAACCCATTTTTTACCAATCAACCTATTACATCAATTAATACAGTGTTAACATTATACCAATAGTAAAATATCTAAAATATTCTCACTTATTGCTATTTCACTGATGTTATTGCTATTCTTGTTAGCGATAAAATTAAATGAAATAATCAATAGCTCGTCCAAATACAAGCCTGATAAGTCAACTTTAAAACAGATGATACGGAAGAATTAGACGTACAGTTGTAAAATTATTGAGAATAACTTGTAGCTTAGAGCATTGTCTTTTACAGACCTTAGTAGGAAGGACCTGTAGCTTTAACACGGACTGAAGACACACAATCCATCTATTTATAAGCAAACGCTATAGATATATATGCGTGCGTATAGTGCAGCTTCAAAGGTTCAGGCAAAAGAGGTTTAAAACTCTATCTGAATGCAGCGATCGCAACAGCAGCGTTCATATCTAATTGTAACGTTTGTTCTGCAATATTGTGCTAAACAGTTTCTATACAATACGTCCTTTCATGCAAATGTTTTCCTAGCGTTTGTTTATCGGTAGTTGGCAATTGTGTAGTTAAGAATGCATCTTGCAGTGTGGTGACGCGACGTCTGTATTGTGCAGAATTTCGAACGGCACCTAAGATTAAACGCACTTGCGTCAAGGGACTGTTACGAAACAAATGCCAATATTGATTGACAGTAACATTTGACCATCTTTGTTGCATAATGAAAACCACATGAGGTTAAACGGAACAGAGAATAACCTTCATACAACCGCGCGAATCGGTTGCACTACTACAAGCATGTGGGGCATGTGTGCGTTACCACTGGCCGCTGTCGCGCACGCGGCGAGACTGGACAAAAACCGGTTTATGACGCACAGCCAGTTGCATATATGTCAGGGTTAGTGCAACGGCGTTCTTAAGAAGATTTTATTCTGTTCGATTAGTCTACTCATGTGATGAAAACGCTTCAGTGCATGTTAAATCCCACAGCCGATAGATACCACAGAACAGATATAACGACAGATCGTATAATTATTTAAGCAAGACCGAATACAAAACCAGTGTAAAAGCGCATTTTCACTGTCTACTAACTTACGTAACTTAGGTAATGAGACGCAAACAATAAATAAAATAAATTTTGGTCTTTATTATTAACCTTAGACAGTAGATTATACCATGGGCGATAAAACAAAAAACGACTTAGATCGCAAGTATCGATAAATAAATATGCGATCTTAGTTTTTCTTTTTTTATCGCTCGAGGTAAGTAGGTATAAAGTTTTATTTCACCCCCTGACCAGGAAGTGGGTTTTCCGTCCGCGTAGAGGGCGGTAAAGTCCACTTTATGGTCGAAGGCCTAGCCAAGTGGCTTATTTATTCGAACGCATAGAAAACAAAATTATGAAACCGACGTATTGATTTCTCTGCGGGCCTAGCACGAGAACGTGGACAACTCTCTCTCCACCACTTGACAGTGTTTTGTCTCATGATTTTGTGGGAGTTAGAGCGAGAGGAAAAGATTTTCTGTCCCCCGAAGGAGATGTGTCCACGGGCAGTGCTACGAGGGCTGTAATACGTCAGTTTCATATACATTTTGTATTCTATGCGTTCGATAGATTGGCCCTTGGCTAGGGGGGGCAGGTGTGACATAAATAACGTTAAAGCTATAGGTGTATAACTAATTCTATAGAATGGAATTTATTAAGTCATTGGCACCTCTCTAGAAGCCTCTGGCATAATAAAACCGCACATTCAATATTTATATTGCTTAAGTAATAAAGGCTTTTTACTTTCCTATTATTGCTGCACAATGTGCTGTTTGTTACTGTAAATGAATAATATACATAAAGTCTTTTTTCTTTATTGCATTAAAGCTATAATCTAAATAGCGTCGAAGCCCAGTAGTCTTAGGTTAGAAGACGTACTATTATAATCAGGCTAAGGACACATAGTTTCGTAATTGATTTTTCGCGCAGGCAACACCTACAGAAAAATATACTTTTTTTCTCAATCAAGGATATTGGCGAAACAATCATTTTGCCATCAGGTATTTTATGGTCATATGGTGGTCTATGCCATAGGATGCGCACATAGTCATACACATTTTGATCTATCTCTTTAACAAATAATGGTTTTTATGGGTATTTTCCACCTGCTGTGTTAGGGCCATTAGGACCATACAGCACACAGACCATACAAACATGGATTTGTTTTTTTTTGTGTGAAATATATGACTACCAACTACAACAATAGAATGTCAATTAAAAAATTTAACCAACGACGATTGTACGTACTGCAGTACATAGTTATGAAGAGCACCATTATGCTCATCATGGAAAGCCAAAAAGTATCATCAAATCACATAGGCGATGATTTTTGATCCTCTAAATTAGAGAGTGAAACTACGCATAAATACGTTCAACATTCACAGGGAAACAAAAATCAGACAAATCTGTGGACATACATTTTTGTTAGTTATTGGGATTTTGTATGGGACATTATTTTCGCAATTTAACGATAAATTGGCGAAGGAGAGAAATAAGTGGAAGATGAAAACATGTTGTGCCGACCCCGAGAGCTGGATAAAGGCAGGAAGAAGAAGATTTTCACAATTTCGATGTTGGTTCCTCAGTTAAAGTTCCTTTCATTGATGAGTACAAGGGCCAAGGTACTAGTGGTTTCACTTATGAGCATAAGGGCCCCATCCCATAGATAAGCCAGATGTTGCTAAGACCTCCAGTTACTCACTGTCTCACTAAAGTGTTTAACATCGGACATCAATATAATATAAAACTGTTAATCGAAAAAACAACAAAATATTTATACTACAGACTATTCTGTTTGGGCAGGACCCTTTCCTTTCCCTTGACGGGGAGAATACATGAAATAAAACAGTGTAAAAGTGTAAAAAGTACAAAAAAACCTTATTGAATTCTATTTACACCATCTTTACTAATGTTAAATTACCAATTTTAATCGGTAATTATGATTAATCCAATTTATCTAGAACTATATTATTATGGTAGATACCTACTATATTTTCAAAGCTTTCAGTTTAGAAACTTCAGCAACTATTGCAATATAAATATGTACAAAAAGTATATTTGAAATATATTAAAGTAACACTCTTCACTTCACAACAATTCTAACTGAAAAAAGAAGTGATTTTGAGCAAGAAAATTAGAATAAATTTGGTATATTTGGGGCTCATTCATTCTTAGTTATATCTAATTTTATATTTGCAGTTGCAATAAATGTACATTGACCCCAACAAAAACATATTCTTACTTATAATCTTTTGAAAAAAATCCCTTATGTTAACAGTAGAAAATTAATTGTGCCAAATGTGGTGATGTAATCCCAAATGTTACTATTTTCAGTGCCACAATTTTCACAACTGGCAACATAGTGGTATGTTTTTCTAGTGTTGCTACTAAAAATGCTGCCAAGGACGACAACTAGGAAAATACTCATAATAATTGTAAGAGACGTAGGATACATACAAATAAATGAATGGTATACAACATTTTTCTATCAACAGTACCTAATTATTTACAGTAATTGTCCAAAATATGTATTCCACGCAATAAATAAAATAACCTTGACGATTATACAAATGTGCTAGGTTAAAATAGATACAATTCGAATCTAGCTAATTAAGTACATAAAATAGGTTTTAGGTAATTCTTAAAGTAATTATTGCGATAGACTAGACTTAATTAGCACAGTGTTTTATAGAATGAACAATAAAAACTTTTTCTACTTTGATTATATTATTTGTATCTTTAAATTACTTAAGTACTTACAATAATTTAATAAGGAACAAAACTGGTAGTAAACTATATTGAAAAAGAAAATGTTGGTGAGAAAAAGTTGGAAAAATTATAGTCTTGAAGCGGGAATCAAACTATAATTTTTTGAACTTTTTCTAATCAGAATTTTCTGTATAATTTTTGCTATCATTTACTAAAAAAATAAAAATTGTATATGTATTATACAGTGTTTAGGTGTCATAGGAAGTATAAAAATATGTTGATGTGTGTGAATATTCACCATAGAGAAACCAAAGACTTATTCCGTTTTCAAAAAATTTCTAAATTTAATTTAACATAGATTAGTTTAGAGACGAGACATTTTACTAAAAAGTTCTCCGAGGCTGTCATTGGAAACTTCCAATTTAAACTTTATTATAACCACAACAAGCAGCATTGCTTTTAAGGTGTTATCATAGTTCCTAAAAATACCACATACAAAAATAAATAATAATAATAAAAAAACAACTCCTATTACTACTAGTAAAGTTAATAACATTTTCAACTAACCAAGTTTCTTACCTAAATTGGAAATAATAATTTATCGTTGTGTTACTTTGAACAAAGTAAGTACAGACGGCATCATAAGTAGATTAACGCTTAAGTACCATGTCACATTAGTTGTTCGTACAAATTTGTGGCGATTATTACTGCGTATGACAAAGGGCTAGTGGTAATCGACTTATGATGCTGACCGTATCTACGTGCTTAAAATCACTACATTAAGTACATTTAACGCAGGGCTCTATAAATATTCACCCGAGATTGACAATCTTTATTCATATACCTCATTATTATATAGATAAAAATATTGCTGTATTTTCAATCTTTTCGCCATATTGCTTTTACGATTTTTCTTATTCCACTAATTATGTAAGTAAACTACTTAAAATATGGAATTATAAAAATTGGTATAATATCGTCTTATCCTTTAATTCGTCTTTAACAAAGACCAATTATTATTATTAAGATTAACCTTTCTGTACTGTCGGTAATACAATAATAGCGCTGCACATGATATGATATCTCAAAATAAAGATGCTTAGGTTTATGGCGAAAATTTTGTTGACGAAAGTTTTTGTTTGGATTAATTAATAGTTGGACAGCCGGTAAAAAATTATGAGAAAAACAATTAAACTTTCTACATAGTTGGTTGATGAGAGATTTTTATATATTTTGAGAATTTTGCTGAAAATAGAAGCTATTTATTTTTCACAAGCATATTAATATTATTAGACAGTCCCAAAGGTGTTGATGAATAAATTGAAGCAATAAACGTCGCTGGACTAAACATGCGAACTAGCTACATCATTTGTATTAAAAGCCCAAGGTCCATAATAGTTTTGATAATAATCAAAGAAAATGTATCTCGAATAGCATGTAAATGCAATAGTAACTGTGCTGAGTTATGTAACATATATTGGTAGAATCCATATTGTATAATAAATTTTTGCCAACTCGTGCTAATTCAATCTTATAATTAAATTTTATTTAAAAAAAATAAGTAGGAATATTAAAAGTTCTTCTCGTAATTTTAGATTCCGTCTGTTTCATTTAATGAAGTTTAGGAAACAAAGTATTTAGTAGTAGTAAATTATAAGTAGGCAATAAAAAAACAGATAACTTACTCTTTCGATTAGAAACTTGTACTAGAATATTTTATTTTATAATTCTAAATGAAGTCTACTTGCGACCTAATGTAGGGATAGATTACCTAATGACGACTGAAAGTAAGTACCTATATTTAATGAATACATAATGAGAAACATATACTTACGATATTCATAAATAGGAATTGCAAACATCATATGCATATAATAATATGTGCTCTAATATGTATTTGCTTTGCTTAGGTAATCAAAACTATTTGTATAACAATGTGTGTACCAATATCTTTGGTTTCTTAATAATAGAGATCGGATATTCGGACCTTCGAATATTTCGGAAAGAAATAAATTTTTTGTTCTCAATGGCAAATTTTGACGAAAAGTACAAAATTGATGGAGACACCTTCAAAATATATAACTCTTACCGACGATCAGTATTTATTTTCCTATCCTATCCTTTGATACTGTAGACTTATATTATGGTGCGTGGTGATGGCATAGCACATATGGATTATAGTCCGAAATAAAGATATATATTTACTAAAGCAGAATTCCGATTTTAACAACCTCATTCACACGGACAACCACTAATGTGACTGAGAGGGTTCGCAGCACCCGAAAAGAGTTTCTCCTATCATAGGAATATTTTTTTTCAGGTTGGTATCAGGCGGCCGTCGGACATAAAAACAAGCCAATTTGACAAAAACTGTACTGACTCCAAATAATTAGAGATTAAGGTAGATTACAGTAACCAAAATTAAGTTAATTCTGAAATAAGAATCAAATGTATGTATTCTTTAAACTCCGAATATCCAACATCTAAAAGAAAATGAAAAGTTTCTAGGTAAACATTATACATATTAGCTGTCCCTGTATATGCATCTAAATTGGGTAAATATTAAAAATAATATTCCATAAAAACAAAAAAGAAATCCCATGTATGACAAAAAAGTTTTTTTGCTAGCAGTAACAATTACTATTTTACTCTTTTAATTGTATGAGCGTTTTAGTATAAAAACGACTTTCGCGGATTTTACTCGCGTGTTCGAAATATTTGGCATTTATGCTACTAAATAAATGTATTTAGTAAATACATGCTAGTAAAATGCGTGAAAACTTTTATGTAAGTACTTCGTATTAAATGTTCCACAGTGAATTGAATGAACAATATAATTCAAGGGGTTGAATTAAGTAAGATGTCTATAAATGTACCCTCCTCATCGACTATTATACAAATACCGATTTTTTATTTATTTTAACACGAAATTCGTAATCTTAAGTGCAACAATATAATGGAAATAGTATGATCGGTCTCTGATGCGTTAAGGCCTGACGTTTTACTTTATATTAGGTACATATTGTAGATAATGATTTCAAGCAATGTGAAGTGTAATTTACTTTCATCCATCCATGTACCTACCTAAGTCATAATTTTAAATGCATGTATTATATAAATGGTAATATAATTTGGTGTCTTGATTCATAAGTGTAACTGTATGAACAATTATAAATTATACTATTACTAATAAAATGAAATGTATATAAATCTTTAAAAAATAGCAGTCTGAATCCGCCCACTTCTAGAATAATACAAACATGTGCGCTTATATTTAAATATAAATAGTTACATAATTAGTACATCTAACCTAAACAGAAATAAACAATGAGACAAATTTACGATTTAAGTAGTAGCTAGGTACCCTAAAAATATTTTGGCAAAATGACTTTATAATGACGACTATACAAGATATAACGGCGTTCCTAAAAAAATATAAATAGTGTTCAGTTGCTTAATAATTTTAGTATCTAATGCTTCCAATGTACTGTTTTACTTGTCTACTAGGTATATTTCTGCAGGAACTTAATTCTTTTTGGCCAATTGAGCACTGTTCTTATTATGAAAGCGATTTTTATAGTTGTTTAACAATAGGTCTCCATTTATACGAGTACAGTTTGGTTTAAAAATTCAGTTTTAAATTAAATGTATCCGCAAATTGATCGACACATTTTGATAACCTTGAGACGCAGGCTACTGAACAGCAATGGAATATTTGGAATATAAAAAGAAATATACTGTTAATAAAAGTAAGGGAGGATACAGGTCATGTGTCAATAACAATAACTTTGAGAATGGGGTTTGCACAAGTATTAAGTTTGTGTTGACAGGTTGAGAATTTTCTGTTTACCGATACGATTCTCTGACAAGAGTTAGCATACGTCTTCTGAAACTGTCTAATGTGCAAACGGAAGAATATAGGCTCTTTGAACCCAAACATATAACAGCACCTATATTCAAGGTAGAATGAGTTGGATATAATCCCAGTGGCTCAAACCGCTCTATTAATTATGTGAGCCACTTTATAAAAGGAACACTTACAAAATATTTGGTATTAAAATCATTGGCAAAGTCTCTATTATGTGAATACTAGAATTCGATGACTAAAAAGGAAGTACACAGTTCAACAAAAAAAAATCCTCGATTCAGATGACTTCAATGGAAAAATTATCTAAACGGTCTAATTTATTTTCAATACAATTGACCATCAGACCGTAAACGTTAGGACAGTTAAGACACTGCTCCTAACGTGTGTCCACCAGCCTTACAACGGATCATTCAACCCGTCAGTACGCGGTTCGCCCATCAGATCTAGTGGATCTAGAATCTGGTTAGCCCTCGTCCCCCTGCGTCCTTTTGAGAATTGACTCTTAATATCATACTTTTCCATCCAATTCCTCAAAGTCTTCCTTGGAACTCCATATTTGTTCGACGCAGCATACACACTATAACCTTTCTTAACAGCTATTAGCGCATCCCTCAGATGCTGCGAGGAGTATTGCTTGTAAGATTTCTCTTGGAATACGTCAGTCTCTATGTTAACGATGGCGTTTGGTCTCCTTCCAACGATGCGCGGCCTCGCATGTATATTAAGAGGTATACCGTGGTCCATGTCAATAAAATGCCTCGTCACAATTTCGGTGGATGTTCTGACGCCTGTAACAAGCAAGGAGAGAAACAGCCCTTAGTAAAATGATTAGGTTAAATAAATATTATGTTTGGCAACGGGCGTTCCTTTTCCTTGCTTCTCACAAGCGTTTCGGGAGACGAGATTCGTTCCCAGGGAAGAGGACAGTGTAAAAAGCTAGGAAAAGCCGCTCTGGGATATTTGAATCCAAATTATTGAAGGGTGATCTACACTGATCAACAATGTCTAAGGATATTCTCTATGTACACCTACTTCAAGTTCTATTAGCCTACATTCTTATAATACTGACATATTTTCCATTTTCTCCATTCTTATAATACTGGCATTTTTCAATGACTTACTTAATTATGGTCATCCGTCATAACATTGAATGAATTGCACAGAAATCGTCAGTATTTTTAGAATGATCGCCTATAGAACTTAAAGTGAAGTCAATAAAATATCCCTAGATAAAGTTGATGTGTGTATGTGGATCATTAAAGCCACAATACGGCTTTAATAATTAAAGACATATGGAGGCTTCCAAGATGAACCTTCGTGAACTGGGGGTATTTAAGCAAAGTATTCGGAAGTAATAGGTGACTTTTACTAGACATTCTATAATATGATACAAATAAAGCAAGTTAAACAAACCCGGTGCTTACATCATAGAAAACGGTTTTATCGTACCGCACGTACGTAAACAGCACGTCATAAAAACAAACTGTTAAATATCTCCAATCTTAATGTGATTGGCGTAAAGCACAAAGTCGATTGAGAAAATTAGGCATATTATCACGATTGTAATCTGAGTAGACGTGTTGGTGACTATCCCTAACCTACCTGAAACAATAAGTGTCCATTAAGCGTGGCCTTGGTATTCTTACGAAGTTTCACTTACACTATGCTATTTCCATACAGAACTATACCTCCATAAAGTGTTAAAAATGTATGGTTGTAGGGTAGGTAGGAACGTTTAATGAAGTAATTTATAATCCTAAATTATTTCGTTGTGAGTATTTAAAAAGGAAAAAAAAAAAAACGGTTTGTTATATCTAGTATACAAACGGAATTAAATACTGAAGCTAGGAATTTAAAACTATCAGTTCGCTGTAGAGCTTATTTGAGGAAGAGTTAACGAAAGGGTAAATACAGCGATGAGCAAGGCAGCAACTTTCCTCTTATCTTATAGGTGGTATCTTATACTGAGATTTACATGCCCGATCGATGGCAATAGGCTCTCTATTACATGGGACCTAACAAATTCCCGAAAAGGCGAAAAGAGAGTGGTGATCTATCTTTGCCTACCCCTTCGGGGTTAAATAGGCGTGATTTAAGTATGTATATTTGAGCTAATGAAAAAGTTGTGCCGAAAACAAAGCAATATGATCGTGCAGGCACGGGTCATTTGATTACACAAGAAAAACATTGTAGGTACACAACTCAAAAGGCTTCATCGACGAGACTGACTTGCACAATACAAGTATCATGAAAGTCTCGCCGAAGGGGGCAGCGTATGTGTGGGTGCGTCTGTTATTTATATTAGTAGGTGTACGTACACACGTACATCCAGCAACACAGGTACAATGTTCTCAGTCTGTTTGCACACTTTTACTGCAAACACGATAAAGTTGAAAATCGGTCGGAGAAATTTCCCAGTTTGCATTATCCTATCGTACTGTTGACTGCACAATGGGACTCAAATAAAAATGCCTAAGCCTTGCCTAGTGACGTATGATATTACCGCTAGCGCCTTTACCTCAGTTCCGCAGGTCTCACAAAAAGGTAACCAAATAAAACCAAAATCGTGTCATGAATCTACGATCGAAAATATGCTGAAATAGGTTCTCGAGTGACAATTCCCAGAGTTGGATTTGTCTAGTGGCCTCTTTCAGCGATTATTTTATTATCCTTCGGCCACATCATGATGAGCAAATCATAAAGACGACTCAACAGGTGTTGGTTTACAAAAGATTTGAAATAGTGAAATAGTAGGTACTATATAGCCGTGTGGTGACGGCAGAGTTGTATACAATTGTCATCACCCCAAATCTCTCCCGTGGGTGTCTTACAAGGCGACTAAGGATAAATCAGTGATGAGGAATGGGCAGCAGCGTTCCTCATAATAATATACCGCCTAGCTATGTACTGCGACTTTTGAGCCCGATAAATGGCAATAGGGTCGCCACCTATTACATGGGACCTGACATATTTAGCGAAACGTGGGTGCTAGTTCACCTCTGCCTACCCCTTCGAGAATATAGGCGTGATTTATGCGTCTGTGTGTGTAGGTACTATTGCCTTTTTATAGCTTGGTTCTTTTAGAGAACGTAGTACCTACTGTACTGTAAACTGATAGGATTCAGACGCGAGATGAGTTAGGTATACCTTATGCGAAGTGTGCTTTCACCAACTCCTTGTAGGGAAGGATATGACTTACTTTGCTCTCACAAAATCTTACACTCTTGCATCAACGCTCCAGACTAGCTTTCATCTCTTTAATATTATCACAATGTTTAACAAATACCTTTGCAGATCAGGCAAATCTTATTAAAACCCTTTGGTAAAAATGTGTAAGTAGAACCTAACACTAATTAAAAAATTCTAATAAGATAACAGCTAGATATTTACAATCTACATCTACGAAGAGAATCGCCAATGTTGAGCACTTATCAAAATATAGGAGACATTGTCATATACACAGCCTTAAATAACAAAATGAAAGTACTTAGAACCCGCAGAAGTTTAGAAGGTGGTGAAATAAAAGCGTCATCTTTTTTCAATTATATTTTATTAACTCTCAAGTTTATAGCAAAAACCTCGTTTCGTACCATACGTTTCAATGAAAATAATTAACTATTATATTACAATTATCTTAATGAAAACCAAACATCGGGCGGAAATAGAGTATAGATTTTTAATGAATTCTTATTAATATAATATTTTGTAAGTCCTAATGTCACTTCAGATAACTTTAGTTCATTAACAAACTGAATATTAAATCTATTGTAACTATAGCTAAAGATTTCGACTTAATACCGGTCCGCTAATCTTAAGTTTAACCAGTAGCTAAGGTTAGGGTAGTATGTGTATAGTGACATTGTCGTAAATGGCGTTCAATCATCCGGCATAAAGAAAATAAAATTGTGTATTCGACAATAATTATGGTTGTGTATTATTATTACACAATAAAGCCCCACTAGCTACCACGATTACCCTAATTATTATTGTATGGCCTCGTCAACGGCCGACGCACGAAATACATGGTGTTAATTTGGTAAACAAGTTCATACATAGGTATAGACTATAAATTTTTCTTATAAAGCTTTATTTAAATATAACGCCATTTAAATCACATTTCATATGAATATAATAACGGATTGTCATTACAATAACTACCATTGGTATATTTCAATTCTATTTAACATTTCGATAAAGAAATATGCACGCATTAATTGAAGATTAACTGTTACAAGAACTCTTGCGTGCCAAAGTGGAAACTATCAACATTTCATAGCTGTCACTTATGTTTATGTAATACGCTCATTAAACATAAGAGACACATCTCAAAAACGAATCAAATTGTTATCTTGCAAAAGCAAGTCTAATTTCTTCAATTTAGAACACACAACGTTTCGAAGTCTCTTTTGAGTTGTGGCGTTACTCATTACTGTAATAAGCGAAATGTTATATTATTTCACTTTCCATATCCACTGGGCCAGAGAAAAGAGTTGGATGCATTTCAACCAACAAGGCCATATAAGGCACAATTTTTACACTTTTTTATTTCATTTTCAATCTCCGCTTCGTATTTTTGATTCTATTTTAAATCTCCACTTCGTTTCTCCGCTGTCCGGCTCAGTGGTACATATTAAAATTCGGAATCTAGTTCAGAGTTCGAGTTCATGTAAATCAGTAGATAATCGAGAAATACACGTATTACAATAAAAATACATAATATTATGACGACGTTAGAACATTTTTTTTTGCAAACCATTAAACTACAAACCACGCCATCTACACAGTGACAAAGTTACAGAAAAACAGTGAAGTTTATTTAAATAATAATTATGACATAGGATAGGCATGAGAATGGCGCCATGAATAAGAGACGACATTCTCTAATGGAATTTAAGTACACGTAACTGTATTCAGAGAAAAATACATTTCTTCAAACAATAATACTGAATAACATTTATATAGGAAGTGTGAAGTGAGGAGTCAATTTCAACAAGCTCATAGATATAGTATTGCTTATCAAGCGGTTTGTATAAAGCCACTCATATGAAGCAAATATAACAAATAACAACTACTTTTATGTAGTATTTGATTCCATGTAAATAATTTCTATTTGTAACTGATTAAAAACAGATTTATTAATTTAAAATGAATTACGTCGGTACGACATGAATGTTACCAGCAACTAAATCAGTCATTGCGGGGTTTTGTATATTATGACGCGCTCATAGAACAGTGAAATTGATTCCTACATTTCACCGTCATAACTAACTTCAATGAATTATTATTATATTATATCTACAGCCACTTATAAACTATTAAATTATGTATATTATTAGAAACTATTAAATTATGTATATATATATATATACCTATTCTAAGAGGCACTTCATGAGTTACCACAGGGTTCCGTATGATTTAAACACTAGCCTCCCCCTCATTTACAAAAACTAAATACCCAAGTCTTAAAACACAGCTTAAACCAAGGGCCGGTATTTTGATGAAACTCAACCATTAGTAATTTTTTTTAACAATTGGTTAACTATACATAAAAAAACCGGCCCAAAATCGCTGATCCGTCTCTTTTCTGCACATCGTAAACATAGAACAGATAGACGTAAGGATGCTGAAGTTAAAATGATGTGTTAGACTTATGCAGTTTTTATGAATAAGGGTGGGGGGTTAGTATAATAGAAACATCTCTCCGGGACGTTTATTATAATAACTTGTAATATAATTTAGCTAATCGAGTGGGTTAGCAAGCACAGTAACTAATAGAGCATCGTCATCATGATCACCGGCCCTTCAATGTCTCTACTGCTGTGGCATAGGCCCCTTCCCTATGGACGGAGGAATATAGGGAGAAGGGGACGTACCAATATAAAGAACTTATAAAGCACACCACTGACGGTAATTTTTAAAATATTGTACCAGAACTCAAGAAACATTCTTCCATCTTCCATGCTGGCCTGGAAACGGAAAAATCGTAGAATAGGCCCGCCCCGGCTCATCCCATGGGTTTTCGTAAAACTGGACTAAGAGACATTGCCCGGTGTAGACCAATAAGCCCCCTGGGGCACCCGAATGGTGGAGGCCAAACCACCACCAATAGCATACCCAAAGAGGGTTGGTCACAGACAGGCGGTCGGGTGTAAAACCTAAGTCAAAACCTCTCCCTTTATCGGTCTCTCGAAATTTACATACATTCAATCATCACTAGCACCTTTCCGGTGTGATGGTCGTGATGGATGATTTGAACCAAAAGAGAGTGGATGGCTTGATGACATCTGACCGGTATTAATGATAGAGGAAACATACTGCGCTGACCACAAATAGATAGGGAACAGAGCAGGAAGAAAAGAGAGGATAGATCTCATGAAACAATAAAGGTAAGAAACATCTTTGAAAGCATAAAACTTACACATTGGGAATACGACAAATCCAAATGATATTCTGTTATGGATTTCACCAATTCGTTTGCTTAACTGTCGTTGCGAGACTGTTCTTTTCATTATTAGTCCTTTAGCGAGAGGGGTCTGCGGAGGCACAGGCTTTCCCTATGGATGGCAGAATATAGGGAGAATGGGCCTTAACCCCTGGGGTCACGGACCAACAACGGCTGAACGTGCCTTCCGAAGCACGGGGAAAGATACAATATATTTCATTCACCCATTCGAATGGCCAGTCTTTATGAACATTGCTTAGTATACGCAATATTAACCCGGCCCCTGTATTATGTAAACAGATTTCAGTTGCTTTGGTCTACCCGTCTCTCTCACTGAGAATAATAGCAAAGTGTGAGAGTGACGGGTAGACCAAAGCAACTGAAATCGGCTTACATAATACGGAGTCAGGAACGCTAGCCATTACTCTATGACACTCCTCGCATAGAGATAGTCCTCATGACAACCTTTTATTAGGCCTTATTACGTTACGTGTTACGTGCTCAATAAATAAGGCTACGACACATCACAAAGGTTATATAATGTTACACTTTATCAAGGCCATTTATAAATATTTATTCATAACATTTAAAAGATAAAAATATATAAAATACCATTCATATAAGGAACATAATATTATCATTTATTTTTATACTAAAACCATCGAGAATATTGCAATGTTGTCTCGAAATAGTCAAATTAAGTACGTATTTCGATTTGCGTTAAATCGTGTATATTTTTAAAATATAATATATGAATAAATTAATTTTACAATGGGAAACCTCCCAAGCGACAATAATTATTAATTAAAATATTGTGATTGATTTTTAATGGTTTTACCAAATGGGTACTATTGGTTCTAACTTTGAATTAACTATTTAAAATAACGTCGAATCGATAGCTCATGTAAACTTAATAAATTAATACTAGGGTGTGTACCACGGTTAAATAATTTTTAATGCAATATAATTGGACCTAGTTAAGGAGAAATTTAATGGCAATACAAAATGTATTTTAGTTATGTCTGCTTGTCATACAATATTTGAGAAATGGCAACACAAACATATTTGAGTTATGTTTGCTTTTCTTACAATATCATTAGCAATAAAAGGGTAGGGCTGAAGTTTCATTGAATTTAATAATTAAAATGTTTAAATATATTTGGGTCCAATATGTTGATTCTTTGAGAAAGGTGATCTTTATTATTGTTTGCTCATATTTTACCATTGTTCCTGGAATATAAAGAATTTTTGTTATTATTATATATTAGAAAGAGGAATGCTGAAATTTTGAGTATGGTCCTACGATCACTTTTATTTATGATCGAAAGTAAGGTCACATAAAACGTGTGTGTACACATACTGCACATATAAGTTAAAAAGAAATTCAAGTTATGCTTTTTAGTACCTACGACATTAAAACCATTTGTTACTTATAATATTTATATTGTTACAGAAATCTGTGATTTAGAGAACCTAATTATTTCCTAATCACAGATCACCACGATAGGCACTAGATAAGCGAAGGCACTTGTGTTTTCAAATACAACAACAGTTATATTTAACAAATAGTAAATAATCAAAGCTTTCTAAATACAAAAGCATTGGCAAAGCTCATAATTGTAATTTCACCAACAAGAACCATTATAAATCAGCCACAATGAATACAATGATTACCTTAAAAATAACACTAAAATTTTACAATCAAGTCTTTTATTTGGACGTCGTCCTAAGCACACTCTTTTCAAAAGGCCAATATTTTCATTATAATTTACGTAAAGAGGTTTTCATCATTGCTCAGCTGCTCAAAAAGCTTAATTCGATCGTTTGACGAGGTAACCAACAATGTTGATAAAATACACGTGCCTGCCCTATACGGGTTTGTAGAAAGATAAGATGCGGCGATAACGAACGCCTCTATGATTGCTTACTGATTCGAAAGAGTGTCGTGGTTTACTTCAAATTGTCCATTCAATCTTCAACCTTAATAAAATTAACCTCAAGTACATATCAGCACATTTCTCAAACTATTTTATAAAGTTCCTTTTCCAATAACACTCATGATTCAATATTAACATGACATGTCTAGACCACGGGCACAATAATTATACGCGAACATATCAAATAATATTACAAATAATTACTTATTCATTAAATATTATTTTACAGCCCTTACTTACACAGTTTTAAAGTTTCTAAGGCCATATTACCCGTGTTGAAGAAATAGTAATTATTTTATGAACAATTTATTTTTTGAGTTGACTGAGCAATGATAAAAATATCCCTATGCTCATTATGTATATAATAATATAATTTACATACAATTCAACTTCAACTAATACTTAATAATAATACTAAAACGCGATAATTATAATTAATAATATAAATAGTAACTTAGTTTTTAGTCAAAACTACCATTTGGTAGATTATTCGCACTGGCAACATTACGCTATAAAAACATGGTGGACATAATAGTCATATGATTTTAAAAATCAATCTTTGGATTAAATATTGCAGGTATATCCCGTTTTTGAAATTAAAATAAAAACAGTTTCTTCTTTTTATAAATATAAAATACTTAATTTAAATAAGTTTTTACTAATCTTTGTTTTTTTTTCTTTGGCAGTACTTTACTAAGTGTCGTATACGCCAATGGTGTACTATTATATTGGCCTAAATATAAAAACGAAAAAGAATATTTAAATAAAACGAATAAATTATTACCCATCAAAATATTTCTACAATATTTTAATTTAAAAAATATTAACTTCCCTTTGCATGTTATATCAACTTTAATTAATTTCTTAATTTTTGGGTAAACCTTTTTTTTTTTAAATATCAGATAAATAACGCTTTTCTTCTAATAGTAGACAAAAATCATTAAGTTAAGTGTAAGAACATTATGTTAAATTAAAATTAATCCATTATTTTCATTCTTCAAGATATTTCTATAAATGTTTAATCAAACAAATAGTATTTTCTCTTTGTATATAGCAATGGTAAGAATGTATTTAAACAAAGCTTAACCTCCCAATAACAGATAAAACCTGTTACGAAACTGTTTTATGGTGTATTTTATCTCTACAAAGGCCAAAGCGGAACAGTACATTAAAAAAAAAAAGTTGGACCAAGGAATCCGTATTTCACAGAAATTACTCGTGCACCGTCATATCTACCGCAGTAACCTCATTTGGACCAGTATCAGGGTTTGTAGTTTCGTTCTTCATTTCGTCGTCACTTGACACTGTACTCATCAAAAAGTGTTTTCCAAATTCCATCTCAGCGTCGTAGGAAGTAGCTTCTGTCTCTGTACCGCTTTTTTCATAGTTAGGTGCCTCAGTATTGTCAGCTGGAAAATGGTCGAAGCTCTTGTACTCTTTCTGTTTTTTGCTGTTTTCCACGAATTGTTTCAATTGCTGCGGCATAGGAAACGAGGACTTGATGTGACACCGCTTCATCCAGTTGCGCAGGGACTTTCTAGGAACTTTGTGAGTTTGGGCAGCTCTGAAAAAATATCGATACATTAATTTGGTGTATTAAAATAAAACATAAAGTGTCGGCCTCCAATGAAATGGGATATAGGCAAGAGAATGTCACGGATTCTTCGTTTTAACATAATGAATCCAATATTCACTGACTTAGTGAATATTGGATTGTAAAAACTTTCAACTGATATGATAACTATGAAACTTGAGTTTACACAATAAAAAATAAAAAAAGTGTGATTGGTGCACAGTGCCAATTTCATTTCGGTTTTTTTAAATACAAAAAAAACTGTAGATGAGGATTTTCTTGACGACCAAATTAAATACAAATGATTAGTGTGAATGTGAAATTATACTACTTCACTCACCTGTAGATACTTCCGCCTTTTTTGACATCCATGAGAGCTGCCCACATGGCTTCATTCGAGTATCTCCTGTTAGGATTGAATTTTCCCATCATAACCCTCTCCAAATCTTTCCTCGACAGTCCAGACGAGCTGACCTCTTTGCCTTCCAAAAACTGTTCCAAATCTGACTTGAGAACGGTCTCGCCTATGTCGAGGTTCTTGTCTTTGAACAGTGGCGGGCGACCTCTGCGGCGAATCTGGGATTTGTCCGAGATTTTCGGGATTAGCTCTACTTCAGACTTGGCCGGTTGTTTGTTCTCCTTCACTTTCCTTTGACCCGCTTTCAAAAGAGAGACCTCAAGTTCCCCGTTTTGCTCCAACCAGGACTTGTAGTAATCGTTCTCTGATTTCTGGAGGCTTTTCTGGGTGAACTCGTCTGGAATGGCTGTCGTGTTGAAGCCGTATTTGCTGAACTCGTTCCGGATTTCGGTTGGATTCATTTTGGATAGCCGATTTATGTACTCCGAGTTGGCTTTCGCTAGGTTCTGCAGCTTGTTTTGGAAGAATAGTTCGTTTTCGGGCTTAACGCGAATGTAAGGGCGGTGGTCTGAAAAATATGTATATTCAAAACGTGTCCAGAGGCCAATGAAAATAAATTATGATAGGATAAAATAAATGCAACTAAAAATTGGCTACCCTGGAATAAATTATTGGTACTATATTTCTTTCCCCATAGTTGACTAATTATAAGGTTATTTAATTTCTTTTGGACTGTTCTAGTATACAATCCACAATAATATTCAAGAGACTGTATTAGCAATGCGGCATTATGAGCACCTACATAATTAAATACTGGATTTAAAAAAAATGCCATTTGTGAATTGTTATTTGGCTCAGGATATATTTTTCCAATATTATAAATCGCAAGGAAACATACCCAATTTTTTTTCAAGACTATTCGTTTGTCAATAAAATGACACGAAAAATATCCAGTATTTAATTTCAAATAAATTATGTCTAGACCAATCATGCGTTGCGAACCATGAATGCTAGTGTGACGTCGAAAAGAAAGAAACAAAATAAAAACCGAAGCACAAAAGACAAATGTCTGTAAGATAACCGTGTATAAATAAAAATAAAAAATAAACCCAAAACTTCATTGGTATATTTCATTAAAAAACATTCATGGTTCATCTATATTAACTACTACCAATTAATAATTAAAAACATTAGCCTACCTTACAGACATTTTTTTGAGATTTTGCGTCTTCGTTTTTTACAATGTCCATTCACAATATGATCTTCGTACACATAGGTAAATCGAATATAAACATCGACGTTTTAACAGTAAAAACTGCTAAATAATGTTTTATTTTAATATTTTGCTTTGTTCCCGTAGCTACAATTTGTTACTAATTGCAAGTGACTAAACTCGTGTCAAACGTTATTTGCCAACCTCGATATCATTAACCTTAGATTTATTCAATTGGTCACCTTCAAAAAATATTAGAAAAAGCTTAACAAACCACTTTATGCAGTACCTATAATCGATCTGAAATATGTAAAATAATATACCTAAAACAGCTCCCAATGGAAGGACGCAGCTGATGAGATGATATTGCTCACGAAAAGCAAATTTTAAGAAAACATGTCGAGTTAACGAAAAATCCTCTATAAACCTCCACGCTTTTATTTGAATGAAGCGTGGGTGAATCATAACCACAGCAGAAAACGAGTGTCGGTTAATACTGGAGTGGGAAGGTGGTTTGAACAATAAAAATGGAAAAGGAATTGGAGATTTTTACTCGACGACAAATGGGCAATACAAACAATGGAATCTAAAAATAAATACCGAGACGAAATGCTGAGGGTTTCCCGGAAAGGTTTTCTCGATTACTGCAAAGTTAGAGAAGTCGTTTGTTATTATAAAGGCCGGATTCCACCAGTGTGCTGAACTGTGCGGCACAGCGAAAAACCATACATACTTTGCCGCCGCCGCAGAGTTCAGCACACTGGTGGAATCCCACCTCAAAGGACAGCCTTAGTTATAATTCAGAGCCAATAAATCGCGTCCCCTAAGAAATTTGGACGATAATTAGTCATCCAATCTCATACCCGCTTCCTATATGCAGATATCATTTGTTTTTATTAATTGAATTCCGATTTGAAGTAGTTTTAATAAATGCATGATTGAATATTGTTGTTTTAATTATTCGTTCCTTATTTGTTCATAATTTAAATCTAAACTACATTGGTGCGTCACTGCGCTTACCGTAAGGAGTGACAGAGAGTGACGCAGGCGGTGTCCTGTTCCCACTTTTGATATCCCCGCGTGCAACGAACGTTTGACACGACTATAGCGACTATCACATTGCAAACAAACAATTATTGCGTAATTGTGTTTGGTGAAAAAAAAAAAAAATTACTTACCGGAAGTCTGTCCAAGACTGTTGCCTGGCTGGGTTCTTGTGGCGGGTTCTTCATCCTAAATAAAAGAATTCCTGAATTAGCTGATGCATAATAAATAATAATATGTTTGATTTTTTATTAATTGGTTTAGGTACTTATTGCAATCTAGGTACGGTCTGCCACTTTCGTAAAATTGCATGCAGCAGAGAATCACTTAAAAATTATGTAGTGTGTCGTGACAATAATATGGACAAAAGAGTAATTTTTGCGTGCCAATTAAGAATAGAATCGCGTCTGCGGCAGATTTCACATGTCAGGTGTCAAAATTTATAAGTACAGCCAGCAAATAATAAAGAAAATGGATATTAAATAATCGCAATACCGGAGCATTATTAATTTGTTTTTATGGAATGTGTCATACATAAAATGCAGGAGAAGCTCATATTACATTAGTCTACAATGTATAAATTTAATCATGCTGTTACTGAATTGTTTTGATAATTTAACATTAATGTGTACTAATCTACACATTAATGTTAAATTATGAATAAAAATCTTGTAACAAACACTAAAAAGTTCATTAAACATGAGGGCAATCTCATCACAATCCTTAAAAGAATATGAAAATTGCACCATTTATTGGCAGATCAGATAAAAAGGAATCGTCTGGTATAGACACGTTACGAGAAGGAAATCATTACTGATAAATAAATAAATGTAGGGAACACGCTAGCGCAGTGGCATAGAGCGCTTGGCCTGCGATTGCGTAAACAAAATGTTCGCTAGGCCGGTCATTGGATGGGTGACCAAAAATTTATTATCTCGAGTTCCTCCGTGCTTGGGAAGGCACGATAAGCTGGTGGCCCCGGCTGCATCTGCAGTCGTTAATACCCACCAACCCGCACTGGGCTAGCGTGGTGGGTTATAGCCCAATCTCTCTATATTCTTCCATCCATAGGGAAGGCCCGTCCCCCAGCAGTGGGGACATTAAAGGGCTGGTGACACAGATATATTAGTTTAAGGCATTTATCGCTTTGAACTGTCAAAAATCCAATGATTTTTGTAAGTTCAACGCGATAAATGGCTATATCATATCGTGTTTCGGTGGTCATGCTAGCCGGGCTGACCTTATTGGCGACACGTGGGTGTTGATTCACCTCTGCCTACCTCTTCGGGGATATAGGCGTGATTAATGTGTGTATGTTTAAATACATACATACCTCGTTATACTCCAAGTTGTCATTGTCCAACTCGCCGTAGTACAGTCCATCTTCTTCCACTGTTTCCTCTTTCACATCACTTCGGTCTATGGACTTGCGTTTCTTGGCTCCGTTCGTTTGGTTGGGGGGATTCGCTGGTTTCTGTTGTTGTTGCGTGGTGCATGGAGACTTCGAGCCTTTTCGGAAGAATACACACAGTAAAATTATCTGCAAGTTGTGATGAAGATGGCCAATTTAAGAAATAATGATAGGTTTTATATTACCACTTTGATGTGGTGATAATTTACACACCTTCTTTAAAGGGGCGCTTTTGCATGGGCAACTGGAATTGCTCAATTTCTGTTAATACTCGTCAACTTTGTCGTGACCACATCAAGCAATTTAGGCCGTGGCAACATATAGCCTACTGCTGAGATAAGCTCAAACAATACCATGCAATATGGGGCAAGTTTTACCACCCCTGGTAACCAGCCCGGCTAGCATGACCACCGAAACACGACATGATATAGCCAGTTATCGCTTTTATATGTCGAACATCTATGGAAATTTGACAGTTCAAAGTAATAAATGTCTATATCAATCATAATATCGTATTTCGCTGGTGATGCTAGCCATGCACGTCACTATCACATTAGACTCACCGTTAGTGTTGTTATGCTGCGCATGGGCAACTAACGCTTCGCTCGCCACTGTGTAGTCCATCGTTTCAGGTCGTCTGGTTAACTCCGATGCCAGGTTTGAAGTATCACTAGAGCACAGCCCTGTGTCAACAATATAATAGGTAAATAGATGAGATATATTTAAAAATAACATCACAGTTCTCCGTTCAAAATTGAACCTTGTACAAATTACGTGTGTGGTGAGATTTCAAGAACGCGATCTTACCTCTGATCTGCAACGCTTCGGCAGATTTAAGTAAACTGGGTAGCTCCTCTTGCGTCACATTAACCTCACCCTTGTACATGAAGTCCACTAAAGCTTGCAATTCGCTGAACCTGAACCAATATTATCAAAATATTAGTATCACATTATAGTCACAGTTACAGAATGGGTATATGTGACTTTTCTTATATAGATCATTCCTCCTTCACCATGCCCTTATCCTACTCTGTAGGGTCGGCACAACGTTCTTTTTTTTAACAAACATAGGCTCAGCATAAGCTTCATTAGACTATAAATTTTCACACAATCCATTCATCGCTTCTTCGGCCTTCCTCTCATTCTAGGTCCATCGCAAAATTCATTTGAACAGAACTAAAGAAAAAATTATAGTCCGCGCATATGCCTATGTCTGGGCAGAAGACTATAACTTTTTAGCTTTTTCTAACCACAAATTTCTTTGTGATACTTTTTCTTACAATTATATAATGTTAAAATAAAAATCAAAATAATAATCACAAACAAATACTTTATATAGCCTTACCTCATGTCCCGCATAAACACAATGGGATGCTGACATGGGTTCTGGAGCAATAACTGCTCGAGATATGAAGAACATGCCGACAGCACCAGTTTGTGACATCTTATCTGCCTGGACTCACACGCTAAGGTGACATCGGCAAATTGCTCCGTTAGAAGCAGCCGAGGGAATACAGTCTGCAGGGAGAGGAAACATAATTTTAAACATAATATGCAGACTTTTATTCTTCATTTCAACTGATTTTCATTTGATGGTTAAGTGACGTTAAGGGCCGAAGATGGAATCGAGCTTCACCCAGAACCCTTGAAACCACGAAGGGACTGGCTATCTTAATTATCACAAATCGTCGGACCACAATAATGCTGGTAACTTTATCACTAAGGCAACAGATTTTGATAAGATGGCGGTATCTAGCTAGGCGGACTTGAGAAATGTATTTATGTTCGACCAAATTCGACTACAAATTTGTACTCCCCTGGGAATAGAACCCGGGACCACTGGATCCTAATTAATACCGGTGGTCGAACCACTAGACCATGGTGGCAGTTATAAAGCCGCCATTGCATTATTATGTCACATAACCACTTTTAAGAATATACATTGAATCAATAATTTACTCGACGGCCGCCTTGGTCGAATGCTCAGATTGCTGGGTATTGGCCAAGAGGTCCCGGGTTCGAATCCTGGTAGGGGCAAACTTTGTGATGACCACAAATGTTTTTTTCCGAGTCATGGTTGTGTATATGTTTATGTAGTATATTTTCAACATTTATATACATATTTATATTAAAAATATGTCCGTCATCTAGTATCCATAACACATGTTAGATAGGCTAGATGATAGGTGTGAGTGTAAAAAAAAAAAATAGGGTCAGGGTTCATCATTTTGTAATGCGTGTCCAGAAGCAAGTTAAAGCGTAAATTAAACAACTTGAAATAGTTACCTGTAAATTTGTATGGTAGGAGTTCCATCTTACACAAAACTGCTGTGCTGGTGTAGCCATCTCATCAGTTACTGATTCAATTTTTAATTTATAAACATTGTTAAGTTAGTATATTATCTTTGGCATAAAACTATCCTAAATTGCACAATATTAAAAGTCCACCAAAAAGTTCAAATATCACAGCTATAAAACTAATATTTATTAGTAAAAATATTTAATATTCATTTTTTTAAATTTAACTATTTTTAAGTACAAACAATACTTTTAAGTAGAAACTTTTCAGACTAGACTATTATTTGCTTAATACTGGAGCACTGATTTTTATGTACCTGAAAACAGAAGAAATTTATACTGTCAAAAAATATCCTACTGCAATCAATAACCGGCCAAAACAAAGTGATGGCATGAATAAAATGTTCAACATTTATAACTGTCTGGGATTTATCCCAAGATCATATGTAAATTGGCCAACCCGCCAGCCGCCAGATACATGTAAAAGTAGAGAAAAACAAATTTATATTACTAGCTCAGTTTACCATAAACTGTTTTTAATAAAACAGAATTGCATATCCTCAGGATTTTGGTACAATATCCGAATGAATATGAACCGAATCGCATATAGGTAGGTATATGTATATGGTACATACATACATACATAAATCACGCCTATATCCCCGAAGGCGTAGGCAGAGGTGAACTAGCACCCACGTTTCGCCAATTATGTTAGATTCCATGTAATAGGTGGCGAGCCTATTGCCATTTATCGGGCACAAAAGTCGCAGTACTATTTCTAGGTGGTATACGAGGAACGCTGCTGCCCATTCGTCATCACTGATTTATCCTTAATCGCCTTGTACGACATCCACGGGAGAGTTTTGGGGTGGTGATAATTGTATTCTACTCTGCCGTCACCACGCGGCCATGTATATGGTACATTTTATTTTATAATGTGATATTGTTATACTTTATCCCCTATTGAAGTAGATAATAATAATTTGTCTTACAACTATGAGAGAAGTGGATCATCATCATCATGTTATAATCACCATCCCTTTAAAAGTCCCCCACTGCTGGAGCACAGGCCTAGCCTATGGATGGAAGAATATAGGGAGATTGGGCCATAACCCACCACTACTCTAACCTAGTGCGGGTTGGTACGGGTATTAACGACTGCAGATGCTGCCGGGATCAACGGCTTAACATGCCTTCCGAAGAACGTAGGAGCTCGAGATGGTCAATTTTTGGTCACCCATCCAATGACCGGCCCTAGCGACCAATGCATAATTTGTGCAATCGCAGGCCAAGCGTGCTATACCACTGCGCTAGCAAGCTCCTACCGTAAATGGATCGGTAATGAATGGTATACATTTATGTATAATGTGCAACTAATCAACTGAATTTGCTCGTTTATAGAGTTAATAGCATTATTTTGTAATTACGTAAAACAGTTATTTATACAAAATAACAAAAATTATATTTTGAACAAAAACATATAAGGCTCGACAAAACTGTTCATCCGGTAAGGTACAAAAACCTTCTTGTATACTAGCCAGACAAAGTTGTCGCATACCTAATTGATCAACTTGCCACTGGAGTGTGAAGGGGACGGCTGTATGTCTGAAAACTCTCCCCACAGCAAAAGTTACAAACAAAAAGGTGGAATGAACATAAAAATCGATATGAGGCTACGTTAAAGAGGGCAAGTCTGACCCTACACTGAACACGACGAAATATTTTTTCGTTGCTGAACACGACTTTTGTACAATTTAATGTGGTTAGGAATACAATAAATTTTATTCCTAAAAATATGCAATTATAATAGTAAAAGTTTAAGCCACTATTTTTTAGGTAGGTCTGTACATTTTATGCACGGCAATATTAAATAAACAGTAGGTACCTCCATAATTTACGATTCATAATAATAATTGATCGCATCGCAACGAAAGGTAATGATAAAATTGGAATATGGAAAAGGTTTTTCTTGAAATAGAAGTCAAACTCAGTCTAAGATTATCTGCAGATTCAGCAGATAGATGTAACATCTGTATATCTGTAGGTATATTATAGTTGACTACTGTAACTACGCTTACCGCTAGTATTATATTATATCCCTTATATTCGAGGGTTCTATTCACGTAACACAAACTTTTAATTACGACGCGGTGCACAGTCGCGAGATGCCACCAACTAATAACAAGCAGTCCATCCATATAATTAGATAAATCTGAAACTGGGTAGGTACATAGTTGAAAACCAAGTTTAAATTACTTTAATACAAGTCGATTAACAGGAATCTCAATTTGATATTTATAACGGTTATGTACCTATTATAGAAAACAAGAAATACTACAATTTCAACATCACTATTCAATTATTTCAAACAAATTATAGTAAGCAATTGTTTTCTATGTATATTATAGGTGGCCACCAAAACGGTCTATAATTTTCGTTCCATTTTTAAAATAAAATCCCATCAATAGTGTATTTCCATAATATTTAGTTTTACCATACAACTGGAATAAATCGTAGAGTAAACAAAAAATGAGTTTTAAATTTGTATTTCATTGGCTATTAATTGAATTAACATCAAGCGGCTAACTTCGTGTTAAAAGTCGTTAATGCCCCGTTTGGTATTAAAGAAGCAACCCAAACAGTACAGTCGGCATCATAAGTCGATTACCACTTTAGCCCTCTGCCATACCAAAAACATCGAACGCGCAGTAATAATTGCCACCAATTTGTACGAACAACTATAATGTGGCAAGGTATTAAAGTGTAAATCTACTTATGATGCTGATTGTACCACTAGTCTACAGAGGCTAAGATCCGCGTAAAGGGAGCGATATCGAAATATAAGTATAAAAAAGCCCCTCTCCGAGGGTCTGATGGGTCATTGACCCTGGGGGCGCGCCCAAAATAGTCTGCGCGGGGGTCTGTGACTCGGCCCGTATTTATACCACGGCCAGACATGTTTGTTGGTAGCGTCCTACCATGCCTAGAATGTCTATGACTTGGACATTATTTATTTCCCTCGGTGTTATTTAAAATATGTTCACCTCGAATACAAATAGATAACCTACTAATTAGACTAATTTATATATTATGTTGCATCTAAAAATATTATATAGATACATTTAGGTTTTTGCTTTTTTCGATCTACGACTACGCTCTTATAAAACGAACTAACACGCATGACGACGATGCACAGCTATAAATAATAGTTTACGGAAGTCACATCAACTCAATATTGAATAAAAAATTGATTATGTAGGTATCTCCAAAGAATACAATAGAAAACGATGCCATGTCGAGTGGATATGGCCGCGATATTATAATAAAATGTTTATAAGATTAAACACCTGCGAACGAACGGAATAAACTTTTTAAATGCCAAATAAAGTGGAATAGGCATCTACATAATGTTTCCACCTGACTGTTGTGCATGCAAAACACAATTATGTAAAAAAGGCTAGCCGAACTGGACACTTGCAAAAATCTAGAGCAGACGTCTTGAATTTCGATAAAATGAATAATAACGGTAGACTTGCAACCGTTTACGATAACGGATAACCGAAAATATACACAATAAGTATATTTACCTATATGTGGAAGCTTGTAATTAACTTATAGTAAACTATGTACGTTTCCAAAAAAAAACTTTTCTGGTTTAATATTTGTTCAAACATGCACCTTAATGTTATTAACAATGTCGATTTATCGAAATCATAGGCAAAATCAACGCTACTACGTTGATTTTGCCAATGACTACATTGAGGGAATGGTTGGATTTCGTGATGGCTGGCCAATTTGATCACGAAAATTGTTCATAATCATAAACTTTGTACAGGTAACGGGTTGAGCTGGCGGCTAATTAGAACTACTGGTGGGAAAGAGACCAAATGATGTGAAAAGATTAACTCGGCTAATTCAATAAGTAGCAAATAACAAATTGTTGCTAGCTAAGCTTAATTTTAAATGTCCTATTCAACAGTAAAAATAATATATGTTTTAACTTGGTATGACATGACATGCATATTATTATACAGCGTGTTACAAAAACGGCTAAATAGCAAGTAATCATTTTAATTTTATTAAACACAAAAATAATGTCAAACCTAGAACCTGTCATAGAGGTCAATCGGAATTGGAATAGTCTAACTATCCGTACGACCCCCAGGGGTCCACGGGAGATTCGTCGGGGGTCTACGCTGGCGTGACCAAAAAAATTGAGATTCACGATTCGTAAGTGGGGATCCACGATATCTGGTTTTGACAGTGAAGAACTAAGGATCGAGTTCACCAAAACGTAAAACAAGCGATTAAAATATACCATCCAATTTTTGACAGTTCTTCCATACGATAAAATGTCAAAATTCGACAGTTAATAACAATCACTTGTTTAACGTTTTGGTGAACTCGAGCCTTAAACATTGTTGGCTTGACTTCACCAATCAATGGAGGCAGATAATATTTTAAGAAGTTCAGCAACTTTTACTTGTAAAAACTTGCAATGTTTACGAGTTTTAGAAATAAGGTAGAAATGCGGCAGGGAGTCCACCGGAACCAGCAACATTCTGGAAGTGGTCTAATAGTTAGACAAACAAGTTTGGCAACGTCTACTAACTAACCGAAGGGTAGTCACACGTCAAGAAAACTGTAGGCAAGAATGTAAACAAACTCTTAACAATGTTGTTTGCTATTTGTTTTACCAAAATAGGGTTTTACTTCAATGATAATTGTTATGAAATTATTTTATTTCCTTTTTTGGGCATTTTGGTAACACATTCTATGTTTGGTAGGTATATCATCACCAGCAGTATCACTGCTGGGAGAATAGTGAATGTACCTATAGGTACTACTTATTACGCGAATAATTGACCTACAGGACGAGACGAAAACTCTTTAAATTAAAATACAAATATCAAACAATACCTATAAATATATTCAAGACGAATACATTGCAATTGGAACTACATACTAACAATTTCAAAGCAACACAATTTAGGTTGGAATCTGTTGTAAACCCTAACATTATTGTCGCAAAACACAAAGTGGATCAACATTTTGGGGACTGTACATGCATTCTATTCGTACGTGTTTGTTAAGTTGTTGTTTTTAATAGGCACCTATATCATCCTAATACAAGACAAATGCAATAGCCAGAAATACGCTTACAGAGCTAAAATACATTTTTGCATCTCTGGTTGAACGGAACAAATCACGATGAAAGCATGCCGTGTCGATAGATAAAAATATAGTTATTCATGTGGTACGGTCAGCACCATAAGTCGAATACCACTTTAGACCTCTGTCATACCAAAGACAGCGAACGCGCAATAATAATTGCCACCAATTTGTAGGAACAACTAGTACCACGGTATTAAAGTGTTGATCTAGGTACTTGTGATGCTGACTGTACAATCATAAAGAAAAATAAGTAAAAATACAGGTTGAAAAACATGACGTCAACAATACGAGACCTGAAAGCTACTTTACAGGTATAAAATCATATAAGCAAGCAAGTCAAACAAGTGGTCCCGTTCCAAAAAATCCCTTTCTCCACCACCCTCCTAACTTTTTCGCTTTAATATTTAGTAGGTATTTGCAGCTCAAATAAAAGTCGAATACCTACCTACACGTCACAGGCTGGTCATAGATATAGGCGATTCGATAATGTCGATACATCTATAGACGCTGACAATTTTTTACAAAAATCTGTTTCATTCATTCCAATGGTTATTACACTTTGCAAGTGCAGTAGAGCTTCGCTCGCGTCGCTCTCTCCGCTCCGAATGGTAAGAGGAGAGCTAACCTAACCTTTGGTTAACTATTGGTTAGCAGCTTGTTGCGATATTACTTATTTGATTATTATTACTTTGTAATTAATAAGTCGGTCGGAATTCCACACTTGCTACGGCGTAGGTAGGTACTTTCGAACTGGCATACATTGTACGTAGGGAACTGGCATAGGTACTACTAGTACCTATAGGTATTTCGATGCGATTTTTACGTACCTAAGTAGGTAACAAACGTTCGTCATAAATTACAAGTTCTTTCAAACGAAGATTCGAATAGGTACATTATAGAGGATTAAAATCATTATGGGCTAAAACGAAGACAATAATCATGGTAGGTGAATAAATACGTCTGGAAAAAAGTTACGTGGTCTTTAAAAAGGTCATTTAATTATCTAGAAGTCCCTATGATAATTTTTGAACGTCTAGGTACCTACAACGGTCCTCTTTTGTTACGGATCCCTAACCCATAATAATTTGCAAAGCAATCAACAAATAGATAAGTGACAGTTAAACTAAATGTATTCCGTCAAGTTTTCAATAACGTCCATTTTTAAACACGTCAAAGAAAAAAATCGCGTCTATAGACTTATGACTACAGCTCCAAGGTCTAAGTGGAGTCACATACCTATCTAAGTAGATATTTAAAAATGATAACATGGAATTGTAACTGATTGCCAAATCACGCTATATATATGAAGAAATGTAGGTAGGTACGTAAGTAGCCCCCATAGAGGGCGATATTTATGACCTTAGAATCATCTATGTAAAAATATGGTACCTATGTTAGAGGGATTCTAATACTACAGAACACAGAACGTCAATCATACGGTCATCAATATAAAACCTAATGATACTGTATTTATATTTAATTTATGCTTCTAGGAAATGTATAGGGAAAAAAATTTAAGTCGGAAATTAAAAAAAAATTAAAAAGTTCTTAACAAAAAATATTTGGGTATCGTAACTAAAATAACACTTTAAAAATATCTTATCATAGTCTCACGTTCTAAGCCGTAAACAGTCGGTTGTTTGACCGATAAAAAGTGCCAGCGAAAAAAAAAATGTAGAGGACTCACCAGAAAAAAATAAACAATATCGGAAAAGCAGACAGGAAATGAAACACAAATAGGTATCTTTAAATTTCCTTGCCAAGTACCTTACAGTCTTGAGCGCTTACGGCAACAAAATGATGGTTAAACAAGCGCACAAAGCTAACATTTGGCCGTCCCAAAATAGTTTATCGCAGGACCCAACCACCAACTAATGTTATAAACATTCGTGCGAGAATACATGCCTGGCCCCAGGAGTAAAAAATCAATAATTAAAATTTACAACCTCTAAAGTCGTCGCGAAAATAGCGAGCGCGATGCAACATCTAATGGTCGAGCAATAAACTGAAATACACCGAGTTTTCATGACCCCAAACCTCTAATGGTGGAAAACTACCAAAATAGAATAATACTCACTGTCGGTACCTCGCGACACGACATCACGTATGCAATTAACGTCCGTCGAAGTTTTTTTATAACGTTGAAAAATCAATATTATTTAAGAGCTCAAAATTGTTCATATTTTTCCACAGGGCATGCTGCCTGCTTTTCCCCCGTCTCGGTCTCGCAGACGCTTAAAAATGGAAAACCTATAGGAAGAAAACTGTGGAAACGAAAGAGATGCATATACGTCGCCGATTGTAAATAATGACGGGGGCAAATCATAACAATAGACAGAGATGGCGATAGAGTCAAGAACATAGCGTTAACAAAAACAAAAGGTTACGTAATTTCAATACTTATGATGGATTTGTTAGTACTCACCAATTTATCGCGTTATTATTATGGTAGACACCACAAACTGGTCTATTTCAAATGTGCTCTAACTATCGCGAATTAATTTTGACGGCGAACGATCGCCCTACCGCGGCCGCCATATGCAATAGCGTGCAATCGACTCGTTTCTAATATCGGGCGGGTCAATTCAGTCAACATTAGGTTTGTGATTGCCAAGTTTTCGTAATTGTTAGTATATTTTAAATATAATAATAAAAGTAAAAGAAGAAACGAGTTACATATTGTATTGGTTGTTATGGTACTAAATTAATTTTAATGTCACAGCTGGACCCCCTGTATTATTGTATGTGGTAACATTGAGTCTTACGAGAACATGGCGGCAATGGCGCGAAATACAAATTATAAAACAGTTAGTGCTATACGCATTTATTCAGTACAAGAGTACATTTATTAAACTATATTGGTTAAGCTAGGTTGTTATAAAATGGTACCTAGCCTATACATCAAATGATGGTATTTTAAAACACGCCAGGTTTTTTTATTAAAGAAATACATCATTGATAATGAAATCGGCTGAATTCGGTAATGATTTTGGGTTCGTTTGTTCTTCAGTTTTTAAATACCTTAGTAACTTGGTGAAGTAACGCCGATAAGGGCACATTTTTCAATCTCAGAATCAGTTAATTCCTTTAATTCAGATGAAAGGAGTTTTGGTTAATTTGATGTCTATTCTTCTATACATATATTTTTGTATTGAATAGTCATCTATCGAGCAAGGCTATATGCTATATAATAACCGACATTAATGCGGGCGACCACTAGTCTAATGAATAAAATAGGAAAATATGCCCCAATTAAATATCAAGGACCACATCACAGTGGAACCTTTATTATTACATACATACATAAATAAATCACACCTATATCCCCGAAGGGGTAGGCAGAGGTGAACTAGCACCCACGTTTCGCCAACTATGTCAAGTCCCTATTATAGTCATAAGAAAAATAAATATAACTCAATGTGAATTAAATAGGATGCCAAATTTACATTTATCTCTTATTTCTCTTCTTCTTTTCTTTCTTCTTTAAGTTAGTTCATTGAATCCACAAGTGATGTACATTTCTTTTGTGTATGTAGTTGAGATACATTTAAAATGTATATAATTTTTTTAACATTATATACATTTTCATTTACTTTATTTAATTGAAATAAAATTAATTTGTAGATACAATCGGAGATGTTAACGCTTTTAGTAAAACTCTTTTTATAAATGATTTTGCTGTAGAAACAAATTATACATGATAATAAAATATATAGATACACTGTACTACACATTCCCTATAATATTACTAGGGGAGTAATTCATGTAGAATTACTTTTGATAGCTGATGCAACCGGTCAGCATAAATTCTTAACAAGAATCTGTTGGGTTAACTAAATATTTCAATTTTAATGTTAAATAAAACAGTGATTACATTTATACAATATTTAATGTAAATAATTATTATTACAATTATTTAAGAAGCCATCATGTCGACAGAATATAATTTATTTTCATATAGGCTTGATGTGAGCATGCTGATTATCTGAAACAAACAAAATGTACATATTTAATTAATTATGATTCGTAGGTGGCATTTATAGACTGATCAAGTGATAGAAAAGCAAAAAGGTGGCGGGTTAAAATACTATGGTGGATGTTGAATTTTCCATTATGATAGCCAGTTTGATAGATATACTTTTTTTAAAAATAGTACAGTATGAGGAAACTCGAAGCCGTAAAATATACATATCTTGTAAACATTAGATGTCCTTTATGAAAACAACTTGGGCATACTATTTTTTTTCAAGTACGAGTTGTTCATAAAGATTAGTAAGTTAATGAAAATCATCATGGGACTCTGAATAATTCAACAAACATCAATGACAAATTAAAACATTATGATGTGACATGAAACTCGTTGCGAACCCATACATTCATATGATATCTTATCTGGGTTTTAGCGGTCAAATGAGCGCTAAAACCCAGATAAGATTTCATACACGCCATAGCTCAATAGAGAGAGAGAGAGAGAGAGAGCGAGAGAGAGAAAGCTAGAGAAAGAGAGATTGGGGGAAAATGAGAAGAGACAGAGAAAGAACAGTGAGAATTCGAGAGAACTTACAAGACAAGATCCGGCGCGCGCTCTTGAAGCAGATTGGCGGCAGCGTTGACGGCGGACGCCCAAGAGCCGACTAGGGCGCCTAGGGCAGACGCCCCCGCCCGCCCAAGCGCTCGGGGCCGCACCCACGTCACCGATACTGTCTCGTTGACCTGTAACATTGCACACATTTATACAACGTGTAACATTGTACACACTTATACAACATGTAACATTGCACACATTTGTACAACGTGTAACATTGCGCACACATAAACAACATGTAACACTGCACACATTTGTACAACGTGTAACATTGCGCACACTTATACAACATGTAACATTGCACAAATTTGTACAACAGTTTATTAATAGGACGGTTAGACACGTCCATAAAATAGTTTTGTCGTGGCGTCCAGACTCCTTTTTAATATAGACATAAACAGACGGGACGTCACATGACATCGATAATAATAATTAACAGTTCTTTATAACACTGACCTGATCAATATGTCCACGGATAAGTTTCTCGGCTAAAGCTTTCATGACCAGGAGTTCCACTTCATCATGGGGCACTCTGGCTTCGGCGGCGATCTCCGCAAACGTCAGTCTGCGTTGAGCCGAACTACGGTTAAATGCCATCTGTAACAAAAATCAGTGAAAATTTATTTATTCATTTTTTTTATGTTAGACAGGGAAGTTCTTGCCCTTCATCTCACCTGATGGTAAGTGACGATAAGGGCTGAAGATAGAATTGAGCTTCACCTGAAACCCTCAACCAAAGAGGGGCTGGCTATCTTATCACATATTGTCGGAACACAATAATGCTGTTAACATTATTATTATGGCGGCAGATTTTGATATGATGGTGGTAGCTAGCTAGGCGGACTTCAAAGAAGTTCTACCACCAACCAAAACTAGTACAAAGTTGAACCCCCCTGGGGATCGAACCCGGGACCTCTGGATCTTCATTCCGGTGGACGAGACCATGGGGGAGGTTATCTGTATATCTGGTACGATTACAATACACATATGAATCGTCAAGACGCTGGACATCGAAAACCCGTGAGTCCAAGAAAAGATAGGGGAGTGCGCAGCATGCCTCAGTCTGTAATGTTAGGTCTCCAAAACCCACCCACGCCCCCATCCGCAACGACGCGCCGCCCCCGACCTGTTTAATACCAAAGTTGATACTAAACGCACCACTAGCAAAACGGAACCGTCAGTGGGCTGTAGAGAAACCCATCATTGTAAAATAGTTATGACATTGCAGGTAGGTGTATTGTAAATTATGTACCAGATACAATCCCACAATCCCAAAAACAAACAATATAGCTAGGTTTCTTGCCTGCTTTTAACACAGAATAAGCCAGAATATAGTTAACTACATAACAGAGGATCTTTGGTGGTTAGAAGAAATAATAATTTTAAATGAATATTTATTATTGATATTCAAATGGTATTTTCATACTGTTTATCCCTGAAAAAAATTTAATCACATTTAAAAGACTCTATTGAAATCAAATAAATACATAAAGTTATATTTGTTGATCACAGATCCCTGCTAGAACACAATGAAAGAAGCAATTTCTACCAAAACAGAAGATAATAGATATTAAAATAAATAGTAAATAATATATGTTACTGACCTCCATAAGGCAAAGTAATGCCACTTTTTTTCGTATCGTAATTTCAGCTTTTTGTAGATCTGGATTTTTCGATGCTTTACAGATAGTCTCATAAGCTTGTGCATCACCAGCCGCCACTGCTTTTACAAGTTCCACAGCCCATGCATCAGGAGTGCCATCCAAGGATTCCATTATTGGATGTGCTAGCTGAAATAAAAATGAAACAACATTGTGAATCTTACTCATTTATAGGATTGCCTGCAAAAGTTGGGTGCAACAAAAAAATGTAGGAAATGGCTAAGTGTAAAAACAATTGAACTATTAATAAAAATCTGACTAACCTTAAATATACGGAAGTGCACAAAGAAATGGACACATAGTGCGAAAATATCTCTTAAACATGCCGAAGATTTATTTATTATTAGTCAACACATTCAACTTTAGGTTAATATGCTATCCTCCACTGACAATATCTAAAGGCATCGATCTGGTTTATGTTCCATTCATGAGAATAATCTCAATATTTTAGTTTCTATAATTTTTGAATGTAGAACTATTAAATAATATGTGAAAAAATCGTTACCAGTTCTCCTAAATCATAGACGGTAGGTGCTATTATTGCAGCCAGAGCTAGTCGCAAAGCTAGGTCACGTTGCTGGTCCAAAGGAAGAGGCTCACTGCATCCAAGGTAGCGTAATGCTGATCGATAATAGCGATCCATGGGGCCACGGACTCTGCAAATAAATAAATATGCATGCTATGATTTCATGAATACATACACATACATACACAAATCACGCCCACATCCCCGAAGGGGTAGGCAGAGGTGAACTAGCACCCACGTTGATTTCATGAATAATTTCATAAAATATCTTAACAACCTTAAGATAAGTAAGTAGGAATGAAGTAAGCTTTAAGTAAGTAAAAACTTATGAACAATTATTGTTCAATCAGTAAATTAATGAAGAATTCTCTCTCAGAAAAATCGTTGCATTCCATGTGTGTGTGCATGGGTGCCAGGTTCATAGTGCTGCAAAGAGGGAAGTAAGAAGAAGTGCAACTTGCGACTTGTGACCAAGTGTAGGTTAGGTAAGCAGCGGAACATACTTGTAATAATCGGAAGCAAGCTTGTAAAATCTTCCATGAACCGAGGTCACACCATCCGCCTCTTCCAGGGATCCTTCGAGATCCTCAATAATTTTTGCTGTAGATTTCAGATCATTCATATCTTCTAAGTAGATTATTCCTTGAAATACCTGGAATTAGAATTAACAAAAATATTATAGACTTAGGGCCTGTTTCACAATTGACAAGTAAGTTCTAAGTAGCTTACTTCGCAGATCATTTGACAGTCGTAATATGAAATATATGTCAATTGAACTGCAAAGTAAGCTACTTCGAACTTACTTGTCGATTGTGAAACAGGCCCTAAATCGAAATATAACCTCAATTTCCCTTAAATAATAATATACTGCTTATAAAATATAAATAAATAGAAATATAGCAGCATCTCAAACATGCTTAGACACAATATTTGTTCTAAATTTATAATGGTAAGACTGTTGGAGGAATGCAACTAAGAGTTTTATCTACTTACAGTATTTAAAAAGTGACAAATATTTAAAATCATAATTTTAAATTATAACATATGCTGCTTACAATAATGGTAATTATTTGTCGTGGTCCTCATAACACAAAATTTACTGCCTAAAACTTCTATAGCCAGTTAATTATTAAAAAAACCACAAATACCATAAGCCCATTTACATCAAAATACACAAGTCATCTCAAAGTATAATAAGACAGTAGAATATACTGCCTGTTGCATGTAAACATGATGTAGATGGTAATATTTTATGTTAAGTTTATTTGGGTGGTGCTTCATATTAAGTTGTAAATACATACTGCAAAATACCTGAGAAGTTAGAGTAGTAGAAGTATATAGGGCAGATCAATCAGTAATTAAGCATTATTGCATACAGAAATTTATGTAAACTTATAAAAATACCTTGCACAGTGCCAGAGCCTCATCATTCATCTTCACCTTGGGTTCCATTTTCTCAAGGAAGTAAATAGCATCCATTTTATTGCCATATTGCTTTATGATGTGAGCAGAAATCTCGATCAGGGCCAGTGGGTTTATTCTATAGATTATATATAGTATTACATGGATTATCATTTATGCAGAAATTATATATAACTTTTTTTATACAATACAGATATATCTAGTTGTGTTTATCATTATAGCATGTCTCAATGGTACTTAATGGTATGGTATACACATAAATTACAACATGGATTATTTTATTGGTTATCTTTAGTTATGAATCGTTTTAATAAAAAAATATATAAGTCACCACTTCATACACTGATAAACAATGTAATGTGATAGAGTAAATACTCATAGTGAGTGACTTGCAGATCTTACTTGTTCTCAAATGTTGCTATGAAGTTTACGTAAAGTTGAATGAGGTTGTTGTCAGTTTGCAGATTCGGGTGTTTGACAAATTCCTCTACTTTCAGCGTAAGTTGGTGCCACAGTCTGCAGGATAACAAAGCATAGGGTTAGAATTTCGGCAATTGTTTACTAAGTTCAATTTGGGGGTTTGGTTTTGAGGTTTTTACTTTTTATTGTACAAGTCCTCTAATTTCGCCCATTCCGATGCTAACTCAGGCTGTGCCGCTTGCTTTTTAGACAGAAAATCACTAACATCTACTACTGGAAACTTAAGGGAAGCCATCTTTCAAATTACAAATTCAACTTTAAACTAAATTAGAATGCTGACTCTAAATCACATCAAAGGGAATTTGCTTGTAATGGCGTGATAGTGTACTATGAAGTTCGTGCAAATGAGTGCCTGTCATGGCATGAAAAAAGTGTAAGCGCAAAGGAGTCAAATTGTGTACAGCTTTACTAATCAATTGTGAACAATGCCATCTATTGTCGAATAGCTGCATTTATTAAATCATAATCAAACTACAGATGGCGCTAGTAATGAGAAAACCCGAAATGAAATACATTTTCAAAGAAATAAAGCTCTGTAAAAGTTAGTACTTTAGTAGGTACCTCTTAATACTTTGTTATTCAATAGAATACTGTAAATGGCGTCAGATTAGTAACCAACTTAAAAATTTTAACTTTTTATAGGTGTACACGGGATTCTACATGGAAATTTTTGGAAATACACTGAGGATGACAATTTGGGAAAATCTTAGATAATTCAACATGCGAGTAAAAGGTAAATAGATCATTGCTAATTTTTATATAATGATCATAATGATTCATTTCAACTTTCCCATATTATGCTTGGTTTTAAATAAGAACTTTTAGCAAAGTTTTGTGGTGCTTCGTGATATTTATTGAATTGCATAATTTGTAACCTATTATGTATTTGGTCAGCTTTATTTCAGTATAATTGTAGTGACTGTATATTTTTACTTAGTATTGAGTACTTAAGTAGATACCTACTTACTATAAAAAATACGATACTGAGATCAAATTAACGCTCGGTATTAATATTTTTTAATTCGTTTATATTCAGTTAATCAGGTAGGTCAGGTCAAAACCTTGATTGTTAAAAAGTAGGCACTATGGAAATGTCATAATTTAAAATTATACTCTTTCTTTATTGGTACCTATCATAATAAATTGTCTAATTTAAATAAGCTATAGAGTAAGCATTTAGTTGATCCAAAAAAAAGAAATATGAGCACACCCGTATTTATAGGCTATTTGCGTTAAATTATACAATGTGCAACTTTCTGTATTATCAAATGATTTTTAGGGCGAGCATGCAAAGAGACGTTGATTTTCATAAAACAAATAAAGTACGAATTTTATGTTCTACTCCACGCTGGAAACTTATGGATCATTTGCGTCATTAGGTAAGTTTTTCAATGTTCAAACTTTACACTGAACTGTAACCGTGATTTAATGCAATTAAGCGAAGGATAGTTATAATTTATATTTTTTGCATACATTTAAGAATCACATCATTCTCTCGTAAGAGGTAGGCAGAGGTATTTTAACACCCACGTTTCGCCAGTTTTTCAGGTCCTATTTAATAGGGGGCGAACCTATTGCCATTCAGTGGGAACTTTAATCGCAGTAATGTGCTCGTTGGTGCACCAGGAATGCTGCTACCCATTCCTCGTTATATTATAACTCTTACTGGCCTTGTATGAAACACACGGGAGAGGCACCCATGCCTGACAACTTTATTCTTCTCTGTGATGGATGACGCACACTGCACTCGACATTGATATTTATTTTTAAGTTATAATAAGTACAATTTTGTTTTATTTATCTTTCTTATTATTTAATTTATAAATAAATTGCAATTTCTTTCAATTGCAATTTCAAATTGCAAATTACGTGACATTGGTCATTGAGTTTGATATTACTAACTAACTATGTACTATGATTTCAACAGTTCATTTATTTTGACAGTATTAACCGTCAAAATGAATAGTAATGGCTAACATTTCATATTCAATCGGTCTATTTAAAAAGATTTTAATAAATAACCTCAATTTGCTTCGTTTCGTTAAATCGTAAAAGTGATTATTTTAAGTTTTCTTAAACCCCAAATTGATCAACTATTATAATAAGGTTGTGGTGAATTATTCTGCTAACCAATACGTAAGTTAGGTTAAATACCGTTAATACCTGCAATAGCGCAGCCAACGCAGCGAGCGGAGCGATCGAAGCGATTGAAAAGAGCAAAAAGAAATAGTCCGTCGAAGTTTTTCGAATCGAAGATAGTTTTACGGCATTTATATATCTTGTACGTATTATAGATAATTCCACTCTTATTCAGTGGTAAAGACATTATTAAAATAAAAAAATGGTTTATTCATTTACATACACTCATGAATCGTCAAAGTAGTAACGTAAAACATTAGAAACGTATTATGAATGTGTCAAAGAAAAAACGGTTTCCAATATTTAACGTTACTTTAAGCTACACCATCAGTTCGTAAACTACCAGGAGGCTTTGTTCTAAGAAGGCAAGAAACTCATTACAAAAAAATCACATGAGTAGATGTCCAGATTCAAAAAAATATTTATTTATTATAAACTTGGAATATTTCTTTGGCTTAGAATTGGCCACTAATCCTATGGGTGTCGTAAAAGTCGACTTAAGGAGATTGCCAGGTGTAGACCAATAAGCACCAATTTGGGGCACCCGAATAGTGGAGGGCAAACCACCAACAACAGCATATCCAATGAGGGTTGGTGTCAGCAGGCAGTCGGCTGTAAAACCTAAGCCTAAACTTTGAGCGGATGGATTGGATTGTTGTCATTCCAATCTCCGTTCATCGGCCTCTCGACATGGTTTGTTCCGTCTCTTTTCTAAATATTCATCACGCACACCTTTCCGGTGTGATAGATGATATTAATCAAAATGTAATAGAAGGCTTGATGACGTCTGACCGATATAAATTGAAACATACTGCGCCGACCCCAGATAGACGGGGAACAGTTCAGGGAGATGAAGAAGAAGTAGAAGGAGATTCATGGTACCTATTTCCCAGACGGCGCTATAAATACAAAGGGGAACACACATTGTGCCCTCCGATATAAATTAGGTGTAGCTATGCACTTTGTTACAACACGCACATTGTCACCAAGTGCCGTGGAGACTCCCTGTCTGACACATCGTCTGGTCGTTCACATCGAAGGTAATCCCTTATGAAATTACACACCGACGTCTTAGCATGCAGTTCAGACATTCTGCTAATACGACACGATATGTAAACACACGTACCGCTATCTATTGCCAGTCTGGCATTCCGTTTGCAATAACTTTGTCGTTGTCAGCAGAATTTGCTTCAAGTGCTTGCTATGCTATTTATTGAGCTGTGACTGCTACTATTGTTACTATTATGTGTACGAGGAGTTACGCTATTGATAGCGATACGGTTTGTGGGGAGTTATGAAATATTTCTTTTAAGTAATGCGTAAATTATTTTTTTTGGTCAGCACCTTGTTTTTTTATATAATAACAATAATAAGCAATAATATTTTTTTTACAACAATACGGTTACAGAAGGACTTACATTATTATTATACCAGCCCCCGTAGCACGGGGCGTGGACACATCTCCTTCGGGGGGAAGAAAATCTTTCCCTTTTTGTCAAGTGGTGGAGAGAGACTTGTCCACGTCCCCGTGCTAGGCCCGCAGCATATTCTTTCTAAATAACAAATGAATAGCGTTTAGATCGACCACACACATAATTTTAAGTAATCGCAAGAAATGCTTGAGGATAAACAGTTCTAGATAAACAGGAATGTACCTAAGTGTGGTGTGTATGTGTGGGGTTGAATGTGAAGACCTATGCGTTTGTCAGATTGACACACGCACACTGCACCTTGTGGCGTGCATTTAAGCTAGTAGATACAAACGCTTTTACCCTAAATAAAAATAAATTACCGAACAGAAACAATAAGTATATATAATATAGTGTATTAATGTCTCGTCTTCCTTCTAGTAATTTTAATTCTTATTTACAAGAGAATGGACGGATAGAATATACTACAGTATCTAGGCTCTTAACAGGTTGCTAAACTAAAGTCACGCGACCATGAGACATACTCCACGCGGTCCCCTGCTTATACCGGAGGAAATTCAGATTAGATAATGTAGCGTGTGAAATGTATCAATAAATAATGTATTATCAATAAATAAGGTATTGTTCATCTTTCCGCAAAACAGTGGACGTAAACTGAAACAGACCTCGCCAGTCCACTGACTATATCATCAGTGACGTAAACAGGTCATAATTAAACATTTGCAATCCGATAAGTATTGGCATCATTATACGAGGTATTCACTGTGTAGGTGTTTTTTAATATTGATTGCACTGTTACGTAAAAATACGTGCTTAAATTGTAGTAGTTTTCATCGTCACCACCCTGCCTTTATCCAATACTATTTGGGGTTCGTCCTTATGTCTATCACTCGTCATCCACATTCATATCATACCGATCATACACAATTTACCATCCCTTCTGTGTTTTTCTTTTACTTCGACATTCTTTATTATATGCTTTATTCCTGGTTTTAGTTTTTTTATTTATTAGGACAACCAACAAAAGTAACAATTAATACATGCATTATCATTATAAATTATTGATTGAGTTGACTTATGAATACTTACAAAGATTTTGGGGTTAGAAAAAGAATTTCGAAAAATTATGATCTTGAGGCGGGAATCGAACCCGCGTCCGCTGCTATCCGGGCAGGTGCCTGACCGCTCGGCCACCCAAGACACTAATTAACTTGCCGAAATTCTTCTAACCTTTACACTTCACGTTGTAAGCCAACGGGTACCCTCGCAATGTAGAAATAAATTTCAAACATTTCAAAGCAGATATTTTTACAAATACCGTGCGTTCGGTTAAGCTTGGGTTTGCTTTTAAAAACTATTCGATTTTAATTTTAACATTATATAAATGTTAGAAAAATTAGTACAAAGATTTTGGGGTTAATTTTTCTAACATTTATATAATGTTAAAATTAAAATCGAATAGTTTTTAAAAGCAAACCCAAGCTTAACCGAACGCACGGTATTTGTAAAAATATCTGCTTTGAAATGTTTGAAATTTATTTCTACATTGCGAGGGTACCCGTTGGCTTACAACGTGAAGTGTAAAGGTTAGAAGAATTTCGGCAAGTTAATTAGTGTCTTGGGTGGCCGAGCGGTCAGGCACCTGCCCGGATAGCAGCGGACGCGGGTTCGATTCCCGCCTCAAGATCATAATTTTTCGAAATTCTTTTTCTAACCCCAAAATCTTTGTACTAATTTTTCTAACATTTATATAATGTTAAAATTAAAATCGAATAGTTTTATGAATACTTCTTCTAATTGGCCCTACATTTACAATTTGTTACTATTTACATGCTGCGTCCCCTCTGCGTTATCCGATAAAATAATTTTATCGAATGCTGATCAGATTTATGCTGGTTTTTTTGAAAGAAAGAAATCCAATTGAATATAAGTTAAGTGTGCTAATCAATGGCATACTATTCGCCTTATGCTTCAAACAAAGTTAAGGTTCACAATCGATTGAAGAAACTTTGACACTTTTGGGTATTCTGAAGAGTCGGTGACCGTACACGAAGTACAAATATCTTATACAGTCTGCATAGTGCAGAAGGTAGAAGTGACTGCGACATGCTTTAACCTCTGAAGCCATCGACAAAGACACTGGTGTTTCAGAACGGATGAAAAAGTGACGGTCATGGAAAAGAAGGGTAACCTGTCTAGATATACGGACAATATTGGGGCCGTCCCGTTTTCACGCTCGATTATTCGGCAACGGCAGTCAGTAGCCTCGAAAATTGGCAGTGCCATTGAAAATAGCGACCTTATCGAATTGCAAACTACTAAAAAAAAAGATTCTCTGTTTTATATTCAGGGGAACAGAATAGGGTACCTGAAATTTACAAGTGGGCTCTATATTTAAATGGGCCTAATTTGTACAGTTGGCAGCGAAATGTTATGGCATTTCATACGTTCGGATTGTTCTAGTGGTCTCTAGCATAGTATCGCCAGTTAGTATAAAAATGTCTAATGCCGCACTCAGAGACATCAATTGTATTAACTTCAATAAGTAGGTTCTTAATACAAAAAAAATGATAAATCTAAACTAGTCGCTATTCTTGCCGGGCCTATGGTCTAGATTTAAATGAAAATTAAAATCTCATTAATATTTTTGACATTAAGTACCTACCTACTCATTAAAGTTAATTGACGTTTATGAGTGCGGCAGTGAATGTATTACAAGGGGCCTACGTTAAAGTAACATAAAAAGGATAAACATGACAAATCTAATTTTGATATAATGCGAAGAAAAAACTAAAACTTCATCAGAACAAAAAATTATGCCCTCTTTTTCAATAAAAGCAACGCTACTTTGCAATGTTGCGAGCAAGCATCAACTAAAAATGTGTACCTATCATTTATTTAAAAACGTGTATCATTGATTGGGAGCCGGTTTGTTGGAATGGCCAGATCGCTGGCTATCGGCCAAAAGGTCTCGGGTTCGAATCTTGCTCGATATTTTATTCTGTCACGGTGGCTTATATTACAGTATACTTAGGTACTATAAATTTTTGTATAAATAATCATTATGTATATTAAAATATATCCGTCATCCTTGTATCCATTGCCGCGTGTAGATCAATAAGCACCTTGGACCCGCATAGTGTAGGGCAAACCACCAGCAACGGCATACCTACAGGAAGTCAGTGTCAGGCAGGCGACCGGCTGTAAAACCTAATTAACACTTTCTATACATTCTTTCATCACTAATATTACCTTTGCGGTGTGATGGATTATATGAAACAAAGAGAGTGGATGACTTGATGACGTCTGACCGATATTAATGGAAGAGGAAACTAACGATGATGAATATTATAATAAGTCCGTCATCTGGTAGCCATATAAAAGTGCCTATGGCACTGACTTGAACTGGATGATAGGTGTGAGTGTATTAAAAAAGAGAAATATTGTCCCTAATACAATTTTCAATGGAATCAAATAAAAATCGAAACAAATGAAATGGAAATAACCAAAGTCGGCTACACAAAGACAGCCAACGGCACACCCGTCTACGCACACCCAATAAAAGTATGTGTACTCGTCTGTTTGAGTAGTCCACGCTTGATGATTGATCTAGTTTATCAATCGAGGTTGACCTCTAGCCTCCGCGTCATATAGTCTCTCTATTAAACGTAACATTTACTTCCTCTATCGTTGCTACAGTCTGTTCCCATGCAATTTTGCAAGAAAAAAAAACACGCCACAGGTCTGTAATTGCAACTATTTGGAGTACATACATCATCATTATCCCATACTATTTGGGTTCGGCGCAGTATGTCCTCTCCACTCTTTTCTGTCACTCGTCATCTACTCATCTACATCCATCGCGTGCTTATCATACCTCACACAATCGAGCCATCTTTTGAGTGTTCTTCCACTACTTCGACATCCATCAACATTTATATCCATCTTTATTATTCATTCATTCAATGTGGGTGCTAGTTCACCTCTGCCTACCCCTTCGGGGATATAGGCGTGATTAATGTATGTATGTTTATTATTCACATTCGTTGCATCCCGTCTTAATATCATGACCATACCAAGCAAAACGACTCCATTTGAACTTCTCTGTCACTGGCGCCACTGTCAGACTTATGTACTCAATTCTGGTCGTATGCATCAGATATGGGTTGGTGACAATTGTATTCTGCTCTGCCGTCACCACACGGAGTTATGAGTAATTATTATTAGGAGTAGCCATTCATAAATTACGATTATTACTTTCTAAGCTGTATCTTTATTGAAAATACATTATATGTATAAGTCAAAAAGGTTGACATCATTTTAATTTGGTAATTTTATTAACCTGAGTTAATACAAAATTGAAATTTAATAGATAATCTTTTAATAAACTCTTGTAAAGATTGGCCTAACAGAAAAATTGAATTGGTGTCGGCATTTAGTATAGAAACACTAAAAATGGACAACGTAGGTACATTTCTTAACGCAACAAAGCACAAAGGAATTAGTTATCTTATCTAACCTAAAAAATAATCTTGGTTTCGCTACTCTAGCAAGGGTTTAGCCAACCTTAATACATACTAGATTACTTTTATTTAGCTTAACTCGCACAGGATGTTGGGCTTAAAGTTATGTCAATATTAATCGTTTTACTGATACAGTAAGTAATTATCGTAATTTATAAATATACACAAAAGCAGCAAAAATACAGCGCTGAAATTGAATCATGAGCATATTTTAATTCAGTTACATAAACATGAATTAAAATATGCTCATGATTCAATGCGTCTTACCTATATGGAAAATACATCTTACATACCTATATAATTTTTGGATTAACAACAGGAATATTGTATAAAGTTATTTCTATAGTAATAATCTAAATAGTTATTAACTTAGGTACTATGTACGTAGAGTTTTATTTTACAATGAATTTAATTACCTAAACAGTTTTAAAAAAGGAATAATTGCGTTTTGAATTTTTTTTCCTGGAATTTTGTCGAACAATGCATAGATATTGAAATAAAAATATTATTTTAATACCTAAATGTCGATAGAGACCTGTTATAGATTCAGGTTAAATATGATGGTAAGTTGTTACAATTAGTTACAATTAATATTTATAAATATATAATAAAGTACATACAAACATAAATGAACTAAACATTAACAATACTTATATTAAATATAAGTAAATAAAATATTATGACGTAAAATAAATTTTAATAACGGTGACTTCATGGTAAGTACAAAGAAAAGAATTGAAAATAATAATATGTAGGTATCGAGAAACGACCTCTAAACATGTGTTGTCAGATGAAAAATGTCAGAAATGGCAAAAGTTTTCTGAATTGAGCACACAACAAAGAGTATTTTGTTCATTCATTCAATACCTAAACTTGACTTGAGGAGGTGTTAAAAGGTAGGAAAGATCAATTTTGTGATATCCTGTGTGTCCTGAGGGTATCACACTTCATGTTAATTTAAGGTAGAGTTATTTTTGTATTAAATAGTTTTAAAATTAAGTTTTTGTCGTAATTCAAATTGTTCGTTTTCGTATTTTTTTGTAGTTTATATTATATAACTAAGGCTTTCCTGGCCTTTCGTGGCTTAGTGTGTAAGGATTTCATTCTTTAAATGTATGTCTCTATGTGGGTATGTATTTTGAAACAACATTACATTAATGAGTATGCATGCTCTAATTGGCGTATATATAAGATTTTCATAGTAAATGCAGAATATATATATCGCATATATTTATTTATATATATAATACCTTTAGAATAATAAAGTAAACTAAAAAAGGTTGTTTTATCAAAATTAATTCATTAATACCATTTCGACACAATGGAAATTCACATTTAATAACAATCAGTTAATAATAAAACTCACTTGTCTTTATTATATTACAAATATAGGTATTTCAGGAATCTTACATATTACATTTAATCTACGAAGTACCATTACCCCACCTATTTGGTGTCCTTTATATTTTTTATATATTATTATTATTTTATTTTATTATTTTTTATATATAAAGATAGGTACTATTTATATTCTACATTTCATTTTGTCTCTAGTGGTTAATTTCTAACAATAATATCATGAATATGAACACGGTCAATAAATATTATTAATATCCTGAATAATAATTGCTCATCAAATGATTGCCTATGAGAAGGGTAAAGGTCAAACACACAAGTGATTTCATCCAGGAATTGTCAAATAGCATTTCCATTCCTGTTGGAATATTTTTCAATCCCTATCTCATAATTGTTGTTATCAATGCACGAAATGAATTATATTATGATCACGAAATAGTATTTAGCAAATATTCCTTTTTAATAAACCTTATTTAAACAAATAATTACTATACATATTTTTGGGACTAACAAGTAGTCCTTTTCAATTTGTATCCTATTACAAAATCCATGGTTTTCTTTGGTTCTCCATGAACGTTTCTGGTTTTTAATTATTACTCTTTCCCCATAGCCTTCGCCTGATGATTGTCAAATTTAGCTATTAGGTAAAATTTGCGTATACCTACGTCTGGGATATCGTTTGGACGCAACATATACGAGGTCGCGGACACAAGGTTAGTAGCGAGAGGAGACGCCATTACGAATACAGACTCTCAAAGAGCACACACGTTCGCGCCCTTAAAAAACAAAAAGTTGGCAAAAATAAAAAATTGAGCCATTTTTCCAAAGTGCCGGTTGAAAAGAGAAATTTCCGAAAGTGCTTGCTGCTTCAGCGCCAGGGCTAGCCCTTATCTAGCAGGGCTGGCGTATCGCGGATTTATCGCAACGCCAACGTTCGCAATTTTAGTTCCGATTCGACTCTTGCGCTAATACTAGGCCTAAACGCACGAGCCGCGGTCGGCCGCGCCAAAAATTTTGCACATTTCCCGATGAAAATATTCGAATAAGATTCCTATAGGCCTATTTTAAAAACACTTGTAAATCACTCCATGGACATTGTACTTCACATTTGTAACGATTTCCATAAAAATATCGGACAAGAACACTAATATTTTTTACAATTTGTGAAGTGCTGGTGCTTTTGGCAGTAGCGTGCGATAAAAGTGCTCCCGAAATTTTCCAACGTGGATTTCTTGGAGATATTACTGCTGTACATGTAAGTACATTATTAGATACGACTATTTATGATATACTTTTAAAGTAATTATTGTTATTTTCTTATATTTAGGACGATTGTACGCCGCGTCATTGACGCCACGCCACGTCGCAAATACATTTTAAAATAGCATTAAAATGTCGTCGTAGTTCTTTAAAAAACTATTAACATATTAGTACTTAACCAATAAACATTATGTTTAACCATTTTTTATATTAAAAAAGGGTTAATTTAAAGGGAAAAACGATGTAAGAGCAAAATTGCGTTACGTCGCCACCTTATTTATTGACCTAAATCTATGGCAAATTTACTTTTGCGAAATAGTCACGTATGCATAATAATTTTATTAAAAATGTTGTAAAATATTACATAAAATAAATAAAAGTCCATCTCGAACCACATATCTGTTCCTGGTGTTTGGAAAAAAAAGATTAATTTTGCTCTAATTAGCATTAAAATATCTATGAAAGCGACGCTTCTGTTCGATGATATATGGAAATTATGCTTTCATATTTTACAAACGAAACCTCTTGAAGTATCGATATGTATATGAGGAATATATATTAATGTGTGATTTTTAAGGAATTTTACTAAAACATAAAGCCAAAGATAGCCAAAGACCCCTAAGAGTGTTGTAACTTCTTGTAATCGATTTGGTTTGAAATTCTATTTTTAATCAAATTTCTGTTATATGACTAATAATTTATTCATTATAAATTTATATATCACATGTACTAAGCAAAAGGTTATGTTTAAACATGTTTTTATGAGACACAACCAAATCAAAATATAAAAAATCCTCTTGAATAAAATTTTAAGAACTCAAAAATTAAAACGTACGACTATGATATTCAGTACGATTGTAAAATCATAAAAAATAATAAATAATATTTATTCCGAGTCCAATATTAATTGTTTATTTGTATAATTTGATATGTTATGTTTAAACAGTAATAAATTGAGACACATTGGAGCGGACTACACGTGTATTAGAAATCTGTGTTACTTTCTTCACCATATTACTTTTGCTGCCTCGTGATATTTTTATCTTTTATTCATAATATTTTACATGTAAAAAGTATATCCTCAAAGTATCATTACTACTTTTTAAAGCAATGTATTTAGTAGGAAAATATTACAGTATTAAACTTCAGTTTTGCCGAAGCGGATGTCACAGTTCGTTTAATAAAAAAAGTTTGTACGTGTTCCAAATTAATTGTCCTCATTTTTGACTTAGTGCGTTGTATATTTCATGAACCCCGGATTCTTTGGACAGTTACAGTTTGGCCTGATTTCCTAGATTTATTGTTAGATATTTTTGGTTTCACACACTGCTTAGTATTGTCTCAATGTATTCATGAGTGAGTTGAGTATTCGTCTCGGGCGGATATTTATTTATATTACTATATATTTATTTACCTATATTTATAGGCCTACTATAATACTACTACTAACAGTACTATTATTGTAAATACGCCAACAAAAAAGTAGATTTCCCGCAATAAATGGCGATACTTCAGTCGAATAAATGAATTGAATAAGTATTTTTTTCTTTCAATGGTAAGATAATATATTTATACAAGTAAGATTATATTCACTCAATTTTCTTGTAGTAATAGTAGGCTATTAAACAGCCTTCACACGTATTTAGCAGGTTTTATTTAAAATAGTATAACCGTTTTGTTTCCGAATCTCTGTTTTGTTATTATGATTTATTTGAACATTTATAAATAAATAAATTTAAAATGTCTACTTGCGTCTATTTCTCAAAAACTTTTTTCTTTTCATTTAATATTTCATGCTACTTTTAAAATATCAGAAAAATTACAAGTCCGAAATGTAGTTGGGGCTATGTTTCATAGCAATTTATTTTGTTTTTATTTAAATAACCAATTTTACACAGATAATGTAAGTAATCTAAGTAAGAAATTAAATATTTATTAGTTCAGTTTTTCGACTTGGTAATAACCTGGGCCGTTACATTGTTGTGTCTGTGACAACTCTAAAAAGAAATGAACTTAATTGGTTTTAGAATTTTCAAGGTGTTACTGCCGCACTCAGAGACGTCAAATAATGTTGACGTTAAGTACTCATTAAAGTTAATTGACGTCTCTCAGTGCGGCAGTTAGTCTTGAAGTAGTGCAGTCCGGAATGGTTAGTAGTAGGTAATCAAGCAAATACATGAAAAGTAGGCCTAGCTTAGAAAGAGTATTTAGGTCACATCGTCACATCGTCATAGGGTAAATCTATTATGACACTTTATATTTTTGGAGATAACAATATTTATTGATGACGCTGCTGTATATATCTTAGTTTAATATGAAAATATCTATTTAATACAGGTACAATCAATTTACCGACATAGAACAATGTTATTGTGGATTGTGTTGATATTTTTTTTCTCGTTACCTAAAAAATATTTTGTATGAGTATAGTTATTATTGTTTATAATCTATTATTATTTATATATTTTAAAGTATTTCGAATTAGATTCTGAACAAGCATCAAATCGAGGAGTATTGGCTTTAACTTGCAGGTTTCCCTATAGACACCGACCATTATATTAAAGGTCAGTCATCTTTATGTATATTAATTGTAGGTTTTAAAAATATCAACCCGTTTAATGTTTCTATGCGTTAATCTTTCTCCCACTCGCTCTGGATATATTTTGTTTCTTTTTAACTATATACACTAGAGTAATCAATTATAACTTGATTATTTATAATTTTGATACAGTGCGTGATAAAATGATTCACCACACTTGAATTAAATAGATGGTGAAGTCCAACAGCTTACAAGGAATTACCCGCTCCAACCTCTCTGTGAAATAAAGAATTGAAGTTAGCTTAATAATATTATGTACACCACGTATAAAAAGTATATAAAAATATAGTACACCAAGTATAAAAAAGTATAGAAAAATAAAAGTTCAAAGGCCCGGTATCCTCAACCTTCTTCGCCAATTGTTTTGTCTTCTTATTTTTTCTAATATTTTGTCATAATATGTTAATTATTAATAGGTGTATTACCAGTATTTTAAATGTGAACACTAACCGTCTACAAATAGGGGCAGGCTATTTTCACATTATTTGGGCTGCAGTCTTGTAGGTAATTCGCTTATTATTATTTGAACGCTATATTAAAGTTATAAAAAAAACACACAAAATAATAATCTACTAAAAAAATTACTACAGACACTTTTTGATAGATTTTTTTTTTCAAAAAAAATAATAGGTGTTTAAGTATGAAACTGCCGATGTTCCCTCATTATTTAGTAGTAGTGTATAATTCCTATAAAAAAGTAGTTATGTCCATTATTCTTTTTTTATTTTAATGTTCATTTCAAGGACTTTTATTTATGTATAAAATCTTATCTTATTTTTATTTCTTTCACTACCAATTAATCTTCAAAAATAGAAATAGAAAATAGAAAAATATTTATTGTTCCCAAAATTATTATTTACAATTTGTTGGGGGAATTCTCTCTTTAAGTTTATAATAAACCTGTACTGAGAGGTTTCCGCTCTTCAATCGGTGTGCAGTAATTAATATTTATATGGGTGCAAGCGAGCAACAACCAAAAATCCCAAAACAGCTCGTCCTAAGTACCACATAGATCCACAGACACGGACACCAGTCCGTCTCCGTTATAAAAAAAATCTCTAGGTATCCTATAGCTTAATGTTGTCTAAATATATCCACAAAATTATATAAAATTTAGACTTGTGGTTTCTTAAAAAATCGCAAATATGTTTGTATGGAAAAATGAATTTTCGCTAAATTCTCCATACAAAACGGCAATTTGATACTTAATCCCCTAATATGTATCGCATTATTTTCAGGAGATAAGGTCCTAATTTTTCTGGTCACTTCTTTGTAATAATTTGTTCATTAGAAGGTTGCCGGGTGTAGTTAGTGTAGTAATTAGGTAGTGTGTATGAGCACAGCCTGTTTGTAGGTTCACAAGGTATCTCAAAGATGTACCATAAAGAACCTTAAAGTAAATATAATTTTCCAACGATTCCTGGTGTCGAAAGTGTCAAACAAAATCGCTGCTGTAGTATTTTTTAAAGGATTTCTTGACAGTTGGTGGCACTTCCTATGAGGTGTTTAGAATATAAGTGTTTTACTTTTTACTCCTTATTGCTACAGGCTTTTAAACACTCATAAACACTGGAAATAAAAACCAGCACCATTGTACTTATTAAAGCTCTAAAGACTCTTACGGCCTTACTTATAAACACGGTTTAAGTTTAGACTAGTTACTCAGTGTTTTGTCTCTTTTCCTCGCATTCAAAATCATGTTTGTGAGACGAAGACAAAACGCGCAACAGACATACCATGTTTACTACCAATTCATTAATAAGACGGTTAGGGTCTACGTCATAAAATTTAGGTCACCCACCTACAGCATAGCCATTTCGAACGTGGCTCCGTTTTTGCTATGGAAACAGCAGCGGTCAAGCCAACTACGACCATTACGTTCAAAATTAGGATCAAACTTTCTCAGGAGATCTCTATCTGTAGAGCCGTGGCCTCAAACGGGAAATGGAAGATTGTCACAATTACATAACTGTCACAGTTAAGACCATAATCGCTAAGCTGTTGCTGCCCGCCAACTCGCATTGTTATGGGCCTCGGAGACTCTCAATCAGCTTCGCAGTCAAGCTCGTTCATTTTCTGTGTGATTTGGTTCTCTTGCTAGGTAAAACAAATATTTTTTGTGTCACACAAATCAAACAGGCATAAAAAAGATCTGTTTAACCTAGCAACAGAATGAAACACACAGAAAATGAACGAGCTCGACGCGAAGCTGATTGACCGTCTCCGAGGCCCATTGGGCATGTCAATGTTATACTGGAGATTCTTATTTGCCTGTATCTATCCTAGATGTAATCTAAAGAAGACAAATTATCGGACGTAAAAGGAGAGGAAGACCAAAGAAGATATAGATAAATAAATATTTTTACACTCACAGCTTAGCATCTAGCCCAAAGTAAGAAGCCTAAGCTATTTTGAATACGAGATGTCGGACATATTTTAAATAGCATAATAATGATGTACATAAATGTTGAAAATAAACTACATTAACATGACATGGGAACAAATAATTGTGTTCATCACAAAATTTACCCCTACCAGGATTCGAACCCAGGATCTCTTGGCCAATACCCAGCGATCTGAGCATTCGACCAAACCGGCCGTCAAGTCTAGATAGAGGACAATATTACCAGACGTAAAAGGAGAGGAAGACCAAAGAAGAAGATGGATGGACTGTGTAAAGGGGGATATGATAGAGAGGACTGGATGAGAAATTGGTGAAGGATGGAGAAGAGTGGAAGAAGAAACTATTATCATTATCTACTGGGTTTTGACGGCTGGTTTGGTCGGATGGTCAATTGCCAAGAAGTTCCAGGTTCGAATGGTATTGTAGGGGTAAAAGTTTGTGTAATAAACACAGACATTTGTTATCGAATCATAATTGTTTATGTAGTGTACTTCCAGTTTTTATTTACAATTATTATGTAAGGTACTTAATCTACTTACTGTGGGCTAGAATATGTGGTAGTGAGAAACATATTTATTATTATTATTTACTGTCTGTCCCTGCATACGTTGTTTTGTCTTTATCACCCAAGGGTATAAAAGACGACCTATTGTCAGACCTACCAAATATACACCAAAAAAAATTATGAAAATCAGTCAAGTCGTTTCGGAGGAGTTCTTTAACAAACACTGTGACACAAGATTCATGTGTTCATACAGAAAAATACGTTCAAAAAACACAATAATATCTGTATTGTAAACTTTGTTTTAACATAAATTTAACCAAACATATCCCGTCCGTAGAATTCAATTTGGGTCACAACTTACGTCCATTATTGAGGCAACACCAAATTTTTATGTTTTTGTTTACGGCAACGATTTTATGTGGGTGCTAGTTCACCTCTGCCTATTCCATATCCCCTTCGGGGATATGGGCGTGAATTATGTATGTATGTATGTATGTAATGATTTTATGTTTGGTTTAATTTAAAAAAAGGGAGCCGACCCAGTGCGTTTTGTCGAGTATTTTGTCTCCACCATCGACCCTTCGCCTGTCACTAACACGTAGGTGCAGCCCACTCATAGATCTTATCACTTACCCTAACATGGCCTATGTGTTGTCGAATTTTGTTCAAATTGGTTCAACCGTGCTTTCGTAGCTCGTTTACAATCATACACATTTCTCCATTTTTTTTCCTTTTAGTTGCAAGTGTAACCTAATACTCTTCAAAGATCTTACTAATTTTTCTAACATTTATATAATGTTGAAATTAAAATCGAATAGTTTTTAAAGCAAACCCAAGCTTAACCGAACGCACGGTATTTGTAAAAATATCTGCTTTGGAATGTTTGAAATTTATTTCTACATTGCGAGGGTGTCCGTTGGCTTACAACGTGAAGTGTAAATGTTAGAAGAATTTCGGCAAGTTAATCAGTGTCTTTGTTGGCTGAGTGGTCAGGCACCTGCCCGGGTAGTAGCGGACGCGGGTTCGGTTTCCGCATCAAGACCATAATTTTTCGAAATTCTTTTTCTAACCACCAAAATCTTTGTACTAATTTTTCTAACATTTATAATTAATGTTGAAATTAAAATCGAATATATAATACTCTTCATATTCATAACCCAACCAGAACTCAAAACCTAAATAGAGGACAAGATAAAATTACAACACCTAATTTGTCTTAATATACCAATAAGACGTCAACCGTGGCGCCTTCACTTCGGAAGTGACCCTTATTACATACCGCAGAGGTATGTGCAGATGTTGAAGTGTGCAGTTGAATTATTATTAGATAAACCGTCGAGTTTCTAGTATCTCGAAACCTTTTGACCGATTTTAAGCTTTAATTCCTTGTATTATGGCTTAGGAACAGTCTTATTTGAATAAATATTTACGATGGAAAGTCGCCTTCCTCTAAATAAGCGTTTGCTTTTGTTAAAAATATTTTATTCTATAATAAATTAACTTGTGACGTCGTTGTACGCACAATACCTCTGGCGCATGTCCATAATATTATCTTATATCAGCAATGAGGTAGCAACAGTAATATCGATTTCTTGATTACCTACAAACTTGGTTGCCAACCTAATTCCGTAACTTGACTATGATTATTTTTTTGTAAGTAAACGTATCTGCACATTTTACCGGTCATTTTGGCCGTATTAAGCTACCCCAAAGGGGACTTACAAGTAATCAAACGCTACCGCTACTACAAAATTTATGAAAAGAATACCTAGAGCAAGCCTGCAAGTACGCTCAATATGTAAAGCGAATTAAAATCACCAAATATAATTAGTGAACAATGACTTTACAGTACAATGACGTCATAGTACTACCGATTAATACGAATGTTTTTTTGAGATTGGTAACATCCGCATCATTTTTTGTGTCCTCAAATTCTTCGTAACTGTTTTAACGAACTTTGCGTTATAAAAAATGACAGTAAGATAAGTTTAATATTTAAAAAAAACTGTGTATTTAAATATGATTTGAGATGCACGCATTTTTTTCACTGTTACCCAAGAGTATTTTTTAGTCGTGATTATTACACTATCCAAGTAATTAGTGTTGGCATTGATCTGGTCTGACCAAGATTATTAGGAAAAGTTTTTTGTCCTTTTTCTCTAAACTCATTAGAGCTGAGATTTCGTGATTGGAGGCACACTGTGTATCAGACAAGTTATCAGCCCAGAATTATATGTCCTGTAGACGAGTTTTTATTTACCCATAAAAAATAAATACGAGATATAGGTAAGCAGCCTGTAAAAGCTTTCAGCTACCATTGTATTTCTCTAACTACCACGCTTAACGGTCCGATTAAATATTCTGTCTGGAGATCACAAAAACAGTTTTGGTACCTTGCAGCTCTGTTATTTTTAGTAATTCAGACAAAATTACCTGTTAACTTTATAGCTTCAGTAAGAATATGTTGAAAGAACACTTAACGTAGTGAAAGTACATAATTGTATTTTCTATCGAAAAAGGCATTTTAGTTAAACTTACTTTCTTTTTTATTTTGACGTTACTCGTGTTTTAGAAATAATCTCGTTAGGCTAAAGCATGTGCCCCATATCAAGATAAGCCAATAAGGCTTAGCTTAGCTTACTTCATAGAACTATTTATGGATACTGTATGCAAGTGAAGCCACGAATGTTAGCTTATCTTGCAGTACGGTCATTAAATTATTACATACAGTTGTAGTATTAAAATATAATTTAATACTACAACTGTAACTGTATGCCCAAGTTGACTCTTATAAATGTACTATTTAAATTAATTCTGGTAACATAGAAAACTAGTTATGTTTATTTACTACGTAAGGGATTTATATCAGGTCTCGTTCGTATTATAATATTTTATATTTGTTAAATAATGAATGCTTAAATTCGAAAGTCGTTTAACAGGATCTACAGGTGTACTTGCGTTATGGTGACTGAAAATTGGTTTCATATTATTGATCCAACAAATGGGTGAACTTCTTGCTGCTACGCTTTCAACTGTCTCAGTGGTCTAGTGGTTCATCCACCAGAATGAAGATCCAGAGGTCGATCCCTAGTACAAATTTGTGCTCGGTTCGGTTGGTGGTAGGACTTCTTTGAGGTCCGCCTAGCTAGCCATCACCATCTTAAATCAAAATCTGTCACCATAATAATAATGTTAACAGCATTATTGTGTTCCGACAATGTGTGATAAGATAGCCAGCCCTTCTGTGGTTGAGGGTTCCAGGTAAAGCTCGATTCCATCTTCAGCCCTTATCGCCACTTACCATCAGTTGAGATGAAGGGCAAGAGCTGCCCTGTCTAACATAAAAAAAAGTTATTTTCTTAAGGAATAAGTAAAATAGCTATCGATATTGATTCACCGGGATCCTTCGGATAGCTGAAATTAATTACTATAGTTCAATTAAAATAATAAAACAACGTCTTGTCCTCTCTCCACATATTGTTTTTTTTTTTTCTTGGAGCTATTAATTACCAATAAATCCAACGGCGTTATGAATCGATCCCATGCCCTAATAAGGAAGCCGTTGCATTAGTTTTGAACTAGAGGTACCTAAGCTACGTGATAAAATATTGCATGAAACGGTGTGAAATTTTTTTCTCAGACATTTCGAATTCATTCATCTGGGGCTTGGTGCCCCAGCATTGGGGACATTAAAATACGTGTCGCGACTATAAACTAAATATTACTGAAAAGGTATTAACAAAGATCTATCAAGATTATTTAATTTTCTTCTAAATTGGATTGGATCAGTCTATACGTAGCTTAACATGCAAGTATACGTTGTCTACGGCGTACGTTCTATGAAACCACACCTTTCTCTTATCATATTACCTATTGTATCATGGGGTGCTCATCTTACCCCAACTATGCTGCATTTCAGTTTCATTGTTCTACTGTATGAGCGGCAGGCGGATGACGTAACTCTTATATCAATCAATATTAAAAAAAATATCATTTTAATAAAAAAATACTATTTTAAGTATATAGTTGTTCTGTGCGAACAGAGTGCGACGTAAGAGTCGTAGACTGTCAAACCGAGATTACAATAGCAAAAACAACTATTTCATTAATTTTAATGGAGAAATTGTTAGCAACAACATTACATCATCAGCTTGCAAGGAATGTCCCAGAAAATGTATTGATATTAATGACAAGACAGTTGATGACTGCATGATTTCAGGTTAAGATGTATGGGAGAAAAAAAATTGCGCCGCCATTGATGACCTGGGGGCCATTGACCTTGGGCCTAGCCAAGTGGCAAATAAAACAATACAACGTTTCTATCGGGCAAATGCAAATTTTTGACAACTACCCTTACAATTGACATGACAGACGCCAAGTTGTTTTCACAATAATACGTCAGTTTCATACATTCGTATGCTATTGACTATTCGTTCGTATATATTGGCCACTTGTCTAGAGGGGCTGTGTATAGCTGGCTTTGCAAAAATTTATGATAATTTTTTCTCAAATTCAGTTGTTCTCTTACCTTTCTTACCTTTGTTCTCAAATACATGGACAGCAGAGAGCAACACTTGGCACAACTTTCTAAAGCGTTTATTAACCGTGGGAAATCGAAGTCAAAGCTGCTAAGCTCGCTACTGATGTACTCTCAAGTCCCACCTTGAGGTCTTTAACAGTAGAACGTGTTAGTGAAGACGTCAATGAATTCGAGGCTGATCTTGCAGCTCCGAAGTGCAGAATCCTTTCATCGACGACCTAAAAAAAGTATCGCAATGAATAGAAATTGTGTTGAAAGCGAACTGATGTCTTTATAACTTTTGTAAGTAGCTTGCTAAGGGAACAGGTAGCTGCTTTGTGACATTGAGTCTGCAATGGATTTTTTAACAGTCACTGTCAAGGTTATGTGGCGCAACCCTTTCTTGATACAAAAGCTCTTAAACAGGACTTGTCCAACTTTACGTTGGCAATCTTAGCTGCCCGAAGGACGCTCCCACAATTTGAATATTCACGAAAACAGGTTCATGTTTAGTGTCCTTACTAATAAACAGAGGGTGAATATTAATACATTTTGGTTGCATGTGTATTTGGGGAACTAGCGTAGAAATGGGTTGGATCTATTTTCTATGTAATAGATAAAGCTGCAAATAGTTTAATTATAGTCAGAGCCATTCCTGTGTTAGGGTCGAAGCTCATTCAACATTCATTGCTTTGGATAGGGTGTCCTTTATAGTTCTTTGTGTATCTATCTAGTAGATAAAGAAGACTCATAATAATTTATAATATGGCCGTATCTTTTAGTGTTACTTTCAAATATTAGTTTCATCTTTTTTGGTAAAGGCAAAATAAATGAAAATATTACGTCATGATCGTATTTTTGTCATCGCTCTCAACGCTTTGATGCGATAAAGAGGTAAATAATGTTTCATGGTGCCTTAAATACTTTCCAGGGGGATATAGGAAGATCAAAAGTAACAAGCCAATTAGGGTAACTGGTATACTTACTTCCTATAATATATGCCTTTTATTTTTGGACGAAGCATGCATTGTACTGTTGTGATAGGCTTTTATTGGTTTAGTCTTTTTCTAGAAGGTTGTTTTGTTTACACGAAATAGAAGTCAAATATAAATGTTGTAACATATAACACTTAAATCACCATCCTTTTGATACTGAGGCAAAGGGATTATATCTATAGATAAAATAATTAAAAGGAGAATAGGCCATACGTTGGCTCTGTGCGTGATATTGGGTTTAACGACTGCAGTGGCAGCCGGTACCAAATATATTTTAAGTCACCATCAATCCCATGGCTCGTTATAGCAAAGAAGCGAACATTACTTAACGCTAATAATCCGAAGTACTTTTGTGGCAACAACCAGTAGAGAACCCGTCACACCCCATCATACAGCAAAAAAAAATCTAGACCTTTTGTAGATTCTGAAACACGTGTAATTTTTTTAACGTCTGCTTCCTGGACAGTAAAAAAATGTCTGTGGTTCCGTTAAGTTAACCGGTTAAGTTCAAACAACGATAACTGGTGCGCAAGTTGACTGAAGATAATTTTGTGCCCGTGCAAATAGTCGCAGACGGACGTCGTGAGGCTAATTCAAAGATATTTTTAAGGGCATTACCTTAAAAATAACTTGGAATTTCGATTTCAATTTTCCATTTCGTGTTTATTTTCGATACGATACGATTGATCGATTGGAAAGAACCAAACAACGCGGCTGAGGCTAAGCGGTCTTAATATGGACGTGGGACAATGTGAATAATCGAAAGTGTATGCAAGATGCAGTAAAACATTTGGTATTTACCCTATTACGCAAAAAATACGTATTAAACACCTGTCTGTTGTAACGATCCGTATAAGAGGCCAATCTCTTTGAACGAATATAATACAAATGTAAATTTTTGACAGCTTCTCTTACATTTGACACGCCGCGGTCGCCATGTTGTTTACTGTTTAATACTTGAGTTTCGTGCATTTATATTTTATTCTTTCGAATAGATAGGCCACATTTGTAGAGGGGCTAGACATCTTTAAGTGAACAGGCATCATCTAGACGAGGCTGTGCCATCTATCTATCAGGCGAGATAGTGGTCAAATGGTCAGCCTATTTTTTTATTAGCCTTCAAGATCCCACTACTGGGCAAAGGTCTCCCCCGCAGCCCCGCAGCCCTCATCTCGAGCGCTCCCAAGCCAATTGCGTCCATGCCTTGCAGTATGCCTCCAGATCGTCTCTCCACCTCGACCTCGAGCCTTTGACCATCCTGAGGTGTCCACTCAGCCTATTAAGCAAAAATAAACTTAATCTTCGGCATTTTTAGCATAAAAAACCTTCGTACCCACGCATAAACTATCGGGAACGCAATGACTAAGAAGGCACTTTAAGTGTTTACAGCTGACCAACCTTAGTCGGTATTTAGTTGGTTACTAGGCCCTATGGAGGGAGCTATTGTGTCAAATGACCCATGATTGTCTGTGTCACACTTATTACATATATAAATATTGATGACGGAAGACTTGGAAAGAGGTATTCAATAAACATACTAAAAATCACACACCTATTTATACTTATAGATATAAATTAACACCCATGTTACACCAATTATATTAGGTCCTAGCTAGGCTAGCCTATTGCCATCTATTGATCACTTAAATGGTAATATGTTTCTAGGTGGTATTTAAGAGGAACGATGATTATTACTTATCGTTGTTTTGCTTACCCGTACTCTCCTTGACTGACACAATGACTGACAGACCGAAAGTCACATATTACATTGAGAACTTTAGGAAACTTGTATTTTATTTTATTATTCTATAAATTTATTTATGCAGCTGTGCAAGATCGTGCCCCTTTTAAAAGTACTATAGGGTGAACGCAGTAGCTGAGCGAGAATGCTAAGCGAATTCTATCTAAATGTTACAGTCAAAACTCTTAGTCGGTCAAAACGACTCTTGACTGATTTCAGGCAAAAGTAGTTTCGACTAAGGCTTTTTGCTAAACTAAGCCCCATATTATACTAATCTGAGCGATGGATAGAGCAATTGTGACCGTTGTCCTTGCTGCATCTGCAGTCGTTAATACCTAACCCACCAGTCCCGTCGATTAGGTTTAAGTTTGAAATTAGTAAAATTTGGTTTAGATTGGCTAAGAAAATCAACCAGTGGTTTTAACCTGCTAAAAGTTTGTCTGTAACATATACAAGTCAGTTTAGACTTGTATATGTTACAGACCACCGGTGTTCATATCAGATCATCAATATTTGTCAATTTTTTTAAGCAAGCTCTACACTACATTTTGCTGGCGATATTGTTAAAATATTTTACTGCCCATAAACTGAACAGAGTATATCGAGAATGCAGTAATCCTATTGACGTTTCCTCGCTCGCCGATCATTCGGTTTTCTCCGGAATAACCTGAAACGAACCGGTAAGGAGATTTCTTGGGAGACGTATATTGATACTGTCCCTGCTTTTATTCCGTTTTGAGCATTGGGCATGTAATAAATTGTGACTTCGATATATTTTGTTTTATAAATGTGGCATTTAGCGAAATCTTGCAGTAAGCGAATCTAGATATATTATGTTTTAAATTAAGCGAAAGTAGTAAAGATGCCGGCACGTAAGTTGAACCAAAATGACGATCGTCTGCGATGCGCAGCTATAATTGAAGAAAAAGTGTCTAAGCTAAAATTTGAACGGGCCAAAGTGGGTATCCCTATCCTACATTGGTTTACAGTCACATGTCCCACCTGATACAGAGCCTCAATTAATGCCTGAAAACGCTTTTCTGTGCTGCGCATAGGTCAACTTACGTGCCGCGTATTGTAACTAATAAGATAGTATTTTTTATATTTTTTTACCAGATTTGGTCTATAATTCACCATAATATTATGCAGGTGCAACAATGGCCTCCGAAGTGACGTCTGAACCCGTCATCTCCCAATAATCCTACAGCTGAGTAGGGATTACCAACTGCAATTAGAAGAATTGAATAATAGCATCGCTCGATCCTTTGCTCCAGCTAGCTTGCTGCAAATACTTCTCGTTAATTATCTCCCCGTCACATTGTTCAAATTGGTTATTGGCTAAAAACTGGGAAATCTTCCCAGGGTATGCAACAACTCTTTTTTGATGGTGACAAAAATCGATAGGCAACGAAATTATATGCAATGAAGTCAACCAAATTACACTGTTCGTGAAAGTAGCGGAGACGAATTTTCAATAATATTTCAAGCAACTATAAGAAATGCCGTCCGTGGAAAATTTCACATAATTATGTCTGTCCATATTGTCCAAAGGATTCGTTGACAAAACCACTGTTATGGAAGTAAAAAACAGTAAATAAAACAGACGCTTTATGTAATTACGAGGAGTAAACGGTAGGGCTATTCAGCCAACATACATCTAACGCCATATATTAATTTTACAACGTAATTAAGTAATTACGAACTTGATAAAGAAAAGCATAAAAATTGCTTGTGTTTATTTTATACTAACGTACGTTATGTACGAATATCAGTTCCCGGGGTCGGTATTTTGAAAAGTATAGAATCACAACTTGTTTTGAGTACTATTTTTATTGCTTCTGGAATCAATAGCAAAGACCTTACCCAAGCAGCATTACAAGTTGTATATCGGCTGTATTTTAGTTTAGTTTTATACTTAAGGCTGTTATTTAGGCTGAATAATAGCTGTAGAAGCGCTTCTACAGCCCTTATAATCGCAAAAAGGGCCCCAAATTAAACAGCTTATTAAAGCTGTAGAGTAGCTACCTACAACAATGCGTTATAACATACATACATACATACATACATAAATCACGCCTATATCCCCGAAGGGGTAGGCAGAGGCGAACCAGCACCCACGTTTCGCCAATTCTGTTAGGTCCCATGTAATAGGTGGCGAGCCTATTGCCATTTATCGGGCACAAAAGTCGCAGTACATTGCTATTGCTAGGTGGTATAAGAGGAACGCTGCTGCCCATTCTTCATCATTGATTTATCCTTAGTCGCCTTGTACGACACCCACGGGAGAGATTTGGGGTGGTGACAAATGTATTCTACTCTGCCGTCACCACACGGCATATAACAGCTGTGCGTTATAACAGCTGTACAATAGCTGTTATTCCGTTTTAAAGGAAACCATTTCACTACAAATATTATTTTATAAGAATTACAAAATACTAAAAACAAAAATCTCAGTCAGTTGACAAGTGGTTATTATAAATAAATTAGATTAATAATTAGATTAAAAATAGATTAATAAATAAATATTAATCGACCGTCATAAATGGTTACTGTGAATACTTTTGGATAAAACCAGGAATAATAAGGTAAGGGCATTTTGGACTTAACTGATTGATTATAAGTGAATCCGAGGTGCAACTTCATATTTATTGTGAACATGTGTATAGTCATAGGCCTAGTCATAGACATAGGCCAAATATTCACGCGCCAGCTAAATATTCAAGTATTTATGGAGAAACTACAAAATATGGGCATTAAGTCTTTGTTTTTAAGGTTATAATAAAATATAAATTATCAAAATAGTTGACAAGAGGGTAGGGTAATCATTTGTTTTAGTTGATAAGCTTAGTACAGCTTTAATTTTTGTTAAATATTGTCAAACATTTAAAAACTTTTGTTTTCAACTTGGATTTTATTCTATTATTAAATGGCGACAATTGCTTGTGCAGCCTAATGAATACTTGTAGCTAGTTATAGTTCCAGTAGCTATAAATCAGTTTTATAACAGAATATTATTACTAATTAGGCTGTATATCAATCAGTATACAGATTCATATACAGCCTAGTTAGAACAACAACAGAATTATTAAATTTTGGGGATAGGTATCCTAAAATTTAAAATACTTTTTAATTTTCATATACCTATTTATTGTTATTTTTTGCACAACATCAAAACTATATTATTTTTAGTTAATATCTGTCTCCAGACAAGCGCGTGCGAACTTTATTTTTCTTGTCACTTTGCCGATAGTTTTCGTATTCAACCGAAAGAATAGTGTTAGCATTTTCATTGTGTTGTGTGCCGTAGAAGTGTTAATACATATATTATTTCGTTTTTCAGGTAAATAGGGCGTTTAAAATAATTGAGACAATTGAAAAAGGACATACAAAGAAGCAGTGATTACATACACCTGAAAGCAAAGAAAATCACCATCATTTAATTTGCGTCTTTTCAGTGGAGGCCGATGTCCCAGGAGTAGGAACATGAAATACAAACTGTTTTAATTTAAGAAATTAACTGAAATATATATAATAATACTCATATATTCTCTTTCAATGCTTGTCTTTCCACATTTTTCCAAAGATAACTCGAGTCACACACGACCTTGCCAATAATACAGATTAGAACTGTACTAAGCAGGCTATCATTTATTTCTTTTGTTTTAAAACACCCTCATAGAAAGAAATCATAGAACTATTCGATTTATTGGAGTGTCCAATTACGCCAATAAAAGTAAGTTTTAGAACAGAATTTGGCTATACCATACCGCAGAAACAGTAATTGAGTGATACTATAATAACACTACCTGCCGCACTGAGAGACGTCAATCAACTTTAATGAGTATTTAATGTCAAAAATTTTCATTCAAATCTAGACCATAGACCCGGCAAGAATAGCGACTAGTTTCGAATTGTCATTTTTTGACGTTAAGTACTCATTAACGTTATTTGACGTCTCTGAGTGCGGCAGTTAAAGCTGTAATAAGTAAGTCATTACATAAGAAATACAGGTTTTATACATCTTTAACGATAAAATCGGTTTTAAAGTGTCAAAAGATACTTGAAGTCATATGATAGAGTTTGAATATTCTTATAATACTCCTTAAGCTTACGCGGATACATAATAAAAACTTTAAACAGACTGGGTTCTAAAAGAACCCTAAATACCAAACAGGCTGAAATATAGGCTAATAACGCTTACGTGCTGCTTGGGTATTGACTGTCTGTGTGGATGAGTATTCCATTATACAATTCGTCACATAGAAAATAGAAGCGCCTATTATTGGACTAGACCACCAATGGTGACGAACAGCTTCATATACTTAACATTCACCCTCTAGCTTAATAATGAAACCTGTTTTTAGTTTTTCATTAATTTTTGTAAGTATATCGTGTATTAATAGATAAGTGGAACGTACAACCCCACTGATATTAGCAATTTTTTAAATTGAGAAACTTTTTTATTCCGAGAAGTTTTGATGAAATTAAATCGTCTTTAGTACTTATTGCTTACACGTTTATATCAAAACAAGAATGCTAATGTTAAAATCGTCATTGGTCATAATATTTGATTAACATTGTAGATATTAGCAAAAATAGATAGAAACCAAGAAATCCTTTCTTTCAATAATGGAAGAAATGAAAATTTACTTGAAGACAATAATAATTGATAAATGTCTCCTAATCAAATTAGGTGAAGAAGAGGACATAAATATATTCAATGAGTTTACTAAAATGTTCCTGTTGTTAAGATAAAGCCTTATGGCATTATAAGTGTATAATATTCAAACAAGAAAAAGGTTGTTTGACTCACTAAGTAGGGTTTGGACTATTCTGGCCATATTTAAAAAAAAAGTGGTAGTACCTTTTATATTTCGATTGCTTCTATAAGTTATTGAAGTCGTTTTCCGATATTTTACTCATCGAACATAATAAAGGACAATTAATCTAAATTTAAAATTTAATGGTCTTCGATATTACTCTCGTTGCGATACGAAACAACGTATACATTTTGACGTATGATTAGGTACTTATTTTCGCCAAACAGACTCAGGGGCGCCCTCGAAGTGCCCCGATAATGGAGAGATAGTGTAGTAAATACACTTAGATAAGATATATTTATCTTCCAGTAACTGTCGAATAAATGGCAATCATTATTGAGAAGCATATTTCTCACAAAAAGTGTTTATGGACTATCCGTGTTGAAGACGGTTGCCTTTGACACGCCTTCCGGGTTATGGAATGGGAAAGCGAATTCCATGAAAGTACCAAGTAGAAGGAAAAAGTTATCCAATCTACTGTGACCACTTTGTAGTTGATAGATGGTCTTCAGGCGTTATATGTGTTACATACACCTAAAGAGCATTACAGATTAGCAACTTGCATATTTTTATAGGAGGACATAGAAATGTGGACAGGGATGACTATGTAGACGGTTTGAGTAGAATACCGATGTAAGATGAAGTGAATACTAGGGAACTCAAGATACTGTCAGATAGAGGAATAAGTAAGAAAAAATTGATGGAATTATGAACTTAGCGTACGAGCATTTCTATCATAAAAAACGTAATAGAAGTATGTAGGGGTGTGTTTAGGTTGTAAGTTGAGTGACGTGTAAAATGTTAATTTTAAACTTTTTATGTGTTACGTTAATTATGGATGTGGGTGATTTATTTAATAAAAAGTGGAATTGAGCCAGTGATATATTTCAATTTCGATATAGAAATAATTACGTCTGCCGACGATAAACGTATAGGTATTTACAATCTATCTTCTCATATTTTATCTAAGTCTTGTATGATATCTTTCTGAGCAGTAAGCGGATCACTTTTTGTACTTGCTTGCAGGTTTTTTGTCTTGCCACCGTTATGATGCTATAGGCAAAGTTATGTATAATAATTATACTTGGGTTAGTGAAAATGACAATGGCACTTCATGTATAACTCATAATTCTATATTAAAATAATTATTACTTATTAATTTTTATGTTTGATTTGTGCATTATCATTAATTTCAATTTGTTGTCCTTTGAGAGGATTGGGAGTATGTTTGGGACTACATGTTGTGTGACATTTATTTCCATTGCTCTATGTTTTTCAAATACTTTAGTTTTGTTATTGATAGAGGTGAAATTAAAATGATTGAGTTTAGTTGATTTTGAAGTACTTTATTCGATTTTAATTTTAACATTATATAAATGTTACAAAAATTAGTACAAAGATTTTGGTGTTCAAAAATAATTTCGAAAAATTATGATCATGAGGCGGGAAGATCATAATTTTTCTAAATTCTTTTTCTAACCACCAAAATCTTTGAAGAACTTACTTTCCAAATTAGTTTGAACTGAAACAAATAATTATCCTTTATCTCTCTAACCGGAAATAAGTCAGGAAGACGATGATTGTTGCCTTTATAATCAACTTCATCAAAATTGTGTAGTCAGCATAGACGGTTACGTTTTTGACGTCATTTTAAATAAGTTGACAGCTCGCCTAATAATAAGTTTCTCAATTTAGCCAATTGCTACCATCAGTAGGGTTATATTGTCCACTTGTCGTTAGTTGTAGTTAGTTGAGCGACACTAACCTTGCCTTACAGTCATTATTTTGGTATTTATAGTACTTGTCCTATTGTTACTTTGATACTTTAATGTTACGACTATATAGCTCTCCATTATCAATAATATAAAAAGAAACATAATAATATGGAGTTTTAGTTAAGTAAGCAAGACAACAAAGTTTATTCTATGATAAGTCCCAGAGACCTGTATTAGTAACAAATTAAAAACAAATAATATTAAATTCACTTGAAATTTTATTCTAAAGTGTGTAAGTGTGTAAGCTTTCTAAGGTGGCTTTACCATAAGATATCTGGAATTCAGTGCCATATTATGTAAGAATTTAATTTGAAAAATTTGGTGCTGATTGTCAGATCCTGTGAACTTTTTATATAACATGACAATAAGAAGAAATAAATACTTAAAATAGAAACTTATACCTGTGTACTGTAAGAATAATGTTTAGAAACTTATACTTTTAATTTGTTTTATACGCACTAAAGATTAAAAGCCAATTAAGGCTCCTTGTCTGCTATTAATAAAGTAAACAAAACCATAAAATTAAGAATGTTTTTAACGGTTATTTTAGATGGCAAATTTTCTTAAGTCTTATTAAGTAAAACGAGTATAAATTGTCACAATTTTCAAATAACCAAATTCGCTGAGTGTAAATTATTTTACGTGCATTAAATTAATACATGTAAATTTATTCAATACATATTGCATAAGCAATCGACTAGTGTACGATGCAATTTCAGTTCTTGCATTTAAATTCAATAAATAAATGTTATTGGACACAGTGTTTTTATTCACCATCCCACAAACGTTATTTAATATCCAAAACCGAATACAATAGTCAATTCAATTTACCATTTTTGAAAAAAAAAATGTTTTCTTCATATTGTCCGATTCTGATTTTATGCGAGTATGTTTGAATTTTACTTGTTAGGCATTTTTATTCTTTTTCTCAGCTAAAGTCACAATTAGTCAGGTTTTGAGGATTACAGTGGGTTATTTTTATTCGAAAAATTGTATATATCGATATCGAGGTTGTTAGCTTAGTGGTTTTCAACAATAAAGTATATAACGGGTTTCATCACTATTAACTAGTTCAACTCTGCCTACCCCTTCGGGGATATAGGCGTGATTTATGTGCGTGTGTGTGTATCACTATTAATAATGATGCAGTGTGGACTAAAAATGTAACATGCCATCCAAAATACGTTCGATTTCGAAATGACGCATTTTTGGTCACCCATCCGACGGCAAGTCTCTATTGAACCCGATGACGTGTCTTTGTCATTGTTTAGATTACTCGACTACAAGCTGAGCGGGTTCGCCATACTCCATTGAGCTATTAATTAATATTGTGTATATAAATAGGTTTTGTTCATAAGGAATCTCGTACCATGTGCTAAATTGGATAAAGGCCACGCTTATGGCTCTATCTTGCCATTTATCTCTGCGTGGGTTGCATCTTTTAAAGAGAGTGTGCGATTCTAAATTAAAATATATGTCGTAGGAGATGTTCCAGACTAACATCCTAAACAATAAGACTAAGGTCCCTAAAGAGCAAAAGGTATAAATAAACGCTAAAATACTGTTAAAGATATGCCCACATTACCTATTACCTACCCGAGTAAGTAGGTAGGTAAGTAAGTAGGTTATAGTTAGGTATAGTCAACAGCACGTCGGTCACCATAAAATGTCAAAAATTCACATTCGACTTTGTGCTTTCAGACGCGTTTCCACTAGGCAACATTTGGCGCGCGACATGTTGCACAACATGTTGTCCAACATGTTAAAAGTTGGTGCGGAATTTTTATTTAATACGTTAATACCAGCTGGCAACACATCGCGCGCTGTTGTGCAACGTTGCCGCATATGTTGAGCGTTATGAGTTGCGCGTCAATTGTTCCCTAGTGGATACGAAGCTTTCATCTTGATCATTCAGCCGAGAGACGCCCACTGTCGGGCATAGGTCTCCCCCAAGGATCTTCAAACTTTGTGCTTTGCTTCAAACAAATTAAGGTTGACAATATGTTGACCGTACATTCTCACTTTATTAGTACATTTTAAATGAAGTATGATAATATGGCAAATAATTAAATTGTTCTATGTATGATCTAATAATCTATCTAGTCTTTCAAACGCCTTTTCAACTCATGCGCGTAAGTTTAATCGATGCTTTTGAAATTGAGAGCTCTTCTGCATCTTCGAGTAAAAACTTAATACCGTTCCCTCAATGCTCCATGTGATTGCTGAACAATTGCCACGCCATTTTCAACCGTGCTCTTCATTCGACCGGGCATTAAGTAATTTATAAAAATGACGTCATAATTAAAACAAATGGCGGCAACACGAATCATCCCACACTTTTAGGTCACGTCTGAAAATTACAATAAAACCGAACGACCTTCCGAACAATTCAGTCAATAATACGATATTTAATTCACACCTGTGGAACACAAACAATTGTTTAAACAGTCGCTACACCTGACTAAACTATCCGTACATATTTTTTTGGCGGACCAATCCCTAACTCTATTGGCCTACTAGTATATAATTATGCTACGGGTTTATCTTTGGCCCTTCCAACCATTATCTATCCTAGATAAACCAGTATGTATACATTTTTTCCTTAGCTCCGCGCCCCTCTCAGAAGAAATAGAATCCGGCCAACCAATTGGAGCATACCGTTCCAAATTTAATTTATTTTGACAGGTAATTTTGGCGGGACTGTATTTTTTAAAATAGGGTGTTGCTACTACTGATGGTTTCATGTGACGGGATTCTGTTGGACAAATTGCTATGTTTTTTTGGGCCTTATTAAAAAAAATTGGTGCATTTTATTTAATGCAGATTCAGGGTGTGATTGAATTAGTATCTATGTGTGTATTTTGAAGTAGACGGTTTGTTTCTGTAGTAGACCAATTTACCAAAATTTCGACATAGTAACGTAGGCGTATATTTTCTTATCTTTTATAATTTATTGCACCTATATTTACATAGGTACGTATTTATTATAATATTGCAAAACAAGCCGTCCCAGCAGACGTTGCTTTGCCATTATCACCATAAAAAATAGCCTCCAAGCCAAGTCATAGTCAATAGGGTCAAGCCGTTTCGGAGGAGTTCCTTAACAAACACTGTGACACGAGATTTTATTTAATTAGATTGTAGTCGCATAGTTGACAATGTTATTTGTATTGTCATTGGAAAGCATGTTGTGATGGCAACTTAAAAATACCTATCATAATTACATTACTTCACATTACATAATATCACATTGTCTTATACGATTGTCTTAACGATTTGATTTGGCTTAAACAGATTTGGGTCTAGTAAGAATATAATGATATTATATAAAACAATAAACTGTTTTATAATCTAGATTCCAGCTTCTATACTGGATTCACCTGGTATAAAAATTATTCTATATTCCAATATTGTGTCTTCATTCAATACTGTTGAGTAATACCTAATTGTGACCATTAACGTTTACATTTATTAGTTTAACCTTTTTAGTGTATAAATTAGTTTACATTTTATATTTAACAAATTAAAAACTTTAGTCGACGTCTATAATTCTGACTTTATGTAAAACATAAAAATATTATGTTGTCAATATATGTATGTAGTATTAACTTTAAGTACCTACACACGTATTGAAAACTAGTGACTAGGCGATTTTCAATATTCCTGAGAGTATTTTATTTACTAGTGACTATCTTTTGTTTTCTAGTTTAGCACACTAAAATAATTGATAGAAAAAATTCCAAAGTAACCGAGAATTTAAACTATACAATTATTTATGTGAAAGAGAAACTTTACAGCATATTATCATTTTACATAAAGTAAAATACTATAAGAACTTATTATTAAGAATTTCATACAGCCAATTATAACAGTCAAATTAAAATCACACTTGTTAACATAACTATTCAAAAAAAATCGGTGATCACTTGAAGACAATCCAATGTGATAAAATGGAAGAATAGGGTTGAAATAATGTGATAGTGTGCGTGTACAGTCAACAGCACATCAGGTTACTACAATCTGTCAAATTTCTCCAATAAACTATTTGATTTTAATTTTTAACATTATATAAATGTTAGAAAAATTAGTACAAAGATTTTAGTGGTTAGAAAAAGAATTTCGAAAAATTATGATCTTGAGGCGGGAATCGAACCCGCGTCCGCTGCTATCCGGGCAGGTGCCTGACCGCTCGGCCACCCAAGATACTAAAATATATCTATCTAGTAAAATATATCTAGTATCTTGGGTGGCCGAGCGGTCAGGCACCTGCCCGGATAGCAGCGGACGCGGGTTCGATTCCCGCCTCAAGATCATAATTTTTCGAAATTCTTTTTCTAACCACTAAAATCTTTCTCCAATAAAATTTCAACCTTAAACTGTACCTACATAAAGGCTTACAATTGCTGCAATAATTTACAATTGACGATTTTGTGTAAGTACAGCTTAACCCTCTCAATCGTCGTCATCATTAGGCCGTACGCGATTTGTCTTTTTATTTTCACATCGGCAATTCCTAACTGTATTGGAGTAATAAAAATGTATCAGTGGGTGTTAAACGCTCGCAACTAGAGGGGTGTGGGGTTGCGTAGCACATAGGTGCAGTGCGGGGGGTGTATCAATCGGGCTGTAGCAAATTACTACGTGATACTACCGCAGGGAGAGAGCTCTTTTGTCGGCTTCCTGTAGGCCTAGCACGGTGGACAAAATCTGTTTCATTTTGTCTCGGGGTTTATAGGTAGTTAGAGCGAAAGGAACATATTACCTTTTCCCCGAGGAGATTTTGTCCACCTCCCGTGGTACGGGGGCTGCAAACACTGGGAAAAATTTGTCCGAATCATTTTCAAGGGGAAGAGCGGCTTAATTGAAATTTGTTTGTAGCCCCTAATAAATTGGTATGCGTATGCCTAAAAGGTCGAAATCGATAATGATGCCCCGTGTTTGTTGTAACAGAGAGAGCGGTACAGACGGCGGCGCAATTGAAATTGGTAATCGATTGATAAGTAAGCACTCGATGAAAAGCCTTAATTTTTTTTGGAAAATCCAATAAAATTGGATTTTTTATTTCCTTTTGTATTTTTTATCGAATAGTCATAAACAGGCGCACATCAATCAACCCGCCTATCATTGAATTTTGGGATGTTGTAAATGCCTATTAATAAAAAAATTGTCCGTCATCTTGTATATCTCTTAAGACAAGTGCATACCTATGCTATTTACTTTCGACTAGATGACAGGTGTAAGTGTAAAAAAATAATGTAATTTATAAATATCGTGTCAAAGTGTTTGTTAAAAAGACTTCTCCGAAACGGCTTGACCAATTGTTATGATTTTTTTTTGAATAGTAGATATTTATTTAGTAGGTCGTAGGCTAGATGTTTGTCGAGTCACCTACTAATATTATAAGCACTACAGTTAATGAGTAAGTTAATAATAATATAATGAAACAATAAAAATCGACTTGGATAAATTCGACACTTACTACATGTCAAGATGTGAATGTTCGCTGTACCCGCCCTACACCTTGGGCAAGGGAAAGAGCTTTCCTTAGGGTCTTGGGCCATCGTTGGTTGTTTACTATAAAACTAGTGGTCGCCCGCAGCTTCGCTCGCGTTAAAGTCGGTTATAATTGGACTATCCAACACAAAAGGAATTTTTGAGTAAGTAGTTAATGAGATTAGCGCGTTTAACCAACCAAACAAAAAAACAAACTTTTCAGCTTTATAATATTAGTATAGATTATTACCTGCATGTGTGAATCGATCACAAAATATTTCAGAAGCTTACCTATACTTGTTACTTGTTCCCCTGCCCTTATATATCCGTCGTGTACGTTCAATATCTACTCTTTTGCTCCTGCATTTCGTTCAAATTGTTTACTTACATTTCGGCAACATTATGTACAGCTTAGTACAGAAAATATGATGAGTGCAATTATAATATGTAGATGATACATGGTATATATTCTGTCAGGAACTATTGCTATAAACATCCTTTTAAAGTCGTCCTATAGTAGATACACTTGTGTTCCGAAACACACCCCAATCTGAAATTAGTGAATTAGCAATTAAGGTAATAAAATCGAGATGGTAGCTATTATGCAATTATAAAACCATAATCTATCCTATAAACCTTTCCAAATCTATAAACATTAACCTGAAAAATCCTTCTGGCTGGATGAAGATTAAAATTCATTCGAATTTTATAAATTATAATTACAAATTTATTTATTTGATTTCACAATAAGGTACGGCAACTAGTGGGTACCTCGACGATTGTTTCTAGTACATTATGCATGTCATGTAAGGTATTGCAACTTGTGAGTACCTAGACGATTGTGTGGTTGCTGCATCGCTTTATGAAAATTAATAGCCGACATTTCTCAGTTTCCAAAAGTGCTGACTGTACCTGCCTGATACTTGTTTTCTTTTGAAAATACAGCGCACTCGGCCATAAGGGCTCCCGAGCGGCCCACGGCGCGCACCGTCGCATCGTAATAAGTGGATTAAAACCTTATTTCATAGCAAACAATGTTACCCTATGCAATAAGCTTTTTAAAAAAAAATCTGCTTTGATATGGCGCAAAAGGATGTACGTAACTTGGCACGTGCATTGTGCCTGAGCTATAATATCTCGCATATGGCGTTTCCTTATATATTAGGTAGAATTAGGTAGATACCCTTTATCCTAAGGAAAAAGGCCAATCAATTAATTTAGAGAGAAGTTAGTTAGAAAAGTGCGACTGAATTACTATAATCATTAAGGATGATATTGTCAGTTATAATTGGGAGCACGAATTTGAATCTGTCAGACAATAGAGCTTGCCAAAGTTTCAATTGTAGCATAATCAAGTTTTATTCTGAAAATATTGTTATTTCTACAGTTATCTTAACTAAAAATAGTGATCAATATCATATTAAAATAAACTTAAAAGTTCAAAATCTTAGAACACAAATGGAAGACAGGCATGTCATCTTTTAGACAGTAAAATAACGTTTATCACTCTTCTAGAAGTAACATTGATGCCTTCACAAACAAATAAAAAAGTAATTTTAATAAATATTGATTCATTCATAACTTACCTTTAAAAATTTCTGCTGCCTTATCCGACACAGAAAGATATCGCGAAATAATTGTTTACCTACTTAGTCACTTGCTTGGTTCACAAGAACTGACACAATTTTGGCATTTCATTCCCAATTGTTAAAAGCTTTTAAGATCTATTTATAAATGGATGTGGAAATCCTACCATATTCACATTAGATATATATTACTAAAATTATTCTTAGAACAGGAGGGTTTTTGGTAAGTGTCATCCTTTAGTTCACTGTCGGGCATTAGTGCTTTTACCTTAGTTAAAATAAAATTTAAAAGTGTTATTTACTGTGGAAATCTTGTGTTCCTAGTTCGCATTTTCGCAAATAATTTCTAATGCAACCAATGTCATATTTTTATCTGACACCAAAAAAAATTGGCGCCCTGACTTATTGAAATCTTTTTTTTTCTCGATAGCCTTGGCACGAGGCGTTTTGGCACGGCAACAAGAATTCCATGGGTTCAACAATCTTGAGAATTTTCGTTCTTGCAAACGCAATTATTATTATATAGTTTTAAACGTGTTGCGTCATGGTTGATGATAGCGAAAATAATCACATTGACTTACTCAGCTTCAATTTGTGTAAAGATGTCACTAGTATTGTAGACAGAAAATAAAATAAAAATAATAATATAAAAATATATCCTAACTTAATTACTTATAATGCCACATACTCATTCTACTGAAAATAATCTATTTGAATTAGGAAAATTGGGTACAAACAATGATATTATATTTAAAAAGATATAATTTCATTGGGTACATACTATAATATAATATATAAAATTCTCGAGTCACAGTGTTTGTCATAAATTCACTTGAATAACTTCAAACCCTTAGTGACAGCATTACCCACATAAGCTCTACTGGGCCATGTGCAAGGCATAAATGAGTTTTAAATAAATCTCCAGGCTCATACTTGTATAGCGTAAACGGATTGATTCGTCATGTCCGTCTGTTGTAAGTCTGTAGTGCCACAATCTCCCCTATGTAGAGAGTGAAAATGATTTTATTTGCACACCCCATCGTGTCATTGTAAAAGGCGCAAAACAAGGGGATTTTTGCTTACATTCGACGAAGAGTTCGGTTGACGAATTTCATTATTTGAACGCTCTCCATTCTCACACCCCGGTTCCAATATATCCCTAGCAAAAGCAGAAAATAGCAAACGTCAGTTATGACTTAATTGTGCGAATATTAGTTTGCTAGCATTGGCTTGGGTCGTTAAAAGTTCTCAGCTTCTCTATACAGTTCAGTCTGAAATGTAATTTTGTATTTTAGTGCTGTAAATTGAGTTTTACTGACTCGACGATACGGCTCAGCTAAAAGCGTAAAAATTGTGAATTCTGCAGTTGGGTTTTTTCAAGGAACAATTCTTGATCTCATTTATATACCCATGGAATAACCTCGCTAAAATTCTTATAAAATGAATGTTAAATTATCCTATAGTTTTACACTTTGTGACTTTTAGGATACCATTGTCCAACTTTATATAATAAAACCTATAGACAGATAAGGTAGTTGAAGTGAGAAAAACGTAGGTATTTGATATTTTCTGTATTAGACGATGAATGAAGGAAATTATGTTAAAGTTTATCAAAAATCATCTAACCAAATCAAAACTTTAACACGAATGAGCAGATTCGGCTATACTAATGTCGCAAGCTTTTTTTTTTAATCTATTTTATTTAAAGGACTTTTATCCATTGGATATGACAGTCCTTGAGTTACGGAAAGAATGCATAAGCTGGCGAGATTGTCGCAGGGAGACTGTCGAGGACGTTAGACTTTTAATTGCTTAAACTATGCAATATTCGCATATGCCTGTCAAAAAATATCTGCAGTTCTTCAATGTCTCTAAAGTAATAGACAACGTTAGTTCTGACTGTATTAGCAGTCTTTGAAAACAACTAAATTAAAACCTTAATACTTCATTCTCCCTCTTTCATACAGTGGAACGGACTGTTACAGATGAATAATTATAATTATGTCTGTGTTTCTGATGGGTGTACCTAAAGAGGGTTGATCAGGCAAGCGGCTAGCTGTAAAACCGAAGCCAAAACCTTGAGCAGTATGGATTGGAATGTTGTGATTCCAATCATTCCCTCCGTTCATCGGTCTCTCGGCCTAGACATGGTCTGTTCCATCTCCTTTCTATACATTCATTCATCACTAGCACGTTTACGGTGTGATGGATGATATGAATCAAAAGGTAGTGGATGGCTTGATGTGATGTCTGCCCGATATGAATGGAAGAGAAAAAATACTGCGCCGACCCCAGATATACTGGAAACAGGGCAGGGTGAAGAAGATGTTTGTGTATCTGATCGCTCATAATTCTGATGAATTCACATGAACATGATGTCCATGATAAGTCCTACATGCATCAGATGATTTTTGTGTTTGTCAAGTGTTATATTTATCATTGTCAGTAAAGATGGTATTCGCAGAAGATTGAATTCGCTTTAGACTTCACAATGTGCGTCGACGCTCGGCTATATAATCTGATTTCCAGACTTAATGTATACAGCTATCCGTAGTAGGTATCCCATCTGCAGTGCGCGACGGCATGTCAGAACAGAATACAATTGTCACCACCCCTCCGCTGGCGTGGGTGTCTTACGAAGCGATAAGGGATTTAAGTTATAGTTATTGTGTTTTGCATTTATCCGGGAATGGGCATGGCAGCAAGGTTTCACGTGCAATACCTAGTAATATATTTGTCAACATGTATGAAAATATAATTTCATTATCCGTTTGGACCAAACGGTTAAAAAAAATGGAATTACTAAAATTTTAATACTTGTGGTGACGGCAGAGTAGAATGCAATTGTCACCACCCCAAATATCTCCCGTGGGTGTCGTACAAGGCGACTAAGGATAAATCAGTGATGAGGAATGGGCAGCAGCGTTCCTCTTATACTACCTAGCAATGTACTGCGACTTTTGTGCCCGATAAATGGCAATAGGTTCGCCTAGGTGGCGTAACATGGGACCTGACATATTTGGCGAAACGTGGGTTCATCCCTGCCTACCCCTTCGGGCATATGGGCGTGATTATGTATGTATGTAAAATTTGGTTACAATTTAATTTTAAACGTAAGTAACGGTTTCTTGAGAACTTTTCCGCCAATAGATGCCGTTTTTATAAATAATAATTGTCTTTTTCATTTCATTTATTTTTCTCCTTATAATAAAAATGCATAGTTTAACTTTAAAGTAGATATGATGATGGAGAATTTTGTTGAAATGCTTAAAGTCACGGAACTGATTATAAGACTGAAGCAATCTTGGGATGCAAGTTAGTGCAAAATAAAAGATTATAAATCAAAGCGAGGATTGCTGACGTTATCCTGTGTTTTGTTTTACAATTTACTTTGCATTAATCTTGTGTTACTATTAGTCACTTGCAGTTAAATGACACTATCCTCGGAATTCATCGCGTCATAGTACTCTTCTTTAATACAACATTGTAATTCGACTCTGTTCTGTAGTGCGTTCACCCTGCCGGCGACATCAAATTAAGTTAGCAATAGCTAGCTTATCTTAAAAGTTAATTGATATTGTAAACATTTATATTCCTGAGTGTGTTATGTATGTAATTTGAGATAAGATTCGAGCACTAGTGAACTGTACTGATTAACATTCAACAATACATCTGGATATTACAATGCGAGGCTTTGATATTGAAAAATTTGGCAGTGATTTTATCATTACTGATAAAATCACTGCCTCATTATGATTTTATCGCTTACGTAATAACCATAAGCTTTTAAGGCCAAACAAAGGAACACATACTACCTTTGTCCTTACGCGAGACTTATCGCCAAACAATCTCTTCCAGACAACCTTTCAAAGTCTGTAAACCCAAAAAAGTTCTGAATACTAAATGGGGGTTTGTGTGAGCGGAAGGGAAGACTTAGGGTGGAAGCGAGATAGGTAGCGGTCTGCTATTAACCGTCTCGAGATGAGGTGGGGTACTGATAACAGCGATAGCGGTACCAAATTTTTGAATGTGTGTTGAAAAGCACACCATATAATATTTCCTTTTTATTGTAAAGCGCTGGTTTCCATGGTATCAAAATATAGATATGGCGATCGGTTAGGAGATCTTTAGGGGAGGCCTATGCCCAACAGCGGGCTGACAGACCAAATGCAGAAAACAACAACACTATGTATTATACGCGTAAACGGAAAGCCATTATCATTGCCCAGTTTGGTCTATTTATAGACGCTAGCCACGACCGTTTAAGTCCAACGTAAATTTGTCAGCTCTCTTTACTCTCTCTATAATAAAAAAAGCGTAAGCTACCCATTATTCACTGTGAGAGTATTTATTGTGTCCGCCATACTAAAATTATTATTCCTCTTCAAGTTAGATGACACAATAGTCGGAGGAGCTACATTATCATACACTCATTCAGTGGCGAAAGCCGTATTACAATTTAAAAAAAAAAAGTACAGCATATTGCGGATTGCGGGCATGTTGATACCCATTATTAAATATAAGAGGGGCTATATTTACATTATATTGTCTCTTATGTGGTAAGACGGGACAGATGTTGAGCACGTTGCATGGCGACATGCACAATGAAAGAAAATTGTGCCATAGAAAGTTGTGAACAATATTCTTGTAGACTGATTGAGTTGTCCCCTAAACGGAAGGAGCATGAGACCGTAAGTGCCTATATCTGGTTCTAACCGGACCACGAACTGTGCCGACGCTGAATACTTATTAAATATTTACCCACGGTACTCTTTGTAAATACACATTGTCACATTTCATTCTAAACCGTGCTGTTTTACAAACACCAGAGTCTAGCTAGACGAAATACTTGAATAACAAAATATTTTGTCGTCTCCATAATTTTGTACTACTTGAAATATATCTCACAGTAGGTACAACTGTCACCAATAAGGGAAAATATAGTTCAATACGCGTATTGTACATTATCATTCTGCGCGAATATACTTATTTATTTGATGAATAGCTACAAAAATTTCTAAGTCGATGTATTCCTCGCCTGTATACTTGATAAAATTGAATAATGTCACGAAATATTACCACTGACTGAATGAACTTATTCATATTGTTGTGATGGCAATACGGACACACATTAACCAACTATATGAATCGACTGCGACTGCCTCAAACCGCTCCCACTGCGCCCACGCACCAAAAGCAGGCAACCTTAAAGCCAGGGTTATCGACCTCGGCTACTTCCGCATAGACTATCGATGCACTGTGCTTGTGCCTGTGCCATACTGACGGCGCCAAAACTACAGGGAATTCGCCAAATTACAGCGTGCTTTGTCAGTACCCAGTTCCTACCCACATCCTATAAGTTAAAGAAGTTAATTAAGGGGTTCCATTTCTTTATTGCTATGTTTCCAAAGGCATAAGAGGTTGACTATTAAAAAGGTGTCACCCTCTGAGTTTTGAGCATAATGCCTAGCCAACTATTTCACTTCATTAATTCTGCTATTAACAGGTATACAATAATGACTGTTTTAAATCAATTATATGAGTGAATTGATCATTGAAATGGCTCCTGGAGAATTCTGGATATTAGAGTAGGGTTAAAGTAGTCCACTAAATAATTATGGCACTACTAGTACTTTATATTTAAAACCAATCTCAAGTCTTGTACTAAAAGTATTCTTACATCTTGTAAGAGATATCAAGGACAAACATCCCCAATGCCTTAATCGCAACAGGTAACATTCAATTCGACCCCAAACGAACCAAGGACCCAAGCGAGTGCCTTGTGGTACACCCGATTAAAAAACAAACAAAAATTCAACTCATGGTCTTATCATTTATTCCGAGGCCGGTTTTACGCTACAGAAGTTACGTGCCGTTCCAATTTGCCCTCTACCAGTACGGAATAAGCGTTAAACTCGTACGCGTCTCAGTCAAAGGCCACAGTGGGGTTGTCTTGTTGCTAAGTGCTCGGACGCACTTGCGTTTAGCGTTTCGCGTATTGAGAGTTCAGTTTTACACTTTTAAACTTGTAGAAAGTTCGATGATGTTTATTTTAGGTGACCTACAAACTACTTTTACCGTGATAAAAATATAATAAACACCGTTCTAGATTTCCGAAATGGTTTTTTATTATCTTTCGGTTAGAGGTCTTCGTTAATAAGTTTACTATTATAAAGCCTATTTAAAATTGAGTCTTACCATAAGCAATATAAAAACCTTTTTTTATCACCTAACAGATACATACTTACAACATTGTACTATTTTATAGGTACTACAATGATGGCATTCAAAACACAGGCGGCTCGGCGCTAAGCGGTTATCGTAGCCTATTGGAGACACTAGAGGTATGTACAAATTTCACGTTGTTGGCGGCGTACAGACTAGGGGGGTTCTTTGTTCCTCATGTGGGGAAACTTGCTATTGCATAAATACAAAGCTTCCACAATGAATTGTAACGATCTACAAACAATTAACTGTCTTTTGTTTATGTCTAGACAAAATAATTAGAACCAGCTATTACTCCTCAGACATAGGTATCAATTATCCTGAATTGTGCAAGGCGAGTAGTTAGTGAAGTCCAAAGGAAAATTTAATTGCATAAAGGCACATTTCACTCTGTTGTATTATTATTATAGACTGTGACAATTATGAGATATTTGAAATTGCAGAAATTAAAAGTTAAATAGCATGAATCAGAATATTTTTTATGAGAACGATCTAAAACGGATGCGATTTTTTTACCCTTTTCTAGTACCTAGTTTATTTTAAAATATTAGAATATACCCTTGGTTCTTTTCCTTGGTTCTCTCATACTTCTAGAGAAGGGTAACTTGACATTTCTGGATGACATCCACCATATAACGGTTAATATTAAAACGTCTGATGACGTATTATAACTCTTTCAGCTTGGCTTTAAAACACTACATTAACAAATATAGCCAAGCTAAATTCCACGTCAAAGTTAGAATATATCCAAACGATTAGCTAGTGAATATCTGGGATGCTGCGGTAAATTTCAAGGCACGGTGCTGTTGTGGGTTTGTCAAAATGCATTTCTAGTTTACCAATCTACCCGGCAGACAGGAACACAATGCACAAACGCCTCACCCTACTCGACACGGTCTTGCGGATTTCCGACATCCAGTGACACATGACGTTCGTGATACTAAACGCGACGAGGCTTAATCGAGATTATTAAATTCCCAATCACGGCTCGTTTCGGTGCAAATATGTACCTTGTTTTCAAGTGCGAAATCGATCCGGATTGTAAGTACAGCCCGACAAAAGCTTACCGTTATTTATAAATATTGAAAACCTTAACCTTATCATTCCGATGTCAGTATTGCAAGCAGGTCATAATGTTATCTTGTAGCGATAACACTGTTGCGCTGACAACTGATCAAGAAATTGGCTAGCAATTGCTTATACTGTAAAAGTTATTAGTATGGTGGGTCCTAATTGGACCTGTCGTTACTTTAAGTAAAAAAGATCTCCATATTCTTGATTATTATAAAACATAAATCACCGAAATTATTTTCGAAGTTCAGGTTCAGAAATCTGAAATTCATAGATCAAACGCTCAAGAAGCTAAAAGCCGTTTTCGTTAGGAACTCATAGTTGCTTCATTAAAAAAGAGTGAGTGCGTCGAAAATTTAATTTTTAATTATGATTTTGTTCCACGTCGTCTGTTCTTGACGTTGCGTGCACCGGTCGAGGGAAAAATTTCGAGACAAATCTCGAACTCATGAACATTTTCCGGCCTTTCGTTGATTGCGTTTCACCCCGGTGATTACAAAAAAATCTGGAACTGCCAATTTCCATGTCCACGGGAACCAATTAAAATTAACAAGCTTTAGATACAAATCGGAGTGCATGTTATTGCGACTTGCTTTTTGCGAAGTCGTTATTAGTATTTTCATGAAAATACGTCTCTCGTGACTTCATAATGACGAGCACGAGATCAAATGTTTCATATTCTAAGTAACCAATGAGGTTTAATATATTATTCAGAACTACCTATATCATTCTATACATCCATCAGAAGTAGTTGGAATTAGTTTCAGCTAACCAGAACACGAATATTTAGTTCACGTGCTCAATATTGATTACTGGTATTGGTATAACCTCATCTCTACTCACCTTGATTACAGACTATTATCAGATCCAGTAGAACACATTGATAAAAATCTTTAATATACATTCATTCGTCTACTAATATACTATGTATTTATATTATCACTTTTTTTACGGCCGCCTTGGTCGAATGCTCAGATTGCTGGGTATTGGCCAAGAGGTCCCAGGTTCGAATCCTGGTAGGGGCAAACTTTGTGATGACCACAAATGTTTGTTTCCGAGTCATGGTTGTGTATATGTTTATGTAGTATATTTTCAACATTTATATACATAATTATATTAAAAATATGTCCGTCATCTAGTATCCATAACACAAGTGCTTAGGCTACTTACTTTGGGCTAGATGATAGGTGTGAGTGTAAAAATATTTATTTATTATTATTATTTATTTACTTTTTGTACACTGAGATTTCAAGTGAATATACATTTTTGAAATTTTATATGTCCTATTTGCTTAGTTTTTCTTGTGTTTCTTGAGCAAACATGAAAATTTCATACATATTCATGTTTTTATTTAAAATCCCCTTTTTAGTAATTGAGATTTTCAAATATCAGTTTTTATTTCAACTCATTAAGTTTGCTTTTAAATTGTGTATCTTCATCATCATCATACTTTCAAGCAATGTAGCAGAAGCAATCATTCTTCATAGGGTATTTAAAATAGGACATTGAATTGCCCCACGCTCGGGCTACGTTGCAGGAAATATCTAGTAAAACAATTAAAACTTTCTTGGAATACCCCCTCCTATCCACCCCTTTCTGCCTTAGTACAAACTGGGGATAATTATATACAATTGTCCCGTTGTGAAATGTTCGTTTGTGTAGATCGTATTGGAAGTAACAGAATGTAGATGTTTATTGTTTTTACCGATTTTTAGGTTAAAACCTTACCTTCAGAGATATAGGGGTGATTTTTGTAGGTGTGTATGTTAAATTGCCTATTTGCTATTTAAGAGATTTGTATATGGGCATAAACGAACAAAAACATTATTCGTTTACATTTTTTCAACCAGAGGTAGGCATATTGCATACTTTCTCCACTGAAGGGTTAAGTTTGATTGCGTATTCCTACCAAGCATTTTTTTTAATAATGGCACATGTGGTGCTTACCATAATTGTAGCAATAACGATAGTGTTTTGTGTAATATTATTATGATTATATCCAATTGTTAGCAAACGAAATAAATAAATCCACAAGAAGAATACAAGCGTCAATTTTAAATATTTTTTTTTGTTACAATTACACCTATTTATTATCTTTTACAAAGTAACGTTGCATATCCGTGCCCTGTTGAGCGATAGGCTGAATTAAAAGATTTTTTAAAGATGTCGAAATATAAAGCATTTGCAACGAAAAAACATAATGAAAAATTTACTGTGACTAAATAGAAATAGAAGTCCATCCATTAACCCATGCAATTTTAGAGTGAGGGCACAATTGAAAATGTAATAAATTGATTATTACACACATACATACATAAATCACGCCTATATCCCCGAAGGGGTAGGCAGAGGTGAACTAGCACTAGCAAATTGATTATTTATTATCTAAATTTATATAAAAGTACTCATTCATTCATTTTGAGCAGTACTTTCTAGTTACCAGAAATCCCAATTTGAAAACAGGACTCTTGTATTAAGCAGATGCACCTAATGCTCGTAATAGATTAGGTTGTAAGGGCTAATCTTCTATAGCACTCATCGGATCAAAAAGCTCTTTCACTAATAATTTGATTGGACCTTCAGGGCGGATTTGGTCTGCAAAAGGGCTGAGCTACATATTCACCAAATGCAACGAGAGCTGAGCTGCGGGCGCAGCCTTTGTAGATCGTATGTACCATAAGTATCTCCAAAGCACCCCATATGAGAGTATAAGCCGTCCAAATTGCCCCGCAATGTAATGTATTGCAAGTACAACCAGCACGACATCAGCTAACCGAATAATGTTACGTTTTGTCGAGTTTAAACTTTAAAATCAACAAGATAAAGTTGAATGTGAAATCAGCGCTTGGGGGAGATTAAAATTTTACAACATCAGGCTATGATGTGACGCTGGCTGACAACGTTATTTACGTTAATTGAATGTATTAGCCAGACAATTGGGGAGGATTTGCATTCAGCAATATTTCAATAGAAGCTTTGAAAGCTAAAAACTGAAGCATTTTATTTAGCAGAGGTTATCCAGAAATTATACAAGCGACACTGTACCTACTTATAAACTTTTCTATGTCTGGAAAATTATAGGTAATCAGTATGTACAGTATCCAGTAGTAAGTATAGTGTACTTGTAACCTTATCATAAAAACCATTCTTAGTCACTTTCTCATCAAATAGGTACTTGCAACACATAAATACAACCCATCGTACCGTTCAATATTGATCGGCGAATAATTATTAGTTCTACCAAAAGAAAACAATCCAATTGTGAATGTACTACTAGATAAAACAGAATATCGCAGTTCGCAGTATCGTTTAAAAACGCCCCTTATTCCCAAGCAATACGGAGCAGTCGGAACCCTCATCGTCACTTTAAAATTCTAGAAAATTATACAGGTGTGTTTGACAACAATGTGAATAAAAAATGCATACTTTTAAGTAAATGATATTTATCATTTATACCTAGTTGAAAAATTTTCACTGTCTTTAAGGCTGCAATAATTTAAACGGTGCGCTAAAAAGCAAGCTTACCTACATCATCATCTAATTTGGTTTCGCCAAAACGAAATCCATACTGCCCAAATAACGATTAAAGCCCTGCCTTTCTCAGGGCAAGCTTTGGAAATCGGCTTTTATTTCAACTTTCTTCGATATTAAAAGGCGAAATTCGGTTGCCATGCTATTGAGCGGATGACTTTGCCGGTGCTGGCGGTGGCGTGTGTGCGAGCGGGACGGGGCGTGCGCGTTGCAGCGGGCCCTAGGTCAGTTCACGTCGGTGCATCCAGGCGGTTGCATTTCTCCATCACGCGCTCAATATGCAAAATTGCAACACATTTTTTCCAAAATTTCACTTGGCTCAGTGTCTTTGAAAGCAGTTTTTGAGCCCTGCAAATTATATTTGGCGTCTTTTCGCTTATAAAATTATTTGAAAAAAATACTGCAGTGAAGATTTCCAGAATTAACGAGGTGAGTTTGCTTTCCATTTTTTATTAGTTTTAAAATTTTTGACCGTTCTGAATTTAAATGTCTTTTACTTTGAAATCTGTATTCTGCCGTTCTTTATTCTTGACTGTTCCAGATTTTGTCTTTGTTTAAAAAATCGATAATTTTTTTAAATGATGATTTTAATGATTTCATTGAAGTTACGCTCTTTTGGCAATTCGTATTTGTATTTTATAGGTAGATAGAATTTTAATTAGTGATAATTTTCATTGGTTATTGCGTTGTGCCTTCACTGAAGTAAAGTAGATCAATAACGCGCTTTGCGCCTGCCTAGGACAATACAGTGGTAGTCACGAGAAAGGACGCATCCAGTATTTTTGTATTAAGTTTAATTTAGAAAATTACTGGGTTCTTACCGTCACCTCTTCAAACAGTATTCTTTAAATATCACACATATAATTTTCGTGGTGGATATTTTAAATAAAATCAAATAAGTATTATAATTAAATTTCAATTAGATGTGACGGCAGGAGTCTTGTAATAATCCCAGTAATTTTTGTAATAAATAATAGTAAATATGTCTGACTTTAGAGAGATTTTAAGCCAACCTAAATTTGGTGCGAATTTGTTACGTCACACGTTTGCTTGCGAACGCCATTTTGAAAATCGTCCACCTCAAGGTAGGTACGTATCTTTTAGGTGCACATTTGTGAGCAGCCTTTTTAGTAAAATTGGAAATAAAAATTTTGATAACATGATATTTTACTTTTTAATTTACTTCAGCACATTAGGATTTAGACTAATTAATCTTCTTCTGTAGTAAAACGATTCACATGTAGTTGTTACTTACACCGTGCATTTTCGTTGCGAATGTATATTTTTTTGTGTGCTTGTGTTTTATTTTTGTAGTTAATAATATTTTTTTATGTCTGGCGTATTGTGGTGTTAGCCGTTACTGAAGATCTTTAATCCATGCACCAAAAGTTTTAATTTGCGTTTTGCTTAAACTCTAGGCTGTTGTTGCTAGAATATTATTTAGAACGGTCCATCCGTTTATTATTAAGTGATTTAGCTATTCCATTCAATTTATCCACTGTTATTTCGGTTCGCTATACAGAACTTGATTTAGAACTTGGAAATAATCAATTTAAAAATCCGCACCGCTAAGTTTATCTTATCAAGTTTGTATTAAAGTTTGTCACATAATTATAAAAAAAACGTCTAGCTTAGTTCAATGCCATAGCTATGTATACGGCAGACATTTCGAAATTAAATTAATAAGATACAGAATTCCTTGTGCATTCGTTTGAATAAAAGCGAGAGTACCTTAGTATAAATCTGAGGCTGAGTGCGGCAATACTCTCAATGATAAGATACCACTTATTTACTTTTCATGAGGCGAATCTAACTTGTTCAATTCAGTACCTATTGAAGAAAGCGGCTCTAAGAACATGACTCATCAATGTTTGAAGAATACTTTGAATGAAAAACGTTACGGAACGGAAACAAATTAATTTAAAGAATTAAGTTTAATTCCAGAAATAAAGGCTATCTTAGCCGTTATTTCTAGAATGAAACTTTACATTTACTTACCTAATACAAAATTTCTCTAGTTTGTCTGCTGACTTAGACTTCCTCCGAACACTTTCACTCACTCCAATCTTGTAATTTTCTCATCCACGTTATTTTTGCTGCACTTTTGCTAATGCTACCTGATCTGTCTTACCCTATGCTTTTCTCCTCTGGGGTATTTTTTGTGTACATTTATGTGGACCTCTAATCATGTAGCCTGTCTATATCCCCATCTAAGACTATGGTCTTAGCTTTTAGCTTTTTAGCACTTTTGTTCTCTGTCTCATTTCAAAAATATTCTTACTTTGTCTTTCCTCTTAACTGAATGAAAACAAATAAATAGTCCGTTGGAGCAAAGTCTGGCGAATACGGAGGATGACGAATGGTTTCTAACAGCAGTTTCGGAAGGCTCAAAACGGTTTCTCGTGCTGTATGAGGTCTCGCGTTGTCTTAGAGAAATAATGGTAAAGATCAATTCATGAGTCGGGGCTGTTTTACTGCTAGTTTTGCCAACATTGTTCGGAGTTCGGCACATCGATATAGACATCTGCCGTTATTGCTTGACCAGATCGGAAAAAACTAGTGAATAACACCATGTTGACCGTTACCATTACCTTTTTATTTAACCTTTTTAAGTTTTGCTTTAGGACACTGTTGAGGCGTTTGACCAGGGGCCAGCCATTGCATTTTTCTTTTACAGTTATCATAAAGAATCCACTTTTCATCACATGTCACAATTCGATTCAATATTCTTTCATTTCTGTACCGATTCAACAAGGCAACACAAGTTCCAACACGTGTTTCTTTCTGCAGATCAGTCAAATCATGAGGAACCCATTTTTCGTATTTTTTTTATTTCATTGATTTGACGAAAATGAGTCAATGTTGTGGGTAAGGTAACGTTAAACCATGCCGCAAATTGCTGGGTAGTTTGACTAGAATCGGCTTCCACCATCTCTCTTAATTCATCGTTATTCACCTGTGTGGGCGGTCTTCCTCGTGGCTGGTTCTTAAAGTCAAAGTTTCCATCACGAAAGCGTTTAAACAGAAATCGCACGGTGCGTTCATTAGCAGACCCCTCACCAAACGCAACATTGATTTGCGGGCTGATACTGCCGCGTTACTTCCGCGTCGGAACTCGTATTAAAAATCACTCGAATTTCCACAGTATCCATCTTTCTTGTCTAAGTTGAATAACAAAAACCATTGAAAGTCGATATTCAAATGTTTTATATTTAAAAAAAAAGAACATAAACCATGTGAAAAAAGTTTCATTCGAAAACCTCAAACCATGAAGATTCTATGTCAATTCAAAAAACCTATTACAATAAAACGGCAATTTCATACTTTAACCCCTATTATTACTCTGTAATAAAGTAAATTTTCCGAGAAAATCATACCTACAGCAGTGTCGGAGTTTAAACAATACTTATATAGTTATAAACTAAAAACATGCGCAGTTGCCTATTTCAATTTGTGTTCCCTCAAGTAAAGATCTAGAATATTTATTTTATTTTTAGAAACGTTTATGCAATTACTGAGTAATGTACAAGTGATCCTTAAATAAATGCGAGCAATGCTTGCTTCCATTTATTTCAGGCTCCACCCACTATCATACTGGTCTTTTTGAGACGCTCGTCATCTCGTCATTAGATTAGGCCTACCTATCTACCCACAGCAATTCTTTACAATATATACCGTCTATTTAAAAAGAGTAAGTAATTCAACTCTTGGGATTGAGAATTGGGATTTTCAATGGGATCTTACATACCTATAGGCTAATAAAAAAACTCAACTCATCTCTAAATGTCTACCGAATGTGAATCCGACATGGAAAAAAGCTGTTCGCCATAGCTTCGATACCGAATTAGCAAGAAGAAGTTGTATGAGCTATGTTTTTGCCACAGAATCTATTTCAGAAGAAAAGCTAATTAGACTGGTAATGTCAATGCCCTATTCCATCGACTAGTACAAGTCAGAATTAATTATAAGCCTTGAAGCACCTATAACTAGGTACCAACTCCATTAAGTGTCTACCTATAGGTTAAGAGATTGAAAATGTACCTAAACAATTAAAAAAAATAATACATTTAAAAATAATAATGTTTTGATTTTCTGAAATGGATGATGCCATTTCAGAAAATCGAAACTATTAGAGGATCGGAAAAGAATGTTTTTGTATTTGACACTTCAAGTTTCTATACCTTTTTTCTCTGGCGATACTTTGTGGCAGATATTGTAGTATTATTTTTTAAACTGTAGGTACCTACATCTACTAAAAACTTTACTACAGAATTCCAAAGTTCCAATAAGATTTTGTTCCCAGAATACCGCATGGTATCCGCGGTGGTATTCAGGGTTGGATTATGTTTCGCAATGTGGTGGCCGAGATTTGGAACGAGATCTAAGGCACGATACAGACGCATTCTTTTTGACACGTTCGCTGGCGAAGTTGATTTATACAGAAAACTCAATTTTCCTTAGCGGTCTTAGACAGGGAGAACTGATTGTTTTAAAAAGTTCATCATTGCTGGGGCACTTCGTCTTCCCTATGGATGGAGGAATATACCTATTCAAATAGTTCATTGATTTTAAAATGCTGTTTCATCCTTTTTACCTACTGATTATACAAAATCGCTACATTATACAAAAACTACCTGCGATTGCACAAAAAAAGAAAAGTCCGACTTTACCTTATACCTTGTTGAAATTATATTTTGGAAACAAGGAACATTATTGATTGAGACAATCCGAGAACTCACTTTACTTACCTAAATTTGAATTTGATCGGAGTGGTGTCCTACTTGTAGTGCACGGACAGCTAATGTGTTACTGCTTAGGTATCTACCTAATATTAGCACCTGACCCAAATAACAAACTTAATTAAAAAAATCTAATTTATAATAAGATTTTTTTTCTTGGTAATTTTCTAGGTAGGTAGGTAGGTACTGAATTATACTAAAGCCTACAATCTAGATGTGGCGGAAGTATCTGTAATTACCTACTAACCTTAACTTTTAAAATTCAAAGATGGCGTATAAATAACAATGAGTGTGTTTGTGACCTAAACGACTTTTACATAGGTAGTCAAAGAATTCTAACTTTGTTTTTACTAACTTTAAAAAAAAATCTAACTTTGTAAACGAATAAAAAAAATTACCTAAGATGCCAACCTCCTTATTTACCAACACCATCTTAAAATGGCATAAACCTAAATAGCGTCAACGAAAAAAATTGGTACCTACCTGAAGATAGGTAAAATATACCTCTACATATACCCACAAATCGTATATATCTAGTAGTGCAAACTACAAGCCAATAGAATTAGACCTGCAGTCTTAAATAATTTTATGTGCCAACAACAAAAAAAAATTACCTGGTATAAATGTTGTAGATAATAATATCAATGCCGAGTCGTTATGTACCTATCCCAAGCCACACCTATCCAATTCCTAGAAAAAAATACCCAACCCGCCTAAAAATGAAAAAACAAAAAAACGGGCCAATCACATCGTCCCGTCGGCTATCCCAAAAGGTCTATCCAAAAAGTTCCAGTGTTTAAGCGACTAAAGGAGCAGCAGCATTCTTAAAAACAGATCGACCCAAATTCCTAGAAGGCGCGGCGAAAAAACGCCTACGAAAAACTTGATAAAAAAACGGGCTTATGTAAAAAAATGCATACAAGCAGTTACGTCATTCGCCCGAAATGGAAAGCCATAGACCAATAGAACGGTCTATGAGAGTATATCGGAGTGCAACAGATGCGTTCGCTCAAAATTCGAAATAGCCAATGAGGTGCGCGCGCGACTCCCGCCCTTTGTCCGGCAGAGCGACAACGTCGCACTTTAATGGCCCTTTTACGTTCGTTCAATAAGAACGTGTTCGGGCGTAATTTTAGATCGATGTTAATCTTGTTAGAAGGCTTCCCATCGGCATATTTTTAGATACTACATTCATTGCTATTTTAATTGATTTGTATCATTTTAATTCGTACTCGGATAGAGTCTGTAAAATACATATATTTCTAACAGCAATAGATATTTTACACTGGGTAGTAGATAGGTAGATGTCCTACGGCCCACATGATTGCTAATTACCTATGTCAATTTCACTAAAGACATCGCGATTTTTATGAATTTTTTATAATTAGTCTCCAAATCCAAGCCTCGGTTTTTGTAGCTTTAGTTTTCAATTAGGTATAATTGAGGTACCTAAACCCAAAATTGTAGAGAAAGAATTTTATAAAATGCGCGAAGCCCCTTTTTTGAACTCCCTGGATTGAACTACTGTTCTACGCATATGAAATAATAAAATAGAATTTTATCTCTCATCGAATAGTTCATAGCGGCCTCGGAATTTTGAAACATCATTGATATAATATAGAAAAAAATCTTATTCCAAAGAAACAAAAACTTCCAAAATCGCTCTAAGTGAACTGATATTTATGTGCAAAATTTATACTAGAATAATTGTTACTTTATGAGGAATAAAGACTTTATAATTTTAAAGCAAGAAATTTACTATCCTATTTCAATAAAAAAGATAAATATAACTACAATATTACTACGAAATAGGAGCTAGGGGTAGTGTGTTCTGTGAGATTTGTAATAGGGCTCTTAATGTAGGGTACTAAATTCATTAACCCTTCACATAATTAGGTGCGAAGTATGTTAGCTCAACAAAAATAACATCTGGGAAAGTCAATAATTTTTCTTTAGTTGTAGGTAAATTGATTTATACCTTAAGTTGCTTAGTAGGTACTTTGAGGTAGGTACCTAGTACCTAGATAGCTTAAGATAATGAGTATCTCCTTATTACAAAAAAAATATCATAGTCATGTTCTTGTCAGGTAGGTATTGGCATAATGGTCTAGTTTTAATTGACATTTATTTGTATTATTAAGTACTCATTAAAGTTACCTAATTGTAAACCTACGTAAAATTTTAGGGGATTTTTATTACTTCACACCAAATTTTCTCATGGACTCCTTTCATGCATCATTTTATTTCGTGTTGGATCCCTTCATTTTATAACAGTAATATAAATCGTACACCGACAAACTTGGGCAAAAATTTTGTAGAGGGCCCTAATACATCCAAAAACTCACCGCTAAACTAGAAAAACCTAGGAATAGCTTTAGGTAGGTATACCTACTTAACTATTCAATTTCATGCAGTCCAGGGCCCGTAGCCAAGTGGCAATCGTAACGTGTCGAAGTTCGTCAAGATCGGCCATATTGCTTTGGTATCTACACACTTTGTCTCATGTCTGTACAAGACGTAAAATACACCAGCGGGATGAGATGTCCAATTCAAAAATTGCATTAGGTCAACTCATCCCGCGGTATGAGATCGAGCGGGATCAGTTGACTAAAGCCTCGTCTTAGCTTGCGCTACCAACTTAACTAGGAACTTACGAAGACGACTTTGGTCACGTGATTTCACGACGACTTCCGTCAAATCCCATACATTTCGCCTTATCGAACTTCGTTATCTTTGTCGGTATATTACTTTGACTAGGGCCCCAGGGCTCAACCATCTACCTAGGCATGTACCTATTAGGTAATAGGTACGCAGGCACCCCTGCACGTTTGAAATTAGTGGTGTAAAGTGGAAAGTCTGCGAGGCTGGATTACTCGGGGCTCCAGCGGATTAACTAGTGCATTGGTATCGACAGGCAAAACCGTTAACAAGGCGAGCACTGATTAAATTGCATCGATCGTTGTATCGGCTGCACTCCGGCTAACTATATATATATATATATATATATATCGTAAATCGTTCGTATTTTCGTTCTAACCCTGTTTCATAACCACGGTACTACCTATTACATATTTTGATTTTTATTTCAACATTAAATTATGAATGTTAGAAAATTTATCACAAAGAAATTTGTGAAAAAATAACAAAAAAATATCCGTATCCGTTGGCTTACATACAGCGATTAACGATTTACATCAATTAACGTTAGTGAGTAGTTAATGTCAAAAAATATTACATTTAAAAAGTACTCGCTGTTATTTCTAGATTTCAATGACATTTTTTGACATTGAGTACCTACTCATTAAAGTTAATTGACGTCTCTGAGTGCGGCCGTAAGTTAGCATGGTTAGTGTTTTTTTACTGTTGTAGATATAATAACCGACATTAGGTAACGCGAGTGAAGCCGCGGGCGACCATATCTTAGATAGCTTCAGTAACTTCTGTAATTAATCCTTCGACCATGTAACGATTTACCCTATCCGAGACTAAAGGGGGAGAGCATAAACTTAACACTCGATTGACTATTCACTAAACAATTACTTCACACTTACCGTAAACCTAGTACGCCACGAATGACCACAATGAGCATTCAGCCACACATGTCCAATGACACGAAGCATCGATGGAGAGGTCATGGAGGTCAGAGGAGCAGTGGAGGTTTTGTCGGGACGTGGACAAAATCTTTCTCCACCACTTGACAGGGTTTTGTCTCGAGATTTAGTGGGAGTTAGAGTGAGAGGAAAATATTTTCTTTTCCCAGAGGAGATTGTTGTCCATGTCCCAAGCTACGCTGAGTTATGAAGCTGGACACGGCTTTGCTACAGGCATTTCTGATTCTTTAGATACAGTTTGCGTTTTAGTTGCATTAGCTAGAAATAAGCTAGGCGTCGTTTGACTATTCTGCCCACATTGAAATACGCTTTATAAATAATAAGCGTTATTTCAACAAAAGGAACTTCTGGAAATTATGATTTCATTTTTATTTGTTCAATATACTTAATTATTATAAATGTTGGAAAAAGTATTAAGTTAGTACCTACCGACAAAGAATTTTTCGAACAATTGACCTGGATCGGGAATTGGTTTTCTTTGTAATTTCTAGGAAATTTATATTTGGAAATTTGGAAATATATTAGCTTTATTAAATTTTACTTACCTATCTTTGACGTTGTTTAGGTACCTACGTAAAATTTTAGTGGGCTTTTTATACTTTTTCGATAGACGATTCTTTTTACTATTAGATAGATAAAATAAAAAATAACGAATTTTTTTTTAGAGATTACGTATAAAAAATAAAATGATGTTAGTAGTAGGTATATATGTGTTACAAATATATAGGTTGACTGTCCCTAAAAAGCTCAATCAAATAAATACATAGATGGAACTCACATTGGAAACTTAAAATAGATATAGGCTTTACTCCCTTTACAGAAATAATGTAGGATCCCACGGCTGGGCAAATGATTTATAATTTCTACAGGACAAAAAATATGTTGACAGACAGGACACTGAAACTAATCCCGAATTAGAATGGTGCGCAAATTATCAATAATAATAATTTGGTTCCAAGCTATCAACTATATTGCAGAGACCATGCATGGAATGAAAGCTTTACAAATAGGAAATGTTAATTTATAATTAATGCGTTGCCAACGACTGCGTAACGACTACTTTATTAAATGTCACAGACGGTATAAAATAATATTGGAGTGTCGAAAATCATGACATGGCGCCTGTGCTTACTCAAACCGTCGCCATGTTGCAACTGATTGGTATAGCGCCTTGAGTTGGCTCATGAAGCGGTCTTAGATAAAGATCTAGAATTTTTATGATGGCCAGCCCGACTAGCATGACGACCGAAACTCGATATGATAAACCTAGCCATTTATCGCTTTGAACTGTCAAAAATCGATGGAGTTTTGACAGTTCAAAGCGATAAATGTCTATATCATATCGTTTTCGGTGTTTATGCTAACCGGGCTATTTGGTATAATGGTTAGATCAGAGCTATACCTAATCCGGCCAACAGGTACCGGGTTCGAATACAGCCCGGCTAGCATGACCACCGAAACACGATATGATAAAGCCATTTATCGCCTTGAACTGTCAAAAGTCAATGAACTTTTTGAATTGACAATTCAGAGCGAAAAATTTTATATCATGTCGTGTTTTAGTGGTCATGCTAGCGAGGTCGGTAAGGGAAAATTTTTGTGATAAACATAGATATTATGTTCTCGAGTCATGGTTGTTCATTATGGCCTGTTTTAGTCCCTTTTATCCCGTTCCTACGATTATTTCCAACAAAACATTGTTTGTTTTCTGATAATTGCACCTACAGACTCAGGATTAGGAGACAGGTTGACTTATAAACAAAAGCGCGTCTTCTTCCTACAAAGAAATCACATTAATAAGAGTTCATTGCCTCTATCAGCACAAACAGATCCCACTCAAGGCGTTGGCCTTCCTGCATTGTTTATGAAGTAGTCCTTAGTATTAGATATGTACTAATTGTTTATCAATATACAAATGGGCTAGATAATGGAAGAAATATTATTAATTATGTTCATATCGGAATTTAAACCATCATTAACTCAATGTGTCCTTGAGGTATTAAAATATATTATTACATTTAATAATAATTAAATAATAGAGTATATAATAATATAAGGCATCCTTATTTTCTCTTACACCTACTTGCGTGCTTGACGGGATCCATAATGCTCTACACTACAATAATAATACCTTAACAACTTATTGTAGGTACATTATGGTTTTGCAATAAAGCTATGTATTGAGAGGGAGCCGTAAACCTACACTCACACTAAAACCATGAAACTACACTAGGGTCAAAGGTCCTAAAGCGGGAATTTGCTGCGGGCATGCCTGCCAGTCATGCCCGCCGGACCTCGCTTCTATAGATCGGACTGACTGTGACGGTCTTACACTAGGCAAACATCTCACTGACCTATAAAATCGAGGGTCGGCGGGCATGCCCGTCTAGTGCGTTCCCCGCTTAAATGCTGCTCCTGACTTCCCTGTCACACTGTGGACCCGGCACCCGCACGGTGAATCCACAGAATGCCAAGTCTCATGTAAACTGTACGATGTTTAATGTAAATAAATAAAATAAGGTCAAAGCCCTGCAGTTCAAAGGGCAGCTCGTGCAGACAGGATATCAATATTTGTATCATTTTCAATAAGTACCTATTGTTCGTGTGCAATTAAAAGTGATCAAGAAATAATTGACAAGGCGAATGTGAGGCTGCCCAAACAACCATTTCTGTAGTTTTGTAGTTATGATGTGGGTGCTAACTTTAAAACCGCCATATTCATTAGTATAACCCAGGGCCCGTAGCCAAGTGACAATCGTTTCATAACGATAGCGTGTCGAAGTTCGTCACGATCGGCCATATTACTTTGGTATCTACAGCGTCTTAGCTTGCCCTACCTACATAACTAGGAACTTACGAAGACGATTTTGGTCACGTGATTTCACGACGACTTACGTCAAATCCCATACATTTTGCTTTATCGAACTTCGTTATCTTTGTCGGTATGTTACTTTGTCTAGGCCCTCTGGTCTCTTCACATCGGCTCTTTCTTCAAATTAGAGACTTTTAAGTTCATGGAAGCTAGTTGCATAAAGCTGATAATTACCTACCCTTTATGTCTTCAAGCATGGCTCATGGTTTTATTAAAAAAAAAGGAGTTTTAACACCCGCGTTTCGCCAGCTTTTTCCAGGTGCCATGTAATAGGGGCGAGCCTATTGTCATTCACAGGGAACGTTAATCGCAGTAATCTTCTTGACACCCCTGCCCATTCCGTTATTTTATAACTCTTTGTTGCATTGTACGACGCCCACGAGAGAAGCAGGGGTGGTGACAATTTAATTCTTGTCTGCCTACACCTGCCACGGGGCAAACCCCTGAAAACAGAAACGCTACTCAAAGTTTGAGTCCTGCTTAACTTTTAAGTACATATTGTCGAAATTGAAGTTTTTTTTGTTTCATATAAATTCTGACAGGTATTGTCTTTTTATATTTAAGCAGTGCTCAAAATTTTAGTTGCGTTTATGTATTCGGGGGTGAGAATAGAAAAATTGACAAACTCAATCAAATCCCGAGATTCTATTCTGTTGATATTTTTATACGAATATAGAGTATCAATATGGACGTGGCACTTTTAATGGTATCATAGCTCAATAGCCGACACCAAACGCAGCCCAGTGGGCCTAACACGGGGACGTGGACAAGTCTCTCTCTACCACTTGACAGTGTAGAGAGAGACTTGTCCACGTCACCCTGCACGGGACGTGACAAAATCTCCTCGGGAAAAAGAAAATATTATTTTCCTCCTGCTCTAACCTCCACTAAATCCCGAGAGAAAGCACTTTCAAGTGGTGGAGAGAGTTTGCCCAAGTCCCGTGCTAGGCCTACTGAAGTGGAATTAACGCTTCGCGTCGCATATCATCAATATCGTTCGTGCATCATCGAACGCATCTACTTTAATCTTGTCAACACGATGAAAAGCATCCAAATAACACTAGTGAAGCACTTTATCCTGTCGGAAACAATAGCGTTGGCTCCCATCCTACGTGTTCCGTGGTTCGTTGCAACACATTTTGAAACGAGGCGTGAAGAGGGAACGTGCAGATCGGGAGGGTTGGCTATGTATGGTGCCTATATTTTTGTCTGGTCTGCTTTGAACCCCGCTTTTCACTTCACTTTAAGTGGAGGCAGGTGATCTACTGAATCGATTATAGAGTTGAAAATGCATCGACATTCTGCTTCAGTTCGTTTTTTAAATATCTTCAGCTTGGTCGATACATTATTAGCCAAGCGTTGTTGGGATCTAATCCTGGTAGGGGCAAATATTTGTGCGACGAAAACAGATATTTGTGTTTAAATCATGGTCTTTTGGTACTATGTTTCAGTTGATATTTATGCCAGTTTATCTTAGGTCGGCGCAGTGTGTTTCCTATTCGATCATAGCTATCAGACGTCATCAAAATTTCCACTCTCTTTTGATTCGTGTCATGCATCTTACACCAGAAATGTGGTAAGAAGTTAAGTCAGACCTTAGCACTGACTTCTGCTAGAATTAATCAAAATAAAATAATATTCAATACAGACAGAATTCAGAATGTCTTTACGTAATGGTAGTAAAGGATGGTCAGTTAGGGGCAAAAAGAGCAACGACTTCTTATCAAACGTTACAATGATCTTCTTATAGTCTCTTGTCGGTAAAGATAAGGTAGTGAGAAAAAGCAAAGGACATTTATATTATTAGTATTATAAGCTACATATTCTTCTCCGTAAGGGACCTCGAAAAATTTAGTCTTGAATTAGTAGTTTACTCAAGTTGTCAAAAATAGATACTATTCTGGCTTCCAGAGAACAAGAGAAGTGGGACTAAAGAGAAAAAATAAAAATAAGTGACAAAGATCTCAAACTGGAATCGTTTCTGTAATAATAACTGTCATACTTTAATTTTATTAAGCTATAAATATATAAGATTAGAGCACAATCAAATTTAAAATATTTTTCTTCTGACACCACTCCGTAATGACGACCGGAATCGCTCAACTATATTTTTTCGTTTATATTAATAATATTCCAGAATGATTTCCGAAATTAGCACATAGCGTAGTTCCTTGTTTCGTTCTGAAGAAGGTCAATCATTGTAAGTCAATATAATACGTCATAAGGTCAATGTAATACAACACCTTAGGTCAATTACCCTTAGTGTAAAGCAGGGAATTCACTAGACGGGCATTCCCGCTGGACCTCGCTTAATAAGCCTGTCTGTACGATGTTTGTCTAGTATAGGACCGTCACAGTCAGTCTACAGAAGCGAAGCCAGGGTCTGGCAAGCATTCCCGCGGGCATTGTCTAGTGAATTCCCCGCTTAACTTAAAAGATGTATAGTACTAAACGTTGCTGTTGCGTTGCAGTAACAATTTTGACAGACGTCAGACACTATCTAAATGTCCCTTGATAGAATTTGCTACAGGCCCCGGGGGCTTAATCCGATACTGCTCAACGTTTATGTTAATCTCTATTTTAACGTCAAGCGTTTCGTTTCTTCCAATTATTAATTTTATTTAAATTATAATTTACTAATCCCCAATGAGTTCCTTTGACCCTAGTAGAATCCATTGCCCAAGAATCGAGACGCGTTGCGAACTGTCAAAACCATATTGTTTTAACATAGTCGTTTTATAACAAGACGGATTACGTTCTGTAGGCTAATTCACGTATTTTGTAATAGTCAAAATGTCATTATTGTTATATGTTATACACACGTGCTGGTGTCTTTATTTTGGATATTTTCTTACCAGTGCTGTATTGTATTCAGCAGCTAAAGGTGACAGCAAAATTCAACATTATCGGTTAGGAAAATAAAAAAATTGTCCATAAATTAACTTCAAAACAGTTAATTTCAATCAAATTGTCTGCTCTTTTCACACGATTTCACAGAAGTCTCCTTCGTACGTATACCTATTAATTCGAGTTTCCTAAAGATATTAAAACTTGACAGTGACCTAGAAAATAATTAATCTAAATTTAACTCCAATAATTTAAGTTGATTTTTCGCTCGAGAGTGCCTCAACATACTCATTGTCTATAGTACCGGTGACGTCATTCGCAGACTTCACACGACAGTATCGTGACCCATTACACGGTGCTGTTACCAAGAACGAATGCCACGTTTCAAGTGCGAGTCTATCAGCTCTTGACGGTGATAAAATAAGGTTACTTTTGCCTTGCCACCAGCAACAAGTCTCTTGTCCGCTCGCTGCTGTTTCATCAATTCGCTATTGTTCAAAGCTATATTTTCGCGCCTTTTTTAAATTAAATGTTGCAATGCCCGTTCGCCAAACACTAGACCGTCTGTTTTATTTTAAAACTTTGAATGCTATAATATAAATCAATCAATTTTGCAAAAAAATGTATCGATTCCTCAACAAATATTTTGAAATTTTTGTCAGTAACTTCACCATCGAAATCAAAGTTAAAAAGAGGACTGTGGTTTGCTTTTCTTGTTTCGTCTATTTATATGTCTGAGCGGTTCAGCGCACACGCATCGTCTGTCTGATTAGCATTTTATTTCCTAAAGTTGGAACATCTAGAACATTTTGGTTCTTTGGACAGTTCTGTGCCGGTAAAATGGCACTTATTACAAGCGGATAGAGTTCACCAGTGCCAAGTTTACCTGACGGTACGGAGACAGTGTTCACAATGGGGGCCGATGAAGTAGCGACCTCTATTTCAAACAGTCAACGTCTGATGTTGACATGGTTTGTATACCAGGTCAACATCCTTCGTTTGTTATTGTCGTTCAGTTCTATATGTAACAACCAAGCGCGAACTGAAGTATAGCTCATTGGAAACCTAGACCGGCGTATAGCTGACATACTAAAGAAAGTTGTTGCTATGCGTTTTTTGCTTATATAGGTAACCATAAAAAGCTTCGCATCCACGCTGTATGACGTTACAATGCTGTACATAAGAGAAATGTAATGGCCGATCGATTAACGTTAGTGGGCACATTAAATGTTTTATTAGTTCGCAGATATATTAAACATATCTAAATCCATCCAAAAGATAACACTACAGAAATGATTCACGGGCAATCCCCCGATTAGAATAACTGTGTAATTTTTCATTTATAGAACATAGCCTTGACGGCGAGCTTATCCATATCGTGATAGTCTTGTGGGAGAAACGAAGTTCCTCTTGCGCTAGATGTATAGATAATGAGTGACTTTGCCACATTATTTCAAGTTTTCTTAATTAAAATTGTGCTTTATATCGAACAGGTTGAAAATTTATAGGAAATATTTTACAGTTTTGTACAGACTGAAGTGTTGTTGACTGAACCTGTACTGAGAGCTCAAAGACAGGAAGTGTCCTGATGCAGGTCAAACGTAGCTTAGGGGTAGGATGAAGAAGTATGCAGACCAGATACGGAAAACCACAGACACTGTAAGTCTTGCCACTGTCTGTTTTCGATATTGTAGTTCTGAATCAGTCCGATTCAGAATTACATACAGAGTGTTAATTCACCTCTGCCTATCCCTTACAGGATACAGGCGTGATTTATCTATGTAATTAGACAGAGTTTATTCATCGATCGCTATTGTTACTCTCATAAAAAGATCAGACTGGCACTGCTTTACGTGCTAGTCGGGAATATAATCACAGAGTTCGACCCATCAGCCATTCGTTAGCACAAGAAGAATACGCGTTTTTATCATGTCTTTTGCTACTGGACGATGGCCATCCAGGATGTGCCGGCACGTCAAGACAAGTTACGTTTTTTCTAAGCCTTTCCTGATCTAAAAACATTTAAACATGTCCAAAAGTAAAATTTAATAATGTCGAGGATCGATCATTTTTGCGACACAGGTCTACTATCCGGTACAGGGGCGCCACAAATAGGGTTGTCTGTCATTCGATTAAAACTTTTATTATGATCAGTGATGAGTGTTGTGTTGGTAACAAAATTTCATGACACAATTTTAGAACATGATATTAAGAGAGTGTTGGAATTGCAGCCATGCCATCCAAATTTTCCAATTGATAACTCATTACCGGCATAGGAAGTAAAACCAATACTGACTTGGTTTTAGCAATAGTGAAAACGATGAATTGTCACTTACCTATACTTATACTATAATTGACTACATTACATCTATGTTATATTTAACATAGATGTAATGTAGTCAATTGGTCAGATTCTTGAAGTAGAAAATTGTGTGATCAGAGAATAAGTACCTTATTAATATAATCAATCCAGACTGTTCAATTTGATTATCGACTATATTCAGACTAAATTTGGCTTAACGATAACAGAACATTATAAGTTATAACTTGATAAATATTATAAATACGAGAAAAGCCTTATTCAATTCGTATTCAAAGTCCCTGTTATATTACACTCTTATTTAAAGATGGTGAAATAAACGGTACTTCAACCGGTAAGTAAGTGGAGGCTTAAGACACCCTAGTATACTCAAGGAGGTCTCTTACGAATATTCCATTATTAAATAAGTTCCCTTCTGCACGGGAAATATCTTTCCAAATAAAGTATATCGCTCTGGTCGGCTCGTGTGTGTCTCCTATATTATCTTTCTTCTTTGTCGTGATATCAAGATTTTATAGTTTACTTACAATTGAACCATTACTTACGCATTACTGATTACTAGTTAGTTAGTTAGTTTAGCTGGGCTTTATCCGCACTTAGCCCCCTGATTGGGCCATTGTACGTGTCTCCCTATTATTGCTACTCCAACCATCCCAGATCATCCCAAAAACCTAGCAGTCTTTTCAGACTGCTGCAAGCTTCCGGGACCGATACTGGGGATTGGAGAAGCCTTGCCCGTTGATCTGCCACGCTCCTGCATTCTATAAGCATAATGGTTACTGATAACTAAAAAAAAATAAAAATTTACTGATTACTAAAAATTACGTACAATTAATTTAAGAATAACATATTAAATTAAAACTGCCTCATATCTCATTATAACTAAGCACTTGCCCATGCAGGAGTGCCAATTCCCGGAATCAAAACAATTCTTACCAATTTTCCCACCACTTGTAGTGATTGAATTTTTTTGGTCCAACATGCATATTTGACAAAAACCGAAATATAGTTAAAAGATACGTCTTGTGGCATGCATTAAGCTACGCGCTACGTTACGCTGAACGTCAAAGTTAAGTTGGACCATCGATTGAAGATATTTGACACTATTTGACTTTTGTATAGTTAGTTGACATGAACAGTTAAACCGCAGACAGGTACATAATCTAATACGCCATGCCTTGTATTTTTATTTAACGCTTAAAACATGGATATCATAATTACCACTTTACAGTTGGAATTCCTAATACAGAGTGACAACCCTAAGAGTATCGACCGATCTTAAGACATGTTGCTGAACGACTTTTTTTATATTAGGTAGATAAATAAATTATTCTCTGATTTGTAATGGGCAATTTGGTTTGTTGCTATGATATTTTATTCAACAGATGATTGATATATGTAGGAGTTAAATCAATTTCAATAGCCCCGGTTCAGTTATGCGTAAGATCGGGGTTCCGTATTAGGGAGACCCTTCTCATGAAGGGATAATATGCCTTTATAGAATAGTATTTTATCTATGGTTTGGAGGGCTCCTGGTTTTCTAACGTCAAAGATGAATACATAAATCACGTCTATTCATCCCCTAAGGGGTAGACTGAGGTCCAATTAAGCTAAACATAGCTTTCCATGTAATAGGTGGTGACCCTATTGCCATCTATCGGTCACGTAAGTCACAATCTGTCGCTAGGTGATGTGAGATAAACGATGCTGCCCATTACTCATCGTTCTTTACCTTGTACGACACCCACGGGAGAGATTGGGGGGTGGTGACAATTGCATTCTGCTCTGCCGTCACCAGACGGCGTGGTTTTATGATTATCGATCATATCATTAATTAATATCAGAAAAATCGTCTGCAGAAAAACAAAAAAAACTTCAAAACAAGAAAAGTTTCGGAAAAGTTATGAAACTATTTAAGGGGTTCCGTGACGGTCAATCAGCTTAGTGTCAATGACGCAGATTTTAGATTGCTTCAAGAATTTAGATCGCCTACAACGCTTGCTTGATGTTTGAGTCAAGCATTTAAGAGCTTTTTTATGTTTGTTTGATTTATTTCACCTAGCAACAGAACAGAAACACTCAGAAATACAATGTGCTTGACTCAAGCCGATTGAGCGTCTCGGAACCCCTTCAGAGTTCAAAATGAAACAAAAGCACCGTTGCAATTTTTAGTTCTATACAAATGGTACTCGAAAATCGAGACTAGAATAATTTGGAAGTGCTAAACTTCATTTGACAGGAGACAGATGGCGCGCATACAATTTTAATAGAGTCTCTACTATTTCGTTCTTGCGGTAAAGTTGCAGTAAAGTAATAAATAAATATATAGTCCGTCACTGCGTTTTTAGTCCCTTTCCCATTTGCCAAGGCGTCTAACAAATACAGCCGTGTCTTAAGGATTTAGGTAGTTGGTCCTTCAATCTTCTTCCCCCTTCCCTGTTCCTAGTCTATCTGGGACCGTCGCAGGAGGCTTCCTCTTCCATTCATATCGGTCAGACGTCATCAAGCCATCTAGTCACTTCTGATTCATATCATCCATCAGATCGTAAAGGTGCTAATGATGAATGAATGTATAGAAAAGAGACGGAACGGACCTTGTCGAGAGACCTATGAACGGAGAGAGTGATTAGAATGACAACATTCTTAAGTTTTGTCATAAGTTTTACAGCCGGCCGCTGCCTTACACCAACCCTCTTTGAGTGTATGCTGTTGTTGGTGGCGAGTGAGAAAGGGATTCTCGCGTCGAAAGAATTAATGAAACGAGAATGACAAAAAGTATTTATATGAAATGAAGTGAATGGAGAAATGGGAAGGGTAAGGCCTAGGCGGATCTATCATAATCAAATTGAAAGTCTATTAAAAATGGCCATGTCAGGAGTACCTACCTGAAACCGTTGGGCATGCATAAAGAGATTACCTAATGAGATTGGATCAAGCGAATCAAGTCTACCGATCTTAGCAAGTGGAAAGAAAAAATCTCTGCTACCCCTGTGAAGACTGTGTGTGTATTTAATGTCAAAAAATTCATATATCTAGACCATAGACCCGGCCAGAATAGCGACTAGTTTTGAATTGTAATATTTTACTCATTAACCTTAATTGACGTCTCTGAGTGCTTCAGTAAAACTGTTAATAGTTAATAGAATAGTCTGATTAGTCTGCCTTTGAGAAAGGTCGCATCGAATTTATTTATTACAACACCTCCACCGAGGACGAATTCACAATTATTTATTTGTAACGTACTGAATTCATTCGGTAACTTCACATTAATTGGACATGACAAACTGTGTTCAATGATCAATTTATTGTGACAAACTATTATTTTTTAACTCCATCAGCTAAACTAAATTAAAGAAATGAGTCATTTTGTTCGTTAGTGAAAACGAATATCAGTTTTACGTCTCAATGCTTGCTGGTTAGCATAATGTATACACGTAAATCCATTTCATTTTTAGTGTGTAACTGATCTGAATTTCTTACCAATGACTCAGGCGAGGCGTACATTATAGCAGATATACCGCGGCTGACCTAAACTTGGAGTCTTTATTACGATAATCATATACGGAGCTGTGTCATTCAATCACCACGTAGAAACAGAACAAGCACTGGCTCGTCTCTAAACATTGGCTTGGTACACGTACAAATCTCGACAAATTCGCAGTTTCCCGCGTAAAATTTTGATGACAAGACATTTCCAAAAATAGCACCATCCTTCTCGGTAAGCCTTAAAAGGAACGGGACAGGTAATTTTAGAACTGTCAAAAAGGTTTTTTCAAGAGTTCATTTGTTTTCGCGCTCGGTCACCGCACTCACACACGAGCTAGCGCGACGACCATATTCCGTCCCGCTCTCTTGTGGATGAACGAACTCCAAGCGCGCCATGCCGGCGACGTCACGTGACCTTGGCGCGCGGTGATTGCGCTTGAATCAAGCTCAGTTTGAAAATGGAACGAAAGCATTTAGAAAGTACGTTGTGTCATTTACTATTCAGTTTTTACAGGTAAGATATCACCAACCTTATCAGCAGGTGAAAATCTTAGCAACGTTTATTACGGTTTTTGAAAGCGAATTTCGGGGACCATAAAATTACACCTTTACCCAAGATACCGTAACCGTAATACGAAAAATATTCGCCACATGCACTATCTAACCACCACCACGCTTTCCCGCTACCACGACGTGTCAGTTTCCACGTCCATCGGACCGATCGCCTTCTAATTATTGAGCTACCGTATTTCTGAGCCCCTGTGGCGATATTAGTTGGGTGTCCTGTTTTTTGTTGTTGACTTTTGGGTAATTTTGTATCCAAATTTTACTAAACACTGTCAACCTCTTTCCGAGTTGCAGTGAACTTATTTACACAACATATACGCGGTTTATAGCCTCAGTGTTCAAGTTATCTCGCGTGGAAGCGTTTAGTCGAGTGTACCTACTGGAGCACAAGTATATACAATACCCGACACATAATAATATGTTGACCTATGCACAGCGCAGTAAAACGATTTCAGTAGGCTTAGCACGGGACGTGTACAAAATCTTTCTCCACCACTTGACAGTGTTTTGTCTCGGAATTAAGTGTGAGTTAGAGCGAGAGGAAAATACTTTCTTTTCCTCGAGAAAATTTTGTCCACGACCCGTGCTACGGGTGCTGGTATTAATTGAGGGTCTGCATGGGGTGCGACGTGTGTCTGTAACCATAGCAACGCAAGGATATCCGCTTCTGCGCATTCAAAATTTAGTTTACACACATTTCCTCTAATTATACCTGCGCAGACGACCGCCATTTTGGTTCAACTTACGTGCCGGGAACTCTACTATTCAGTTTCTTCATGTAAATACATATTTAGCTTTGTCTCTCGTTTTTGATGACAGCGTTGCGTAGATATTGTAAGTTTATACTGTGACATAAACGGGAAACTGTTATACTACATTAAACTTTCAGAATTCGACGTAAAGCCTGATATAGGTAACAAATAGTATGGTGTCCTGTTCATGGATTCTAAGTTATCCAGAGAAATGAATAAAACAGCAACATAAGTAAATTATTTGCTTACCAAATTTAAACATTTTTTGTCAGCGTTTACTATAGAGCCGATCGCGAGGTGAGGTCATCTCAAAAAAAAACAAATGTGTTTTTTTTGTTAATCAAATAATACTGTTCCATCATCAAATATGAAATTATACGGTAGATGTCTCTCGATGTCGGTGATATCGTCCAGACATCCTTGGTACAGAAAAAAAAATAGATCTGAAAATCTATCGGTAGTTTGCACATTTTTATGTAAATGGCTCACGGCACATGGGAATGATTTGCTATGACACTTAGTCTAAATTATCAAAACGTAAAAAGATCTGATGTGTAGGAGGCAGCCTTAAAAATATTTTATCAAAGAAGAGATTGATGGATTGCTTAAGAAATAACGTTAATGTGCACGAGGAAGATTACAACTGAAAGGATGCAGTGGAACGACTACAAATGAAAAGGGATACGGGCAAGATGGTGGTGATGATTCGTTTTTCCTTGCAAATTCTCATCATACTTTTAGAATTGACTTCCTCACTTATTCTGTGCCGAGTTAGATCAAAAATTGTTTGTCATCCGTTTTGGTTTCTACAGGTAACACTAAAACTCTTGATTCTAAAATATTGTGGCAGATTGGTTATAAATATTCGATATTTCACGATTCATTTGCACTTTCATCTTCATTTTAAAACAGTTTCCCGCGGAAGTATCGAAAAGTTTTTAAATTTCAAAATAAAGCCATTTTAGAGTTCCATAAAATTCAGTCATCCCGCGTCTGCTTCCATCCACAGTCTTTAACACTAAATTACGCGAGTACCTATGTTAGTTTCGACCCTCGTCATTATTACTTTGAACAATATATATATTATCCTATTGTTCCAGTAAAAATTTCCCAAATTTCAGTACCTAGATAATCATTTCTATATCTACAAAAAAACAAACCATTTAAGTAGTCTCTGAGGACACCACAACAACAGCATAAATATAAAATATTAACTAAACTAAACTGACTAGGGGTTATAATTGCTCAATGGTGGTCACATAATAGATTGAGTAGCCTACCTGCATCGCGAAACTTTAAATTAGCTTTAATCTAAAGTTTAATACAATCATATTAGGACTTAAATCTGAAAACAGTCACAGTGGATTATGAAAGAGGGCTTCCCTGCAACCCGTTATGTACAAAAAATACTACTCGAAAGATTATGCCGAGACTCCTCATAGTATATTCATTCTATTCATGACTCTACTCGAAATCCGTGAATAGTGAATTGAATTTAAATCCTACCTAAATAATTTAAATAAATATAACTATGATGTCTGATAACTGAAAGATTCGTTGAATCCAGAAAAAACTACGATTGTTTGTTTTTTTTAATTTTTGTTGTTTCGCTTTTGTGTATGTGTAGCTTTACACCCCCTAATCCACTTTTATTAGTAGAGAAATGTCTATTAATCTTGTTTATTATTTTATTCTTTAATCATTTCAAAGTTTAATATTAAATCCACCCAAAAATCCCCACAGTAAGTAGGTACGTCGCTGCTGTAAAAACGGCAACAGCGCATTTAATACAAATAGATATTCCAGTATTGTGGGGGAGCAGGGCATCTCCCTCCCACGTAAAGCGTCGTCCTTCTCCCTGCTTATTTCTTTACTGCATACACATTGGGTAGGGTTTATGTATTTTTTTTACGAAAAGGGTTCGAATTTTGGGGTTGCAATGCAACAATTAATGAAAGCTCTCTGTTTTACAAACGACATTTTTTGGGTACTTTTTTGAGTGCTCTTTAATATGGACGCCCTGTTTCATTAAGGAATGGACGCCATTATTTTTTGAGCTTAGAGATCGTGCTATAAATGACTTTGATGCCATAAAAAACGATAGTTGAACGATTTTTATAAGAAATAATCTTTCCATACTACCCACGTGAACTAACTCTAGTTTCTTTTTTCAGATGTCGCATGGCAATGGTGGTGACGTGGTAGAACATAAAAAAATGGTGAGTATTCTATGCAATATTATGTAAAAATAATCGGTGAGAAAAATATTAGATGTACGGAGTTATGACAATGGATAAAATAAGGAATATTTTCGAATATTAAAATGGCCTTAGTAACAGAAATATTTAATAAGCCTGAATAAACTGCATGTCATTGTGAGTATTGTGACTGTGCAAAAAAAAACAACGCACAATAATGTTGTTGTGTTGGGTAAGGGTGTTGAATTAGAGGAGGATGGATGAGACACGACAATAATATGAAGAACGAAGGTAATGAGACTGATGTGTGTGGATGAAGACATGAGACATAGTGCGGTAATAGGTATAGGTAGATACGGGAAGTATGGATAATGTAAACACAACATCTACTACCGAATCGAACCTATCGAATGCCACATTTTTATTGCAACCAAAGAACAATATGACAAGTTATAATTTTCTGGATTTTAATGGCATTACAGATGATTCTGATGTATCATGTAGTTTTACCAAGAATGTGTGCAATGCCGAGTTTAAATCGATCCAAACACAGCACCCAAAATAGAAATCAGTTATATGTTCCTGTTCCCGGTCTATCTGGTTAGCGCATTATGTTTCCTCTTCCTTTCATATCGGTCAGACGTCATCAATATATCATATGCTTTCTTTAATCCTTTTCATCCCTCAAATTTAATGTTCATCCCTCTTTTTCAGTCACAAATTTTCATCTCATTTCATAACATGTCCATTTCAAACTAAAGCAAAAACGATTCCCCAATATCTTCTCTGATAATGATAATATAATACAAGGCAAAGTTTGAAAGTAGTAGACTTTCAAACTTTTCCTTTTATTTTCATCATCATCATCACCAGCCTTTTAATGTCCCCACAGCTGGGGCACAGGCCTATCCTATGGATGGAAGAATATAGGGAGCACGATTGTCTTGTATATTGGCTTTATTATTGCTATTTTTATACTTTAACTTTTGGCTATTTCGTGACTACTTTTTGGGGTACCTACGGTGGACTTTGGCTCGCATTTTCCTTTATATAGGTTGTGTACACTAACCCTCTTTGGGTATGCTGTTGTTGTTGTTTGGCCTTTGCCCTCCACCATTCGGGTGACCCAGGGTACTTATTGATCTACACTGAATAATCTCTCTAAGTTAACTTTTACGACACCCACTGGATGAGACGGGACTGGCTAATTCTATTTTATTTTTTTGCTCCTAAGCATGGACGACTCGATGATGATAGTATTAATATAACTTGCCTGAAATAGATGGACCTTTATCATCACCTACAATAAGAATATAGAATAAAATATTTTTCACTAATGGTATCGATAATATTGTCAATCATAAGCAACATTCACTTCTAATTAACAGATCACGACTATGTATTCCCCGGTAGGCAGAGACGAATCATCATCATCATTAGCCTTTAGATGTTCCCACTGCTAGGGCACAGGACTTCCCTATTTATTTAAGAATATAGGAAGAATGGGCCCTTATTCTTTTTAATTTTTTTCTTCCAATCACTCTCCTTATTAGCTGTCATCTCCTCATTCACTCCATTTATCTCATTTCAATTCAACCATTCCTTCTGCGGACTCCTTTTTTATTCCGCTCATCACTCTTTAAGTCACTTATTAGCTACATTTCATTACTTTTTATAACATGTCCATATCAAGCCAAAAGCCAAAACCGATTTTTATTATCTTCTTTGCTAATGCTACTTTCAAATTGTCTTGTATCATCATCATTATCAGCCCTATAATGTCCCTACTGCTAGGACACTGGGCTATCCAATGGATGGAAGAACATTAGGGACAATAGGCCATAAGTAGCCATAATCCATCTCGCCGGCTAAGTGCGGATTGGTGAGATGAGGAGGGGGTGAATAATCTTCCACATTTAACCAGTCACATTTGGGTCCACGCAATAGAGGGCGAGCCTCTGTTATCTATCGGGCAAATAAAATCCGAGTCTTTTGTTGGGTGGAATAAGAGGAACTACTGCTTTTAACCCTTAGTAACCTTCTACGACATCCGTGGGAGAGATAGGGGGTTGTGATAATTGTTGTGTGTTCGTCTGCAATCCCATCCATCACGTCGGAAAGGTGCTAGTGATGAATGAGTGTATAGAGAAGTGATTAAAAGTACCATGACCAATGAGCGAAGGGCGTGATTGCGATGACAACATTTAAATTTATACTGCTGAAGGAAGATCAAGCGTCAGCCAAAACCGGCTGTCAGCCTTACCAACTTACTCCCTATTTGGGTATAGTGTTGTCGGGGGTTTGGCTTGCACCAGTTGGATGCTTCAATGTGCTCATTTGGTAGGTAGGCATTGGGAGGCCCCCCATAACGTGGACCGACGATCTGGCGAAGGTCGCGGGATGTGTTGTGGATGTATGCGGGCAGCGCAGGGCCGATCGGTTTGGTTTGGAGATCCTGGGGGTAGTAGGTAAGGTATCAATGTAAAGGTATCATCATCGTTTAAAATGATAATGATACCTTGGAGTCTTATTACTTTGCAACATTTAGGTGTAAATTAAGGGTATTTTTTCGACATAAGTATTAGCTTAAGTGTCACTAACCCCGAATACAGAAACGCTATTCAAAGTTTGAGTCCCGCTTAACATTTAAGTATTGTCTAAATTGACGTTTTTCCATACAAATTCTGACAGGTAGTGTCCACTTAACTTTTTAAGCAGTGCCCTAAATTTGAGTAGCGTTTCTGTATTCGGGGGTAAGTCCTCTATTAGGAGCTCGTTAGCGCAGTGGCATAGTGCGCTTGGCCTACGATTCCTAAAGCCGATCATTGGATGAGTGACCAAAAATTTAATATCACGAGTTTCTCCGTGCTTCGGAAGGCACATTAAGCCGTTTGGCCCGGATGCAACTGCAGTCGTTAATACCCAGCAACCTGCACTGGGCCAGCGTCTTCTATCCATAGGAAAGCGGAGTGCCCCAGCAGTGGGGACATTAAAAGGGCTGGTGATGATGATGGAGTCCTATATTCATGTTACGTTCTCCGGAGCTATCTACTAGAGTCACTGGCAGGGGTTAAAAGTTACATTTATAACAAAATGAAAATTTATTAAAATGTTGCAGGTACGGCACGGCGCCTACAACATTTTAATAAATTTTCATTTTGTTATAAATTTAACTTTCAACCCCTGTCTGTGACTCTCACGAGCTAAATAAATATTTAACAAAATCAGTAGGTACAGTAAAGGGCTTAGGGAAAGAGGACCTGGATGGTGCAGTGGCCATAGATTTCATACATACATACATAAATCACGCCTATATCCCAGAAGGGGTAGGCAGAGGTGAACTAGCACCCACGAGACACCACCCATAGATTTCGCTATCCAGATTTTCGGATTTCATTCTGGCCCAGCACCCGATAAGAAATAGGTAATAGGAGAAGCACTATATTTCGGTAGGTAGGTGTACCTGTGTTTTAATATTTTTATTCAACAGTTTCTGAAAAATTAAATAGACATAACTACGTAGATACATAAATTATAAGCACAATTTTATTATTCAATTGTCGAAGTAAATAAAAAAATACTTTTTAATATTGCTATCAAATTGTCCAACATACCTAACTGATACCTAAAATACCTAACTGTAAAAAAAAGACTAATTGACTACCGAATTCACTAGGTATTCTTTCTATAGCATTTCTTATTATTATTATTTTTATGATCAAATTGGAAAAATTGAAATTTCAGAGCATTTAGGCATACCTCCATAATTTTGGTCAAGATTAGGTACTGTATGCTTGACTAATATTCGTTGGGAAAAATGCTATATTTCCAGTATTATAAGTACCTATTTTGTTTTGTATAAGACGTAGGCAGACACACTGCATCAGTTGATATTCTGTAAAGTACCTAATTATAACCGAATCGATTATTCGTTTTGGCGAGACTTTAAAAAAAACAATACGAGTACGAATTGAGAAACCTCCTCCGCTTTATCGTCGGTTAAAAATACTAGTCATATCAAATAAGAATGATTTGTAATTGGAAGCATTTATGCATACCTCCATAATTTTGGTCACGTTTACTGTATGTTTGAATAATATTTCTAGTAGGACACTCATTGCATAAGTTGATATTCTGTAAAGTAATTATACCTACATAATAGGGATGATCGCTGTGTAAATAACTAAGTATGACTGTAGGGTGTATAATGCACTATTTAACTATAAAAACACTACATTAACGACATAATGACTCTATCTTAGGAAATACCACAAATTTTCTATATCAAAATAAGGTCCATAGTAATAAAGATATTACGAGTTGGTCCTCAATAAATATAGTTTTTACCATAGACTTTTTATGAGTAACTGCATAATTATTTTTAATTACCTGCAATGCTAACAGAAAATTATGTTTTTCCAAGAAATATTTTATAGTTACCAAGAATAAACCAGTAGAAATTACGAAACTATTGTTAGCTATCTTGTGATAAAGTTATAATGTATAAAAATAATGTTTTACATTCTGTAACTGAATGGTTTTAGTAATTTGGGATGTGTATTGTATACTCCATATATTTTTTTTGAGAAATATTCAAAATGAATGACATTAAAAGAAAGATAAAAATAACTCTTGCACATCGACTTGAGAGGGTCTTGTTACTGGAAGATAATGACCAGAAATCCCGTAAATTACTTTGCCATGTAACAACATATGGTGGGAAGCATCTAAAACATCACTTTTAAGAAAAATCAAATTAAAAGAATTGACGGAGAAAAGAGGTTGAATTAAAAAAGAATTCAGTCGGCGCCCGCGCACCGTTAAACGGGGACATTACTGATAAAACTATATTCGTCTCGTTTGCACTCGAACCGCCTACCACACTGCCCCTTAGGCGCGATGTGTGCACGCTAATGTAAAATCTTGATACTCTGTCTGGCTTTTACCGGATATAAAATGTATTTTGCGGTTTCTGTCTTTTCCTTGATATCTGAGACAAAGTCATCTCTAATTACAACAGTGAAAGTTGGTGTTGGTGATTTATGGTGCTTATATCTTTTATAAATATCCTTACTTTTAAATTAATAATGACAATTCTTAATCACTATGAATGTTACCTTATGTTTTAATTACCTATATGATTATAGGTAATTAAAACATGTCATCATTTTTCTGTCCTGTTTCCATGTTATCTGGGGTGGCGCATTATGTTTTCTCTTCCACTGATATTTGTTAGACATCATTAAGCCATTTGATTCATGTCATTTATGACACAGGAAAGATGCTAGTCGATACTGTATCGAGACTTCGAGAGACCGGTGATTCGGGTGAAAAAATTCTAAGTACCTAATCAATACTTCTCAAGGCTTTGTGTTAGATTTTACTGCCGACCGTCTGTCTGACTCGAACCCCCTTTGCTTTTATTGGTGTTATGACGTTCACTAGTCTCTTGCCCTGGGGTATTAGTATATACTAGGCAACATTCTTTTATAACAGCCCTGGACCCGTAGCCAAGTGGCAATCGTTTCATAACGAAAACGTGTCGAAGTTCGTCACGATCGGCCATATTACTTTGGTATTTACAGCGTCTTAGCTTGCGCTACCAACATAACTAGGAACTTACGAAGACGATTTTGGTCACGTGATTTCACGACGACTTACGTCAAATTCCATACATTTTGCTTTATCGAACTTTGTTATCTTTGTCGGTGTTTTAGTTTGTCTAGGCCCCCTGGGGTGAGTTGGGGCTAGCACAGTCTGCTATTATTTGCCTCCCAGGCCAGCATGAAAGTGAAATCACCGCAACAATAATCACACACATGAAATTTTATTTAGGTATATACACGGATAAAACGGCGGATACCAAGAAGTGTGAATATTTAGGTATCTCGGTTATAGCTGCACTACTACATATTCAATGTTAAATATACGCCAGGTATAAAAGCCTACACATTGTCCTCATAATAACCTTTAAAACTTACTGATCGTAAAATATGTCGTGAATTCTTGCATTCGCTTACTACATTGAATACAATGGCCTTGGATACTTTTTATTTATAACAAGTTAATGAAAGGCTTAAAGCTCGTGATACCCAACGATTGTCACGATTGTTATTCGAATTGCTTTAAATAGTGATTATGGACTTACGCTCATGTAACAATAATGCCTACCTAATTGTCCGAGCAATCAATTTCTAGTGAGTCAAGTAGCTTTCATTAAAGCTGTCCCTAATCATAACAACATGTTATGATCCGCCTTCATTCTTACAAAACAACAAAGTTAATTACTACTTAACAACATCCAATAACAACATATTTATTTTCTTAGAGCTTTGTTTAAAGATTTACACTGGCTTAAACATTGCCTCAGTAATGTTCGCGTCGTATACCACACGATTTTTTATTCAGTGTCTTTCTGTTAAAGCTTATATTCCTTGGGAGAGTAAATGTAAGAATGCGTGAAGGGTCGTCTAGACCACTAATTGACAGATCTCCATATAAATACATGCACTATAAATAGACTGCGCTGTTGCTACGCGAAAGATATTATCATCCAAGCTGGCTACATGCATTTATAATAATCTGTTATTTTCAGCCATAAAAATTATAACTATTACAATATAGGAAACAATACAACATTGAAAACCATTATAACAATATTAACCATAACAATTATAATTAACTGTCATTTTAACCATAACATTATAACTACTTAACAGATTACGAAAACAGTAATTTTATAGTCATTTCTTTAGATATAAGTTTGTATAATTTTACAAAAAAGAGTAGTTAAATAACTTTCCAGAAGAGCATCCAATTTTCAGTTTACAATGTTTTATGATGACTTATTCTAAATTATTGTTGTGATTATGATACATATACATGTTATTATGATTATCTATATCTAGGTATAAAATCACGTTTAGTAGAATGGTGGTTTATGGAAAACCAAATTCAGGGTGAATAATTTATTTACTGATCTTTGAAGAATATACAAATAGTAATAAATAAACGGTATTTTAAAAAAAGGTACCAATCTATGGAAAAACATTGACAAAACTTGATTTAATTTTGAGACCGTATCGCAAGCAAGTTAAGAGAATGCTTGCGTTTATAGTAATAGTTATCAGTAGCTTGTATTTTATTTTACTACACAAACAATGAACTGTTTCCTAGAGTTTAATCTGGATGATTAGATTACAATTTAAACTGCCGTACTCAGATAGGTCAATTAACGTTAATAAATAATACATAATGTCAAAAATGACAATTCAAAACTAGTCCGTATTCATGATGGGTCTGTCGTCTAGATTTAATTGTTTTTTTTTGACATTACGATCTCATAAAGCTTTGATTCTATGGAACATTTATAAAATATAAATGCTCGATATGAAAACGAGTATTAAGTATCAATACCTTTCCGTCGCGGTGTAACGATCGAAATTCGACTTCGCAACAAAAAATGGTCGGGCGCACGCGCATACAGTCGCACCCGAGCGGTTGGCATAAGTTAGAACGAGATGGCACAATCGACGCCCGCGCCCACGTCTGGAGGACGGTACATTGAACTCGGCTAAAAGACGTACCGTCGAATATAATAGCTGTCTCACTCTCCCCAGAATCGAAACGTCTGATAGAAAACTTCTCACTTCAAAATGAGTACCACTGTTTTGTACATCTATATTGTTTGTCCTTGTCAGTGCTTTATGAAATTCTTTTTTTGAATTTCAAACTCAAGAATAGAAAAAAATTGGACTCTTATTTTTTTTTATCAAAGTGCTCTGTGCCAGTGAAAGTCAGTGGTATCATTTAGGCCCGATATTTAGACATAATCTTTATTATATAAAGGCGGATTGAAGTTCTCGGCGTAGTTTAGCATATCATTTAAATTTTATTCCAATATGGAGCGCTGTTGCTAACGAAATCAACTCATGTAAGTAAATTTCATAATGTCTTCTTTTAAAAAAAAATATCTTCCTTACACAGAGATCAGCAGTGAAATTTACTCCCATATTACAAAAAAAAATATTTAAATTAAAATTATAATTCATTTACAATTAAAGTTTTGTTGCCATAGAACTGGACATGAACGAAACATTTAAAAGAAATATTTTTATAGTTTATTCAATCAATCTTAGATTTAAAATGATAAAAGATATAAAAGGAAAAATGGGTATTTACGCTGTTTAAAAGTAGGTATAATAAATAGTCTTAAATTTTAAAAAATGTGACTTAGAACTTGAAACATTTAATCCACCACGTGGTAAGCAATTGGTACTAGAAGCATATTCGTCATGTTTTATGATGTTATTATAAAAAAAATCTTACGAATTGGATCTTACGACCTATAAAAAAATGTAATTATTCTATTTTTTATAATAATTTTGGGTGCAGAAAGCATTTTAATATCGGTCTGTGTGACATAATTTTCAACATAAAATTTATCACCATCATGCCGTTACTATGTAAGAGTTTATATCCTATGCAATAGTAACAATAAATATGTAGCTTTCAGCCTTCTTGCAAAAAAAAATTAAAAACGTGGTACTACGTTTTTTTTGCTAAGAGCAATGTGCCTCCACCTAGCGGTTGAAAAGTCTTTTGTTTTAAATTCAATAATTGTGTAGGATTTCTCCACGCTTATCAGATAAGAGGATGGAATTACGTAGGAAAACGTGGCAAATATAACTAATTTGCCCAGATTACTTATTTCCATAATATTATTACTTGTACGAACAGAGATAATTAAAATTATTTTTTATTCTAATAACAAAGACACGTTAATACAGCCATCCCTATACTTTACGTATAACTTAATCATAGCTTATTAAAAAAATAAGTACCAAATTCTAATTAAATATTATCTAGAAAAGTTATTTATTTCAATTAACAATTTATTTTTAATTAAACATACGTAACACTGTATAAAATATATGGAAAACATAGATAATAATATTCCAATGTTCTGTATGGAATATAGGTGTCAGAGTCGTAAGGATAGACCATATCATGGCTCAAGTTTTCGATATAGAAAGTAATTACTCACAATTATTCCACTTAGTTGATGTCACAACGAGAGTCCTGTGCGAGACAAATTTTGAAAACAATTGAGTATTTTTTTTGGAAATTGGCATAAATTTTAAGGGCTTATTTTGAAACAAAATTTGGACGAGGAGAACTACCAAAACTCCCACGTAAGTTTCCAAAGTAAAGTTGAAAATGTTACAGTCTATTAAAAATCCGCAAACGCTAATTAACTTTATACTATTGGAGGCATAGCGTCACTGTCGTCAGCTCGTCTGATTAGCTTGACTGGTTTGTGCCAATTATGCAACTAGGTACTATTTTATTTGCAGTTTTTTAGTCAATTAAAATTTTTCAGGGTAGTTAGTACCCTGAAACATTTTAATTGAGTAAGGGATGTTGCAGCTTATTCCCATGGTTTGATGAGGAACTAATTATGCCCTCCTTAAGTTTGCAGTTAATACCATCAGTAAGCTATAATATGGATAATTAATCAATCGTGTAACCTACAAGAAACTCCCAGAATATTTAGATAGTTTATTACTTAAAGCTGCTTATGAAATAGTTGATCTACGACATATTCCTACATCAAAACTTGTATAGGGCATAAGTAATACTGCCCTTAGACAGGTTTTTAAAGGAATTAAAAACATTATGTTGTATAAAATAATATACTAGACTGTAAGACTATGCTAAATTGCTTATAAACACGATTACATACATACATGAATCACGCCTATATCCCCGAAGGGATATGCAGAGGTGAACTAGCACCCAAGTTTCGCCAATTATGTTAGGTCCCATGTAATAGGTTGCGAGCCTATTGCCATTAATCGGGCACAAAAGTCGCAGTACATGGCTAGGTGGTATAAGAGGAACGCTGCTGCCCATTCCTCATCACTGGTTTATCCTGAGTCGCCTTGTACGACACCCACGGGAGAGATTTGGGGTGGTGACAATTATATTCTACTCTGTCTACGTCAACACACGGCTGATAAACACGATTAATTTCCACAAATACAGAAACCAGAAATTGGATTCTTTTAGCAATCCCAACATTCTCAGGGCTTAATAATCCTTTGAATCCAAATTAAAACCTCTACATTATACATAGTTAACAAAATAACGATCGGCTTAAGGAAACTCACTCGCACGTTCTGCTTGCTATTGATTGTTCATTAACGTCAACAAAAAGTAATATTTCCAGTGGCCACACACAAGATGGGTGTCCAATAGATTTTAGATTTTCCTATATCCATGAGAACTCTCTGATCAATCTTAACTTCTATTTTCATAGACGATGTAGGATGGTGGTTCACCTGTGGGATATGTTTTTCTCACTCACTCTCTTCTCTTTTATGTCTCCACTATCAAGGCAGAGGATCACCATGGGAGGTAAGAGTGGCCCAGTCCACTTAGCACTTTGGTAGAACCAACTGATGACCACTTCTTGTTCCCCCTGCCCTGTTCCCAGTCTATCTGGGGTCGGCGCAAAATGTTTCCTGTTGCATACATATCGGTTTTGATTCATAATCATCCATCACACCGGAAAGGTGGTTATGATAAATAAATGTACAGGAAAAGAGACGGAAAGGACCATGACGATGGACTGATGCACGGAGAGGGTGATTGGGATGACAATTTTCCAATCCATACTGCTCAAGGTATTGGCTTAGGTTTTACAGCCGGCTGGGCTGGGCTGGGCTGGGCTGCCTGCCCTCTTTGAGTATGCTGTAGATGGTTTGCCCTCCACCATTCGGGTGGTGTTTAAGGTTCTTAATTGGGGATATTACCCGATGTAGACGGGCAATATCCCTTAGTCGACTTTTACGACACCCATAGGATGAGTCGGGGCTGACACATTCTACACTCCCAGGCCAGCATTTGAGAATATTATCGCGTCATCGAGCTGTTCTAAGTTGACGATGATGATAGGCTTGCGTCTTCCCTTGGAAACCTAGGGTCTTGATGAACAGCCTCTTGACTATTCATAAGTGGATTTTAGTCGTACAAATAACAACTGGGGTAGGCAGATGTGTAATATTAACACACCAATCTCACTATTTTACCGTCATAGAGAATTCACAAAAATATATTTTTCATTTGTATGGTATTATAGTGGGATTTACCATATGCTTACAGCATACAGCATTGAACAATCCCATCAGGTCTATAGTGCCTTAAGAGTACTTATTTCACAACCTTATTGACACTAAACTCCTAAAGTCTCTTAACTCTAATCTTTAACTCATTACAAAATCTAGTATATTCATATTATGTATGCCTTAAGACTTTATTACTAGTCCAACTACCATTGACAAAATATACTACTTACAATGGCAGATCAGTTTAACGCAGTGTTACTAAAATAGATAGATCCCACTTGACTCAAATGTCTATGATGTCACCACAACTAAACCCTCTACTTCAGTCTTCTTTCCCAAAGGATTCCATATCACACTAGTTCAATTAAAGTATTCGCATTAAATCTCAGTCCATCTAGGACTCAGATAGGTTACTTACGGTCTAAATAAATCCTCAAAAAAAATATGCTACTCCGATTTATTTACATCTAGCAAAATATTCACTAAGTACTATGGATGTAGTGTTAAATCCAAAAAAAAGAACTCAAGAGTTTTTAGGAAAACCAAAAAAATTGGCTGACTGTATAATAGACAGATAATAAAACTATTTAGATTGTAATGAAGCACCATAATGTTCTCCTCAGACCTTGAAATAAAACTCTAAAGTGCTATTATTTATGACTAAATAGCAGGCATTATGGAGGTTAAAAATGACATATTTAACTTAGGTTGGAATATGAATAAGAATAAACTAGTTGTTGAATCAACGCGGCTTTATCAGTACGTTATAACGGTTTTAATTAGCTATTAACATTTTCAAGCAAGCTGCCAAAAATATTGATTAAAAAAACGGTTTTTTATACCTAATACTCATTGTTAAGTTCATATTTTCGTGTGAAGTAAATTTTAAAAGGTGTATGTGCCGGCACAGCTCATAGCCGACTAAAAATTCAAATGCCTGAGACATTATATAAAATAAATCTTTTGAATATAAATTACATTTATTTATCCCCGAAGAAGAAGATGGAAAAGGTTTGTCAATCGGAAAGAGAGGTTGTGTAAAAAAGTTTCATAAGCAGTTCTTATTGGAATGGCAACATTGCAATCATCAGTGCTCAAGGTTTTGGCTTAAGTTTAACAGCCTGCCACCGAACGTCTCAGTATATGAGTATAGATTTGCAGGGACTGAAAATATAAATAAGAGGCTAATTACAGTAATGGTACACTTTTTAACATAAATAACAATAGTTAAAGGCTAATCAAAATAATTACCTTTGATTAGTGGTGACTTCGAAGAAGAAAGATACATACATAAATAAATCACGCCTATATACCCAAAGTGGTAGCCAGAGGTGAACTAGCACCCACGTTTGCCAACTATGTCAAGTCCCATGTAAAGAAGAAGAAGAAAGATTCTCGACTAAAATGGTTTTTACCGCATATGAGTTTTGACTATAAACCTCATAGGATACTCGTAACACTCATATATAACATCCTGACTGTATTAATGAAACTAGATTTTAAATCAACCGCTGAATCTATTTGATGGCAGCAAAATGGCCCAGCCACCGTTATCATCGACAATAACAAAATGTTTTAGACAATAATATTACGCTATGTAGCAAAAAAAACTCTTTCTCATTCTGTCTCATTTCGTGAAAGTAGAAAGCAAATTTCGGTATCATACAAAATCTATAGAGATGTCTTGAGTATATTAACTGCATTACTTTAATATGACATGATATTTTTTACAAAAATGTTCTAGAAACACGTTGTAAATGATAATGGAGAGATATAATGACTGATTGTGACCTTGATGGCAAACTACTGCATGCCTTATTTTCATTGATAGTATGTAATAATATAATTGTTAACAGCTCTGTAACGGTAAAATTCTCTTGATCTTGATAATAATATTATGACGGGATTCGTGCCCAAACTTAAGGAAATATTAAATATTTTCCCTGACCTACCACACAGCCTAACAAAAATAGTTGGTAAATTACACACTTCATTATCTAAATAAATCCAGCAACTGTAAACACAAAAATGAGACTCGATCCTTAAAATCAGAAATGAGTTATTCTGAATTAATTTCTTTAATATCTAAGTCCGTACTCAGAGAATTAATGTTAATGAGTACTTAGTACAAAAAAATATTCATTTAAATTTAGACCAAAACTTGGTAAGACGAAAGCACGCTAAGGAAACCTTTAATTTAAAGTCATGTCTCTGAGTACCGCTGTTAAAGTAGCAATCGTAATAAAAACGAAACTACTTTGGAAGTGGCCACCTTCACATGGGTGACCGTCGTTATATAATCTTGAGCTCATCTATGCTTGTCAAATGAAGCGTTAACCTACGATCTACGACCAAAATTCTTCAAGTGGCGGAGACTCTACAGTAAGACTCTACAATAAGAGGTGAATAAGGGTAGTTCTAATGTTCCTTATTGGATAGAGAAAAATGACAGGAGAGGACATAGGAGACGCTATAATCTAGTTCTGAATCGATGTACTCACAGTCTTCATTTGTACCATGACATAAAATTAGGGTGTCACTAGCTGCATTCCCGACAAGACTATTTCTATTGGAACAGTAAATCTTTAATTTTTCAGTTTTATTCATTTCCTTTTTTACTAAATCGAAGCCTTTTCAAAATTTTAGCGAGGCAATAAGGGAAAGTAATAGGAACACGATAATTCTCATGTACCTGAACCGTAGCAGCTTCACGAAAAACCTATATAGGTACTTATTTTTAATTTTTAAAAATCAATTTACAGATTTTCCAAAAAAAAATTATCGTTATCAAAAATTCCGTTTTTTATGCCAATCGATTCTGTTCCTGGTAGGTACTTATCAAACTCCCATAGGAAGAAACCAGGTCAGAGTACTAAAAGAGACAGCTTATATGGCAAAAATACTTTTCCCGTGCATTTCCTAGGAAACCATTCACACTCCTAACAAAGATATTGCGAAATTCAATTACAAATATGCTGGCTCGTGGTCGCCACTCTAGGAACGTCACGATTTGACTTACCCCTGACACCTAAACTTACGAACCCCCTGAGCCATGTCAGTGTCTCTCATTCTAATGAGGATTTCGAAATTACCTTGCCAGTATCTGTCTTGCAGAGACATCTTGCAGGACGTGGACAAAATCTCTCTCCACCACTTGACAGTGCTTTGTCTCGGGATTGAGTGGGAGTTAGAGCGAGAGGAAAATATTTTCTTTTCTACGGGGAGATTTTGTCCACGTCCAGGCATAGAGTGTCTTTCCCCTGCACGCGGAGTGATTGGCACAGGACCACGTTCATCCGCTTAGAGACCCGTTCAGACAAGCAGTGTAACGTGCTTTCTGAGTCAGACGTCGCATTATTTCTTTAGGCTAAAACGGACTGGTTAACGGCGGGCGACCTTGATTGCATACGAAACTTGTTTCCATTGTAAGCGGACGGCACGACACTTTTTTTCACAGTGTCACTTTGTTAATTCGATATCTCAATGGAGTTTCTAGAAAATTTTACATAATGACTGTGTGTTGCAGTACTCAGTTGTGCAAAGTAAAACGGATAAACTTTGTATTAGGTACTGAACAAATGATATTTTGTTTGTTTAATGACAAGGGATTTAATAACTGTATTCAGTGGTGCCAGGCAAAGGTGTGCTGAATTATACATTATGTTACGTTTTGAACATAAGAATTAACGTGTTTCCATTACACCAATCCGCACCAGCCAGCGCAGCGTGGTGCTTATGTCCCATTTTCCCTATATTCTTCCATCCATGGCCTATGCCCCAGCAGTGGGGACAATAGGGATAGTGATATTTATATAGGAAGCAAACGAAGTTTTCTTTTCCAAAGCAAATGTAAATGGATTGTGTTATTGTTTTGACTCATTGACGATGATATTTTTCCTTTAAAAGTATTATCAGATTAACGTCGGGAAGACTTACAACTCATTGGTGTTTAGTTACGGTATGAGTATATGAGTCATTTCGGTTACAGTCGTTCAATTAAAATCAAATTGGATTCAATTCTTTTCATAATTTTTCATTTCATTTTTGTCATTTTTCATAGTAATTAGTTTTTATAACTGTAAAATAATTTTTCGACTTGAAGAAAAAAACACCCAATAGATGCCGTAAAGGTATCTCGGCCAACATCTTAGGTCTTTCAAAAAAAAGCTTGCTGCGCAGGACCGTTTGGTTTGGAAATCCTCAACAGGGTGTCCATCGGCTGAAATGATGAAAAATAAAACACTGTTTAGTTTAGTCACCCACAAACAGCTTTTGCAAATACTAGTTTCAGGCTCTTCTTACAATAAACAAACAACAGTGTAGTGTCGTCAGGTACTTACATAATGAAATTAACACCTGACCTATTGAATAACTTATTGTCTGGGTGGCAGTTATAAACCTAGGGGCAGGCAACACATAAAACAAGCGATTAAAATATAACTGCCTTTGACAGTTGGAAGAATTGTGAAGGTAAAATGTCAAAAACCGACGGTTAAATAATACTCACCTGTTTGAGTTTTGATGAACTCCAGCCTTCAGGACATGTTTTTGAAGAGTCCGGGTGATGACTCGAAATGAAGGGTACGACCGTGACGTCCGTAGCAGTGGACACGAGCACACGCACACACCGGTCCTGCGTATTTCGGTAGCCGCAAGACCGGATCATCGCCGTCATTACGAGCAAGTAAAAAAGGAATACTCGGGCACGCGGCTTCGCTCTTATATTTAAAATCACGCTCGGCCTGATAAATGATGGAACTGTTTGTTGGACTGTCAATGAAATGCATTAAGCTGTGTCAGTCGTCATGCCTTACTTCATAGCATAGCAAACGATAGTTTTATTTAAAATAATACAATTGTCACCACCCCAATCTCTTCCGTGGGTGTCGTACAAGGCGACTAAGGATAAATCAGTGATGAGGAATGGGCAGCAGCGTTCCTCTTATACCACCTAGCAATAGTACTGCGACTTTTGTGCCCGACAAATGGCAATAGACTCGCCACCTCACATGGGACCTGACCATAATTGGCGAAACTTGGGTGCTAGTTCCACTCTGCCTATCCCTTCGGTATTTATAAGGGGTAAAACCGGGATAGATGCCTTGCCTCTTGAAAATGCCTCCTAATTTGAAAAATATAAATTTTAAATGAATAATTTGTATGTAATAGGGGTTAAAGTATGAAATTGCCGATGTTCCCTCGTTATTTAGTAGTAGTGTATAATTCCTTTAAAGCAATAGTTATGTCCATTATTTCTTTTTTTATTTTAAACTTCATTTCAAGGACTTATATTTATGTATAAAATTTTATCTTATTTTTATTTCTTTTACTACTTTTAATAAATCTACTGCTAACCAATAAAACAGCTCGTCCTAAGCACCACTTAGATCCACGGACACGGACACCAGAACATCTCCGTTATAAAAAAAAATCTCTAGGTATCTTAGGTATCCTATAGCTTAATGTTGTCTCAATTTACCCACAAAGTTATATAAAATTTAGATTTGTGGTCCCTAAAAAATCGCAAATATGTTCGTTTGGAAAAATGAATTTTTGCTAAATTCTCCATACAAAACGGCAATTTGATACTTGAACCCTTAATATTTAGCTAACTTAATTATTTGGGTTCAATTATTATTTGTTATTTTTGATTTGATTGCAGATTTTGCAGAATTTAACTTTTTGCGAAACTTCTTTTTTGGGGATAGGCATCTATCCTCAAATGTGTACCTGTATGGATAGTTTGTAGTCGTGAGTTCGGGAAGTAAGGTTTTTTGAAAGTGAGGCAACTATCCCATCGAGGCATCTATCCCGGTTTTACCCTATGCAATTTTAAAGTTTCTTGAGTTCCAATTAAAGGTAACAATTGACGGTCACCTTACAAGTATAATATCTATATTAAAACTTTAATTATTATTATTGACTGGTGGCTAATATAAACATTATTTAAGATTTTATTATTATTATTTAAAAAAGAAGACTGATATTATTTCACATTTATCTACGCAATATCGCGTATCAGGTTCTAAAATTCAAGATAGGTTCAGAGAACAATGCTTTTTTATTATTGCTGGCAGATATTTTTAAGCGGAATGGACAAAGTGAAATGGCTCCCCCGGATGTTTTAATGAATTGCATTATGAAATTTTGTTATGCACATTTCCCATTCTCCTCTGACAAAAAGAGCATCGGTCTTTTTTTCCAAAATAAAACAATCACCCACAGTGATTTCTGATTGGTCAGTGGTGTTTGACAATAGAGTTATGAGGGGCAGTTTAACCAATAGAAAGATCGCTTCTACCCGTAAACAGTTAGGGTTGAATACGTGGGGTGTTGGGCAGACAGTATGGGGTAGTAGGAGAATAATTAAAGTCTAATTTACAAAAGAGGAAAGTGATATTGTGAACTGGAATACGACGCAACTGCAGTTGGAGTGCATAATGTTGTTCATTCAATGTGTTGTTAAATATTAAAAGAGTCAAAGCGCATTTAACATTTTGTTGGAGAATTACTGCAGTTTTGAGGTAAACTGCATGAAATAAATTAACTAAATGTTACATACATACATAATTCACGCCAATATCCCCGAAGGGGTAGGCAGAGGTGAACTAGCACCCACGCTTCGCCAATTAGGCTAGGTCCCATGTAATAGGTGGCGAGCCTATTGCCATTTATCGCACAAAAGTCGCAGTACTTTGCTAGGTGGTAGGTATAAGAGGAATGCTGCTGCCCATTCCTCATCACTGATTTATCCTTAGTCGCCTTCTACGACACCCACGGGAGAGGTTTGGGGTGGTGACAATTGTATTCTACTCTGCCGTCACCACGCGACCAGCTAAATGTTGTGTCTAATAAATACTCAGTGCTTGTACAAGACGAGGTTGGTCCGACTTAATTGTGAAATTAAATTAATATATTACGTATTAATTTAATTTCACAATTAATATTTGCAATACCTATGAAGAAAATTATTATTGTTATTCTAATAAATTGTTATCCCGTTAATCTGGAAAAACAAATAGAACATCAGATTACCCGTAGATGACTAGGGAGGAGGACATTTAATCTACTGAGATGAATATTATATTGTTTTGCGGCCTTTTTTCCTACAACCGAACCCCAATAATGGTGGTGATTCTTGTTGACACAGTTTTGAGACAGGACTATTGGCTATGCAATCACCCACGCCATCTTAAATTGAGGACACTTATGAAATAAGGACATTCATTGTATCCTAAGCTTGTTACCAAATAAAAAGTGACCGGGCCATTCAAAAAAAACCTCTAATGTTTTAAAGCAGATATTTTTAAGACAGTTTTAGAAGAAGGTTTTTCGAATCAAGTTTTCTTTTTCTGTTTAGCTTGCTCACATAAGCAGCACCTACAAAGTATATAACTGTAGATAGAAAAGTAAACAAAGTTGTAAAAAAATAAGTTAAATGTATAACAGTAAAAAAATATTTCCTTATATTTAATATGGCGTTCATAGACTTCACAATATTTTGTAGAAATAAACTCAGCATTTCATAGTTCACATCAACACAACTCACTGCCATTTTTATATCGGTATGATTTTAATCATATTAATTATCCAGTGTCAGTATCAAAATTTCATTTGTGAACACGAAACTATGAAAGAGCATAACTGAATTACCGATAGTGCTAAGGATGGAGTATTACCGAGAGGGAAGCACCTAAATAAGATAGTATAACAGCGTGTTCCAATAATCTATCTACCTTGTTGAAGATGGACGTACTACAGCTAAGTTGCCTCGCAACTTCTGTTATTTATAGTAATATAACAAAAAATGACTGGCAACTAAACTTCAGTAAGCTTACTTTCAACTGTAGATAGAATATAGGAACCCGCCGTAAGATCGGGATGACAGTGATGAAGGGGCAAAGTGCCATTACACTTTTATCTTAAACTAGCCTAATTCAACAAATTATTGTCATTATATTAATTATCATTATACATACCTGTCCCGGAGCATTGCCTATATTGTCTAATGCGTGTACAGTTTAAAATTGATTACTGTCTCCTGGAGTAAATCTCAAGAGGACAGCAATTGCAAGCCTATATAGTTTTACCAGCATCTTCAAGGGGGCAAACAGTAAGACTAATGAGATGTCCCTACTAGTGTTGTAATAAGGACTTTTCTGTACAATAGGGTCATTTGTAGATTGATATGCTAATTAAATGCAAATACCAACAGGTAAATAGCAACAATAAAGCGAAAAATTTAATTCTTACCTTGTAGTATTAGGACGTGAACTATCAAAATCGACCAATATACGCCAGACGTTTACGTCACTTTTCTTAGGCCTTCGGTATTATTAACATAAAACGTACTCATATGTCGAGAGCAGTATCTAATCAACCTCTATAATGACTTGGTTTCTTGCCGCGCCCAATGTGTTAATAATGTTCAGGACTACATTTTTCGGTTGGCAGCTACTTACCTACTGGCTTTTAGTAAAAAACGAACGAGACAGGCCAGTCGAATTAACAACCCCACTCGTCATCGAAAATTGACAAGATTTTTTTTTAATTTCGTGCATTCTAATCGATGACTTGTGCTGGCACCAAGATGCAGGAATGGAATACAAGTGTTGATCCCTCTGCCTAAATAGCCCGATCGACCGAAAAATACTTCAGGAACAAACTTTCTCGCTGCTAAATCTGAGTCGTATGTACTCGCAAAAAGTAGCGGACGGCCGTTGACCTCTCGCGGCTACAACGTCTTATACTCTTGGGGATAGAATACCGCGGATACACGAAATAAACACTCGAGATTTTGCGTACAAATTGACAGGACGGGCGCGGCACTTATGCTATGACGTAATTCATAGACGAGCGAATCTCCCGTGGACAGTTAACTAGTTACGAACTCTATTATTTGCATGTGTAGCGATGGATGATAGACTAAATCTCTTGGGGTTTTTGTACAAATGCCAAACACAATATAATCAGTAAAGACAATCGAAGTAAAATGCCTCTAAAACAGTTATTTATGAGTTTCGTAAAGGAATCCTCGGAGCTGCAAAAAATCAGAGTTCATTGATTTTCTTTACAGTTTATATCGTTTCGCCGTGAGGTCACTGAAAGACTCCGATTCAAACAAAATGTAACCTTTAGCTAGTATATCGGTTGGTACAGTACCTATATTGGTAACATATTTTTTAGCTTAATTCCGATATGTATTGGTATATAAATATTTGCTATGAGTATTTTATGTACCTACTTATAGACATTATTTCATAGTTGACGCAGCCCCTTGGGCGACGTATTTACTGTATTATTGAAAAAATGAAAAAATATATGATGAGCAGTATCAACTCGCACAAAGAGAATAATTTTATATATTTTATTGTACTGGAGCAGTACTAGGTGATAAACATGCTCTTCAAAACCATTTTACATTGTGTATTGAATACCACGCGTATTTGATAGCGATTTAAATTATTTGAAAATATTCAAATAACTGGGAACTTAAATGATATGACTAAGCTACGGCAGGTTGTACAGTAACAATGCACCACATAGCCAATCAATTTACAAATTAAAACAACAGTATTCTTACGTATTAACACAATCACTACTAATAAATCTTACTCCAGCTTCTTAAAAATGAACTTACATCATACATACATAAATCACGCCTATATCCCCGAGGGGCTAGGCAGAGGTGAACTAGCACCCACGTTTCGCCAGTTATGTTGGGCCCATGTAATGATTTATACATGAATTATTATAGATAAAAATGAATTACTGTCCGTTGGTCTCGCTAAAACTCAAGACCGGCTGGGCTGATATAGCTTTTTTGGTTTTGAAATGATTGTCTTGGCCCAGGCATAACATAAAATGAGAGAAAATATGGAAATATTGCGAATAAAAGAGTAAAAACATCATATTCATTTTCGCTTATAAATTGCTTTCCTGCCAAACATTTGACACTTCGTCCGTTGGGAATGGTGTTTGGGACAGCATCAAATTGTATTCATGGCTACGGAATAATTTAAATGACATATTCAGCTAATTAGTTAATAAAAATTTTGGGATAGTTTGTAAAGAAATATGTTCTCTTGTTTGACATACATGAAAAATTACTTACAGTTAAATTTACGATGGTAAAATTGAATGCACAAGTATACTAACGTTTCAAGATTAGAACCAATGTCAGTTAAGGGAAAAATAACAATTATAACCATGAACAAGAGGTCGACGTCCGCAGCCCCTAGACTATAGATTTCGCAGACAGTGCTTTATGTGCGCGCGTCCGTCTGCCTTTTCATGTGTGCGTGAGGTGGCTTTTGTGTGAGGAGTGTGACGTCTAGACTTAAAGTCAGTTATACACAAACCGTAACCGTTATTAAATTAAAAGTTGTTCATCGCCAGACGTGGTGTTTTGTTTTCGTTGTGTTTGCGTTTTGCAATTGTTTCCTTACACAAATAACCAACTTTCTGAAAGCAACCTGGCGGGCGCGTTGTCTACGGTGCCTGAATAGTGCTTCAAAGTATTTTCTTTCAAAGCGCACATCTTGCTTGAACATACTCCTTGGGTTTGAATGTTAAGTCCTAAGTATTTGACTGTCGCCTTTCAGCACGTACCTATTTTCACCACCCTTTGGAGCGTAGTAGATAATCCGAACTCGTCGGAACAAAGGAAGTCGTAAGCTCTTTCACAGCGAGACTTGCTGACAGGAATTTGGCTTTCTGATATTTCCAAAGAGCGCAGTCTAACTCTGAACAAATTTTAATGATGGGGTTGTTTTACTGAAAATAATTGAGTCTGGTTCATTGTAGGATGAATTTGGTTTAGGTAGCCAATTTATTGTGAAATGAGGTACAATATAGAGTAGGTACTTGTACCTAAGGAGATTCCGTTCCTGTAACCACTGGTACTACGTCACGTATTTGGCCGTGATTTAAGACTACAGTGCGCATTTTTAACTCCTTCCAATATGGACCAACTATCTATATATGTACCAACTATAATAATTAGCACCTTTACCTAATGATGCATACATACTTATATCGCGACTATTTTATTCCCCAAGGGGTAGGCTGATTTAGTTTCCTATGTAATACGTAACGAACGAGTTTATTGCCATCTCTATCAGGAACTGAATCGCAATATACCTACAAGGTGGTATAAGAGGAACGCCTTATTTATACGACACCCGCGGGAGGAATTGGGTGTGATGACAATTGTATTTAGGTCTGCCAGACGGTCACCAGACGGCAAATTTCGCTTAACGATTAAATTCTTTACTTTATTATTCTCTTTTTTAAATATTCCGATTATATAGAGATTTAAATATTTCCGATTATTGAACCGCGAATATAAGGGTCTGTTTGGAGGTTTGAATCGGTTTGGAGATCCTTGGGGGAGGCCTATGACCAACAGTGGGTGTCTATCGGCTGAATGATAAATATGGGTCTGCACATACCACACATATATATGGGGCATTTATGGAATGGTTCTTTGGAAAACAGTAGAATAAGCATTACATATACAAGGTGTAACAGAGACGTGTAGTCATATTTGAAGGGGTTATTCAGGCCATCAAACTGACCAACTTTCGCTAAGGGACCAAAAATTGAAATCTCAGAAAAAAAACACTTCCCTATACTAAACCGAGAACCAGCTGCTGATAAACATCAGTTTGTATGTTTATTTTTTGTCTGTTACACCCAGTATATTTTTCGTCCAAAAAGGTTTGGCTTGCAATCTCAAAAGTAGAAAGTCATATTGTTTTATAAATGTTAAATAAGAAACTGTAGGCCAAAAATAAAACTGACTTTCGGGAGTGTTGTTTGCTCTTCGGTTTTACGAAATTAGGGTTGTATTTCAGAAATTTTTTTTTTAATCGCGTTTACAATAATGCATACCTATAAATGAAAAATAAAAAGAATTGTATAATACAATTTTGATTTATGAACGGCATACCATTAAATATCATTCACTGCCTGTATCATCATCACCAACTTTTTAATCTACCGCTACTACACAGGCCTTCCATTTGGATGAAAGAATATAGGGCTGGCAAGATAAAAACTCTTATTTGGTCTGTACAACAAATTTTCTAGTTTTTGTAGCTTGAAAGAAGTTACCTCTGCCTATCCCTTCGGGGATGTAGGCTTGATTTATGAAAGAAGTAAACCAGGAATAACCTAGTGTATCTCAATCCTAATTGCAAGTTCGCGTCTGTTGTGTAAGCCTGCAGATTATTTGCCTATGTGTGCGTCAGATTCAGACTACGCTCTGTACGTTAGGGTTGTCGGTGCGCAACAAAAAAATTGCACAGTTAATTATACTACAACTATAGAACTTTCACTTTACTGAAACTTTTAGTTCAATTGAGCAATTTGTTTTCGATGCTTGAGTTGAGGTGGGATATGAACTTACACATAATAAATAAAATAAATAAATCCACGTTTTCAATCTATTACTAACGTGGATTTATTGACGTGTATTATTAACATCAGTTTTCCTTCAGACCGGACACAAAATCTCGGGCATTATTAAGATCTTTTCAGTTTGCATTTCAAGACATCCACAAAGTATTTATGAAATGTACACAGTGGCAACCCTATATATCTCAGAGTTCACTAGTTCAGTAGAGCTCGTGTACGATCGATGGCATATCGCCGACGACATTTTTAGATAAAATTTTGGGTGTCCTTATTTGAGTATTATTTTTAAATATTCCTCGCAACAATTAAAATGGTTGACTAAATGTTTTGTCTTTGGCCCCGTTCGTATTTACTGCTTTTGGTAAATTTGGGACAAAAATGTACACAGAGAATCGTGTGTACAGCTTAATATTTTTAATGACTTTTTTCCAAAACATGTAAATTCTATAGACAAGAACAGCAGTGGTAATAAGCATTACACTATTGCCCAAGCAATACTCAGTGGTGTCAGCGGATATACGATCAAAAATTCAAACCCGTAAGGTCCGCATCCGACGGAATATGACTATTTATGTACCTATATACAGTAGGGACTCAGCCCACTTCTGACTTGTTAGTTCCTTAACTTGATTCGTTCGTCCAATGTATTCCTCTCCGCAAGGAAGTTGTTGTCTTTCTTATCTAAAATGTCTTCTAACATTTCTATACAGATACTTAATAGTTGTACACTCTCATTATCATAACAATGAAGTGTAATTAATGGTTCCATAAAAGAACCGTTTTCCAACTAGAACTCTTATAAGAATCATATTACTGTGTCAAACGGACTTTTTACATACAATTTAATAAAATGATGGTAAGTAAAAATAGTAAAAGTAGTTGGATGAAAAAAAGGTGTGTAAGGGCCTGTTTCACAATCGACAAGTAAGTTTGAAGTAGCTTACTTTGCAGTTCAATTGACATATACTTCATATTACAACTGTCCAATAATCTGCGCAGTAAGCTTCTTAGAACTTACTTGTCGATTGTGAAACAGGCCCTAAAAGTCTATTAATGTCATACCTGACCATAAAGTGGCATTTTCCGCCAACTGCGCATACTGTCAATGCCACTTCCTGGTCAGGGGGTGACATAAAGTTATTAACTTACCTCGGGCGGTAAAAAGGAAAGCCATGATGTGGCATTCTTTGTTTTACCGCCCTAGGAATATGATCTAGGTACCAATTTTGTCACAAAACACAACGTTGTTAACGTAAATTTATCGAGCAGTGCGCTAGCACTGATCTACAGGAATGGGGGTCGGTGGTCGTAGGGGTCAAACTTGTTTGGTGCAGTCAGACTCCGTCTGATTTATTTTTAATTGCGACTATAACTCCTTGAGGAGCTCGCTAGCGCAGTGGCACAGCGCGCTTGGCCTGCGATTGTGTAAATTAAGCTTATGCTAAGGCCGGTCATTGGATGGGTGACCAAAAATTTATTATCTTGAGTTCCTCCGTGCTTCGGAAGGCACGTTCAATTGGTGGCAGCTGCATCTGCAGTCTTATAATACCCACCAACCCGCACTGGGCCAGCGTGGTGGGTTATGGCCCAATCTCCCTATATTGTTCCATCCTTAGAAAGGCCCGTGCCCCAGCAGTGGGGACATTAAAGGGCTGGTGATGATGATGATGATAACTCCTTGAAGATTAACGTACAGCTAGCTGACTACCAAATTTCCCGTCGTGGGTTTATTTCAGTACTAACACCCACGTTTCGCCAATTAGATGAGGTCATTAGGTGAGTACATTGCTAGGTGGCATAAGAGGAACACTGCTGCCCATTCCTGTCTAACTCAACCCATAATAGCCATGTACGCCACCCGCGGGAGAGATGGGGGTGGTGAAAATTGTATTCTGCTCTGACCTCCGTCACCAGTTCACCACACGATCGCATTCATATCATTATGCCTATATACCATACAGAAGCTATAAACAGATAGTGGCTCCACTTCAGTTATACAGAAGAACTACTTGATTATTTCTTTCGATATTGGAATCAATAGAAAAACAAGAGCCGCTCAACAAATACTGTATTTATTATCGTACCTTATCAACATGTAAATAATACCTACAGTTCTCTTTTTCATTTGCTAATGTTATCGTTAGAAACATATAATATGTTGCCGTAGACTGATAGCACGGGGAAAAATTTGTCCTTGCAAGAATCTTATTAGAATATAATTAAGCAGACTTTTTTCTACGTTCAGTATTATCCTCAGGACTGAACCACTAGAAATTACATACATACATAAATCACGCCTATATCCCCGAAGGGGTAGGCAGAGGTGAACTAGTACCCACGTTTCGCCAGTTATGTTAGGTCCCATGTACTAGGTGGCGAACTTATTGCCATTTAACGGGCACAAAAGTCACAGTAGGTACATAGCTAGCTGGCATAGGGAGGACCGCTGCTGCCCATTCCTCATCACTGATTTATCCTTAGTCGCCTTGTACGACACCCACAGGAGAGATTTGGGGTGGTGACAATTGCATTCTACTCTGCCGTCACCACACGGCACACGGCAATAGAATTTGGTTTAAATAAAAGTATAGGTACTCTAGATGCTTGCTACCAATACTCAATTTATGAAGCCATGGGAAGCCGCTAATAATGAGACCTTAGCAAATGCAGTTAGTAACAGAAATAACGGACACCCTGAATACCCATGCTTACCTTTTCATTTATATAATATGGTGTTATTATAAATTGAGGAGCTCGCTAGCGCAGTGCCACAGAGCGCTTGGCCTGCGATTGCGTAAACTAAGCAATTTCGCTAAGGCCGGTCATTGGATGGGTGACCAAAAATTTATTACCTCGAGTTCCTCCGTGCTTCGGAAGGCACGTTAAGCCGTTGGTCCCGGCTGCATCTGCAGTCGTTAGTACCCACCAACCCGCACTGGGCCAGCGTGGTGGGTTATGGCCCAATCTCCCTATATTGTTCCATCCATAGGGAAGGCCCACCAGCCCCACTGCAGGGGCACGTGTCCCTGCAGTGGGGATATTAAAGGGCTGGTGAGGATGATGATATTTTTTTTTCTCGCTTCATACAAATTTATTTGTCTACTTAGAGAAGGAGTCAGGGAGAAGAAGATACAAATTATATTGTCAGTAAAGCAAAATGTATGAAATTTCAAAATTAATTTTACAATACGTCAATTAACTTTAATGAGTACTTGATGTCAAACGATTTCATTTAAATCGAGCTAGACCATAAAACCGGCAAGAATATAGCGACTACATTTGAATTGTTTTTTTTTTTAATTAAGTAGGTAATCAGTAACGTAAATTGACGTCTCTGAGTGTGGCAGTAAGTTAATATAGGTATGGTTCAGGTTGTGCTTTATTTCTGTTACTGTGTTTTTTTGTAACTTAATAATAAATACCCGTGCGTTTTTGGTGAGTCACACACAACTTCACAATAATAAAGTAGGCTACAATCAGCAAATTTAGGTGAAACAATCATTACTTTAGTAGGTATGAACACATCAACATTTATTATTTATCATCATTCTGTTAAAAAGTCTATGTCAATTCCGATCGACTGACTGACATCATGACGACACCTTACTGGGGTTGACTTATTTTCTGTTTATGTTGGATAATCCATTTTATTGTTTTGGCTATTTTTGTAACACGCCGTAATGAAAAATAACATCCGTGACCTTTATTATTACTATTGGCACCGTGCCAACTAGAAAAGCGATTCTATGAAAGATTCCGCACTTACACTACAACTAGTTACATTATCTTTCGCGAAGACTTCGAAAGTCCCATTCCATGTTAACTAAACTATAACTAATACGGGGGATAAAGACTACTCGTACTTTGTTCCATTCCAATAAGAAAAGGAACATACATACCTACATAATCTAACCTACAATCACGTATAAATCCCCGAATTGTATTAAACACCCACTTTTCCCACATGTGTATGTCATTACATCCACTCCCTTTTTATTCATATCATCCATTACACCGTAAAGGTGCTAGTGATGAATGAATGTATAGAAAAGAGATGGAACGGACCATGTCGAGAGACCGATGAAAGGAGAGAGGACAGCGGCCTTCCTTTCAATTTTACTGTCACGGATGCTGTTTTCATACTTACAATTTACTTATACTATTTCTTTTTTGTTACAGGTACTCTACTGTACTACTACGACTAACGCATGGGGCAGATGTACAGTAAGCTCACTGTAGAAGAACTCCAGCCGCCAACTTAGGCACCAGATAGCTGTGGTTGACAAAATTGATACATTTTAAAAGGAAAATATCACGAAATGGTGGTTAAAGATTATCCGAAGTTTCTGATATGCTGAGTACTAGTGAGCTGCGAATGACTATTTCCACGTAAACAATAAGAGTGTCAGTGAACTGTATACAGTAGGTAAATAACCACATTGTAAGTCTAAAGACGTTCATTGTAAAGACTGATCCCTGAATACGGTCCAGTTTAACATGATAACATTGATAGGAAAAACAATGCGCGAACCGAGAGGAAGACAGACAAATAAAGCCTTTGCGGAAGCGATTCAAATTGGATACCAAGAACAATTACATTGCACAGCGAAATATATCAACAAAGAGACATCTGGATACGGATATGCAGCAGAGAAGGGTTGAGGCGGGAAGTATAATTATGACTTCTAATTGGCGAATTGAACATTCAATTTTTTAACACCACAATGAGGTATCTGATGTAGAACTAGCATCACTAAACCTCTGTCGCCATGGTGCTAGCTGAGTCTCTAGCACCATACTCTCTAAATCAGACAACATCTGGAGATGCCTAAGAAAACAGAAAACTTAGCTACCGAACGAGGAACACGTCAACTCTGCAGATTGTTATGAATGTGGCAGTGACTTAGGAACGCGTTTAGACAATAACGATTAATTTTAAGACACTATGGTTTGTAAGCTTGAATATCATAAAACTATCTTGGTGAAACGCGACTTTTTGAAGTCAGGCTTAAAGTATTTTTTTTTCTTAAAAACATCACAGCTCATTTACGTTCAAATAATAATAACACAAGTAATACTTTTAATAAAAAATAAATAATTTTGCGAAAGCAGGATAACATTAATTTAGTTTCACTAGTTAGCGGTTACAGTATTTTACACATATGTATCAAAAAATAATGAAAAATGATTATTCGAAATTTCTTTTGTCTATTTTAATTTGAAATAATTTTTGAAACATATTTGTGATATTATAAATATATAATAATAGATAGTGCAACAAATTTAACATACTTTAGTTTTAGTAATAAACCAAATTTTAACTAGTAAAATGACTGACTTAAAGACTGAATAACTTAAAGTTATCTATTCTCATAAAAACATCACAGTTCATTTAAGATGAAAATATAACACAAGTAATACTTTAAGTAAAAAATAATATATCATTTCACAATAGCTGGATAACATTAATTCAGTTTCACCTAGTTGGTGGTTATGGTTTTTGACACATATGTATCAAAAAGTAATGCAAAGAAAAATTTCGAAAATTTGTCTTTATGCTTTCCCAGTCCTTAATAATTGCACCAAAAATGATTTTTCGAAATTTTTATCGTCCACTTTTATTTGTACTAATTTTTGAAACATTTATGTAATATCATAAACAAATATAATTATTAGATAGTGCAACAAGTTTACCATACCCTGTAGTTTTAGCAATAAACTAAATTGTAAGTAGTAAAATGACAGATCCTCAAAATTTTAAATTAAAGTATGTTTAAGAAGTACAATGTGTTCTTAAATTTTAAGTGCTATCAAATTATTACGAATGACTTACAGCGGGTCCCAATATTCTATCAACAGTATAAGTAGACGTACCATAGCTTAGTTGTTTAACAACTTCTGTTATTTAAATACAAAATTGCCAAGAAACTAAACTTTAGTAAGATTACTTTTAACTGTAGATAGAATATTCGGACCCGTGGTTACGATAGTTATTGTTTCATTGATTTCGTTTAAAATGGTTTTAGAAACAACGTATTACAGTAACTCACGATTGTGTAATAGTTTTTATTTCATTTAATTGTACATGCAATTCTAATGTACATTTAATTGTACAGTAGAACTGCATTATTATGCACCTATCTATGTAATCTTTAACTGTCAATTAGTAATACTGATTAATTAGTAAGTAGTTACAGCTAGGCGTGGGTGCTAGTTCACCTCTGCCTACCCCTTCGGGGATATAAGCGTGATTTATGTATGTATGTTTACGGCTCTAATGAAAATGAAAAAATGAAATGTTTACACATTTCATTTTTTCAACTTACCTTTATTATGGTATAAACAAACCGAAAATGAAGACACCCATATTTTTAATTTGTTTTGAATTCCGTCGTTTTTATACAAAAAATCATGATTGAAACATCGGTCATTCTAGAAAGATGCAAGCGCCAAATGACGTCACAGCCACGAAAAAATGGCGAAATGACAATCTGGCGTTTCAGGTAACGAAAATAAAAACATATTTTTTGAAATGTATGAAATTAATTTTCAAGTAAAATACGTTTTAAATTAGTTAAAATTAAAGTCTCGGAAAGATTTCTAATTTATTGTAACTTTATTAATGTTATTTTCGACGATGACAATTAATGGCAAAGGATTTGATTCATGACCGACAGATAGATTCAGGATATTGATTAACTTCGTAACTGTGACGTCATCGCATGTTTTTTACATTTTATTTTTTTCTTTGTAATTAAGTAATAAAAAAACTTTTAAAAAATATTTTCGAAGTCAGGATTGGAAAATAAAGAAACGGTATTTTTACTTTGGGGGGTTATTAATTTTGAAATGTTGTCAATAGTGTCGGATAAATTTAGCTTGGAGAAAAGATCACAGAATATATTTTTCAAATTTTTGTTACAGGTACTCAACATCACTTAGGGTACAGCCAATGAGTAGAGTAGACTGGGTACGGTTGTAACGGGGAACGGTTGAAACAATTCAAATGTTTCCCAAACCATACGCGATAGATGAAAGGTTCTAAGGGGAAAACACGTGGATTTCAGATCCCGACACAATTCAGTGTTGCCTCACACTCCGCACGCTAAATACGCTTATATATGGGCCCATTGTGTTATTTCCAACAAAAGTAAGTATTTTTGATTAATCATTTTACAGTATAACTTTATTATTTAATTGTCTTATTGAGTGTTTGCATACGTAATTTTCGGTGATGCATTCAAGACTACATATAATAAGCTAATTCATTTTTGTTTTGGTTATTCTGCTTTGAGTTGGTGAAGGTTTATTGTCAAAATGGGGGGCTGGGTACAGTTGTAACATTTTATATGGGGACGGTTGAAACATAAGTTTTAGGATATTTTTTAATTTTAGATGCCAAGAAACCGAATATGAATGTTAAAACTATGAGAATATGAAAACATCTGGAGATGCCTAAGAAAACAGAAAATTAAGCTAGCGAACGAAGAACAGGTCAACTGCTGATTGTTATGAATGTGTCAGTGACTTAGGAACGTGTTAAAACATATTTAAGGTTTCTAAAGTTAACGGTTTGTAAGCTTGAATAGCATAGACTATCGTGTTGAAACCGAATAATTAGGTGGTGTTGAAACATGGATCGGGACTATGTATTTGAAGTCAGCCTTAAAGTTATCTATTGTATTAAAAACATCACATTTCATTTACGATGAAATATAATCACACTTTTAATAAAAAAATAATATACCTATCATTTCGCAAAAGCTGGATAACATTATGTAAAGAAAAATTTCGAAAATTTGTCTTGATGGTCGGTTACATGATTTTTTAGAAATTTTTGTCATTTATTTTATTCGAAACAATTTTTGAATAATTTATGTAATATTATCAACAATAATAATAGATAGTGCAACAAATTTAACATACCTTTTAGTTTTAGCAATAATCAGAATTTCAACATATTTTAAAAATGTGAATTTAAAAATAGTATGTTTAAGAAGTACAATGTATTCTTAAATTTTAAGTGCTATCATAATTGTTACGAATGACTTACAGCGAGTCCCAATATTCTATCAATAGAAGATAGTAGATAGAAAATATTGGGACCAGCCGTTAGACGATAAATATTGTTTTATTGATTTCGTTTAAAATAGTTTTAGAAACAACGTATTACAGTAACTCATTTAGATTAGTTCATAGTTTTTATTTCATTTAATTGTACATGCAGTTCTATTTTACCTTTAATTGTACAGTAAAACTGCATTATTATGCACATAACTATAATGTAATCTTTAACTGTTAATTAGTAATACTGATTAATTAGTAACTAGTTACGGCGATATAGGCGTGATTTATGTGTGTATGTATGTAGTTACGGCTCTAATTGACAACATTTAATTTTTCAACATACCTTTATTATAATGTTATATGAAATTAAACCGAAAATTAAGGCACCAATATTTTTTTTTCTATTGGTATTCGTCGTTTTCATACAAAAAATCATGATTGAAATACCGGTCATTCTAAACAGACGCAAGCGCCAAATGACGTCACAGCCACCAAAAAATGGCGAAATGACAATCTGGCGTTTCCGGTGGCAAAAATAAAAACATATTATTTGAAATGTATGTAATTAATTTTAAAGTAAAATGCGTTTTAAATTACTTAAAATTAAAGTCTTGAAATGATTTCTAATTTATTGTTATTTTATTAATGTTATTTCCGACGATGGCAATAAATGACAATGGATTTGATTCATGACTGACAAACATGATTAACTTCGTAACTGTAACGTCATCGCATGTTTTTTACATTTAATTTTTTTCTTTGTAATTAAGTAATAAATAAATTTAAAAAATATTATCGAAGTCAGCATTGGAAAATAAAGAAACGGTATTTTTAATTTGGGGGTTATAATTTTTGAAATGTTGTCAATTGTTACGGATAAGTTTACTTTGGAGAAAAGATCAGAAAACATATTTTTAAAATTTTTGTTACAGGTACTCAACATCACTTAGGGTACAGCCAATGAGTAGAGTAGACTGTGTACGGTTGTAACGGGGTACAGTTGAAACTATTCAAATATTTCCGAAACCGTACGCGGTGGATGAAAGGTTCTAAGGGGAAAAGCACTTGGATTTTAGATCCCGACACGTTTCAGTGTTGCGTTGCACTCCGCACGCTAAATACGCTTACAGATGGGCCCATTGTGTTATTTCCAACAAAAGTAAGTATTTTTGATTGATCATTTTACAGTTGAAATGGTGAAGGTTTAGTGTCAAAATGGAGGGCTGGGTACAGTTGTAAAAATTTTTATGGGCATGGTTTTAATATCAGTTTAAGGATATTTTTTAATTTCAGATGCCAGGAAACCCAATATGAAAGTTAAAACACTTTGATAAAATAAAAACATCTGGAGATGCCTAAGAAAACAGAAAATTTAGCTACCGAACAAAGAACAGGTCAACTGCTGATTGTTATGAATGTGACAGTGACTTAAGAACGTGTTAAGACAATAACTATATACTTTAAGACACTATGGAGTGTAAGCATGAATATCATAAGACTATCGTGAGAAACCGTATAATTAGTTGGTGTTGGAACATGGATCGGGACTATGTATTTGAAGTCAGCCTGAAAGTTATCTATTGTATTAAAAACATCACATTTCATTTACGATGAAATAATAACACTTATAATACTTTTAATAAAAAATAATATACCTATCTTTTCGCAAAGGCTGGATAACATAAATTTAGTTTCACTAGTTGGTAGTTATGGTTTTTATACAGATGTATCAAAAAGTAATGTAAAGAAAATGTTCGAAATTTTTTGTCAACTATTTTTATTTCAAAATGTTTTTGAACATTTATGTAATATTATAATACATAAACAAATAATAATAGATAGTGCAACAATTTTAACATACCTTGTAGTTTTATCAATAATCCAAATTTCCAATATTCTATCAACAGTAGAAGATAAACGTACCGACTACAGCTTAGTTGCTTAGCAACTTCTGTTATTTATCGTAATCAATCCAACCAAACCAGGCAACTAAACTTTAGTACCTAAGTTTAATACTTTTAGCTGTAGATAGAATATTGGGACCCGCCGTTAGACGATAGATATAGTTTTATTGATTTCGTTTAAAATAGTTTTAGAAACAACGTATTACAGTAACTCATTTAGATTAGTTCATAGTTTTTATTTAATTTAATTGTACATGCAGTTCTATTGTACATTTAATTTTACAGTAAAACTGCATTATTATGCACCTAACTATGTAATCTTTAACTGTTTATAAGTTATACTGATTAATTAGTAACTAGTTACGGCTAGGCGTGGGTGCTAGTTCACCTCTGCCTACCCCTTCGGGGATATAGGCGTGATTTATTTATGACGGCTATAATTGACAACATTTATTTTTTTCAACATTCTTTTATTATAATGTTATATGAAATTAAACCGAAAATTAAGGCACCCATATTTTCTTTTCTATTGGTATCCGTCGTTTTCATACAAAAAATCATGATTGAAATACCGATCATTCTAAACTAAAATGACTTCATAGTCACGAAAAAATGGCGAAATGACAATCAGGCGTTTCCGGTGGCAAAAATAAAAACATATTAATTGAAATGTTTGAAATTAATTTTCAAGTAAAATACGTTTTAAATTAATTAAAATTAAAGTCTCGGAAAGATTTCTAATTTATTGTAACTTTATTAATGTTATTTTCGACGATGACAATTAATGACAATGGATTTCATTCATGACTGACAAACATGATTAACTTCGTAACTGTAACGTCATCGCATGTTTTTTACATTTAATTTTTTCTCTGTAATAAAGTAATAAAAATATTTCCAAAAATTGCAAAATAAAATAAAATAAAATTAAATAACATATGTAAAAAAAATATTTTCCAAGTCAGGATTGGAAAATAAAGAAACGGTATTTTTATTCTGTGGGTTATAATTTTTGAAATGTTGTCAATTGTATCTTTTTACCTTTACCTTTAGTTTACCTTGGAGAAAAGTTCAGAAAATATATTTTTAAAATGTTTGTTACAGGTACTCAACATCACTTAGGGTACAGCCAATGAGTAGAGTAGACTGTGTACGGTTGTTACGGGGTACGATTGAAACTATTAAAATATTAACAAATTGTTAAAAATGTGAATTTGTTAAAAGTATGTACAATGTATTCTTAAATTTTAAGTGCTATCAAATTGTTACGAATGATTTACAGCGGGTCCCAATATTCTATCAACAGTAGAAGATAGACGTACCTACTACAGCTTAGTTGCTTAGCAACTTCTGTTATATATCGTAATCAATAATACCAGGCAACTTAATACTTTTAGCTGTAGATAGAATATTGGGACCCCCCGTTAGACGATAGATATTGTTTTATTGATTTCGTTTAAAATAGTTTTAGAAACAACGTATTACAGTAACTCATTTAGATAAGATCATAGTTTTTATTTCATTAAAATGTACATGCCTAACATAATGTTAACATTATTAGAATATCTATAACAGTAGAACTGCATTATTATGTACCCAACTATTTAATCTTTTACTATTAATTAGTAATACTGACTAATTAGTAACTAATTATGGCTAACAGCCGTAACTTGTTACTAATATCGGATAAGTTTGGAGAAAAGATCACAGAATATATTTTTCAAATTTTTGTTACAGGTACTCAACATCACTTAGGGTGCCAATGAGTAGGGTAGACTGGGTACGCTTGTAACGCGGTACGTCTGTAACGCGGTACGGTTGTAACAATTCAAATCTTTCCGAAACCATACGCGGTAGATGAAAAGTTCTAAGGGGAAAAACACGTAGATTTCAGGTCCCTACACGATTCTTAGTGTTGTCGTTCGTGTTGTGTTCTCGCACTTCTACGCTAAATACGCTTACAGATGGGCCCATTGTGATATTTCTAACAAAAGTAAGTATTTATGATTGATTCTTTGACAGTATAACTTTGTTAATAATTTAATTGTCATAATCAGTGTGTTAGGAGGAGCTCGCTAGCGCAGAAGCATAGCGCGCTTGGCCTGCGATTGCGAAAACTAAGCAATGTTCGCTAAGGCCGGTCATTGGATGGGTGACCAAAAATTTATTATCTCGAGTTCCTCCGTGCTTCGGAAGGCACGTAAAGCTGGTGGTCCCGGCTACATCTGCAGTCGTTAATACCCACCAGCCCGCACTGGGCCAGCGTGGTGGGTTATGGCCTAATCTCCCTATATTCTTCCATCCATAGGGAAGGCCCGTGCCCCAGCACGGGGACATTAAAGGGCTGGTGATAATGATGATGATGAATCAGTGTTTGCAAACGTAATGGTGATACGTTGGAAATTACAATAAGCCAATTCATTTTTGTTTTGGTTATTCTGTTTTGAGTTGGTGACGGATTAGCTGTCAAAATGAGGGGCTGAGTACAGTTGTAACAATTTCTGTGGGGACGGTTGTTACATCAGTTTTATGATATTTTTGAATTTCAGATGCCAAGAAACCGAATATGAATGTGAAAACTATGAGAATATAAAAACAGCTGGAGATGCCTAAGAAAACAGAAAACTTAGCTACGGAACGAAGGATAGGTCAACTCCTGATAATTATGAATGTGACAGTGACATAGGAACGCGTTAAGACAATAACGATTTACTTTAAGACACTATGGTTTGTAAGCTTGAATATCATAAGACTATCGTGTTGAAACCGAATAATTAGGTGGTGTTGAAACATGAATCGGCACTATTTGAAGACAGACTTAAAGTTATCTATTGTATTAAAAACATCACATTTCATTTACGATGAAATAATGACACAAGTAATACTTTTAATAAAAAATATTACACCTTTAATTTTGCAAAGGCTGCATAACCTTAATTTAGTTTCACTAGTTGATAGTTATGGTTTTTTACACAGATGTATCTTAAAAATAATGCAATAAATTATTTTAAATTTGTCAAGATCCTTCATACACCTGCTTATAATTATACATGATTTTTCGAAAATTTTATCCTCTTTTGTCATTTGAAATCTTTTTTGAAACATTTACGAAATATCAATTTTTTGTTACAGGTACTCAACATAACTCAAGTTACAGCCAATGAGTAGGGTAGGTGGGTACGGTTGTAACAATTCAAATATTTCCGAAACCATACGCGGTAGATGAAAAGTTCTAAGGGGAAAAACACATGGATTTCAGGTCCCGACACGATTCTTAGTGTTGCGTCGCACTTCGTACGCTAAATACGTTTACGGGGTCTAAGGGGTCCATTGTGTTAATTTTAACAAAGGTAAAGTATTTTGGATTGATTCTCTTACAGTATAACTTTGTTATTAATTTAATTGACATAATCAGTGTTTGCATACGTAATGATAATACGTTAGAGATTTAATAAGCTGATTCATTTTTATTTTGGTTATTCTGTTTGAGTTGGTGACGGATTAGCTGTCAAAATGAAGGGCTGGGTAGAGTTGTAACAATTTCTGTGGGGACGGTTGTAACATCAGTTTTATGATATTTTTGAATTTAAGATGCCAAGGAACCGAATATGAAAGTGAAGTGAAAATGAATGTGACAGTGACTTAGGAACCCGTTAAGCCAATAACGATTTACTTTAAGACCACAAAATATATTTTTCAAATTTTGTTACAGGTATTCAACATCACTTAGGGTACAGCCAATGAGTACTATGGATGTTTGTGTATGGGGCTCTGAAGTTAACTATGAACTAGTACAAGCACCGATACTGGTCCTCTTTGGATAATTATAATTCATTATGCATTTCATTCACTTAAACAACATTTTTTTACTCCCCAATTAAAACGCGGAAGAATTGACATTGTGATTTAGAATCACTGATAGATGAACAGAACTACAACGCCTATCCAGCATTTTGTAGAAGAGCTGAGGTCATTGACGAAGCCGGAGGTGCCGGCCCATTGTGTTTACCGCGAGCAAGATGTTTCGATATCGCATTAAAGGTTAAGAAAGTATAGAATTTTATATTTTCTTCTTCTCTTCTTTTTTCTGCCCTCTTTCATTCACGACCCTTCTGGGGTGAGTCAGTTCTAGCACATTCTTCATAATTTTACTTTTCGCTCGCAGACCAAAAAAAATTGTATTTGTTTATTTAAATTGGAGATGGTGACAGTTGTATTATTATTTGCCGTCATAATGGCAGTAAGCTTATTGCCATTCTTACAAAGAGTACAAATACGAACATTCTAAAACACGACAAGCTACCCCAACAGGTATATCCAGCTCCTCTAAATAGTATGTACCACTTAATTAATATGAATCGATTATGATTAAATCGTATGAGAGATCGATTTATATTAATAGCACTATTATTATGTTCAGACTAAAATAATAAAACGTAAACTTTTCACAGGTAAACAAAGGGCAAAGCTGAGACATCCGTTGGATTTCCCGATACAGAACGGTGCGGAGTGAAAGGAAGATACAGCCAAACGAACCTGCCAACTTAAAAACTAGGTTGGTGCTTACTGAATAGTGTACAATATTGATTGGTGAGGGACGGGCGGGCCGAATTTTAACCGAATGCCTCATGATCGATTCACCAATAGAATATTACTATTGTACTTTTACTGTGCTTTTCATCGCTAGCCCTTTGACCCTTCGAATGAGTTATGCACACACCGCGTGCAGAGAAATGTCATATTATTATGTCGACCACATACATACATAAATCACGCCTATATATCCCCGGAGGGGTAGGCGGGAGAGGTGAAATCACACCCACGTTTCGAAAACTATTAGATCCCATGTAGGTAGTAGGGGGGGAGCTAATTGTCATCTGTCGGGCACGTAAATCGCAGAATATTCTTAGGTGGTATTTAAGAGGAATGCTGCTACCCACTCATCGCTGCCTGATTTAGCCATAGTCGTCTTATACGACACCCGCGAGAGAGATTAAAGTGGTGAAAATAATAATTGTATCCTGACACCAGCACTGACGTCGCACCACATTTAATTCTTGGTCTATTTGTTTTTAGTGCAAATTTATGAGCTAAAAATATGTAGTTGCGTGTTCTTATGGATTGTTTTTTATCTACCTATACCAATTTTTCTCCGGTTTCATGACCATACAAAGGCCTTCTTTGTGGATAGAAAAATATAAGCGGAATAAGCCATAATCCACCACGCTGGCCCAGTGGGAATAGGCGGCTATAAACGATACATAACTGCATGTGCAGCAGCGGTTTTTACGGCTTGTCTTGCACGAAGAAACTTGAGATAATATATTTTCGGTCACCCATCCAAGTAACGGCGTTTGCAAATATTGCTTAGTTTACGATATCTCTAGCCACTGCACCATCGAACTCCTCGCTGTGTTCTTACCCTGCCACAATGCTCAAATTCGTCATACACTACACTTTTAGTGACAAATTATAATAGTAGAATAAGAAGCCTCAAAGTTTTCGTAGTCTTTCTTTCTCGTCTGTTACTTTATGCTTACACACTTAAGACTCAAAGTTGTTCAACCCCCAGTCGTTCGGAGTATTTATTGTTATTTATCAGACGGGGGAGATAGAGAAAAGTAGCCAGACGGAGTAGCCTTCAGTAATACACACCGTGTCGTGGGGTGCGGACGTACGAAGCGTTGGCTACGGAGTCGATTTAAAACGCGTTCGTAAAATATTACGTCTGGTCCACGGAGCAACAGTTCTGAACTTTGAAAAACTCTATTATTGAGCATTCCAATCGTGGAGTTTCGAAGCACACTATTTACATTTTGAGACGGGGTGCATTGTTGGTGGTAAGTTTTAATTACTTATTACATTTTAGACGCCTGTTAATTCAAAATAAAAGTTTTTTTTTTCGTTATAAAGAGGCAAAGTAAAATGAGTGATGTGTTTTGTCTTAAACAAAGTTGTGGTTAAAAAAGTTCGGAAAATTATAGTCTTGATGCGGGAATCGAACCCGTGTCCTCTGCAATCCGGGCATATACCACTCTGCCAACCAAGACGCTAGCCGAAATATCTCTAACATTTACATACACTTCACGTTGTGAGCCAACGGACTATAATGTTTCAAACTTTTTCTAAACACAGTTTTATTTGTATTAATTTTGCTAATTTAAAATCAATGTAGTGTTTTGTTTTATTGAGCAATCTCTCGTCCGTTTTCCTGAGACACTAGGTTTGTGGTTTTGTAAAATTATTAGTTGTTAATGTTACCTAACATTAACAACTAGTAACACACGTAAAGTTAAGTTGTTGTACGAACAACAGGGAGGTTTAGCTATGCGATTCTCTGAATGGATCGTCGTTATTTTATGAGGTTGGAAGTCCGACAACTCAACGCACGTCTGTGAAACACGACCCAGCATATCGCATGGTGGCTGATCCAGTTACAACCACAAATTTGAGATTTCCAACACCTCGCGTCGACTTTTTTCTCTCCAACAAATCTTTACTAATAAGAAAGTGAGGCTTTTTAAGAACAGTATTATTTTTTATTAAATCATATTTTCGGAAAGTTTTTCGAAAACTTTTACTAGCCTATAATTCATTATTGATTAAATTTCCAACTTTCCGTTGTGATGCAACAATTGTTCTGGACAACTCTTCTTATAATTTTCACTGAACTTAACAAAACTTTACTCTTTTTTCGTAAATAAATAACAATATGAGAAATTTTCCTCAGAAAAACACCTGCGTGCTTAGTTTCTATTAGATTTTCTCGTTGACTAATAACATATTTTTTTTGAGTGAGTGAAATTATTGATTACATTATTGGACTTAGATAAAGTTCCGTAAAGATAAAGGCCGTATGATCGCGATTATATTTTTAAGGCAATGCCTAATAATTTTTTACTTTGGACGAACTCGATATAGCCCAAGTGAACAGTGATCCTGGGAGTTGCAAGTTGAATTACAGATGGAAAGAACCTAATAATTTTTGAGTTGTAAATCACGAAATTTTATTTTACACACATACGTATTTTAAGAGGCACTTCCAACCGTTCGTTTACATTGGCCTTACGAAGAATTTCCTCGTCGTAAACCAACCCAGCTTCCTACGAGTAGACAATTATATTTTTTAAAGAAAATTAAATATTGCACTAGTGATGTAAGAATTCATTACCAAGTACCTAAATCATTTTTTTTTAAATATGTAATTAAGTTCTTGATTTTACCACCTGCAATCCTCACAAACCGTATTGCATTATTTATTAAAATAACATAAGCTATTTCTCGTTAATGTGTCCGTGTTTATAAGTATTTAAAAACGATTCTTTAAACCATTCATAACATGGGTGACCAAAAATTTATTTTATAATAAAGTTCCTCCGTGCTTTGGAAGGCACATTGACACGGCTTTACACCCCGTATAACGAGAAATGTGCTGCAGCTTAGTGCTCCATCCTGTAAATAGGTAAATGCGATTAAAGTTTCCGGTGAATGGCAATAGGCTCGCCCCATAATTACACGGGATCGAAAATAATCTGGCAAAACGTGTGCGTTAACCGTCTGCCTACGCCTTGCGGGAGAAAGGCGTGTTTTATGTGTGTGCAACCGAAAATTTACTGATCTTCTGAAGACTGATAGCATTATTAGATAAAAATATGGTTTATTCATCAAGGTATTATTACATACACTCATAAATCGTCAAAGAAATATCGTTAAAAAATGTCAGCCAGATAGTTTTCTAGTAAACGTGGGAACAGTGATTTAGCCATTCTGCAAAAATTAGCAGGACGTGCTATTGTAGTTACAGAATGCTATTCTCAGGACCATCCTCTCAATAGCCCTTGTTACACCCCCCTCAGTAAGCAGGAAACTGTATCTTCAGCACACGGTACGTTACGTTAGTTTTTGTTGATAACGCACCATTATTCGTCCATAACCAATTTACAATGTAATTTTATTGGACGAATGCAGTGAACACGCTTGTTAAGCAATAAAATTGGAGGTGCCGAATTGAAATCAAATATTCTAGCTTCTTAAGTGTCAATTAACCTTGTGTAACTGATGTTACGTCTTACAGTCACCACCAATAAATAGACTGTCGTCAAGGGCTATTTCTAGTTTATTAACTATTTCTAGGCTTTTCAAAATCTTATTGTATTTATTAATATGATTCTGTTTTATGTCAATTGTATTTCTTATGAGATCCCATTCCCGCAATAGTAAATCTCACTGTCATAAATTTTGAATCAATGTATTTTAGCAATTCTGGATTTCTAAGAAGCTCGATTGATTGCCCAACTAAGCTATGTTTCCTAAGTCCGGTGATTGGATGGGTGGCCGATAATATTATTATCTAGAGTTCGAACTGGGCCTACGTAGTGGGATATGTATGGCCCATTCTCCCTATATTTTGCACCACATTTTGCACAAAGACCTGTGCCCCAGCAGCGGGGCATTAAAGGGCTGGTGATGATGAGCGATATATTGGTATGTTTTTGTCCCAAATTATTTGGGTACGACAATAGTCTCGAGGATTCAATAAAAAATCTTATTTTTGGCAAATAAGAATTCATAAAAATAAAAAAGAACTATTGTTAAAAAAAAGGTTTATCGGTTTGGTAGTATTAACGGTTATTTTAATTGTAATAATAATAAGCAATGCTTTATATCCTAGACCTAGACCTATCTGATATTCTAAGAATTATCAAGTCAATTTCTAACTCTAAGAATGATCTTACTGCATTTGACCGTAGAAAAGAATTTACTGTTTCCGCTGTGCAGCTAGCGACTTGCGAATGTTCTTGTGCTTAGCATTATCGACTAAATTGAACATGCGATTTATGTCTGTCTGTATACCAACAATCTGGCTAAGCGGCCCTTTGTAGCGAATTGGTAAAAAGTTATTTTATTTTTGTTGTATTGAATTTTTGCGTGTTTTTAATTTTAAGATTACAAGTTTTCAGGCTGAATTTTTAGTTAAGATTGATTTTTACCAAAAAAAAATGGATTCGAATTACTAGATTAGATTTGTAAGAATCGTCACTGAGATTTATTCGTAAAGCAACCAACCATTTTATGTTCATAATCAGCGGTGCATAAACTGAATCAAACAGTGCACTTCTTTAAATCAATGAAGGCAACTATCCCGTAGCACTCTTTAATAAATTTAATAGTTCACAAAAGTGCTAGTTATTCTAAAAAAAATGCCAACGAAACTGCGGATATAATTCCCAAAAAAGAATTACTATTTCCGAATTAATAACACAGTTTTAAACATAGATTTTAGATTCTCGTAAAAATCATTATACCTATTCAATGGCAACCCCGAATTACTTTTTATAGAAAGACACGCCTTGGTGTCCAATTGTTGAAAATGCCACGCTTTTTTACTCTTATAATGATAAGCCCCAAAACTATTGCAAAAAAAAAACGAGTCATAAGCTGTGAAATTAACAAAAAACCCTAACACTTTTTCACCCTAATGCAAGGGGGTAAATTCAATAACATCAAACCCTATCGAATATCGAATCGTGGAATTAAAAAAAATAACGAGCGCAATGGAGATTTGCGGTAGATTCGAACTAAATAAAGTGTACAAAAAAATTAAATATTATGGCGATTAAGGCCAATGCATTCTTGAGTTCGTCCATGTTTAAAAATATTAAAAATTATGTTTTTTTTACTAAGGCTTAAGATTGCGGTTTAAAGGAAAAGGAAGGAAGTAAGTTATTTCCCTGCTTTTCCTTCAAACCGCAATACATAGTAATAAAATAAAGTAACACTATTTTTTTTGACAATAAGTGCTCATTAAAGTTAATTGACGTCTCTGACTGCGGCAGTAAGGTGATAATATTTCATTCATAATTAGAGGTAGGTACTTTTATTATTGTATCCAACAATAAGAAAATTTTCTGCTATTTTTGCCCTCCTTTTGTGTAACCGGGCAGCTCAAAAATGTAAAAAAAATATTATACGCTTTAAATGACATTTGACAGTTTACTTTTTAATTTTACACCACCGGCAAAGGAATCAGCTGCGCTGCCGATTGAAGAGTGCGCACAATGCCATTTTTTTAACTTTTTTTTGCGATCGCGAAAGGGATGGTACAATGAGCGGGCTTTTTATTATTTTTTTCGCAAACGGCTTAGTTTCGCGGTTCGTTGGTAAAGTTTTAGTGTGGATATTCTGAAGTGAAGTGAACTTTTATTCTTCAATTTACTACACGAATTGAATAATCTGCTTATTTTTATATAAATTACCAACGCGACATATAAACTTAAATCATACTAGCTTATGCTATCATAGAAATCGTATGATTCAATTCGAATACTTATTCTACAAAATAATAAATAATCTTTCCCTTTTATCGTCATGGCACTTCCTTCCTTCTATAAATCTCATCTATTTTAAATCAAGAAATTGTTCTATTCTGAACAACTTCTCTTAAAATTTCCATGACAAGAGACAAATACTCATAATGTCTTGTAACAAGGATTAGGAGTCTATCCAATGACCAATATACAATATATTGTGTCTAAAAAACTGATGCCAAAAGTATTTTTGATCTGCCGAAACTTCCAACAAAGCTACAGTATCTGAAGTTTAAAACACCATGTTCGGGCAAATGATACTTTAAAACTAGATGTAGTGAAACATCAGAAACTTAAACCCTTTTTCAAAGTTTACCCGAGTTTGAAATTCCACCTTTTCACATTTTTATGCAAGTATTTTTCTTTAGATTACTTGAGCTGGTTGGACAAACCACTATTCCTTTACTTTTCCAAGTCTTACCATAAGGACTCTTGAATTTTGAAGTAATAGCAGTACATATCCAGTTTGACATTCTTCGGTATATTTTTATTCCATTTCGGTTGCATGACGTATCCACATTAGTCATTGCAAACTTTTTTCGCCAGTTTATTATTTAAAAACGCTCAGGCACCGGCCGTATGGCGAAGAGCCAGCCTTATGGCATTTACAAATCCATGGCTATATTCTATTTTGTTTAAAATCAATAAGTTTAATATGTGGCGAATTTTTTGTTGGTAATTAATGGCCTATAGTGATGTCATGTTACAATTTCGGTTAGGGTTGTATTTGATTTTGGTTAAGAAGGGTCATATTTTAGTGAATGACCATAAACATGATACAGGCCAAAGTGGCCGAACGACATCTAGCTTGAATTAATATTCGTGGGTACATACATAACCTCTAGTATGCAAGGCGGGCAAAGATCTATTCTTGCCCAAACCTTTTCGTAATATCTTAAAGAGCAATTTGTATTGTTTTATTTTTGAAACATATTCCGGTTTGTTTGCTTTTCTACACTTCTTGGATTTCAATTAGTCATTTTGCGCAATCTAGTTCATTTATCATAACAATTCTATACTGAAACCGTTTTCCAACATCCAACGTTATTCTGCATTTATGATGCACTTGAAAGAAATGCACATAAAAGAATCCGCTAGAAGGCACTCTTAAGTCAACGCGAATGCCGGTTTTCATAATAGAAAATACGACGAAGAAGAAAATATATAACGAAACATAGAAGATCCCAAATCGTGATGGCAGAAAGTCATCCAAATCTACTTTATATAGATATATGACAGTCTCATTTTTCATTCAAGAAGTCAGCAAATAAATGCTACCGACCAAATAAGACACGATCCTTTTTATTTTAAGAACTTTTTCAGTGGATCAGGCTGCGTTGGATGCGATGCAGTTCTCTTGTGGCCTAAAACGTAAGGGGTCGCGAGCTTTGTGACCAGTATTAATATTGAATAGTCGCGAAGTAAAATATTCTTCCGTTGATAAATTTTTATATTACTTAAATACTTCTTTTTGGGTTGACGACACTGTTGTACACGTCGTAATATTATTGTACGCCAAGTAAATAAATGTTTTTAGTGATACTCGCCTACTCACCAATCGGTACACAGCACGCGTGTGTGTGTGTGTGTGTGTGTGTGTAAATCGTGTTTATTTATCTCATATGAGAAATGCCATTTAAGTTATTTTTTGCGCGACGTGACTTGCTGAAAAGTGACTTGTGACTTGCTAAGTCGAATCGACGATAAGTTTTATTGGGTTATTATGGGTATATTGACCACAGGACTGTTTTGCACCATCCATTGTTATAAAGTAATCTTCTTACAGAATGCAACAGAATTTGTTGTGATTTAGAATACATGTCTGATTTATTTTCTCCTCAGTCAACAGTGTGAAAAGGCATACAAATTGAATTAGTGAAGCGTCATTACTGAGCTTTCTGGGTGTTCACCGCAAAACCCGCCCGTTCTTAAGTCGAAAGTTGCTCCGTTGCGAGTCTGAGCCAGTCTGAGCCCTGTTTCTTGAGTCTTGTGGCACACCGGTGCGGCGCTACAAATCCGGTTAGGGACGTGAAAAAAATGTCTGCCGGCGGTCTGGTAGGTCGACGGCCTAGACCCCGTCCCCCTCTTCAGCCCGTGGTCACGACTGCACCGAGACAACCACTAGGGCGGCTGTTAGCGCCAGGGACACCCTTATTTAGCCATTTTCTAATTATTAACATCTTGCTTAATTACGCCGTCGGGGGAGAGGGCTTTGTAATTGACTCTTGTGTTTTAACAGGTAACAGGTCGAAACCTGTAATTGCCAGCAGTATAAGTAGCAATTAATGGGAAAAGGGGTAGCAAAATGCTGTTGTTCAATTTTAGAGAATCGTCTGGAAAGTTTCAATAAGCTAGACACGTTTTTGAATATTATATTAAAACCTCTTTGGAATATTGTTTTCTTTTCAAGTCTCTGTTGTCATTTGTTTTTTATTTTTGGTGGCCATTGTGTTTCGTGCTGTATTTTCAATAGCGGACGTCATGAAAAATGTAACAGGAATGAAAATACTGTATTAAGATTACTGCAAACGATGCGCCGCCGTTCGTTGGCCGTCTTTAAGTATTCACGTCCGCAAATCGCCCTTGCGAAAGACAATATCTCTGGTGGCATCGTACGCGATAGGGTCAGCACCCTTTCAAAGTTTCTTTTGCATTAAACTCTGCCATTAAACCGACGTGTGATAAATCTCCGTGTTATTACTTTACGAGTGAGACATTTTCAGGCGAAATTGTCAAAGCTGATCTCCCCGACAAATAATTTAATATTACGCGAACCAAATTGACTACTAAATCCTTTTCTCCAAACAATTTTCAGCTTGGCGTTTTAGGTCTAGCTTAAAAGTGCTTGAAAAAATTATCTTTCACAAAGAAATTTCTCCAACGTTGAATATTTGGTTTTAAGCGAAAGTCTATCCACACAAGCAAATACAAAGTACCTACCTGAGTCTCCTTAATGTGTTAAAAAACATTTAAAATTGGAATACATTTTTTATTCTGTACTGGTATAATAATACGAACATGCCAATTTAGTACGTTTAAACTTCAGCAATGTTCATAAATAAAACATTGATCATAAAAACTATTCAGTAGTAATAAATGTACTTATGTAAAATTGGCATTGCGCAAGTTAAATGGTATAGCAATTATATTCAAGTTTAAGACGGCATCTGTGTTACGTGGTAGCCAGATGGTCGAACGTTTGGAACCGACATGTCCATGGGCAAAATAACAGAAACAGCTGTAGAAGAGAAACAGGTAGACGAAAGCAACTGAAATCGGCGTACGTAATACGGGGGCAGCGAGTCGTGGTACTACGAAAATTTTCAAAATGAAATTCGTTTGCTTCTGAAATGGTTGAATCAATTTACCCTCTGCTATTATCTTGGTGTAATCTTAGATCCCTGTCATTACTGGTTATGACAATATCAATTGCAATGTCCTAAATGAAAATAATGCAGAATTGTTAAAGATAAAATGTAAATTGATTCAGAGAACACAGCTTTACGGTGGAAATATTTCTCTAGTTCTACAAAATCACTATAAAGTTTTCACTACTTTAACAAGAATAAGCTCAACAGGATAATAAAATTCTAGGAAATTCTCAAGGCAATGGAGAAATTCGCAACCTTCTTTACTCTGTGCCAAAACTACTGAAACCAACGCTATTTACAGTAAGGAATAAAAATTAGTCACGAAATTTTATTCTAAACATTGTTTTTATTAAGGAGTCAATGCGACATTATTAAAAAAATATATTATGACATAAAAACACAGCATTCCGTGGATTGACCGGGCGTGTCCCGGATCCATAGTGTGGGAGAGGGGTAAATCAGTAGCAGCGCTTGGGACTAGTCACCTAAGTGTAGGTTTACGAGATCCGTTCACAACATATCAAAACTCACTTTCGCTTCTTCTCTCTCTTCAGCCAAATTTTGGTAAAATACTCTGTGAGCTGCCATAGACACACGTTCCAGTGTAGAACTTACGAAAGCTCTAGACAAGTCAAGGAATACTTAATCGAATGATTTTTACGCTTACGGCGGATCCCAATATTCTATCAACAGTTGAAGATAGACGAACTACAGCTTAGTTACCTAGCAACTTCTGTTATTTTTTTTAACGTATACAAATGCCAGGCAACTAAACTTTAGTATGCTTACTTAAAACTGTACGCGCCGTTAGAGTTATAATATGCTACATGATGTTACCAATCTCTCACGATCAAATACTTGACTCAAGTGTCCAATTATCAATTGAACTGCCGTTTAACCCACACAATTCGGTACAGTTAATAAGCGTCTTCCTCTGGCATTCTCCTGCAATCCAATAAGGTGTACCTATCGCCGAGTTCACTATTTACTACAAGACCAGCATTCACAGTATCAGTAGATATTCAAATCAAATTACTTCATAGTTTAGCATCATCTTGCTGTTATATTGCCTTATAACTATTAGTACTATATATTGGTACTATTAGTACTACCTTAATAACTATTTAGTATTTATATTATATTACAACATATTTATACGCATCAAAGAAGTGCGTAGATATAGGGGAAGTTATACTGCCCAAATGTATAAATGCCTCTGTGTACAAACTCATTTTGAAAATGGATATAACTATACTCGCTAGCTCTGCTCCCTTGTGGAGACAGGATGGAAATAAAGTTTCCACCTCACGCATCGCGTATAGTGAAATAGTTTTATACACGAGAATACCCGCTTTAGGAAGTATGCACCACCCTTTGTGCTTGGTTGGTTTTTAGAGATTTATCAATTTTAACGGTATTTATTTCTATGCAGACAAATTAATTAATAATTACATACTTATACCTACCTACTCATCACTATTATATTAATGAATCATTGATAATATAATTTATTAAAAAAACTATAGCAACATTATTTTCTCACAAACAATTTCATAAACGGATATTTTATCACGCTATGATTCTATACCCACCACTTCACTACAGATAAGGTGGTGCCCCATGATTGGTCAATAAATATATAAGCCAATATCTAGGAGTGGAATGTCAATAGCTAGCGCAGTCCTTGAAATGGTTAGGAGCAATGCTAACTAATAATTGTTCCTTTTTAGAACAGCTTCATGACTGGACAGTTCCCGTCCTATTGCTCAAAGGTTTCTTCCTTCCTTCTTCACAAATAAATTCTGAATAATAATGTACATTAATAATAATTATCTATCGGTTCTGTTCACCTCAAAATAAATGCATCCATAATTATGTTTATTTCAGTTTAAATAAACATACAGGTTATGAAAACAGAACGTAATTATTGTGCACTTTTCATTCATAATATCTGTTTGAAATTCACTATTTTCATCTCATCTCTGGGTCCAAGTTACCAATTATCATGTACCAATTATTCGACTGAAATTACAATATAATGCGTTTATTTTATGTATTGCTACGACATCGAATGACCTTATAAATATGACAATTCAATTTTAGGTAGAAAAGCAGTAAATTTATGCATGCAAATCGTCAAAATGCATGCTGACGTCATATATTAAAAACACACAACATACACACCAACGTTACTATAACTTCCCTATCGCAATCAAAGAGCAAACTAGGGGATCTATAATATCCCGATTGCCGCGATAAAAATAAATACATTTCTGCTCAAAAAGGCGGCCATTGTGGAATCGTGTTCCTTTTATGCGGCAAAAATAGCTTCTAATCCCCCAGGTGACATATATTGATGTTTTTATCACCGTTCTTCTTAGAGCACTTTTTAAATAATATCTGTAACTTTTTTTAATAATTGGTCTTACTCTTAAATGCTTTGTTTCGAAAGTATATATTTCATTATAGTAAAAAGTCACATCATTGAATAATATACCAATGTTCAATAGGTATGGTAAATTAAGACCAAAACATGTGATGAGAGGGGTAAGAATTAGTGGACAAGCAACAATGAAACATATCAACCACCATTTTGGATTCTGTTCAAAATAAAAAAGGCTCAACATTGCTTAATATTGACCATATTAATGATAAAGAAGTAAACTAATGAGTCTTCATCTACAGCTGTCATTATCGGGCTACAAGATACAGTCATGTTTGCACGTCTTGGATACGACTGCGCGAAAGTTTCATCCGTCCCCCATTGGGCAACGAAACCGGTATTTTTCTTCAGACCACTTGCTATATGTCTACCGCATGACATTATTGTATACAAGTAGTTATATGTTGATACGTTATCTGGCGTCTATCAAGCTTCCTGTGTCTCGTAGGGTATTGAAGTCGAGTGTGTAGTATTTTGACTTGTAACTAACTAGCCGATATTGGAGTAAAATAAAAAACAAATGTTTAAAGGTCGTTATTTTTTTAATATGTGGTAGTTAATTAGACGGAGCTCGTTGGAGTAGTGCCTTAGCGTGCCCGGCCTGTGATTGTGTGACTGTACACTAAGCAATATACAGGTCGTCCCACGGCTATGCTGCAAGGAGGGCAAGTATCTTGAATATTGTGGATGGAATATTTTACTGAAAGAAGACATTATTTTAATTTAAAAAAACAATAAATATTTACATGGTTGAACAGGGAATCGAACCCGCTGCACGAGAAAAAAATTACCCTGTAGCTTTATCATACCGATCGAAAGGCTTCATTATAAGGATTATTTTTCTAAATAACATAAGTGTCAGAAATAAAAGGAAGACCATGAATTTTAACACTTTTAATACAAAATCGTACACACCATGCGTTCATATCGTACGTCGTGTGTCATGCCGTGACTCGATTCCTTTTTCCTTCTTAAAATATACTGAATATTACTTGAATATTTATAAATTTTATTCAATTTCATCAATAAGGAACGTCTGGGGCAGATTACATATATTTGATGTCATTGTACACAGATACTGGAAGGAAGGTATCGAAATAAAAGAAACACTACTGCATAAATTCTGTGAGTATTCAAATTAGTCCTGTGTCGAGAAACTAACACATCAAGATTTATCATAAAAAAGGTGTATCTCTTGAACTGTCGTTAATGCACAGTATTTTTACGCCTGAATAACTCGTAAAGGATAAAACCCGTCCGATCCAAAGGTTTTTATTTAATGTGCGATGTCACTGATATAATTCTATAAATATTTACATTAAACATTAAAGTCCCCATTGTTGAACTAACACTTATATAAAGTTTCTTTCGAGGAATCAAACAGTTCTTAGAAATTGTTACAAATGTAAACTTCGCAGACAGACAAGACAAGACATTCAACGGTTCTCATTAAACTTTTATGATTGACAAGAGCAATGTTCGCTAAGGCCGGTCACAGTGACCAACAATATGTTGTCTGTGCTCCAGAAGGCACGTTCCTCTGTGCTCCAGAAGGCACATAAAGCCGTTGAAAACTCGCCGTATCTCCAGTCGTTAACACCACTGGACCAGCGTGGTGGGTTATGGCCCATTCTCCCTTTAATCTTCCATCCATAGGGACGTTCTGTGCCCTAGCAGTGGGAACATTAAATTATTGGTGATGATGATGAGTGACTTGTGATTGCGTGAGGTGTGATATGATGGTGATAGATGAGAATGAGGAGATGGCGAGTGACAGAAGGTAATGGAAAAAGAGGACGTACTGCGCCGACCCCAAATAGGATGGGATAAGGGCAAGGCGATGATGATGATAAGTGCTTTCATAATTTTATAACTTTATTTATTACTGTGCAGTCACCACCAGGATGATCAGTTAAATTTTTCTAATATGCAGTCTTGAAACTTATCAAGTAGAAAAAGTTTAAAGTAACTCGTCCTCAATGGAATCAAAAGTTTATGTACAAACAACCAATCTTTAAATACCACTGGAACTTTCTTTCTTTCTTACACCTGTATACTAGCTCTACATTGCACAAATACGTTTATCATTGTAATTCAGTTCCCCGTCTCGGTACTAAAACTCTGCGGATACAGCGGAAAGGAACAATGGGATATTGTTTAGTTTCCGCCAGACTCACCTCTGTTACCGACACACAAATTGTCTCAAACTTCCCCCGTTGGTACGACGGGTAAGTTGAGTGGATAGGGTCCCGTGAAAGGGGGGACGAAAGCCGAGAAACTCAATAACGAGGACTTTGTTTCCTTTCAGCTCGTGCCATGCTAACCTTAACTTTTATTCCTATAGCTCAACCCTTTGGTTGTCTGACGAAAGCATTTTAATTGATTAACTGCTAAACATGAGGACATTTGTTACCTTTCAGCACGTTCAATGCTAACCTAAACTTTTTTATTCTATAGCTCAACCTTTTGGTTGTCTGACGGAAGGATTTTAATTGGTCAACTGCTAAACATACCGTGTGTCTTCGTTACAGAACGGTGTTTCCAAGTAAGAAGTAAGAAGCGGAAAGTAAGGAGACAATTTTCTTCAAATAGGTAGGTAACAAATATTGATTGACTTTAGAATGTAATTTTACTTTTTAGGAACAAATCGATAATATCCTCGCTGCGTAAGCCTAGGATAGATGAGGTAAGGCCCTTAGTAAGGCCTTAGTTCTGACCCGTCCTATGTGGGTTTTGTAATACAGTATTGTGCGGGCTGATGGATGTATAGAGCAAGGACATATTGAGAGTTCATATATATCTGGAGCAGTACGTATTGGAATGTTGTCATCCCAATCACTGTCCTGTCATCAGTCTCTCGACATGGCTGCTCTTTTCCACTACTATTCATAGCACTTATATTGGATGATATGTGATTCAAGAGAAAGTGAATGGCTTGATGACGGCTGATGACTCATATGAATGGAATAGGAAACATAGTGCGCTGATAAACTGGGAACAGAGCAGGATTCAGCTACGATTTACATGTGCTAAATATGCCTTCCGAAATATGCAGTTTACCTAGAACACATTATAAGATATCTTTCTGCTGTAGACCTTGCAACCACCTTTGCAGATTAAACAAGAGGTCAATTTCGTAATACGTAAGATAAGATAAATGCATTTTTAACATAGGTAGATGTCGAGGTCTTTCTTTACACTTCAATGTTATATAAATAGAAACTGCACAGTTGATTGTCAAAACTATCCGTGGAATGTTCCTGTATGTTATGGTGGAATGAGAGGAATATCCGCACCTCCCGCGTCTAGGGGATCATTTATTGAAAATATTTGACGTGTCACACACACACTTTCAACATGGGGTGTGTTTGCGATTCGAGTTATGACATTCCAACAACCGGCGGTCAAGCATGAACCGTTCTAGATATTTTTCGTACACAGTTCTCAAATACAGCATTCGAATGTTTAGCTTGAAAATAATACTGCAAAGTTTCTTTGTCTGTAATTATACTATGCAACAGATGTGCAGAATATTTGCATCCTTGGTATGGTAAACGTTACATAAACCGGCACAGCATGTTTGTTCTTCCATTAACAATGGTCAGACGTCATCAAAACATGCACTCACTTTTGACTCAAATCATCTAAGACACCGAAAAGCTGCTATAATTTAATCATAGAATTATAGTTTTGCGAAAACTGCTATCAGAATGTAGTATGTAAGCGTCTAAAATACCTATTTCCAATTAAAAACGCACCAACTCAATAAAAAACTGATACCCGTACGCTTAACGAAAGTATTGTATGCCTACTGCAATTTACGTGCCCGATAAATGGCAATAGACTCGTCACCGTGGGTGTTAACCTGTTCAGGACCCAGGACAATTTTAATTAGTGGTCCACACCGCTAATTTTAAATATATTATTTATTCACATTATGTTCATTATAGATTTTATTTTAGTGCTTTCAATATTGTATTAGTTTATTTATGATGAATACCTACTTTTTTCTTGTATCTGTTATTATCAAACTTCTTGTGACTTGACCATGACTATGAGACCCACCTATGCCTACCCCTTCGGAGACATATAGGCGTGATTTATGTATGCATGAATCGTCTGCCTGTAAATTTGGTCATATTCGTCACAAGCTCGGTATCACGTCTGGTAGGTAGTTAGCAATTAACTCAATGACAAAAAACATAAAACTGATAATGAGCAACTTGACACTCCCGCCGATACAGTGTCACTATGCAATTAGTTTTATTGCTGGGCAGATTCTGATTTCGTGCCGATAAATGAATTGGTATGCGCAATAGCGAGGCCCGAGTTCGCCAACATGTAAAACAAGCGATTAAAAGATAAGCGTCAGTTTTTGATAGTCCTTCCATACGATGAAATGTCAAAAACCGACGGTTCAATAATAATCGCCTGTTTAACTGCCGCACTCAGAGACGTCAAATAACGTTAATGAGTACTTAACGTTAAAATTTGACAATTCAAAACTAGTCGCTATTCTTGCCGGGTCTATGGTCTAGATTTGAATGAAAATTTTTGACATTAAATACTCATTAAAGTTAGTTGACGTCTCTGAGTGCGGCAGTAAGTGTTGGTGAACTCAGGCAGTACACAATCGAATTCCTCTTATACCACCTAGAAATATACTGCGATTTTATGTGCCCGGTAGATAGCAATAGGCTCGCTACTTATTATAGGGGACCTAACATTATTGGCGGAACGTGAGTGTAATTCACCTCTACCTACCCTTTCGGGATATGATATAGGCGTGGTTTATGTGCCTATGTAAAGAATTATTGGTATGCGCAATAGTGTAATAGTACGCAATTGAATTTACTTTATTTATACTCAGTATACTACAGGTAAGTATTGACATTATAGTTTAAGTGATGCTGATGAATAATCGCTCCTAAATCTTATTCAATTGGCACTATATTGCGATATAGCATTAGGTATGGCATAATATCATTTCAGCGGTCGTAATTTCATTATGTTTAAAGCTCGCACCGAACATTGAAATTAATTAGTTTTACAACGTGCTTACTAATCCCTAAAAGCTATTTGTTCTAAGTAATCCTTAGAAGAGCCATTTAATAATGGATAAAACTCTAAGCAATGTAAGCTTAATTCGGCTAATCTGCTGTCTCATTGTTAATATTTCAATGTTTTATTTAAATTTACATACATACGTACATAAATGACACCTTTATCCCCGAAAGGGTAGACAGAGGTGAAGTAAACACCATCTTTTCGCCAATGAAGTTAGATCTCATGTAATGGTGGCATCCCCAATACCAATTTTATCGGGAAATCGCAGTGCATTGATAGGTGGCATAAGAGGAACGCTACTGCCTATTACTCATTACTATATTGACCCTTAGTCGCCTTGTACGACACCCATGGGAGACATAAGGGTGGTGACATACGTATTCTGCTCTGCCGTCACCACACGGCTAGTATTAGGAAATATAGGTAGGTAGGCTATATTAGGAACAATAAAATACGCAAAACGAAAAACGATCCCCTCCACCAACAGAAGTCTTCGCGGAGGAATCCGACTTTTATCCACGGAACCTCGCATTAAAAAGCAATAACGATCCAAATGAATCGATAACGCAATAAAATGTGTGATCGAGCGTGCGTAATTCCCGCGACTGGCTTCCAATCTAGTCTCATTATTGAAATTTGCAATTCAAATTAATCCATGTGTGTAATTTATGAATTCTATAAACACCCCTTGAAGCGGGAGTCAGTGGATTAAAAGCAAATTACCTACCACGCTAATGTGCGACGTTAATATTATAATCGTTCCAGGGAAACATGTGATTTAAATCGATGTACTGTCTGTAAGGGGGGTTACGCCATTTGGAACGTTTTCCCTTTGGGATTAGGGGTGCTTTTTGAAGGACGACCGTCTAGTCACGCAGCACACGTGACCTAGGATGCAGTCGAGCGTGTCTGAACGACCCAGCATGGAAAAATACGAACACATACAGAAATCACGCCTATTTTGCCCAAAGAGGTAAATTAACACCATGTCATATAGTATCGCCAGTTATTTTAGGTCCCATGTAATAGGAGACGAGGCTATTGCCTTCTAACGGACACTTAAGGTTATTGTTAGGTGAGAGAAACCCCTGCTGCCCATAACACACCGGTGTCTTTATCCTTAGTCGCCTTTGACGACACCCCCGAGTGAGATGGGGGGTGGTGACAATTGTATTCTGCTCTGCCGTCACCACACGACAAAAAACAGATGAATGAATGAAACCATCCCATTACAAGTCGGACTATATGATATCGTATTTCTGTGTTCATGCTAGCCGGGCTGGGGGCTAAACAAGCGGGTCAATCTATTTGAACGAATAGAATACAATTGTCAAATTTTGACGGCTTCTCTTACATGTGACACGACAGTCGCCATGTTGCTTTCTCTGTTGTGTACTAATACGTCAGTTTCATGTATTTGTATTCTATTAGTTTGAATAGATCGACAATTTAGCCCTTCTGAACTTCAGTTACTTGACCTATCATTCTTGGCCGTAGTAACATATTTCAAAGCGAGTTTTCCTCCCCCAATTATTCCGTCGTCTGTTCCAAACGTGTTGGTAAAAATACACTTATGACGTAGTGTCTCTTCTAAATATAACATGCCGTCGAACCACGCTCTGATTAATTAATACCTAGAATGGGTGTTCCATTGTCTGTTATAAAAATGTTTAGGCTGCTCGTTTCTCTAGAAAAATGTTTTTAATTAGTGATTGGCGGGGGCGTAGGTGATCGACTGTTCTTGGCTTCACCTCTTTTGCCCTTCGTTGTGCGTGATATGTTATTGTGGAGACCTTGTGATATACACTCATCAACAATGTCTTAGGATATTTTATGTACACCTACTTCATGTTCCATCAGCCTCCATTCTTAACTATATTCTTTGCAGTTTTTCAACTTGCTTAATTATGGTTATCCGTCATAATATTGAAAAATTTGCATAGAAATCGTCAGTATTTTTTGAATGATCACCGATATAAGAAAAAGTAAAGTAATTTTTTTTTCATTAGCCTATAAGATCCCGTTGTTGGCAAAGGCCTTCCCTAATAAAATATCCTAAGATAAAGTTGATGAGTGTACACACAAACATACGTAAACCACGCCAATATCCCCGAAAGGATAGGCAGAGGTGATTTAACAACCAGTTTTCGCTAGTTAGCTTAGGTTCCATGTAATAAGTGGCAAGCCTGTTGCCATCTATCAGGCACGTAAATTGCATTATGGTGCTGGCTGGTATAAAAAACGCTTCTGCCTATTTATTCATCGCTATCTTTACCCTGCCACTTCGGGGATATAGGCGTGATTTATATGTATGTATCTTTTACCCTTAGTCGCGTTGTACGACACCCACGCCACGGGAGAAATTGGGCCGCTGACAATTGTATTATGATCTGCCGCCTTTGTTATGTCAATTAATATATGAATAGCAGTTTAATGTCTCAAGTTACAATCACCAGAGGGCCGAGCTAAGTGACCAATCTATTGAACACATAGAATACAAATTACCGACAAAAGAACACGTCAGTTCCATACTTTTGTTTTCTATACGTTCGAATAGATAAGCCACTCGGCTAGCCCCTCTGAGAAACGTGAAGAAGATGTTTTTTATAGATTGTTTCGTAGCAAACTCAAGTGACCCAAGTGTTGGTTGGACAAATTATTATACAGTTAACCGCCTCGTAGTCTCTTAGTCTAGACGCTCCCACCCGATTCGCCCCCGAAACCCCCCATTACCCGTCTAGACAGTTCCTAGACACCCCACACCTGTATTTTTGGTTGCGGCTCACTTACAGCTAACAGAGACTTCGAAATTAGGTGATTGCTCAATCACCGTATAAAGGTTTGCCTGTTCAACGAACTGAAAGGTTCGCTAATATGGTTTTCGTTCTAACTATACACCATTTTCGTGCACACGCTTATTTATCCTGAAGATTGGGTTAAATGAATTGTAATAAAACACAACACATTCTACAAATGACAACGCAGCTTTTGAGATTATCCTTTGTCTACACAAATAAACAAATTGAACGATGAATAAAATTTTGCTTTGAGACACTTTATATCTTAAAAAATTGTTTTTATTCGGATAGATTAAGTGATGATTAAGAGACGACGGCAGATCAAAAAAGTGAAGCCTAAATAATCCTTTAATTAAGAACAATGCCAACCAAGCCGTAAATAGCTCAGCCCTCTTCGATATTTATGCGCCAAGAAAAACTGAGCGGTACTGTACTCAACAGGGTCCCTAATTAACGAATCCTTAATTAATAATGGGAACAAAATCATAATCATATTTGTCGAGCTTCTAAATAAAGCGTAAAGGAACGAGCGTATTATATAAAATTTCGTATTGACAAAGGGTCAGAGGACCAAAGAGGATCCTATGCTTCCAAACTACCGCGAAAAAAGACAACAGGTGCCGACGGCGACTTCCTTCGCGCAAAAATTGTTAAAAACATTTAAGAAAAAATCGAATAAAACACCCTCCGTGAGAAAGCGGGGCAGATGCAGTGAGTGATGTGAAAAAAGACGGCTTTTTACCTCGGCGATGTTTTTGCAATTATTTTTTTTTTGTTGCACCGTTACACGTTTAATGCCCGCTTTGGACCATTGAACGGAACATATGGTGCTGGTACTTTCATTGGTGTGACAGCTAATTTAAGAAAACGTGGGTATTACTAAAATTGTAGTTTGATTTCTTAGATGAAATATTAGATACCCACCTACACTCTCGACGGGACAAAATACCTTTTAATTGACGTATCAGAGTGGGTATATCTATAATAGATATCTCAGTAATAGCGTCTTTCTTAATGGAAATATTCTGATACGTATTTATGACGACATTTTTTTGGGCATCTAGAATACGTTGGGAACTTTCGTGCGATCAGATGCAACCACCAACCGATCTCGCGATCAGATGGCAATAATCCAAACGTTTAATTACGGCCAACTCTAATACATTGAACATAAGTACCAGCACGGCGGATGAACATTATCTATCATATTAGTTACTAGTTATCGCCCGCGGCTTCGCTCGCGTTAAAGTCGGTTGTTATAATTAGTCTTCCTCGATAAATGGACTATCCAACACAAAATATTTTTTTTTATTTGAACTAGTAGTACCAGAGATTAGCGCGTTCAACCAAACAAGCAAACTCTTCCGCTTTATAATGTTAGTATAGATTCGATACCATTTCACACAACTGCTTGCTTATGTCACATTTCACTAACCACGCTAAACGGGTTTAAAGTCTAAACCGAACTGTGGTTTGTACCCAAATCAAATTTCCCCCTTCTACCCGAATCAAATCTCCCCCTACTACAAAGGAACTTTGCAAATGCATCTTAATACGTAGGTGTGTAGAGTAATTGACAAATTTACTTTGTTATTAACTGTACCTAGAGGTACTTTAAAGCAATTCAAAATTCGCAAGCAATTTGGAAGCAAATTCGTTTTGAAATCGATTCGGAGGAGAACACATATTTCGCCTGAATTGTGTGGAATTAATAATTATTATTAGTCTAGTAATAAAAAACTTTTTATAGTTTTACATGTCTTTTAATAGCTTGTATTTAAATGATCACTATACTAAAACTAACCAACATAAAAGTTATCCTCACCAAAAGGCCAAATTAATGCTCACCAAATTTACATTTGGCTAAGAATATAATTTTTTATTTGGTGAGCACTTTTTGGTGATCCATTCCAAATAAGTACTTCTTCTATTTCACCGATGGTCACTTTTTCCGAAACCGCGCGAGAGCTATACCGATCATCTAAAACTAAAGATTTTTTAATAATATATCAATTACAAGGCAAAGGGATTTTTTTATTTTGGTTTAGCATTGAAAGAAACCTAATGCCAATAAAAACTGACACGTTTCAATGTGGCAGTTTTATACGACGTCCGTCTTAACTTATTGAATAGGCAACGGGTGGAGCATTCATCAATAAAGTAACCTAATTTGAATGTACTGTACCGCTGTTACAATTCTTGACCCATTTTGTGTATATGTGTTTGTATTGACATATAACATAATAGGCAAACTTTACGATTGATAGGAACATTGAAATGTAACATTGAAAACACAACACGATCACTCAAAACAGACGATTAAATTTCTCTTGTTTTCTAAGGCCCGGGACCCTCTTGACCCTCTTGATTTCACTAACACACAAGCGATTATTAATTAACCGTCGGTTTTTGACAGAATATCGTATGGAAGAACTGTCAAATACTTACGGTTATCTTTTAATCGCTTGTTTTACGTGTTGGTGAACTCCAGCCTAATTGGAATAGCCTCCTTAAAATGCGATATACTTTTTATTTGAGCTATTACTGCTTATTCAAAGAATGTCCACCCAGAGAGGTTTCCTGCAATAAAAAACGCCAAGGGAGACTTCTTGCAAAAAGCAAAAGGTTAAAATCACCCCTCGCATTAGTCGCGTAATATCGATGACAATGGGCAATTCTATTTAGAAATAGGCAGGGGGATACGATTTTAACACGTATCGACGGAGATTCTTTTTAACAGGACAATGGTAAAGAAACGAAACCGCGTTGGGTACGCGGTAACCGTTTTGAACGCGTGAATGTTTTTGACTACCTCATAAGAGGCATGATTCTCTAACTACATAATTGTATGAAACTTTGTTATCATAAATATTGTAATTTTGTATAGAAGTCGTTTCTAGTAAAACTAATATCAGCCAGGTTTTTAAGAAGGAAACATTGTTTATTTTCTGATACACCCACCTACAGACTCACCAGGTAGCAATCTACCTGTTACTTATAAACAAAAGCGCGTCCTCTTCTTGCAAAGATATCACAATAATATGAGTTCATTGTCACAATCAGCACAAACAAATCCCACTGAAGGCATTGGCCTTTCTATAATACATAATAATATGACAATATCTAGGCAGTAAAACGATACGGATAATTCCACTTGTATGCCACATTTCTCATTACTCTTACGGAAAAATTATTTTGTGGTAGTTTAAAGTTTCTTATTTCTACTTTTCAGATCAACATGAAAATGGAAGGAGAGGAACAATAGGGGTTTAGTCGATCAGGAAGTCTATGGTGAAGCTGTTTGGAGACCAGCCCAGGAGCTTAGTGAAGACCACGTTTATCATGCGTTTTAAATAACAGCAATATTGTCACTCACTCTCCATTTATCCTACAGGCTACAATAATTGCTACAGAGAATCAAAACATTTTAGGACGTGTAGAACTTTCGAGAGACCAAATTTTTTTAATAGCTCGTTCTTATTTTGTTTCTTTGATTATCTCATTTTCCTTTTTATTGCTTTCTTCTTTTTTGTCTAATTTTTTTCTCTCCGCCGGTATACCTAAATTATATACATGCAATTGTATATTTTTAGATATATCTCACCAGATTTTTTTACCCCTTTAACTGGAACCCGTAGATCTGAACTTGTGCGTTTTGAACGATTGAAGGCAATCAGACACGATCGTTCTGTCGCACCCCAAATCGCGAGTCGGGAAGCGTTCTGACGGACTGTCAGACACCACTGTTCATTTGTCACATGCAAGCTCTGCTGCCATTAGTGCTCTGAGCATTAAAAGCATTTTGTGCTTGACAGGATTTTTTAGTTTGCCTACTGCTTAAAGAGATATTTCTTCTGGAAGCACCTAATCATCATGTGCAAATCTGTTTATGCACATGAATTGTGAGTATTCTTTGTCTGTTGTTTCTCGACTTGCGATTAAAAGTGCGACGGCATCGCGTGCCGCTACACAAGTTTGGTGATACGAGGGAACAGTTCTGGTGGGAATACGTCGTTTCTTCGATTATTTTCAGTTAAATTTTTTCTCTACGTTTGATTTTTCCATGTTTTCTTTAAGTTTGATTTCGTTTGTTTGTGTTGACTTTTGGCCTTCCTCTTTTTCTTTTCTGTAAATATTTGGCTGTGTTGCGGGTGGTACAGTCGGTAAATGAATTTGTCACGCGCACTGTAATTTTGAAATCGAGCAGTTTTTCCGTAAATATAATATATGGTGAAGTTTAAAATCGTTTGCTGCTTGTACCACTCAAAAATAAAGATTGAAAACAGTTCCTTTAGATTGTCTTTTTCTGAACATTTTATTTTGACCTCAATTTCTTATTAAAAGTAGTTGAGGACAAAATCTAAAGGGTACGTTTCCACATCAATGGCTGTACAAAACCTTTTAATGACACTTCTCTCAAAGTCTAATTAGCACTGCAAACATAGTTGAAATTTACAGCGGTCGCCTTATAAACGCACTTTCCTATTGTCTGAAATGGTCAGACAAGTTCTAAATTCAGAGTAACTATAAAACTTACTTGTTGAATTGTAGTAACAAGAAATTACATCCACTAGAGAAAAGATTCATTCAAAAGCAGTCTACGAACAGAACAGTCCGTTAATAAGGCACAACTCTGAATGCATGACTATGCAGTTTTCTTTGTGCGTTCACCAAAGGGAATAATCGTCATTGCCACGTAATAATTGTCACTGTCATGTTCCGTTCCCAGTTTTGTTGGAACGTTTCTGCTTCTATTATTGCACAACCTTACTATTTGCAACATTAATACCTTTCTCTTCTGTCTACCTCTCCTTTCGTGTTAATAAACAAACATACTAAATCAATATCCAGCAAAGCTTCTCATACAAATTAAGGTGTATAAATTACAAAGAGTTGGTATGTGTGTGCATTTTTCTAATTCTCGGCATCCTCTGAATTTTATTCTCGTTTTAATATTTTCTTACTTGGCATGCGATTGAGACCTTCTTGTAAATGTTCATGGAAAAGGTGATGCATTATCAATGAACTCACATCGATGCCGCACTTAGCGAATTTTTCAATGCGAAATGCTAATAGGTAAGCAGAGCGTTTCTTAATTTGTTACTTCCAAAAGTAATTTATCTATGCAGTTAATACTGGTGTGTGTTTTATGGCTAAGCTTGTGTAAGTGTTGACGGATGGCGTTACATAATTATGTGTGTGTGACCTGTTTTGTAATTTCAGGACTATTCTATATTAGCCATTTATGATGCATCGTCAATATAAGCAAGGATTGGACGACGGAAGCTCAAACACAAATAGATAAATAGAGCAAAATTAATGAAGTAGATTAGTGTCAATATGATTGTCTTTGTTACATGGTTCTCTCACACCATTTTGTGTAACGCCATTTTGAAATGTTTGGTTTTTTTTATGTGAAAGTAGTTTCTATAACAGTTATTGATTATTTTTCATTGACACCCTAATTAAAAAGAAGACGAAGATGTTGAAGAATTGAAAGAAACAAAAATGTCGTCGACGGGTTGAGGTAGTAGGTTGTATAGTACTGTAATACAACTTTTTGAGGAGACTGTATAGCCTGCTAACTTTCCCTGTCGGCGGCGTAGCGACGTGATATATTGAAGAATAAGGAAGACAAAAGAAGACTTGAGAAGAATAGTATTCTTCAACAATTAACACTCATACACACGCAAAGATAATAGATACATAGGTAATCATAGGTAATCGTAATATATTTAGTGCTATTAAAAGGTTCAGCAGAAAGCACGTAATCAGTATTTGAATTTAAGGGTTAACCTTCTAACGATTTATCCAGATATTTTTTAGGAAATACGCGATGCGAGCATATCTGGCTACATAAGGATCATGTTTAATTTTTCCTACATTCTTAATCGACCGATTTTTTATCTGAATGAATCGTTTCATGGGTGAAGAAAGTAAGTACTTACTCCGTTCCTTGTTCTTAAAAACTAAGCAGTGTTTTAACTTTAATACTTTTGTGTATCTTTCCGTCAAATATGTAAAGTATTAAAAAGACATCGGATATTAAGTTTAAACAGTAGTGGTTTAAAACTGATTTAGCTTTTATGATCAAGGGGGTTTATGTATTAGTTTTGTGCTTAGAGCTTTAGTTTAGTAACCTAGTTCTGTACCCAGTAAAACTGACTGTACCCACATAAAGAACTTCACCAATACACATACACGCATGTTTACACATAAAAGTTAAAAGAGTACTTTTTATTTACAAACCAAGTTGTATTAAATATTATATGTACCTGCAATAATGTTTGCAATGGTGCAATCCCAGTTATATTTGATGAATTTAACGATTATGGTGATGATGTTTAAATATTAGTTTTAACATTAAGACAAAGACGCTCTTTAAGAATATTTTAATAATTAAGCCTATTAATTATTTTATCCAATGTAAAGGTAATGTAAATAATAGTAGATATAGGATTAATGTTTTGTTATTTTGTAAGTAGTCATTTAATTATGTCTTGTGTAAGTAGGTGTTTAGTTTTATATCGACAGCACGAAAAATTGATCTTTTTCTGCCATCAGTATTCTACCGGTTTATTAATTGACTAATAGATTAGTCTTATATTTATAGAGCTATTATTGGTAAAAAGCTCTGCTCAATGTTTTGATCTTAATATAGCAACCAAAGCCGTCAAAGAGATCTAAATGGCGTCAAAATTGATCATTACCATTCTTGATCCAACCAGTGATCATAGTAATAAAAAATAATAGTAGAGACAGCATGAGTTGATGAGGTGACAGCGTGGCAGGTAGTGCAAATGTTTCGGCGTTATTTAGTTGAATTCAGAGATTCGCAATCATATTATTTTTGGTAACAGCGTATTTCCCAATCACTCTCTCCATTAATCGGGCTCGATAGTGACCTTTCAATCAATTTTATATACATTCATTCATCTCTGGCACCTCTGCGGTGTGAAAAATATTATAATTCAAAGGCAGAGAATGCCTGGATGAGTTCTGACCGATACTAATATAAGATCATACTGCACCAATCCCATATAAACAGGATACAGAGGACAGGGCTGAATATGATAAACGATTAAATCTATAAAAACATCTAAGTATACCCGAACATTTTATATGACTGCCAGCAGCTATTTTGTAAGTGGGCTCCTAACGATACACGTACATTACAGTAATTTTCCAATCACCAACCGTCTTGCTTTCTCACAGAATATCAGAAAAGCTGATTTTTAAATGAGTGCTTTTTGAGAACCTATAGAGTTCTTGACCTGCGGTATCAATATTAATGTTGGCCGGTCATATTATGGGTTATCAGATCATTAAAATATTTTACTCTAGCACCTATCCGTCTTCAAAACATACATAGATGTTGTGTGATAACACAGAGCGGTCATGCAATAAAAAAAGCTCTAGTAAGCAAAGGAGACTCGTCGCATGTGCCTGTGTGTATGAACATGGTAACGTTTGGTACGGTCAACCGCGTGTCGGTCTATTCAAAAATATCAAATATCTGTAGCAATTTCAAACTTAACTTGCTCGATGTAAAGTTCATTTTTCATTTATTAAGAAATTTTGTTGTAAAAAATTGTGGTAGTCTGACGTGCTGTTAATTGTACTACAGTATACCACATTCACTTGGGCTTGAGACAAAATGTCAACTTGATGTGTCTTATAATATAAAATACAAAAATAAAAATGTGTAACACCCATATTACAAAGCAGCTAACAGTTTTATTTGTATATAATTGAGGATGTATTTTAGAATACACGTTTCTTGTTTTTAAGAACATTTCGTAGATAAAGAGACATATCAAGATTGTTTACATTTAGTCTCAAGCCCAAGTGATTGGGGTATAGGGAAACTAGTGCTTTATCCTAGTATATCTATTCCTGTATGAGACTTCGAAATGAAATAAAGCTAACTTTCGCCTGTCAATGTTTATTTACTTCTGGTCTGAATTATATCGCACGTTCTATACATATTGTAAGTTCGTCTGTATGATAAATGGTGAATTGAATGGTCTTTGTAATAGTAATAATGTCTACATCAATAAAGTCTTTATAATTGTTATATAATTATAAAATATTGGATTCCTCTTACTTTCATATTAACGTTTAAAACCGGTTTGATCAGAGAAAACCTCACCTTAAAGATATAATAGATACAGTCATTTTTATTATTGAATATACATACATACTCAGAACTATTGCAGATATAGGTAGATACTTTTGAGTTCAATTAGATACATAGCTTACTTCATATTGCCCATACATTTATAATTTACAACCTAACCTACCCTAGCAAAAACATGTACCTAAATCAATGTCTGTCTTTTGAAAAAATACTTTCAATATTTTTAAACCAATATAATTGTGTAGACTTTCGTAAGCCGTTAGGTAGACACCAAGGAATCCAGTTGACACCAAAATTAAATAAATTGTTATTTATTCACGACTTGCCCTTTGTTTTATTATAAAACCTATTGTTAAAAACATGTGAAATTAAGGCCTACTAGATGAATACGTGGTGGCATACCAAAGAGAAAATTGAAGAGATTATTTTTGAGAAATATGTCACTAATTTAGAAAATAATAACAGTAGCAAATTTCGCAATTGCAAACATTCAAATCTATATTTTATTGTTATAAAACAGTTTGGTGCCGTGTGGTGACGGCAGAATTGAATACAATTGTCACCACCCCAAATCTCTCCCGTAGGTGTCGTACAAGCCGGCTAAGGATAAATCAGTGATGAGGAATGGGCAGCAGCGTTCCTCTTATACCACCTAGCAATGTACTGCAACTCTTGTGCCCGATAAATGGCAATAGGCTCTCCACCTATTACATGGGACCTGACATAATTGGCGAAACGTGGGTGCTAGTTCACCTCTGCCTACCCCTTCGGGGATATAATTGTGATTTATGTATGTATGTAAAATAGTTTATGAATATAATTTAAAATTATAATTATCATTATAAGGATTCCTTATTTTATCTGCTACGAGGCTACGAGCACCGAAACTAAGTAGTAGGAGTAAGTAATGCTCTATGCAACATCACAGCCTTCCCCGAAAAGTGTCCTATGTCACTTACGTAATGAATGATATTTTAATAGCCAATGATAAACGTAATTGTTTTTAATAAATAGAGATAAAAAAGTCATTCTATAATGTGAAATTATTTATTAATTTAATTAGCTAGAATTATTTTATGGATAGTTTCCAAAACATTAATAAACAAATTAATGACGAAAGAAAATAACAAATTACTTAGTTGAGCAAATATTTCTTGTTTCTTTAACTAACAGGGAAATGAGGAGTCAGTGGTGGTTTTTTAAGTTACGTAAGTAGTGATGCGACTAGACTGATGTGATAATAATAATTATAAAAACTATAAAACTAGCCGTGTGGTGACGGCAGAGTAGAATACAAATGTCACCACCCCAAATCTCTCCCGTGGGTGTCGTACAAGGCGACTAAGGATAAAACAGTGATGGATGAGGAATGGGCAGCAGCGTTCCTCTTATACCACCTAGCAATGTACTGCGACCTTTGTGGCCGATATATGGCAATAAGCTCGCCACCTATTATATGGGTCCTAACATAATTGGCGAAACGTGGGTGCTAGTTCACCTCTGCCTACCCCTTCGGGGATATAGGCGTGATTTACGTATGTAAAGTACGACAGCAAAGTTGAGGCCTTATTTTTTGTATTAGAAAGTTGATTCATTGAATACCGGAGAAGTCCTAAACGATCATTACAATTTCTTGTGCTTAGATTTAGCCAATCTCATGTTTTGAAGTATTTGGAAATTCATTTAAAGCGTTTTTCCTAAGACTGTTCTACAAGAAAGTGCGAAAACTGTTGAGAATGATTTTTGTTTAAGTACTGGGTAAAAACAATCTACAGTCCCTATTAATTACCCTCCTATCTGCATTGATTCTAGTATGAACCAAATTAGAAAATTAGGCCAAGTTTAAAAGTAACTCCTTGTCTATTTGTGTGTGTATGTCTTTCGTAAACCCCTGTATTCCCGTTGTCCCTTAATTTTTTTTGTCATCATAGGAGCAACAAAACGTTAGTAATTTTCCGTACCGTTGTCCTCCTTAAACCTATAATGAATTAGTATTATTACATAATAAGGTAGGTTTAAGGATCAATATTTTTTAAATTATAAAATAATCTATTTTTAAAATTAATAAATTTAAAGGTAACCAATGTAATATTAATAATGAATATTCTCGAGATAAAACCATATAAAATCTATAAATACCTCTATAATATTTTCGATGTTGAAGTTTATATTTTAATTTTAGCAGGATTTGGTATAATCTCTCATATTATTTCCCAAGAAAGAGGGAAAAGAGAAAAATTTGGAGCTTAAGGAATAATCTATGCTATGATAGCAATTGGTTTATTAGGATTTGCAGTTTGATATCCATGAATATGGAAAAACTATATTATACCTTCAGCACAATGGTGCGTTAAATTGCCAAACAATATTATCTACTATTCAAAGTTGGTAACGCCAAAATTGCAAAAGCTTCGTGCAATCGAAAAATAATAATTACCCGCCCCGGTCGTCCCCTTCCGGCGCAATCCTATCGATTCACTATTTTTAAGTAAAAAGTAGTTTTTTGCTAAAAAATCCTTTCAAAAGGGTGGTGTTTCTAGGGTGAACGAATCTATTGTCACTTTTTAGATCAATCGATCCATAGTGTGCACCTGGTATATACTTTTCTCACTGAGTGGTATTATTGATAATAATAGGGTAGGTACCTACCTACGTTTTTTTTTAATGTCGACTGTTTTTTTTATAATAGGACCGACTATTTGTGTTATAGCGGGTGATATAATATAATATCACCCGCTATAACAAAAATAACACAGTCGTATTAGTACAAACCAAATTTACCTCAAAAGAGTTATAATTTTACAGTTTTCCGTATGTGTAGATACAATCTGCTGTACAAAACTTCCAGAGGGCCTACCGCCTAACTCGATAGCTCATGATAGCTTTATAGCAATACACTGCTTACGGCTATAGCAGCCATCCTGAATTTTTAGGCAGTACGGATATTGTGCCAAATTCATACAAAATCATTCGGTGATCATTCGTTCAAAGCTATCGCTAATAGTTAAGGTACATTTGGTGCGAAATGACAGCATGACGTAATAAACTATAGCTTTTGCTTTAGCAATCGAGTTAGGCGGTAGGCCCTCTGGAAGTGGAATTTTCCGTACGCGTAGCGGGAAAATCCACTTCATGGTCGAAACTCTATGGTAACTGTGACATAAAAATAATTGAATGTGAATAGAAAATGAATAGAAAATTTTTGTATGTATGTAGGTATTCAAAATATCATCAATATTTTTGATAAGCCATTTAGGTTGCCATTTTTGTATACCTACTTTTATGACAAATTGTAATAGTATTAGAAGATAAAACGAGACTATTACTGACATAAAATTTAGATTTGTATGTACCTATTTCATATGGTTTATATATTTATTTTGTACCACTCATTCATACCCTGATGTAAAAGGTGTAAATAAAAACAAAACTCCCTTTGGTTGGTTTTATTCATTATTAAATCACAAGTACCTACCAAATCATTTCAAATATTATAGCAACAAAAATATTAAGAAGGTTCTCTTAATCTGTTTGAATCATGGCTTAAAACTAACAAAAGTATAAAAATAACATTTTCAAATGTAGTAACCTATTTTACTTAATTCTTATTCGAAGTGGTTTGCTTGTGCATCAGCACCATAAAATTAGCTATAAACTATATTTCCCTATATCACAACAAAGATCCATAAGATTTACTTTAAATTAACCCACCCCAATATCGTTCATATGACTGATAGTACACATAAAAAATAACTGCATGGATGAAATGGAAAGTCGTAAAGATGTTGTATTACGATGTGGTATAATTTGAATAAATCATAACCGCGTTCATTATAATAATATATAAAAAGTAGGGCATATTACTATAACATAACTTTCAGATATGTAGCTATTTTTGATCATTGAAATAAATAAAATGGCTGTAACATTCAATGTTAAAAGCACATAGTATAGTATTAATTGTCCGCTTTATAAAGTTTCAATGTTTAGGTAATCACCATCAAAATCCCATGTAAAAGTCGTAATGAACACTGCTTATTCGATTATATGCCCTAAAGCAGCGGTAATAAACATCATAACTCGATGAAAAGTAGATATCACTACATCTATACCACCACTACACTTGTACATATTTATAGCGACTATACGACTACTAAGTGACTCTATTACGACTGGCTTCTATGTCTATATAATTTGTGGTATACACTTCTCGGTCGTGTAAACGTCATAGCGACGTATTTGCGACCAGCGTACGAAAAGTTATAATCGGCACGTTGTGGCGACCTATCAAATGTTTGTTTAACCGACGTTAAACCATAAATAGTTCTTGTCATCAAGTTCAGTCTCTGTTAAGATTAGGTATACAAAACAACAGCGAAACGTGTGTGTTAATACTTAATAGGTACACCTCTGCCTACCCTAATTTATGACTATGAAAGCTGTCCACAAAATTGGGAGAATAATTAATATCTCAAAATACAGAACAAATGTATGACTATGTTGTATAATTTTTAATATTAAATATTTTTTTTACAGTTGTATTTTATTTTTCGTTCTGTACAAACCAAATTAGGTAACTATAAAATCTCTTAAATATTTTATACCCACCCAGGATATCAATAACAATGTGACTGATCTGCTGGTTCAGTATTTTTTTTTTAAATATTTTTTGGCTTGGCATCTAGGCCGCTGGTTCAGTATTGTCAGTTTTTCAAGTAGGTAGGTAGTTTCACAAAATTTAAACGTATACAGATAAAATATAAAATCAACCTCTTTCTTAAATAAAAATTTGCGATACCAATGTTAGTGCTGACATCTAACGAGCAGTAGAGACTTTACAAGAAATGGTATTATTGCACGGCGCCATCTATCGAGGAATAACTAAACTATTGTAAAAAGTAATAACATGGAAAATTACAAACATAAAAAAATGTCTAATATTGTGTTCATTTATTTAATGGAAATGCGATTACAACATCAACTAATTAAAAAAAAGTAATAATTAAAAACGTAAAAATATTTTAAAGAAACGCAATCAAAATGCTTTTATTTAACTGGCAAGTAAAATTTTAGCAGTGGTAACATTATAAATCCAATCATGGATTTATGAGTCCTGCAAGGATTTCAAATATAAACTTTATTCCAAGTACTGAAGAACCACATTCTTTATAAATTTCTTGATAATAAGACATTTTAGCGTTTGAGTAGGAAAAGGAATATAAATAGGATTGCCAACAATTTTCGTGACGTCACACCATGGAGGAACTGAGACTTCTAAAGTTACAATACAGCTGAAAAATACATTTTCTTCTCTAATGCAATATTTTCTTTCAAGATAACTACGAATATAACGACCACTGTATTCGAGGCAAGTGTGATCAAGAACAAATTATCGACCGACTCGCGTTTTGTGAATAACTTATGTGATATATTGTTTCACCGGAGTAACTTTGTTAGCGAGAATTTATTTTATTTTGTGAGTATTCTTAGTGATTGCAGCCTGTGATTGATTTATTAAAATATGCGAAGTTCAGCACGTGCTAGTGGAATATTTAATTGTTACTTTTAATAGAGCATAGTTGAACAATCTTGTCATGTAGGTTGCTAAAAATAAAACTTAGTCGTATTTTTGGATATGATATTTGGTGATTTTGCGACTGCGAGGCCGGGTGAGTGGTGTGAAAGTGATTTCTGCGCCTTTCGTGACTTGAAATTTGTTCAAAACAATTTGTCCTTGGTTTTACTAGACCATTTTACTAACATAGTGTCGTGTTTCATAACTGTTTTTAGTACATTTCATATTTTACTGAGAGAGATTATAGTAGCTTTTAATTTAAATTCCATTATCATGATCACGCCATCGAGTTTTCACGACTGTAGTAGGTAAATAGTGCATTATAAAATGACCTTGACTCTAACAATCAGATTAAAAAGATACGCCATTCCTCGACCTATATTGATATTTCAACATGGTGCACCAAAGAAATTTAAATTGGCCTAGAAAAAATATATACCTACTAATTTTATGTCATAAATACAATACAATAGTCCAATACAAACATTCTTGCTTAGTCATTGTTACTAACTTCAGTCTGGCCTTGGTAAAGACTTTACCTGTGAAAAAATTAAAAGTGGATCACAATTTACTAAGCTAGTAAACCTATACATACTCCAAAATATTGGTTCTTAAAAAAAATTCTATAACTTTACACATGAGAAAACACAATAAATACAGTCACTGGTAAATTAATGTTAGTGGATCTTAACTTGTATGACATTTATAAAGCACAAAGTCTATTTAGCCCCAGGCTATGACATTTTGTCATAACCTGTGGAGTGCAATTGACTGTACATCCAAGCTTCCATCAAATGTGTTGAAAAGTGATAGTCAAAGCATTTGGAAAGTTTATTAAGTTTTGGCAAAATAAGTAGACATACATACATACATAAATCACGCCTACATCCCGAAGGGGCAAGCAGAGGTGAACTAACACCCACGTTTTGTGTAATAGGTGGCGAGCCTATTGCCATCTATCGGCCACATAAAATCGCAGTATTGCCAACAATTTTTTGCTATTGCTAGGTGGTATAAGAGGAATGCCGCTGCCCATTACTCATTGCTATCTTTACCCTTAGTCAGCTTGTATGACACCCACGGGAGAGATGGGGGTGGTGACAATTGTATTCTGCTCTGCCGTCACTACACGCCAAAAAAAGTAGACACGCAAATAAAATTATAATTTTTATCTTCTTCCTTTTGGGGCAATGTATATCACTTAGCTATCCACTTGTAAGATGAAATTAAAAGATGTTTCTATATGATAAATACTTACAGGTAACGAGGATATTTTAATTAATAACAAGCTTATTTTTTTAGTATCAGAACATGTTATTGGTTCCATCGCACTATATTTCAGTATTATCTATTTATTGCCATTCATTGAATCTACAATAAAATCTGCATGATCTCTATAATGAATATAGTTTTACACCTATCAATATTGCCCAAATTAATATGCATTTGTGTTCTGGATACTAGATGATGAACAAATTTCAATATTTATCTTATATATATATTCTATAAATTCTACTTCTCCCTGCCCTGTTCCCAGTCTGTAGGGGATTGGTGCATTATGTTTCCTCTTCCATTCATAACGGTCAGACATCCACTATATGAATATATAATACATAAAACAAACAAACAACCACACTAACAAATGTCTGTGTCTCCAGGATTTAAACCAGGGACGTTGTTGACGTATGTTGCCCAATAGCCTGAACAATCCGATCATTTGATGAAAATGGCTGTCTCGTGTAAAGTTGCATATTATGATTACAGTTACCCTTACCAAGACAATACACGTCAAACTATTGCTATAACTCACACATTGTAATAAAATACATATACAATTCTTCTTTATATTTGAAGTATGATTATATTTGATTGTTTCCTGCTGGTATGCCAAGTATTAATGCCTTATCTGAAAAGCTTATAAATAAATAATTACTTAAACTATTACCAGGCACATATATTGAGTTTAGTTCTTACAAACTGGTTAATGTTTACTGTGGTCTTGGAGAATATTATATTAAGGTACCAGGTAATTACTTATTGGTTTATTATGTTTCTATGCAAATTTGCATTACATACATAGTCATGACAATGATAGGTTATGAAATTGATTCAAATACTTAATGTAATGTTACCTAGTGTAAATAGTCAACTTATGCAATATGACATAAATAAATTAAGATTACATGATTCTTAACACTTTGATTTCCACAGTATTCCTATAAAAAACATGAATTTTTTAAGTCATTTTGGTTGCCACACATTCAGGAACTACTGGATTGTGCCACTTGGCTTTTTATTTAGGAAACAGTAAAGGGACTGTAAAAATACTTAGTTTTGTTTTGGAGAAATTATATATTTCCTAAACAAACCAAATATATTAAAAATACTCATGTTTCATGTTCATAGTACTCATGTTTTCTTATTGTTCTGAAAGGGTTTAAGTAATATTTTGATTACTATTTGCAGTCAACTGAAATATAGTGACCAGAATGATATGCTGGGATGTTTATTATAGTATGATGCTGCTGTAGCGAAAGACAATTGGCACATTAGTTAAGACGTCAGATTAAATTTAACTGTATATTAAAACATTTTTTGCTAATGCGAAATGATTGCAACAATAAACTTATTTTTTTAATGAGGGTAGGAGTTTACACGTATATGACCAAATGAATAATGCAATGGATGTTATTAGGTGAGAGGGAGAGAATGACCTCTCAAAAAGTGGATGGATTGGGTGATAGATGATATGAATGACAAGGGAGTGGATGATTTTACGACACTGATTAAAGTGTATGGAATTATAAAACAGATAAGTAACCTAGTTGAATGATGATGATGTAAGATTTTAGTACTAAAACACGTGTAGTGTAACCCATGTGGTGACGGCAGAGCAGAATACGTCACCACCCCCATCTTTCTCGTGGGTGTCGTACTAGGCGACTAAGGGTTAACACAGCTACGAATAATGGCCAGCAGCATTCGACTTATACCACCCAACATATTGCGATTTACGTGTCCGATAGATGGCAATATGTTCGCCACCTATTACATAGCACCTAACCTAATAAGCGTTACGTAGGTGTTAATTCGCCTCTGCCTACCCCTTCGGAGGTATAGACTTGATTTATGTATGTATGTGGATGTAGTAAGTAGCTTCCTGTAATACTAAACTTTTGAATGAAGTTTTTATATGAGTTGTGAACATTGACCTAATCGTGTATGTTGTAAGTGCTGTTACATTATATGTAGTATGCATAAATTCATTAATGATGCCAATTTATTCCCTATTTTTATTACAAAGTTCCCTTTTATTGTTGAAATTTGCTTATTATCATTATAATTATTGTGTAATAAAATAAAACATCATCATTTCGTAACTTCTATGTCTCATTGATAACTAAGCCAGAATACAATATTGGTACTGCTTAAAACAATAAACTACTACCCTTAATTATTTAATCTTGTATAAAAAAATACTTTATCAGTAATTCTATTCTACCTACATTATTTTGATAAATTCTGCTACTGTTGGCAAGTCGAAATTAATTTATAAACAATTGCCATCGATTTGAAAGGATTTTCTTATGGTTGATGAATTGTTTTTTAAATATTATACTGATGAACCATACAAGTAGAAGACGTAGCGTGGTAACGGTTTGATTTTTGCAAACTGGTCGTTATTTTTTTTTTGTAATTCATGTAGCTGGCGATCTATTTATTCACGGAAGGGTATCATTATCAAATTCATCATCAAACTTCCATTAGTTAAGCGTCTCTGAACTTAACTACGGCCTCGATTGCTAAAATAAAAGCTATAGTTTATGACGTCATGCTGTCATTTCGCACCAACTGTACCTAAACTATTGGAAATAGCTTTGAACGAATGATCACCAAATGATTTTGTATGAATTTGGCACAAAATCTGTACCGCCTTAAAATTCAGGATGTCTGCTGTAGCCATAAACAGTGCATTGATTTAAAGCTATCATCAGCAATCGAGTTAGGCGGTAGGCCCCCAGTTCTACCTCTTTTCCTTTCTATTATTACCATATGAATATGTTAAATAATTATTATGCTCATAATTGTATACATACACAATCCAAGTAGTCTGTTCCAATCCAATTTAATGGAAAAACAATTATTTGGAACCCTCGTCATCATCATCATCATCTGCCCTTTAATGTCCCCACTGCTGGGAAACAGGCTGTTCCTATGGATAGAAGATTATAAAGAGAATGGGTAGTAACCCACCACGCTAGCCCAATGTGGATTCGTGGGTATTAACATATATCATGCCTTTCTCCCACAGGGGTAGGCAGAGATCACTTCTTCCTACTTGCTACAATCCTTACATACTTCTTTCACTTCAATCAATTTCATTAATTTCTTATGCTTGTCGGTTTCGGCTATTATAAATAATTCGTTTGGTATATATATTTTTAATCTTAGATTGTTTCAATAAAAGAGGGCGATATAATTTCATTTACTGCCGCACTCGGAGACGTCAATTAACTTTAATTGACGTCTCTGAGTGCGTTAATTGACGTCTCTGAGTGTATGATTTCATTAACGTTATTTGATGTCTCTGAGTGCGGCAGTTAGTAATTATATCCATTAATCTCTGATTAAATGACTTCAAAAGATTGTTTACCACAGGGGCAAATTAGTTTGGTACCGACTTTATAATCATGACAGGCAGCCGAGTGGATTGAGCAATTGAGTTGAAAATCGGATGAGATATAAGCGTAACATTAACTTGTCCACTCATAATTACATATGAGCCTATGACCCTTCGCAAACATTAACATTAATCCCTATTGTTACAGAACCAAGCGACCGAGAAAAACATGCAAAGAAAGCGACCGCCGTCCAAATCAAAAAACTATATTCACTAGTTTACTTCAAAGTAATGTTCCATCGCATTTAGATTAAGAGAAACAGTAAGAAGCAAAAATGCCTGTGGTGTCACCTTCGAGGTATACCTCCACTTCTTCAAGCCTCTCCGGGTCATATAGATCCACTTTGACGTCGTCGTCTAGCTTAGACAAGCCTTATTATAGAAGTACAAGTAGTGGGACTTACATGTCATCTACTTTACGGAGCACCTGCGGGGATAGAACTACAGAATACCGCACCAGATACTCCGACGTAGATGGCAAAAGAGAAAGGAAATCTTCTTTGGTGGAATATTCGAGGTCTTCTAGAGCGCCGAGCGTTACCGATTCTGACAGCGGTATCTCCACGCGATTCAGATCGGAACGAAGCGAGTCGAGATCCCGCGACATTTCGACCACGAGGAGCGAGAGCAGCAAGACTTCGAGTGACCCGTTGCCTAGGTGCAAGAGGAATGTCATCAGCACCGCAGCGTTAGCCATGTCCACGGCTGAACTGTACAATAAATACTCCCCGGCGAACTATGTGCCTCTAACGCAGAGGCTAAAGGAGCAGCAACAGAACCAGAACAGCTACGGGGAAATATCGAGATCCAAATCCATATCCAATGACATAGGGAGGCCGCCGGCAGCAGACCCGTCGAAGAGCACACGCCGACCGAGAAATTCCACAGCCTCCACAATAGCAGAGGTAACTATCAAAGCAATGTTTTATTCTTATGAAGTTTTGGGTGTCTGCGAAATTCTCCATTGATGACAAACTTCGTTGGCATAAAATTTTAATCTTTTTGTATATTTCTATAATTTAAATTTATCTGGTTAACATTTAAGAATTATAATTATTTATATACCTCTATTTTTCATAAAGCTCACAATCGCAGAAATATAGTTAATTTTATGAGAGAGAAATTCCAAATTTTGATTAATTCATATGATCTAAATTAATCAATATTTTACACTTAGGAACTAAAACTTCAAACTCCAGTGATGATACAGGGAGGTAAATTTGTTATTAAGTGAATAATCTCTAGATGTAGTGGGTGCTATTTGGAGTTTTATATTTGGTGTCAATACAGAAAGAACTGAAGAAAGAATAAAAATAAGGCCACGTCAATTGAGTCGTTACTTTTGCAGGAAGTTTGCTCGAATAACACAAATAACAGTTCAATTTCATAAATGAGTTATGAAATCCAAACAAAAACTGTTCTACACAGTTTTACACTTACACTTCAAAATTATTTGAAATAGTGTCTCTGATCAATCAGTTTCAATGAAAGTTTATCGCAAAGGATTTGGACTGCATTAAAAATTGATACGATCATTCAGACAGAATAAGTAAATGTTCTTTGAATCATATTGTGTCATTTAATATTGTTCTTTTAATTAATTTTATCATTCATACTGTTACTCATGTTATAAAATTAGCATTCATAATAATTTCATCCTCTGACACTCGTCATTGTTGTTGTGTCTAAAAACCTTCACTGCAATCAATCTGAATTGACACCAAATTCTAATATTAATAAAATCCATTTTCCCATGTCATTTGTTGTTTTTGAATTCTGTAATGACTTTTTGACATCATTAACCAGAGCTGTTACTTTTCTGGTCAAATTTCGCAGGCACACAAATTGATGTGTGCGCGTGCGTGTGTGTGTATGTACATTAACAAAAGCACTAAGACAGTGACGAGGTTTATGTAATTAATATTCTACAGGTAATCTTAAGTATTTCGTATGAAAAAATCTATTTACAAATCTTCCCTTCAGTCTTAGAATTAGCTGATTTGCGTTCCATGTAAACTGTGTCGTGCTGGTCAAAAAGGTTGCGTTTTTTTAATAACTATGAAATCTTTTCTCGTTAATTGCCTTTCTGTATTATTATCCCTAAGAGGTGTAAGGTAAGGATGATTTGTACACTTAAAAGTAATACTCCGACTTGCAAGAAGCAATATTAAATACATAGACCTCGGTAAAGAGCCAGCCAGCTTAAGCTAGACGCTTGACAGGCAGACCTATGCGTGATTTTCTCGAGGTGACAGGTATCAGAATCGACAATCAAATAGAAACGGTGCACCTTAACAATTCGATATTAAAATCGACTGATTTGTGGGCATCCTATGAATGCCCTTGAACGAGCTTGTTTTCGTTATTCTATATTTTAAACGTTCTTATTGATTTCGTATAAATAATTCTCAGTATTGTTGGGGTAATCAATATATCACCAAGGCGTACCAAGTCTTGATGGGGAAAGTCTTTGGTTGTAATGGGGATTGGTTATAATTATTTGTACCAACTTAAACTAGGGCAATTTTAGCATTTGCATTCGCATCGTGTGCTGATACCTGTTGTAAACAGGCCAGTGTCTGTAAAATAAAATATAACGATTATCATCAAAAGTTTGCCTATCACGTGTATTCGCAAGTAGATAATATAGAATTGTTTTTGCTGTGGGGCGTTCAAACTCTAAATTATCTACGTTATAAAAATAAGACATTGTATATTAAAAATTTTTTTCGTACAACCTTGTGAAATAAAAAATGCAAAAATAGTTTTAGCAGCTGTCTCTTGCTTTAAAGCTTTGTTTCCATCTCATAAATGAATGAAAATGAAACGAATTTATGATAAATGCAGAGTTTAGACGCCTCTGGAGCACGTTTTGTACTAACACACACATCCACAAGCCCACAGTAAAGCAAATTATTATCATAGACACCGAAAATAAGTGTTCATTTTAAAACCAGAGACCGGAACCCAGAAGATATAAGGAAAGCTCACCGAGCTACGCCAAAAGGAACTCAATGACGAATGGCGTTAAAGATAATAATGGCAATGAGGTGCCATCAGTCGTTTCTGAGATCAGAAAAAGGTTCGATCCCAAAATGACAGTCACAAAACTTCCCGCAAATGAACCTAGATATATGAAAACATCCGTGGAACATTATTTGAGTCAGTTAACGGATTGCGAGAGTGACACTCTGGGTTATACTAAGATAATACATAAAGATGAAAAACCAGTCCCTGTACACTTGCCTCATCCTGATAAAAACGGTATATCGCACCGCTGGGATGGAGCATCGACGTCAAGATCAAATTCAAACTCTGATGTATCTATAAGTAAAACCATATCGGAACCAGTAAGTCTAGCGAAACCTCCGGTTGAGAAAATACATTCGATGTCAACTTCTTTAACTTCCAAATTGCCCTCAGAACGTATAGCGAGTAGTATTAAGAGTCAATTGGACCCAAATAATCCGATAGGTAAAATATTAGAGAAATCAACAGTGATTCACACTGAAAACGGAGATCACAAAAAGTTGAGGAATAGCCCGGAAGCTGTGAATAGGAAAGAAAGCTTGAAGAACGACATCGAGAGACAGGTAAAGGTACCAAAGCATACATCTAACTTTGCGTCGTATATACAGATTTCACAACCGATCGCGAGTGGTGCGACGAAAAACTCCCACGAAGATAGAAACGACGTGCAACCGGAAAGAAGATCGAAAGTTAACCTGAAATACATAGATTGCGACAAGGACGGCAGATTGCTTTTAGACAATGATATAGAATCTCCGAGTGGTACAGGGTTTGAGAACAAAACGTTTGAACATGAGAATTTCCTAAAGAAACGTACAGAAAAAAATGGTGTTGACGAAAAAGATATATTGCAAGATGACGCTAAGTCTATGGAGACTAGTACGGAAAGCACCTTTAGTGAAGCCACCGAAGATTCAAGTCCCGACACTCCATCATCTAGACGAAGGGTCTTGGATTCCAGAAACTATGACGACATCAGAACGGTGAGTACTCATTGCGTTTGATGTATTTCGTGAAGGCAGTCTAAATGTACGGTTATATAAGTACGGACATAGAATATTATCCTAGTATTCTTGTGACATAAATTTATTAAATTTTTTTTTAAAGAAATTAATTACTCTTGAGTCTTCTTGCTTAATTTGCTTAGCGCAAATTGATAATAATGTGTACTGAGACCATGCAATCTAAGTTGCTGATTGGTCGAACTGTTAATAGATTGATAATCATTTTTAATACAAATTTTGAGAAGAAATTTTAGTAGTATATTATTCTAGATGAACCGTACCGCTTATATTGTACTAAAGTTATATTCATTGACCATGCCCTTCACGAAGTCCATGACATTATCATCTCAATATTTATTACGTATATTTCTTTGGCTCTTTGCACTTGTTGATTTTCTCAAACAAAAGAACATCCGTCGTCATCTTGGACCGTTTACAAAAATGTTTTTATTGTCTCTAGCCATTGCGGTTTACCTTTGTTAACCGCCAGTACCTTATACACTTGTTATGTTTACCGAATTAAGTAAAACATGAATAAAATCATTCAAATTCTCATATTCGCTTTAATAAGCGGCATCTGATACCGTTCTCTTAAAACAGTAGTGACTATATTTAAATTTAATTTATACAACGTGTTTACAAAAATACCCAAATAATATTTATCAAAGCCAAAAACAAAGTTAACCCTAGTAGTTAATCTGAATTGGAATCGACTATTTCAAAAGAAAGGTAGTATTTTTATTTTATTCTGAAAAGTTAGTGACTGATCTACTGACTATGCAAAACTAAAAAAATTTAAATGTTTTCACTGCAAACGGCTGAGAAACTTTTACATATTGTGGTAACGTATTGTTTGGTTCTACTAAAAAGTACAACTCTATACTTCGAGAATAATTATTATATTTATGTGGATAACTTTGTAACACTTTGTATAGGAAATAAAGTGATATAAGTGACCTTTTAAAATTAGATTTTGTTTAGGAAAACGTTCATGCGTATATGTGCGCGTGCGTTTCTGTGTATGCACGAGCGAGTACCCAAATGTTTGTGTGTACGCTTGTATGTCTCTGTGTGTGTTTGCGACGTTGTTAGATATTGTGTGGATGCCAGATACATTGATGTTTCTTATAGTATTTTGACTTAAACTCAACGATTTTGTCGATTCTAATGATCACAAAAATTCTATAATTTTTATTTATCGGGAACACCTTTACTATACAAGCTTAATTAAATTTACTATCTGTTCTGTGTTTATTGTCGCCTTCTACTTGTTTTTAAATTATCATTGGAAACCTTAATAATAATTATGATTATACACTAAAGACAACTTTATTGTATGCGATATCACTATAGATGGCGTAAAGAATTGCATTGGACCCACTTATATCTGAATTTAAATACGCATATTCCATTTTACATTGGTAAATGCAAACGAACAAATACTATATTGGTTCGCAATGTAGTAGGTAAATAATTAAAATATAATTAGATTGAGTATAAAATAATGTGGTCTGTACCTGAGGGATCAAAAGTTATATATCAATCAACATATATATAGAACCTCTAAAGTCCATCTGTGTGTCATCATCATCAGCCCTTTAATTTCCCCACTGCTGGGGCACGGGCCTTCCCTATGGATGTAAGATATAGGGAGGTTGAGCCATAACCCACCACGCTGGCCCAATGTGGGATGGTGGTATTTAACGACTGCAGATGCAGCCGGGACCAAGAAGCACGGAGGAATTCAAGATAATAAATTTTGGTCACCCATCCAATGACCGTCCTTAGCGATTAATGCTTAGTTTACGCAATCGCAGCCCAAGCGCGCTATGCCACTGCGCTAGCGATCTCATCTGTGTTTAGCTGCTACGATAAGCTACCCTTTATTGCCCAGCAAAGCTTCCACTCGGTATGTATACAGATATTTTACACCTGTATAAATATAATGTCTCGAGGGGATGTTTAATTAAACTTCATTATAACCGTAGATTTTTTTATCTGTCCCGGGAACTGAATAAGAGACACAGTGGCACGCTACCATTGCCTGAGCCAAATGGCACTACTATTTATAGGTATTTTAAATAGACTATAATACACCGGGTTCACGCCAGCTAGAAGTATGAGGGGTCGTTGACATTAGCAATGAGAGCATTTATTTGTGATCTTGTCTCGTTAGACAGTCATCGAAGGTGGGGCGCGGCTGAATTAGGAGTCGCACGTCTGTTGGCCCACTTCCGTATGAAGCGTTACCATTGGCATCCTTTTTTATCGTCATCGCCCTGCCCTTATCCCATCCTGCCCGGCTCGCAGGACCACCGAAACGATATGATATACAGCCATTTATCGGTTTGAACTGTCGTCAAAAACCTATAAAGTTTTGACAGTTCAAAGCGATAATGGCTATACCATAGTTATCGTGTTTCGGTGGTCATGCTGGCCGGGCTGTTTGGGGTGGGCGCAGTGTCTCCTTTTTCTCCACTCTCTTTTGTCACTCGTCATCTCGTCCACAACCGTCACTTTCATGTTATACCACACACATATCCATCCACATTTTTTTTTTGTTGGCTTCTTCTATTTCGACTTCCATTGTCATTCACATCCATAACTTTTTTATTGACCTTACATGCGTCCCGTCTTATAAGTACTGATAACATGTCCATGCACTTTCAGACTATCTTACGTAGGTACTGGTACTCATTCCTTATTTTATCTGTTTTGTCACTTCGCAAACCCATCTCAACTTTCTGTCGCGTGCAATTTTTCTTTTTCGTCTTTTTTTTTTCACAGGCCACATTTCTTGGGTTGCTTTTTATAGATAGTGCTTAGTAATTTTAAATTATGGAAGCATCCCTTGATACCAGTTCAGTGGTTCTAATGCGTTGTATCGGATTCTTATCTTGAGATTTTGATTTTTTAAATAAGAATGGGTAGGTCACGTTAATATGGGACGCCCTAAACAGAACAATAATCAATTCGATTTTAATTTTAACATTATATAAATGTTAGAAAAATTCGTACAAAGATTTTGGGGTTAGAAAAAGAATTTCGAAAAATTATGATCTTGAATATGAGAATTTCGGCAAGTTAATTAGTGTCTTGGGTGGCCGAGCGGTCAGGCACCTGCCCGGATAGCAGCGGACGCGGGTTCGATTCCCGCCTCAAGATCATAATTTTTCGAAATTCTTTTTCTAACCCCAAAATCTTAGAACAATAATCAGTTCGCAAATTGCAATTAGTATAAAGATTTTGGTGGTTAGAAAAAGAATTTCGAAAAATTATGATCTTGAGGCGGGAATCGAACCCGCGTCCGCTGCTATCCGGGCAGGTGCCTGACCACTCGGCCACCCAAGACACTTGACAAGTGTCTCAAAATCCTAATTTTTCGAAATTCTTTTTCTAACCACCAAAATCTTTGTACAAATTTTTCTAACATTTATATAATGTTAAAATTAAAATCGAATAGTTTGCAATTAGTATAATAATTTGCTTAATTTATTTAAAAATTACCCTGACAAAAAAATATCTCGGTCCATTATTAATACGCTCACTGCAAAGCTATGTAAGTTTACGAGTCAAATATAGCTGGTGACGTCACTAATGTCAAAACATTTGCACCGCCTGACGCGTATTTCTATCGGGACGTTAACCTAAAGGCGATTACAGATAAAACTCGTCACATTTTTGGGCGACTGTTTTTCGGGCGAGATGACTGACATCTCATTTACAATTGTACCTACTTGTAGATTGAAATCGAACATTTCAAAAACGTTTTTTTAAAATATGAGAATACTAGTTACTCACGGCAACCATTCAACTAGAAAGTCAATATAAAATCAATATTATACATTTGAACAATTGTAATACATACATACATAAATCACGCCTATATCCCCGAAGGGGTAGGCAGAGGTGAAACTAGCACCCACTTTTCGCCAATTACGTTAGGTCCCATGTAATAGGTGGCGAGCCTATTGCCATTTATCGGGCACAAAAGTCGCAGTACACTGCTATTGCTAGGTGGTATAAGAGGAACGCTGCTGCCCGTTCCTCATCATTGATTTATCCTTAGTCGCCTTGTACGACACGATTACGATTGTAGTACGATTTGGGGTGGTGACAATTGTATTCTACTCTGCCGTCACCACACGGCCACAATTGTAATGAGGTAGCTAAATACTGTTGCATTCTAACATTATTGCAGCATCCCACAATGAAACTAGCAAGAAATTTCAGTATTTTCCTTAATCACACACCCGCATTGGTCATACCGTCATACGAAATTTTCACTGTATTAACTATTATTTATTAAGAGATTTTTTATTTTTATTAAATCTTGATATACTTTTCTTGATTTTGATCTGATTTATAATTGAAGTAAAGCTTAGCTCGCTGGCGCACTGACTAGCGCGGTCGACCTGTGGCTGCGTAAACTAAAGTTCGCTTTGACCATTTGGATCATTGAATGACAAACAAAAATAGGGTGTGTCGATGTTTCGGTTTTGGTGACACGTTTGTTTATGCTGTTGGTCCCTGCACCTGCAATCGTCGTCAATACCAGTTCGCACTTGCCCACTCATTAAGATATAGAATTATGGCTAGTGGTGGTCTATTTTACTTTTAAGTTTTAGTTCAAGGCCTATACCACATTTCAGGCAGCGTATGCACTAGTTTATTTAGATAAATCGAACTAGAACTATATTTTGAATACGACGAGGTTTGGCATCATTATACATGCATGCGTCAACTAAACTACAATTCATTTTAATTTTGAACTCCACCAAGGAGGTGAATAATTATTCCACATTTACACTAAACAGTTTCCTGGCTTAATTAAGTAAGAACATTATTATTCCGAAATTATTTTGTCTCCTCCAAGTTTCTACGGTACTACTTCTTTTCAGAATTTAGATTTATGTGGCAAATGAGTCAATCTTTCGGAATTATTATAAGAAGGGTTTGAATAAAACGTTTCCATCGCTCAGGCTACTAATAACTATGGGATATACATTCGAAACACCAAGCATGATCACACGCTGGTAGCGTGCTTTATACAAAAGTAAAAGAATGTTGATTTTTGGTTCTTAGCATCAAGTCTGTACGCGGCTTACATTGCATTAAGGCATATTTCTAGGATATTCAATTTAGACCTACTAATTTTATTCATTTTTATAAATAGGCCGTATATTAGTCAGAATTTTCTGAGACAATGCATCACAGACGCGTCCTCTTTCCAATAGTGTAGGCTAAAAATAGTTCGCGAAATGTAACGCGCCTAAATTAAACACTGGGAAATCGCTCCGGAACGTCTCCCGACTTTTTCGTACCATTTGCAATAAACGGTGTGGTGGCCATTTTGAGTGGAAAACGCGCGCTTTTTTGACAGGCTGGCGGGTTATCTGTGCTTATTTTTTTATCGTTTTTAAAGGAAGTGTTAACGTTACGTCATTGTTCCGTCTTGGTATTTGCAGTAAGATTTTATAATAATTTCAACAGGTGTCGTATTTTTATTTTAGTTATAAATTAAAGTTGCATTAAATTTTTCAATAGGTAATCAAAAACGTTGTTACGTTAATTTTTTTTTTATTTACCAGTTTCACATTAAGATACTACAAGATTCATGTAGAAGTGAACCTATATTTAATGAAGAACAATTTAATCAATTGCGCCCTCAGAGCTGATTCAACAATAAAAAATACTCTCTATAGTTCCGGATCAAGGTTGACATTGTGCCAAGTTTCATCGAGATCGATTTAATGGTAACACGTCTGACCTTGGCGGTTTTATGAAAGTAGAAGCGCAACTTGAAATCGAAACTTTAAAAGTTTTAATGCATTTGCCATTTTGGTGAAATTTCAATCTAATCCGTAGTAATAATTCTTGTTAAAACACTAGAATATGGTTGTTATATTTTTTATGATTTCAATAATGTCTTCATTAAGTATTGGTTCAGCTCATCATAAGAATCGGAAACTTAGTTTAGTTTAGGTGATATATTTTTGGATGTCTCCTCTTTGGACAATCGTAATATTTGCTTGGTTTAATAACCTACATCTTATAAAGTTTAATATATATATCAGAACAACTTTTATTTTTAAATAACACAGTTTTATAAAATATAATTGCATAACTACTAAAAATACTTATTTGGTATCACTTTTAAGACGAGTAAAATTCTTTGACAAATGTCAAGATTTGTCGACACGTGTTATTTCAAAAATAGAAACGTCATTTGTTCGACAAACGATTTTTGTAGTGTTTTGAACGTTTACATGCAAATAATTGGGATATTTAAAAGTAGTAGTAGCGTGAATGTTACTTGTGTTTGCTTAAAAAAGTTGGTTGTGTTTTGTGACAGATAATTGTTCAGCGATCTCAAACAGTGCGTCCTTGTTCAATTAGCTATACCTACGTTGATTGTACGCCTAATGTGAGCCGAGATGGCTCACATTCGCAATCTTTGACTTATTACTTTGTAAGTGAAATCTTATCAACAGACAACCATTCAGATTCAATTGAGAGGGACAACGACAAGTATTTTCATGTTAATATCCTCAATCAACCCTTGTCCTTGTTGGGTCTATTGATCTTCTCCGGTACCAGGCATTAGACAGTCGAGCTGCAATCTGCATTATTTCCCCTTCCCACTTCAATCTTGTTATACTTGTATTTGCTTCCGCGTGTGTGAATAACGACTCTATTTGCAACGACAGAGGGTCCGGAATAATGCTACGATTACCTACTACGAATGCCGATATAGGACGCTGTTGCACAAGTAGTGCCTAATAGCGTTGTTTTAGCTGTGAATACAATCGCTACAATGAAACTTTTTAAAGACGAGGAACTACACCTACCCTAGTCCTAATCGTAGCAGATCTTTCTAACCACCATTGATGCCATAGCATTTCTTTCACAGAAATGCAATAAGTAGGTATCCAGGTATTAAAGCCTAGGATAAAAATCGCTCTCGATTATTATTATGGTTTGCGAACATTTTAAATTTCTACTCATCTCAGAAGTCTGTTCGGTATGCATTCAATTCTGTTTATTATGTTTATTAATAAGCATTTTCATCGAATAATGATTATTCATTCTTATAACGTGAACAAGGAAGGAGACATTTTCCTCTCAATTATTCTGCGACTTTTGCTGCTATCGAATTTTTTCCTATGTCCACTGTGTACCATTTGCCGTTTGGTCAGACCAATCGCGTAGCTGTAAATATTTTTACTTATAATTTACTTGTTAATTTTTTTTTATTTTATATTGTATTCTAGCTAAATTGATTTTGATTTGAACCTAATTGCAACCATGAAATAACACTTTGTATACAATACTTAGCCATTTTAAACGTAAAACTTTCCAAAAATTATCTCATTCTTACGCGCTACTGCCATAGACTTGTCTGTTTGAAATCATTATGGTATCTCCTTATCTTTTCGTGATGTTGATATTATTGATAATGTTAACATATGATTTTACGTTTTTTATATTACATAACGTAACCGTTCTGTACGTATACGTAATTTGTTTTAAACTGTAGTGTTATTTGGACGTACATTAGTGTTTATGTGAATATCACAAGTGTTGTAGAATTGATCGGTGTAATCAAGTGTGTAGGTAGCGGTATAAAAAGATTGATTAATCACTAAAGATTTATCACGTAATATTAACTCTTAAGAGGACCTGTACAGTACATATTAATATTGTAGTCTAAAAATATATTTAGACGAAATGGAAATTTTAATTCGCTAAAGAGAAATGACTATTTTTGTCAACTGCACATTTGTCACACGGGATATCTCCAAGCGGGTAGGCAAGGCAGGTGTAATAATATCCGAGACTCCGCCAGTCAGATCCCATAGGCCAAGCCGTTTGCCATTCACTGAAATAGTGAAGTGCAAATAGGAATAAGTTGTGTAAGAAATTTGTTTACCCTTGCTACTATGATATTTATTTATTTATTAATGTACAGGAAGTCCCGCGGCTATATTACATGTAGGGTTTCGCGTGTCACGTATATTGTAGATAGACAATTTCTCTGAAAGGAGGCTTCACTTTGATTTTATACAATATTAACTGCATTTAAACACTTTTGAACCGGGTATCGAACCCGCCGAATTATATACAAAATGCCCGGAATTTTACTATTCTGAACAAAGCTCAAAATAAAAGTAAAACCATGAAATTTTACATTAATAATTTCAGGAAAATTAATAGTTTAACTGCCGCACTCAGAGACGTCAATTAACTTTAATGAGTATTTATTGTCAAAAATTTTCATTCAAATCTAGACCATAGACCCGGTAAGAATAGCGACTAGTTTTGAATTTTCATTTTTTAACGTTAAGGACTCATTTACGTTATTTGACGTCTCTGAGTGCGGCAGTTAGCCTTTCATATTGGTACAGTTGTCAAAATTGTCTATCTATCTACAATATTTAAGATATTACTTTCCATTTGTTATAGTAATATTCTTTTGTTTCAATAGCTATTGCATAGATTTCATTAAATTATTTCTCGATCTTTGCGCCTTCTGTAATCGGCGGCTACTTAAACTACTCGGGCAGCCAGGACGTACGCGCGAATGAGACGCGATTCGTTATACATTGTTCGGTATTAAGCGGCATTAGTAGCTTATGCTGCCTATTGGTCGCTACCAATGTATAACGAACCGCGTCTCACTCTCACGTCCATCTAATCGGGGCCTAATTCATTTGCAGAATATTCTCGAACCTTTTAACTGTACGTTTTATGCCAACGGGTTACCCCCAAATTTATTATCTTATAATATATTTATTTACAACTACCTGCATTCAGTTTGTATTGAGTTTGCGTTGGCAATTGTTTTTGTTGATCAAATTTAAAGTCTGTTCCATCTCACTTGTCCTATTTGGTAAACAATCTTGGCACACCTTTTTATTGAAAATGCAGCATTAAAAATCAACTGATAACTAGATTCAACAGGTTACAGTCTATAATAACAATTTATTGTAATAGATTATTGACTTTGTTATTATTATTTTTTAAATGGGTGATTTTTTTAAAAAGTTGTGCCTAGATTGTTACTCAAATAAGACAAGTTAGATGAAATAGGCTATCCCCCGAATACTAAAACGCTACTCAAAGTTTGAGACATGCTTAACATTTAATTATTTTAAAAATTCACGTTTTTCCATGCAAATTTTGACAGGTACTGTCCACTTAACTTAATAAGCAGTCCCCAAAATTTGAGTAGCGTTTCTGTATTCGGGGGTATAGGTATGACACGAGGCAGCACTTGGTTGGTTACTATTGCAACTGGGCCTACCGCCTAACTCGATTGCTGATGATAGCTATATAGCAATGCACTGCTTACGGCTATAGCAGCCATCCTGATTTTTTAGGCAGTACGGATTTTGTGCCAAATTCATACAAAATCATTCGATGATCATTCGTTCAAAGCTATCGCTAATAGTTTAGGTACATTTGGTGCGAAATGACAGCGTGACGTCATAAACTATAGCTTTTGCTTTAGCAATCGAGTTAGGCGGTAGGCCCCCAGGTGCGGCGGTAGTACGGTCACGGCCCTATTATCAGAAGTGGGACGCGCGGGCTAATGATTCTGATTATTGCTTTCAACGGGCAGGGAAGTTGCCGATATACCTACCTACCTGGGCAGATAGGCATGCACTCAATCATTTTCGTAACAGTACCTAAAGGGGCGTTGATAGGGTTGACTTTTTCTTAAACATTTAAATTTCAATAGTCTACTGCCGCACTCAGAGATGGCAATTAACTTTAAAGAGTACTTAATAAAAAATGTCATTCAAAACAGCTGGCCATACCATAGGCTAGGTAAAAATAGCCACTAGTTTTGAATCGACATTTTTTACATGAAATTCTCATTAAAGTTGATTGACGTCTCTGAGTACGGCTGTAAATGTTATTTCTTAATGTGAAGCATACCTATATGGTCCGATTAATAAATCCGTACCTAGTTAACTGGTACAAATAAAAATCTTGTAATAAAAGCATACATACATAATCACGCCCATATGTCCCCGAAGGGGTAGACGGAGGTGAATCAAAATCCACGTTTCGCCAATTATGTTAAGTCCTATACCTATAGGTGGCGAGCAAGTCTTATTATCGTTTTTTTTACAATACATTTGATACAAAGTGCAAAATTGATAATTACATTTTGTGTTTTTCAACATTACATACTGCTAGGCATATACGTATCTAACTACGGATATCATAAAGTTACGATAGTCAACCACTGAATTCTCATGTAAATGCCTGATTCTAATGACGGATATTAGACACAGGCATTTACCTACATGAGATAATATAATTATTAATAGTAGCATATCACTTATTAAAACAAAAACCAGACATTCTTAAGTAGTACCAATTTTGGTGCTTTACTATCGAACTTTTTAGAAAAAAAGCTTTAAAACACGTAATATCGTGGAAAAAGTGAAGTTCATATTAACTAAAGATCAAAATAACTTTGTTTCCGTCTGAAAAGGCATGTAGTTTTTTTTCTTCTAAATATGTGAACTGTGCAAAGTCAATGAACAGTGTGCTAACGTTGCGCTGATGCCTTTTCGCGCCTATAAACACCTAACAGGGTGATTAGAAAGGCTAAGTTCATGCTCGTGGTAACGGAAAATGATTTCTAGTGTATTCGATATAAAATCGGGATATTATCTCCTACTTATGCACTTAAAATAAATAAAAATACGAGTCTTGTGTACATTTTTCTCTGGGTATGTATCTACTAAAGTTGGGACTTAAACTAACGTAATATTTATATAGTATTGCGAAATTATTACACCTGCCTTAGCGTCTGGACGATTGTGCGGTTAAAAAGAACTTGTATAAATTATAGTGCTTGGGAATGTTACCCATAATTCATATCAGGAGAAAAACAGTCAGTGTGTTTTGTGTGAATAACTATGACACTTACGGAACTACCAGTGACTATTTGCGAGTAAGTAGACGTATGAACTGGCAACTATAGGCATTTACGTTTTCACTGTTATATAGATAAATAGATCTATCTATCTATCACTGCATTCGTCCATTCATAGAAAAGTAACGGGGTCATGATTAGGCTTTTAAATTTAGTTTCCAATATAATGTTTTTTTTATTCGTAGACATTTATATACTTTGCCATTTTCTTGTATTTAACTTTAAACGTGCTTAACACCCAAATACAGAAACGCTACTCAAGTTTTGAGCGCAGCTTATGAAGTTAAGTGGGCAATACGTGTGTCAGCATTTGTATGGAAAAACGTTAATTTGGACAATACTTAGATATTAAGCAGGACTCGAAACTTTGAGTAGCGTTTCTGTATTCTGGGATTAGTAAATTATACTTTACTTAATTGGTTGCAATACTGAAAGAAAACCGGCTCGGGGGAAAGAAAATATTTTCCTCTCACTCTAACTCCCACCAAATTCCGAGACAAAACACTGTCAAGCGGTGGAGAGACTGGAAAGAGATGGACAATCTCTTTCCAGTGCTAGGCCTACAGACTACTTCTAATAAATACGCACCTAATACTATAATCATAAATACAACTTTCTGTTGCCATAAAACTAATACATAGGCATTACTTATTCAATTTCGCTGCTTCCTTGTTGGTATCTTCACAGTTATTGCAAAATCGTCCTTTAAATGAATTCACGCTCTACTTTATAAGGAAGATCCCTTCGTTCGATGCCCTCATTGGAAAATTGCTTTGTAACTCTGCAGACTCTCAACTCGATATAGAAGCTTAATCCTTCAAGACTTTCTATACAGCTGCACGCGTCATAAAAGAAGTCATACTATTTCTGACAGGTCTCGTGTGTATTTGAGGAAGGTCTGCCCCGTAATAAGTAAGCTGATTTCATTTGTTTTCATCTACCTCTCACTCGTTGAGAATAATAGCAAAGTGTGAGAGTGACGGGTAGACCAAAGCAACTGAAATCGGCTTACATAATACGGGAGCTGAGGTCTTTGCAACCGCCCGCTTCCGCTATCCGCCTTTGTGTATTTTACATGCGCGGATATGCGTTTGGAGCGCTCTCCGGCCAAGCCATGACCGTATAGCGAAGAGATATAATTACACCTATGTTTTTTTCCGTATTGATCGTCTTATAATTTATTAAAATATCGAACGTTAACACATTGTCAATTTTTCCGCTCTGGTTTAGTGGTTCGTCCACCGGAATTAAAATCCAGAGGTCCCGCGTTCGATACCCAGGGGGGTGCAAATTTGTACTCGGTTTGGTTGGAGGTAGCACTTTTCAAATCCGCCTGGCTAACTACCACCATCTTATCAAAATCTGTCGCCATAATAATAATGCTAACAGCATGATTGTGTTCCGACAATCTGTGGTAAAGATACCCAGTCCCTCTGTGGTTGACGGTTCCAGGTGAAGCTCGATTCCATCTTCGGCGCTTATCTTTACTTACCATCAGGTGAGATGAAGGGTAAGAGCTTCCCTGTCTAGCATAAAAAAATAAAAATAAAAAACGTTTGCTAGGCATTGACAAATCCGCCAGTAATCTGGAGTACCTAATAAATAACATATCTCTGTGGATTCGTCAGTTAAGGTTCATTGTTGTGTGGCAATCGACGCTGGTGCTAGTTTCTTCTGCTTTGCACTTTGTGCCGGTCTAGATATGAAAGGCAATTGCATAATTTGTACAACTTAGTTGCACTCGCGAGTGTGAGAGCTGAAGAACTCCTCCCCTATTGTCGCGCTCTGCTTGTCTATTAATATTAGGGCGTGGATATAATGGTCATGTTCCTGTGGTTCGATAATGCCTTGGTAACTGTTTTTTTTTCATATCTCGTTTACATACTTTTTCTGAAGACTGGAATGTTACCTCTTGTTTAGTTTTCTTTCTTCGATTTTGAGGTCCTATTTTTTGTTACTTAAACTTTCAGCATTGATTGATTGCTATTTTCGTGTTGTAATATTCGTCTTAAGTCTTTGCATGGTTGAATCCTTTTGTACTTATATTTATGATTTATATAGTATTCTCATATGGTTTTGCTCTCTGTTCAAATTTTAAAGTGATCGGTTAGCATTTGTATAAACCACCTCTTACATACTAAACCGATTGTGAAATTTGGCAATGATTATTGGCGTTCTACCTACGGCGATTCTCTTCAGTCCGTTCTCAACCCGCGACATAGAATAAATGACGTCACGTCGCATTAAAAATGCAACTCTCCGCGGAAATAACACAGCCGCCATTTTGTGTTACATGTCACTTTGACACAACCAACTTTTTTACAAGTGTTTCCGCGCCCAAAATGACTACCGTGTAACAGCTGCTCATAGAGTATAAATCTTTCGACCTTGGACCAATTTAGTCTAGAAAGTGATACTGTTGTTGGTGACATAATTTTTAGTGAAATGTGAAGGGAATCCGGTGTGTTTAAATGTGAAAACTGTGGTGTTGCAACAAAAAAAAAGTTAATTGAACTGAAGTTTCTTTGGAATTTATTGAATAATCTGATGTTACTGTCAATCCGAAACTAGTGCTATATTTAGTGATGTAAATAGATAAATAATGTTTGTACTTAAATCATTACCACGTAACAGATAAACATCATGTTGAATGATTGACTCAGCAATTAACATTTATTCGAATCTGATCAATCAATATTCTGTGTAAAAAAATAAACAAAACTTAAAACAAATTGTTCAATAAAATCAAACATAAGCGTGTTCAGGAAATAAAAGTGTTTATAAGACTTTTTAATCTGTACTTTGTGGACAGTGTTTTCGATGTCGTACGGACTTGCTCTGTTAGTATTATAATTACATTGCGTATTTCAATGACACAAAAACGGCGATTTGAAATTCGCATTCAATTCCATTGAGCACAGACCATTTGAAGATCCGAAGCAACAACAAAATTACGATACAAAGCGTTCCGAGTGCCGGAGCTGCTACATCGCATCAGTTGCCATTGTCAGTGGCATTGGTCGATACGTGGTCACCCGAGCGCCGTTGTATGCTGGCCACCGACGTGACCGTAACAGTAGCGTGGTTGACTACGCTACGTTGCATGTTGGCCTACGCCGTAGTGGTCGTAGCATGCGTGACTACGGGTGTGCTGTTGCGGCATGAACTGTGGCTGCCGGCGGTGCTACGAGCCGCGCGTGCGCGACGCGGGCCATGCGCGAGCGCACGCCCGCCTCCCGATCGTGGGGGGCAAAACGTTCAATACCTACCAGGTATACTTTCAGTATAGGATATACCCTTCCAAAGTATCCATAAGCTCATTTAGTCACACAAACATAAATCACGCCTTTTTATCCCCGAAGGGGTGGGCAGACGTTAATAAACAACCACGTTTCGTTAAGTTGGGTTTCGTATGTAATACTCGTACAAATACGAGCTTTTAGCCATTTAACGGGCACTTTAATTGCGGTATATTGCTAGATGGCATAGAGCGAACGCTCATTTCTCACGCCTACATTACTCATTGCTGTCTTGTCTTGGCCCTCAGTCGCCTTGTACGACACCCGCGGGAGAGATATGGGTGGTGACAATTGTATTCTGTTCTCCAATCACCGCACCGCTGTACTTAGTATATTTTCATTATTCATATTAGGCTACGATTGTTATGTATATTTTTCCGCCATCTTGTCTAGACAATACTACCGCTCAATTTGTTGACTATTTTTTTTTAAATATTTAGTTACTTATTAGCCAATACGAGACAATATAAACTATGACTAGTGCTAAGATATTAGCTACGTAGGCGATGTGAGAGTGATTGGGATTTCGGATATTGGTTGTATTGCAGCATTGGCGATTCAGTTCCCGATATTTTGATGCGTATTTTATTAGTTTCGCGATTGGATTCAACTACTTTTGCGAATAATAACATACATACATACGTCCCGCCTTTCCCCACAGGGGTAGGCAGAGATCACTTCTTCCTACTTGCTACGATCCTGATATACTTCTTTCGCTTCATCCAATGTCATTATTGTCCTTATGCAGCATCCCTTTGGTTTCGGGTGGGTACTCTTGACCTGGCCCTTTTTTCATAAAATTTCAATTTGATTATTAAATCCTGATCTTGAGATCCACCGAGATCTTCCCCTGCCGTTTTCTTCATACACAGATGGGTGAGAAATTGCCTCTGTGCTTCAGAAGTACCGTTAACATCCTTCAATCTTATTCTCACATCCATGTGTAATGTCTATGCCATGCTATGTTATTACTTTAATTTGTATCGGTATTCTTACTACCATATTTTTCACTGTGTATCCATCTTCCCAACCCATAAAGCTAGGGTAAGCGGCACTTTACCTCATAAAAAAAAATCCACAGTAACCGATCGTTTAACGATTTGTGACTTCCCTCTTTGACCATAGATGCAAAATGTATTTCCCAAGTGTATGTAAAAATATTCCAAGGTTGTTCTGACTACACCATGGTCAACCGAATAGATATAAAGGTCGCATCTAATGAAAATATAACTTTTATAAATATTTCAGTAGATTTTCTCTATGGACGCTTTAATTCTGTACAAACGTATGTAAACAATGCGTTGCGCAGCGTGGTCACCAGTGGACTTCCCAGATTATATTTTTTAAATTATTTTTATCTGTGTATTTAAAGGCAGTCGCCAAAAACATGTACTAAAAAAATTACAGCTAGATATTCCGAAGAAACCTTAATTTAGGCACAGTTTTTAACTGAAGACGGCCACGGCTTGCTTTGTGGACTTGAATAAACTAAACTTAACTTTGTTGTAAAGATTAGTTTAGATCGAAACTATAAATATTATCCCAGGCATTGATCAGCCAATTGCGGAGTACATACACTTCATTGTCGGCCTTGTTGACGATCTGTCAGGGGAGCCAATCATCGTGGTTAAGTGACCGGCCGCAACAGCTCAGTGCGATACTGCAGTTTGGTATCGCGAACGAGGAAATGCCTCCCTTCCCACCTCTTTGAATATACCTACGGCGCAATGTCTTATTGACCGTATATAGGATAAATCGTATCACATCTATTTACCATATCTTGCGACGTCCACTCGTGGCTCGGTGCGCGGCGGCGTTCAATCAATCCGAGGTTTATTCATTTCAATTTTCGAACTTAGCGGTTAGATTGCACGCGCCGCGCGAATACCAGAGACTTGCGGTACATCTAGCGGCTACTGTCGTCCGAATGGTATACTATCTGACAGGCAATAGAAAAAGCATGGAGTTTGATCAGAACCACAACCTGCTCATACAGTTTCGAGTGAGTCTGTGATAATTTTAACTGTATCTGTATTGCTAATGTTTCCGTGTCTTGATCGCATTTTATTTTTTGTTTTTATTGTTTTATTTCCTTTTGATAGATTAACAATTTACTGATTGGTGTTTCTTGCATTTTTGCATATGATATTTTTTGTTTAAAAGTCTTATTTTGACATGGTCCCACGTGAAGTCTTGTGGTGTTGATATATTTTTAATTAGGATTGTGCGTTATTTCAAAGCGAATTACTGATTTGTTCAGTACTTACAGAAATAAGAGCAAACTTTTGTGGACAGTATTATTATAACGCCTTTCTTGACAGGTCATATATAAATAGTAGATTGTACAACAAGGGCATAAAATGAGTCATCTGCCCGAGCCGTAGGCGAGGGTGGATAGTAAGTTGAGGGGTACTATGGCTGTTTATGCCAGTGTTTTACATCTGCTTTTCATTTTGATTAAAGAAAAATTAAAAATTATTTTTAAATTTATAGGAAAATATCACCAGCCAGTTAAACTTTCTTTTTAATTTTAAATTTAGATATTTAACTTAGGGACATATTACATTCCTTCTGCCATTTAATAAAAATAATTCGATGCGTTTTAATAATAACCGTTTATACTATTTTCATCTGATTTCATTACTTTTGGGGTAGAAAACACAAGACAAATTAAAGCATATACATAAATTATCAAAAGTTACTTTGCAATGTTTTATTGAGCGTTGTTGGCTGGGCCTAAGAATCTTTGTCTAAAAGAAAATTTTACTTTGTGCTCTAGAGATAAAAAGCCATTTTATGCAGCCTTTAGAGCGCTTGCGCACTACATCCGATCCGAATCCGTTAAAAAATTATTGTACTAGAAAACTTGGACAGAGATCGGATGCAGTGCGTAAGCTACCGTAGAAATAGTTCTACGGCTACAACGGACCGTCAAAATCTCGGATTCGGATCGGATGTAGTGCGCAAGCGCTCTTAGACGACATAAAGACGAACTTTTCCAGAAAGAGAAGTGAAAAATACATTTTCTTACATAAATCACACCTATATCACCGAAGAGGTGAATCAACAGCCACGTTTTTTGTTATAATATTTTATAATTACATTTAAGCCACCTGTTGTAAGTAAAAAATATATATTATGTTTATCGTAAATATATTTTCAACATTATTTTCTACCCGGTCGCATTTTCATAAGCTTTGTTTAACAGTATAAAGTAAGTTGCAATCTTGGCAGTATAAATTACTAATTTTTATCGGGTACCAAATTTAATAGTGGTTCGGAACGAACAACGGTTCATTCATACCAACGACATTTTTTCAATGTTAATTTTATGGAAGTACCTATAAAACTAATTGCGCCGACCCCAGATAACCTTAGAACAGGGCAGATGAATGTTGAATTTTTTTCAATGTCATAAAAATATTTTACATCATTGCAAATTTGTTCTCATTTTATAATAAATACATATTTTAAGTTTCCTAGGTATATTGTGGAAGGTTGTTAATTTGGCAGTGGTTTGACCAGACCAATGGTTTTTGTGGTTGGAGTATGTATGAAAGAAATGTATATAAGGCTTTACAGATGTGTAGAATCAATGAAACTTTTGGCCTGGGTCGGGTTCAGTGAAATATTGGTTATCTCATGTGTTGTATGTATAGTCATTTTGTTCTTCAAAATGAGGCACATAATTCTTTAATGCAATAAAAAATGAAATTCCAGCTCATTAAATAATCACCGTATTATATTTATCCATAAATAAAGATATTTTTTAAATATAGTAGGTATTCATTAATTGGGTAATAATAAGTAAGTTTTAACTTTTCAATTTATTGTTTTTATATTATAAATAAAAACAATAAATTGAAAAGTTACACACACACACAGGATATTTTTGTCATGTTCGTATTACGTAGCAATATGTGATAAGGTATGTATAATTTTCTACTTAGTACTGTTTTAATTTTGTTTTTGTTTTACGTCCGACATTTCTTTGGAAAATCAACAAGCTGCTAGAGACTATTCGTATTGTAAATATTTAGGGTTTTCCTTATTATATTTTTGCTGCTTAATAACTAATACATCACGGGTGAGATCGAGTGTCCGCCATTATGCACGTGAAGCATCACGAGTAAATTCACGAACTTGATTTTGTGGCTAGAATTACGTTCATGTTTTAATATGCTTCACGTTACATTCCTCATTCGTGTTTGTATTGTATAGTTCATGCATGAACTTTAGTTATTGACCTTAGTTACTTTATTAATAATATTAATTTTTGGACGATTTCATTGCTATCGTTTTTTTGAAACTTGTTATTTTGTTTTATTTTATACGTACATGAATAGCTTACCACGCTACTCAAAGTTTGAGTCCGGCTTAACATTTAAGTATTGTCACAATTGACGTTTATCCATACAAATTCTGACGGGTATTTTACACTTTATAAGCAGCGCTCAATATTTGAGTAGCGTTTCAGTATTCGAGGGTAAGTGCGATGTCTGTTCTCGATGTTTCTATAGCATCAGGCGCGTTGTATGAAAAAACTCTAAGAAAAAAAACAACGCCGACCGAAGCGACGACGCCATTTTATTTTGTTTTTCAAATTGTGGGTAGTATGCAATAACATGGCGGGAGCTGCTACAAAAGGGCGGACGCGCACGCTCTCTGCCTCAGGTAACGCGGCAACATTGGGTAACAAACTCTCCACGTGGCTTCATTCTCAATTCATAACCTAACCTTTGCCTTTCTCAAACACATTTTTAAAAAATGTTTAAAGGGGAGGAAATATGTTCTAAATTCAAATCAAAGTTCTTATTTTGCATTGTATTCTGTAATTTATCGATTGTTTAACGTAGTCAAAGCCCGTGGAACCGTCTAGCTTCTACCGACCGACGCGCGTCCGAGCCATGCGGTTTTAATTAATAATTTTTATTGCGATCACAGGAGTTAACCACCAAGAGTGGTCCCAGCGGCCTGCGCAGGAGCAGCGAGAGATCCGACTCGGCGACTGACACCAATGACAAGCAGCAGAGCCACACCAGCGGTGAGTGTTCTTTTTTTCAATCGCCAGCATCATCGTTCTTTTGTCTTTTTCAATCGTCATATGTCTTTTTTTAATCTTCATCGCTGTCATCATCTTCATCATTATCGGGCCTATGACGTCTTCGGCACAGGCCTTCTATTCTGTACGGATAGATGGGAGAATGTGCCGCCTGGATTATAGGGGGCGTCGCCTACCGGCTTCATGGCGTAAGGGACGCTTCCGAAGCTCAATGGTGTTCGGGATATCATCATCATCGGCACAGGCCTTCCCTATGGATGGAAAGTATAGGAAGCATGGGCTAAAACCACCACGTGGGCCCACTGTTGATTGGTGGGCGTTAACGACTGCACATGAAGACGGGACCAACAGCTTAACGTGCCTTCCGGAACACGGAAACGGCACTCGAGATATTTTTGGTAACCCATCCATTGACCGGCCTTGGCGAACATTGCTTAGCTTCCGTAATCGCAGCCGAACGATAGCCACTGCGCTCCCCAAAACTTTTGAATCTGTAATGATGTTATTTAGATATTTTTCAATGAAAAATGTTTTTTTTCAATTGTTGCCGGTCAATGTGCTAGCATGAATTTGTGATACGATTCGAGTATTTAAATTGCTCGAAGGAGACGGCCGTAGTGGAATTTGAATTGCGTCCACACAAGTCAATGCCTTTCTTGGTCATGAATAAAATTCTCTCGGAGACGCCGCGGTATCATAGGTATTCGCATCCGCGTAGCGTCGTCACGTTTTACTGCGAAGGCGACCCCATACAAGTTCGGCTTATAAGTTATAACTCGGGCAATGTATGGGTTTAGAATACGCACTCGCACGGATTATAATGGCTGCAAGGAGAGCCACGTGGCGGCCAGTGCATTCTGTTCTTTCGTTATTTTCAAATCCGGTGCGATATCAATGATAATTGTCGTCGCACACTCAATCTTTTTAGGCCAGAGTTCACCAAAATGTAAAACGGGCGATTATTATTTAACCGTCTGATTTTGACAGTTCTTTCATACGATAAAATGTCAAAGACTGACGACGGTTAAATAATAATCGCCTGTTTTACGTGTTGGTGAACTCGGGCCTTAGTCGTTATGTGCCGTTATATTTTTTGATGGAACAGGGTTCAGCGCATTTATTTTCGCTGAATTTGTACCTACTTTTCGTTAACATTTCGGATTTGAGGTTGGAATGATCGATGCACGCGCTGTGAAGCCACGTGTTTCAATTGAACGTGTAGTCGTTTAGTCAACTCAATACAATTTGTTCTCATGGTTTGATTTTCTTTAACAATATTATTAATGTTTGCGAAAATATTACCAAGGAATAAAAGCGAGAAAAGGACTTCCATCATTTTTTCGTTGTTCCGGTATTTACGTTATTTTTATTTCCACAAATAGTGTTTCGATGTTTTTTCTGAAATTATTTTTCTTTGTAGTAATTTGTTCCGTTCTTTTCCCTTGCAGGCCTCAATGGACTCCGGAACATCGGCAACACATGCTTCATGAACTCTGTTCTGCAGTGCTTGTCCAACACCCGGCCCTTGCTCGAGTACGTCTCCGAAGAGAAATACGGCAACGACATCAACACCGCTCTGTCTTGCATGAAAGGCGCTCTTATCAAAGGTGAGATACGATTCCTTTTTGAATAAAATAGCCACTCACACAATTGGACACGAGTTGGTACTTTATTTTTCTAGAGTTTTCGAATAAAATAGTCGGCTACGCGCTTAATTTTTTTTTAAAGATTTGTAACAAAATACTTGTAAATTATTGAGGAACAGACAGGTGGATTACGAGGTACCAAGTCAAACGTTACTTTGTAGTCGTGCATTTTATACCGCTGTGCAATTTTATATTTTATGATTATGTATGTGGATTTATTTCTTTTTTTTTTCATACATTGACGCCTATCATTATCTAGATAAAAGTAAGCAGCTAGTGCTTGTGTTCTGTAAACGTGATCACAGACAAATATACATAATATTCATCATCATCACCACTAGCCTTTTAATGTCCCCTTGCTGAGTCACAGGCAGGAAGGATGGGCCAGTACGGTAGGTACAGACATACCACAAAATGTTAAATTTTCTCAGTCGACTTTTTGGCTTTACTGCCAGCAAGAAAAGGTTGACAATCGATTGAAGAAATTTGACAGTGTTGGGTAGTCCGAAGAGCCGTTGACTGTATTAACGGCTGCAGATGCGGCCGGTACCAACGGCTTACCGTGCCTTCCGAAGCACGTATGTACTCGAGATATTCGATTTTCGGTCAGCCATCCTTGTGACCGGCCTTGGCGAACATTACTTAGTTTACGCAATCGCTTAGTCCTGTTTCGTTGAAGTAATAGCTGCTGATGCGCTTTCTGGAGCTCACATTTTTGTATATACCTGTGTTATGCTGCTAGTGCTATGGTATAATTTTCTTTGTACTTGACTTGTATAGTGAAATGGATTTTTTCGGTGCGATTATATATGAAATAAGTCTGTTGATCATTTTCACTTCTTCTACACTTCTTATGTACGGTACTTATATTACCATGACGATCTTAGTAGATCGATACCTCTGCTACTGGTTTGATACAATACAACTTGAGTTCTAAATGTAGTGAGGAATGAGCAGCAGCGTTTCAACAAAGGTTGGTAGCGAAATGTTAGTCTTACTATTAGCGATAATCGTGTGCATTATTATGTAATTGTATGTATGTATTCACATTCCTAGCAGGACGTATCTTCACTCTTGTTCAATGTCGTCCAAAGCATTATCTGCGGGTATATCTTAAAAAGAGGCTATGATCTAATCACTGACTACTTTTCTCATGTAAGTTGGTCAGTATTTTGTTAATAAGCTGTTTTGTCTCATTCACAGCGCATGCTTATAAAACTTAAGCGAAAGTATTGGAGTCTCTTTTGTATTTAAGCTATATGTAACCGTGTACGCTGAGCAAAATGTCAATACAAAATATGTAATGTCTTTGAAAGAAGCTCTGTTGTGGACTGTCGATTGACGCGAACTGGTAATCGCCCGCTAAGCGTATCCAGTTTAAACCGGAAATTCTACCCGCCTAATTGTGCAACTGTTTGTCTTTTCAGCGTTCGCGAGCGTCATCAAGGAGCTGTGGCGCACCGGTGAGAAGGACACCGTGGTCAACACCACCTCGCTCAAGTCGCAGGTGCAGAGATTCGCGCCTCGCTTCATGGGGTACAGCCAGCAGGATGCGCAGGTATTGCCGGCTTGACTTTGTCGTACCTATACTCCAGTTCACCAGGCCGTGTGGTGGCGGCAGAGTAGAATACAATTGTCACCACCCCAAGTCTCTCCCGTGGGTGTCGTACAAGGCGACTAAGGATATATCAGTGATGAGGAATGGACGGCAGCGTTCCTCTTATACCACCTAGCAATGTACTGCGACTTTTGTGCCCGATAAATGGCAATAGGCTCGCCACCTATTACATGGGACCTGTCATAGTTGGCGAAACGTGTGTGCTAGTTCACTTTTGCCTACCTCTTCGGAGATATAAGCGTGATTTATGTATGTATACTCCAGCTGCATCATCATCATCCGGGTAATCCGTCTGGTGACGGGCTGCACGCATCGAGGGTAGCTCATGGCCCGGGCATGACCTCGAGGGCTTCAGCCCCCGGTGGTCTGGGCCGCCGTCTAACAGCGGGGCGCCCCTGCCTGGCTAGCATGACCACCGAAACACGATATGATATGGCCATTTATAGCTTTCAACTATTAAAAATCATTGGATTTTGACAGTTTCAAGCGATAAATGGCTATAATTAAATAATATATCGATAAAGGCTTAATGAGCTCGCTAGCGCAGTGGCACAGCGCTTGGCCTGCGATTGCGTAAACTAAGCAATTTCGCTAAGTCCGGTCATTGGATGGGGGACCAAAAATTTATTATCTCGAGTTCCTCCGTGCTTCGGAAGGCACGTTAAGCTGTTGGTCCCGGCTGCATCTGCAGTCGTTAGTACCCACCAACCCGCACTGGGCCAGCGTGGTGGGTTATGGCCCAATCTCCCTATATTCTTCCATCCATATCCATTTGTCGCTTAAAACTGTCAAAAATCAAATGATTTTTAATAGTTGAAAGCGAAAAATGGCCATATCACATCGTGTTTCGGTGGTCATGCTAGCCGGGCTGGTCTGGCGGCGGGGCCCTCGGCGCGGTCTAACCATGTCCCGGTGATTTACCGTGGGGATACTCCAGCTGCGACTCGGGCGCCCTGTGAGGCTCTCCGCGGCAGTATATCTCCCCCGGGAGATGCCGTCCCTCCAAGGGGGACGCCTGCTGTGGAGGTAGTGCTCGCCTGCAAGGCTTGAGAACAAGGTCTCTTCGCCTTCTTTCTGCCATGCCCCCCTAGCCAAGGGGCCAATCTATCGAACGCATACAATACAAAATGCATGAACCTGACTTATTACAGAGACAACGTCGGTTTCATACTTTTGTTTTCTATGCGTCCGAATAGATAAGCTAGGCCTAGCCTAGGCCCTCTGCTCCCTATTTATCTGGCGTCAGCGCATTATGTTATATATCGTTCAGACGTCATCAAGCCACGAACAGTGCTAGTTATATATGAATGTATAGCAAATAGATGGAAAGGACCATGTCGAGAGATCAATGAATGGAGAGTGATCGGGATGACAACATTCCAATCTATACTGCTTGTTTTGGCTTAGATTTTCCAGCTAGCCGCCTGCCTGACTTTTTATGCTGTTGTAGACAATCATATGCGAGATATAATCAGTGTCACTATCATTGAAATCAAGACGATAGCGGAATTAAATTCTGATAGGATACCTGGTGTCTGACGACCGATATTTATCTCAAATTTATACGGAGCAATAGTCAACATGATAGACTAGCTTGAAGAATAAGGTTTTATAACGCCTTTGTTACACCGTTAAACCATGCAGATCAATACTGCAGATGTATACGATTTTCCATTTTATATTTAATAGGGTTTAAGATTGAAAATCGCACAAACAGCGTACTGGCAATAATACTTTATTCATACGAGGCGTCTGAGCACAATGTAGGTCCGCTTATAAAGTAAAATGTGATCTGTTGTATTTTCAGACGCAATTTATATTTTTGTATATTTAATAAGATTATTTTAGAAATATATTAGATCAGCTGCGATAAAACAGCTCATGTTTAAAACAAATAAACATATTTTCCATTCAATGTCAAGTAGATAAATCACGGTCCTCCCTTTATACAGATTAATGTATAAATCATTAGCACTCATACATACATACACACCGGAAACGTGCTACTGATGAATGAATACTTTGTATTATGAAATGGACCATTTCGACCGATGAACGAAGAGAGTGATTGAGGTGACGAAATTCCAATTCATACTGCTAAACTTAGGTTTTACAGTCGGCCGCCTGCCTAATACTAACCCTCTGTAGGTATTAAGCACAGCAATTGGTGTAATATTTTATTACACGTTTTGTATATTTCTAACCAAGCAACTGATTATCGTAAGAGTTACAAGCTGTATTTATAATTATTAGACTAATACCTAATGAAAATGTTAAGTATAAGGTAACATTGTCTTACAATTATAAAGGAATCAATCTTTTTGGCAAAACTTTTTACGAAATAAACCTATGCCGGTAAAACCACATTCAAATTTAAACCAGTGGCCTAGTGGTATAAATTTGAATCTCTCTTGACAGTGTTTTCCCTACGGATTTAGTGCGAGTTATAGCGAGAGGAGAATATTTTCTTGTCCCCGAGGAGATTATGTCCACGTCCCGTGCTACGGAGGCAGTGGAGCCTTGCAATTTATCGATGGTGGAGTAGTGAAATGAGTTTTGGCTTTTTCCAGGAATTCCTGCGTTACCTCCTTGAGGGTCTTCACGAAGATGTGAACCGGGTCACTATCAAGCCGAAGCCTATACTGACGGAAATCGACGACAATCTCAGGTATAGAAAAGTGTTGTGTACTTAAAATAAATAAATATAAATATTTCTTACACTCACACCTATCATTCTAGTTAGCCTAAAGTAAATAAGCATAAGCACTTCTGTTCTGGAGATCAGATGTAAATATTTGTAATATACTAGATAAATAATGGCTGTTTGGTGATGGCAGAGCAAAATACAATTGTCACCACCCCCATCTCTCCCGTGGGTGTCGTACAAGGCGACTAAAGGTAAATGCAGCAATGAGTAAAAGGCAGAACTCTACGCACATTCTCTCATACCACCTGGGATTTATTTGCCCGATATATGACAATATTCTCGCTACCTAGAACATGAGACCTAATTTAACATGGCGAAAAGTGGGTGTTAATTAACCTCTGCTTAACCCAGAAATAACCCATAAATAACAAAATTGGGTAGTTGAGGTGATGTTTTGATATAAATCAATTAGGTTATTACCAACTAGTGTGTATTTTAGCAATTACCATGTCATAGTCTTACATATTCAGCCATAGAAAACCAATTAAAATATATTCAGTATTACTTCAAAGATAAATTTTACGCGCCCAAATCCAACTTCCTGGTCAGGGGTTGAGAAAAAATTACCGACTTACCTGGGGCAGTAAATAAAAGCCTCGGATCGCATTTTAAAAAATACATGCGATGACCCATTGTTTGTTTTACCGCCCATGTCCGGCTAGCATGACCAACCAAACACGATATGATATAGCCTTACGAGGCTTATTCAATTATCCAATTCAGGCTTATACAAGTGTTAAAATCCAATGTTTTTGACTGTTCACCGCGATAAATGGCTATATCATATCGTGTTCCGGTGTATGCTAACCGGGCTGGTATATAATCCACTGTTCGGAACTGTTTTGCAGTGACTCGGCGAAGGCGGCGGAGGCCTGGAGCCGCTACCTGCGCTCTGAAGACAGCCGCGTCGGGGACATCTTCGTGGGCCAACTCAAGTCCACGCTGCGCTGCACCCACTGCCGCCACGACAGCGTCACTTTCGACCCCTTCTGGGATCTCAGGTGGGAAATTTGGGAAATCAGAGCGATTGCGGACGTACGATTTTAAGTTGGCCGACTAAGCCCCGATTTCACCGACACGTTAAACAAAAGTGATTAAAAGGTAACCGCCAGTTTTTGACAGTTCTGCCATACATTCAAAATCCAACGGTTAAATAATAATCGCCTGTTTATGTGTTGGTAAACTCGGGCCTATAATGCAGATTGTACCAATAGCCATAGAAACTTACGAAGAGCCGGACATCTTTCCAACTAAATCGTACAACTAAAAAGTAGACCAACTGTCGGCGGATAGCTTATTAGAACATGCTTACTATGCAAGTCGGCAGACTATGCAGCTTAGTTGTTCGACAGTCGGCCAACTTGAATTTGTATGTCTGCGGTCGATCTTAGCATTTGAATATGATCATTATCACCAGCCCTTTGATGTCCCAATTAATCTCCTCGAAATTAATCGACCCCTTGTGAACTCAGGTGGGAATTTAAGAGATTTTGGAAACATTTGTACATCATCATCATCACCAGGCCTTTGATGTCCCAATCAATCCCCATAGAATTTAATCGATCCGTTCCGGGATTTCAAGTGAGCATTTGGGATAGATTTGTACATAATCATCATTACCAGCCCTTTAATGTCCCAATCAATCCCCATTATAATTAGTCTACCTCTTCTGGGACCTCGGGTCAAACTTGGGAAACTGGAATGTATTTTATAGCATTCTCATCATCACCAGCAAATTAAATTCTCCACTGCTGTGTGGAAAAATATTCCCAATGTGTGGAAAAATATAATGAGAATGGGCCATAACCCACCAAATAACTGGCACAATCCAAATTGGCTTGACGTGCCTTTTAGATATTTTTTTTCTTATTTGTAGATGAAAAATGTTTTTAGATTAACCTTTCATTTGACAAAACACTTGTATATTTTGTCGACAAACTAGAGTTAGTGAGATTAGCCGTGCATCTAATATTGTCATATAAGCCACGCCATATTAACTAACTTACATTTTTCCCATTTGATCCTCTACCGTTAAAATTCTGCCTCCAGAATTTTTTTTTAAAAACTATTCATTTTACAAAATACTTGTATATTTTTGTCGACATATTACGAGTTCGTGACATTAGCCGTGCATCTGATATTGCTATATAAGCCACGCCATATTAAGAAATTTACTGTTTTCCAATTTGATCCCCTAACGTTAAATTCCCGTCTCCAGCTTGCCGATCCCGTCGCGCACGGGCAACTTGAAACTGCAACAGTGCCTGCAGCACTTCACCAAAGAAGAGGAGTTGGATGGAGATGAAAAACCTGTAAGTAAAAATTGTTTGCTGCAATAATGTTTATTATACCTACTACAGACATAAATGATACCTGTTTATACCATGTGGCCGTGTGGTGACGGCAGAGTAGAATACAATTGTCACCACCCCAAATCTCTCCTGTGGGTGTCGTACAAGGCGACTAAGGATAAATCAGTGATGAGGAATGGGCAGCAGCGTTCCTCTTATACCACCTAGCAATGTACTGCGACTTTTGTGCCCGATAAATGGCAATAGGCTCGCCACCTATTACACGGGACCTAGTATAATTGGCGAAGCGTGGGTGCTAGTTCACCTCTGCCTACCCCTTCGGGGATATAGGCGTGAATTATGTATGTATGTATGTATTTATACCATTAGACCCCTTCGAGGCAGAGATGAATTGACACTCGCATTTCGCCAATAATGTTAGGTTATAGCGAGGCGAGCCTATTGCCATGGGCACGTTCATCATCATCATCACCAGCCCTTTAATGTCCCCACTGCTGGGGCTCGGCCCCTATGGATACAAGAATAGAGGGAGATTGGGCCTTAACCCACCTCGCAGGCCCAGTGAAGGTTGGTGGGTATTAACGACTGCTGTTGCAGCCGGGACTAACGGCTTAACGTGCCTTCCAAAGCATGGAAGAACTCGAGAATATATTATTTTTGGTCACCCATCAATGACTGTCCTTAGCGAATATTGCTTAGTTTGAGCTTCTCCGGTACGTTCTTCACAGTATATTGCTAGGTGGTATAAGGAGAACGCTGCTGCCCATTACTCATCGCGGTCGTAACCCTTAGTCTCCATATATGACACCCGCGGTAAAGATTGGGGGTGATGACAATTTTATCCTGCTTTGCCTTCTCCACACGAGACTGTGTACGGCCTGTAAATTATAAGTTCTTATAATTGGATATAATGACTAGAATATATTGGATAATGGGCAAGTAGGTAGGTGTGGGACAGACCTAATCAAATCTAACTGTGTAAGAGGGGGTAGCTTACCCTACAAACTTCAAAAACTGTAAACACTGCTTTGTTCAAAGTGGAAGTGTCATTACAAATCTTTGTTCACTCTGGCAAGCAAGAGAGGACTTAGACTGAGAAGAAAAAAATTACACAATTGTATAAGTATATATTTTTATTTCATCGCGATATAAATGTCCGAAAAAAAGCGATAATAATCTGTTTTCATCTATATGTTTTTTTATTTTACCCATATTTTGTATAATTACTTGATTCATTTTAGCGATTTGCAAAGAAAGGTGTCATTGAGATCTTTTTTTATATCTTCTCCCATTAGGCATCGCAATGGGACTAGCCCATACAGCCTAGCCTTTTTCTTTCGAATGCACAATGCCAATAGCGTGGTTGTAATTCCAATGTCAAAAAACAGTACAAAGAATATTTTGGTTAGAAGAAGTTCAAAAAATTATAGTCCTGATGCGGGAATCGAACCCGCGTCCTCTGCAATCCGGTCACATGCTTATACCACTTGGTCAACTAAGACATCTTGGTTGGAAGAGTCTAACCACATTCTTTTTACTAATGTATCTAACATTTATATAGGTAATGTTTTTATTAAAATCAAAATAGTCGTAAAACAATTGTTTTTGTACTGTTCAAATCAAATGTTATATATTCACAATATTACAGACATGCTCCAAGTGCGGCGTCAGGCGTAAATGTCTCAAATGGTTCACCGTTCACAAGTTCCCGCAAGTTCTTGTGCTGCATCTTAAGAGGTAACCTACTACTAACTCTCTTAAATGAAACAATTTTTAACGGGGGTTATTCTGTAAGCCTCTTTCAATCGCTTTCGTCTACCACTCACTCTTACTCTCACTCATTGAGAATAATCGCAAAGTGTGAGAGTGACAGGTAGACGAAAGCGATTGAAAGAGGCTTACATAATCGGGATTGGGGCCTTAATATTCTATCTACTATTAAAAGTAAGTTTACTAAAGTTTATTTCCCTGATATTTTTTGTTATATTACGATAAATAACAGAAGTTGCTTACCAACTAAGCTGTAGTGAGTCTATCTTCAACTGTTATAGAATATTGGGACCCACGTTAAGTCTGTAAATACTCTTGGTATTTTTTTGGGGTTAGAAAAAGAATTTCGAAAAATTATGATCTTGAGGCGGGAATCGAACCCGCGTCCGCTGCTATCCGGGTAGGTGCCTGACCGCTCGGCCACCCAAGACACTAATTAATTTGCCGAAATTCTTCTAACCTTTACACTTCACGTTGTAAGCCAACGGGTACCCTCGCAATGTAGAAATAAATTTCAAACATTCCAAAGCAGATATTTTTACAAATACCGTGCGTTCGGTTAAGCTTGGGTTTGCTTTATAAACTATTCGATTTTAATTTTAACATTATATAAATGTTAGAAAAATTAGTACAAAGATTTTGGGGTTAGAAAAAGAATTTCGAAAAATTATGATCTTGAGGCGGGAATCGAACCCGCGTCCGCTGCTATCCGGGTAGGTGCCTGACCGCTCGGCCACCCAAGACGGTATTTGTAAAAATATCTGCTTTGGAATGTTTGAAATTTATTTCTACATTGCGAGGGTACCCGTTGGCTTACAACGTGAAGTGTAAAGGTTAGAAGAATTTCGGCAAACTAATTAGTGTCTTGGGTGGCCGAGCGGTCAGGCACCTACCCGGATAGCAGCGGACGCGGGTTCGATTCCCGCCTCAAGATCATAATTTTTCGAAATTCTTTTTCTAACCCCAAAATCTTTGTACTAATTTTTCTAACATTTATATAATGTTAAAATTAAAATCGAATAGTCTGTTAATACCTTTAAATCTTTTTAATACTGTCAGAAAATCGATAGGCACGATGTTTAATATGTCCTAAACGTATATTTGTCAAGCTGTCAGTTAATAATTTGGGAATAATAATAAATAGATCACGTTAACATTTTATTCAAAGTTATGGACATGAATGTTGATGAATGTCGAAGTAGAGGAAGACCACTGAAAAGATGGATGGATTGTGCGAGGGTCATGGATTAGAATGAGGAGATAACGAGTGACAGAAGAGAATGGAAAAAGAGGAGTATACTGCGCCGACCCCAAATTAGATACGATATTGGCAGGGCGATGGTGTTTACATAATAATATATGCGCTGCTCACTGACCTCTATTATACAAGTACATACATACATACATACATAAATCAAGACCATAGACCTGTCAAGAATAGCGACTAGTTTTGAATTGTCATTTTTTGACGTTGAAATGGAAGTTTACTCAGCATTGACTTCATTATTATACACAAAAACTTTGGATAATATAATTCAAATCAAATCAAATCAAAATTCGTTTATTCATATCTGGTATGATTACAATACACTCATGAATCGTCAAGATAAGAAATTATAATACAAAGAAAATATTATACAGTTATAATTATGAAATTAAATTTAAGTACTTATTAACGTAATTTGACGTCTCTGAGTGCGGCAGCCAGTGTTAATATTTTGTAATATCTCTAAAATTCTAAAGTCCACACATTGTTTTCCAAACCAATAACGGAAAACGTTTTTTTTTTCTCTTCATTTTTTTTTTGTGTGCCTGTTCTCATCCGCCACTCTTTTAACTCCTCAGGTTCTCGCCGACGGAGCGGTTCCGCGGCAAGCTGAATGTGGTCGTGGAGTTTCCGCTGAACGGGCTGGACATGTCGCCGTACGCGGCCGCGCGCGCCAACACGCCCGTCTACAACCTGTACGCGGTCAGCAACCACTCGGGTCAGTATCTTCTTTTAATAATTAAAATGAATTGCTGTGCGTTTGTTTGTCTCGCTAGAAATCGAGAACGGCATGGCCGATTTGGCTGATTTTGGTTTCGAAATGATTGTCTTTGGCCAGGCAAGGCAGGAAAGGTGAGAAAATATGGAAAAATTGCGAGGGAAATGGTAAAAACCAACAATTTAATTTTCCCACCCCTCGTCTGTCGCGCCACCTCATTGAGGTCGATGTCAAAAACCGCTCATCTGTCAAGCCGCCTCCTGGAGGTCGATCGCTCCTACATTGTATTAAAGCACAACTCACGCGATTTATTTTATATATTACTGCTCTAACTTAATAATTATGCAACGCGTAAAGAAAAGAACAAGGACGGCATATAATGACACATGACAACCAAACGGCGCCATTTTAACTGAATTGAATGAGTCACTAGTTGTACCTGCTCGAGTAGGTAGGTAGGTAGGCCTTTGTGTTTTCATAGAACTGTCAAAAACTTCAAATATTAATTTCAACATAGAATTAACAACATATTTCCAGTATAATTGTATTAATGTGTACATACACTAGATAGCTTGTTTCATAACGATTTCAGAAACACAACATTTATAAAATAGCTTTCATACAACATTTTAGAGATATTTTCATTTTAAAAAGACGCGCCGTTTTTGCAAAGGGTGGGGGGCCGCCAGGTGACGTCAGCGCGAAATTCAAAAATGGCTGCGTATCATTGGAGGGGTTTTAAAAGCTACTTTCCTGTGATAAATTTGACGTAACCACATTTGAGCCGCCTCCGTGGTCTGGCGGCTCGCTCGTAGGTGTTTAGATCCCGAGGTTAAGGGGGGCTTGACGCAGACGGTCACTTTTGCAAAATGTCGCCGTGAAAATTTTGGACACTTTCGCACAACGTCATTTTCGCAAGATGTTTCTCCAGATTTTTTTTTATTCTATCATGTAGGTAATTGATTATTATAATTATTTTTATATTTTTAATTTATTACTTACTCCTCGATTTTGCTTTGTTAGTATTAGATCTTTAAGAAAACAATTGCTGGAGTGACATAATCCCGCGAAAATGGCGTTTTGCGAAATTGTTATTGTGCGTTAATGTCCTTCTGCGAAAGTGACATTGTGCGGTAATATCTTTCTGGAAAAGTGACATCATGAGAAAGTGACCAAATTTTTCACGATGTCCCGGGGTTCGATCCCCAGGGGCGAATAAATTCGTACTCTGTTTGGTTGGTGCTGGGACTTCCTGGCTAGCTACCACCACTATCTTATCAAAATCTGTCGCCATAATAATAATGTTCAGCATTGTGTTCCGACAATTTGTAATGAAGTAGCCAGTCCCTCTGTGGTGACAGGTGACGCTCGATTCCATGTTTGGCCCTTACCATCATGCGAGATGAAGGCCAGGATTCCCTGTCTAGCATAAAAATAAATACAGTCGGTAAGTCTGCCGAGAGACGCTCACATTGGGCAAAGGCCTCCCCCAAGGATGTATTCATAGGACTTGGGCCTTCTCCCACCACGCTGACCCGGTGGGGGCTAGTGGAAAACGCCAGAGCCCTTTTTTATTTTATATTTTACACTTTTTTTACACACGTCATCACAAAGTTTGCCCCTACAAAGATTCGAACCCGGGACCTCTTGGCCAATACCCAGCAATCTGAGCATTCGACTAAAGCGGCCGTCTTTGCTGATGTATTTCAGCAGAGTCCGCCGCGTGCGGGTGAGGTCGGCTATACACTCCACACATTAATTTATGAGGAGTTCGACAGAGCAGTCGCTTAGCGCACTCGTCCTGCGATTGCGTAAACTAAGCAACGTTCGCTAGGGCCGGTCATTGGATGGGTGACCAAACACATAAATATCCCCGACTTACTATCCACCCTCGCCTAGGGCTCGGGCTACATTGACTCATTTTATGCCCTTGTTTTACAATTTACTATTGTGCAGTTGATGTTTTAATTGAAATTGCAATTTCACAATAATAAGAATTAAAAAAAAGATTATCTTGTTTCCCATATCTGGCTGGATGTGTTGTCCGCCTGGCTAGTGCGTTATAGAATAAAATACAATTAAATGTATAAAGAAAAGAAAAAAAAACGGGCGTTGTTAATGTTCAGTTTGTTTTTTGCAGGCACAACATACTCTGGACACTACACTGCATATTGCAAGCATCCGTACACTGGTGATTGGCACGAATATAACGATTCGAGGTACGTATTATTTACTATTTTGATTTTATTTTGAACTATATACATACATAAATCACGCCTATATCCCCGAAGGGGTAAGCAGAGGTGAACTAGCACCCACGTTTCGCCAATAGTGTTTTGTCCCATGTAATAGGTGGCGGGCCTATTGCCATTTATCGGGCACAAAAGTCGCAGGACATAGCCAGGTGGTATGAGAAGAACGCTGCTGCCCATTCCCCATGACTCGTTTATCCTTAGTCGCCTTGTACGATGTGGGTATGCGGTAAAGTCGCCGCATACTCAGCGAAAAAGGGAAGATCTTCCTCCGAGCCAGGTGTGCACTCGGGGACCGCGGTCCGACTGTACTTCGTCGGATCTTGTATATATTCTGAGTTCCTCCAGAAACTTTGTAATCGTGATTCAGGACTTGCTATTCTCGTTCTGCCTTAACACCACAGTCATTAGGTCTACAGTTGGTTTGACTCCATTGTTATCGTGAGCTGTCGTACTTTTTGCTGATCAACCATTTCTCGGTTACTCGACACTTTGTTTACGTAGCGCTCTGACGTAGCCGCTACATACGACACCCACGGGAGAGATTTGTGGTGGTGACAATTGTATATACTATATAAATAATAAAAAAATGAGTACAACGAGTATTGTGGTTAGAAAACAGTTTGAAAAATTACAGCCTTGATAAGCCTATTATAGGACTGTCATGTACATATGTATAAAAGTCCCTAAATAAAGAGAGAGAGAAAAAAATCTTGATGCGGGAATCGGACCATCGTCCTGCAAATCCGACATGAAAACTATAATTTTTTTAACTTTTTCTAACCACAATATTATTTGTTTGTGTTATTTATTAGTTTACACGATATTATTTTTTAACACATGTTTACAAAAAGTGGATAAATTTGGACATTTAGAAAATACTGGTGTTGTGACGGCACAGAGGAGTACAATTGTCACCACCCCAATCTCTCCCGGGGCTGTCGTACAAGGCGACTAAGGGCTTAGACAGCGACGCACAACTTGGCAGCGTTCCTCTTATACCACCTAGCAATGCGCTGCGATTTAAATGCCCGAAAGGTGGCAATGTTAATCCACATCTGCCTACCCCTTCGGAGATATAGGCGTGATTATTTATGTATATTAATGAAAACACCAAATTACGCCACTTTGTTGTCTCGTATTATGATAGCATGGAGTGGTGAGAAGTACCTTATTCACAATATTGCTTAGTGATTAGATGATCAGGCCTCCAAATATCCCATTCATCTTGTATCTTTCTAACAGGTTTTCAATTCGATTCATTACACTCCTGACATAAACCTTTGTGCGTGTACAAACCATGCGAGAAAAAAATTCTTAATTCGTTTTTTCTATTTGAAATCGTATCTTGTCGTGTTGTAATGGAAACTCTCTCCCTTTACAGAGTTACTCCAATTAACCCGAAGAACGTCGTGTCTTCAGAAGCGTATGTACTTTTCTACGAACTAGCGAGAACACCAAATTCATAGCTTTGAGGTTTATTATATTACACAAAGCAATAAAGCATAATAAATAATTATTAACATGTTTACACTTTATCATATGATATTACAATGTATATATGTTTAATTATAACATATATGTATACCACACGCGTAGGTAAATATATCACATTATAGTATAAATAATAGAGGACACTATCTCTCAACACGGAAACACCAAGTTTTATTTGCACACCCTATTTCATGTGCAAAGTGCTCTCAACTATGGTAACCACAACACCGTTATTTGTGCGAACTATATTCTAAATAACGCAATAAATTTTCTAGTTATAGTTGTATTATGCTAAGAATTGTTTACTTTGTGTATACATAGTGACAAATAATGTGTTTTGATAATACATCATGCGCTGCGGAAATGTTAAATAAAGTGTTTACGTATTATTAATCTTTTGCTACACGTTCAGGATTATCTCAATTTACAAATTGTTTTTTTTAATGCAGTACATACATGACATTAAAATATAACCTAATCGGATTCTATTTAGGTTAAACTGTTGACACGCCATGTTTATTTGTATTCTACCCGGACTTGTAATACGTAATACCGTAACAAATAATAATAATATACTGAAACCGACGCTGCACATGTTATGTGTAACTTAGAAAAAAGTCTTATTACTTGTGCATATGGAGGTCCAAATGGTAAACACGATGTTACGGATGAATTTAAATTATTAAATGTTTACCTATTATACAATTAAATTTAAAATATTTAAAGCAATATTACAAATAGCTCGTCAAGTCCTAATAAATTTAATAAACGTTTTCTCGATTTATCATAAATAATTATGCACTTTTCCTGGTCAAAGCAGATGCTCCCGTAAATTTTAAGATAAATTAGGTACCCTGGATTTATGACCCTAGAATCTGACCTGAATAATTGTTTGAATGTGTACACGTTTTATCGGACTGTCGTATAGTGATCATTCGGAATTTCGCCTGCCGTAGAACAATTTCAGGTATGCAATATTGCTTTGACAATAGCCAAGGTGCTTTGTTATTCAATATTGCATCACTGGCACTACTAAATTTGTTACAAGAAAGTAAGTTGAAATTAAATGTGTGTATGTTAGGAGGTACCAAAGATGATATGCTAGAATAATTAATGATTGGATGCTGGATCAGTGATCATTATATATTTGTACAGGTTACAAAATCCCAACTGTTGAGCATGGCATAGCATTGTTTTTATTAATATTTACAGTAATAAAAATCAGATCTGGGAAAATATCAATAATGGACTTTTTCATTTGCATAGCACTTTACTCTGCTTTGGATCGAATTTGGGTCGATGCGATCAAATATAGTTTGTATTTGATCGCAATTAATTATCAAACAGAAAAGTAGTTGCGCTTTTACCTTTAGATTATATACTTTCCACAAATTTTAATTTTTTTGACTTCGTGACTGACACAAAGAGCACCAAAAAGTCTGTCAGAAATCAATATTTAATCATGTACTTACCAAATGCCTATGCACTTGGTTTTGTAAAAGCTGCAGATGTATTGGTGAATTATTTCACGCGCTCAATGCGATTTCAGGTCAGATTCGCGATTAATAAAATTAATTATCCAGTTTTACTTTTTGTTGCTCAGTTATCGCAAATTTCATATATTATGATACATATACTTTATGTATTTGTGTATAACTTGCCATTGTTCCCGTATAATGTTTAAATTATTGCTTTACTAAAGAATGTTAATTTTTTTCATACTTAATTCGTTTATTAAATCGTAATATAGAAGACTATAAGATTTCCTTCTTTGGTTTTTTTTTTGTTTCATTTACATGATAAATTATCTGTCAAAATTAATAGAAGAGTATACTTATGATATATACTATTCATTAAACTGCATTTATTTATATTTTTAATATAATGTCCGAATAAGAAGTACGAGGGGGTTCTAAATAGCAAGCAATAATGTAAACAATATACTGGACGCGTTAGTTTGTGAAAATAGTTTTAAAATAATCTAATATATAAATGACTCGTATTTTTATTACTTACTGTAGTGTTCACTCATTATGGCCAGCAGTATTTACCTGAAGTATTTTGATTGTATTATTTGCAATAGAATGTCTCCTGTGCCCCCCGTATTATTGAATTTACAAAAGATCGTAGCCGAGACAAAATTTACAGTATAATACAAAAACCGAATTATAAGTCTTCCATTCGTGTAAGACGTGGAAGGCCCACACGAATATTTCCAACATTATTATATGCGACTGTTATTATATTCTAATGACATGATCATATATACCAAAAATCATAGTACGATCAAATTGTCTTTGATAGATTAGCAAGGCCATAGAAATATAAATCCACCAAAATGTATTTGCTATTTAAACTGTATTATTATAGCCATTGGCAGTTTTTAGATAGGTGAGTTAATTTTGTTGGTTCTAACGAGCCCTAACTGCTAGAATAGACCAGCATAGCGAGGCATTTCTCTATTGAAACTTAAATAGAAGTATTATACCTTCAAACGTAATGAGTGAACATTTAATATCATAATTTAAATATTTCAGTCGTTAAACAGTAATTGATTGATTGATTGATTGCCATCTCTTACCAAGTACGTTTTGTTTGGCACGAGCGATTCAGTGGAGAATGGTGTATGAGACACAGCGGAATGTCATTTGCACGTTTGATCATCCCATTCTTTAAAGAAACGTCTCGTAAACATAATATTTTAAGTATTTATTACTACTGCTACTTTTATTCTAATAGATTTACTTAGTTGTTACTTTACGTTGGTTGAAGATGCATTTGTTGTATACACGACTTTCCTAAAATCTGATTTAAAATAGAAAGCATTATTAGGCAACTGGCCCGCCTGTTTAATTTTTTTTTTTTTAACACAACAATAACCGCGATGTCATACTGGTTTCAGTAGTATATTTTACTAACAGTAAAATCTACTAACAAGATGACTGGTGTATGTAGCTAAAAAGGGTGCATGAATAAATTATTTTAAGGCTGTAACACCATTTTGAACAGGCTACTCCATCTCATCTAATTATAAATGGGTCAAGTAAGTTTATTAGGATACTAAATATTCATGTAGATTATGCAAACAATAATTATAAAATACATATAAATAAATTAAATATGCACGTTTTTAGCTGTGACTCAATTTATCTAGCCGGTTTCTTATTATTATTATTAACAACCTAGTTAGCCAAACCAAGCGGTGAAATTCGGACGGTTGCCGTGGCGTTATATGACTTTTGATCTTATTATTAACTTCGTCTTTTCAAATAATTCTACAAAATATTAGACCATTCATTTAAAAGTATTGGTATGTTGTTAAAATGTGATCGTAAATGGTAAGATAATTACTAAGTTCTAGTAATTTATTGACATTGCCATTTTAGAAAATAAGTTTTATTTCAATGGCTTTTGTTTGGTGTAGCTGGGTGGCATGGCATATAAGCTGCGGTAACCGTTAGGCATTTCGGGTGGGCCAATATCTCTTTTAGGACTAATGACGTTTTAATCTAAATTAGAGACACGATTCTGCTACGCACCCCCCATTCTCTGAGCAAATATTAAAGAATATGATTAGCTGAAATGTCAAGTGGCGTATTTATCTCTTGATTTCTCATACACTCGATATGCGAGGGTAGTAGTCTGAATCGGAGCCTAGTGTTTAAAAAAATTACCTAAGTATCGCAGTATTTACATGATTATTCTTTAGGTAATATTTTATTACATTGAGAAAATGAAATCATAATTCAAGCTGATAAAAATGATACGTTCATAAAAATGAACACACACCTTTCTTTATAATCCCTCGTTATCTGTTAAGTTTGATCCCGCGTGTATTGTTTGCAAGATAGGTTTCTTTTTAACTCGCCAGCCAAAGAAAGTGTCTTAAGATAGAAATAAACACCGTGATAAGCCATCAATGCGTGCCTCGATAATTTACAATAAGTATCTAACTAATAATAAACCAGAGCACCGCTTGCGTCGATAGTGATCACATTCCTCTGGCAATAGCTACTTTTTAAACTTAACCTAATAAGTCAATTTATACGATAAAATTCATGAAGTCCTTATAGAGTAATGCCAAGTAATATTCTTTGAAATTATATAATTAATTATAGGTATAATATCAAATTACAATTGGTTAATGGTTCGAATTACACAAAATACAGTTCCTTCTAATATTATATAGAATACGTACGTGCATAGCGGAAAGCCAATTCAAACATTCAACTAACTTATATAATAGAATAATTGACAGTATAGTGAACTAGTATTTAAGACTATGAATGAGGGATGTGGTCATTATCATGTATCAACTGAGCTGTAGTTTCTATTGTCGTTTTCTTTCTACGCACAGTTGTTTGTATGCTCTAGTCATATTGGATTAAGATAGGTTGAGAGTGTAAATTAATGTTTAACATTGGATTCTATTCTAACCTATTGGTGTATATGTACGAGTAACAAAATGTTAAAATACACTCACAATGCATGTGTTCACCTTACGGATATGTTTAGTAGTTAAAATTTACTTGTAGAGGGCGTGGATCTTATTCTTTTTTCTATATACAAATTATTTACTCTTTTAAAGAAATGGACAAGATAATAAGCGAACGAGATTTAATAACGGTTTGGTCGGAAAGATATATTGTGCAATACAATTGTTGTAAAACTACTAAATTTTATTACTTGACATTTTTTGTAAAACTACAAAATGTTATTACTTTGACAGTTTTTTGTAAAACTACAAAATTTTATTACTTTGACAGGGTTTGTAAAACTACTACATTTTACTACTTGACAGTTGTTTTTATGTCTTTAAACTTTTATTTCGAAAATAGTTATTTATCACGGTTTTTGCAAGAATTAGTTAATTATAGATTTGTTCACAATTTATATTGAATGGAACGATTGCAACATATACGACCCTCTACAATAGTAGGCGGGCCGGGAGCTTATATAACATCACTATCTAGTATAATATAATGTATAACGCCTATCTGTTTAGAAAATTTAAAGTTCAAATTCATGTAATATAAGTTATCTATCAACACGCTCTCGAATACTATTCGAAATATCATCCCAACTTTTAATCGCTATTTTATCGAATCCAAAGTTAATTAATGTTATTTATAATAAGTACTAGTATAATGAAAAATAACGGGGCTATTAAAATTTTCATGCTTTCGGAAAGTCGATTAATGGCCTCATATGTTCCCATCTATATGTTTGGAAAGCAATAATCATGGTTTAGTCTAGGTACTGGATTGTACAATATTGCCATTAAAACCATCGATTCTCTTATTTCCCTGATTGTATTTCAACGTTTTATCTATTTAGTTCGCAAAGTTTACGTTATTTTATTTCACTTTTTTTATTAAATTTTTGTCTAACTTTTTAACTAACGTGGAACGTATGCGGGCTTTTAACAAATTAAATATAATTTTACTTGCTATCAGGGGCATTGGCGGTCCACCGGTTGCGAGATCGATTTAAAAGTTTATACAATATACCCATAAATATAGTGTCGAATGGCAATACTTATTTAATATTGTCTTCTAACTCACAAAAAGTTTGATTGTGTACAATTGAGTACTCTAGATTTATCTCATGTGGTGAACCGCGAACTTCTTCAATAGTACGTGCCGTCGGCAGCCAAAGATAATGATGAACAAACGCGACGAAGCTAAATATTTTTAAAGAGTTGACTGTAAAATTTTTTATCCAATGACTTGATTTGCTGACGTGGCTTTCTTGAAATGGGGTTTTTGGCCTCGAATTGAGAAATGTCTCGTTTGACCGTCGTTCACTTTTGCTGTTGTCTGTACTCGCTAAAAAAAGTAGATTGCCGAAATCTCAATGCGCTACTAAAATTACTTACTAGCTGTGGAACTGAATACTATTAATATTGCGGTCAAAGGAATTGATAATTGTAGTGTATCTATTATACCTAACCTAAGTGTATCATTATTCGTATATTAGAAGTTCCCATGCAGCACATCAAACAAGTATTTAGTCCACGGGTGGGAACGGGACTGATTTTATGGTGCATCTATCTACACGGTGCATGTGGCTTGCGCATGTTGAAGCACTTGCGCGGGTTATGTGCTGTCAACGATTCCAGAGAGTCCAGCGACTCGAGCATGTTACCAGCGCAAGCAGACATACTGACAGCTGAAACAAACAAGACCGATACATAAAGTACACGCGCGGGCAGCATGCACGTGTAGCTTGACCAAGTAACTTTCGCGCCTTTGTTTATGCACTATATCAACTAACTAGAGCATGCTACTTGCGCAAATAGCTCGCTCCTTTATATACTTGCACCGTGTAGATGCGCCATAAGGGGTCGCCGGGGTGTAATGGGCGACATTCCTAGGTCAATTATATCTAAACTTTACGAAGAGCCTCTTGTAAACTTGCCAAAGTGGGGGCGTAAAGCGGAGTCTCCGCTGGCAATAAAATTTGCGCAAGTTGACTTGTGCAAGCGATTTCCAACTGAACGCTCGTGCAAGTGGACCTCTGCAAGTTTCACCCCCGCATTACAGAAACGCTACTCAAAGTTGGCGTCCTGCTTTACGTTCAAGTAGGTATTGTCAAAACTGACGTTTTTCAATACAAAAAATGACGCGTATTATCCACTAAAATTTTTAAGTAGTGTGGTTTCAGGCTGGGGCGCCTTTTTACTTTCTCTGTTAGTTTTTCGTATTTTTTATATCATCAAGCTGACGTGACGCTGGCAAAATGTTTTTATAAAAAAAACCTTGCCATTACAAACATACCTACTTACTTCAAAATTTGAGTAGCGTTTCTGTATTCGGGAGTTGGTGACTTGTCGCACTTGTATACGGTTGTTTTGATCTTGTAGCAAAATTGCAGTGAGTGGAAACGGTTGTCGAATTGACTTCTGCAAAAAATTGCGCAAGCCACTTGCCAGTAGACACTTCGCATGTGTCATAGGTTATCTGTAAAGAGCGATTAAATCAACAATTTTTACTATTCGCATATTTGCATGTCACTTTTGAAGTATATGCGTTTGGGCTTGCAATGCTAAATAATAGTTATTTTTCGCGTTTGTCACTAATTATTGTCTCAACATTGGTTAAAACTTTTAGGGTGTATTCAATTAAATAGAGAGCATGTCTTTACTACGGATTACCACCGATAATGATTTTTAACCAATAGCTCAGTTTGATGTCGATGTATCAAGGAGTCCTCAACATTGTCATGAAGCGCATGACGTCTCGTCGCTCGGTACCACGCGTCTGTACCGTGTACCACTTACATAATTGTCACCGTTTTAGCATTAAACAATAAAGTTGTCGCTACGTTAAAACACCGTATTCTTGGTTAATCTTCAGCCTTAATGTTAACTTAAAGCTATATGTAGACTATTTCGGATGAACAGCGTGTTTGCCTTTGCCATCACAAAGTAACCCGGTTAATGACGATATTGACAATATTTTGGTTTAGATGAAGTTTGACACGCTCGCCATTATCGTGCTATATATGGTGTTTTGTACACGGGGTATCAAGCCGACACCTACCCATGCTAATATAGTCATATAAATACTATGGTCATAGTAAACATTCAAAATTCTTAAAATAAAAGTTGAATTATTCATAAATTTTGTTTTTCTGATCGAATTATTTGTATGGATAATTCAATTTTTTTTTTGATATCATCATAGTATTTATATGACCTTGTTAGCATGGGTAGGTGCCGGCCTGATATACCATGTACCAAACACCTTGTATTGCTAGCCAGTGACGTAAGTTTTATTACCATTGCTAAATTAACCGGGTTATATCATTTATGAGTAATTAATTATACGTACGATATTTAGATTATGATATACCGTTTGAATTATAATTTCACCCATAACTTTTTGTTGCCATTGACTTGCGACGACACCAAGTCAGTGATTAATATTTTAATATAATTTATTGTTTGTTGTTATTTTATTAATTATATTTTAAATTAAGCGTAAGTACGTTGGTACGTATAGCTTAAAATATTGCTGGTATATTTGTGCATTTTTCACTAATCAACAAAAAATTATGGGTTTTCTGTTTTTATGATGGTAACCCTAAAAATAAATTTATGGTTATGTAGGTTATATATTCATCGTGTGATAGCAATGTATGACTGTTTTGTTTTTGTAAAGTATTTTATAATTTTATTGAATTGTTGATATTATTATTAATTAAATAATTTAACACCACGCGTCAGTTTTTTTTGCAAAGAATCTTGTTTTAACCAAAGAAATTCATTCTTGCTGGAGATCACTGCATGTTTCTTCTTAAATTATTAATATCGTAATAATTTTTTTTTATTATATTATTGTAACTGTATTTTATTTTATGAAAACGGGACTCGCGGGTCCTTGTAATATTTATGTATAGATATGTACAAGATTTATAATATATACTACATAGAAATATATATTTAAATGAGTAAATTATACACGGATGTTGTTTTATTTAAAACGAATCCCATTCTAATTTATTTAGGGATATGTACAAATAAGTGTATAGCTACATAAATTGTAAGTACACTGCCCACAATTAATTACATTTGTTGCCCGTTTAATTTTCTTTTTCTGCAAAGTGTTTCTATTGCAGAAAAAGAGCATATATTAAATTAAGCCCATTTATCTACAGAGTATTTTGCCAACGATAATGTATTTATAGTCTAGAATTTAAAATTGATTGAATATTGCATTGAAGCAGTGATGTGTTTATTTCAATTGCTAATGTTAGGTGGTATTGATCAGGTATGTGGGCCAAAAGCAATATCACCACGGGCGATAATTGATGGTTGATTTGCAGTTTTATTCGGCTTGGAAAATTCCCCTTTATGCTAAAATGTAATAAATAACTAAAATATCCCACTTATTACATGAGCAGCCCAAAATGAAAATTTTAATGTCTTTGTTCGTCATATTTTGGCTGTTTATTGATGACCAGGCAGAAGGTGGAATTTTATGCGTGTCTGGTAGGTTCCCTTAATTTGTCTCATCTCCTCTCTTCTCCGCTTATCGAAGCACAGACATTGATACGAATTCTCATTTTAGACTTGTCTTAAGTCTCCTCCCCTAGTTTATCGCTAATACATGGCCCAAACCAACCACATTGACGCCTGAGCTCTCTGTACCTACGACTGAAAGAACTGTATTCTTATATTTTTTGTTACTATTTTTTAGTTGATTTTTTTAAAGTTTTATCTGTGTGCTCTACCCTGTGACTTTATTAATGTAATTAGGACAATTTATTATGTTTGTTTCCCAAATAAACTGAAACCATAAAAATGTTGTTGTTGTTGCTCCCCTTAGCCCTTTTCAGCGTTACAAGAGGATTAAGATGATTTGGAAAATTATCACTCGAGCTTCACAGTCCAAGTTTCTCTGGAGGAAGTCTTTTCCCAAAGGAGTCGACCTCGACAACACTTCGTTCCAAGTCTGCTCTCAAAGGAGTCTACCTCGACAACAGGTTCGACAGGTCGGACGATCGATCGAGTGGTTTGTTGTCGAGACCGTCCACGGGTCCTGTAATTAGAAAGACAGGACCGTGGACGGTCCCGATGATGAATCCTCGAAATAATCACCGGCCGGCTACAGAAGATGCTTTGCGATGGTGAGCATTTATATTGTGTAATCTCCCTATTTTTTTTGTACAGTCGGCATCATAAGTTGGTTACCGTTTATCCCTCTGTCATACCAAAGAAAGCGCAACTGCAGTAAAAAACACCACTTTGTACTAACAATTATTGTGACAAGGTACTTACGTGTTAATCTACTTATGATGCCGACTGTATATTAGGCATCGTCATAAATGCTATGCGGCGGATCCGCTTATTATTATGGGCTTTCTGGGTCGCAGCCGAGCCCCGAAGCACGGGATGTGGAGGAAATCTCCTCTGGGAAAAGGAAATATACATAGGAAAATATTTTCTGCTTTCTCGAAGTGCTTGTTCACGTAGAACGCGCGGGCGCGGTGGACTTCGCGATTTCCTGTTCACGTTGGCCGCTAGACGTTCGCCCGATTGTGACGTCACATTGTCAGTTGTCAGAAGTTGAAAACATGGATGACGATCTTTTATTTTAAACCGAAAATTCATAAAGATTTTGGTGGTTATGTTGAAATTAAAATCGAATACGAAAATTCGTATCTAAAGTGGGAGATGCACAAAATTGGAATTGGTGCGCGCTGCCGCACTCAGAGACTTCAATTAACTTTAATGAGTAGGTACTTACTTAATGCTGAAAAATTTCATTTAAATCTGGACCATAGACCCGCAAGAAGTGACCCGCCGTTAGTAGTGTTGTGGGGCACACAATAATAAGAACTAAATACTAACATGCAAATTCTTGTTCTTTTTTATTTATTCTTTATTCTTTTATTTCTTCTTCTTTATTTCTTCCGTCTTCTTTTCTTTATTCCCATCTTCCTCTATTCATTTCTTTCTTTCTCTGAAATCACTCCTTTAGGTAGGTAATGCATTGTATATTTGATATAAGCCATGTCAACCGGTCGCCAACCCCCCAAACACACGAGAGATGTCTTTGTTTTCTACGCTGTTATCTTTTTTTGCTGTTTTGATTTGTTTTTGCGTATTTTACTAAAAAAGAAAAATGACATGCCGACTTGTTCGTGCGCGACCTGCGGTACGAGACGATGGCGGGGACGGAGCACTCTTGATGCTAGCGGGGGCGGGTGATGCGGGGAGGGGCGAGTTTTCCCTCCTCCCCGCTTCACCACTCTCGGCAGCATCCGGAGCCGCCCCTCATACCGCTGGAAGGTCGCGCACGAAATTGTCGGGCTATACACAACCGTCTTCTGGGAACACCTCGCACAGCACCGCGAACCCGAAAGACCCTGGCTTTCACCAGCGACAATGGGTTGGTATTTTCAATGGTTTGTTTTTATTTTTAGTGGTGCAAAGGACAATAGGGTCGATTCTGATGGTTCTCTAAACCTAAGACTAATTGACAACAGTGTTTCTCTGTCATTCTCAATATGGAATGAAAAGGAGAGACTGATCTTAAATTTAGTTTTAGTTTTAGAGAATCATGTCAGAATTGACCCTGTTATGCTCTTTATATACGTACATAAATCACGCTTATATCCCGATTTCGATTCCCGCCTCAAGACCATCATTTTTCGAAATTCTTTTTCTAACCACCAAAATCTTTGTACTTATTTTTCTAACATTTATATAATGTTAAAATTAAAATCGAATAGTTTATAAAGCAAACCCAAGCTTAACGAATAAATTTTTACACGGTATTTGTAAAAATATCTGCTTTGGGATGTTTGAAATTTATTTCTACATTGCGAGGGTACCCGTTGGCTTACAAAGTGAAGTGTAAAGGTTAGAAGAATTTCGGCAAGTTAATTAGTGTCTTGGGTGGCCGAGCGGTCAGGCACTGTAGCAGCGGACGCGGGTTAGATTCCCGCCTCAAGACAATAATTTTTCGAAATTCTTTTTCTAACCACCAATATCTTTGTACTAAGTTAGATCCCATGTAATAGGTGAGGGTGGGAGCCTATTGCCATATATCTGGCTCATTAATCGCCGTCTTTACCCTTGGTCGCCTTGTACGACAACCACGAGAGAGAGATGTGGGTGGTGACTGGTTGGACTTTTGTGTGGGCCGTGTAGTGACGGCAGAGCAGGGCGCCAATTCTCGCGATATACGAGATTATTTCGAATTCAAAATTAAATTTCGACCGCTGCCGACCACTCGAAGTAAATTCCAACAGTTTTCAATGTAGCTCAGGCTGTCTGGACAAATCTTAAAAATAGCTTACATTTAAATAGGTCAATAGGGCATTTTATGTGACGGCTAAACACCCTTATTTCAGAATTTGTGACTCTACAGAATCTTGGATAATCGATTGAAAATGTGTCCAGCCAGCTTCAAAAACCACTTTTCGCTGGTCTCTCAATCTTGGTAACAGAAGTGATTTTGAGGAGTTTTTGCATATCGACGGGCGTCACATAAATTTGTGACGGTCATCGAGCTAAAAGTTGAACTTCAAGCTGGCTGGACATTATTTTTTATTGATTTCTCGTAAACCCTTACATGTGACGCCATAAATCAAACGTTATTACCGTCACAATTTGCGTCACTAAATATTAGTAAAGAAAGCATATTCGAAAATGCTCCCGTTATCGAGATTCAAAAGTGCCAGCCAGAAGTTTTATACGTAAATTCAAGGTGGCTGGACACAGATTTTTGCATTTTTCTACTAAACCGCTGTACGTATCACAAAACTTTTAGCTCGATGACCGTCACAAATTTATGTGACGCCCGTGATATGCAATAAGTCCTCAAAATCACTTCTGTTACCAAGATTGAGAGACCAGCGAAAAGTGGTTTTTCAAGCTGGCTGGACACATTTTCAATCGATTATCTAAGATTCTGTAGCGTCACAAATTCTGAAATAAGGGTGTTTAGCCGTCACATAAAATGCCCTATTGACCTACTTAAATGTAAGCTATTTTGAAGATTTGTCCAGACAGCCTGAGCTACATAGCTTTCATTAGAAATAAATTATTCTCGATTTGTCCGGAATAGCTTGAAAATCGAAAAAAAATTGAATTCGAACTTCAATCTAGAATTCTAAATTATTTCGATTGTGCGAGAATTGGCTCCCAGAATACAATTGTCACCACCTCGAATCTCGCCCGCGAGTGTCGCACAAGGCGATTAAGTGTTAAACAGTGATGAGGAATGGGCAGCAGCAGCGTTCCTTTTATACCACCTAGCAATGTACTGTGACTTTCGTGCCCGATAACTGGCAATAGGCTCGCCACCTATTACAAGGGAGGGACCTGACATGGGTGTTAATTCACCTCTGCCTACCCAAGTAGGTTTAATTTACCCACCTACATATTTATTTATGTATGAATGTCATTATCATCATCATCACAAACCTTTTAATATCCCCACTGCTGGGGCACGGCACTATGGATGGAAGAATATAGGGAGATTGGGCCATAACCCACCACGCTGGCCCAATGCGGGTTGGTGGGTTTTAACGACTGCAGATGCAGCCGGGACCAACGGTTTAACGTGCCTTCCGAAGGACGGAGGAACTCGAGATGATAAATTTTTGGGTCACCCATCCAATGAGCGGCCTTAGCGAAATTGCTTAGTTTGCGCAATCGCAGGCCAAGCGCGCTGTGCCACTGCGCTAGCGAGCTCCTCTGTGCGCGACCCTCTTGCGTTATGTGAGACGGTGGCGGGGACGCGTGATGCGGGGAAGAGGGAAAACTCTCCCTTCCCTGCAACACCCGCCCCCCGCCAACACCCAGAGTGCCCGTTCCGTCTCATTCCGCAGGAAGGCCGCTCACGAAGTTGTCGGACTAAAAGCAAGGCACGCCTGCATGATTCCAGAAAGGGTACGCTATAGGAGGTGTTACGTTTTTATCATGTTTGTATTAATAGTGTGATAAATTTGAAGCCTTTGTGAGTAATCTTTATTGCACTGCAGTGAGTGATTTATGAATTTTGAGACATGATTTGTGCTATAGTTATCTCTTCTGTAATCATTATTTTAATTAAATTTAATAACTTGTGTACCTACCTATAGTAACTCGTAATTAAATTATGATAGGGGTCCGCTTCCGCAATATTTGAGTTGATGTTAAGTAATAAGTTATCTAGATTAGGTACACGCCGTACGTATTATCTGATATTACCCTTTGATTAGTTAATCGTCATCTTAATTCCTGCCCTTTATCTGGTGTCGGCGCGTAATGTTTCCTATTCCTTTCGTATCGGCCAGACACAGAATTAATCGATCCACCCACTCCCATTTGTTACAAATCAATCATCCTTCACATCGGAAAGGTGCGAGTGATGAATGAATGTACAGAAAAGTGATGAAAGGACAATGTCGAGACCGACAAATGGAGTAGAGTGACTGGGATGACATCATTCCACTTATCGCCAAAGGTTGTAGGAACGCCTTGACATCAGACATCAATTTGGGTACCTATGCTGTTCACTTGGCAATAGGCCTATTACATGAAACCTAACATAATTGACAACATTTCAAAAATTATAACCCCTCAAAATAAAAATACCTTTTCTTTATTTCATAAGTATATAACAACATCATAATAAAAGTATGTTGAAAAAATTAAATGTTGTCAAATAAGCATGAAATTAAACCGAAAATAAAGACACCCATATTTTTTATTTCTTTTGAATTCCGTCGTTTTTATACAAAAATATCATGATTGAAATACAGGTCATTCTAAACAGACGTAAGCGCCAAATGACGTCACTATCGTGGACAAATGGCGAAATCACTCTTGACCCAAAAAATAAAAAGATAACTTGTCAAAATTGACGAACTGGCGTTTCCGGTGTCAAAAATATAAACATTTTATCTGAAATGTTTGAAATCACTTTCAAAGCAAAATACGTTTTAAATTAAAGTTTATGAAGGATTTCAATTTATTGCTACTTTAATAATGTTAATTTCGACGATGACAATTCATGACACTGGATTTGATTTATGACTGACGGCTGTTATCATGTCTATAATAACTTTTTATTCTTCTATCTAGGAAGGCAAACGTTTTAATTCATACATCCACGACCGTGACGTCACCGCATGTTTTTTACATTTTATTTTTTTTCTCTGTAATTAAGTAATAAAAAAAATTAATAAAAATATTTTCGAAGTCAGGATTGGAAAATAAAGAAACGGTATTTTTATTTTGGGGAGTTGACATTTTTGAAATGTTGTCAATTATTCATTTGATTAATAAGGGCCTGTTTCACAATTGACAAGTAAGTTCAAATTAGCTTACTTTGCAGTTCAATTGACATATATTTCATATTACAACTGTCAAATGATCTGCGAAGTAAGCTACTTAGAACTTACTTTTCGATTGTGAAACAGGCCCATTCATTTCATTTGATTTGACCGAATATTTAATTGGTAGAATTATATTTGGCATAATTATTTCTTTGAAATTATGTCATTTCACCGAATTTTCAAATGCACTAATTTTATTTTAGGTACCAAATGTTTTAAAGAGTAATAAAGATTTATCTAATAATTCATTTACTAACATTGTTCCTTCACCTACTGAATTCTGCGAGCAAGCATGCATGCATGCAAGCATTCAAGAAAGTATGCATGTAAGCAAGCATGCAGCAGGCATGGTTTCTATCACGGCTTTGGCGCTACGGGGCTCCGGCGCTCACCAACGCAGCTTCGGCTTGCTGGCCAGCTTCGCCGGCCTATCTCGGCCGCGGTGGCGAGCCTTACATCCACCTGCTCCTCAGCTCGCGGGCCTCCTCGCCCCTCTGCGCCTACGCGATTCTAAATTAAACTCTAGCAGACAAGTACCACGTGGTGTCGGGGTTGGCCGAGTCGGATCCGCCCTAAAGTAGAAATTAGTAAAAATTACAATTATATGAAGGGAACGATAAATGAAAAGAACAAAACATCATTTTAATCAATCATATTTTCTTAAACGTCGTTCGAATTAGTAATATTACATCAAAAGTTGTTATACCAATCAAGAGTGAACCAAGAAATTGTCGACAATTAATTGTGTATACAATAGATTATAATTATCTGCCCAATAATATTTATGATTGATTCGATTCGAGTAGGTACCTACAAAACATTAGAAACAATGCATCTTCATGTAGCTCCCGCAGAATGGTCGGCCATATTTACTCTAATCATCGTGAAAGTGGCTGTGATTCTTGCCAATTGAGAGAGTGGTTGGTTTGTTTGTTTATATTAGAGTTGCAAGTCGGGCGCGGAGATTGGATCGCTGGTGGGGTCACAGAATACTTGACAGTTGAACATTGTAGGGTTAACGGAGGGCATTCGAGCCAATGTATGGTTAATATATCATGAGTTGATGATGGTAACGAGCTGTAATGGAAGCCTTGTGTATCATTTATGATGCTTATATAAATATGTACACAAATATGATTTCACCGAAGATGGATAGGAGGAAGGTGTTCTTTAGTAAGTAGATAGGATAAGCTTCTCCTTCCACCAACAACAGCATACTCAAAAGAGGGTTGGCAGGCGGCCGTCTGTAAAACCTAAGCCGAAACCTTGAACATTATGGACTTAAATCTTAATAACTCATTCACTATATCCGTTCATCGGTCTCTCGACATGTTCCTTTCATCACAAATAGCTCCTTTACGGTGTGATGGAAAAGGGAGTTGGGTTGATGACGTGTCTGACCGATATGAATGGAAGAGGAAACATTACTTCGTCGACCGCAGGTAGATTGGAAACAGAACAGGAAAAAGAAAGTAGTTAGGTAAATATTCATAATTAGGGAAGCCTCAAAAGTGCACCAGGAACTACAAAAATAGGGTCATGCTCCCTCGCCGGACCACTACGGTACGCAACCACGTTAAATTAAACATACGATACGATACCTACCTACCTTATATGTGCACAATTGCACATATTTAAATAAATCATACGCCTGTTTATTCCGGTATTTATTACCATCTATCGGGCACGTAACTCGTAGTAAGAATATTGTTAGGTTGTGTAAGAGGGACGCTGTTTTGCCTATTACGCATCGATCGATCAGCCTTCATTCATTCATTGGCGAAACGTGGGTGGTTAATTCAACTCTTTCTGTCTATTACCCTTCCGGGGGATAAATAGGGGTGACTTATGTCGGTACTTTATCCCCCGAATACAGAAACGCTAATCAAATTTGGGGGACTGCTTAAAAAGTTAAGTGGACATTACCTGTCAGAATTTGTATGGAAAAACGTCAATTTTGACAACATTTAAATGTTAAGCAAGACTCAAACTTTGATTAGCGTTTCTGTATTCGGGGGTAAATCTCAAATGGCGTAATTGCCATTTTGGCTAAAATGACTTGAATACAGTCTTAATTTTTTTCTCTATCGAGAATAGAATTGTCACACCTCCGCATCTCTCGCTCGGGTGTCGTAAATACAAGGCGACTAAGGGATGGGCAGCAGCGTTTCTGTTATAACCACCTAGCCAGTGCCTGATAAATAGCAAAAGGCTCCACCGCCACCTATTAATAAGACCTATGGCCTAGTTGGCGATACGTGGGGTGTTAAATTCAATGTTTTATGTATGTGTTACACCGTCTTCTATGCTGGCCTGGGAGCGAACAAATAACTTAGAATAGGCCAGCCCCGACTCTCATGGGTGTCGTAAAAGTCGACTAAGGGAGATTGCCCGGTGTAGACCAATAGGCACCTTGGGACACCCGAATGGTAGAGAGCAAACCACCAACAGCAGCATACCCAAATAGGGCTGGCGTTTTGTTTATCGGTCTCTCGACATGGTCCGTTCAGTCTCTTTTTTATACATTCATTCATTCATCACACTAGCACCTTTACGGTGTGATGGATGATATGAATCAAAAGGGAATGGATGGCTTGATGACCTCTGACCGGTATGAATGGAAGAGGAAACTGGGAAGAAGACTGGGAACAGGGCAGGGAGAAGATGTATGTCTACACTGCACATGAAGTGTATACGAGTAGGTAACTACAGGATTTTCTGAGGAAGGCGAAAAACTAGCCTTGCGTAGCACGGGACGTGGAAAAAATCTCCTCGGGGGAAAAATAAAATATTTTCATCTCTCTCCAACTCCCACTAACACTGTCGAGTCGGGAAGAGATATTTTTTGTCCACGTCTAGTCCAATCTTCTTTCAATCATCTTTTACGACCCAGAGTTACAGCCACCCAACAAGGGTAGTCGACATGCCGATGTAGCAGGAAAAGACTGAATGTTATAATTTTTTTCTTTGAACCACGCCGCCGGGATCAGCATCGCATACTCAGACTCTATACCTACAAGGTGTAAGGTATATGGGGTATCAAGCCGGCACCTACCCATGCTAACATAGTCACATAAATACTATGGTGCTGTATAAAAATTTCCAAATAAAAATAAAAATAATTATATAAGTATTTTGTAGAGATGTGCCGACTATGACTTTGGCCTACTAGCCGATTAGTCGGCTGTAAAAAGGCCGATGTAGCTCAGGCTGTCTGGACAAATCTTCAAAATAGCTTACATTTAAGTAGGTCAATAGGGCATTTTATGTGACGGCTAAACACCCTTATTTTAGAATTTGTGACGCTACAGAATCTTAGATAATCGATCGAAAATGTGTCCAGCCAGCTTGAAAAACCACTCTTCGCTGGTCTCTCAATCTTTGTAACAGAAGTGATTTTGAGGACTTTTTGCATATCAACGGACGTCACATGGCGTGATTGACACTGGTAGACAAAAAAAATTGCAGACGAATTTTTAGTTCCAATTTTGACCACGTGCGGACTTATCTGGTCCGCACTCTAGTTGCAATTGCAAAGCGCCTACCCGAAGAATAAGAATGCACAGTGGTGGAGCTCCGACCTCCGCTGCGGCTGCCCAATGGTCACGACGAGAAATCTAACCTTACCTGCCAATTAGTAATGTGATAGTAAAGCAAGTTGTAACAACAATTTGTCGGCATGTACAACTTGCAACAGAAATAATGCTATTGACGTTCCTAGTTGGTACGTATATTAATATATAATCGTAATTTTGACCGTGTAGTGACGGTTGTCACCACCCCAAGTCTCTCCCGTGGTTGTCGTACAAAGCGAATCAGGATAAATCAGTTATGAGGAGGAATGGGCAGCAGCGTTCCCTCTAATACCACCTAAACAAGAACATGGTTTCTATGATGCTCTTTATTAAAAAAATGTGTAACATTTGAATATCGACTTTCAATTGTTTTTCGAGTGATTTTTGAATAAGAGTTCCGGCGCGGAAGTAACGCGGCAGAAACAGCCCGCAATATCAATGTTGCGTTTGTACTTGTATATGCAAAGAAGCAACACTGTGCGAAGTAAGACATTTCTCCGACTCAAGTATTGTCTATGAATAGGTTTTTGGGGCACTGTGCATTAACGCACCTCTTTAATGTTTATGAATACGGGTGTTAGGCAACCCCTAAAAAAGCTCGGTGAAAATGAATTTAGGTAAAGGGGTGGTTTAGGGAATCACTTTGCTTAGGGGAAACCTACTTAGAAGTGTTTAGGGATTAATGGTGAAAACGGACATAAGCCATCTATACAAACAAACATTATTATGTAGTTCATTGTGATCAGCAGTTATTCAATATTAATATCGTCAGCAATATTACCTAATACCGGTACCTATTTATTTGTTTGTTTACTTTACAACATAGTCGTAGTAAACTTTGCGTATTTGATCCATGAAATAGTAATCCCAAACCTTTCATTTTCCCTTCAAGTATCTATTCGTAGACTAAGTCCCACCAACGCTTTTTACTATGTTTCAATGATATAAATAATCATCAATGGGAACAATAAACTCTTAGGACAATATACACCCACGAATTTATTTCATAGATGTTTCCTCGTAAAGTTATGAATGAATCTAAGCAATGATTGGGTGCGATATTGGAACTAATGCGCATGAAGCGAAATTGATTATTCTTTCTTACTACAAAGTTTATACGTTTGTTTTTCTATGGTGGGTGCATTTTACCTAATAAGAAAATATAACTTTATGCTGCATTTAAAGAAATCAATATCGACGCCCTGACGTATAGTAGCATTTTGTTTGATCGTTCAAAAATTGGCGCGCGTGACGTAAACAGTTGGGACGACGTCACTTGTATAAGCGAAGTTCAGTGATATCACTAGTTGTCTTGTTTTAACACTCTGATGATGAATGAGCGCAAAAGAGATAGCGATACCCGTGTAATGGTTATGAATTGAGTACTTTTTGTGACCGAGGGACGATCAAGTGCTACTCCGGTGCAGTGATAACGAATAAACTGATATAGAAAGATATTTTCTTATAAATATTGATACAATAAAAGTGTGGGTATTTTTTTTACAAATGTCTTAAGTGTTTTATGTAACTTATGAAATTTTGTAAGGAATTTAGAGATTCGATTAAAGTCTTTATTAATGAAAACTCGGGGTATAATATGATTGTCCCCTTCGAATGACGTGAGTGAGTGACACTAGCGCCGCCGTGGCGATAGCATTGAACAACCTGCTGCAGTAGACAAAATTTGCTCGTGAGTCGTGAAGTTGTGTTATCGGTGATAGAACCACTCATTTCCATTTAAAATGGATAGTGATATAAAACCTGCACACAAAAGTAAACATTTCCCGATAGACCAGTTAGTGTGTGTCGGCAATTATGAACTGGAAAAGACAATTGGAACAGGAAACTTTGCCGTTGTTAAACTGGCTACACATGTTATAACTAAATCTAAGGTGCGTACAAGCGTTCGTCTGTGTTAAATTCAATATTATTTGTTTTATATGTGTTGCTTCTTACATATAATGTAACATAATAATCACCATGATTTGGAACGTTAACGTGTAAATTATAAAATTTTAATGTTTACACAAATAAGGAGATGTTCACGCTCGCAAAAATTAATACTACGTACGTACCCACTACTTACGAACAAGTTTCATCTGCTAATATATGGGGGCGAAAACGTGTTTTTTATTTAAAAAAAATAACTTTAACGCAACCAGATACGAACGCACATTGTTTACTACGGCATCGTAAGTGATAATGAACTTTCTGATTCAGTAGTATAACAGTACAGTATATTTCAAATTAGAAATTTCTACTGTTGAGATAAAGTTTACTATTATTTTTGAACGCCAAACAATGACCACAACAACGTCTATTACGGCTGCCAAAATGTTTTTACGACAATTATTTCCAATTGACATATTCATACACTGCCTACTTGTTCAATTGATACCAGAGATCTTATTGGATAGTTTTGTGGTACATTATTTATCTTTCAATCTACGCTGATATCGCCATGCGACATTCACAGACAATTTTTACTCATTGTAAGGGCAATCAAAATATACAGTAAAGTTGATTTTTCTATCATTGCCCTTCATACCCAAAAGGAATTCTGATAAGAAATATTTACACTTTAGGACAAATGAAATACTTTTTAATTATACACTAAAAAACCTTGGGATATTTTATATTAAAACTTTTTTAATTGGCAGCCCTAGTGGTTAATGTATGAATATTTTGGATAACAAAATAACCTATACTTTTGTTTGTTTTAGGTAACTGTCAGTATTGTGCAAATATGTGCTGCATTAAACAATTCCATAGTGAATGCTAGTATAAATAGAGCATCGTGTTTTCTTATCTAATGTAAAATTTTTGACTAGAAAACAAGTTTAAGTTTGTTATCTGTAACTAAATTAACAAACTTAACCTCTACAAGTATGCAAGTGGCACTAACTTATTTAGCTACTTCAAATCTCTATTTTAACTACACTTAAGTTTTATAAATAATGTTATTTAGATTGACTAAGACCCCAAGCCCATTTTTTTCAACATTGATAGCAATGGCAACTGATTTCTACGATATTTTAAGTCCAACAGTATTTTACATCAATTTCAAATAAATAATGTAATTTGTATGAATATGTTTGTATGTGAATACATTATAATTTCCGATATTACTGTAACAATACTATTTTTCGTGTGATGTTAAAAAAAAGAAAGTATTAAAAAAAACAAATTCCATCATTCCAGTCTTCTGGTACTGTAAACCAGTTAATTTGCTTTAATAAATTAACAAATACAGTTGTTTAATTATGACTACACTGACACTGTAACTTTACTGAAAAGTTTTAACAAATTAATAATAATCAATGGACAATCTTAACAATTATTCTTACTCTTAGCAGAGGAAATTAAAACAGGTCCAGTATTTTTAAAATTTTCACTTAATGCTTTTGATAACTTTCAAAAATTGTATTGGTAAATAAATTGTGCTGTGTATAGCAGTACTACTTCCAAGGAAATCACTCACAATCCAAAAATATAAAATTAAAATTATATTATTCTCAATGCACTAAACTATTTTAATCTAAATTTACCTCCTACCATAGTTTAAAATCTAAATCATTCTATTTAGTTCTTAGTTAAACTTAATAGACTGTCAAACTTAGAGTTTTCTATAGATTCCTGGCTTGTTATTTTATTATTGGATAAATTATCAAATAATATAGCCATGTGGTGACAGCAGAGGAGAATACAATTGTCATCACCCCAAATCTGATGTCTGTCTGAGGGTTAAAACAGTAATGAGGAATGGGCAGAAACATCCCTGTTATATACCACCAAGCAATATACTGCGATTTACGTGCCCAATAGATGGTAAAAAGGACCCTCTATTACATGGGGACCTAGCACAATTGGCGAAATGTGGGTGATAATAATAATTCACCTATGCCTATCCCTTCGGAAATAATTAGGCCTGATCTATGTATTATAAATTATCAGCAAAGTGCAGGAAAGTGTACCTAGGTTTCCTACCTAGAATCGCCCTCTTTCCAGCAACCAGCATTTTTAATCAGTGCTACTTACAATTTATCTCTGCCTGGGATAGTAAATAGAACGCGTCCCAGTTTCAGCTGAGTAGAAGGTTGCTAGCTTTTGCTAACGAGGGTGTCGGGGTTCTTCAACTACTCTCCCGCCACATCTCCCATAGTTCAGGGTATCATACGGTAGTACTTACTCTGTAAGAGCAGAAGCTCTAGCGTGTATTACCTAGTAGGACTAGTAAGGGACGTGCCGACGTAGACAAAATCTCTTTCCACCACTGGACAGTGTTTTGTCTCCGAATTTAGGATTAGCACGGAACGTGGAGGACAATCTTTCTCCACCACTCGACAGTGTTTTGTCTACGAATTTAGTGGGAGTTAGAGCGAGATTTTTTTCCCCGAGGAGATGTTGTCCACGTCCCATGCAAGCCTGCTGCAATTGCTAAGTGGGAGTCATTTGTTTTGACCCGAGGAGATTTTGTCCACCTCGCGTGCCTGCTGCAAATGCTAAGAGGAGATGTGCAGGCGTAGGCACACCTCAATGCGGGCAGATGAAGTCAGTCGACTAAATTAATCTTGACCAACGGCCGCAGCACGCGCCAAAAATACCCCAGCAAGACACATAGTTTTTGCCTCTCGCGGCAATGCACGCGAGAAAGTGAGACGCGTCGAGATCTTTTCCATTTGGATGCTGGTCTCGGTTCCTACATACATACAGACACACATACATAAATCACGCCTATATCCCCGAAGGGGTGGGGTAGGCAGAGGCGAACTAGCACCCACGTTTCACCAATGGTGTTAGGACCCATGAAATAGGTGGCGAGCCTATTACCATTTATCAGGGCACGAAACTCGCAGCACATTGTTAGATGGTGTAATAGAAATGCTGCTGTCCATTCCTCATCACTGTTTTAAGCCTTAGTCGCCTTGTACGACACCCGCGAGATTTGGGGTGGTACTCTGCCGTCACTACAATCGTACCCTGCCGTCACCACACGGCACAGTTTCAGTTCAGTTATTACAGTACAGTTCATTATGCCCTGCTTCTTCAGTGGACCTCGCGGATCCGCAACTGAGTAGGCACACCCAGAATTAACGGACAATACTACCCTTAACAACAATCCGATACAACTTCGAGATTCAACTACCTAATTGCTTCTTGTTATCGAAAAGCTGTCTGGCTAGCATGACCACCGAAACACGATATGAAATATGTAGCCATTTATCATGTTGAACTGGCAAAAATCTTTGGATTTTAACATTTGAGCCTGAATTCAATAATTGAATAAGTCTCTAGTTGTACCTTAAATATATAGCCATTTATCCCCTTGAACTGACCAGAAATCCAATGATTTTTGTAAGTTCAAAGCGATAAATGGCTATATAATATCGTGATTACACCAGCCCGGCTAGCATAACCACCGGTCATGCTAGCCGGGCTGGTGTGACTTTTTTTATCATTTCTACCAGTCATAGACTTGTTTTGAGTTTGCATGTGCGATTTATGCCTGCATATATTTATTGCATCCGCTCTGACAACTTATTTAACACATTATTAATATAGCCTCGTTAATACTTCCGATTCCTAAGCTAAAACGTTGGTTCTAGTAGTGGTTTCACTTTCCAATTGGCAGAATTGCTGGTGGTACATTGCCAGCCTTTTAATGCCACTGCTGGGGCACAGGCCTTCCCTATAGATGGAAGAATATAGGGACAATGGGCCATAATCCACGACGCCCGCAACTCGAGATAATAAATTTTTGGTTACCCATCCAACGACCGGCCTTACGAACCTTGCTTAGTTTACGCAATCACAGGCCAAGCGCGCTATGCTACTACGCTATAGGTACGAAGCGGGGTATTATTGAGTAACAATCCCTGGAAGAAAATTGTAACAAAAATAAATAATTAAGTCGTTTCATAGACGTAATACGGAGAAAAAGTTCCTTAAAAGTCTATAAAAATAGTACTTACATGCAATATAAAATAGGGAACCTAGTTCAGCTTTACTTAGAAAGTTTCCAAGTCTTGGCGAATATTATGACGTGTTTAATAAATAAGTCTTTATTTCTTTTGTATGCGATGTGAATCGAAAAGATAGTACGAAATAAACAACAATTATTGATACATTCGGCGTAACAGAAGCGTAAACTCAACCTACTGTGACAATGTAAACAAATCAATGTTTACCTCGTGTTTGAATAAAAAAATATACACGTACATATTTCCAAAAAGTAACATTGATGCCTTAAGCCGCTTAACGGTCAATGTTCCATGTATTCATCCCACACCACGCGTCCCTGTTTTTAAAGCTAAGAGGCTTACGCACATTTTCCGATCGCATGAAGCTTTCTCTACCGGCAAATCGTTAAATATAATAATATGTACTTACTAAAATGTTTCTGCTAATTTAATTGGACCCTTTATATTTATTATTGATGCCAAGTGGCAATTTGCGCTTTTAGAAAATCGTCGTGTTATTGTTTTTTTAGCTCGAAGCACAATCATGACACTTTTTCATTAAAAAAATAATTTCGTTTACTTACAACAGATTAAGCGAAATGACGCGAAGCCTCAGCAAATAATAATAACAGCTCGTAATTAAAAGAGAGAGAGCTTGTTTGCGTAACAGGACTCAAGACACAATTTCCTTCCACTCTTCAATCTCGGAGGTCTCATAATTAAATACAAAGTGAAACACAATAATTACCTACAAACTTAAAAACAAGTTGAGTGTTGCTGGGATCGTCGTTTTAGCTTTCTCAGCACCTAAATTCCGACCTTAGTTGGGTTTATTGGCTTGGCTTTATTAAATTAATTATTAGGCATACATTTACATAAATCACTATATCCCCGAAGCCTATATCCCCGAAGGGGTAGGCAGAGGTGAATTAATCATCCACTTTTCGCCAATTAAGCTAGATCTCATGTAGTAGCGAGCCTATTGCCATTTACCGGGCACATAAAATCGCAGTATATTGCTAGGTAGCTTCAGAGGAATGCTGCTGCCCATTACTATTACTCATCGCTGTCTTTACCCTTGTTTTAACCCTAAATAATTATAATGTATTTCGAGAAAATGAACATTTAAGTACAGTGAATTAGGTAATATCTTTATCTGCCGTTCTAAGATTGATTTACTGACAGTGACATAATAATCTCGTTTCGTTTTGATAATAAACCCTATGTTCTAATTAATATTTCGTATAATTAAGAAGCACAGAAGTATCGACGGCTTATAGGTAGTTTCTCCTCCGCAAGCACTAAATAATGTAATTAACTAATAGCTATACTAATTGAAACCTGCTCTTTTAACAGCAATGTATTGGTACGTGGAAACCCACCCTGTTTTTAATACTACTCGATATTTAATAAACAGTCGGAAGAGATGTTTACCGATAGCATCTAGCTAGAGCCTCAAGCGAAGAGAATTGCTCGTTCAATGTCCTAGTGAATTGTCAATAACGATATATTGTCCGTAATATTTTATATTACTGCTCAGTCCGGCCTTTCATTGCAGTATGACTGTCTAATATGTTATATATAATGCTATAGCTATTTCCCTGTCCGAATATTATGTCATACATTGTTATCCGTGTGGTAAAGGCAGAGCTAGATAATTGTCACCTCTCCCATCTTTCCCGTGGGTGTCGTATAAGGTGACTTATGGTTAAGACAGCAATGAGTAACAGGCAGTAGCGTTCCTCTTATGCCACCTAGCAATCTCCTGCGATTTCTGTGCCCGAGAAATGGCAATAGGCTCGCCATCTATTACATGTGACCTAAGCTAATTGGCTAAACGTGGGTTAATTCACCTCTATCTACCCCTTCTGTGGAATAAGCGTAATTTATGACATGTTATTGTTATCGTCATGACTACGCTACATATTCTGCGGCTGCGGCGTTCGATCGTTTTCCACTATTGGTCCTTCCGGGATCCTCTTGGCCAATAGTCAGCGATCTGACCATTCGAGCAAGCTTTTGGATATTGAACGGCCCAAAATGTTTAATCAATATAATAAATAGCGCGTAATTAATGATTACATACATACGTATGTAATAATTAATTCTGATCAAAACATGTCTCATTTTGGGTAACATGTTTGGTACACTTTCCTATCCGGTGTTGTATTGTAAGACGAACTATGGGTTCACAGGTTGAGGTCTGCATTGCGATTCCACCGAGCTTATTACTTCTTCAAGCCTACGTGCAGTGAGAATTAGTGTAAATTGTAAACAATTCGTTGTATCAATATTTTTTTGTTTTTAACGTAGTTACGAAAGATGTAAGCACTACTAATAGTTACAATGCATAGGTACATCATGCCTTTTTTTCTACAGAGGTAGGCAAAGATCATTTCTTTTCACTTGCTACGATCCTTACAATACTAAGTAACTACTACGAAAATGTGCCACGGTTAGTTTTCATGAATCCTATCTGCAAGGTAGGTCGAGTTAAGTTTACTGCGTGCAATGTAATCAAAGCTATCTAGATGAGAAAACTAAAATGTGAGATAGCTAGCTTTAATTAGCGGAGAACTCCTCTCGATTAAATAGCGGAGTTCTCGAAAATTGATGTGCGATCGTTTAATTGAAGGCCCAATGATCCCGAAATGGAAGCTGGTCGCGGCAGCTGCTTTTATTACTGGCTATATTCGTATGTTTTTTTGTGATATTGAATTTATAGTTGTACTTTTTGCAATAACATATTCTGCAATTAGGCATTTCTTATCTTGTGCAGCTAGTCACTATCTTATTTCCCAAATAACTGAATATTTTCAAAACGCTTCGTGCTGGTCTGATTATAGGTTTTATCGGATTAAACAACATGTGCACTGTGATAATGTTCGCCTTAAAACTCGTAGCTCTGCCTTCATAAATTTATATCGGGTTTAATGTTTCAATTGTTCTCGACGTGTCATCGGTGTTGATAGTCGAACAATTTATGATTGTCTTTAGTGGAAGGGTAGTTAAATGTGTATATTAAGAAGGCAATTATGCAAGAGTTTGGTTCGTGTTGTTGCTTTTAACATTAAATTTCATTTGTCTTCCGATTACTAAATTTTAGTGACAATCCTCAAATCGATAACCATGTCTCGCTCTGTCTAAAGACTTCTCGAAGCTATTTTGGCCACTGAGCCTGACCAGAGTAGGTTCACTTAATTACAAGGTAATAAAAATAAATTCTATCCCAGATATCTCGAAATCTATAATCGGTTACCTGGAGTTTGAAAAGACAGTTAATTGATCATTGGAACGTTGTGGACGTAATCTGTAGCTCAAGGTTCGATTAACAACCGATGGGTTTGTTTATATATTCTAAGCTGTAGGTATTAAAAATGTAATTACGGGCAGCCCTCCAAAAGTAGGCCGCCTTACTACAAGTCACTGATTAGTGTCGACACACGTTGCATGGAGTAGTGAAATGTTCTTTGTTATAAACGGCAAAGGGAAAAAGTTCAAATGCCGCCTGCACTTTGCATAGCCTTCGCAACTTTACTTTCTTTTAATCGTTCTGTGTAGGCAGGTAACCCTAGTTAATAACTGGTTATAGAAATATGGGAACATGTTCTGAGAATAAGGCTGAAAGATTGATGAATATTAATGTTTAGGCACTGATAGGAAGTGGAAGACCGCAGAAGATATGGATGAATTGTGTGAGATGCTCATGTAATGCAAAGATATGACAGCTAACAGGAGTGAATGGAAGAAAAAGACATAATTCGCCGATCCCACATGAAATTGGAAAATGCCAGGAGCATGATGCAATAAGTTCAAATAAGACAAAGTTGTAGGAGCTTATACCGCGAAGCTGAAATGGGAATGGGCGGGACATGTGTGCCGTCTGCATCCAGATCGCTGGGCAAAGGTCACCACAGAGTGGACACCCCTGGATGGCCCAAGGCAAGGCGTCGAGGTCGACCTAGAAAGAGGTGGAGGACGATCTGGAGAAATACTCCAAGACACGGAAGGAGTTGGCTCGGGATCGCTCGGATAGGGAATCGGGAGGGTTGCGGGGTAGGCCTTTGCCCAGCGGTGGGATCTAACAGGCTAGTAAAACAAAACAAAGTTTGGCGACTAGATACGTAAGCGTAAATATGAATATTCAAAAGAATTGAATGTAAAGTTAAAGTAAAAAGTACATGTTGAAGTAATACTTTGAAGAGTACCAATGTCATATTTCACATAAATTTCATGCAGACCCATACCGCACGGCCGTAAAATTATAAAGGAAAATTGTATTGCCCACCTATTATATAATTCATAAAACGCCTTCCTTTATGCTATTTCCTTAAAGGAAGAAATACGTATTGACATTATAAACATTTGAATTTAAATATTCATTGGGATTAAGTATAACATCAAAGTGAATAAAACAGACTTTGTTAAGCACAAAGAAAATATATTTGTAAGGAGCATGTACAGGGAGTTGATTAGAATATATTTCTAATTACGGTGAACTGAAATATTGTATGAATAGGACGGAGATCGTAAGATTGGCTCTCAAGAGCCCTCAACATTATAAACATTTGAATTTGAATATTCATTGGGATTAAGTATAACATCAAAGTGAATGAAACAGATTTTGTTAAGCACAAAGAAAATATATTTGTAAGAAGCATGTATAGGCAATTGATTAAAAGATATTTCTTATTACGGTGAACTGAAATATTCTACGAATAGGAAGGAGATCGTAAGATTGGCTCTCAAGAGCCCTCAAAGAGATAAACTGTCGCAACGTAGCTCATTATTGAAACTATTACGCTGTGAAAACCTTTAAATACGGCTATTATAAGACGTCTCCAGCGCCTTACTTCCATTTCCAAGAAAAACAAGATTAATTTACCATCGATCAGAATCTTGCCAAGATCCCTTTGAACTTCGTGCCTAAATGAACATTGAATACTGAATATAATCATAAGCTTTTCCAAAAGCATAAGATAATTATTATTATTTCGCACGGTTAGGAACGTCATGGCCTTCGCATCCTTTTTTCAGTTGATTGAATACACTTGTCAAGTTCATTTTTTTGAGTTTCCAATTTCTCCCAGTCGACTTTTACGACACGTCTGGGATGAGTCAAGGCTGGCACGGCACATTCACGTTTCCTTTCGCTCCCAGGCCAGCATGGAAGAGTCAGTTGTCAATACAGCAATTCATATAATTGCTTGGTTCATTAGCTTGTACCGGTCGTCCGGCCGATAATAATCCTCCAGCGTTTCGAACCATGGTGCGCATCGCACGACTATAAAAAAGGCGCTCACCGATTTTCGATCCAGGATTCCTGTGTGATTCATACCGCAGTGCGAAACGCCGGACGATTTGTTTCTACGACAGTGGTATATTTTGTAATGCTTAACTGCTGTGGTGTTGATTTCCCTGAATGATCAATTGGTTTCATGCATTTTATCAGCCATTGTATCAGTGCACTTTCATCCATTGCACATCCTTTTGAAGAAGGGTATACCTTCATCCATCTAGTTGAGCTTACCTAAATGGCAACAACTTCGAGGGTTGAAGCAGTACCAAGCTTTTACATCGAAAAGAGTACTGAATACCTTCTGTGGAGGAACTGGCTCAAAAGCGCCTAGTCAATGCCCAGTGCCCGTAAACCTCCTTAGGGCATACAAACTTATTGTAAGTAACTTTTGGCAGGTATTCTGTATCAGTATACAAGTTACTTAGTGGTTAATGTTAAAGAATGATGATTTAATTTAATAAATTAGGTGTGGGGTCAACTGTAACTTAGAAAAAAAAATAGAAAAATAAAGAGAAGTAATAAGAACTTTTATCTATATACATTAAGTCTTATTGGCATTCATTTAGGACACACAATGCTGCTAAAGTATTTTTTAAGATAGATCTCTCTTGTTCTTATGAGCGCTATAGTTTTTCTTCGGTCGTGTTTGCATTCCGGAGTTAGTTAATCGTCAGATTTTGCTATAACAGGCATGTTAATAGTTATGACGACAAATAACATTGTATCCAGATTAATAAATATTATATTTTTATACAGGATCACGGAGCTCGCTAGCGCAGTGACATAACTCGCTTGGCCTGCGATTGCGTTAACTAAGCAATCTTCGCTAAAGTCGGTAATTGGATGGGTGGCCAAAGATTTATTTATGGAGGAACTCGAGATAAAGTTCCTCCGTGATTATGAAAGCACTTAAAGCCGTTGGTCCCGGCTGCATCTGGAGTCGTTAATACCCACCAACCCTCACAGGGTTATAGCCAAATCTTCCTATATTTTCCATCCATAAAGAAAACCCGTGCGCCAGCAGTGGGGACATTAAAGGGTTGATAATGACAGGATCATCGTTCATGTACATGCTTTCTTAAATAGTTTGTTCGCTGAATCAACTAGTTTACGAGGAAAACAACATATTTCGTAAATGTGTAGGTAGGTACAGGATAAACTGTAGCTTATATAAGGAGTGTAATAGGATCAATACCTAATTTTAATATTATGTATGTATGATAGAACAGTTTTTACAGAAGGCTAAAGCGGACCAGTTAAGTGGCACCACATCATTCACGTAGGTAAGGATAAAAATATCCTTGATGAATATTAACGCCATTTCTACCGGTTGAATCCAAAAATTTGCTAATTAAGTATCGATTTCGAATAAATGCGCGTTTACGGAGTTATCTTGCTGCCACTGACTCCTCTCTCTGCCATACTATAGACCACCCGCACGGTGAATCATGGAATGCTGACTTTTCGTCTCTATTGGTATGCAACTGTAAAATGATCTTGTCGTCAGGTTAAATAATAACAACGCCTAAATAATTATGGTAAGTACTTCAATACGTAAAAGTTCAGCTATTTCAAATGTGCATTGCTGGTTATTATAAGATAACATTTTTATAAAAATAATAATTCATTTGAAATACGTACCTACCTACCTAATTGAATATTTTGTATTAATTGGTATTTATGGGGAAAAAAAATTACTAAAAGTGTTAAAGGCGTGTTTAGGTTACGAAGTGATATCTGATACTGGTGGTCGCCCGCGGCTTCGCTCGTATTAATGTCAGCTATTATTATATAGCCTTCATAGATAAATTTTAGACTACAACACAAAAATTATTTTTCAATTTGAGACAGTAGTTCCTGAGATTGGCGCGTTCAACCAACCAAACAAACTTTTCAGATGTAAAATATAAGTATAGATTAGGGTCAATTCTGACATGATTCTCTTAACTTAAAACTAAATTAATATCAGTATCTCCTCTTCATTCTGTGTTGAAAATGGCAGCGAAACACTGTTTTTTTTTCTATTGTTTGTGACAGTATCTGATTTAAGTATTTTTTTTGTGATAGTATCGTCGAATGTTTCTCTATCAATTCAACATTCTTGTGATCGGTATCTATGGCAAATCGTAGTTCATTCATGGTTTCTATTGGGTTTCTTACAGGGTTTCTTTTGACAATAAGTCGAGAAGTTGATTCTTTTTCCGGTTCTCCGAATTTTCAGCTTGAACGAAAACCAAACAATTTTCCTCATTCATACCTTTTACCATTATTTGAACCGTCAGTCAACTTATACCGACACCCGCGGGAGATTTTGAGATGTGATAATTCTGCGGTCACACGCTATTATTGTGAAATAAGTCAGTATATTTTATGTTCACATTCGTATTGCGATGAACGTTTTGCCTTCTTTATGTGTTTGTTAGACTATGTGTTGATTTCGAACTATACCGCTAATATCCATTCTTATTATGTACAATATAAACCCTCTAATATAACTAGTATATCAAGCGGCTTATCTATATTTGACGACTGTCCAAAGCTTCAAAGGTAAACGTGCGTTTATTCACTGTCACCACTGTTATATCACCTGTTTTATTCAGGTTGTAATCCCTTTGTGTCATTAACATAGCATAGTAGTTGCACTAACAAATTACTTCAACAGTTAATTGGCACGTAAGCCAACGACTCCTAAAGAAATGAGACCGTTGCTTAACATGCTACAGTCAATAATAAAAAAAAATGTAGACTCCTATTATTCGCTACTTGACAATGTAAGAAAAGCTGTCAGTAGGTAAGGCCAGTAACAATTGTGTACATCTTGAAGCTGGCTAGTACGCGTGACTTAATAACAAGAAAGGCCCTAGGGAACTTTTAAAAAGTTCCTTTTCTATTTCCTTTCCTTTTTGTCCCGGTGAATAGGCACGTTGGTAATTGATGTAAACTTTACGTTTGCACAATATACTTGATATCACATTAAGAAAAACACTTGAAGCCGTGTAAATTATTTCGAGGAACTCGTAAAAAGGAAGCCTTTCTACAATGATTTTCTTTTTTTTTCATCAACAAAAGGGGTTTTTTTGTTTTTCACTAAATGAAAGCCTTTTGTTGGTTGCCTGTAAAATGAAAGCATTGTTAAGTCTTTATACATCTTGGAATCATTGTGTGCTCGCGCAATCATGCCGATAGTTACGCAAACGCAAAAGAAAGGGGAACTGCTAACGTTACAAGCCTGTTGTATGCATTGGGGTTGTTGAGTGGCCCAGTCTACACACGCGGCGCTTTACGCTTTAACAAATCTCCTCAGGGAAAAGAAGGACAAAACACTGTCAAGTGGTGGAGAGAGATATTGTGTACGTCCCGTGCTCGGCCTACAGGGTGCTTCTCTCCCGCTCCCTCCACTCCACTGAGCCGAGGTACCCTTAGGCGTGCCGCTCCTCGCTCCGATTCGTAGACCGGCCTGCCCGGCTAGCATAAACACCGAAACACGATATGATAAAGCCATTTATCGCTTTGAACTGTCAAATATCAATGGAGTTTCGACAGTTCAAAGTAATAAATGACTTCTAGAATATCGTGTTTCGGTGGTCATAATGCTTGCCAGGCTTCGAGGCTCTCCACGGTAGTGGGACACCCCCGGGAGATGCCTCTCGTAGAGAAACCCTCTCAGGCAGTGCTCAAGGAGTTGTTCGCCTTACGCAAAAAACCCGGTACATGCTGTAAAGGCCTGTAAAGGCCATCGCGCGAGTAAACGATGCGACCATCGAGTGTACGTGTACAAACGTTTATGTCGCGCGGCCGCGTTGTGCGATTGTCAGTGAGGACCCCTATTCGTGTTCAATAGGTTTGATCGCGCGTTCGTACCTACTAGTAAAATAGAGTGCGCTCCAGGTAAGTCTGCGCGTGGTCAAAATTGGAAATAAAACTCCGCCTGCTATTTTGTTTGTCTAGGAGTGTGAGAGCAGCGATACCCATCACGCGCAGACTTATCTGGCGCGCAATCTATTAGGACAATGCCTTACAGCTTAGGTCCTTAGAAACAATGTTGCGTGATGACACGTGACAATGGCGACGTCGCGTGGCTTCGCCGAAGATCTCTCGGGGACGAATCCAATGTCCGTCCAAATTATATAGTTGACTCAATTATGCCTCCGGAGGATGCCGTATTGCCAGTTGCATCGCGCGTTACATTGTTGCAAATAAAGGTCGCCTGCACATTGAACTCAACTTTTTTATTTAGTTTTTCAATCAACTACGCGTCAGATAACTTGGGAATTCAGCACTTAACATGCAATGATAATTCTATCACACGGATTAAGATTTATCACAGCTCGTTTTTAGTGTAAATATGAGCCTAAATTGTTAGATGAAACAAAGAGGCAGTCTTCTTAATTTTTTTCCCAAATATCTGGGTGGGCGCAGTATGCTTCTTCTTCCATTTACTGCCGCACTCAGAGACGTCAAATAACGTTAATGAGTACTTAACGTCAAAAAATGACAATTTAAAACTAGTCTCTATTCTTGCCGGGTCTATGGTCTAGATTAGAACGAACATTTTTGACATTAAATACTCATTAAAGTTAATTGACGTCTCTGAGTGCGGCAGTTAGTGTTTATCTCTCTATTCCTTGTTTGTTACAGGAAGCAAATAAACCACTTCAACAAACATCATTATAAATAATGCTCAAAAGTTGCGTCCTCTTTGTTGAAGGAAAAGCTCCGCATAGCCCTTATCGGGATATCGAATTATAACTTTTAATAGAAGATCATGCTTTTTAATAACTCTTGCATGGCTGTAATTATAAACACGGCGACTTTTTTTCCTTACAATCTTGAGTTTACAGATTTTATTTTTGGACGTGCCTCGATTCCGTTACATGATTACGGAAACAATAAAAAGAATATGTATTTTAAATAAAAACATAATATCTGCTTTTCAATTTACTTCATCGTGCAAATAGGTACCAGTATCAAAAAAAAAATTAATCTTCATAAGATGGACGTTTGAAAATGCATTAGTTTCATTCATAATAACATTCAAAACAAAAATTAAATGTCCAAAAATTTTTTTAGTCTCTTTCAGCTCCCTCTCGTATTTAAAAATCCATGTTTTTTTGACAGTTCAAAGCTATAAATGGCTATATTATTATTATATCTATGTCGTGTTTCGGTGGTCATGCTAGCCGGGTTGAAACATAATTATTATGATACATTGATATTGTTAATATGAACATTCGTAATTATCAAATCATAAATATTTGATAATTATGAATGTTTTAGGGCCTGTTTCACAATCGAAAAGTAAGTTCGAAGTAGCTTACTTTGCAGATCAATCGACATATATTTCATATTACAACCGTCAAATGATCTGCGAAGTAAGCTACTTCGAACTTACTTTTCGATTGTGAAACAGGCCCTTAGAGTAAAGAAGAAGATTGTAGCTGCGGCTAAGCTGCATGGAATTATTTATTCTGTGTGCTAGCTAGTATGGACGATGCTGATTTGAGCTGCAATATAAATCCATTGCTGACGTCCGGCGTCTTGCTGGCTATTCACTACTGGTACACGTGTTGCCGAGCCTTTGTGCCCATTGTATACACAGCGAATTTTCATCCGTTGTCGTCGCGAATAATCGTCATTTAGCTAAGGGGATAATAAAAGATTGTGTCCTTGTAGGCGGGCTGTCTAGCCGATACCTAATGATTAAAATAGCTGACATTTTTATTAAATTTGCCTCTGAGATAAAAAGGGGTAAAATTCTGCCCCGAAAATACCTAAAAATCTGTCTCATTTAATCTATTTGTTGACCAACAATTCTTAAAGGTTAATAAACAAGACGTGACGGGAATAATTTGAGCGGATTGAGCCAATTCAAAACAAAAATAAAACGGCGATGATAAACAAGCTGCTTTTAAAACAAAAAAATATTCGCTCACGAAATTTCTCGTGCTAATTATTGTCTAAATGTGGGGAATTGTAGGCGAGAAAAAGGATGTCGGAAATCCATTCGCATTTATAAGATTGTTTTATTTCATTGATAATTTTATTGGAGAGACAAGGACAATTTATTTTCTCTTAAGATACAATTGAAAAAGGATTATTCTGAAATAAGATAGTTATGGCTATCTTACTTTTGTTTTTGTTGGTATTTGAATTTGTTAAAGCCGCGTGTTGACGGCAGAACCGACCGGCAACTGTAATAAATTTAATTAGTACTTATTAAGATTTCTAACTAATACTTAATAGGTACTTAATAAATTTTAAGCTAGTATGGGAAGGAAGGATATACAGTTTTTAGGTATTCGCCTCCTTTCTCGTACGTAGTGCCGGAAGAGGTGACTAAGGCCCGTATTCTGAAACGGCACTTAAGTGTAGTTTAATTTGAGTTCAAGTGATTATTGCTTAAATAAAGAACCCCTACTTAAATTTATGTTTTATTCCAAAACGGCTATCAAGCTTGCCTTACGTAAATTTAGATTCAAATTTTTAAGTCGAGACATTCCGTTACTACCTTTAAAAGTGCGAAAAGTTGTAACAGTATAGGATGATAACTCTACTCAAGCGTGGCAATGAGGTGTTTTGGGCGATCATAGCTTAAATCTCGATTTAAATACCTATCGATTGTTGCCCGAGTGACGTTTCAGAATAAACGTAAACAAAGATCAATGAATTGATACTTAAATATTGTTCTAGAATAAAGGGTCCATGTTAATCATAATTTAAAACGTTATTCATGTCTAAGTGTCGTTTCAGAATACGGGCCTAAGATTTGTCCGCATTTACGCATAATATTTCTTTTAATATAATAACGACGCAACTCAAAAAAGACTAAAAAACATTCTGTGCTCAAAATTAATGACAGCCAGACATATTATTGCAGAAATTACATTTTGAATTGTCCTCCTTGTATTGTAAGAATTATTGTAAGAAAGCAATTATGCTTCCTAGGAAGGCTGCTTTCCAAAAAAACCTAACCAAACCCTAGAGCTGTGTGACAGGTCAGGTAGTAAGAAGAATAATAATAAGATCGGTATTTAAATAATGTAGTTATTCCAAGTTATTCTAAAAGGATACACTCTTAGAATAACTGCAATCGTAACGAGGTTAAAGCGTGAATAAATATTGAGGCACTTTGGTCAGGTAAGGTTTTTCACTACGGGATATCCATTTAATTTATGTTGTTAAACAAAATATCATACTGTCCAACCTGATATGCTGATGCTTGTACCTTGTAAATTATTATAAAGAAACCATTAACTATTCCGGCGCCGTTGTATATTTTCTATCTATTGTAATTAACTACTCCATTTATAATAGTCTTTTATTTTCGTTTTGTATTTCCAAGTGACATACTGCCGCACTCAGTGACGTCAATTAACTTTAATGAGTATTTAATGTCAAAAATTTTCATTCAAATCTAGACCATAGACCCGGCAAGAATAGCGACTAGTTTTGAATTGACATTTTTTGACGTTAAGTACTCATTAACGTTATTTGACGTCTCTGAGTGCGGCAGTTAGGCACATATCTACTTACAACGAAGATAATATTTAATAGGTTCTACGTTAACTTCAATTACAGCGAGTTGTCACGTTACCATCAATTTGTCCCGGCATACTATTTCAAGCTATAGGTAAAAGCAATTTCGCACATACCACCTTTATAAAATAAAATATTCACGAATGACAGGCTATATTATGTATGTTCCTACTCGGTCGAGTTTATTACTATGTTTTACACCAATTTACTTTGAATTTGTCACATTGTAACATATTCTTCATATTATGACTTACCTAATAGAAACATACATACATACATAAATCACGCCTATATCCCCGCAGGGGTAGGCAGAGGTGAACTAGCACCCACGTTTCGCCAATCATGTTAGGTCCCATGTAATAAATAGGTGGCGAGCCTATTGCCATTTATCGGGCACAATAGTCGCAGTACTATTGCTAGGTGGCATAAGTGGAACGCTGCTGCCCATTCCTCATCACTAATTTATCCTTAGTCGCCTTGAACGACACCCACGGGAGAGATTTGGGGTGGTGACAATAGTATTCTACTCTGTCGTCACCACACGGCGTGACCTAATAGGTAGATACGATGTGAAAAAGGGAATTAAGGGTCGTCAATTAATATGTAAGTTAAGTTAGATCTAAATTAGATATTCCGCAGTGACAAAAAAATTATCAGTGTTTTGGCGTCATTCTTATTAAATGCCATATAAGCCACATAAACAGTCATATAACCTAAACATTGTGTTGTGTTTTCAATATTACATATACTGTTAAGGCATATCTTTGAATGAAAAGAGTTTTCGATTTGTGACTCTTTTATATTCAAGAAGCAATATCGAATGCTCACCGTGCTACCACACTGACAAAAGCAAGACCATTCTGGCAATAGGGAGTACTGATTCGTGGTTGCTACTCACGGTAAAAGCAACCGCGGCCTAAGGTTTATCCTTTCAGACTTGTTTTATATCTAGAATTTTCATTTTGAGAGTAATACTTGAGAGCATGCTATCTTTGTTTAACTTGTAACAAGGGCATAAGTTGTTTTTGTGATTTACGCTCTAACGTTACACTCTACTATGCAGTTTAGTTCAATCAAGTACTCAAGTAGCCCATTAATAGTTATTGTGAGTAATTTTTGTAATGAAATGCGCTATGTTACTAGAGATCTTCAGGGAGAAGCGGCAGTGAGTGGTAGGTTTCACCCCGTGCTTTTGGGCTATTTCATGCCATAAGTTTCTATAAAAAAGCATGGCCTGGAGCACAGGCCATCCTTATTCCACCACCACCTCACCGATAGATATAATAGGCATTTTTGCAAGCGATGATTAATTTTCAAGATGACTTATTGCCGCACTCAGAGACGTCAATTAACCTTAATAAAAACTGAATGTCAAAAAATGACATATCAAAACTAGTCGATATTCTTGCCGGGCCTATGGTCTAGATTTAAATAAAATTTTTGACATTAAGTACTTATTAAAGTTAATTTACGTCTCTGAGTGCGGCGGAAAGTGTGCTAGAATATGCCCTGTTTCTTACCTATTCACTCGGAAATTCGGTATGATCACACGATACTATACGGCAAAGCGAGCTGTTTATCTACCCGATTGTGAAAAAGTCGGAAAAATTCAGAGAATTCAAGAACTTTTCCTGTTATCACGTACAAAAGTAATCTCGTTAGTTGTGATTTTTGTACCGGCCTGTTTATAATAATGTACTAGTTAAAAAGTTCGCTTTGTTATGAACAACATCTAACAACACTAATTTTTTCTTGAACAAGTCTAATAGGATACACATAGTACTCTATAATAATATCTGGATTCACGAGTACTTATCTCAGAAAATAAAAAATGAGACATCTTCTCATTTCTGTTTATCTAACAAAAACCTAATAGATTAATCGCGGCCGACTTTGATGTCTTTCGATAAATTAATACGAAACATGAACGATGTTTTGAATGTTTAAAATATTGTAGATTGTCATCAATTGTCTCGGTCCTACTGCTAGAGTAACTACTTTAGTCAACATTTTACACCAATCATGTGTATCTTCGCTTGTTTTAAATTAGATTGAATTTAATCACCAATTATCCAAACACCAAAATATTACACCAAAATCGAACTAAATGTTTAAATCGAAATCAGGTTTATGCCACTTTTCTTCACCCTATGTCGTTGACAATGTTTGGGAAGTAAGTGTTGTTCATTTCATCATGTCGTCCGTTGTTTAGTCCACAGCGACTTGTATGTAGGTTAAGGTTTAGTTGTTACAACGAATAACACGAGACCTAGTAACAAAACAGGCTGTCGATACCAACCCTCCTTGGCTGGTATATAATATTTAATTTTTTAACGACATTCGTTGACATTCTCCCTGCCGAACCTCCGACAAAATCATCCTTAATCTTATTATACTACTGTGACGCAAATGTGACTGTACGAAACATACTTGTGTAAATACGGCAACCCGATACAAAATATAACATACTAATGAACGTTGGAAATCATATACTGTCTAATTACCTTATACTTACGCGTAATTCCGAATCGTGGCAAACATAAACATTCCTTCTTAGTATTACAATGGAGCTTAGCAGATACAATAACACGAATTTCTGAAAATGAGAGTACATTTACAAACGACGAATTCCTTTCCACTGGTATGGAAAAAGGCAGAACGCTACCCTTTGACATAACACGCCCGGTGAAGAGTCAAGCTATTGAATCGCCACACAAAAGGTATCAATGAAAGCTTAGAACTACGTAATCCGCCATTATTACCTTACACCTTCGTACCTTTTCAGCCTGGGTGTGAGATTCTGTGGATATTAACGTGTATATTATTTTATTAGAATGATTTTATTCGTATTACGTATTATATTTTACGTTCGTATTTTCCACTACAGTAGAGTTTTTCATTACATTATAATATGTTTATAATGATAATTATTTGTCTTTGTTAATATACATACATACCTACCTAAAGTCACGCCTATATCCCCGAAGGGGTAGGCAGAGGTGTATTAACTGCCACGTGTTGCAGATTAGGTTAGGTCCCATGTAATAGGTGGCGAGCCTATTGCCATTTATCGAGCATGGAAATCGCAGGATATTGCTAGGTGGTCTAAACGCTGCTGCCCATTAATCTGTGATGTTCTAACCCTTAGTCGCCTTGTACGACACCCGCGGGAGAGATGGGGGTGACAGGACCTAACATAATTGGCGAAACGTGGGTGCTAGTTCACCTCTGCCTACCCCTTCGGGGATATAGGCGTGATTTATGTATGTATGTGTATGTATGTTTTTTTTTTCAACTAGAACTACTGACTTGTCTCAAAATTGCGTCAAATCGTTCCGTTGTTAAAGTCTCCGTCCGTCGTTAAGGTTTTGATACAAAATTTTAATCCTCAAAATTGTTTGAGATATTTGCCGGTACTTTGTTCAGTAGGTAGCGGCACGATATCACCCGAGTTTAATACGTCTGAATATTTCATTTCAATTACCTACGTGCTGCTCGGTCAAATATAAGCTAACCTTTTATAAAGTGCATTTCAAATGTTCACCCACGTATAGACACCGTTGTCAACCTCTTATTTATGGATGACATATTTTCTACAAATTGCTTGAAGAACGCGAGGCGGGCGCAGCGGCCGTATCCGCTGCCAGGCATTTATATTAAACTAGGAGGGGAAGATACGGGCCGCTCGCATGGCACGTAATTGTATGTACAGACAACAGCACGTCAGACTGCCACAAAATGTTAAATTTTCTTAGTCTACTTTTGGCTCTACTTCCAACAAGATAAGGTTGACAATCGATTGAAGTAATTTGACCGTTTTGGGTACTCTGTACTTAGACGTAGGCCTGTGTTCACTGTGTGAAAAGAAAATCAAAAGAGTTTGGGAATTTTATGACGACTGCTGGAGTGATTGCATTTTTGGATGTTCATTGTGTTGGATGCTTGGAGTGGTGCTTACAGACATAATTTTTAGTTAACTTGTGGTTCTGTCTGGCCGTGGGTGACGGCAGAGCAGAATATAATTGTCACCACTCCCATCTCTCTCGTGGGTGTCGTATAAGGTGACTTAGGGCCGATTTCACCGCAGAATTAAACGCGATCAGTTGAAGTTGAACTCGGTTTATGATCTAAACTGAGTTCCGCCACATAGTTTGCATTAATAAAAACCAAGTTTTATTAAACTCAGTTTCTATGAGAGACTGTGAAATCGGCCCTAAGGGTAAACACAGCAATGAGTAACGGGCAGCAGCATTCCTGTTATACCACCTTGCAATATACTGCGATTGATGTGTCCCATAGATGGCAATAGGCTCGCCACCTATTACATGGGGCCCTAACCCAACTGGCGAAAAGTGGGTCTTTAATACACCTCTGCCTAACCCTTCGGGAATATAGTCGAGATTTATGTATGTAATTGTATGTATGTGTTTCTTTCTAGCGTTCAAAATAACACCCCTAACATTGAAAGGTAAAACACCGACATTTCAATGTTATTAAAGTAAAACCGAAAGCCTTCACTGTATCGGTTAGATCTCTAATAAAAAAAAAAGAAAATAAAGACCCTGAGGTCTTGTTAAAAGCCGGCTCCCAAACGTCACAGCTGTCCCTCCCGCCACCCGCACGCAGTTTTAATCCTTGTGGAGGGAATGTTTGTGTGATAAAACCATTTACGTTTACCGATCATTCAGAGTAGCTCGCTAGCGCAGGGGCACAGTGCGCTTGGCTTGCGATTGCGAAAAACAAGTAATGTTCGCTGAGGACAGTCATTGGATGGGTGACCAAAAATTTATTATCTCGAGCTCCTCCGTGCTTCGGAAGGCACGTTAAGCCGTTGGTCCCGGCTGCATGGGACATTAAAACGGCTGGTGATGATGATGATGAGGATGATGATGATGATCATTCTTTAGTACAAAGAATATGGTGGTTAGAAAAAAGTTTGAAAAATTATAGTCTTGATGCGGGAATCGAACCCGCGTCCACTGCAATCCGGGCAGGTGCCTAAACCGATCGGCCAACTAATGACAAGAATTAAAATCAAAATAGCGATCATGGTTTGTTGTGGTCAGGTTTTTAATATACGCAATATGTCAGAAAAATATACGAAATCTTACACATGATACATTTATACATAAATCACGCCTACATCTCCGGGTAGGCAGAGGTGAATCAACACCCACGTCTCGCCAATAGGGATAGGGCCCATGTAGTAGGTGGCGAGCCTATCGCCATGTATCGGGCAAGTAAATCGCAGAAGGTATACATATTTCTAGCTGGTATAAGACGAACGCTGCTGCTCATTGGTGTCTTAACCCTTAGTCGTCTTGTGAGAGATGGGGGTGGTGACAGCCGGCTTGGTCGAATGCTCAGATTGCTGGGTCCAAGAGGTCCCGGGTTCGAATCCTGGTAGGTGCAAATTTTGTGATAAGCACAAATATTTGTTCCCGAGTCATGGTTGTGTATATGTTTATGTAGTATATTTTTTAAATCTATATACATAATTATATTTAAAATATGTCCGTTATCTAGTATCCATAACACAAGTGCTTAGGCTACTTACTTTGGGCTAGATGATAGGTGTGAGTGTAAAAATAATTAAAAAAAATTTTATTCTGCTCTGCCGTCACCACACGGCAAATACGAAATATTACCATGTCAAAATTAAATTTATTACATATAAATAATGTATAATATTTCGTTTAATTTATTTAAGTTTGGGCTTAGGTAACCGTAGGACACTGACCGAAATAAGAATTTATTTGTGACAAACTTTGTCGCTTAAGCCACCCTATTGGAATACCAAATCCCGGGCTTGTATAAATTACGTTTGAACCTTTTTGTTTAAGACTGTAAGCCTTAACATGCCTCTTTAATATTTTAAATGGCCGACATTGTCCACACCTCACGACAACGTGTTTTCCAGCCCCTGCCTAGCACTGGACGGGGACAAAACTCCTCGGAGAAAAAGAAAATGTTTTCCTCTCGCTCTAACTGTCACTAAATCCCGAGACAAAACACACACAATCAAGTGGTGGAGAGAGATTTTGTCCTCGTTCCATGCTAGGTAGGCCGACAGGGCAGAAGGGATTTGAACTTTCATACTTTGTCTTACGATTTACATATCGACTTACCTACATTTGTTATCCAAACACTTTTTACAGAACAAATAGGTCCTATCTTGTTTGTGTCATCTTTGCTGTTGTCCAACAGATTCGCGCTTTTGTTTTGCTCTCGTTTGCACCGAGATTCATGAAGGTTAAACACCTTTTGAAAAGGCCGATACTGATACTAACCCGCACTGGGCCAGCGTGGTGGGTTATGGCCCAATCTCCCTATATTCTTCCATCCATAGGGAAGGCCCGTGCCCCAACAGTGGGGACATTAAAAGGGCTGGTGATGATGATGTAATAGTTAGTTGGTGGACACTAGGTCTACCATCTAACAATAGCCCGGGATGTAACTATACTGAGATAACTTTTGGTTGGTGGTAGGACTTATTTTAAGTCCGCCTGCATGGCTAGCTACCACCATCTTATCAAAATCTGTCGCCATAATAATAATGGTAACAGCATTACATATTGTGTTCCCACAATGTGTGATAAGATAGCCAGTCCCTCTGTGGTTGAGGGTTCCAGGTGAAGCTCGATTCTATCTTTGGCCCTTACCGTCACTACCATCAGGAGAGATGAAGGGCAAGAGCTTCCCTGTCTAACATAAAAAAATAAAAATAAAACTTAGGAGTTAATAAGAGCCATAGATATAAAACTTTTGAACATCTAACTAAACTATTACATGGTGGTGTGTGTGTGTGTGTTTCTTCGGGAAAAACTCTGTTTGTTTACCAAGTTGCGCAGCCAAGGAATTTCAAGTTTATTGGGTAAAGGACAATCAATCAATAGGATCCTTCACTGGGTCAAGATTCTCGATGTGACCCTATTAAGTCAATCATATGTTGATGTGGAATTTATGAAGGTGAAAGATTAGACTATATAATCGTTTTAAATTTATCACTATGAAAATTTATTTATTTTATTTTTATTTATTCGTGTCGTTTGTGTCAAGTGCTAGGATTCTTTTTTCTTACTGCTTTGCGACAGCCAAGCGTGAGAATACGTACATTCATACATAAATCACGCCTATAACCCCGAAGGGGCAGGCAGGGGTTTTTGACACCCAATTTCGCCAATTAGGGTAAGCCAGCTTACTTGGTTGTCTTCAATTGGCATGTATTTCTTACAACTATCAAATGATCTGCCAAGTGAGCTACTCAGAACTTATCCGTCTATTGTGAAACAGGCCCTAAGTCCTACGTAATATGTGGCAAGCCTATTGGCATCATATTATGTGAGAATAAGTATTTGTGGCTCACTTTTTTAAGGAAGCTCATGACCTTCGTCTCACCTGGTGGTAAGTGACGATATGGACCGAGGATAGAATGGAGCTTCATCAGGAACCCTCAACCACAAGGGGCCGGTATCTTATTACAAATTGTCGGAACACAATAATAATGATCTCAACAAAAGTATTATACCGACAAATTTTTATAAGATGATGGTCAGCCAGGCGGACTTGAAAAAAGTCCTAACGTCAACCGAGTATAAATTTGTACTCCCTTGGGGATCGCACCCGGGATCTCGGGACATTAGTTCAGGTGGGCGAACTAGTTGGCGGCCACTTTCGCCTATCCACGTGAATATCCCGTTTTTAGGCCCCGGTCCCCTACAGAGACGGAGAAAAAGACAAAACAAACACAATAAATTATTGTCACACAGAAGTTACTTATCTCAAGAAAAATGTATGTATACAGGAAAAAAATCGTTTGCTACGCGTCACATCAATTCTATTCTTTCTTGCGATAAAGTGCACTGACCAACCTTGATAAAGGCCACACTGCGCTGGCGCGGTGAAAACAAAAAGTCGTGTTTTTAATGGAGTTTTTTAGTGTGGAATTAAATGGGGACTTTTTATATACTCTCACTTATTGGTCGTTTATTGCGTTTTTTTGGAGAGCCTGATGTGACGCAGTGCCTTGTGAGCTCGGACTGCAGTTACGTAGGCGAAGCAACGTTAGCAAGGTTCGGTAATCGGGTGTGTGACCAAACATGTATTATCTCTAGCTGAAGTTTGCAATGCAGTTGCTATCTTTGAGGCCGAAATAATCACTGATGCCATTTTTCATGTTATGGACAGTCTAGTTGGGCAAGATGAATATGGAAGGGAAGGTGAATAATGTAATTATCATCTGTAGGGCTATTCCCTAACTTTTTTTGACAGTTGAAGTGATTATCACCGAACTATTTACTAATACATTGCTTTTATCACAGGACAAGTGTCACAATAGCATTATAGTAAAGTAGTAATGGATAGCCGTGTGGTGACGGCAGAGTAGAATACAATTGTCACCATCCCAAATCTCTCCCGTGGGTGTCGTACAAGGCGACTAAGGATAAATCAGTGATGAGGAATGGGCAGCAGCGTTCCTCTTATACTACCGTCCTGACAATGTACTGCGACTTTTGTGCCCGATAAATGGCAATAGGCTCGCCACCTATTACGTGGGACTTAACATAATTGGCGAAACGCGGGTGAGAATTCACCTCTGCCTACCCCTTCGGGGATATGGGCGTGATTTATGTATGTATGTAGTAATGGATACAGTCAATAAATAGATATAGTCAACAAAAGTTAGGGAATAGGCGTACTTATGTTCGTATCGAATTTTATTATAATTGTACACACAATTATGTATGTAGACTATAGCCGGAGATCGCTAGTGCTGTGGCATAGCGCGCTCGGCCTGCGATTGCGTAAACTAAGCAGGTCATTGGATGGGTGATCAAAAATTTATTTTCTCGAATTCCTCCGTGCTTCCGAGGTTCCGAAACCGTTGGTCCCGGCTGTATCTGCAGTCGTTAAATACCCACCAACCCGAACTGGGCCAGCGTGGTGGGTTATGACCCATTCTCCCTATATTCTTCTATCTATAGGGAAGGCCTGTGGGTTGTGCCCCAGAAGTGAGGATCACTGGGGACGCTAAAAAGATTGGTGATAATGATGATGATGTGTGTAGAATTAAATTAAATTAAATGAATAAAAGTCACGATTCCCAATATAAAGAGACAGTGGCCAATTTGCGATTATAAACATCGGAAACCCGGTTATTCAAGATAAATACACAGGTTTCCGATGTTTAACTTATTTCTTGTTTGACGATTGAGTGTAAATAATAAATTATTATTGTACCTACCTTATATGGACAAACCATATTTGTATGTCATAAGTTAGTGCAAAGAGTTTATAAAAATCCTTACGACACGATAGACACCAACCAAACCGAATACAAATTTGTGGTCCCCTGGAAACCGAAACCCGGGACCTCTGGATCTTAATCCCGGTGGGCGGACCCCTAGACCATGAGGCGGTTAAAAAATAATAATTCTGCAAGTTTATCATTACGTGTTCGTATAAGATATCTGTTTGATTTTGTTATCAACCCTGATACTAGTTTATCTGACTCTTAGTAATGACATTTAGAGCTGGCTTTATTTTAAGTCACCGAAGTATCATATCTCCTCAACACATTTCAGACTTTACCTCACTCAGATTAGAGCAGAAACGCAGTTTGCGACATGCTGTTTGTTGTACAGTTAGCAGCGTAAGTAGACCTTGCAATAGCTTATACAAAATCGTGGCAACTATCAATTACTCACTGCTCATGGCTCTGGGTGGTATGAGTGAGGACTAAAGTGTTAATTTACTTGTGATGCTGACCGTACGAACAACTGCAATGACGCTGACAGAAGACTAGTCCATTAATATCGGTCAGACGTCATCAAGCTATCCATTCCCTTTTGATTCACATATCATCCATCATACCGGAAAGGTGCTTATAAAAGAGACGGATAGGACCATGTGATTTGGATTTAAAAATAAAGTTGTTGCATACATACATAATTCACGCCTATAATAAATCGGTTGGAATACGTTTTGAATTTTACACATTCAGCTGTCGTTTAACGCCAGCGAAGTTATGTGTTGTGTTGTAGAACTTGTAGGTGTAACGGTAACAAATTATGTATGACACAGTAATAGTTGATATGTCATATATCTACGCTCTTACTATATAATAACGGCTTCAAGGTCAGAGTTTACCCCAGTTAATATAGAAGATATATTTTTATCGAGTCCATCTGAAGGTAGTCTGCGAGGTTAATACTTTCATAATTACTCAATAGACAGCGTCCCACAATTAGTCGACAAAGTAATGGGAAAATCAATCTAATAGACTATTGGTTACTTACAGTCGGACAATTAAGTTAGGTGGAAAACACATGCCACTTCTATTCTACTACTGCTGGTTGAGTTAACAGATCACAGAACCGAGTTTGAAGGCTTCTAATCAAGTGGCATAAATAATTATTCAGTCCTTGGATAATCCAGGCCATGGTTCAAAAAATAACTATAAAATACCCTCCGACTGACGTGCGCCGCAAGGTGAATTACAATATCCATTATCATTTCAGACAAAGGCAGGCCCCGAATCGATTAAAATTACATGAACAAGTGAAAGTATTGATAAAGCTACCTCGGAAAGAAAATGCCCTAGCGACGAAGCAAACCTTGACCCAATAAGGTCAAAATCTGACCTTACTCTGTATGCATAGCGTTTACAAGGCGACGTGTATTAAGTCGGTACCTTCAAAAATTTACTACATGCAGATAACTTTAAAAGCTGAGTTAAATACATTTGGTGACTACATTACGTAACGTTGCCGTATGGTGACGGCAGAGTAGAATACAATTGTCACCATCCCAAATCTCTCCCGTGGGTGTCGTACAAGGCGACTAAGGATAAATCAGTGCTGAGGAATGGGCAGCAGCGTTCCTCTTATACTCGTACAACCTAGCAATTTACTGCGACTTTTGTGCCCGATAAATGGCAATAGGCTCGCCACCTATTACATGGGACTTGACATAATTGGCGAAACGCGGGTGCTGGTTCACCTCTGCCTACCTACCTTCGGGGATATAGGCGTGATTTATGTATGAATGTATTACGTAATAACCTGTATCACACAAAATCAACCTTATTAGATGCTGCACAGATGACAGTCAGAGGCGGACATTTTTATTCGGCGACACTGCATATTTACCTTAACTTAGCTTCGTAAAATATGCAAAGCTTACGAGGACAAAGGGAAACCAAGTCAACCTTATTTTCTTAGCAATAAGATAAGACTTTGAGTAATAGTGCCTCTTTGACTGTCGTTTGCGCAGCCCTTTTAGTGTTCCCTCTGCAGATGCAGCAGATGTAGACAAAATCTCTCCACCACTTGACAGTGTTTTGTCTCGGAATTCAGTGGGAGTTAGAAGGGAAAGGTAAACATATTCTTTTGCCCGAGAAGATTTTGTCCGTCCCATGCTACCACCGCTGGGGTGCAGGTTTTCATTGTGGATGGAACCAAAGTATTATGTCAACTTTTGGGAATGCAGCCGCGTCCAGCGGTTGGATGTCGCCCATCCAATGAATGACAAGCCTTAACAAATGTGGGTTTGTTGCAAATCACGGTCCAAATCGCTATACTTGGGCCGCTTAATTCAAACATCTCTTACCCAATGGTTAAGTAGGCTATTTACTTACTATTTTCGGCATTGAACTCCTATTACTAGCGTTTTAGATCAATTATTTTGTATTGAAATATCAGTAATCACAGACATTGAATGAAGACGAAAAATCTCTGTTGGCCACCCGTAGAGAGGTTTCAGGTAAGTGGTCGTACTTATAGCCTTACAATTGCAAAAAATATCTTGCTACGTATTGGATTTACAAATGTTTCTTATTAAACAGTACTATTGACTTTTTTTATTATATAACCCGTAAATTTGCGAATACTCAGTAACCTTGTCTGATTATTAGCCACGTGTGGTAACACCATCCCCAATAAAGGACATAGTAATGTTTTTTATAGGGATATATTAAATATATATTTTGTCGTCTCATTAAAATTTGTTTAGTAATTTATTAAAATATTAATGTTGTGATTTAGATAATTAATAATATTATCTCATTGCGAGAATAGGCACGGCGACCATGCTCATTGGAAGTTTTCAGGATTTATGAGTAGGAAGTTTTTCTGGATAACGAAACATAGCTTCTATAAATTGGAGTAGGTAATATTTTTATCCTCATTTATAAAACTTAGGCTAACTGCCGCACTCAGAGACGCCAATTAACTTTAATAAGTATTTAATGTCAACAATTTTCATTCAAATCTAGACCCGGCAAGAATAGCGACTAGTTTTGAATTGTCATTTTTTGACGTTAAGTACTCGTTCAAGTTATTTGACGTCTCTGAGAGCGGCAGTAAATTTTCTACTGCGCATAAACCATACCATTTACACCTACAACAATTTAACACTTGTTCGTTTGAGGTTGTATATCATCAGTTGATATTATATTATGAATGGATAATCATTTTAACAATATTATTTAGAGCCTACCTTGTCACTAATTAAATATCCAATATTTTATCGGGAGATGCGTATACAAACAGTAATAATGTTTTAATAATGATCTGATTGAAGCAAATGTTTCCTCATTAAGAAGTGTGTACTTCATTAAAAGAATACTTCTTTATTGATCTGAAGAATCATCATGAATATATAAATGAAAAAATATAGGGGGAATGGGGAATAACCCACATGCTGGCCCAGTGCGAATTGGTGGGTATTAACGACTTCAGATGCAGCCGGGAGCCAACGGCCTAACGGCTTAACGTGCCTTTCGAAGCACGGAGGAACTCGACATAATATATTTATAAGACGGGCCTTAGCGAACTTACTGAATTTACACAATCGCAAACACATATCCTCTAGGAAAAAAATATCTTTAGTGGATACTAAGTATAACGGCCTATTTTATTTTTGCGTAATATTAGTCAATAGTCACACAAACTGAAGGCCCAAAAAGATTCAAACTATGGAACTTTTACGGCGCCGGCGAGTCCTTATAATTTATCTATAGTTAAAAGTAAGCTTACTAAAGTTTAGTTGCCGGGTTTTTTTATTATACATACATAAATCACGCCCATATATCCGAAGGGGTAGGTAGAGGTGAACTAGCACCCATGTTATACATATTATGACAAATAACAGAAGTTGCTAAGCAACTAAGCTGTAGTATGTCTATCTTCAAGATAGAATATTGGGAGCCGCCGTAGTGGGTAACCACAAATTTACTTATACAATATCTGTGTGGTTAAAAGCTTTTAACCATATCCCAGAGTACATTCATTTATTTAAGTCGACCTATTTTTCTCATATTAATATTAATTGTACATGGACCCTTAAATACCACCGCCTCACTGTGCAAAAACTTATTGCTTTCGTTCAAATAAGTCTAATAATGTCGAATTATTAAGGGCCGATTTCTCAGTTTAGAGAATAAACCGAGTTCAACTTCAACTGATCGCGTTTAATTCTGCGGTGAAATCGGCCCTAAGTAAATACGTTCTTTAGGCGATGTTTTTTGTACCTATCGAAGTACCTACCTATTTACTTCATAAATCCTGTCTATTCACCAGACACGGAGCCGAATGTCACAATGTATCATTATCATCACAATGTGAACGTTAAAGATAGATTAGAGATGCTGCCGTGTGGTGACGGCAGAGCAGAATACAATTGACACCATCCCGACCTCTCCCGCGAGTGTTGTCGGTACAAGACGACGAAGTATTAAAAACATCGATGAGTAATAGGCAATATACTTACTGCGATTTACGTTCCCGACAAATTGCAATAGGCTCAAACCCGATAACATGGAGTCTAACATAGGTAATTGGTAAAAAGTATTAGACCTCTAGAACGCCTAGACCCCCTCCTTCTATTGTTTGTTTATGTATGCATAGGGTTGTAATTAATACTTAATACCCGGTTGGTGTCAGGCAGGCAGCCGGCTGTAAAACCTAAGCCAAAACCTTGAGCAGTATGGATTGGAATGTTGTCATTCCAATTACTCTCTCCATTCACCGGGACTTTCGACATGGTCCGTTTCGTCTCTTTTCTATAAATTCATTCATTCATCACTAGCACCTTTCCGGTGTGATAGTTGATATGAATCAAAAGGTAGTGGATGGCTTGATGACGTCTGACCACAGATATATCAATTTCTGTGCGTCTGACCGATATGAATGGAAGAGGAAACATACTGCGCCGACCCCAGATAGACTGAGAACAAGGCAGGGAGAAGAAGTACCTATGTATACTTAATCGATAGTTCAAAACGTCTTACCTATGTGATACAGGCAACGCTAGATACGTTCCATCATCATGAAGCTTCTTTAGTTTATACACTCAGAATACCTACATCATTGATATTCAAAACAAAACTGAATAAAACTGGAGCATTGTGCTGAAGCGTTTGAATAATAGCCTGGTGGTTATTATTCAGACGTTTTTACATATATTTTTACATATATTTATGTGTGTAAATGATTATTCAGTATTGATATTCACAAAACAGCCAGGTTCACATCTGGGGTTGATAATCTGTATATGATAATGATAATCTATTCAACCGAATACCAAATGGCTTTTCGTACTTGTGTTCGTTCGCCAGTCAAAGTTTAGCCAGCTTGTGGGATCGGCAAAACGATCCAAATGCATTGACATCGCTCCACGTGCGGATTCCCCACACACGATAGCGTTAGATTTGTAGTTTGGAGCGTTAGAGTGACGGATGAGGAGCTCGCTAACGCAGTGGCATAGCGCGCTTGGCCTGCGATTGCGTTCACTAAGCAATGTTCGCTAAGGCCGGTAATTGGATGGGTGACCAAAAATCTCGAGTTTCTCCGTGCTTCGGAAGGCACGTTAAGTTCCCGGCTGCATCTGCAGTCGTTATACCCACCAACCCGAACTGAGCCAGAGTGGTGGGTTATGGCCCAATCTCCCTATATTCTTTCATCCATCGGGAAGCCCCGTGCCCCAGCAGTGGGGACATTAAAAGGCTCGAGATGAAGATGATGATGATGGAACATTTTTGCTTTATTTTGGAGTGATGGCGTGGAGCGGTGTGGATTGGAGCGATCGTGTATGGCCCATTTTAGAATTGAATCATTAATTTGGAATATGCTGCCGTGATATCCTATAAATAAAAAAATCGATTTCTATTAATAAAAAGTCCGATTTCTATAAATACTTAGTCCGTTTATTCTAGAAATAAAAAAATCCGTTAAAAATTTTAATATAATATTTCAACCAATACAAGCTAGGTGGGTATTAGCAGAGCAGCCGGGCCCAAGGGCTTGCCGTGCCTTCCGAAGCACTGAGGAACTCGAGATAATACATTTTTGGTCACCCATTCAATGACCGGCCTTAGCGACCATTATTTAGTTTTCGCAATCGCAGCCCAGGCGCGCTATGCCACTGGGCTAGCGAGCTTCTCGAGCGAAACTGATTTGGTTAGGTATTATGGATTAAGGGGATAGAGTTCGTCCCTATTCCTAAATGGGATCTCGGTGCAGTGTCTGAGAGCCAACGGGCCCCTAAGTATGTCAACTACGTTTATTATCCTTGTCCCTCTCTACGCAGAGGATGCGTGACCTAATTTGAAGAATTGCATCAATTCAAGAGATGCAAATATTCTTCCTACATATATACTACCTAGCACGCCGACTCAAACTGGCTAGATTGATGCAATATCTACCTTTGAAATATCCAGGCATAACTTAATACACGCTTAGGGGAAAGTCGCTCTTAAAAGTCCAAAGGGACATGCTGTCTAAAGTGTACAAAATTCATTGTGAAAACGTAATTTTCTCCCAGCCTTATAGAATGCTCCTTGAGAGGATATTGAAACCACGATCTGTCTCTTTATGGTTATAAGACTTGAGACAACTTTTCCCTATTATTTTATAACCAAAAAATTTTAAATAGTTTAATTAAGACGGCTCTGCAAGTGCTCATGAGTCTTTGTTGTAAGTTCGTACAAAAGCTCTAAAGTTTCTTTGTTGGCACTCTTCTTCCAACCCTGTTCCCAGTTTATCTGAGGTCCGCGCAGTACGTTTCCTCTTGCATTTATATCGGTCAGACGTCATCAAGCCATTCACTCCATTTTGATTAATATCATCCATCGCACCGGAAAGGACCATGTAATCGCTCTAATGAAGGACTGTATGGTTAACTTCCGAGCTTGTTCTGCGGTGAGCGCAGGAGCAAAGTACCTATGTGAACATGCGCGGCAGGAGTCACGCGGAGGGCAATAATGCCCCTCTCACCCCTCAGCACTTAATAGATAAGCCTAAGATTCATATCATGCATCACACCGGAAAGGACCATGTCGAGAGACCGATGAACGGAGAGAGTGATTATACTAAGATGCCGCTTTACTTTCGTGTACAGTTTCATGACTTCTCCTCTCATACCCTTCTCTCCGGTGTGATGGACGATATGAATCAAGAGCGCGTGGATGGCTCGATGACGTCTGACCGATATAAATGGAAGAGGAAACATACTCCGCCGACCCCAGATAAACTGGGAACAGGGCAGGAGGAAGAAGTATAATGCAACAAATATATGTGCACCAGTAATCGCAATTTAGTGCTCAATAAAGCAAACAATGATAAGTTTATCACGGTAAATAATTATTATGCGACAAATATTACTTGTCGCACCAAGGGAAAGTTTTTATTAAACTGTCGCGACGGGTCGACAATCATTTCCGCCTTTATTTAAATAAAGCAAGCTTATTTATTCCTGAAGGAGTAGCCAGAGGTGAATTTACACCCACGTTTCGCCAATTATGTTAAGTCTCGATAAGGTGGCGAGCCTATTGCCATCTATCGTTGCCATTTTTGTAGATTATTAGAGTTAATGTTAGAATCATTGTCTGCTTTATTATATCCCGCCTGCCCCAGCAGGCCACTTGTGCCATAACAGAAATATAAAGTAACTTTTTTTTTTTCAGGTTGCAATAAAAATAATCGACAAATCGAGACTGGACGAAGACAATTTAAAGAAAACCTTTCGGGAAATCGCCATCATGAAGAGATTACGGCATCCTCACATAGTTAGATTATACCAGGTCAGTGTGTCATCAGTCCCCGTAGCACGGTACGTGGACAAAATCTCCTCGGGGAAAAGGAAACATTTTCCTCTCGCTCTAACTCCCACTGAATCCCGAGACAAAACACTGTCAAGTGGTGGAGAGAGATTTTGCTCACGTCCCGTGCTAGGCTGCTGGTAACCGCAACGGATAATCTAGGGTCATCGGTGGAGCAATTTCTGCAGAGTCAGTTTAGTTCGCTGCTTTATGTCTGCAAGGCATTAACATATAAATGTTCACGCCGCACGGTGGGCTGAAAATCGCGTTGCATGGAAGACATAGAAACTTAAATTTAAAAAAATAAAATTATTTGTTATTGTTATATCATAAAAAATGTCATTTTTATTTGCAATATCATAAAAAATTTCATCTGAGATGATTGAGTTAAATACGAACGAGTTATTAATGAATATGAATTAATCACAATCGCTACAAGCGCTTTTTCTGCATTTGCAGTATTTTAAATTTGAGTCCGCTATTACTAAATTATTCGACTGGACCAGCCTGGTGGATTGTGGCCCATTCTCCCTATATTTTTCCACCCATAGGGATGGATTGTGCCCCAGCAGTGGGGAAATTAAAAGGCTGATGATGATGATGACAAAGTTAGAAGTGCACCCACACGGGAGCTATTTTGATTGATTAGCGATTCCAAATTTAAACGCACCTACTATAGTTAGCGGCTAAATAAACAAAATTTGTTGGAACTTACAAACCCAATGTTTCTAGTAATGTTTTCAGTGGTGCCAACGTTATGTTATTATTATGAAATACCACCCTACTTTAATAATTAGCATGTAACTCAGCCTTGCAGTCCAGTAATAAGGATCGTTTTTGAGTGATCTTCTAGTTCTGACATCGTTTACTAACGTCACTGTATATATTATGTAATGGGGTAAAGCTATCAACATACAAATGCCCCAAATGACGCACTCGCCGAGGCACAAAGTACTATAGGACATCTCAAGCTAAGTTTCTATAGCGAGTTTTTAATGAGCCATATTTTGAATGTTAATTCTTTTGACGATTCCGGATATTTTAAATCTATCTACGAGCACTCGTCACCATCTTTCGTGATATTGAGAGATACAACTTAGATTAGATCGAGTCGAGTTATCATCATCAGAGTCCTCTTTTGATTTCACCGGTGCCAGGCCACAGGCTGGGACAATCTTACTTAAAAAAATGAGCTGAGAATGGTCCTTACGTAACCAACGTTGGTCCAGTGCGAATTGGTGGGTACTAACGATGCAGATGCAGCCGGGACTGACGTTTTAGCGTACCGTCCGGAGCACGGAGGAACTAATGAATTTAGATCACCCACCCAATGACTGGCCTTAGCCATCATTGCTTAGTTTACGCAATCGCAGGCCGAGCGCGCCAAATCTGTCGAGTTCGGTCGAGTGTTTTGACTTAATCATCTTTATATCAAAAATGCAAAAGCGCATTCGTAAAAAATAAGTGCTTGGTGTATCACATGCAACACCGGAGGCTTTTAATTGGCTTGTAGTAGGTACCTAAAATCAAATTAGTTACAGATGTAAGTTTAGTGTAAGTATTTTATTTTACGGGTTGTATAAATTCGACCTTTTTCAACTTGTAGTTGGTCTGACGGTCAAAATTTAATAACGTCCTGTGTCCTTGGCAGTGGGATATCCTGATGATGCAATCCCAAATAGTCGTTTGATCCTTTAAGGAACCTATGCTAGCTACTAAATATAAAGTCTCAAGATTTAAGGTATAGTCATATAGGCTTATCCAATTATGTATTTATTTATGGGCCGTGTGGTGACGGCAGAGTAGAATACAATTGTCACCACCCCAAATCTCTCCCGTGGGTGTCGTACAAGGCGACTAAGGATAAATCAGTGATGAGGGATGGGCAGCAGCGTTCCTCTTATACCACCTAGCAATGTACTGCGACACTTTTGTGCCCGATATATGGCAATAGGCTCGCCACCTATTACATGGGACCTAACATAATTGGCGAAATGTGGGTGCTAGTTCACCTTTGCCTACCCCTTCGGGGATATAGGCGTGATTTATGTATGTATGTATGTATGTATTTATTTAATTTAGCCTTTTTCAAGTGTTAAAATCCAATGATTTTTAACAGTCCAACGTGATAAATGGCTTTATCATATCGTGTTTCGGTGGTCATGCTAGCCGTGCTGTAAATTGAGTTAAATCTATCAGAAGAGGTCAACTTGCGATACTGATTTATCCAATATATTGATAGTGTTATAGGCAGATTGCGGTGGCTAATAGGATTTATCGACACGAAGGGTTCTATGGCGTAGCTGTAATCGGGCTAGCACAGATTTTAATGATATTGCAACGGATTAAAGGTGAGGTCAGGTGCAATCGAGTTGCTGTCAACTGAAATTCAATTATGTGGTGCGATCTCAGCTAAGGACTTTGTACATGAAACTGCGGTGCGACGTCGCGTCGTAAAATTGTACGAGCTCCCACACGACACGACAAATCGCGAGAACTTGCCAATCGGTTCGCATCGCGCATTCCCCGAATTTCATCCTTCTTTGTTTCGCCGTATTGCCGGCTGCCGCACCAAATCGCATCGCGGCAATTTGTATTGTAGCTTTCTGCGTTGCGAATTTATTTTCATCGTGCCTATTTGTAGTTTTCTGTAGAAGCCTTAAATCAACAGCTCGTCCTCACGAATACAACGCTTCCAAAGACTAAAATGGAATACGAAGAATGTTTACGCGACAGTAAATATTGTCAAAATACTTATCCTCAATCAAAATATTACATGGGCACATTCATATCAAAATAGAACCTTAATAGTACCTAGTACGCGAATACTATGTGTACATTTTACTTAGATACGACGTTTGAATGAAATAAAATATCAAAACAGTTAATTGTTCACCTCTACGCAGACGTAATGGTTAATTGCCCCTACATTTTTAGCTGGAATGACGGAACGTGATACTGTATGCCCCCACCTTCAATTTCTTCTACTTACACGAATCATTTCTATTTATCCTCGAAGGTGTAAGCACAGGTGATTTAACACTCAAGTAGGTCCCTTGTAATAGGGGCGAGCCGATTGCCATCTAACGGGCAAACAAATCGCAGTAAGTATAGTGCTAGGTGGTGCTAGGTGAAATGCAATAAATAAGAGGAACGAAAAAATATATGTAAAAACAGAATATACTCACTCTTCTTCGTTCTCTCAATATAGATAAACAAAAAAAATGGTGGTAATTTGTTGAGTCTGATGTACGATATGTAAATTTATCGGCAACGGACAAATTTATAGCTCTTTCACTAGGCATTGTAACTCAATAGATAACTTATTAGTACTTTGTCCATCCGTCTGTACAAACGACAGCGCTTCTGCAATAGTAGTTCCATGAGAGACAACACCTCCCCATCTTTATTGTTTCGAGAAATTGACTCTCAGATGACAAAGCAGCCTCTCGACAATCATCTATTTCCGCGTTCTTTGATGGTGATGAATTGCCTGTATTATTAAGGACAAATGGAAAAAATTAAGGCGGAAATAGCTTGTAACTAAATTAGCGTACACAACTTATGGTAATATCTCCGTTTATTTAGCTTTGTGTAAATGTTGTTGTCCACGTTAGTTGGGATATTTGTCGTAGAGTTGGAGTTGTCATTATCATTGTGAACGCGGTCGCCGAATAGGCCGATGTCTACGCCTTTGTAGTCACCCTTATCACCTTTCTCCACTCATATTAGAAGCGCCCTTGGGAGGCTTTCTTCAGCAACATCACTCAGTCGAGAGATGCCGAACGTAGAAATGTCCTTCATATTCATGTGTTCATAATCCACGAAGGTGCCCTTAAAAACCTACGCTATAAAGCCGCCGACAACCCAAGTCCCGAAAAAGAATTGCTGATTATTTAAATTGAGATATATTTTTAAATCATAGGAAATTAGTTGGTATATTTTTTTGGATAGCTGTAGGCCGAGAGGTCTTGGAGAGTATTAAAGGCTTAATTATCGGTCGTCTCGATCCATCCAAAGCATTGTTTGATTGCAATATAGGTACCTATTTATGACCAGACTTGTATGCGCAGAGCGCGATAGTCATTTAAATGCGATTTCGCAAGTTTGTTTTGTTGGATAGCTGATCAAATCATATAAGACGTTTACTTTTTTTCTACTTCTTTTTCCAGGATCCATCGATATGTTAGAGCTTCTTGTGCGATTTCGAGTCCAATTCTGGTTTACTGTTAACCTTTGTACTAGAGTCTCATAATAACGAGCGATGGATGGCCAAACGCGTTACTTCCGCACTTGTTTCTGGACAGGGGCCTACAGATGCGCTGTTTAGCTTCCACTTATTTAATAATAGTCAAGACTATCATTAATTTCCTAGCGTTGAAATTATTAGTACCAATGTCTGAAGTAATCTATTTTAGTACACCACTCAGTAATTATTGACATTTGAACGCAGTAGTAGATGTGAATTAGTAATTTCTTTCGATACCATTATACCTTTAGTCTGGGTGTTCGTACTGATACATTCGCAACAATTCGTTTCAAACCAATCTCTATGAAACGCCGAAAAAGTTGCTACTTACAGCCTTTGAAAGTCGCCTTAATTAAGGTAAAATATAATTGTAACCTTGGTCGGTATGACTGTACCTTAAATATTTAGGACCCTTTCTAGGCAACAATAGGGCATCGGACAGTAATCAGATTACAATCTGGAATGTATTTAGGTAAATGAAATATACTGTTTTACTGTTATTTATGGAATACTAATTCAATAGAATTGAATAAAATATGTTTAAATGAAGAAATAAAATTTAGTTATTGACAATATTTTTAATCTGTACTGAAACACTAATCACAGTGCGTGACGTCATTTGTGGTCGTTCTAGGTCCTTCAAAAAAAGAAAATAATAGGGACGGTTTTTGTTGGTACCATGGATCTTTGCATCAATATGAGGACCTACCCCAACATCGTTAAAAGATATGAAGCCGATTGTAACCAAAATTAAGGTTTTCATTTCGTTCAGATGTTAATTGGCTGCTTTCGCTCAATCCACTTTATTAACGTAATGGCCATTGTCCTGGCCATTACGTTTCACACAACACTTCGAATGAAATTCTATATATTATGTAAGAGTTAATTACACGCATTTACTTATTCTATTTGCAATTAACGTTGTGTGATGCCTATCAATTTTGCATTGGAGATTATTCCGTCCAATGTTGCGTTTGAGCATATACCTATATTCATTTTATTCATCCTAAATCTTATCTTCCTAATTGTTTGCTTAGTCCTCATCAAACATGGTCCAAAATCTCTCCTGTTCTACCTAAATTATGTACCAAATTCAAAGTAATCCGGTAATAATGAAATATTGTTAGGTTCGTCAGTTCCTTCTTAAAGTACGACATGTATAATATCATAGGTATTTAATTAGTTTATATAATTATGTAAGTAGTAAAAGAAATTAAGCAGAAGAGTTTTTTTACTTTTATTTATCAAGAAATACCTGGTATAGATTTAAGAAAGTTTTGAAAATAACCACTTAAATTGTAAGTGTAACCAAGCTGAAGTATAAAATTACTAGTTACAAAAACATCACTGACATTCTGCGTCTAGACTTTGGGGTTAAATACACCCCATGAGATTATTTAAGTATAAATTAATTGCCAAAATATAAACCTTAAAACTAAGTACGTCTAGTTGACTTAGTAACCACTATACAGGGCGTCCCACGGCCATGGCACACGGAGGGAAGGTATATTAAATATTGAACGTAGGATATTTTACTAAAAGAAGACATCGTTTTATTTTTAATAATAAGTAGAACTGCATTTACAGATTTTAAAAATCGCCTACCTCAACCGGGAATCGAACCCGCCAAATGTGATAGAAAAATTACATGTATTTTATAATAACGTTTGAAAGGGCCACTCATAAGCATTATTTTTTCCTAAATAACCTAGCATATTAAATGAAACTAAGATTCTCGTATCTCAAGTGGGTAGGTCTTTGAAATGATAATGTTAATTGTTGGAAGCATGGCCAAGTCAGAGGAAATTTCCCTGAACAAAATTTTAAATAAAATGAAAAATTTTATAATCTTAGTTTCAATTAATATGCTAGGTTATTTAGGAAAAAATAATGCTTATGAGTAGCCCTTTCAAACGCTATTATAATATACAAGTAATTTTTCTATCACATTTGGCGGGTTCGATTCCCGGTTGAGGTAGGCGATTTTAAAAAAATCTGTGAATGCAGTTCTACTTATTATTAAAAATAAAACGATGTCTTAGTAAAATATCCTACGTTCAATATTTAATATACTTTCCCTCCGTGTGGCATGGCCATGGGACGCCCTGTATTTTTGATTGATACTATTAATCAGTCTTAACTTTCAGGCAGATGCTAAGCTTCTTAAAATGAAAAGCCATAAAAATACATTTGATTACTTTTGAAAGCTTTCTTAGATCAAACGGTTGACTAAGTAAGAGGATCACTATTTGAGTACTTACAACAACACATAAAGTAGGTCCCAAATATTATGAAAACTTCATATCTGACGGGGAACATAGTAACGTTGTCTTAACCTACTGTACATCGATACACCCATATTCTAACATCCCTTAATTAACTTTAATAGCTGTGTATACTTTTGTGTTCCAGGTCATGGAAAGCACACATACAATATATTTAGTAACAGAATACGCGCCGAATGGTGAAATATTTGGTAAGTGGATTATCTATATAATAAATACAAAAAGTAATAGTACCTAGCTACCTACCTATTAATACTCAGTTAATATTTTTCTTACTATCTCTTCCTCTTTATTGTTTAGATTTAAAGCTGCTTAGTTAAGGATTATCTAAAAACTTTATCAGATTTTTAATAATAATTGATATCATACTTAAATATTTCTCGATCAAAATTATAGTTTTCTTTGAAGGGGGTCCCACAGGTTCCAAAGTTAATATTTGTAAGGAAAACCGTACTCCATTATATCACTGAGTCACATTTAATCATCATCATCTTTTTGCCTTGTTCCCAGGCTATCTGTGGTCGGTGCAACATGTTTCCTATTTCATTTATATCAGACTTAATCTAGCTAGATGTCCAATCCCGTTTTATTCATATTATCCATCAAACAAAAAAGTATTAGTTATGTATGGATGAATACACAGAAAACTGATGGAAGTCATGTCCTAAGACCGATGAATGGAGAGTGATTAGGATGACACGATCTTTGGATATGCTGTTGTTTGTGGTTTGCACTCCACTATTCGGGAACCCAAAGGTGATGATTATTGGTATACCGTGCGATCTTTCCTAGACGATTTTTACGAGTAGGGACTCGCACATTCTATGTATTTTATTCGCTCTTATGCTAGCATGGAAAGTATAATTATTAATATTACCTGTAATATTTGTTGGTAGGCAAAAAAGGTAATGTCGTAAAAGTGTTGTCAGAAATACAATATTAAACTGAAATTGACACATAAAATAGCTCCTTGGTGACAAAATTGCTAGAATTTGGTTTTGGCTTGGGAACACGTTTGGGAATAAATGTATTTTTTTAAACACACTTAATTGCCTATTTAAAAAATTCGTTTAATTTCTATTTGAGTGGGTCACTTTGGTGCCTAAATTCACGCAGAATATTCGTTTCACGTACACGTATACTGATGAATAGTATAGTAAAAAAACGTCACTCTACATAGGTCAAATCTTTTTAGGTTTTTGTAAGACAAATCGTGATTTATCTGCTAAAACTCCACGCTCGGATTATTATATGATAATTTCCAGAGGCACCAACCACCGTCCACTGTCTCTGCCATCCTCACTCGGCGTGGATGGAGATTCGTCTGGAACTTGTCTCCCGGAAAGCCTTTTTCGGTGCCTCATATCTAAAGACAAGTTACGTTTGACTGCGTAATTTAAAACATTGGAGCAACATCGCGAAATGTGACGCTGCAAGACAATAACTTCTTTATGTAAATATCATGTGTATAGGGGGTGATAATGTTGATGTGTTATTAATACAATAAATCAAAGTGATTTCTACAATGTAGAAGGCGTACGTTAACTAATTACGTATGTGCGATAGCCGAGAAGGAATCTTCGCTTTGTCGTTCGATGTAACTGTTGGGTCGGTCGCCTCATAAATCTGTTGTTATTACTCAAAAAACATTTAGGAAGTCCCACCACCCACGCGGTGAAACGGGATTATCTTCTAACATTCAACACAGCCAGCTAGCACCTACTCTTGCCAATTTTTCCAATCCATTATGCACTTTATATCAAATACGGTAAGGTTGAAAGCGAAAAAAAATGTTGCCAGTCTTGTTTTGTCTGACGCGCTGTAGACTGTATAAATTAAGTCCTATACAAAGTCTTCAGACTTTTGAAAAAATGTTATCACGGGGTGTAATTACCTCCTAATTGCTTTCACGTTATTAATTAGTTTTGTGTCTTTGTGTAATACACGAAGACTAATCAGCATATAATGTTATTGAATGAGCACTCCGGTGTAATATTTGACCTAAAGTTGTTTGTGATAAAGAAAGTAGAAGGCGCTCGGGTTGCGGAAAACGCGATTCCGCACAGGATCTGGGCATAATTATTCGGGACTTATGTGACCCATTTATTGTGGTGGCTATTCCAGATAATAATTTTTCTAAGAATATAAAAAAGCAATTATTATTATGGTTGTACAATTTATTATAAAACAAAAGAAAAGACAATATGTTAAAATTATCTCATAGAAGACAAAAGTAAAGTAGGTACAAATATAACTTCTGTTAAATTAGTTAGACAGGACAGCTTACTAGAGTGGACATTATTTTTGGCTTTGATAAATAATTGCTTGTTTTTTTGGATATTTTTGTAATACGTTATATTATGATGATGTATAGCATGCACATTTTTATGATAATACTCGAGATATTTCATTAGACACACCATCTAAGATGCTGGAGTCACCATTGACTCCGAAATTTGATCAAACCAAATAGTTGATTTCAGAAGTTTCTTATTCATTTCTACAACTAGGTAGGTACATATCAAAAAGGCTGTAACATATCAGATGATGCGCCAATAATTATTGCAATAAAAATTCTAGCGCGCCATACACATCACACGATTGATCTTTTTCTAAAGAATAATTGAGAAAAGCCTACACAAGCCAGCACAGTCCTAAAGTCAGAATCTGGTAGCCCAAAGAAAATATTTCATTTCTAAATAATGTATTCCTATTCTAAATTTCACGATTGATCATTTTCTAAAGTATCTAAAGAATAATAAGCCTAGAAAAAATCCGATTAAGCTACTCTTGCACAATCCTAAAGTCAGAATCTGGTAGCGCAGTGCGAAGAGACCTCACCGCGCGTCCTTTAATCATGTCCGAGCCAGAGTAGTACTTATCAGCGCATTGTCCTGGTACGCGTGAGATGTCGGGTCGATATCCGCCTCCGAATAGTTATTTTGTCTCTTCGTGTGTCAATAAATCTTCATTGCTGATAACCAAAACCCCATCCAAATAGGGTCGCAAGTTTTTGAGAAAATTGTCGTCGTACAAATTATTACAAATATGCAACAAAACGTCATTTTGGATTAGGTAATTAAAATTACACTTTTCGTGTAATTTTAATTACCTAATCGTGGACAGTAATTTTATAATAAATAACCCAACCAACAAAAAAATAATTCATACTGTAAGTTGAGATTAGAATTTAAAAGTCAATGCATTTTTTTTAGTAAGCATATTTTTTCATTGGTTTCAGACTTTGAAACATTTGCCTTTGTTATGACTTTGGAAAGGACCAAATAACTACATAACACTTACACAAGCACGCAGTTCGCACGTAGGGGGTAGATGTCGCGCACGACAAGAAACTGTGTCAATAGAATCTTCACGAGTCGTCATACGTAGTCGTTATGTTTCTAATATTTATTGTCATTTATAATATCTCTTTGACCGTTATCTGCTATAATAAGTTGACCCAAAGTGTGTGTTCATTTGGGTTACATCATTAGTGTGTGAGTGTAAGGAATATTACTAAATAGACTGATGGTTATTATAATTTTACGTTTTGCTCTCCACATTGTAAGCGGCCGTATTTGCTTTCATTAGACATTATTGGCGACATGCAAAATTGTCATACCCTTAACGATTTGGTTTGACTCTTAAGTTCTAGGAATAGAATCAAACTATGCTTGCATATTACATTATATTTGTAAAATAACTTTAAACCTATTTTTCCACCCTTCTTTTCGCGCCTAACCTGGGAGTAATCAAAACAAAAAAACATTTACTAAATCAATTGCTATCTGGTGCCAATAAAATTGCCGAACAGAAGAATATATTCACGCGTTACATGCAGAGATAATTCGAGCCAATTACTGTACGCTGACAAAATGGGGTAAAAAACAGGACGACATATTTTTTATCCCTCCGCGCCGACATGTACGATCCGTATCATTTTAACATAAATGGAAAAACTTTATTCTGTGTCCTCGCTTACGTTATTTTATTCAGAGAAAAAAAGGCCCTAATTGTGATCATTAGCTGAAGCTAATTTGGACACCCACATCTTTCACTGAATACGGCGAGGCTTGAAGAGAAAATGAAGACTAACTGCCGCCCTCAGAGAAGACAATTAACTTTAATGAGTATTTATTGTCAAAAATTTTCATTAAAATCTAGACCCGGCAAGAATAGCGACTAGTTTTGAATTGTAATTTTTTGACGTTAAGTACACACGTTATTTGTCTCTGAGTGCGGCAGTAAGTTGTATACCAGGCAGGACGATGGCTGTGGCAACATTTCTACCAACCTACTGGCTACTTGTCTGTGACTTGATAACTACATATTATGTATTAGGTCAGCTCTGATACCTGACCTGTTAATTCTTTTTTTCTCTCTCGCTACTCTGACTGCTTTCCTCAAATGTTTTATCGAGGTTGACTCCGAAACTTTTATTTACATTAAAATGTATTTACATTTAAATGTAATGAAATATTAAATTTTTGGAGTTTTCCTTTTTGCTTGGGATGATCCCGGTTACACTACCGTAACTGGCTCATAGGAAGTTGCAGTCGGTTCGAGAGGTTGATTTGCAAGTTTATGAAAGATTAATTAAATATACAAAGGGTATGCGTAATTAATCAAATGCTCCGCCTAACTAACCAATTAGAACAACGAAAAGATTAACTGTAGGTATTTAAAAAATAATGTTGCCGTTGTTCAACAGATCACTTAGTATCCCGAGGCCGCATGCCGGAGTCTGAAGCGGCGAGGGCGTTTGCACAAATGGTGGCAGCTGTGGGCTATTGTCATGCGAACGGCGTGGTACACAGGGATCTGAAAGCCGAAAACTTGCTGTTGGACAGAAATATGAATATCAAGGTACGAATTTTGCTTTACACTTCGGCCGTTGATGCCTGGTCGAATGTTCATGAGAACTTAGTACAAAGATTTTGGTGCTTAGAAAAAGTTCGAAAAATTGGTCATGGTCTTGATGCGGGAATCGAACCCGCGTCCACTGCAATCCGGGCAGGTGCCTGGCCGCTCGGCCAACCAAGACACTAATTTTCTAACCACCAAAATCTTTGTACTAATTTTTCTAACATTTATATAATGTTGAAATTAAAATCGAATAGTTCATGAGAACTGTCTGCGATCTGTAATGAGGATATGGGGTGCTGCGACTTTTTAAATCCTTTTTTAAATATAGTGTTGGAATACAGAAGGTAGCTACCGATATTTGTGTTAGTGACAATTTAAGTTAGATATTTAAAAGACCACCCAACCTTCAGGCGGCAGCTATTTGCCCTTTGCAGCATTTTCTTTGAGCAGAAGAATGGTTTTGGTGTTTTTGTCACATTGTTATAGTAATTAAATTTCCACACGGTTAAAGCTATCGTTATGTTTGCCTTTATATGCTAATTTGCTTACACAAAACAAAAGAGGGTCGTTTCCCAGAATTACTCCATTATCTCGATTGTTATGAATGTTTTTCGTCTAGAACATCTTATGTATATGGTCTTCTGTATGTTTTATACCAATCTCTTCAGCAAATGTAAGAATATTATTTGATACGTATTGTTATAATAATTTATATGAACTATGTAGTTTAGTTTAATGTAATAATCATATCAATTTAATTTTAAACATCAATTGAAAAACAGCTAAAAAGTGACTTTCAATGGGATAATAAAGTATCTACGCCCAAATTTCTTTAGTGTACGTACTGACCCATAGAGATGCGAGAATGAATGCCGTAGATCAACCTGTATATTTAAGCCTAAATTCTAGAAAATTCCCTGAAATTCTACGGAAACTTAATTGTCGCGATAATGATCAGAAACTTTATTGTGACATTACGTCGCTCGGTCTTATTATCAGAGTTCGTAACTCCTTTTGGGTGAGTTCTACAGGAGCCAGTGAAAACTAATTACTATAATATTGTTAGGTCATGATGAATTTGTAATTAACTTATAGGCTTTTTGGTAATTTATATTAGTAAATAATCATATGGCATCAAAAGTCTAATTTCGATATTTTTGGAGTTACTAACTCTGATAATTAGACCGACGTTAGCTGGATAAAGCAGAGGGGTGATTCTGTAAACCGTTTTGTATTGCCTTAGTCTCTACCCTTAGTCTCAACTTACAGAATATTCCTGCTGGACTTTCTTGTTTTGCTTTGTCTTACCAAGTTTTGATGTGTCATTTATTGTGTATTTTCCCATTTCTCACTTTTTTCAGTCTGTAGGCTCTAAGATGTCCATCGAAGAGCCTAAATTCTAGAAAATTCCTTAACCTGCCCGTTTAGCATGTCCACCGAAACACGATGTGATAAAGCCATTTATCGCTTTGAACTGTCCAAAATCATATTGGGGACAGTTCATAGCGATAAATATCTTTATCAAATCGTGTTTCGGTGGTCATGCTAGCCGAGCTGTGTACTGGTTCTACGGAAACTTCATTGCTATCAGAAGTAATGGTTTCTATTTTGCATAGCTGGCGGATTTTGGGTTCAGCAACGAATATACGTCAGGGTCACCACTTGCTACCTGGTGCGGTAGTCCACCTTACGCCGCGCCGGAACTCTTCGAAGGACGACAGTATGACGGACCGAAAGCCGACATCTGGGTAAGCTGACGTTAATTGGCTTGAAAATTACATTATCTGTTACTTCGAAAAATAATCTCACAGAAGAATTGCTTCGATCATGTTTGACTTAACAATCGTATCATACAATACACCTGTTTTAAATCCATTTAAAGTGTATAAAGGAGAGTGAGAAAACCTCGCTAGCTATGAAGGTGTATATAAAATAGGCTCTCACAGTCCTTAGGAGTGGTTCTGTACGTGCTGGTGTGCGGGGCTCTGCCGTTCGACGGAGGGACCCTCCACGAGCTACGGCAGGTCGTTTTGGGTGGCAAGTTCCGGATACCTTACTTCATGTCTCAAGGTGAGTGAGGGTAGATATTTAAAATTCTAAGCATTATGGTGTCTCACTGTCGTCTGTAGAACAGCCCAGCATGACCACTGAATCACGATATGATACAGCCATTTATAGCTTTGAATTGTCAAAAAAGCAATGGAATTGTGACAGTTCTGAGCGATAAATGGCTTTATCATATTTTGTCATGTTTCGGTGGTAATGCTAGCGCGATGTCCACAGTTTTGTCGGGTTTAAAATATTTTTTGTTTTATTTTTGTATTCGCGTGTTTTTTATGACATTTTGTGCATATTTTCTATCAGAGGGTGATTCTGTTAACCTAATAATATTGCTTTAGTCTCAGCTTACAGAATAACCCCGCTGATCTTGTTTTGTTTTGCCTTGCTAAATTTTGAAATCTTGTGACTTGTGTATCATTGCGTATTTTCCCACTGCCATCTACCATTTTTATGCTTTATTCTTTATACTAGGTTAAGCACTAGCTATATGTACCGTCCTCTGTTGAACTGATACAGCCCAATTTTTGCACAGCAAAAGTACACTCAGAATCATGTTAAGTGGCAAGAAATTCATTTCGCATTCTGCGGCCAACACGTAGTTGTTGTTTTTGTTGGATGACTTACTTCTAATGTGTAACGCTCTGATTCCTATTGCTCTGAGACAGAAAGGTATAGCAATAGCAATCGACTTACAGGACCACTCTGCCAATCTGATGTTGTGTGTACGTGCATTTTTAATTTGCCGTGTCTGTGCCATTGTAAGATGATTGATTATTATTGTAATAAATTAAGGACAGACAATTCTTGGGTTGAACGCAAAGCGATCCTATTGACCTTGTGATATGAAGCTGTTGTGCCAGTGTAGGTTTTGTTCATTGCGAATGCTCATTGTGAATATTTCAAGCTAATGGCGAATATCAATTTAAGAAAATATTTTTTTTATAAACATTATTTTATGACATCTTCCGCTTGCTTATTTACATTTGGATAGAGAATTTTTCCAATTATTTTTTCTTATCATTACCTAAGCGTATTTTATTTTGTAGATATAATTTACTTTCGACATTAGTTTTGGGTTTGTTATGTTTTTTTTTTGCTAAAGCTATTTTGCGCGAATCGCAGAGCGGTAATTAATATTGTAATAATATTATGATTTTTTAATGTGAAATTATCGCAAAAGCTGTTGCATAATGTTTTTCTCGATTTTCCAACGGATCCTAGTGTGATCCTCAACCGTGTGACCTTTAAGAACAAAAACTATAGAGCTGGCTGATTTATGTGGACATAGTGAAATTTTGATTATTTTGCTATAGTCATATCCATATCATATAAATAATTAATTATAACTAATTATCAACTTGACTGCATGCAATATTTTTAATACTTCTTATCTTGCTTAAATATGATTTTAATGTATGATGCTTAAATTATTTTTTTAAAATTATTTTCCCGAATACCCAAAATAACCGTCAATCTAATATATAAAAATCTCGTGTCACAGGGTATGTTATCGATCTACTCCGAAACGGCTGAACCGACTTTTATGAAATTTTTTGTCTGTATTTGTTAGGTCTGAGAAAAGGCCGTAGCCTATTTTTTATATCCCTGTGTAATAAGGACAAAACAAGGTTTGCCCGGTCACGCTAGAAATATGTATCTGTAATATATTCATAATGGAATCTGTATCCGCGTGGTGACGGCAGAGTAGAACACAATTGTCACCACCCCAAATCTCTCCCGTGGGTGTCGTACAAGGTGACTAAGGATAAATAAATGATGAGGAATGGGCAGCAGCGTTCCTCTTATACCACCTACCAATAGCAATACACTGCGACTTTTGTGCCCGATAAATGGCAATATGCTCGCCACCCATTACATGGGACCTAACATAATTGGCGAAACGTGGGTGCTAGTTCACCTCTGCATACCCCTTCGGGGATATAGGCGTGATTTATATATGTATATATGTATGGAATCTGTATTCTTGACAGGGGTAGTTTGGGGTTACTTCAACCAGTGTTAATATGGATTGCTAATAGGACACTGTAAAGGTTGATTATTTTGTCAACTTTACAAACTATACCCCATTCACTTGGGCTTGAGACAAAATGTAAACAATTTTGATATGTCTCTTTACCTACGAAATGCTCTTAAAAATAAGAAACATGTATTCTAAAATACATCATCAATTATATACAAATAAAACTGTTAGCTGCTTTAAAATATTGGTGTTACACATTTTTATTTTTGTTTTTTATATAATAAAAGACAAATCAAGATTGTTAATAGGGTATAGTTCTCTGATGAGATAGCATTGGACATAATGCGAGGAGAATGTCCCTTGTTTGCCTTTGACGACACTCACGGCGGGAGGGTGTTTATTTGGAACGAGAATGGGGGGGGGGGGGGGGCAAGCTGACCCTTTGTCTGATAATTACGCCGTGGGCCACGCCGGCCCGCCTTTTGTTTAACCTTTTATGGTTTTATTACTTTAATACAAATTAAATTAAAATCTGACTGTACTTCTTAATTAATGGAATTTAATTTGGATACGATGAGGAATGGGCAGCAGCGTTACTCTTATACTACCTAGCAATGTACTGCGACTTTTTTGTGCCCGATAAATGGCAATAGGTTCGCCACCTATTACATGGGACTTAACATAATTGGCGAAACGTGGGTGCTAGTTCACCTCTGCCTACCCCTTCCGGGATATAGGCGTGATTTATGTATGTATATAATTTGAATACGTCCGCGGATTGCGTCATTGTAATATTGTAATCGTAACATGATAATAATAATTAAAATCACACACATTAAGGCCCGTTTTCGTTTCCTGCTATTTCACTGTATTGTTAACTAACCAAAATGCTTGTGGAATAAACGGCTGGAAAGATAGGTATATTGAATACGATTTGCAGGAAAAACATGGGATAAGCGAACATTTTCGGCTAATACAGATACTTATATTCTATCCATTCACTAGATTCTGATACTGCTTCTGATTATGTTCCATCTATTCAACAATTACTAGTTACTATACTCCAGCCATCATATCTAAGCACAGAGAAACTCGAGATAATAAATTTTTGTCGCCCATTCAATGACCGAGGCCTTAGCGAACATTGCTTAGTTACGCAATCGCAGGCCGAATGCGCTGTGCCACTGCGCTAGCGAGCTCCTCCGTAACAAATGCTTTAATAAAATAATTTTAAAATACTAGACATTTTTGAAAATAAAAACAAATAGCGTCTTTGATATAGTAATTACAGTCAGGTCACGTCAGGGTTACTACAAAATGTCAAATTTTCTCAATCGACTTTGTGCTTTACTACAAACAAGTTAAGGTTGATAATAATTATATTGAAGAAATTTGGCGTTGTGGGTAGTCTGAGAGGTGCCATTGGCCGTAGGTACCCTTTAACAACACATTTAATTTTGTATTTGATATTGATACAGCTCTGCCTACTCCTTTGGGGATATTTAAGCGTGATTGACGTAATTAAGTATTATTTATATTGAAAGACAAATCTAGATTGTTTACATTTTGTCTCTCGTAGTTGCTGGAGTATACACAAGTATAACGCCAGTAATTAGTGTTCTTTACATTATTGAGTAACTATCCAGACAATGATAATTGCTTATCAAGATTCAACGAAACATAATCACCTCAAAGCTAACACGTATTGACAAACCATTGAACTTAACAGCAACTACCCACAAATAATGAATAATAATGAACGTTTTGTTGCAAGTGTTGGCGTTATCTTGCCATGTGCTAAAATATATTAATAAACATGTAAGGGGTAGGAATAAATTTGAGCATAATAATCGCGGATTGACGTGCGACATGGCGCCATGCAATTTAATACGGTGCAGACGTTACACACAAAATTGTGTCCTGAATTTATTGACAATAAGACTTACTGTAGCATGAAACAATTGGCATTTGTGTCTTTTTTTATTCAAAAAAGCCATAGAAGAAAAGATAAAAGACGATCTTCTTTTTCAAATGACACATCTGGGGGCCTACCGCCTAACTCGATTGCTGAATCAAAAGCTATAGTTTATGACGTCATGCTGTCATTTCGCACCAAATGTACCTAAACTATTAGCGATAGCTTTGGACGAATGATCACCAAATGATTTTGTATGAATTTGGAATAAAATCCGTACCGCCTAAAATTCAAGATGGTTGCTAGCTAAAATTATAGCCATAAGAAATCCATTGCTTTAAAGCTATCATCAGCAATCGAGTTAGGCGGTAGGCCCCCTGTTCTAGGGTCGAGTTCTAAATGGGAATGTAGATGCCAGAAAGTATACCGCAGTAGCCTCTCCTCTCCCTTTGCTTCAAGCTTTGTTTGGTGGGTGGGTTAATAGCGTATGAACTATAATATATTATTATTAATGGCAGAGGAAACATACTGCGCCTAGTCAAACTAGGAATAATGCAGGAAGATGATGACTGATTATGATGATTGTATGAAGAGAGAGACAGTATCACTAACCTAACTGTCTCCGTTATCTAGTGGTTCGACAACCGGAATTAAGATCCAGAGGTCCCGGGTTCGATCCCCAGGGAGGTACAAATTTATACTCGGCTTGGCTGGAGTAGGACTTCTTTCAAGTCCGCCTGGCTAACTACCACCATCTTATCAAAATATGTCGCCAAAATAATAATGTTAACAACATTATTGTGTTCCGACAATTGTGATAAGATAGCCAGCCCCTCTATGGCTGATGGTTCCATGTGAAGCTCGATTTCATCTTTGGACCTTATCGTCACTTACCACCAGATGAGATGAAGGGCAAAAGCTAGCTGTCTAACATATAAAAAACTACATTCAACCTTTCGAAAAGACAATGTTATTATCATGTTTTCTTGAACTCAGGAAATTCCTTAAATAGTGTGATTAGCTTCGTGAAACGCCATACGAACAATTATCTCTAGTGCAAACAATTTAAGCGGCTGTTTGTTGCATACGCGTAGTGAATCATACGTACCGAGTCGCGAAAAATATTGTTACGTAAAATTCTGCTATGGTTACGTTACAGCTGCTGCTGAAACATTTATGTTTTGTTAGTCAGTCCGTAGTTATCAACGAATCGCATCAGATTGTGGGCACACCCGATGCCAATGAGTACGTACGGGTCTGGTGATAATGATGCATTGTTTTGTATGAAGCGTGTAAAGTTTAATCAATTGTTTGTTTTAGTATTGTTAGATTTTGCATGTCATCTGTGCATACATAAATAAATCACGCCTGTTTGTTTATCCCCAAGGGGTAGGCAGAGGTGAATTAACACTCTCGTTCTGCTAATTATGTTAGTCTTATTTAATGCGGGTAAGCCTATTGTCATCTAACGGGCTATAAAATAACGCCGCAGCCGCAACAATAAATATGTACATTGAAAGAATAATAAAAACATAGATAAAAGCGGTAAATCATGGTAGGTACTCGTAGTTGGTCAAAACAAAAAATGTTAGTTACTGTATTGTGCGCTTAAGGGGGGGGGGACATAATGGCCTTCCATATAACGGAGGACCTCGAGGCAGTTCACAATATGACAGAATTTGTAACGTGCATTTTCGGTCACCGATCCAATGACCGGCCTTGGGAAACAGTACTTGGGTTACGCAATCAATGCGCCATTGAGTTCAGTTCCTCTCCGTATATCATTAAGTGTAAATTACCATACCGGAACACATGTGTAAGTATTTTTTCGGCGCATTTGGAGCCCGTATCCCAACTGTATACGTAAAGTTACCGATGGCAGTAGCACGAACTTTTTGAAGTTTCAAATCGTAACCGTATCGAAAATGCACTTTAAAACCTTAAAAAAATATATTGTAAATCTTAAATCGCAAAACTATTTTTTTTAATCTACGCAAGTTTTCTGACCAATAAAATGTACGTGACAAAACTTTTGGATTCAATTTCCGCTTCTCGATACCAAACGTCAAAAATGACAAGAGTCACGGAAACAGTACATTAATTGTCATTTTTTGACGTTAAGCACTCATTAACGTTATTTGACGTCTCTGAGTGCGGCAGTAATAGTACTTTTTCGATACGATACGAATGTGCGAAATTCGAAAAGTTTATGCTTGAAGCACAATTCTGCGCACTGCATAGCATACGTCTACGCCAAGTTGGTATGTTCGTCAGTGACCTTGCGCCACGAATGTCCTCATTTTGAATTCCCTCTCGCAGGGAAACACGAAACAGGCTCGCCTCGGCCGACCTCGACCTTGTTCGTAAGACCCCTTTACCGTCAATATTTCATGCAAATCAACCAATCAGCCGGTGTACCAAGTGGGATAAGGGCTCGTATACAAAACTGCGAATTGGCTAGAAAACTATAAATAATAAATAAATAATTAAATATATTTTTTTTACACTCACACCTATCATCTAGCCCAAAGTAAGTAGCATAAGCACTTGTGTTATGGATACTAGATGACAGATATATTTTTAATATAATTATGTATATAAATGTTGAAAATATACTTCATAAACATATAGATACACAACCATGACTCGGAAACAAACATTTGTTATCATCACAAAGTTTGCCCCTACCAGGATTCGAACCCGAGACCTCTTGGCCAATACCCAGCAATCTGAGCATTCGACCAAGGCGGCCGTCAAACTACAAAGTAAATTGCTGTGATGCGATTGGCGCGGCAAGGCGGTGAAACAAAGTAGAATTAAATTGAAAGAATGCGGTTTGCAAATCAATTATTTAAGTTCTTGTGATGCGTTGTGTGCTAGTAGATTTTTACGATGCGACGTCGCATCGTAGTGCAATTTTGTGTACAGGTGAAGCGACCCTGGCGGTTTTTACGCGTTATGTGTGTACTGTTGTGTAAACTTTTTGGATTTATTTGCAACTTTTAGCGTTTAGGATCCCCTATTATGCACAGACACACACAAATCACGCCTATTTGTAGTCAGAGGTGAATTAAAACCCTCATTTCGCCAATTATAATAAGTCCTATGTAATGGGCAAGCTTTGCCATCTATCGGGCCCGTAATTCGCAGTATATTGCCATAAGGTATAAGAGGAACGCTGCTTACCATTACTCATAGGTTTAACCCTTAGTCAACTTTTACGACACTCGCCGTAGATATTGGGAGTGGGTGACAACTATATTCTGCCGTCGCTACACGGCATCCCCGTCTATACAGACGAATAAAAGTTTTGTTCACTTATTAATTAGATTTTTGGAAATTGAATGTGAAAAATATAGATAAACTGTATTGTAAGAATTTAAAAAAAATCTAACATGTTTATCAAATACCCAAAGAGGGTTGGCGTCAGGCAGCTTTACAATCTAAGCCAAAACTTTGAGCAGTATGAATTGGAATGTTGTGAACCAAATTACTTTCTCCGTTCATTGGTGTCCCAACATGACCCGTTCCGTCTCTTTACTATACCTACATTCATTCATCACTATTTGTCTTACACATAGTATTATGATACGTTATTTAGGCTTTTAGTTAATTAGGTTAGGTTAGTCTGGCGCTCAATTATCAAATACTACCCTTCTTCGTTTACTGTAACGAATTGGGTCTTGCAGTAACTAGACATTGTGATCCAGATATTGTTCTACCTAATGTACTTTATCGGTAGGTACTCGTTAACTTGCTATCTGAGTTCAACATTATTGACGTCCAACACAGACTTTGTTGCTGATATTGTGTATATTGCAGAACACTCGGAACACTGCCCTAAGTGCAGTGGAAAGCATGTCAGACTGTATAAATTCGTCCAATCAATCTTCTAACTCATGTGACTTACTGTCGCACTCAGAGACGTCAATTAACGTTAATGAGTACTTAATGTCAATTCAAAACTTGTCGCTATTCTTGCCGGGCCCCATATTATGTAACCCGATTTCAGTTGCTTTGGTCTACCCGTCTCTCGCTCATTGAAAATAATAGTCAAGTGTGAGAGTGACGGGTAGACCCAAGCAAATGAAATCGCCATACATAATACGGGGTCGGGTCTATGGTCTAGATTTTAATGAAATTTTATGACATTAAGTACACATTAACGTTAATTGACGTCCCTGAGTGCGGCAGTTAAAGTGCGAATCGATAGGGAACATTTTAGCTTGTTGTGACAGCTGGCCTGTCTGTACATCAACAAAACTGATCGGTGATATAAGTGAGAAAGGTAATTAACACACTTATATTAATTAACTGTTTGTTGTAAACAACTCGTAGCTAATGTCATAGATACGGCCTGAGCATTAACTAAATACATGGCAAGATAAAATGTACTTAATCGAAATATTTAATTAGTGGTTTGCCTAACCACTTGTTGCCGCTAAGATATTGTATGAAATAAGAAAATTGGAATTAATTTATGCAGATGAAATCTCATCGGGATCTCATGCGGGTGCTCTGTGGTCCCGTAGGATAACAGGACGTTTTTAGGATTTTCGCCAGGGTTGCGCAAAACAGGTCGTTTTTTATCTTATATTTAATTTAATATAATTATAAGAGTTTAATTTAATCATTATATAAATGTTAGTAAAATGAGTAATAAAGAATATTGTGGTTAGAAAAAGTTCGATAAATTATAGTCTTGATGCGGGAAACGAACCCGCGTCCTATGCGATCTGGACGCCTATACCACTCGCTCGGCCGACCAAGACGTCTTTGGTTGACCGAGTGGTTACTTTTTTTAACCACAATATTCTTCGTAGAAATGGTAGTAATACAAAGCAATAATCGCCAAAATCTTCTAAGAAATTCTTTAGGTGGGTGACCAAAATATATTATCTTCCTCCTGCTTCCCTTACTACACGGCACGCCTGAGGCGAGGTCTGCACCTTTAAAGGCACCCTCTAAAGGTCCTTACTCCGAGGTTTTCGCCTCAGTTTTATACGTTTCTCTAAAGAAGAGGGAGAAAGGAAGGGATGACCCTTGGATTTGACCTCTTAGGCTTAGGTCCCTCATAAAAAAAACCGCTTCGCCGTGCATCGAATGTTCCCGGCTGAGTCTGCTGTCGTTAAGTTAACAATCGCACTGGGCCAGCGTGGTGGGTTATGGCTCATTCTCCTCATATTCTGCAATGCATAGGGAAGGTCTGTGCCCCAGCATTGGGGACATTAAATGACTGGCAACGATGATTATAGGTTTTCGACCTTTACGGGTTTGGTGAGAAGGTGTCACTTAGTTTATAACTTAAGTTTTTGGTATATCTACTGATTGATATTTGTAGCGAGGATCAATACGGTGGTCGAAAATAGTAACTTATTTTGAGATTTTAGAGATAATGGAGGATAATTAAGTCTAGTTCTATTTTTAAGAAAACGGAGCGGATAGATCAAAATGATTAGCCGTCGCCCACCAGATGAACTTTGAGCTAAGATGACACTAATACATTCACTAGACAACGCGGGTGGAGGATGTCATTAACCCCCTAATACAGAAACGCTAGGTAGTCAAATTGTCACAATTTGTATAGAAAAACGTAAATTTTGACAATACTTAACTGCAAGCAGAGGTAGCGTTTCTGTATTCTGGGGTAAATTATATATTTCCACGATGTCAGGTCACCTTATGTCACTTACGGCTAATATTATCGACATAATATGAAATTACAGGAGTTATCCTATTTATTAGTTATTTATACTCAATTTATGTTAGTACATGTATTAAAAATTTGTCCACATAATTTGCTGGTCTTAATGGTTTTAAAGGACGAGTCAGGCGGCGAAATTAGTATTCGTTGATAATCTTTAATAGTTTGAATGCAATTTGACCGATTGACTATTTGATCGATATGCAAAAATAATCATTTATGTTTCTGTTGTGAAACCTACGATAAATGTGATGTGATGTTATATTATAAATACTATGGTGTTATTAATAACGAACGTTTGCGAACCCCACCTACAGCTTCCTATTGCCATTTAGCTGTGGTTCAATTTTTGCCATTTACAAAGTGCGCTCTTGTGTATTGTCCTCAGAATGTGAGCACTTGATCAGGCACATGCTCGTGGTGGAACCGGAAAAGCGTTTGTCGCTGAAGGCTGTGGCGCGGCATCGATGGCTCACTGGCGCTGGACCCGGCCCTCCGCTAGGTAATTTAATCTTCCATACATACATACATAAATCTCGCTTATACACCATGTAACAGAAATAACGCACATTCTGTATACTACGAATTTTTTTTTTCATAATGTGTTTACTTCCTCACCGCCCGGGACATGGGCGGTGGGGGGTGTGTGGGACTTCCCTTTTTATTACCCATGCTAACATAGCCATATTATAAAACTATGGTGTTATTAAAAAATTGCAATTGATAAAAATAAATTCTTTGCCCATACAAACTGTTCGGTCATCAGGTACAAATCGCAGTATACATCGTATATACACGTATCATGGAATTTAAAAAGTTAGTTAAGTAGCTGCCGATTCGTGGGTGTCAAATCACTTCTGCCTACCCCTTCAGGCGTGATTTATATGTTACAGGTTGTTTAACAGTTAAATGTTTAATACTTAATAAATGAATTGACTTTATACATCACACTATGTTATGAGTCTTCAAGCACGCCTAGCACGGGACGTGGACAAAATCTCTCTCCACCACATGGCAGTGTTTAGTGGGAGTTAGAGCGAGAGAAAAATATTTACCTTTAACTGGGAGAGTTTGTCCTCTTCCCGAGCTAGGCCTACTAGGCTATTCTACGATTAGTTTTATTTTACGATTAGATTAAAAACGACCTTGACCAAATATTATTATTATACATCAGTTGGTGTAATATTAGTCGTGTTCGTTTCACAGATGCAGCGGAGGGCATGTGCTTATGTCACGAGGCGGGCTCGCCCATGATTCAAGACGAGGGCCTCCACGACACCGTGGTGGCCCACATGCTCACACTGCCTGGCCTCACGCAGCAAAATATCCTACAGGTAATAATTTTATTTTAACGACATTTACAAAGTGAGTCATCCGTGACCATGGCGCATGTAACTGTGCCGAAATACCTGAACTGTAACAAAATCCCGTTTTAACACAATTTAAAGATTTACAAAGTGATCTATGCTGGCCTGGGAGCGAACAAATAACGTTGAAGAGTCGGGCCAGCCCCGACTCGTCCCATGGGGGTCGTAAAAGTCGACTAATGAAGATTTATAAATAATAATAAAAGTGTAGACCAATATAAGCACCTTGGGGCACCCGAATGGTGGAAGGCAAGACACAAACAACAGCATACCCAAAGAGCGTAGTGGGCTAAGCTATGGCCCATTCTACCTATATTTTTCCTGCCGTTCATCGCGGTATCATAAAATAGTTATTTCTATATCTTCTCTAAACATTCATTTATCACTCGTCGATCAATAAAAATGAATAAAAAAGGAGTGAAAGAAGACGAAAGACTTGATGGCATCTGTCAGATATGAATGGAAGAAGAAACGTACCGCCGACTTCAAACGAATCATAAGATTATTCGATTTTAATTTTAACCTTATATAAATGTTAGAAAAATTAGTACAAAGATTTTGGTGGTTAGAAAAAAAATTTCGAAATCATAAGATACTCAAAGATTGTTTCAGTATGATCTGCAAGTTGGTCAGTGTATTATAAGATGATTATATTATGAGTGGTGAGAAATATGGGTATACCCTGAGTGGGCGACCGAACAAATATAACTACTACTATGTACTACCTTTCTACATACATACATACATAAATCACGCCTATATCCCCGAGGGGGTTAGTAGAGGAGAACTAGCACCCACGTTTCGCCAATTATGTCAGGTCCCATGTAATTGGTGGCGAGCCTGTTGCCATTTATCGGGATCAGAAGTCGCAGTTTATTGCTAGGTGTTTTAGTGGTGGTATAAGAGGAACGCTGCTGCCCATTCCTCATCACTGATTTATCCTTAGTCGCCTTGTACGACATCCACGGGAGAGATTTGGGGTGGTGACAATTGTATTCTACTCTGCCGTCACCACACGGCTACTACCTTTACTACCTTTCTGGACTATGAAAATTTAACATTTTTATTTAATGTTTGTCGCCAGTCTGTCCACAAGGAGCGCTTCGATCACATATCAGCAATTTATCATTTGCTAATGGAGAAGTTACAACTAAGGACCAGTGCGAGGAATAGTCTGCAACATAGGGGTAAGACACGAAACATTGTCGTAGATAAGAATAATAATAAGTATCACCAACGGATTTGTCACTGTTCCAAATTTAATTTATAAAGAAAATAGTATATTATAATATACTAAGGGCGATAAAACAAAAAAAGTCTCAGGTGCACATATTTGACGATAAATATTCTTTTTAACGCCCGAGGTAAGTTCATATTTTTATGTCACCTCCTGACCAGGAAGTAGGATTTTCCGTACGCGTAGTGGGCGGAAAAGCCCTATTAAGGTCAGGTGTCACATAAAATTATTCTCTTTTATTTTTTTTTAAATGTTGTGTTTAAAGAGTTGCCCCATAATGATGCGTGAAATGATCAATGAAAACGAAGTAGTAGTAATATAATAATAAAATCTTCTGCCGAAGATCTTTATAGAAAGGCTGCGTTTTAATGTATGTTTTAATTGTATCCATATAATAAGGGAGGCAATATAACATGATCCCAATAAAACAAGTTTGGTATATACTTAACTTACTCTATAGTAATAAGTACGCTTCTTAGGGCCTGTTTCACAATCGACAAATAAGTTCGAAGTAGCTTACTTGGTAGATAAATTGACATATATTTCATATTACAACTGTCAAATTATCTGCGAAGTAAGCTACTTAAAACTTACTTGTAGATTGTGAAACAGGCCCTTAATCTAGTAGACTAGCCTCACTATTTAACGTACTAACCGCATAATAACAAAAGGGAAATTGTTTTATTTTAACTGTAAGGAAAGACTAACTATTGCATACCTAAAATATTACAATACTTAATGCAAAATTCGCTATAGTATTAAAAAACAACATATAAATTACATTTTCTAACATTACAAGCTACAGCTATTCCGTAAGTAAAGTTATAATTATGTGATGTTATTATTTTGTAGACTCATTGGATTCTACAACGGGACTACCCCTGGATCTCACTAGTTTTAAGGTAAAACATTTTGCTTTGATGTGTTGTTGTTGATGACGATTTCAATAATAAATAATCATAATGAACATTTAGGTATAAGTGAGTAAAAAGTGTCTAAAAGAAATAAAATCTGATTTCAAAATTTATTTATTAATGTGTATTGTGTGTGTATGTTGTAGTGTTTGTTTAAATGAAGGTTAACAATGTTTTTGTTCTGTTTTAGAGCATGGAAGATGAGCAAATGGACGCAGAGGACGCAACCTCCCACGAGTGCTTGGTGTCAATACCCGCTGTCAACGTTGACTATCTCACTCACCGGACGGATAGCTTGGAAAAAGTGAGTGAGGAATTTTGGTTAATGTCGATGTATCTGAACATAGTTCCCAATTTTAACTTTTCACCATATCTAGATCCTCCATAACTAGTTCCATACACTTTCAGTTATCTTGAAGGTATATGTAAGCATGGTGACAGTATTAGTACCTGTAATAGGGGCATATTCCGCTTTCAGTCGAACAATTTTGCAGCGTGACTGATCAAATTCATGATCACTAAACTTATTCTCTTGTCTTTCATGCTGGCCTGTGGCCGTACCATGAAGTATTTGTGTGATCCAAACGCAGGTGACAGAATGGGACGCCGCTATACTCGGTTTATAGCGTTGTCTCACTTTGACAATGGGAATTGAGTCGCTTTTAGTGTTGGTGGTAAGACAGCTGTGGGAGCTCAAAAATAAAAAAATCTTGTTGCATTGTGTTTGCTGCTAGCCTTAGAACGTGATTTGGCGGTACTTAGAGATTAAATTTATAATAATTTTAAACGCTCTTTCACTGTGATATCTTTAACATAAACATTTTACACACAATGTTTTAATTTAATTTAGAGGGTGTATAATTAGATTTCAAAAAGCTATAGATCCTGTATAAGCGCGTCCAATGTAAGCCAGACTATTGAATACATATTGTTTTGCCGTTGTTTGTCAGTTCGGCGACGGATCGAGCCCCACAGTGGAGGAGACACCGCAGCCGGTCAACAACACAGAGCCCCACGCAACCAGGCGGCACACTGTCGGCCCTGGTGACTGCCGGCACACACAGGTAGTATTCGAAATAAAAATAGTTATTATACTAAGGCACTGACCTTGCCATCCAAAAAATGAAGCCAATTTGATTATCGCCATCTTTGCGCTGATGGCACTGGTTTACGAAGGTGAACGTCTACGGAACTATTAGTAGAGATGCGTTGTAATGTCAATTAAAAGCAACAAACATCAAAATTAGTACTCATGCCGCTAGATGGGGCGCTTCAGATCGGCACAAGAAACATTTGTCATTTTAGTAGAAGTATTCAGTCCAGAGTATTTATTAGAGGTCAGTGTAACGAGGGCGATAAAACAAAGAATGTCGCAGATCGCAAAGACAAATATGCGATCTGAGGGTTTCTTTTTTATCGCCCGAGGTAAGGTCATTGTTTTATGGCACCCCCTGGCAAGGAAGTGGAATTTCTCGTACGCTGCCGATATTTTCTTCCCTACAAATGGAGGGGATTTCTAACAAACCCCATAAATTCTATTTTTGAAATCATTGTTTTTAAGGCTATTTTAACAGTAAACGATTTAAGCTCGTTTTTTCAATTGTCGAGTGGGGTAACTAGCCTTTGTATTGCGAGGTCGCGTAGCCTTGACCATAAATATGTTATGCCAATGAACTTGATGTCATTATTAGTAAGGATACATGTATGTATACGTGGCTATGGCATTATAATGTAATTATCACAGGTGCTCGAAGGCGTAGTTTCCATTGAAGCGAATTGCAAAATATCAAATTTTAATTTGTCCGTTTTTCAACGCAGGGTGGTGAACTGGGAGTTTGTGGTGCGGCATCAGCTGACTTGCGCGCCGCACCTCTGTACGGCTCAGCGCATTTCAATGTAAGTATACTTTTTAAAATATTGGGTATGAGTTTTCTGTATGGGCAAACATTATCAAAGTTAAGACTGGTTACATTTTTGGATAATACTCCTACTTGACTTCCATTGTATAAAAATGACACATTCTAATAGTTTTTGACAATTTCTTACATTTGACACAACGGTCGCCATGTTGTTTTCTCTGAACTATGTCAGTTCATTTGCATTCTATTCGTTCGAATAGATTGGCCACTTGTATAGAGGGACTGGTTAGTTTAGTTATATCACTTTTGGCTAATAATTAATGATAAAAAATCTGCCATCTTAAAAAATGTCGCCAACTTTATTGATTGCTTGACATTTATCATTTTATTGATCGTTGACTTTTCACTATCAAGTGAAAACGCAAGTTCTATGAGTCACGGCCTTAACCCTTTATGCATGCGTATTATCACAAATTATCATCTACTTACATTGAAAGTTTGTAGTTTACAAACTTTATAAAAAACTACAAACTTTTGTAGTTTTTTATGAAGTAATTTCTTACACTCCTCCATGTTAAAATAGTTATCAAGTATCACCTTATTTAAGATATATTTAAAAGAATCAAGTTTTAACGTTGTTTCTTAAAACAATCTACATCTTGAAACTCTGTACAAAAAGCTGTTTGTGATAATATTTAGGACAGCAGCGACATCTTTTCTGTGATGCGAACTAATCTACTCTTACGACTACGGTACTGCAGTAAACAGCGCCATCTAGCTAAATAGCTTGGCGGCAGGGCACCAGATGACAGCTCCGTGCACCCGAACATTGCTGGAGCAATTTGGAAATTTGCACTGAAAGTGTGTAGATAGCGTTGAGGACACTTTGACATAGGTTCTACCTGCCGTAATTAATGAAAGATGAGTGGGAGTGTTCTTGCTTTTTTTAATCTCATCTCATGCGGACAGAGACAATATTATGAAACTAATTATTAGTAAGAAAATTCTCTTTTACAATAGTTTGTTCTTACATTTACTTATATAATTTCATAATAGTGGAAAATTACTTATTGTTGTTGTTATAATGTAGGTTCTTCTGATAATTATTATATCTGTTTAAGTGACTGAAGTGGTGTTATTACGTGGTTTTATTGACTGTTTTGATGTACGATTATTAGTATCAAGAATTTATGATTTTTGTCAGGCACGGTCGCCAGAAAACAAATTCATGAGTAAATAAAAAAAAATTAAAGTGGCTTTCCTGAAAAATGTTTTTACATTTGTTATAAAAAAAATCTTTTGAATTGCCGGTTCCCATTCACTTAGGCTTGAGACAAAATGTAAACAATCTTGATTTGTCTTTTAATAAATAGTACAATAAATAGTATAATTATTAAAATGTGTACCGAACACCATTATTTCAAAGCAGCTAACAGTTTTATTTGTCTATAATTGATGATGTATTTTAGAATACACTTTCGTGTTTTTAAGAGCATTTCGTAGATAAAGAGACATATCAAGATTGTTTACTTTTTGTCTCAAGCCCAAGTGAATGGGTTCATGAATTTTTCAAACCATCGACGGGTTTGACCCCACAGAGAAAGTCGATTATCAGTTGTTAATTCTAATGGATTTATGCTTGTCAAACAACGAACAAACAGTAAACAACCTATAAACATATTTGTAAACAAATTCGAGAGGGGAATAAAATCGATAAAGGATCGCGCGGGGTGTGGCGGAATTGGGTATCTTTAACTCGCCTTTGTAGTTTTGTATTGCGTCGTCGGGTGGCCTTGACCTTATATCTGTTATGCCAATGAACTTTACGCCTTAATGTTACAAGCTTTATGTCCTATTTACAGCAACAAGCCGGTGCCAATGTGTCGTTGCTACCGAACACTAACCTGGCGGCCAAACTGCCGGCGGTGCAGCATCAGTCGCCACGGTATTTCAGCGTCAAAGACCAACATCTGCTGAAGCCTCCGCACGCCATGCAGAGTCCAGGTAAGATATCTTGCTGTGGAAATCAGCTTAGAAAAACTCCACTCTTCACAATCACACAACTCAAGTCACTCTCCACAATGCCACTAAAACTTGAGTTGTATTCAGTCGTCGGTAAAATCAACTAGAACTTCACTGATTTTGTTAATGTTAGCTACAATTATTATTATTAACAGTTAATAAACGTATTAAAGTCTTGTAATAGTCTTGTAAAGAACTTTTTATAACTATGCACAAAACACTTGAACATTGAAAGTTACAGCTGTAATGTTCGCATTTGGGATCACTTTACAGTCAATAATTATGACCACAGATTAGGTATTAGTTGCTACTGTAAATTGCGAATATGATTGTTTCCTAGGTTATCTATCAGGCGATTAGTTTAAAGCGGGAAATTATGACACGTATTTGAGTGGTAGATTTATTGCATTTTTAATGTTAAATGTTGAGATGATATTATTTATATGATTTCAAGACAAATGGAGTTGGCAAACAAATAGAATGCACACCGCCACGGTTGTGCATATAATGTGAACATACTCAAACTAGAAAGCAAATAAACAAGCAACCGAATATGCACACACGCGTGCAAGTTAATAAGTAGAGGATTAAAATTGAAAATGTGTGAAAGGTTACCTTACCTATGCATAAATTAAACTTTGTTTAAATATTTATATTTATTGTTTTAGCCTCCCAGTTTGGCAGACGGGCTTCCGATGGTGGTACTCATGTGCCCAGGGGGAGAGAAAGAGCTTGTTGCCACTCCGCGCCTGCACACCATGTAAGTATTACAAACATGAGTATTATATTGCAGAAAATTTATTATGTTACGTTACATTTTTCTATATTTCTGAACGTTGACCAGTCCACAGTGGAGATAGATAGTCTATTTTAGCCAAGGTATAATCTATCGGGAGCATAGATTATGGATACCTTTGCCTGTCCTCTTTAGGGAAACAAAAAAAGATATCGCTGTATTTGGCTTTTGTGTCGACAGATTGAATCTCTGGAATATTAAAATGATGTAAATAAAATTAGAACATCTATTATTTAGTTAAGGAAAGTGTCACACCTTTGATTTGTTGAAGGATGTTTTATCGCCACTAACAACCATTCCACTTTTATAAGGCTGTATAATTAAGCCATCTCTTTGCTTCATATTATTATTAAAAATGAACAAAAATCTGGCAAGTTTTAATATTGTTTGCCTTGCGCAGCACGTTTGTCTATTTAACTCCCATAACGTAACGTACGACTACTAAAATTATTGATTCGAAATAATGAGTCATCAATGACGTCTCACTTCTTGGCCAATCGTGGGGCAAGAACAAGTAAACCTGTCACGATTGATTGGGAAGTCCGAAGTCAATACTACTTTGTTAGGCCTCGGTCAATCAGCTTTAGTCAAGCTCGTTCAATGTCTGTGTGTTTCAGTTCTGTTGCTACGTCAAACAAATCTTTTTTTATCTCAAACAAATCAAACAGACATAAAAAAGACATTTGTTTGACCTAGCAACAGAACTGAAACACACAGAAAATGAACGAGCTTGACTTAAGCTGATTGACCGTCTCCGAGGCCCGTTATAGTCTTGTGTCGATTCCGAATAGTTACGGATACATTTTTTAGGCATCGGACAGCGGTACGCCTCCTCGGCCTGAGGATTCTGAGCAAGCGGAACAGGCATCGGATTCCTACAATACTAATCTGTGCAGGTGAGATTAAAAAATAAAAAAAACATATGACGCTGAGCGTGTTTTGTCTGCGATTGTATACGCCAAGCAATGTTCGCAAAGCTCGATCGTTGGATGGGTGTTCTGAAATCTGTTGAGAGCGTCCGTGTTTTGGGAGACACATCCAACCGTTGATTTACTAACTCCCATTGGGTGGGGTCCATTGAAGGTTTTGTCTTGCTTTGTGTTTTTCCACAGGGAAGACTGATAATATGTGTAACATTAATTCAACTCATGATTAAGATTAGCTATCGCAATGACATTGTAATATGAGGATTAAATTAATTAATATCAAAGGAAGAAAATTCTTCTTCTTGAACTGGTCCCAACATCATTGAGATCACTGCAGTCTTTCTGAAAGAAAAATAAATTAAAGACTAATAAAAATGTTACTCCATTACAGTTTTGCGTTTAATTTGGATGAGTAATGGGCAATTAATACTAAGGCCTGTCATCGGATATTGAACTAAAGTATATTATGACGCGTGCCTCCGTGCTTCGGAAGGCAGGTAAGCCCCGACATTAATAGGAAATGCCTGTACAAGCAGTAGGGCTATATAATAAGGGTTGGTGATGATGATGATAAATAAATAGACTATACAATCATAATTTTTTTTATCCAATCGTCAGGTACATGATGACGCGAGGAAGCGGAAAGCGTCACACAATCGGAACTCAGGAAGAGGCTAATGTGGCCACTTCAGTCTGCAATTCTGGTTCTATGGTTTGTATATCTTCTTCTACTTCTTCTTCTCCCTGCCCTGTTCTCAGTCTATCTCTGGTCGGCGCAGTATGTTTCCTCTTCCATTCATATCGGTCAGACGTCATCCAGCCATCCACTCCCTTTTGATTCATGTCATCCATCACAACATATAGGCGCTAGTGATGAATGAATCTATAAAAAAGAGACGGAACGGACCATGTCGAGAGACCGATGAACGGAGAGAATGATTGGAATGACAACGTTCCAATCCATAATGCTCTAGGTTTTGGCTTAGGTTTTACAGTCGGCCGCCTGCCTGACACCAACCCTCTTTGGGAATGCTGTTGTTGGTGGTTTGCTCTCCACCGTTAGGATGCGCCAAGGTGCTTATTGGTCTACACCGGGCAATCTCCTTTAGTCGACTTTTGCGTCACCCATAGTATGAGTGGGGGCTTGCACATTCTAAGTTATTTTTTTTGGTGTCAGGCAATCATGGGAAATGGTTTGTATAGCATACATACATATATCACGCCTATATCCCCTGGTGAATGTTTCGCCAACTATCTCAGGTTCCATGTAATAGGTGGCGAGCCTGTTTCCATTTATCAGGCACAAAAGTCGCAGTACATTGCTAGGTGGTATAATAGGAACGCTGCAGCCCATTCCTTATCACTGATTTATCCTTAGTCGCCTTGTACGACACCCACGGGAAATATTTGGGGTGGTGACAATAAAATTGTATTCTATTCTGCAGTCACCACACGGCATATTATACATATAAAAAAATACAATCACGCCTGTTAGGCCTACATAACAATGTTAGTTAGAAAGTATGAACACTAATATATTATGTGGATAATGTTAAAATTATTTTAACATGAAACATACCTTTCCTTCTTCATCAGCCCAGCACCTCGCCGTCGTCCAGTACAAGCATACGAGTGAGAAGAACCGGCTTGCTGACAGTTACAGAACGACCGCCTGGTAAGAAGCGGAAAAGTAGAAAAAAAAACTAATATCACTGACGGGAGTGAAATTCAAAATAGCATTAACAAGGTTAAGATTTACAAACACAGTGTTAAGAATTCTTAAACGGACAATATGAAGGTTTGAATATATTTTGTCTCTATGTACTGTCAACGGCACTTCAGAGTACCCAAAACTGTCAAATTTCTTCAATCGATTGTCAACCGTATGTTGTTTTCACTAAGGCACAAAGTCAATTGAGAAAATGTGATATTCTGTGGTAGTCTGTCGTACTGTTTACTGTACACACCTTTGGAATACAGACCGTAATCGTATAATATGAAATAATTGTCATCTATCTTGTCTATTAATAAATAAAATATAATCATATTGTCCGTTCGTATGCGTATGCGCAACATTAGACATACGAGTGGATTAACGGAAGTGATGCCACTTTCAGTCGCATTCTCCGTTTGGTTTTTTCCTTAGTGTGGCTTGTATGACGAGTAACACTGTGAAACCAGTCCATTAACTTATTAATCTGTCCCAAAAGCACTAGCCACAGAATATATTTGCACTAGTCTACATGTCGGTGTGGTAGTTTTTGTGGCATTCGTTAATGGGCCACTATCGCATGAACTTAACAACAGTGTTAGATCTTTTTATTCGGTAATTTTACTCATTAACATAATGCAATTTGTAGTAGTTTATAGTTGTGTAGTAGTTTTTATTCGATTGTGGTGTCAAAGAAATTTGGTACAGATAACACTTGTTTCACAATTCTAATTTCCCTCTTACAAGTGTCTACAGATGACACTTGTACGAGGGAAATTAGAATTATCAAAAATGTAAATTGTTAGAAAGAATTAAAGATGAAAGTATTTCATTTTTTTTAATTCTTTTTCTGTGTTATAACTAACTAATATTATCTATTGAAGAACACGTTATATTGAAAACATTATTTACATAGTTAAATGAAATATGTATTGAGTAAAATTATTGATTAAGTGAAAATATTGCTTTTAATGTTGATTTTTGCTTGATTTTAGTTTGGTATTATATCCAATGTAAAATAATGTCGTAATATTATGATCAATACGCAAACATACTTTGCATTATACAATTTATATCCATTTTATAGACTCATTGACGTCTGAAAAACACAATAAAATCAGTGAAAATGGCCACCTTGAATGGGTTATTTATTTTTATAAAATATTATGGCATTATGTTCGTTTGAATACAGAGACTGATTGAAAATAGTTTCGCTATCGGCACGAGTGGTCTTGAGATATCTCGGAGCAATTAAATTGAATCATTAGCTGTCGTGGAGGGTTTTCCTGTTGGGTCTAATTAAATCGAATTATTAATTAAATTGGATTTAATTAGAATTGGAACATCGCCCATCTCTCTCGCTCTATAGTATAGTCCATGATAGCATGGTCTAAGAGAGACGGTAAGATAAAATTGTCATATCGAGTACCTAGAATAGGTTCGTCTAGTTGTTATTATCATATCATTTATTTATGAAAGGCAACACTATTTTCAATCAACTTCTTAGTCATGATTATTAGATCTGTGTTTAATATTGTTGACAGTAGTGCATGCAGCTATTATTGCATCTTTCGCAATTTTTTGTTTTCTATTTCTATTTTCGTTATTTTTTTGTTCAATAATTTCTAGTTATGAGCCCTGAGTTAGTAATGGAAGTCGAGGCAAGGATGAAGAGGAACTATTTACCACCATCTATAGGATATCAATACCAAAACCAAGGATACCAGAGCCCACCGTCTGTTTCCGGGCAAAATGTACCGCAAAGTCCAACCCAAGGATCCATCACGGCAGGCACGCCGAACTATAACCAAAGCAATCAGAAATCCATTAAACCGGTATTAGAAACGATACCACAAGGCAGCATGATTGGTACCAAAGGGTCCATAATGACCGGAACGCCTATAACTAGTCAAATTTCAAATTTCTCACCAAATCAGTACAATAATAACGTCCCCATGATAACCAGTGGGGGATCTATCATGGCTGGTACCCCTGTCACTACCCTGGAGAGCAAAAATTTGGGTACCAATAACTTTAATACCAACTTCGGTGGTAATGTGCAGTCACCCAATTACAACGTGGTATCGGTTTTCAATAACAATTTACAGTCTTCTAATAGTTTTGGTGGCAATATAACAACGGGAACTAATTTTGGTACCAATATGCAAACACCTAACTTCAACACTAACTTACCGCCTGCAAATAATTTTAATGCCAACATGAATTCTGCGCCTAATTTTGGTACCAGTATACCAGCTTCAAATTTCAATTCCAATTTAGCATCGCCTAATTACGGCAGCAATACTAGTAACTTTAGCAATACCAATTTTGGCTCCATTACATCCGGGACTCCAGTGCAATACCAAAACCAGAACGTTCAGGGATCAATAACAAGTGGTACGCCAATGCAGAATCTAAGTGGCTCTATAACGGCGGGAACGCCTTGTCAAAATCCGGTATCCAATACCCAATATAACCAGGGACAGTACAACACTACTAGACAGAGGAAGTACTCGGGACCGCAACGGGTGAAACTGCAAACGCTGGCCACGGTGCAGGAAATGGGTAATTTTTTTGGTTCATTATTAAGGTGGTGGTTTGTTTGGTACCGTATACAAAGCTGGTATCGCAATAAAAAATATATAATTTGGTATTGAATCGAATAACTTTTTTGTAAAATCCTTAAGTAAATGTAAGTATATAACTCAAGTTGTTTCTTTCTAGAAGTATTTTTTTGCATCCGATTTGTGTGCACATAGTTAGATTTGTGTGTGCGTGTGTGTTTGTTTGTGGAAAGTAGATTTGGGAGTTTTCTCGATTTTTTTTACTTATTTTTTTTCATAAGTTTCATTGCGGCACCAACACGCTAAGTCCAAAAAACTATCGTGACGTTTGACACTTCGAGACGGTAATTTTGTGGACAACTTTTTTAGCCAGTAATTCAAAGGCCTAAGTATTTATGCTGTGCGTACACACGTGGATAGGTATACCACGTGTACCACGTAACAGTAATCTTAAAATAATGTTATATTGTAAAAAAAATACAAATCAAAATTATATTTCTTTAACTACCCCCTACCCTGAAAGATTGCTAATAGAGAGATACGACCGCCTTTATTGTACACTGTCTTTGTCATCGTTATTTAATTACTAAAAAGCAGGGTTAATTGACATTTTTAATCAATTCAAAAAACTAATCAGGTCAAAAACATAATCTCCTTTGGTCATTGTGACAAATCAGTCAAATTTTTATTCAATAGATTGCCTATTGTATTCAAATTCTGCTTAGGGTGGTAACCACACCAATCGATCGATTTTCGATCGACGCTATCAATCGACGAATAATTATTAATGTAATAGTCGATATCTTTTACTTATCAATTCCGAACCGTACCAATCGACCGAAGTCGAATAAAAGTGTCGACCGACGATCCATCGATTGGTGTGTAAAAACACCCTTATATTCGCCTATGCTTATGCGTTATTGTATGTCGTGTGATGTTTATGATCAGCTCGGGAACACGCGGAAAGGTATTCGCCGGTCCGTCGGGCGGAGTGCTCGCCACCAAGGGCGGCTCACGACTTGGCTTCTGTCAAGCTGGAGTATCAACAATTGCAGGTATAGTCACACACGACAAAACCTTTTCATTTCTTTAACAAAGTCTTAGGAATTATTTATAGTGCAAAATTGTACAATACTCACGAAAATGCATTTATCCTCTTTTGTAGTTACGTTAGGGTTGTCTGGTGTCAATTTTAAGTATAAACAAGCCATAGTCTTATTAGTTATATGTAAAGTAAGTATAATTAACGTAAAAAAGTATGTTAAAAGTATGCTAAAAAATTATGTTAAAAAAAGAATAATTAGTAAAACTCTTTTGTTGATTTTCTTGTAGAAGTCGAACTTGAAACTGGATTGATACAAAACATTTCTATAGTGTAGCAAGCTGCATCTTTTTTATACGAATAGTAATACCACTAGGGGGCCCTGCCTAATAGTATGCTGCGCCCCCTAGCGTTACTAGATGGAAATGTAGTAACTTATGTGAACATACCGCGAGGTGGTGCTGTCTAATGGAATGCAGCGCCTCCTAGCGTTACTAGAAGAAACTATAATAACTAAAGGGAACAAAATACAACCGAGTTCGTATTTTTATCACAGTGCAACTTTTTAAACCATATATCTTTTGTCTTTACAAGTTCTATCGAAATACATAAAATTGGGGAATAAATATTAATTCATCTGTCTCCACTACCTTCTAGCGGGGCTTAGAGCGACGCAACGGCGGCAGCGCCACAGGCGCTTCGCCCCCGTTGGGTGACACGCGCCTTCACACACCGACAAGCATGCCTGGTATGAATGAAAAACCTTTTGAATAACACAAACATGATAAACTAAACTTGTACAATCAATAAACTTTATTATGATCTTGTATTGAGGAGCTCGCTAGCTCAGTGGCATGGCGCGCTTGGCCTGCGATTGCGTATACTAAGCAAGTTGGTAAGGCCGGTCATAGGATGGGTGACCAAAAATTTATTATTTAGAGTTCCTCCGTGCTTCAGAAGGCACGCATACCGTTAGTCTCAGTTGCATCTGCAGTCCTTAATACCCACTAACCCGCACTGGGCCAACGGGTTGGTTATGACCCAATCTCCCTTTATTCTTCCATCAATAGGGATCCGTGCCCCCAGCAGTGGGATCATTAAAGGGCTAGTGATGATGACATACTGTACTTGCCATCAATAAAACTTGCCACGCTGGCCCATTGCGGGTTGGTGGGTATTAATGACTTCAGATGCAGCCGGGATCGCGATAGTAAATTTTGGGTCACCCATCCAACGACCGGTCTTAGCGGACATTGCTTAGTTTCCGCAATTACAAGCCAAGCGCGCTACGCCACTGCGCTGGCGAGCTCGACAACTCCACAAAAGTCCTAATTTTTGTATTTAATGTTTCAACATCAGGCTCCCCTGTCGCTACCTGTGGAGGTCCGGCCTTAGACCTGACCCAGGTGTCGCCAGAGGCTGCCAGGGCGGTCATATGCGCTGCCAGGACTATACGGGACCCCGCCGCCCTTGACCTTCCACGCACAAAATTGCTGACTCAAGTAAGAAACCACTAGCAAAACTATCAATCTCTTGTAATTTCTTTTTATGCTAGACAGACAAGCTCTTGGTCTTCATCTCACCTGATAGTAAGTGACGGTAAGGGCCGGAGATCGAATCGAGCGTCATCTGGAACCCTCAACCACAGAGGGGCTGGCCATCGTAACACAAGTTATCTGAACATAATAATGCTGTTAACATTGTTGTTATGGTGACAGATTTTGATAAGTCGTACTTTACGTCTCTCTGTATGTATAGAAAAACGTCCATAACAACCTTTTGCTCTAGTTTTCTGAAACTGGTACAGGATTTTATGAGGATTTACTTTAAACCTTTGCCATAATTTTGTCTTAATGCTTCAAATCTTTGGTTACAGGACATCGCCTCAAAGTTGGGGATCAACCTCCAAACCCTCTGCATTCCACACGTCAATGCATCACAAGAAATACTCAAAGCCATTCACACGTACAACAGTTTCTCTTTGCTATCCGGCCACACGTCGCCGGCCAATCCCGGGTCACCGTTGCACCAGATCACAGAGGGCTTGAGCTATTTACACACAGGTTCCATAACTAGAGGGACCCCTCAAGCGAGCGCCACTCCCTTAGACCTCAGAAGCAATATAGACATGGAAACACAGCTGTTCCCCCAACTCCACCACATGGTTCACCCACAAATACACATGGTGACGCACAGATCTCTGAACAACTCTCCTATATCCAACCCCGGGTCACCGTTGGACATGATTCAGGAAGAAATAGGCAATGGGAACGCGGATAAGCTGTTCTCCCAAGAAATCACTAGAAATCTCCAACAACACTTCCGCAACTACATGCTGACTCATCCACAGATCAGCTTGACTGATTGCTTAGGATCGGAAATCACGTTAGTCGCGTCCTCTTCAGAAGACAGCATGGACAGCCTGGAGAATACGAAGTATCCGCTTCCACAATTCGTGATATCCGAACCTGCAGATTTGGATGATAGGCCGTCGATCACCAAAGGAATTGGACGAAAGGTCAGCCAGGAAACTGAACCGCCTCCCCCTATAGAACTGCCTAACGATTTGAATTTAGGCTACGACAAGGACGCGGAAATGCAGTCGCCCAAAGAGAACGTCGATGAGACCAAGTTCTTAGCTGAAGATTTAAAGTACCTCAGGAGAGGAAGCGATAAGTCACTCGGTTTCAGCGACGACTCTTTGAGTAACGATTCAGCTAACGTGTCCCCGAACTGCGAGCAGAACATCCAATCTATATACTCCAACATCGTCTCCATAAGTTCTGGGTTTAGCGAAAATCGTGGCAGTTTCTCCGAGCACAGAGAGTCGTTCTCCTTTTCCGACAGAGGGAGTTTCTCCGAGAGAGGCGATTTGGGTAGGTCGTCGTTTTCCGAAAAGAGTGACTTTGGTCGGGGGAGCTTCTCTGAAAAGGGTGAGACGCCTCGCTCCTCTTTCTCCGCACAAGGCACCCTAGGAGAAGTGAAGGAGTACTACGAAGACGTCTACATGTCGCGGGACAACAGCAAGTGTGGCCTCGCAAAGTGCGACGAGGAGGGACCTCAATGTGTCGAGGAAATCGAGAAACTACAACGTTCCACTATGGACTTGAGATTGACCGACATCTGCAGGCCGGAGGAGCATAAGATACCTATTCTCCTGAGCCCACAAAAGGTGTCAATCATGCCGGAATATTACGAGGTGACGCTATCTACCGTCTGTTCTAAGCTGGACTCTCATAGTATTGTGGAATTGTTGAAAGAGGCAATCAATACTCGAGTGCCACCTCAGAACATATTCGTGGAGACCAACGGCCAAAGTGACAGCGAGGAGGAGGCTCTGACCGGTTTCCTTAACCTGGAGTACTCGGGCGGCATCCAGATAGAATTGGTGGTATGCGAGAACAAAGCGAAGGAGAAGAAGGGGTTGAAGATGAGGCGCATTTCTGGCGACCAGAGGGAGTACGGCAAGCTCTGCCAGCAGCTGATCACCAGCCTGACGGTCTGAGGCATCGGTAATTTACCTACCTATGTAGATTATGACAGCTGGTAATACCTGTCATAGCGCCCAGTCGATATCTGTGTATGTGATAATGAGAATGTCGCATTAATATGTATCCAATTTAGTACACGAAAAAGTTATACAAACTAATTATGTATTATAGATTAATTCATGATTGTATTAAATTCCGTACATATTAGTGCACCTATTCTATGAAAAGTAACGCACTAACTTGTAGTTTATAATTTATTAGTTTAAATAAGACGACGGCGTGTGTAATATTAATCCAACGTTATTTGTAGATACTCATACACTTGTCCGTATGTCGAAATCGTTTTATTCATTCCTATAATATTATGTATATAAGAAATGATTAGGGACGCGGTATCGCTGCGTCCTCGGCGACACTTGATCCGTGTCGCGGTGTCATTTTGACAGACGTCAAACGCTTGACATCTGTCACTGTCGTCTGAGTGTAGCCATCTTGACAGACGCCAAAGGCTTGACGGTTGTCAAAGACTTAAGTTTGGACGGGAGTGATAATGTGCAATATTAGATATTTAACGGGTTCGGAACGCATCTGTTAGTGTAGATGCTTTCCGAAAGCGTTTTGTGTAATAAAAAGAAAATTATGATTCGGTCAGTGTTTTCGTCCTTAGACAAGTCTAAGCATAATGCCGCCCTTATTCTGGAATTTGCTGAGATCAACAATAATAATAGTGTACGTACGTACTATATAATGAAAATATATGTAGTACATAAGTTATTTTAACTGTGACTTTAGGGAGGTGGCAATACTAGGTCAGTGTAGAAGTGGAGATTGAAAACGCTTTTAACTGCGCTGATTATTGAATTCACTGAATATAATGCATTCCACTTATTTATTTGATGGTTGTATTATGATAGTTAAAATATTATTCGGACGCTGATTGATACGCGTTAGGAATGGTGTATATAAGCAAGTCGCAATTACAATAGACCACATACGTTAACCCGACACGAAATAATACTACTTTGGTACACGACAAATACTTAAGGGATGACTATATTAGAAATGTAAGCGAAACAATATACAATTTCCTTTTTATCAGATTATGTTTATGAAGAAATAATGAAGTATAGTGCCGTAAAAGATCACCCAAGTCGATAGATATGCCTTTTTATACTGTTTTTTTTTTAATGGAGAAACATTTAATGTTTAAGGAATTTAATGTTTCAAATTTGCATTGGTTAAGAAAAAAGTACACTCTTTAGAAGGTTCCCTTGGAAAAATTCTCATGTTTCTTAGCCAAATTATTATATATATTAAAGATTTATACACAGTGTGACCTGTAGTCTAGAAATAGTAATAGTTGTACAGAGAAATAGGACGGCACGTGAGCACAAAGGAATATTTTATCGATGAACTTTCCACTTCAATACTTTAAGGGTGAAATTCATTTGAACAATCGGCTAGTTTTTCACGTGCCGTCCACTGTACATTTTTACCAAAAAAAAAAACTAATATATCACATAAATCACAATTATTGATCCACTGCTGATCAAATAAAATTAACATCACACGCCTCGCGTTGTTTTGTCCCTACACAACGCATAGTAATTAATTATATTATCCTAATGAGCTCTGGAGAGTACTGGGAATACAGACCGCACCATATATTAAGAGACAGTCAAGTAACCCATATTTTTTTTGTATTATTTAAACAAGGTTAGCTTTTAAACACAACATCATATGAAAATCTCCTCAATACAGACATTATTTTTTTTATTATTATTTCCTATTTACTTATTGGATTTATATCTCAAAATGAAATAGAATTATGAGTTATGTTGTTAATTATGATTATGAAGAAAACAAAAAGAAATTTGCTATCTCATATATAGTAGCTGAGTTGATTTGAAAATTTATATGGTACAACTGTTTATTTTTACGATTACAGAGTGCCTCCCGTAGTGATTGTATAATATAAATTAAAAATTCATTGTATTGGCGAGATTTTCATAGTTTGAGGTTATTGAAAATAACTCTATGCTAAATATAATGGCTTTATAACAAGTCTCATCGAATGGCGCGTTGAAACATCACCACTTAATACCAATAAGCTTGTAATATATGTATATTTCAGATGTAAGTACATTTTGGACGTTAAGTATTTAAATCTGACAGTACATTGCTGTTTCATCACAACACACACGAAAGCTTGATATCCAAAACCCACAATGGAATAGGTTACATTACGGTTGTCACTTACAGGAAAGATATCGAATCGGTCGGATCTTGGTATCTTAAACGATTAGGCTGCACTCGCGCTTAAGTCATTTACCATGGGTTAGGTGATGGGCGTAAGTGTATGAAGTACAGCCCCTCTAGACAAATGGCCAATGTATTGGAACGAATAAAATACAAATTTTAATGTATGAAACTGACGTCTTACTGGGAAAACAAAATGGCGACTGTCGAGTCAAACGTGAGAATAGTTGTCGTAAATTGACATTTGTTCTATAGAAACGTATCGTATGCCACTTGGCTGGGTTTTAATTAAATCTGCTTACTGCTCATAATATTTACTGTGACTCAGCACCCTATAAAGACTGGACAACGCACGTACAGTTCAAATTGACCGCCTTCGTATCTAACAAGTACATTATTGTTCCTACATTAAACTTATCTATTATACCGCGTTTCATAGAAATCCGTTTAGAAGTTGTTAATGGGGATATGTACAGTTGCAATTGCTATATTTTTTTACATACGCGGCCCTGCCATCCGGGGACAAACTGTGTACCTATTTTTATAAAGATTCAATATCGAATAGTGATAGCGTTTCTCGGTTGTAGAGTAGTACCAGTTAGCTTAGTACACTGACGAACCAACGGCCTCAGAATATAATCGATAACACTTTAGTCACACTAACTGTCGAACGATAGATGGCGCTTGCGCCAGTGACAGTTGCTGCATATACAGGGCGTCCCACGGCCATGCCACACGGAGGGAAAATATATTAAATATTGAACGTAGGATATTTTACTAAAAGAAGACATCGTTTATTTTTAATAATGCGGGCGGGTTCGATTCCCGGTTGAGGTAGGCGATTTTTGAAAAATCTGTGAACGCAGTTCCACTTATTATTAAAAATAAAACGATGTCTTCTTTTAGTAAAATATCCTACGTTAAATATTTAATATACTTTCCCTCCGTGTGGCATGGCCGTGGGACGCCCTGTATAAATAATTAGTTTCGTTTATCTTTTTTATTTAGGACAACCTAGCCAATTTGATACTAGTTTATTTTCTATGATTTTTTAATCGTGACACCTCTTAGGGGAAGGTGGGGCAAGATGGGTACAATAAGCAAGACTGATACAGTTTCTAGAATATTATTAATACTTTACGATCCCGATCAAAAGACACTGGCGTGATCGCAATGTATTTCTGGGTGTATAATAAAATTAAATAAAAATATTATTTATTCAAATAAGGTATCATTATTCATTACATACACTCATGAAACGTCATAGAAATGCGTTAAATATCGGTATCGAACGTGTCTTAGCTTAAATATTTCCAATACTTTATAACGCAAGAACGGTATTCATTCGTAAACTAACAAGAGATCTTGTTTTGAGAAGAACGGTCAAGAAACTCTGCAAGTTTTGTGCTTCCCAATACTGTCAAATATCCGTTTTGCTTACTGTGTCCATCGTACTCGCCTCTCTGTCTTGTGTCAATGTTTGTGAATTGTATTTAAAAATTTTGATCCAGTATTATTTAATTATTCTTGCCATCCTGCAAAGAAAATGGTGTGAAATAACTAAAGTATTAGATTACTTCTGAGATCGAGTTCGCTGTGTATTCTATATACAATAAACTACAGTTTCGATATTTGCATAGATACAATAGGTGGCCTTAATTCCAGGGACTAACAACTACGTACCTGTCTTTTATAACGGTTTAATGTCAATCGTACACAACTGTATATAATGCCGATTTTCTCTACATAGCAATAACTTAATATTGTATACTAATAATAATTCAATAAAATTAAACATAAAAACACACAACATGCAATATAAACATCATTGGTATCAAAGTTTTATAGTCGGCGAACACTTCATTCTAAAAGTTAATAGATATTTCAACTAGATGTACCTATTGGTTTGTAAATATAAATATTAGATGTCATTTTCTTTTCTTAAAATCGTATATTTAAACCATTGTACCTACCTATTCTTTGGGATGAACTCTTTGTTAGAACAATATTTTGGAATATTACATTATTTTGGGTGTATTTTAAAATGTCTGTTGTTATGCCGGGACAGACATTACCTATTTGTATAACATAACAATTTGTTAATATCAGTTGGAACACACTATGTCATTTCACGCATCTCACAGTATGAATAGACTTCGTAAACTAAGCTACAAATGGTTGGACCAGTATAGTCGTAAATATGTACTAAGCCTTATACACAAATCCATTTACTTGTGAATATAATATACTGTTTTGTATGCAATATACAAGGAAACCGTTTAGTGTATACGTACTTTGTACGGCAAAGGAACACCAATATGTACGTGTCGCCAGTGGAGTTGAATTAGTAGAAATGTAGATCATTCGTTGGTTGAGTATACCATTGGTTTGTCTCATCTAGCTTCAGACTTTACGCTCACGACCTTTTTACAGGCTACGACATGTCGCTCATTTAATAAAAAAAGACGCATCTCAAAACATACTCGGAAACATTGTGTGTCCTATGTTTATGACAGTAAGAGTTAATATTAAAGGGAGTGACATTTTTAATTTTATTTATGAAGCGATGTGTTCTGTGTCCTAATTTTGCAGACCAAAGGCGAATTGGGGCCTTTTTTATATATATATCCTTCGTTATATTTTGGTTATATGCCATGAAACGTCAGATTTTAAAAAAGTATACAAAAAAGTTTATGTATTTAATTTGTCATCAGGAAAGAATCAGTTACCGCCTGTCGGTCGTGAGCGTTTTGTCCCAGTTACCGGATTTTGATGGACAGTGAAGATTCAAATAATAATACGTAGGTTATGCTGTATAAAAACTATCTTTTTGAAATTGTCCACTGGTGTTTAGTGATTTATGGACACTAGCGAGCGATGCTTATGATGAAATATTTTATTAAAAAGAGTGTGTAGCTCTGAAAATACTAACAGTTCGTTCTAGTACATAGAACGGGAGGCAATCATCACAATGATCTCTGAATTTAGCTAAAGTACTGAAAGAAAAGCTTTTCTCGAAATATATACATAATTATTATATTTATTATTTGCGTTTGTTTCCTCTATATTTAAATCGCCCTTTTGTGGCCTGAGAAAAACGAGATTCCTTAACAATACTTGTCTTATGATAGCTTTAAGAATATTGTTATTTTTTTTTGTGTGTATTATTGATGTATATTTTAAACATTTTATTGCTAATCAAACAGAATTATTTTTACACTAAGGGCCGGTTGATTGAGTGCCCGAGCCGTCAATAACCTTAACTAGGTACTGTAATGTTATGACTCCGTACAGCGAAACTAGTATATCGGAATGCTTAACATAAATACTCTCTCATCACACGGTAATAGAGCATAAATTTGAATGTCCCCTCAAAACCCAGTATCGGATAATGTCGCATTACAAATGATACTGGACAGGAGAGAAGTAATTATAACATACATCCATACATAAATCGCGCCTATATTCCCGTAGGGGTAGGCAGAGGTGAATAAATATAGGTAAGATTGCTAAAATATATCAAATGTGCCTAAGGCGAATAGGTACCGCGTCCTATTTATTATTTATGCGTTATTTGTGTACATTTGTGAACTTTAAGTTACGTTTAAGTGTCATTTTAAGCGTTATATTCACAGTACTGTAATACCTAACTATGTATGTCGATCAAAACAAATTTGCACATTGAAATGTACATGCGACTCGGAGATACTAATGATTATGATTGACAATATGTATAGGTATAATTGAACGGCGTTTTAGGCCTGATTTGAACGAAATATTGAAATCACAATAGGGGTAGGGAAAACAGTAGTATGTATTTTACTTTGGTTATTTAGTTTAATTATATTGTTACGTTAACAAATCCTTTCACGCGTATACAACGTGTTACAAATATACCTGGAAATCAAGAAATTATTTTTATATGTATAATAATAATTTATGTAATTTGTTTTTTGTCTGATATTTTTGTACCTACTGTTGTTTCTTTTTTGTCTTACAGTGTTTTTTGCACTTTGGTTGTACTAAAAAAGGGTTGTATGTCAAGAATAAATATTTTATTTCTTTTTAGGGTTTTTTGTAACACTTTGTGTATAGTATTTATTTATTTTTAAATTATATCACATTAGCTGTAGTAGGTAACGCTTTACTCCAAAAACCAAATAACGAATTGCAATTGTAGTGTGTTAAGTATTTATGTTTATTTTAATAATTGTATTTATAACTGTGTACGGAAATCAGCAAGCCAAGCTTTCAGAAACTGCACATCCTCTGAACTATAGACCCTATGACTAACATAACAAGGCTTCAAATTAATAAGAGAAGCAAAACCATCACTTTGGCTTACCTCGTGTCGGTCGTATGTTCAGTTTTAGTTGGTATGTAGGTACCTATATTATTATTGTCAAATTTCATTTAGTATCTCCTGTGAAATTGGGACTTCGTAGAATGTATTTAATTGCCATAAGTCATAGTATAGGCGAGTTATGCATGATGTATCCTGTAAATATTATTCTAAATAAATATTTCTGATTCCATAAAATTAGTTTAATTTGCTCAACGCAACGGGAATAGCTGTTGACTGCAAAAATGCTCTTTATTATTGCATTCTCAGACTGGGGTTTTGTATGTGGTTTAGTTACTTAGCAATTAAACCTACATGCAATGAGGTCAACAAATCCGACTACCGCAAATTGTTAAAATTTGTCAGTTGATGCCCTTGTATCTCTATAGTGTACTTAAGTCATCTTCATCACCCTACCTTTTTTTTTTCTTTTTCTTTGCGGATAGGAAAACTGCAATCTTTACGCATCATCCCTGCAGTACGGTGCAACTACAGAGGTATGTGGGACTCAGGGTAGAGGCGTTCCTCCACTACACCACTAAACATCCTCTCCGGGCATCCAGCCAAAGCACACTATGGCAGCCATCCGGGGTCATCCGTTAGGATATGTCACCGGACAAAAGAAGGACCTTTACTATTCTTTTGATCATCATTGTCTTCATCACCCTACCCTTAACCCATCCTGTTTGAGTTTGATGCAGTATGACTTTCTCCACTCTTTTCTGTCACTCGTCATCTCATCGAAACCCGTCACTTTCATATCATACCTCCCACAATCCATCCATATTATCAGGGGTCGACAACTCAGTTTTTATTCAAATGAAAACCAGCCATGGCTTCCTTGATTGGTGCTTACTAGATTGTTGTTATTTGAAATCGAAATTTTGCAAAAAAATTATTAGCAGACTATGAATTTAGAAGAAATGTATACTGTTTTAAAGGCAGCTAGCCGCTGTGAGCATGCGAAATACGAAGTGATTTCAAAATGGTTTCTCGAATCTCTAACATTATAGATGGGAGAATATTATCTCTTGACTATTACGAAACGGCTTACGAAAGATTGGCGCCCAACAAGGGACTTGTGAGTTTGACGCAATTCATACAATTAATAGGTAGGTATCTCAGTTTAAAAAATCAATAGAACCAACATACTATCGCACACATTACACCCACACTATAAAGAGTAACACAACTCAAAACAATTCTTTTTTGAGAAACGCCAAAATAGTAGATTATATACCAAGGGCGATAAAACAAATAAAGTCTCTGATCGCAAGTATTTAACGCCCGAGCTGATGGCGACAGCGTTTAAAATGCGATCTGAGGCTTCTTTTTAATCGCCCGGTGAAGACAAGGAAGTGGAATTTTTCTTACGCGTAGCGGGCGAAAAAGACCACTTTATGGTCAGGTGTGAATAAACAATTTTTTTATTTTATTTACAGTAAATAAAAAAATTGTTTATTGATATTCTGCGAACCGACAGAAGTTTTACATAGGTTTCAATTATAGCCTTTTTTTATAATATATTTTCTATTACCCTTTATCCAGGCGTGGGAAATAATAATATTGTTATTTCAATAATGCGATCTTCTTCCGACCCTGCATGTCTATCTGGTTTCGCCGCAGTTGTTTCCTCTTCCATTCACATCGGTCAGATGTTATCGAGCCATCCATTCACTTTTGATTCAAATCATCCATCCATATTTCAATAATGCGATCTTAAAGGTATAAATGCACCAATAATCTAATATATATTGCCTTCCAATGCATGAGAACACCAATCTTCAGTGGGTTCGCATTCGAACGCATTGGCTTACTGATAAATAATAAAATTCTTCCCCATATTGATCCGTATAGAGTGAAGGCCGATGCAGAAGGCTTTAACCAGCTATGATAATGATGACAATAATGTGCAGGGCTAATTTTTATAGTACTATAGGACAGGTAATTAACATAGTTATCCAACTATAATAAAGCTAGCTATTGCCAACCGACACACGACAATTGGATAATGACGTCTGATTGGGATGAGTGCGTGTGATTTCAGCATTATAATATTCTTAGCACTTAAGTATTGAAAAATGTCTGTGTGTCACGAAAGGGGAAAATAAACGAGCGTTGGCTACACAACTACCTCATTCTTCTAATCGACTATCTTCGAAGGGAAAGGTGACCTAAAGAATGTAAAGGGTACTGAGAGGGTATAGTTTTGGTGAAATAGCACCCATGTTTTCGCTGTTTATATATTTGTTAGGTCCCTATATTATCTACTAAGAGGTATAAGGGGAACTTTGTACATTACCCATCGCTGTCTTTACCTTTCGTCGCCTTGTACGACAATCGTGGGAGAGAGGGGTTGGTGACAATTGTAGGTATTCTGCTCAGCTGCTTTAGGTAAATTAGGTATACTCTTGCTGACATCAGTCTGCTTTTTCAGGTATACTGTTAAGGGAATCTAAGCAAGATCTAGAAGTGATTCTTCGACGTTTCGAAGCAGTAAAAGGGAGAATCATATTTGGCATACAAATTGAAGATGAATAAAATACTGAAATAACTTTATCATACCTACCAAAGTTAGATACTAAGTCGACACATGTAATAGGTACTACCGAACGTTATTGTTATAATTTTTTGCTAAAATGGACTGTAAATCTACCTAAAACTTGTGGGACATTTAAAAATAAGTTTCTCTCTGAAAAATATTGTGTGTGTGAGTATGTAAAATTATATAAAATCTTGAAAGAAGTTAGTTTTAAAATACAGTCAAAAGCACGTGTGACTAGAAACCACAAAGTCGATTAAGGAAACTTGAGATAATGTTGTGAACAGTATGCCTAGCACGGGACGTGGAACTCTCTTCATCACTAGACATTTATAATAACTAGTCCAAAGAGTACAATGTATATGAACGAGTCTCAGGTTTTAGTGGGAGTAAGAGAGAGAGGAAATTTTTTTCTGTTTCCCGACGAGAATTTCTCCACGTCCCGTGCTACAGGGACTGTTGTAGCGATATTAAGTGTACCTACGTAAGAAAGTACCCGCATGGGGAACACCAAGATGTGGATCGAAGAATCAGTCAACAAACAACGTTACCTAGGAACGCTCTGAATGAGGAAACGTGAATTATTGCTAACTAGAGCAAAACACAATATGCGGGTGTGTGTCGGGCGTGTATATCTATTAGTTAGTTATAGGCCTATTTATGTACATAAATCGGCCAACTTCGGGACAACTTTTATGCCATTGAATATATTTTTTCATTAGATACCGTAGTAGAGATAAATAGTTAAATGAGTTTCTTTCACTGACCGCTATTAAACAAGTAGGTACGCGTTTATTATAGGTCAGTGATGGTTTCTTTAGTTATTTTGGGTTGGCAACTTAATAGGGCTTCGAAGCTTTAATTTTTCTATGCACAGGCAATAAAATACTAATCTTTCCTGTTATATAAGGTTTCCCAGAGACTTGATTTATTTCAATTACACTTTTTTTGTTATTTAATATGCACGGATTGCCATAGAAAATTTAAATATTTATACCGAATCCAGCGAATAATAAAACTTCAATATTAAATTTTAATAATCCCTCTCAACACAGTCACAATGAATATTCTATGATAAAATTAATTAGTTTCAGCGGGATCAGTTGTTACCAAAGCCTCCCAAGTGCAATATTTGCTCTGAGTTTAAAATATAATTTGTTTCTAATAGTTTAAATACAAATTCTGGACGCTATGGATTAAACTAAAAAACTTAAGCAAAGTGCGGACCAGATAAGTCCGCGCGCGAGGGATGGCGCTGCTCGATAACATTGACACTCATAGACAAACAAAATAGGAGACGAAATTTTAGTTCCAATTTTGACCACGCGCGGACTTATCTGGCCCGCACTCTAGTCGCTATTCTTGCCGGGTCTATGGTCTAGAATTATTTGATTTTTTTTGACATTAGGTACTCATTAAAGTTATTTGACGTCTGTGAGTGCGGCAGTTAGACTTATTTAATTTTTTTTTTTGTTAAATTCTCCCTATATTTTAGGGAAGGCAAAGGGTCTAGCCCATACAGCCATGTCTTTAGTGTATATTTTATCTGTAGTTTTATGAAATAATGAGTGGATGAAATTATGAATGAAATGAATATTACGTTAAAATATGGGTGTCACACATTTTAACGCATCTAGGGAGTGCTTGACGCGAATTGAATGGTAACAGAGTTCATGATGGTGACTGATGAAGTGAGCAAAACCACTTTTTACGTGGTTTTCACCACAACATCAAACACCATCACAAGACTTATTTTCAATGATTCTGCATAATTACACATCAACACGGATGCTTGTGCATCAAAATAACACCACTTTCACTGCACAAAATCCACTCTGTAACAATTTTTGAATTAGTGAAAATAAATCTGACTGACACCACGAAACGCGCCAAACACACCTTAGACTTATTTAAAATTGACAGACGTGTTTGTAAATAAATCATCCATAGAGGACAATAATACTACGGATATAGAGAGCCCGCTCGCCGATTTTTTTTGCTAACCGCTAATGTCAATTCATTTCACACTAGCTCTATCTACAAATTCCATCCGACCTTTGAGTAGGTGTCAATGTGTGCGTGAGCTTATACGTATTTACCCACGCATAAACGTGTTCATTTAATTTAATATTACGTATTAGTTTTTTGCAAGATCCTTATAAATCGGTAACTGTTAGAATTTTAAACAGTTACGGACAATAAGGAGTTACATTAAACATCAATACAAATATAAACATCGACATTGCTTACAAATATGTAATATTAAACTAAATAAACACATGTAACTATTTCTATTCATCCTAAAATAAACGCTTTCCAACATGGGTTCATATCATAAAATAAAAATCAAATGTATTTGTTACATTTTATATTGTAAATGGTAAAATATACATAAATAATAAAAATTATGGGCATATGCCATGAAAGTAATTAGGTCATATAAATGAAAAGTAAAAGACGGAAATAATAAAATTCAATTAAATGAGACAAAGGTTTCTGTAAAAAAATATAAGAACAATCGAAGGGGTCCAAAAATTATTAAGGACATTAGGTTAGGGATATTACTTTTAAACCCAAACATATGGGTTTGATGCAATGTTCACAAGAAATATAAACCAGGACCCACTAGAAAACTTTTTCATATCTCTAACACTATAAGAAGTTATGGCGAGAGAAATACGGCACCTAATACAATATCGTTTAAAGGTGTCTATAAGTCTTTACTAGTTAATAATTTTAACTCGCCCCATTCCCTTCACGCAAACTACGATATACTTCTTATATTATATTATCTCGACAATGAGGTACCACAAAGTCCTCGTGGTTCAAACACAGGAAATTGTGGTGTCTTTCAATCAATTAGATTCTGATGTAGTTAATGCAGTTCAGGGTAATTATGTCAGTTGGTGGGTCCTAGGAAAATATATGAAAGAGTTGTAAAAAATGTAGAGTAGTTATACGGCAATCTTGAAACAGAAACATAGTGTGTCTTGGTTGGCCGAGCGGTCAGGCACCTGCCCGGATAGCAGCGGACGCGGGTTCGATTCCCGAACCAAGACCATAATTTTTCGAAATTCTTTTTCGAACCACCAAAATCTTTCTAGATACATAGTAATTAAATATAAAGGTAAAAAAATACAAAGCCAATTACAAAAGTTTGCAAAACGTATCCTAAAGTTTAGAAAACTGTTGACAAATGAAAAATTCTGGTGACAAAAAATATAGTTCCCAATACAAAATATTGTAGGCGAAATTTTAAAAAACAAAACTTAAAAATGTGGCAAATTAAATTAAATTAATTCCTATTTTGATCATAATTTTAGCATTACTTATTGATTTGTGGTTCGGAAAAGTGCATAAAATTATAGTCTTGATGCGGAAATCGAACCCGCGTCCTCTGCGATCCGGGCAGGTGCCGAGTGGTACATACATATAATTTTTCGAACTTGAAATCACAATATTCTTTTTTGTATTAAATTAATTCCCTTTTAATTGTATAAAACACAAAAATGAATTAAAAACCTACTTTGAAAACACAACTATAAATATTTTAATTTACAACTGGTGACAAGCAATTAATTAGTGTTATTGAACAAAATATTTTAACTCATTTTTGCAGTACAGGACAAGGGTCACAATAGCGTTATAGTCATTTAGTAGTATATCAGTAAATACATAGTTCGGTGATTATCACTTTCATATGCTTAAAATAAGTTAGCGTATAGTCCTACAGATAATCTTGATTAACAAAGCTGTGAGTTTTTTTGCGTGATCTGGTGATTTCTGCTTGCAAAGTTTTAATCTGCCTTCGGAAAGTATGCAGCAAAAGCGACGACAATTGTTGTTGACGTGTTGTCTCTGCAAAAAAAATTATTCCTATGAATTTACGCACTTGATGATAAAAAAAAAACATTGGAGCTATTCTTATTCTTGGCACGAGTATGCTTATTAAATACAGTAATATATCTAATCAACTTTTGATGTGTTGGTGTGAATCATTACCGGCGGGTCCCTATATTCTATCTATAGTTAAAAGTAAGCTTACTAAAGTTTAGATGCCTGGCATTTTTTTTTGTTATATTCCAATAAATAACAGAAGTTGCTAAGCAACTAAGCCATAGTACGTCTATTTTCAACTGTAGATAGAATATTGAGACACGACGTAACTTAGTTAATAATTATTTTACTGTTTATTACACACGAGTAGGAGCATAGCATTATTATTATTAGGAGTAAAGCATTGTACACGATAGCCAAGTCGTTCTTAATGTTTAAACAATCTAAAGACACCCCCATACTAAGTAAAATAAACGTACTGATAAACTATATGTTTGATTTTCAGATTAATAATATGTACCTGTTTACATTACCCAGAAGTAAGAGATTGACTTTGTTAAGGCATAAGCGATACTTCTTCTATAGGAACTTTTTCCATATTATCTGAAATAAATGTATTAATGTATAAATCATAAATGGGTGCTTGGCAAATTGAATAGGGTCCGTCATGCAGGTTTTGACAAAACTATTTTAATACAAATCACAGACAGTAACAAAAATATTTGTGTGAAGTACGTTACCTATTATGTTATGCAGTGCAGTAGAAGGTTGAATAGATCCAGGTATTTCAGAAATGTCTGTTGATGAAACATTAACCTTAGAATCTGAAATAATTAAATATTATATTATTGTTCTTAGGGCCTGTTTCACAATCGACAAGTTAGTTCGAAGTAGCTTACTTCGAACTACATACATCGACAGTTGTAATATTAAATATATGTCAATTGAACTGCAAAGTAAGCTACTTCGAACTTACTTGTCGATTGTGAAACAGGCCCTTAGTCTTAAAATGAATGAATTTTATTTATTAACAAAAGTTGCTAGAAACTCTTACTTCTATCAAGATGTAGTGAAGTGAATATCACTTACGAACTTCTTTCTATAAAATTCATAATTAGCATCACTCTCCAATTTCCTCCAACCTCGTGTACCCAAGCCTTGAAACCTTGTGTTGTACTTCTTTGCATTAGGTAACTGATGGTATGAGGTTCCTAAAAAAAGTAATTTGAATGTGCTATTTCATAATCAAAAATTTTTTGTGGAAGGTAATGAAGTTTAAGATCAAAATTATATGATGAGTTGGTTAAAGGTAGACTGTAATTTGCGATTAAGAATTTTAGATGTTAGGGTCTTGTTTTCAAGGACTTAACATAATTTGTGAAACGACGATATTTGTATGTATGCTTATACATACATAAATCAGTAGGCAAAGGTGAACTAGCACCCACGTTTCGCCAATTATGTTAAGTCCCATGTAATAGGTGGCGAGCCTATTGCCATTTATCGGACACAAAAATGTATGTATAAGGATGTTTTAAATTAAGATTAATACACCTTGCCATCCGCTGCGGCAGAGTAAAATCACATCAAGCTACAAAGAGTTTACATAGGTAATAGAAGGCAACTAAAGAATATTGATCACCTTATAATCAGTAGACCAATCCACGTTGTGCAATCTTAGTGGACTATTGCCTAAACTGTTGTTGGTGTTGGCACATAATTGACGATTTAATGATAAAGATACTTACTAAAATCCATTGGACATCCCAATACTCAACGGACGCAATTTTCGAAAAATGTGTTCACTTCACAGGGGAGGAGTAAAACTCAATTCGACGCAATCAGCTCAACACTTTCACGAAACATTAAACTAAAACTGGGATACGATACGAAAACTCACGAAGTACAATTAATTTTAAAGTTTTGAACTGGACAAACAACTGACAATTTTGGGCTGTCATTCATGGCCACAGACAGAACAATCGAGAAGTTCGAGAACCATGAAGGTTCTGTCTAAAGAGCATAGTATACCCGTAGTCTAGTATCCTCTTTGGACAGGACAGAACACATAATATACCTTCATGGTTCTCGACCTTCTCGATTCGTGGCGCCACCTAGTTAAAAAAATGTTACTTAATTTGTGATTAAGCTCGGAATTTTTATGTAGATGTCGCATTTTACAAAAAATATCCGTAAAATATTCTTAGTTCTAAGTGTCCACCCCCTGAAATCATCACTAGCATCAGAAGTTGAAATCTTAATTTATTCAAATCTGTGCTGGGAATCTATAGAAGAATAAATAGTGTTTCACGAACATTGCTTTGAATAGAACTACCGCTGATTTTAGTATGGATGAAGCATTTGAAAACTTGAAAAAGAAAGGAAAGAATGATGTCGACAGTTTGATTAAATGGATGAAGGATTGTTAGTATGAGACGATAACTCTTAAGTACCTCATACACGGTCAGTTCTGCCTGACCTGATGCAAATCCGTATCGTGTGTGTGTAATCTACATACATACATAAATCACGCCTATATCCCCGAAGGGGTAGGCAGAGGTGAACCAGCACCCACATTACGCCAATTATGCTAGGTCCCATGTAATAGGTGGCGAGCCTATTGCCATACATCGGGCACAAAAGTGTCGCAGTACATTGCTAGGTGGTATAAGAGGAACTCTGCTGCCCATTCCTCATCACTGATTTATCCTTAGTCGCCGTGTACGACACCCACGGGAAAGATTTGGGGTGGTGACAATTGTATTTTACTCTGCCGTCACCACACGGCACCACACCACACGGCACGGCGGTGTGTGTAATCTGCCTGAAGGAAAGCTCGCGTCAGTCGGCCGGATGGACCGAAGCAATTCGTTCACATCAGCTTGACCAGAAGAACTGAACAGATCGTGTATGACAAATTACACACACACGAGACGGATTTTGCATTCGGTATGTAGAACTGAAGTCAAAACAGATCGTGTAAGAGTATGAGGCCCAATGTGTACGAATCCGTTCAGATCAGGTTAGACTAACTATCTGATCCGATCGGCCTCTTCGTGTATGGTAGGCTGTAGGCTTTAGCATTCGATGGATTCACCGTGGTAGAGAGGGAAGTCAGGAGGAAGGAAGTCCAGCGTTCCGCTTGAAACATGTGACCCAAGTGGTTTATGGGGCCCCTTCACAACACGTCTTTCTATCTACACTCACGACCTCTCTCTCTGCCCAGCCATATTAGGTAAATTTCTATTCTTCTGTGAGAGCCGCCTTAGACATACGTTCTGGTGTAGAATTTTCGAAAGTAATTAAGGATGCAGGTAGCAGATGGCGTACCAGCTCCCACCTCAACAATATACAAATCACCAACGTATATTATATTGCGGTTTATTCATCTAAGGTTTGTATAGTCTGCTTCCAGAGACAAGCGCTATTTTCATATTTCAGTAGAGCACCTTCTTTCCCGCGGGTGTCGTACAGGTCCGCTAGCGTAGCGTAGACGGCACCGTGCCCCACAATACACATCGCGACAACAAGGCGGAATTATTATCCAGAGTCCCGGGTTCGATCCCCCAGGGGGGTAAACGTTTGTACTCGGTTTGGTTGATGGTAGAACTTATTTGAAGTCCGCTTGGCTAGCTACTACCATCTTATCAAAAATCTGTCGCCATATTAAGTAATAATGTTAAAGCATTATTGTGATTAATTTTGATAAGATAGCCATCCCCGCTGTAGTTGAGGGTTCCAGGTGAAGCTCGATTCCATCTTTGGCCTTTATTGTCACTTATCATGAGGTGAGATGAAGGGCAAGAGCTTCCCTGTCTAGCTTAAAAAAAGGCGCAACTGTTGCGCTGTCACGGCTTCTGCCAGTGATAACGAATGGGCAGCAGCGTTCTTGTTATACAGTGTATGTATACCTATACTGCGTTCTCATTAGAAGAAATACGCTTACGCCCCCATAATTGTATGGAACCTAACATCAAGTTGGTAACGGCGAATGGTCGGTTTAATAAACCTCTGCAAAAATCTCACAAATCAAAAATCTCATGCAGCGAAAGTGATCGACAACACGAAAGCCTTGGAAGACAAGGCCCGGGACCTTTTCAAGGATGCCGCCAACAAACAGAGTGTCGAGTTGGCCAAATTCAAGGAGGTCCTGAGTCAGCTGGCGGTGGATCAGGTCAGAACACGTCCATAGAGATAGCACAGGACGTGGAAAAAATCTCTCTCCCCCCCTAGGCAGTGTTTTGTCCCGAGATTTAGTGGGAGTTAGACCGAGAGGAAAATATTTTGTTTTCCCCGAGGAGATTCTGTCCATATACCACGGAGGAGGAGATCCTGTCCACGTCCCGTGCTACGGGTATTATACTGGCCTCATATGCTATTCATAAGCCGCGTTTCCACTAGGCAACATTTGGCGCCCGACATGTTTAATAACACATTGCTCAACATGTCGAAAGTTATCGCACAACTTTTATTTAATAACGTTTACCAGCTGCTGGCAAGATGGCAACACATCGACTTCATGTTGAGCGTCAATGTTGCCTACACCTATCATCTACTAGCTCTTGAGGAGCTCGCTAGCGCAATGGCACATAGTGCATGCGATTATCGTAAACAGAGCTAGTATTATGTCACCACCTGCCCAGGAAGTAGGATTATTCGCAGCGCGTGGAAAAGTCCACTTTATGGTCAGGCGTGGCATACCTAAAATGTATTTCTTGCACGTCGCAGAAGAAGAACCTGGAAGATTTCACCAAGACCTTGGCAGAGGAAGGCCCTAAGTTGCTGCAAGGCGCGATAGGCGCGATATCAGCGGGAGCCAGCGCGTTGACAGACGCAATCTCCAAGAAGTAACCGAGGGTTTCGTGGGAATTTCCCATCTTTTTCTTTTCCATTCTTCACATCTTTCCCCGAAGTCACAATCGGGGAAAGTTAACTTGTAAATTCCTATTTGCCCCCATTCAGGGGCCTTTCGGGGAATGGTGGGAAATGCCCGATTTCGTTATTTTCACCGAAATTTGTTCTTTTCCCTTTATGTCAAATAAAAAGCTTTGATTTTGATTATGTGCCGTTTATTCAGGATAAGTATTTCAATTTAAAATACTTAATTTATCAATTGAAACGAACAGGAATACCGAATATAACATTTCGTAAAGAAGGAAGTGGAAAATAAAGGGAAGTAGGTATATTTTTTGTCGCCAGAATTTATATTTGTCATCAAATTGTATCACCAAATAAATAGATCTATCACCAAGAAATATTGTTGTTATCAGATAAACAAAAAGTGTTACCAGGTATGAATTATCAAATTAATGTTAATATATGTCCAAAATAAGAGATGGGTTACCAATAAAATATTAGAGCATTCCATGAATATTAACTTCGTTCTTATATTAATAGTTTTATTACATAAATAATAGCTTTGTCCTCAGAATAGTAGATCTGTCACCAAATAAATCGATTATCGATCCCTGACTGCGACTCCTTTTTATTTGTTATTTTGTCACCAATATAGTAGTTACATTTTATTTCGTTCAGTTATCTAAATAATTGTATTCGTTACCTATTTAATAAATCAATATCCAATTTTAATGAAAATATGCTCAAAGAGGCGGAGCCAAATTGGTCAAAATTGGAACTAAAATTCCTCCTATTAATATATTTTGTTTGTCTAGCGCCTGAATACAGAAATGCTTCTTAAAGTTTGAGTCCTGCTTAACATTTAAGTATTGTCAAAATTGACGTTTTGCAATACCTACAAATTCTGACGGGTGTTGTCCACTTAACCCCCGAATACAGAAATGCTACTCAAATTTCGAGTCCTACTTAACATTTAAGTATTGTCAAAATTAACGTTTTTCAATACCTACAAATTCTGACGGGTGTTGTCCACTTAACCCCCGAATACATAAACGCTACTCAAATTTTTAGTCCTACTTAACATTTAAGTATTGTCAAAATTTATGTTTTTCCATACAATTTCTGATAGGTATTGTCCACTTAACTTTATAAGTAATGCAAAGATTTTGGTTGTTAGAAAAAGAATTTCGAAAAATTATGATCTTGAGGCGGGAATCGAAGCCGCGTCCGCTGCTATCCGGGCAGGTGCCTGACCGCTCGGCCACCCAAGACACTAATTAACTTGCCGAAATTCTTCTAACCACTTCACGTTGTAAGCCAACGGGTACCCTCGCAATGTAGAAAATAAATTTCAAACAACAATTTCTAACATTTATATAATGTTAAAATTAAAATCGAATAGTTTATAAGTAATGCTCAAAATTTTAGTAGCGTTTCTGTATTGACGGGTGAGTAGCTCTCTCTCGGTTGGGACGATGATGACGACAAACCTAAATTATTTTAAACTTTATGTCTGCTGACATAATATTGATTTATTGGCGATCTATTTAAATTTGTTTGGTTATATACTTATTAGGACAAACCTATTATAATAAAAACATTTATTTGGTACTAGACCCTTATATCTCGATGATTTTGTGTGATTTATTGTGGAATTGATTTTATGTTGTTTGGCAACTACAATCTGGTGATAGATCTACTATTTTGGGGACAAATCCTATTATTTAGGCAACTCAAAACTATTTAAATTGGTGATAGCTTAAATCATACCCGAAAATAAAACAGTAATTTAAACGAATTCTTTATTACCACCTTGACTAGACGCATTATACACAATTTTACAACTAGATTATTAATATTTAACACTAACAATTAATTCATAGGTACACAGAAAGAGTACTGCGTCACAAAAGATGTGTCAGTCCTTAGAAGGTAAAGTTCTTAAACTTTTGTAATAAAAGAACTCTCTTTAAAGCAATTTATCGCTTTGACAAACAAATTACGGTCTACCCGCAAAAAAGACATAAGTTGTAGGTTTACATACTACATAAACATTGAGTGGTCGTATACAGTCATATGATATACCTATATGTGTATATACAGTCGAAGACACACCAGATTTGCGCAATCTGTCAAATTGGATCTATTTTATTTAGCAGTACCTCCCTTACCATCTCAAAAATTGAAGTAATTTCACACTTAGTCCATTTTGTAACGTACTGCTGACTGTACACATTACCAGTGTTATTAAACAAAGAAGTATTAAAGACGTTTTGTTGTTGTTGATGATGATGAAGATGATCTGTTGTTGTCACTGATTTGTTAATAGTGTGTGACAGCATCTGATTTAAGGGGCCAGCATATTATTAAAACACGACGCGACGCGATGTAACGCGACGCGTGTTGAGTCGAATCAAATGTATTGATTCGCCAGTTACCAGAATCACACTATTCGGTGTCTACACGTCGAGTCACGTCGCGTTGCAATAATGTGTTTGCATCTTCAAGCACTACTTAAACAAAACACGCCTTAAACGATTTTGTGTAATAACAATACTATACGGCTTTAATTTCATAGGAACATTAACCAAGGAAATATAGTATACATTTCAATTATATTAAACTGAGAGATGTAACATGGGCTACCGCCTACATCTAGTTAACAGTACCGATGTGGGTAGCTTTCAGTGATTCATCCAAAACATGCTTTTATGGTGATAAAATATTAATACTGGTCTTTATACCCTTGATATATATTCGAAATATATCTTATATCTAGCTTCCGTTGGCATTTTACTTTGGTGTCAGTTTATCGAATAGCTCCTGAAGCGCCAATGCCTTGGCTAAGCGTTTTCTGAAGTCCTGGAATGAAAGAAATCGTCATTGTTACAAATATTATTATTAGCAGCCATCCAAATGTTAGCTTCGGTGAAAAAGAATATTATCTCTACCATTCTTCTGACACAGTCACATTCGCATATTCCTCTAATCTTTTGTCCAGTCAACACTATTTACCCAACAAACATTTGATAGGTCGCCCGCCACAATGTGCCGATTATAACTTTTAGTTCCATACGATAGTCGCAAATACGTCGCTATGACGTTGACACGACCGAGAATAGGCACATTTTATACGAATCGGTGTCGTACCTAGGACAAGGATAAGTATTAACGTGTAAACGGAATTTGCAACTTAATTGACGATATAGACAAAAAAATCAGGATTTTCCTATGATTCTTTATAATTCAATATTTATCATGATATTGGGTAGCGATATTTATTGACCGTCTAACTATTCCTTGCATATGACTGGTGTTCACCAACTCTTAAACAAGGCGATTTTGTCTACGTCCCGTGCTAAGGGTGCTGTTCTGTATCCTTCATCTTCATATCCGTCACAAATAATTAAATGTTAATTGGGTTCTCACCTGATAAAGCAAATGACCCCCCTCCGGCACCCGACTCGCGAACATATCTTTGGTCATCAAGCAGAGAGCCTTCCCGTTCATCGGAAAGCGGTCTGGCAGGCCCCCGCGACGGGACACCCAGCGGCCGACGTCTGCGCGGTCCCAGGAACGGGGATCTACAAACAAAAGGCGGACTTAGTACCGGAAACCCGTGAATGGACTTTCTGGGCCAGGATTGGTCATTCGCATGTTCCTAGTTAAAAACAATTTCGCATCGCCAATCAATATTGGGAATCTTACCCCTCAATACTGAAACCTCAGACTGAAACGCTACGTTTGAGTCCTGTTTCACCTAAGTAGGTATTGTAGAAATTTATGTTTATCCAAACATTTATAGAAATTCTGACAGGTACCTAATATCTATTCTTTTATACTACATTTGAGTAGCGTTTCAGTATTCGGTGGTTAGACATCTAAGATTTTATTACGTGACCTTAGGTATACCAACAGCTGTCCAATTTTTTAATAAATTTTCTCAAACATTTCATATTTCGGAAAGAACCGAAACGCAATTTTGTAGATATTCTAACGTCCTGTTATTGTTAAAACTAATCTGAGTTACGTAACTTGCAGTCATGAGAACTACTGCAGGCATTGTGATATTTGTAGCTGTAATCACCTTCAAAGATAAATCGCAAGGCGTTTTTCGCAGAGCTTGGCCAAACAATAACGTGTCAATTGAGAAGCGGTAGATGGGATGTATAAACATGGAAGTTAAAGCAAAACAACTCTTATTTCTAAGTAAGGAAGAGTGGTTTATGCTTTAATCAAGTTACAGCAACATAAAGAATTCACAACTCTCGTGTAATATAATACCAAAATGCATCTTGGTTGTTATTCGCTTATAAAAAAAGAAAGGTTATTTGAGTCAACAAAGTTGAGATCGAATACGCAGCACAGCTCGACAATTAAACATAATTCGCTCGTTTGAGCAGCATTTCGACACTTTTATTTTTACAATAGGTACTCCTTCGTAACCTATTGTAGTGCGTAGTAAACTTTTAACACTAAATCGCTTCAGAAAATCAAAGACAAAATACAAAGGATATAAGCAGTCATGAGCATGTCCAGTCCAAGTGTGTGATTGGACGCGGTTAAGCAGAATGGATCCAACTCAAACCGAGGAGTTTCACAAAAATGTAATCAATATCTGTTTCGGGCATTGAACTACTTATAACTCAATGGTTTTGGTTATAAATTAAATATATTCGTGTGTAATAGGTACTGTGTTTGGTTGCCTTAGTCCATGATCATTATTAGCACAGAATTCTTAAATTTATGTTACGAAGGCAAACTCTCGGCAAATATACCACATGAACTTATTTTATATACAACCATCTCAAGAACATACCATTACAACCCTGCAAGGCGACTGCGATTTGGTACGCTAAAGCCTTAACATTAAGGTTTAATTTAGTTTATGCCTTACCTATGGGTAAGTCATCCTCTTGCAGCAACCTCAGGTCCACAGCGTCCCATATGCACCCGTCCGTGGGTGGAACTCGATCGCAGCGAGCTTGCGTAGGCATGTTGATCCTCAGCGGGGAATAGGTCTGGAATATCACAAATACAAACATACATACGTAAATCACACCTATATCCCCGAAGGGGTAACCAGTGGTGAATTTACACTCACGTTTCGCCAAATGTTAGGTCCCATGTACATGGGACCTAATAGGTACCTAATAGGTGGCGAGTGGCGAGCATTATATTGCTATTTAACGGGGACGAAAGTCGCAGTACATTTCTAGGTGATATGAGAGGATTGCTGCTGCCCTTTACTCATCGCTGTCTTCATAACAAATATAATGATTCTATATTCTAATTAGACACTAAATTGAAAATTACACATACTTTTGTGCATGTCTGTTCGTAAACAGAATTCATAAAATGTTCCGATAATTTCTCTACCCAGTGTTTACTATATTTAATTCTAGGTAATCCACACTCGGCAGAAATTATCCCATTCAATTCAAATAGGAAACGGTCGCTACTTTATCGGCTTTACAAAATCAATTACATAATAGCGGCCATTTTAATCCGCCATTAGCGCGCCCACATCCGGCATCCGGTTGAGACAAAATGGCGGCTTTTGAAAATAAACAATCCGTTTCCGCGAATGATACATTTCAATGTATCGGACATCCTGCCGTTTTGTGTCCTTTATGATCAGAAAAATGGATTTATACTTAACAGTAGTCCAGCGGGACGGTTTTGTAAGAGATATTCAGATTTGATATTACCTACCGGAGGTGCTTTGTACAGTCATTGAATAATCATAGCTCTCTGACCTAGCGATGATACATAATAGAGAGGTCCTTTTCTCAAGGTAATGATCATGTTTTGTAACGATCTTTTGACTTTCTATGGACACACCTTGAAAGGTTCATCAATTATATATGAGATAACGGTTGCGTTGTATTGCTTTTTATTGACATTTTATCCTTTCCTCTTTTTAAATCTGCGTTCATAAGTCTCTCAACAACAGTCAGCCAGTCACTAGTTTTTATTTTTCAGTAGGTATACCTACAATATTTATATTTAAGTTCAAACAAGCTACCAGCTTTAAAGCCTTAGCCAAAACCTTGAGCAGTATGGATTGGAATGTAATGTCATCTCAATTACCTACGCTTCCCGATATGTCGGTATCTCGCCACGATCTTGTCCATCACTTACACTATACACCTTTCCGCTGGGATAAGTGATGGCAATTAAAAGAGAGAGAAAACATCTTGCACCAAGTCTAGATAACTTGGGATCAGGGCAAGAAGATGTAACGATGAACTGGTATAGGTTTGTCAAGGGTCGTAAGGCCATACTCCATACACTTGGCACTTTCAAGGCTTCTGTCTGTGTTATGCAGGATATAGGGGTCTGGTGAGGTCAAAGTGATAAAATTATGCTCGTTATGATTAGGTATTATACTACTATTTCTATTCATTCGGACTACAGAAGCGAAAAAACCGACTAATAAAAAAAACCGTTTGTAACAATGAGTAAAATTTGTAAGGGCCTGTTTCACAATCGATAAGTACGTTCGAAGTTGCTTACTTCACAGACCATTTGACAGTTGCAATATGAAATATATGTCAATTGAACTGCAAAGTAAGCTAGTTCTAACTTACTTTTCGATTGTGAAACAGGCCCTATGTGTAATGAAGTACCTACCTAATTGGTAGATTTTGCATACATGTAACGCTTCTCAGTCTCAGCTGTTTAATTAAAAGTATTCACATTCAAGACCATGTGACAAATTGGCACTTGAATGTCTTCGTTCAATACCTATTGGTTTTTACAGTCAGTAGCGGACGACCGTCCGTCGCGCCATCTTTCCCGGACGCGCCATATTTGAACCCGTCACTTCCGGTCCATTTGAAAAAGGAACTGCCGGTTTTTATTACTCACGACCTCTGTTATTATGAACGTTGTAATATAAATATAAATTTGACTTCATAATCATAATAATTTTCGAAAATATTTTAGGGATTTTAGACAGATTACCTACATAAAACAATAAATTATCCATCAATAAACTGAGTAAATTATGGCGCATTCTCCTTTTATTGTTGCCTAAAAGAAAGCCTGTGCCTCAGCAGTGGGGATATTAAAAAGCTCGTGATGATGATGGAACTAAGCAAATGGCAATAAATTGTTGTAATCGTTACTTCTAAAAAAAATACATTATTAAAATCTAATAGTTGAAAATGTTTAGTCTTCTTAAAGTAGAAAACCTATATTTTTATTTACAAATCTCTCAAATCAACTAATAATTTACTAGTAGGTATTATATTTTAAACATATTGGTAGTACCTAAGTAGTATATCATATCAGACTATTTCAACGATAGAATTTGCAACATACTGTTATACAGACAGTAATGAAATGGTCAGGTTCTTAGAAATGGAATAATGTTTAAAAGACATTGCACTAATTTTATCAGTAAGATATTACCAGAATTCTCTAACATGAGTACCTAAGGCCTCTTCAATTAAATTCAAGAGCTCCCATAAGTAAGTTATACATAATTTAGGGCACATTTAAGCCAATTTAGAGCAGATCATTGCATTTCTCTTTCCCACAATTGTCTTCCAACCGGATGAGCGAAGAGCGCGGGAAAGAAACATCAAAGTTGCAACAATACAATATGGCGGATCTGAGAGCGCGGGAAAATTGGCACAATGATTTTTGGAATTAAGCATGGGAACATGCGAGATTTCCATTTTTTTTTGTTAGGAAGCGGTTTTACTGTGAGAAGCTGACTGAAGAGTTGTGTGTGTGTGTGTGTGTAGTGTAATGTGTCAGCATAAATTCCAGAAGGAAAATATATTTAGTGGAGGTTGTTAAACGTGGGGAACATTGTAGTTTTGTAATTTGTCCCCTTAAAAAGGTCTTTCATTCGTCCATATACTTGTGAAATGATTTCGAAAATTAATAAAAGCGTGGAGACACCAGTAAGAACAGCATACCCAACGAGGGTTGATGAAGTGTAACATAAGACACAAAAAAATGCACGAGGCTTAGAAGTTAGAAGTCCTCTGTTCATGATCCCCTTAACATCCAATATGTCGCTCATGCCCGGGTTGGAAGACAATCGCGGTGAAATGATCCAAATTAAAATATATAGAATTATAATTATTATTAATCTTGGAGTAACGGCAGAGCACTGCAGAATAGTATTTCTCACCACCCGGTGTCGCTCCCACCGATTCAAGCAAGGCTACCTACTATTTGTTTTCTCCAACTACTCTCATCTTTACAGGGGTTGTTGTACAGGGTCACCCCTGACTCACCATGTACGGTATCGTAAAAGACGACTTAAGGGACATTGCTTTATAGGAAATGGTGATAATAAATTATCCCCAAGTTTCGAGCCTTATCCGCACAGCTTCATAAATTATAGCCTAGGTATTATGTTATTTGGATGTATGAGCTGTATTACTGTATATATTTTGTACAATCAGTTCCGTAGTTTTTGAGTTAAAAAGTAACAAGCACACAATCATGTCATACTACGTCTATATTCATAACGCATTAAATTAAATTTTTTGTATTCGTATGTGGAAATATCTTTGAAATTGCCTATTATTTAGGGCTTCCTAGGCTCGCCCCCTAATACATGGGACAAACAAAACAAACCTACTTGGCGAAAAGTGGGCGTATATAATACACCTTATCTATGTATATTATGTTATACCTAAGTAAGTCCTGATACTGTAAAAATATTTATTTATTTTATTTAATTAAATAAGTCAAACATTAATAAAAAGTCAACTAAAATATTAGATATCTAGTAAAAGTTAAAACTTTAATACCTCGTACTCGAGGTATTAAAATTTTAACTTTTTCAAAACATAATCAAAATAAAATACTCACCATTAAACTGAATTCGAAGATTAAATTTCCTTTGTAATCACAGAAACAGTGTCACTTTTAATTTGCACTTATATAATTAACTGCTGGTAAAAACTTTTTCAAATACCAAAAGTAATTCGCGTAATATAAGACGGTGTTAGTAGAAAATGCAGGCACGACTTCTCTCAACGGCCATCCGTCAACGAATGATAATGAAATGAATGAGTTACAAAATACAAATTCGGTTCTAAATATGAATGAATGCAGATGTTCCTTATCGCGTATCCCAAAAACGTACTAAGCTTTCGTATAGTTTAATTCAATTTATATTTTATGCCCACAGCTTAAAGTTGACTTTTGATACAATTGTCTATGGCACGTTCTACATCTTTTCGTAAGGACAGGATTTGCAAGCGTGCGCCGTTTGCGGCCGGATGCGGGTGGTATATTCTGTCTCGTTTAGGCAAGGTTTGTCTGATTAGAGTGTGAGCGAGACGGACCATTGTTTTTGAATCGATAATGTGTTCTCGCATCCTGCCGTCAGCGTGTGGTTTGAAACTAATCGTTTCCGCATCTAAAAACTGATTCTGAAATGTCGTATGTCACAATTGGCATAGTGTAAATTTTTATATTATTTGTATCAGCATGAAGGTCTATAAATGATGCTCTATATTCGCGATAGTATAATTTATTCGTTAACAAATAATTAAAGACGTATGTTTCCGCCGGTATTTCGGCTTCCCGCGCAAAACGTATTTTCGTAAATCAAACGGACGACCAATTTTTTCATGCATACTTTTTTTAACTAGAAGGCCATACATTTTTTGAAAGTTTCTCCTGAAGGAAACTATAATTAACTAATTTGGTGTCCAATTAAATATTAATTGTGTCTCTTTTCACTCATTAAATATAGGTAATTAATAATTAATAAATATTGAAATTATAAATTATGAAATGTAGAGATTTTAAATTTTATAAGGAAGTAGGTAGGTCATTAGTGACAGTTGTTTATATTGTTATTCCATACTCATCCGACCGTGTGTGTCAAAATTTAAAGTTTTCTAATAATTCTAACAGTCATGTAAATAAGGCCGTGTGGTGACAGCAGAGTAGAATACAATTGTCACCACCCCAAATCTCTCCCGTGGGTATCGTACGTAAAAGGCGACTAAGGATAAATCAGTGATGAGGAATGGGCAGCAGCGTGCCTCTTATACCACCTAGCAATGTACTGCGACTTTTGTGCCCGATAAATGGCAATACGCTCGCCACTTATTACATGGGACCTAACATAACTGTCGAAACGTGAGTGCTAGTTCACCTCTGCCTACCCCTTCGGGGATATAGGCTATATGTATGTATGTATCTAACTAATTTACAATTTACAGTAATTACTCATTAAAAAGTTCACTGGTTAGGTTACTTTCATTGTATTCAATAAACTAAAATAAGGTAAGTACCAACTATTGTTCGTAAATTTTTATTACTAAAACAATCCTTTTAGTGTTCTGAAAGAAAAAATTAAAGTCATTTCAAACAGCAATTGTCTAACAACAGCAAGGATTCTGAGCGCTATTATCAATAAAGGTAGACCCGTATAATAATATAAAAGGATCGTTTGTCCGTCTGTCCGGAAACGGAAGCGGATTGTAAACATGTCTGTGCATCGAAAGTTTTTAAAAATGTGTTTTTATAACTTCCTCTGTTTTCTATGGTACGAATACTACGGATGGTCTTCTGTTTTATTTTTTATACCTGGTGTCAAACAAGCCTTAGACTTATTGGCGGGAATTCTTTGTCCAGTTCGTGGTATTTTTTATCTACAACATTAACTTTTATTATTTCTTGACGGGTCCAATGTTTCATTCATAGATAATTGTTAGTTGATTATTAGTTTAAAATTATTACTAGTGCTGAATTGGGAAAATACTAACCAATTCTTCCTAGTTTTGGACACGGTCACAATTATTACGCTTTTCAATATTTATGGTTAAAGTTGACGGCTGACCAAATAACGAGCCCTTATACTTATCTATATTTCTTTAGGACACATGCAGATAGTTCTCTAAATAGTATAACTAAGACAGAACCAAAATTTAAAAGAGCCTACGTATAATATTTATGTATATTTATCTAAAATGGCATTACACTACACTAGCACTTTAACTGCCGCACTCAGAGACGTCAATTAACATTAAAGAGAATAAAGTCAAAAAAATCATTAAAATCTAGACCCGGCAAGAATAGCGACAAGTTTTGAATTGTAATTTTTTTTTATATTAAGCACTCATTAACCTTAATTGACGTCTCTGAGTGCGGCAGAAAAACTTACTGTTAGCTCTCCTATATTCAATAAATATATCAATATCGTTTCTCTTAAGCCTATCGTAATACCTCAACTTTTGCACTGAAGACCATCCGGGTGGAAACACGGGCTGGGTGTTAATAGACCGCCAGGGTCTAGAGTCCCCTCTAGACCCTGGCGGTCTATTCATGGGCAATAACGAGTGCGGATGTTGCCGGGGCCAACTGCACAACGTGCCTGACGCGGAGGGGTCGGATGGTGATTTTAAGACAACGGCCTTAACGTAACGAAGCATCCGCCATCTTTGAAAAACCAATGCCTATACGACACTGACCTCTATTAAACAAGTACGCTGGACTGTAGGTTGTCATCCAAAAAATGAAGCCAATTTGATTATCGCCATCTTGGCGCTGATGGCACTGGTTTACGAAGGTGAACGTCCACGGAACTATTAGAGAGATGCATTTGTAATGTCAAATACAAGCAACAAACGTTAAATTTAGTACCAATGCCTCTCGATGGGGCGCTTCAAATCGGCACAAGAAACATTTGTCATTTTAGTAGAAGTATTCAGTCCATCGTATTTATATATTAGAGGTCAGTGGTATACGAGGGTCGCAATAATAGGGAGGCGCAGTCAAGTCGCCCTCAACTTATTCTGCCTGCCCTGTTACCTGATTACCTGGGGTCGGCGCAGTATATTTCCTCTTCCATTTATATCGGTCAGACGTCATCTAGCCGTCCACTTCGTATTGATTCATATCACCCATCACACCGGAATGGTGCTAGTGATGAATGATTGTATAGAAAAGAGACGGAAAGGAGCATGTCGAGATACCGACGATGAACGGAGAGTGATTGGGATGACAACATTCCAAGCCATACTGCTCAAGGTTTTGGCTTAGGTTTTACAGCCGGCCGCCTGCATTTCACAACCATCTTTGGGTATCAACGTCAACTAACTTTACTAAAATTCTCATTCATCATCATTGGATGGGTGATTAAGCCGTTGGTCCCGGCTGCATCTGCAGTCGTTAATACCCACCAGCGTGGTGGGTTATGGTCCATACTACCTACCTTTATTTTTCCATCCATAGCGAATTTACCTATGCCCTAGCACAGCGTTAAAAAGGCTGGTGATGATGATGATGATACCTTTCATAATATATTTTATAATCTTTATGATAATATGAAAGGTAAAATAAAAAAGGTGATATTCGGAAGATGGGCATGTAAAAGTCAATATTACGAATTGTAAATTGACTTGTTAAGGCGCTACGCCGGACGTCCGGTGCGTGAAAAGACCCATTTATGGATTTATTTATGCATTGTTGTATCACTCGACAAATGGAACGTTGTAACATCAGTCCGCCATTCTGGATACTTTTGTTAAGTACTGCATAGTCCATAAAAAGAAAATATTATATTCATGAAGTTGAAATGCGTCAGATAATATTTTATATTATTAGGTACAGTCATAGTACACTAGATCCTCCATTTTCCATCATAGTCTTAAAAATAAAAAACTTTACTGACCAATATTTATTTGTATACTTACCCAATATTGTAATATGGCGTATATTAGGCCGACTGAGTTATAACAGCAGATTTGGTCACGTCTTGTTGACGCTTCGCAGGATAAGGCCTAGCACGGCACGGGGACGAAATATCTCTCCACCACTAGGCAGTATTTTGTCCCGGGATTAAGTGAGAGTTTACAGTGGGAATAAAATATCTTCTTTTGCCTGAGGAGATTTTCGCCACACTCCGTGCTACGGGGGCTGCGATACGGTCAAGTCGCTAGGGACAGCGGTACAGAGCGTCCACGATTATTCTACCCCTGACATTTCTCATCATCCTGCTCTAACATATGGAAATGTCATATTAGTATCCTTCTCTCACATAAAACGTAAATGGAAACGTCAGAGGTAAAATAACTGTGAACGCACTCTAGAGACCAGTAAATGACGTTCTATTCTTCCAATTTCAAATGTAGTACCTACACGAGAATCAAGAGTATCTGGAACCTAATTAGACGACGGATATCACTAGATTTTTTGCAAACAAATAATGGATAGACCTATTTAAGGTGCCACGTGCAGCGGCTGCCGGAAGAGTGCGCATGCCGCGGGTGATTACAAAAAATAAAATGTCGTAGATCGTAAACCTTTTCCAATGTAGTGTAAATTTTATAAATCTCATACCGCACAGATGCTTTGGTAGTATATACGTACTTAAATTATGTATTACTTGTACTGAGAAGTAACAATAATACGTCTAATCTAGAACGAAAAAAAATTGCTAAGTACATAATATACCATACAATGTTGAATAGTTGATTTTGCGATTTAAGTTCTACTTATTCCGTGCTTCGGAAGGCACTTTAAGTCGTTGGTCTCGCCCGGCTAGGCTGCATCTCCAGTTACCCACCAACCCGCACTGGGTTTGGCCCTTCTCCCTATATTATTAATAAGAGACATTAAAGAGCTGGTGATGATGATGATAGACTAATTTCGAATTAGGCATAAGTCAATAATAATTATATAATATTGACATAATATTGCCTTAGTACGTAATTTGTTTTTAATAGCGGTCCATGAGAAAGGTTTACAAAGCCTGCACTTTTTGCTGACCCGCCAAGCCTGTCACGTTCCGAAATTCTGACAGCCGACAGGCGGATGTAACTAATTTCTATTTTTCACCCCAAAATAAGCTGTTTAGTCCAAATCCGGCTTTACGCAAAGATAAAAAAAATACAAAAAGCCGAGAAAAAAATATTTGTCTACGCTGCCCGCCTTTTTCTGGTTTGACAATTGTTTTTTTTTTTCTGGAACGTAGATGTGATACGACACATATTATGCCAATTTTGGGACGGAAAATGTGATTTGTCACGGTCGGGATGCGCTTCTAACACGAAGCGGATTAAAAATGCGGTTGCTTGCGCTAAATATTCAGACGTTGCCATTTCCTACCTGTATACTTGTCCTGTTGGATACAAACATACCTACTGGGGAATTTCTGCGCTATGAATAATTAATAAATATTGTAGGAATTGTTAGGTAGTTACTAAACAAAAAATAAAAAGATTAAAAAATAACCATAAATTATGGTTATTTTAGCACCCACAAATAAATAACACTGATACGATCAAAAGTTATTGGTAATCTGATACCATGTCGAAGGTGACTGTAGTTTCAGTCTTGACCCCTTATTACAATTTTTGTTATTCATTTTACACAATTTAGGATTTTGAAAAATGTATTGTTTAAACGCAACGTTACGTTATATCTATCTTTTTATTAATGGTGCGTATCCCTATCCCTGCATTTACATACAGATAACCAGCGGCAGTCAAATTACCATAATAGAGGTCTTTTATCATAACACAAGTCGTTTACAGCGGAATAACACAATTAACTTTCTTCCACAGGATATGCAAGAACCATGGCGTCAGTTTCCCGCCAATAAAGAGGATATCCCGACACACGTCGCTTCCGGAGTCAAGAAAGTACTTAATTGATCGTTCCTTCCGGTAATTTTTTTGTCTGATTGAATATGAACAGCGATTTGATCGTTAACTTGTGATTTATGCAGTATCAAGGTGAAAAAGGGGGAAAAAAAGAAGGTAAGAATGTGTGAAGAAAGGATGTTGTATGTATCCTTAAATAAAATAGATAACAACTATTTTAACATAGATACACAACATACCACGCCTCCCCAAATTTCGTCTGAATATTATAATTTTATTAAGTCCAGTGCATAGATTATGAGCTTTTAATAAAACAATAATTCCTATTTTAGTTTTTGCTTAGGCGGAAGGAATTTATTTGGCGTTTAAGCGGCTAATAATAATTTTATAAGTGATTGGTGTCATGGTGTGGTGTCGGTATTTATGTAGCAAATGTATCGTGTTTACCTAGAGCACAAATAAACTACATTTGCAAAGTGCAATTAATTGTAAAAACCTAATTAGAGCGACCATAAACATCAGAACACTATTTGCTATAGCCATTGAGATAAAAGGTAAACGCTAATAAACGTAAATATAGTAAACTTTTTGTATGACTTATTTCCATTTTTTTTTTAAATTTTTTATGTCAACATGAGTTTGTGGTTTTTCCTAATAGAATTACCTTTAGGTAGGTATGCAGGTGCCGTTAAGTATGGTGACTTCAGAACAATTGTCACCACCACATCTCTCTCGCGGGTGTCGTACAAGGCGACTGAGGGTAATGCATAGAGGACAATAATACTACAGGGTAATGACAGCGATGACTAACGAGCAGCACCGTTCAATTTATTTACCACGAAGCAATATTCTGCGATATACGACAGGTTCGCCCCCTATTACCTACATGAGACTTAACATATATTTCCCTTTGGGGAAAAATATGGGTGAAGTAGGCGTGACGTATTCATTATCGTCAAGAATTAATTAATGAATCAATGTGCCGAACGAAGGATGTCGTGCAATGCTATAGATTTCCCGGTAAGCATGTTAAGTGATTTTTATTTCCTCCCACTGTCACCGCCGCCGCCCACCGCAAAGCAAGATGACGTCAAATACGCACGAGTTGTCTATTCAGCGTTTGACGGTAATATCTACCCCGTAGCTCCGGACGTGGACAAAATTTCTCCGGGGAGAAGAAAATATTTTCGTCCCCCTCTAACTTCCACTAAATCCCGTGATGAACAACACTGTTTATAGTGGGGAGAAATTTTGTCCACGTCCGTTACTAGGCCTGCTGGAGCTCCGAGCTTTGCAGCGTAGGTGTTTTGTTATTCCAATGAAAGTTGTCAATAAAATAGCCAATTAATAAAACGGTGTGCTCGCGCGCAGGCGTGTCTTCAAATAGATTGATATATGGCATTTCACTCAGTAGGTAGTCGTTATTGCTACGTTAAAAGCATTTGTTAGTTATTTTCTCACATAGATCTGTTTCTGTGAATCACACTACAGATAGATTTAAAGGTGTACAAATATTATATGTTGATGCAATTGGCAGGCATTGTTTAACAGATATACTTTTTTAGATTTAGATTAGTCTTACTATAAGTTTACAGTAAACTTAAAATATTTATTGCCACACTCAGGGATATTAATTAACTTCAATGAGTACTTAATGTCAAAAAGTTTCCTTTTAATCTAGAGTTTAGACTAGACCATAGTCCCGACAAGAATTACTTTGCGGCAGTTAGTAAGCTATTTAATTCGCTTTTCGTTTAAAATATGTTAACACTTGAAATACATTAAATAAAAGTAAATAATAACAAACAAGCGCACCGGGTATTAATCAAACCAAAGGTACTTTTTTAAAATAAATTTTATTAATGCAATATATTTAAAATATAAATATATTTTAACATACTTTGTTTATGTATAAAACTATACAATATAATAACTATGTTTGAGATGCCCAATAATTAATATTAGCATGAAGCTTAAAAAATGTTCTATTATTACAATATAATTTTGTACATTTTTTTAGTAACCGGTAACTATATTTATTAAGTAAATTTATTAAAAATTATCTACATACATTTATTGATTCGAAAATTTTTGTAAATAATTACACTTCCTTTGAAAATGAACTCTCCTTGATAAGAACTTGGATTGAATTTAACTGATCACCAAAGTAACCTAACCTAAACATACAATTATAAACATTCACCAAAAAAGGCTAATAAATGCTCACCACAATTATACATTTTCGATATTTTTGGTGACCATTATAGACTTGTTGGTTATTAAATTAAATACATTTCTTGGTATTTTGGGAAAGTAATACTCATACCCCCAAATACAGAAACGCTATTCAAAGTTTGAGTCCTGCTTAACATTTAAGTATTGTTAAAATTGATGTTTTTCCATACAAATTCTGACAGGCAATGTCCACTTAACTTTTTAAGCAGTCCCCTAAATTTGAGTAGCGTTTCTGTATTCGGGGGTTAGGCTGTAGATTGATGCGCGCTTCTTAACATCATCGCAATGTATAGTCCGATAAATTCGTGCGCGAAATAATCACAAATAAAGACAAAACACTGTCAAGAGGTGGAGAGAGATTTTGTCCACGTCCCGTGCTATGCCTAGTACTGTGGTAATAAGGCAGTAGGAACTTTAGCTGCAAGATTTAATTTCCTATCAAATATAATAATAAATACGAGTTCATTTTCAAATACCATTCCTATTCATTAATAATTTGTCCGTCTATAAATATTAAATGGTATTGGACGTGTCTTACACACTCGTTGACTTTTCTCACCAGTAGGGTAATTAAGTATCTATATAGTAAAGTTATCTCAATAGATGACGGTAGTAAATATTAGTTTGTAACGGGTAATAAATATATTTATGTTATTTAACTTCCAACAATAATATTAATCTAGGTTTAGTCCATATATTTATTACTATTATAGGTATTTTTCACCGAAAACCGACCTCAGAGGTGGTTAAATATTGCTGGCAATTCGTACTAACAAATATAAAATGGCATATCAGTGTGTAAGGCACGTTAAAACTAGCGAATCTTTGTAAATAGTTTCATTTAATGTGCAAAGACTCCAGCTGTCTCCGCCATTTCATTTCGTAAAATATAAAGTTAAGTAACACAACATTGCACCTTCTCGCTTATGACACATGAAAACACAATGTTGCCAACTGAATATCTAGCCTATGGCCACTGACAACTCATTAGCGTTCCGTTATTAAGCAACTACAACAGTAACCACAATTGAAATTCTTGAGGACAAAGATTTGAAATAAGGTAGTACAAAAAATGGAAGGGAAACATGGTCCTACGGGCATTCTTATAAGCACCTGCATCAAGAGCAAGTGGCCAAGCTTTTCAAATGAATAAAATACAAATGTAAATTTTCAACAACTTATCTTACATTTGACACTACGGCCGCCATGTTGTGTTCTCTGATATACGTCAGTTTCATACATCTGTATTCTATTATTGTGGTAAAGAGGGCAGGATGCAGTTATTCTAGATCTAAACTCTGGCTGTCTAATGTGCCCTTTTATGATCCCTTACAGGCTTTTTATCATACTGTAAGTCGTGGCATGGTATGGCCGTGTGATGACGGCAGAGTAGAATACAATTGTCACCACCCCAAATCTCTCCGGTGGGTGTCGTACAAGGCGACTAAGGATAAATAGGTGATGAGGAATGGGCAGAAGCGTTCCTCTTATACCACCTAGCAATGTACTGCGACACTTTTGTGCCAGATATATGGCAATAGGCTCGCCACCTATTACCTGGGACCTAACATGATTGGCGAAATGTGGGTGCTAGTTCACCTCTGCCTACCCCTTCGGGGATATAGGCGTGATTTATGTATGTATGTATGTAAGTCGTAACCACATATTTTATAATAAGAGTATTAAGTTCTGTCCTCATAAACAACTTGCAAGTTATTCAAAGACACGTGTCTTCAGTAAGTTTTGGATAAAATACATAAAGGTTACCATAGTTGCCACTTAATAGGGAACCGGTATGCCAAAAATAAGGCGTGGCATATAGGATCATGTAATAATTTTAATTCATGTAAGTAACCGACATTCAATAGCCTATCGAGGGGTCGACTTATATTGCGTAGTATTTATTGCATGCTCGTTTAAAGTACATACAAAAGCGCAAACAGCAACACTAGTGAGTGTTTTTCGTTAGTATTCAAGTCGCTGAGCATCACAGTCGGATATTTGCGACAAACATCTGTTTTGTCCAAAGTCGTTTAGTACCCGTTCTATTCTGATCAGGGTGGATAAGGATTCGTTTGTTGGAAAAACCCGACGACAGATGTTAATAGCGCCGTCATTTTCGATGTTATAATGTGAAACCTTTTGACTTCAAACATTGTTATTTATAAAAGCGGAAGATTTTGTTTTAGTAAAAGGGGGGTGTATGTTTGTGATGTGATGATTATTCAGTCGTGGTACTTCCGATCGTATAATTTTTGTAGTTTTTAGGATTGCTTTGAATATAAGCGAATATCAACTAACATAAGTGTATTATCTATGATCAATTAAGTAATGCAGGGACCATACAGAACAAAATTTTATTTGCTGGCAACATTGATTGATAAACAAATGCACACGTTGACATTTTGATGTAGCAAATTTTTTAGTTCAGTTATTGCTCCAGAGAAACAGTCCGTCCCTTCACAACACAAACATTTTCCATTTTAGATTGACCAGAATAACAGTGCTGCTATATACACACTAGTTATAAAATAGTATAATTTGCTAAAAGTGCTCCTTAGTATAAATTAAAAAATGTAAATCATAAAGGTAAAATGAGGTGCTCTAGCGCATATAAAAACATTATTTGCTATCGAATACAATATTATTATCTAGGTAATATAAAAAAAAACATGTCAGTTAATAGAAACATTGTATATACAAGTAGGAATATATATTTTGTATTTTTATTGTTATAAAATATGGTGTTACTATACTTATCACACTGAGTGCACGTTTGTTAAGTACACCGACATAATATTTTGTTGCTCTAGCGTGGCTAGTGTTTTATTTTCAAATATTTATTTATAACGAGTTATTTCAAAAACTACTTGCAAATTTTTAATCCACATGCTACAAAACTGTGATATAACAGAAAAATGAGTGTACAGCTGACAACATGTTGGGTTAGGACAAACCGTAACAATTACTCAGCCAACTTTACACTTTACTGTACAAATCACAACGTTTAAAATGGCTTGCGTAAACTTAACAGCGTCGCATAGCCCAATAGACTGTCGTATGTACAAACGGTATCGGCAACAAAACTATTATCCAGTTTAGTAAGATTATTATTTAGTAAGATTCCGCTAACGCAAATATTACAACTACCTACAAAACAATTCGTAATGACGACAACAAAAGATAACACAATCAAATTAAGAATGCTACAGAACGAATTGATTATGTTTTTTAAACTTCTATATTATTTATGTTATGAATCTTAATCCTAAACGCAAGTTAAGGCCTATTCAATTTACATTATTGCTTTTGTACCGGCACAATAGTTAAGTGAATATACATTCATCTATAATAATTATTACATTTAGATACTTTTTAACATCAGCTGGAAGATCTTATTTACACGATTCATTTAACGGCAGTTAAAATTAAGCAGTCTTATGTTTTCTATCCGTTTAAGCTTGGCTCCTCTCTCGTCAGCCTCTTTGGAATGAAAGAGACGGTCAGCAGGTCGTCCTCTTCTTGCAGGAGACAACTGCCGTTGGATTTGCTACGATGGAATAATCTGTAGAGGTAAAATGTTAATTTAGAACACCTATCTAGAAGGTGGAGCCGCGTGGTGACGGCAGAGTAGAATACAAATGTCACCACCCCAAATCTCTCTCGGATAAAACAGTGATGGATGAGGAATGGGCAGCAGCGTTCCTCTTGTACCATCTAGCAATGTACTGCAACGTTTTTGCCCGATATATGGCAATAGGCTTGCCACCTATTACATGGGTCCTAACATAATTGGCGAAACGTGGGTGCTAGTTCACCTCTGCCTACCCCTTCGGGGATGTAGGCGTGATTTATGTATGTATCTAGAAGGTATATTTTATCTTTTACACTCACTATTATATTGAAATAAACAGAATAAAGTAACTTTGGATTGATGTGGCTTTGATGAACACGAAATGTATCGTATTCAAAGATTCCAATATGATCAGAAACTTCAACACAGATAACATTTCTAAACACCTTAATGGAGGTACGAGAAATAATACAAATGTAAATTTGTAATGCAAGAATTCTAAATAACAGTAAAAGGAAACAAAACGAATGTTAGTGTCGATGGAATGTGAGAAGGTGGAAAGTATGAGAAGAACTCTCGAACTATAATTATGGAATACTTTATAGTCCGTGCGCTGTAGGATGTCATATAATAAATATAATATATCGCGGTCACATTTTTTTATATATATTTGCCGACTCCTATAAATAGGACCCATCACACAGCGCATGAACTAATAATAACTAAATGTACCATTCTGCTAATTGACTCGATGTTAAAAACTCACACACAAGCAACGAAATTATACACTTCGAATTCAAAAACCAAACAAATTAACACCAAATTTTGACAAATTTTTCAGGCTTTGAGTAATACCGATTCAGATATTTATTATTGATTGATAAAGATTGATTCTGAAGAAAAAGTCTTTATCAGTCACTTACCCGAACAATTATAAAGCTTGTATAAAATTGTAGCTTGCATCCAATTATTTGAGCTTAACTTTAGTGAAAAATAAGAACTAAGCTGATATTATCTATGCAGACTATGCAGTATTGTAACACAGCCCATCATTGTACTGTCACTGCGGCGCATTCGAAACTGGATGTGTACCAAACTGATGATAAAGAGATGATGATGATATAAAGATACAATACTGCTTTTATAAATCATTACCGTGCATCGGATTACATGAACTGTAAAATTTAGCGATTTAATTGAATTTGATCTTTAAAATGTTGAAACTAAAGTTTATCTGTTGTGAATGAAGTTTATAATATGTCCGAATGAAAAATTTGTTGTCACGACAAAAATAGGTCCTACTACATACATGGTGTTGCCAATTTAGTGAGATATTCAAATCAAGATCCCAGGTTAGGTATACTGCAAGCGTCATTCCCAAGCATTGGACAAGCGGTAACATTGCAAAAGCGCACAATTATATACTTCTACTAAGCGTAATCTATTAAGGTGATGTGAGATAACAGGATCGGCATCTCTACTGAGAAAGAATGCGAATACGTGTTTGTTACAAGCGAAATAAACTGTTTCAATTAGTCTCAAAGCAGTTTATTTCTTCGATAATCATTTAGTTGTTAAATAAAAAAAATATTTCCTCTTTATTTCTTACCAAAAAAAATACCAATAAAGTTGCGCCTTGTATCTAACCCTCACTATCTTGGCCAAAACTACGTTCACATCGTCAAAATATTCACCAATTGCCAATGTATGTATGAGCAACGGATGAATACTGGAATACCACGATCACATTCGAAAGCAATGATAAGACACGTATTCGAATTCACAAAGTAAATATCGGACGATACACGTAACATTTAACAATACACCGCTACCACCACCAATACGGACACACACACAAAACAGAATGAAATATATTTACGTACACAAATCCAACTAGACCTTTATGAGGGACGTTTTCCAGGAGTCCTTGCTGTCGGTGCGAGAGAAAACATTGCGTGAGTGAGACAGAAGATAGATGGCGGTGTGTGTTGTTAGACTTAGGGTGTTACGAAACCAATCGATCGCCGTCATCAATCGACGAATAATTGTAATAGTCGACGCAGACCGATATCTTTTACTTTAACAATTACAAACCATACCGATCGATTGGAGTGGCAACACCCTTATAAAGTTATTGCAATGTTAATCATAAGGCATCAGAGGGCCTAACCAAGTGGCTTTTGCTATTCGAACGCACAGAAAATAAAAGATTGAAACTGACGTTTTGTTTTCTCTGTAATACGTCAGTTTCATACATTTTGTATTCTATACGTGCGACAGATTGGTCACTTGGGTGGGGGGCAGGCCTGTTTGGAGAATGGTTGCCAAGCTATTTTGAACTAAAAATATAATTTTCATCTCACTATTCTTCAATCTTACGTCCGCCGTTGCTTCTCACCAGTCACGTCTTCTTTTTGTTATAAATAATAAATAAACTATTTGTGATTGTCACACATATCATCTAGCCCAAAGTAAGCAATGATTATAATTAGGTATATAAATATTGAAAATATTCTACATAAACATTTTATGCTTATGCCACAAACTTAGGGCTTGAAGATAGGTGTGAAGAATTTTTATTAAAAAAAGAAAAACTAACAAACCATGCAACCATGACTCGACAACAAATGTCTGCGTGTAATACACACATTTGCCCCTACCAGGATTCGAACCCGGGTCCTGTTGGTCGATAGCATGCTGTCTAGCATGCTGTCTGACCATTCGACCAAACCGGTCCAAATTATAAATACATATACATCAAGGACCCTACCTATCGCCTTTTTGGAAGCGAGACTGTCAAAATACAGTAATAACAAATTTGAGTTCTATTACTTTAGGGTTTCGGTTCTTTATATTCTTCATCGGATTGGTGCTAAATGACTTTTGTCATTGGACACTATCGTTAATTACTCTACAGCATGCGAGAAACGAAAAAGCTGCGTTCTACAAGGCAATTAGGTCTGGCAATCTGGTTATTATACACCTCTGCCGACCTCTTCGGGAATAAAATTACGCGAGAAGTCTCTTCTTCTCACTGTCCTTATCCTACAGTAGAGTCGGGACATCTTCTCTTATTCTTACACCCTCTTCTATTAGATGTGAGCTCAGCATGAACTCCCCTCTTCCTCATATCATCTTTCACACAATCCATCTATCGCTTCTTCGGTCTTCCTCTCATTCACATCACATCCATACTTAACATACCTCTAGTTACGTAACATTCATCCTCATTCCTCATCACGTGCCAGTACCACGCTAACCGTTTACTTGCCTATTTTTCGATCATCGGCGCTACTTTCAGACTTCCTCTAACGTGCTCATTTCTAATCCTGTCTTTCCTAATCACCCCCCAAGCCCACATATCCATCTTGACATTTTCATTTCCGCTACATGCATTTTTCTTTCATCCCTGGAGAAATAAATGAGAAGTATGTCAATTAATTGGGCAAAGCGTTATCTTTACATTGTTATTATCTGTGCACACACCGTCGCATAGTTTTAGTTAGTGCTAGGTTATATTAGCATAATCTAAGTAAACAACTAGGCACGTTAAAATATGTCGTTAGATATCAATTCGTCCATGGCTATTGGTAATAATATGAAGTTGAAATTTTATATCATTTGAGTAATACCTAATGTATTACAAATTTTACGTTTAAACCAAACCAACATTGAATTCCATCCCAGAAAATATTTACAAAGTAAGAGCGGTCAGAAAAAAATTCCAATAATTAAACCAATTTATAATTAAGCAAATTTAACCGGATTGCATGATTGAAAGCCGTCCGGATTGCAGTGGACGCGGTTTCGATGCCGAACCAAGAGATAATTATTCAAAATTTATCATATCATATTAATTCTTATTCTTCCTGGAATGAATGTCATTGTTTAAATTGCCAAAAATATTATAACTTTTGACTTGGGCTCTTTCAAATCAAATCAAATCAAACTTTTATTTGCTTACCTAGTGCTTTTAATATTTAACGACACAAATAGATTAATAAAGTTGGTGCAGCTAAATATACAGAAGCAATAGATTGTACTTAGCACTTGAGTATGTAATATTTTGCAACGTCGATAACTAGCTAAGCTTTTACGGTCAATTTTGTCAGATATTCTTCAGACAGTTGGACATATACAGTATATTATTTACGGTAAGCACACTACGTAGGTACACAATATTTTTTATTCGTTTTGTACCGCTATGGTATTATGAACAGATAGATACCATATTTCTAGCAGAGGCTTACTAAAAACACAAGTCACCTGTTACACCCACGATGCTATCTTGCTTCTTGCTACTGTTAACAAATCGAACAACCAATAAAAGACCTTAGGGCAACAGTAACAAGGGCTAGATCAGCAAGGACTGAATCCCGGTTACAAAACTTCCTGCACCATTCGGAATATACATATAGGGGCGATTAGGTCTCTACCTAATCGCATCTATATGTATATTCCGAATACACTACGATCGCCGAGCGTACAGTCAGCATCATAAGTAGAATAACACTTTAATATCTTGTCACGATAGTTGTTCGTACAAATTGGTGGCAATTATTACTGCGCGTTCGCTGTCTTCGAAATGACAGAGGGCTATTAAAGTGGTAATCGACTTATGATGCTGACCGTAAATGCGACTCGGAAGATCTTCCCTTTCGACTGATAATGCAGCTTACCTTACGCATCTCTACAGCCTCTATAGGGACCATACAACATAACGTAGCAGTAGGTCACTTCTATTATATATTTATGATTTCAGTCATTGTATAAAATAAGAAGGTAGACTCGGTTTATTCCTGTATGAACAATTTATTCACAACCATTTCCTTTTCTAATGAATATATTTTATAATATTATCTTCTGCACCTAGAAACACAGGTTATCTAGCGATAAATATAGAGTGAGTTGGATGACAATATTCCAGTCCATATTGCCTTAGTTTTTGACTTAGGCTTTTCAGCCCGCCTGCCTGACATCAATTCTCTTTGGTTGTTGTTAGTGCCCTCTACCATTAGGGTGCCCCAAGGAGCTTGTTTTATGAGGTTATTAGTCGACTTTTATGATACTACCCCTGGGGTCAATCCGGACTGGTACATTCCGTGTTAATTTTTTCTTACACAGACCAGCACGGCTACTATTTAGATAGATATAGTATTAGTATCATACTGACATCAATTATTTTATTTACAGAGAAAAACGCCATGCAACTCTTAGACAATGTAGGCGCATGCGTGGCATCAAACGCATGCGCCTAGGAACGCAGGCGCAAGACTAAAATACAAAGCTAGCATGCCTAATCTTATTACGCAGCTCAAGAAACCATTCTCCGACTACCAAAACCTACAAAGAAAACCAAGACTTTTGCTTTACTTAGGCCCGAGTTCACCAAAACGTAAAACAAGCGATTAAACGTTAACCGTCTATTTTTGACATTTCATCCATACTGAAAAATGTCAAAAAGGACCGGTTAAAAAATAATCGACTGTTTACGTGTTGTTGCACTCCAGCCTTAGGCTCGAGTTCACCGAAACGTAAAACAAGCGATGGTTATTTAACTGTAGGTTTTTGTCATTTTATCTTATGAAAGAACCGTCAAAAACTGATGGTTATTTTTCAAACAATTTTTTTACGTTTCGGTGAAGTCTAGCCTAGCGGTGTTACTAAAAAAAAAGTATTTAAGACGTGTGTTAATTAAAAAGTGTTTAAACCTGATGTTGTCCCGTTTTTGTAAATAGTGTGTGACGGTGACAGCATCTTATTTAAACACCTCTTAAACATAACACGTCTAAACACTTTTTTGTAGCAACACCGTTAATGTTTCACTTAAAATAATGTATGTGTGCATGTGTACGAGTAATTGCCACTAGGCAACACTTACTTGGATAAAGGCGAGGCACCCCTGTCGGCGGTTTCCACGCGTTCGTCGAGCCCCCTGTGCACAGACACAGAGTCCAAGTCCTCCAGATGCACGGATTGCAGGTATTCCGGAGTCCGTAGCTCTTCCGCGGACGGTTTGTGGAAGCTGGTAACAAAATCACAGTATATTTACACAGATACATACATAAATCACGCCTATATCCCCGAAGGGGTAGGCCGAGGTGAACTGGCACCCACGTTTCTACAACTATGTCAAGTCCCATGTAATAGGTGGCGAGCCTATTGCCATTTATCGGGCACAAAAGTGCTGGGTGGTATAAGAGAAAAGCTGCTGCCTCATCAGTGGTATATCCTTAGTCGCCTTGTTCCACCACACGGCACCACACATAGAAGAATCAGCAGCTATATAATGAATATACCGATACAAAATATACTGTGCCGTGTGGTGACGGCAGAGTAGAATACAATTGTCATCACCCCAAATCTGTCCCGTGGGTGTCGTACAAGGCGACTAAGGATAAATCAGTGATGAGGAATGGGCAGCAGCATTCCTCTTATACCACCTAGCAACGTACTGCGACTTTTGTGCCTGATAAATGGCAATAGGCTCGCCACCTATTGCATGGGACCTAACATATTTGGAAAAACGTGGGTGCTAGTTCACCTCTGCCTACCCCTTCGGGGATATAGGCGTGATTTATGTATGTATGATTCTTCTATTCTGGCCTGGGAGCGAAAAGTTAACGTAGAATAGGCCAGCCCCGACTCATTCCTCATGGGTGTCGTAAAAGTCGACTCAGGGAGATTGTCCGGTGTAGACCAATAAGCACCTTGGGGCACCCGAATGGTGGAGGCCAAACCACCAACAACAGCATACCCAAGAGGGTTGGTGTCAGGCAGGCGGCCGGCTGTAAAACCTAAGCCAAAACCTTGAGCGGTATGGATGGGAATTTTGCCATTCCAATCACTCTTTCTGTCTATCGGTCTCTCGATGTGGTCCGTTCCATCTCTTTTCTATACACTCATTCATCACAAGCACCTTTCCGGTGTGATAAATAATATGAATCAAAAGGGAGTGGATGGCTTGACGACGTCTGACCGATATGAATGGAAGAGAAAACATACTGCTCCAGATAGCCTGGGAACAGGGTAGGGAGAAGAAGATTTTAATTTTACAGCGGTTTTTTTAAAGTAAGGCCCGACTCAGGAGCGTCGAATCAAGTGATTTATGAACCAGTCGAGGCCTCTCTGACAGTGCCTATGAAGCAACAGGACCCAGGACCTAGCTAAACACAAATTATAAACATCATTACGATACGATAATATTAGGGGTTTAAGTATCAAATTGCCGTTTTGTATGGAGAATTTAGCGAAAATTCATTTTTCCATACAAACATATTGTCGATTTTTTAAGGAAACACAAGTGTAAATTTTATATAATTTTGTGGGTATATTTAGACAACATTAAGCTATATATACCTAGGATACCTAGAGAAATTTTTTTCTAACGGAGACGGACTGGTGTCCGTGTCCGTGGATCTAAGTGTTACTTAGGACGAGCTGTTTTTGAAGATTTTTTGGTAGTGATAGAAATAAAAATAAGATAAAATTGCATACATAAATATAAGTCCTTGAAATGAAGTTTGAAATAATAAAAAGAATAAAGGACATAAATATTGCTTTAAAGGAATTATACACTACTACTCAATAATGAAGGAACATCGGCAATTTCATACTTTAACCCCTATTATTAATAAATAAGGCTGATACTTACGTCTTCAGCAGTAAACTCGAGCAGACTACTGATACTGAACTCATGGCCATGGCAGCCGAAGCCATCCAAGGCTGAAATTAAATACATTTATATTATTCGATTTTGTTACATAAATATTATTCGATTTTGATGTTAACATTATATCAATGTTAGATAAATTAGTACAGAGCAGCGGACGCGTACTAATTTTCTAACATTCATATAATGTTAAAATCAAAATCGAATAGTTTATAAAGCAAACCCAAGCTTAACCGAACGCACGGTATTTGTAAAAATATCTGCTTTGGAATGTTTGAAATTTATTTCTACATTGCGAGGGTACCCGTTGGCTTACAACGTGAAGTGAATGGAAAGGTTAGAAGAATTTCGGCAAGTTAATTAGTGTCTTGGGTGGCCGAGCGGTCAGGCACCTGCCCGGATAGCAGCGGACGCGGGTTCGATTCCCGCCTCAAGACCATAAATTTTCGAAATTCTTTTACTAACCACCAAAATCTTTATACATAAATATTACTTTAAAACGACAACTGTGTTAGGTTATTACTTTTACAGAATTCATGGCTTTTAATAACATTGGGAGAAATTCAGGCGAGTCCCACACACGCCAGTCGCCTAGCTAGGCGGCTGGTACGACAAAAAAAGGGGGCACTTTAAGGATAATGTTTTGAACGAGCAATTTTTTAAGATTACCAATTGGAGTCTTACCACACAGTTTGAAGTTGTTTACGAGCTCAACATCATTAATTTCTGAATATGGCCAAAGAACTCCTTGTCATGTGAGCAAACGTTCTTAAAGTCCAAAAGCGAGCAAATAGTGCATTAACCTGCCAGTGTTGATTTCAGCGCGTGCTACATCTTTCTTTAACATCCAAACATAACCTTTTAAAAAAGGAATTCGCATCGCAATAATGAGATTGCGGAGGTTTGCTAGTGGGCAATCTCAAAGAAAGACCAATCACTACTTCCCAATGTATTGGGATGAGTAGAATACTATTGAGGTCATTACTTGCTAAATTTAATCCCATTAAAGGTGACGGCCCTGAAATGTATGGAGGTAAGGCCAGTAGGTCTACGTAAATTAAGGTAAAATATAAATTCAGAACAGTTTACTTTGGGTTTTATTTATTTTGATTTTTGTTTGTTGTTTGTCGCAAGTCGAATGCAACATTACGGATAATGCAAATACTCGACTACCGCTCACACCACAACACAACACAGCGGACCGAACAAAGTCCGCGAGCATGCTCGCGGTTGGCGCGTTACCTGCAGCTGTATGCCGTACGCGGCGAACGCGCCGCTCGCGAGCGGTATGCCGAGCAAGTTGTACACCGACGCGAACAGGAAGTTGAGCCTGATACGCCGTACTGTAGTCCGCGACAGCTCCAGGCAGGCCACCACGTCCAGCAGATCATTCTGTACGCATCCAATAAATAAACTGTACAGTGTACATTGGAATAGCAAGGTAATTAAAATAAACAATACAATACAAATATAGCCGTGTGGTGACGACAGAGTAGAATACAATTGTCACCACCCCAAATCTCTCACGTGAGTGTCGTACAAGGCGACTAAGGATAAATCAGTGAGAGAAATGGACAGCAGCATTCCTCTTATACCATCTAGCAATAGTACTGCGACATGAGACCTAGCAAAGTTGGCGAAGCGTGGGTGCTAGTTCACCTCTGCCTACCCCTTCGGGGATATAGGGGTGATTTATGTATGTATACAAATATTCGTTATAGTACACACACAGAAACAAAAATAACAATAACACCAAGAAAAGTGGACATGCATCAACAATAGGCGGCCTTATTGCTTAAGCAACCGCTAAAAAACATGTCTCTTTCGAGTATAACATTTTTGTATTATCCCATTGACTAGCCAGGGGGATATATTCATCCCTTTGGAATGGCCCTAACACTCACACGGTTCATCTAGACCCAAAGTAAGTAGCACTTTATGGATACTAGATGGTGACCAAATTGCAATATTAAATTATAAATTATTCAGAAATATTGAAAGTATACTACATAAACATATAAACAACTATGACTCGAGAACAAATGTCTGTGTTCAACCCACAAACATTTGACACCACCAGGTTCGTATTAGCCAGATCGCTATCTGGCTATTCGGCAAAACCAGCCGTCGTTTTGACTAGATTCAATAAAAACAATGCTTTTAATTTGTCAATAAACGCGATTGACACGAATACCATAAGAAATTTACAACAGTTTTGACCAAAAAACGTCGTATGCTATTGGAATTTTCTTCTCAATTATATGCCAATTTAGAAGAAAATTCCAATAGCATACGACTGTATGATTTAATGCGATATTTCGACTTACTCTCATAAGTACTAGGTCCGCAGCTTCTACAGCTACATCAGTCCCGCTTGCTATAGCAATGCCCACATCAGCCTGCGCGAGCGCAGGTGAGTCGTTCACTCCGTCCCCCACCTTTGGATAAACATATCGACACTGTAAGTATAAAGTATTTGGACACCGCTGCATGGATCGTTATTCATAACACACAGACACCCACAATGGCTCAATCAGGAGGCTATAAGTTCGGAAAAAGCCCAGCAAAACTAAACTATATGGTGCTTTATTCATCACTGAAGAAAAGTTAATTATAAAAACACAATGAATGCACTGCATAGAATCCGAAGATGTAGTTAATATGTACTAATCAGGTAATACTGAGTAATTTCGCATAGAAGCGGCGCCGTACTTAGGTAATTTCGCATAGAACCGGGAACATAGCAATTGAGACAATTCCGCAAGGTAAGCACAGCCTTAAAAACTAAAAATTAAGAATGCCAATGTTTGCTTCAAGCCTAAGTTATATACACAAACGTTATGTCACTGCAGCGAATAAAATTATTCAATAATTGCACTCAATTACTTTTATCATAGAGACTAAAGTTGAAAGTTAATCGGATATACTTGACTGGCTGATGATGTTGATGACAAGCCACAAATCATATGCGATGTGTACAAATCAAATCACAAGAAAAGTCAGTCATATCACATAGCTGCCGATGATGTTAATTCTTGCCTAATCAATAACGCAATCGCATCCTACAGGTATGATAAAAACATAACTTCGCGAATAGTATTTATTACGAATACAGCAGACAAACAGACAGATAAACTCAGAATAACAAAAAAACAAATGCATAAAAATCTCCAGTGAAATAGTTTTATACGCTAACGCGTCGCAATAGCATTTAGAATTAGAATCGCAACAGCATAAGCATACGTAGCATGCAATTATTGGAAAGAGTCGGCAAGGCGTTAAGAAATGGACGCACGGCGCAGGCATAAAAGTAATGGTAACAGACATATATATTATTTTATTCTTCTTCTTGAAGAATTATGGACTTAATGATAGGGAAGTCCAAAAAAAAAAAGAATTACCTACATCCAAATAATCAACAAAAAACAGAAATGAATAGAATATAAATAGGAACAAAAACAAAATATTTTATATATTTTCTTTGTATAATTATTATTATGTTAAAATAAAACTATTAACAAATAGCACTCACCATAGCGACTTTCTGTCCCTGTTCCTGCAGTTTTTGAATTTTTGCGACTTTGTGTGACGGTAGTACCTCCGCGTAAACCTTGTTGATACCAACCTGAAATGAGAACGATTTTTAGGGAAGAGACAAACACGGACGTACCCATATTTAAATCGCATTTAAACTTAATTCTAGTAAAATATTTATTGGGTCATTTTTCATTTATCATGTGGCAAAATATATTACTCATTCGCTCCATTCGCATTCATGTTATTTCTCAAGCAATCAATCCGTCTATACATAACATAGCTCATTATAATATAATACTTATTATGTTGTATTTCATCTTACTTGTCTCGCAATAGCGACAGCCGTTTTTCTGTTGTCCCCGGTCAGCAGACAAACTTGAAGGCCCATTTTCTTGAGACAGTATACAGCCAAGTGCGCTTCGGGCTTCACCTCGTCAGCTATACCGATCGTGCATACCAGTTGGTCTGAAGAGAACGAGTGTAGGTTGTACAATCAAAATAAGTATATTAACATTTTAATACCCTGTCACAATAGCTGTTCGTACAAATTGGTACAATTATTACTGCGCGTTCGCTGTATTTGGTATGACAGAGGGCTCAAGTGGTAATCGACTTATGATGCTGACCGTACTACGTGAACTACTAAAGGTTTATTCGTAAAATGTGTCAAAACTAAGTCAAAACCTTGAGCAGTGTGGATTGGAATGTTGTCATCCCAATCACTCTCCGTTCATCAGTCTCTCGACATGGTCCGTTCAGTCTCTTTTCTATAAATTCATTAATCACTGGCACCTTTACGGTGTGATGGATGATATGAATCAAAAGGGAGTGGATGGCTTGATGACGTCTGACCGATATGAATGGAAGAGGAAACATACTGCGCCGACCCCAGATAGACTGGGAAAAGGGCAGGGAGAAAAATATGTTTTCTGGCAAACAAAGATTATCTTATCTTCATCATCACCAGCCCTTTTAATGTCCCCACTGCTGGGGCACGGGCCTTCCCTATGGATGGAAGAATATAGGGCGATTGGGCCATGACCCACCACGCTGGCCCAGTGTGGGTTGGTGGGTATTAACGACTGCAGATGCAGCCGGGACCAACGGCTTAACGTGCCTTCGGAAGCACGGAGGAACCAGAGATAATAAATTATTGGTCACCCATCCAATGACCGGCCTTAGCGACATTGGTTAGTTTACGCAATCGCAGCCCAAGCGGGCTATGCCACTGCGCTAGCGAGCTCCTCCGTTATCTTATCTTATCTTACCGTTAATGGCGGCCAAGACGGCGGTCCTGCCCAGCTCCTCGTCCTTGACCAAAGCCTCGCAGACGGACCTCGGCACCGACACACCGTTCCTGCTCATCCATTCGCGGTTGCCTATCAGCACCACTTGCTCCGAATCCTGTAAAAAGGAGCAACTATGTTCTAAACTTTGGCCAACCCAGGGCCGGTTTTTTAATGCTTAGCAACTAATTGTTTAAACATTGTTACTAATCGTTAAATATCAGGCTGATATTCAACTGTTAGTAACAATTTTAGTTACTAATGGTAAAATATCTCTCCGATATTGTTACTTTTGATTAAATATCACACTGATTATCAGAAATCATAATGAATTTATAACAATTGGTTGAGTTAACTATGCCTCAAAAAACCGGCCCTCAATGGTAAACTAACGCATTTCCATTGATCTGTTAAATTGTCACAGTAAGCCCCTCCGCACACGGAGCTAGGTGCTTAAAAGTGACTATAACTACTTACCAATTGCAATCTAGTTACAAACCGTATCTCGCACACGACGCTACTCAAGTTGCAAGGTTTCAGTCACTTCTGTTATTTCTGCTGGCATATAAACACGTGCAACGGGCCTAGCAATTGTAAATATATTATTAACAATATTAAGGGCCTGTTTCACAATCGACAAGTACGTTCGAAGTAGCTTACTTAGCAGTTCAATTGACACATATTTCATATTACAACTGTCAAATGATCTGCGAAGTAAGCTACTTCGAACTTAATTGTCGATTGTGAAACAGGCCCTAATTCATATAAAATTAAAGTGGATTGAGTGAAGATAACGATGTCGCAGATTTTGTTGATTGATTCACCCTTATATTGTAACTCGAATAATATAATAATGAAACTCGAGATAATACATTTTTGGTCACTCATCCGATGACCGGCCTTAGCTAACATTGCTTGGTTTTCACAAAAGCAGGCCGAGCGCGCCTCTTAAAAACACAGAAACTCGGGTAACTAGTAGCTTGGCGCCCGGCGCGATCAGTGACTAACGCGTTACTAACAAGTAGCCTCGTGTGCGAACTTCAATGGCAATGTATGGGCTCGTACGTTCAAGAATCTCGTTATCAATTTGAGTTTGTAATCAGTTCCTTTTGCGTAGACCCATATGCGGAGGCGCTTAGTCAATAAGGTCGGTTTTGAGCCTACATATACACGGAGAGGCCGATCGGATCAGACCAAACTGACACAGGCCTGAACGGCTTCGTACACATTATTATAATGCCTCATACACGGGCAGTTTTGCCTTCAGTTCTACCTTATCGGATGCAAATATGTATCGTGTGTGTGTGTGTAATTTGTCATACACAATACGTTCAGTTCTTCCGGTCAGGCCGATGTAAACGAATTGCTTCAGTCCATCCGGCCGACTAACGCGAGCCTTCCTTCAGGCCAGATAAAACACACACGATACGGATTTGCATCCGGTCATTGAAGGCAAAACTGTCCGTGGATGAGGCACTTTAGTCAGGCCGGTTAAAGCCATTGTCTCCGCGTACGGCTGTCAGGGTGCCTACCGCCTAACTCGATTGCTGATGATAGCTATATTGCAATGCACTGCTTACGGCTATAGCAGCCATCCTGAATTTTTAGGCGGCACGGATTTTGTGCCATATTCATACAAAATCATTCCGTGATTATTCGTTCAAAGCTATCGCTAATAGTTTAGGTACATTTGGTGCGAAACGACAGCATGACGTCATAAACTATAGCTTTTGCTTTAGCAGTCGAGTTAGGCGGTAGGCCCCCAGTTCGCTTGGTCCCACCCACCTCTCCATCGTCCGTCTTGATGAGCGAGTGGAGCCGCGCGGCCGCCTGGGCAGAGCTCAGTGCCGCATCGCCGTCGCCCGCCAACACGTCCACAGTCACGCCTTGGAGCTCAAACGACGACCCAGTTCTGCGCATGAAACAACACAATAAATAAATAAAATAATAGTAGATTACATACAAAGTGCGATAAAACAAAACGTGAGTCAGATCGCAAACACTTGACGCCCAAGCCGAAGGCGAGGTTGATGTGAAATACTCCGTACTAAAAACACGTCTAAAAACACATAATTGTTACTTTTAAAACATGTAATAACATCGCACGTGTTCTAAATCTTCATGACAATAAGGCATACTGCCGCACTCAGAGACGTCAATTAACTTTAATGAGAATTTAATGTCAAAATTTTTCATTCAAATCTAGACCATAGACCCGGCAAGAATAGCGACTAGTTTTGAATCGTCATTTTTTGACGTTAACGTTAGTTGACGTTTCTGAGTACGACAGTTACTGCCGTACTCAGAAACGTCAATTAACGTTAATGAGTAGTTGTCAAGAAATTACAATTCAAATATAGTTCTTAAAACGTAACATGATTAGAATGACAGCAAGCAACAAATATAAAACTGTTGTGAGTGCGAAAAGGATAGACAAAAAAGTGTATGAGTGTGACAGCTGTCATATGGACCATCCTATATTTTACCAAACTATAGTCGCTATTTTTCCGTGTCATTGGTCTAGATATAATTTTTTTTGACATTAACTACTCATGAAAGCAAACTGACGCCTCTAAATGCGCCAGTAAGAATCTACATGGTCCGACGACATCGCACCTGGCTTGATTGAGCACGTTCCTGAGCGCCGGCACATCGGTGGGCTGGTCCGGCCTGGACCGTAGCCGCGCCCTCAACCCGCAGCCGGGCGCCGCCACGAAGCCCACGCACTTCGGCAGCGGCATGTCTCCGATCACCGAGCTGCACCACTTCACTATTGCTGCACAAGACAATAGAGCTGGTATAATGTAACAAAAGAGATATTAGTAATCATGAGTTTTTGTATGAAAACGACGGAATTGACAACATTTCATTTTTTCAACATACCTTTATTATGATGTTATATGAAATTAAACCAAAAATGAAGACACCCATATTTTTTATTTCTTCTGAATTCCGTCGTTTTCATACAAAATATCATGATTGAAATACCGGTCATTCTAAACAGACGTAAGTGCCAAATGACGTCACTGGCGTAGACGAATGGCGAAATCACTCTTGACTCGAAAAATAAAAATATCACTTGTCAAAATTGACGAACTGGCGTTTCCGGTGTCGAAAATAAAAACATTTTATCTGAAATGTTTGACATTAATTTCAAAGTCAAATACGTTTTAAATTAAAGTTTATGAAGGATTTTATTTTATTGCTACTCTAATATTGTTAATTTCGACGATGACAATTAATAACATTGGATTTGATTTACGACTGACGTCTGTCATCATGTCTATGATAACTTTTATATTCTTCCATCTAGGAAGGCAAACGTTTTAATTCATACATCCCCGCCCGTGACGTCATCGCATGATTTTTAAATTTTATTTTTTTTCTCTGTATTTAAGTAATAAAAATATTTTCGAAGTCAGGATTGGAAAATAAAGAAACGGTATTTTTATTTTGGAAGGTTGTCATTTTTGAAATGTTGTCAATTCCAAAGAAATAAAAAATATGGGTGTCTTCATTTTCGGTTTAATTTCATATAACATCATGATAAAGGCATGTTAAAAAAAATTAAATGCTGTCAATTGTTCTAGTCCGCCAACTTAGTGCGCGACCTTCATGCGGGGTGAACCACGTTGGGGGGTCTGAGGTATTGTATGTTGTATTGCACGAGTTATCCGCCCCCGTTAACATCTGGAGTGTCGCGTCCCCGCCACCATTTCTCACCCCGCAGGAAGGTCGCGCACGAACTTGTAGAACGACGAGGCGATTAAAGGCAGTCATAGACGGGAGTGTATCTGACAGGTTGGCATATACCAGGAGACTTTTTTGGTCACTGCAAAAATTTTTGGAATTCGTTCAGACCATCAAACTGAACAAATTTCACCATGGGAGCACCAAAAACTCCAAATTCACGAAAAAAAAAAACAGCTGTTTCATACATTTGGGTCAAGTAGGTATTCAGGTATCATTTTGTATGAAACAGCTATTTTTTCGTGAATTTGGAGTGAAATTTGTTCAGTTTGATGGTCTGAACGAATTCCAAAAATTTTTGCAGTGACCAAAAAGTCTCCTGGTAAAGTTGAACAGTAAAGTTAGTAGAGGAGCTCGCTAGGGCGGTGGCATAGCGCGCTCGGCCAGCGATTGCCGGCTGTAAAACCTAAGCCAAAATCTTGAGCAGTATGGATGGGAATATTGTCACTTCAATCACTCTCTCCGTTCAACGGTCTCTTGACATTGTCCGTTCCGTCTCTTTTCTATAATATTCATTCATCACGAGCACCTTTCCGGTGTGATGGATGATGAATCAAAAGCGAGTGGATGGCTTGATGACGTCTGACCAATATGAATGGAAGAGGAAACATACAACGCCGACCGCAGATAGACTGGGAACAGGGCAGGGAGGAGAAGTAAAGAGATGTAGACGTAATATGGTAAGGATGTATGATTTGAGAAGACTTACCGGACGCGACTGGGTGTTCAGAGTTGAGTTCCGCGCTCAACAAACACGAGAGCACGACGGGAAGCGAACTCGGCTCGCCGGTGAGCAGAGACACCTGAGCAACCGCTGTGCTGCCGCGCGTTATGGTGCCCGTCTTGTCGAAGATCACCGTTTTCACCTGATAACGGAACGAGCGTTACACAAAATTGTAACGTTATTGCATTGTTGAAATACATGTATACTAATATTATAAAGCTGAAGAGTTTGTTTGTTTGTATGGTTGAAACGCGCAAATCTCAGGAACTCGTATTTGATGGCGATTTCATTTTTCATCTTTACTTAGTTTAGTTGTCTATCAATCTATAGTAATCTGTACTGTAGTTGTATGAAAACCTTAGTGTTGTTTCACTCCGTGTTGTTTTACTATGTAATGTTTAAATCTGTTTCGTTTTATCCTTTCTCTTAAGGAAGGCTTTTGTATCTTTCTTTCTTACCTTGTGGGCATTCTCCAATGGTTCCGCGCCCTTGATGAGCAATCCCTTTTCTGCGCCCACCCCTGTCGCCACCATCACCGCGGTCGGTGTTGCCAGTCCCAGTGCACAAGGGCAGGCTATAGCCAGCACTGACAGGGCGAAGTGGAACGCGGTCTGGACTATCAGCTCCCAACGGGAGAAAGCGTCGAGGTACATGTCCTAGGAGACGATAATAAATGAGTGAAGATATTTAATAGTGATTTGCATTAATTACATGTTAAGAGAAAGTGTCAATTCGTCAGTTTCAAACTTTTGTTTTCTAAGCGTTCGAATAGATAAACCACTTGGCTAGACCCTCACCCCCGAATACAGAAACGCTATTCAAAGTTTGAGTCCCGCTTAACATTTAAGTATTGTCAAAATTGACGTTTTTCCATACAAATTCTGACAGGTAGTGTCCACTTAACTTTTTAAGCAGTCCCCTAAATTTGAGTTGCGTTTCTGTATTCGGGGGTCAGATAGTTATAATGACTGGCCGTATGAGAATATAATGAAAATCATTTTATTATGAAGAAAATATTAACTAAGTGTGAATACTAACAAGTGTGAATACTACTACGTGTGAATTTTATGCCTAATAAAAAAAAGAGTCAAAATCTCAGATTTACTTTCATTGTCAAAAAGGAGCCTCCATTATGTTAGCATTCAAGCTGATATGTGCTACTGATTATTATCAACCGAAATTAGACTGTATAAAGAGCAGATCTACAAAATTCTTTTTATACGCACCGGAGTAATATTCCGTATTCTCTGAATGTTGATAGCCCCACTTATAAGCCAGCCGAAAAGGGTCATCAGTGACAACAACATCACTAGCGGCACAAAGTATCTGAAAGAATAAATAACACATCACTCATATAAAATAATAAAACAACAGTTGGAATATCACTAGTTACCTAAGTTTTATAGGGATGATGGCACTAACAAAAAAATACTGATATAATGATTTATAATAATAATTTAGGATAAGGAGATTCGTTAATAGTCACTTGTTATCAGATTATACTTGTGATCGATATTTATTTTATACAAAGAAAAGTTAACAATCCGCCATATTTGCCAAAACGCCGCGTGACGTCATTATTTAGTTATCTCCATTTTGACATTTTATTTGCCAATCAAATTCACTAGTTTAATAGAGAAACTGGCCATTTTACTGAATAGTGACGTCACACAGACGCCATTGCTATGTTGGCGTTTTGGCGGAAATTTTAAATTGCATTATTCAAAGCATGTTTTTTCTGTCAAAATCTAAAGTTTTTACAAAAATATAATTTATTTTTAATGAGGTACTTTATTGCAAGCCATGTACAATGAGGTGGTAAGTAAAAAATATCACTATAGACTATAGCGAGATCACTACAGACCCCGTTGGGCATGCAATTTGCTGTAGATGAGAAGATTCTGCTATGCGAAAAACAAAACCCAAAAAGTCGGTCACTCACCCAGCTATAGTGTCCGCCAACCGCTGCACTGGCGCCTTGCTGCTCTGCGCCTCCTCCACCAGCCGCACTATCTGCGCCAGGGTGCTCGCCTCGCCCGTGTGCGTGGCGCGCATCAACAGCGCCCCGTTCTGATTGATGCTGCCGCCTATCACTAGGGACTCTGGAAGACATTGCACAATACAGGATTGTAGGGTCTGTTCTTGACTGCATCGGCAGTTGGTACTGGATGAATGATGACGTCATTGCTGAAGAGTCCCTGCTAAGGCAGCAGTAAATGACACAACATCTCTGGAGCAGCCATTTATTCCGACTGACGTGACACTTGTTAACTGTCATAAGTACGTTCTAAATAGAAACATAGTAAAACCTTATTGCTTTCCTACAGAGCTGTGCGAGGAGGAATGTGTTTGAGAACCAAACAAAAGCACTCCCTTTTTGAAATAGAGTGTTTCTATTAGTTTTTCTCAAACACATTCCTAAACCAATAGAATAACTCTATTTTCAAATACAGTGGTTCTATTAGTTCTTCTCCAGACTCTGTTCACATTCTTGACTGCATCTGCTGTACGAATTTAGAGAGAATGGACATTTCCTAACACGCTGAGCCTATGCGGATTGGTAGGGAAAAACGACTACTGATGACCGGGGCCAACGGCTTAATGTGACTTCCGAAACACAGAGGAATACATTTGGTCCCCCAAAAAAAGTGATGGCCCTTAGCGAACATCACTCAGTTTACGCAATCGCTCTGTGTATATAATCATGGGTCGCTAATGAAGCACTCAACCTGATACAAAGTTTATACTAAATGTGTCAGATCCCGACACCTAGAGAAATCCATCATAGTCGATGTGAATTGTTTAGTAAATATGACTCATTTTAAAGTAATAAGAAGTGCCAAATACCTACCCACTGCTTTAGCGACCGGCATGGATTCCCCAGTTATGAGAGATTCATCACAAGTACTTTGGCCCGATATAACTTTGCCGTCTACTGGTATTTTTGCACCCGGCACCACCTGCAATATAAAATGCCATTGTTACATTATGTTATTCATTTCTTAGGTCAGTAACAACATGACACACATGGCAACAGTAAGTCTCATGGAATAGACCTGATGATAGATGTAATATACTATTATGGAAATATTCATGTATTACACCTATACAATATGTCAACGATTGCAGGTAAGCACGGTGGAAGAAAAAAACATGTTGTGCCGAGCCTACTTAGTGTAGGATAAGGGCAGGGAGAAGAAGAATTACAGGTAAGCACATCATTGCTCGATTTAATTATAGGTATAGATAGATTAACCGCCGTATTCAGAGACATGAGTTTTAATTAAAGGGTTCTTTAACGTGCTTTGGTTAATTCAAAACCATAGTCACTATCCTTTCCATTGAGCTAATGCCCAAGATTAAAATAAACATTTTAAGTTAATTGACGTCTCTATGTACGGAGGTTAGAGTTGACTTTTACGGGGTGGTAATCAAACTTAACTGGGATTTTTTCTTTCGTAATATAATTAACGTTTCTTTATTTCTTTCTTCTTCTAATATAATTTACGAACAAAAACAACACCTACCCTCAGAACGTCCCCTCGCTGCACCAGATCAACCGGTATGCACTTTTCGCTGACAATCTGCTCATCGTCATCCATGACGACCAGCACAGCCTCGGTGGCCTTCAGCGATAGCAATTTGGATAGGGCTTCAGATGTTTTACCCTGTATGTAAGGAGATTAAAAACGTGTAAGTTTATCTCCTATAAAGTTCAGAGAGCCTAGTAACGTAAGTAAGTAAATAGTAAAAGGAGAGTAAGTAAAGAGACTCATCATCATCATAATCACCAGCCCTTCAATGTCCCCACTGTTGGGGTATGGGCCAACTCTTTGGATGGAAGAATATAGGGAGATTGGGACACAATCCACCACGCTAGCCCAGTTCGGGTTGGTGGGTATTAACGACTGCAGATAATGCAGCCGAGACCATCGGATTAACGTGCCTTTCTTTAGTGGGGACATTAAAGGACTGGTGATGATGATAAAAACTAACTATCCCAATATACAACAAGAAAAACACTATCTTTTATTACATTCTTTGTTATGTCATCCATGTATTTCACACTCACTTGGTGATATTGTGGAATAATTCAGAAAATACATACATACATACATACATACATAAATCACGCCTATAACCCCGAAGGGGTAGGGTAGAGGTGAACTAGCACCCACGTTTCGCCAGTTATGTTAAGTCCCATGTAATAGGTGGCGAGCCTATTGCCATTTATCGGGCACAAAAGTCGCAGTAGGTACAAAGCTAGATGGTATAAGAGGAACGCTGCTGGCCATTCCTCATCACCGATTTATCCTTAGTCGCCTTGTACGACACCCACGGGAGAGATTTGGGGTGGTGACAATTGTATTCTACTCTGCCGTCACCACGCGGCATAGTAGAATAGGTATAGTAATTCAGAAAATGACTCTTTATTTTCAGTTCGTAACTTAGCTATGTGCTTCTATGTTATGCCATCCATGTATTTTATACTCATCAGGTGACATTGTTGAATAATTCAGAAAATGACTCTTGTTTTCGGTTCGTACCTTAGCTAGGTGCATCTATGTTAAGTCATCCATGTAATTTACAGTGATTTGGTGATATTCTTGAATAAATATATCAGAAAATAACTCTCGTTTTCAGTTCGTACCTTAGCTATGTGCTCGAGCCACCTGCCCAGAGACACGAAGACCAACAGCATGGGTGGGGTGTCGAAGAAGGTCATGGGACTGGTGTTCTGCTGCATCGCCATCGCCGCTATGACCACTGCCAACGAGTACGCGTAGCTGACGCGACAAAAAAGACGACAATAAAATACTAGCACCGAATTGTGTCGATTAAGGTCCGTTTATATCTATCAGTTCCTCCTTGATACTTTATTATGGGTAAAGGAGGAACTGACAGCGAGAGGTGTGGATGAGATTTTAGTGAATGATAGAAAGGAGTGGAAGAGAGAAAGTCCGTTTATATCTACAGGCATTGAGCATGCCAGACACGTGCAGTGCCAGATAAAATACTATTCTTCTAATCTAAACAGTGTTTATAACCGTTGAAACGTCCGACGCCGACGACGGTGTCGGTTGGTGTCTACCACGGCATTGGCAGTTAAGAATTAAATAATAAAAACAAACTAATATTACGTACCTTATAGTAGTAGTGAGGGATATGAGCACGTCCATATTGGATGTGCCATGTTTGAGTGCCTTGTACGCCTGTGTATAGAAGTGCCAGCCGCCTATAAACTGCAACAAACACACACAACAGCCATTATGCAATCCTTAAGAGCCTATACAAGCAAAAAAAAAAAAGAAATGTCACGACGTTACCTGTACAGGCGTGGCCAACAGAAACATGATAAGATTCTCGAGACTCAACCCCGGAAGCACGTAGTACATGTGGCTGTGGTCGTGGGACATGGTCGCCATGAAGTAGGCCATCGCCACCATGCACGGCCCGCCGAACACGAGCGATATGAGGAACGCGTTCCGCCATTTTCTGATTTCTTGCCTGTGCGGGGGGAAACGTTTGCACGTGTATTATATTAGGCCCTACGGAAGAAAAATAAGGGTATTCGATTTTAATTTTAACATTATATAAATGTTAGAAAAATTAGTACAAAGATTTTGGTGGTTAGAAAAAGAATTTCGAAAAATTATGATCTTGAGGCGGGAATCGAACCCGCGTCCGCTGCTATCCGGGCAGGTGCCTGACCGCTCGGCCACCCAAGATACTAATTAACTTGCCGAAATTCTTCTAACCTTTACACTTCACGTTGTAAGCCAACGGGTACCCTCGCAATGTAGAAATAAATTTCAAACATTCCAAACCACCAAAATCTTTGTACTAATTTTTCTAACATTTATATAATGTTAAAATTAAAATCGAATACTTTATGAAGCAAACCCAAGCTTAACCGAACGCACGATATTTGTAAAAATATCTGCTTTGGAATGTTTGAAATTTATTTCTACATTGCGAGGGTACCCGTTGGCTTACAACGTGAAGTGTAAAGGTTAGAAGAATTTCGGGAAGTTAATTAGTATCTTGGGTGGCCGAGCGGTCAGGCACCTGCCCGGATAGCAGCGGACGCGGGTTCGATTCCCGCCTCAAGATCATAATTTTTCGAAATTCTTTTTCTAACCACCAAAATCTTTGTAAAAATAAGGGTTTTTCAAACGCATTTTCAACAAACGCAATCTCATAATCTATTATAAGCAGGTATTTGATACTCAGAATTGTGTTAATTGGGCATATATGAAAGGGCGTGGGACAGTCCATTACCCAATTAAAAAACATTTCGTCGATAGAAAAAAAAATTCAAAGTAACATCTGATTATTTAAAATTTTCAATATTACATTCAAAAGGCTATACATTGAAAGGTGGCACTTGTATCAATGTAAAGTGTATATAATTTCCTAGGGACTGCTCGGCGATAATTTGATTAAAACTGTTAATATAGTCACAGTTAATTGAAGTTTGATTTGGCGCTTATGTCAAATTTATTGAGTATGGTACGCTGCGCTCTGTCTCGCTTTCGAGGCCGTGCGGCACAATAGAGCTATCTCAATCAACTTCGTGCTACAAGCGCCGCCACGTCGATATAATTTTTTTTTTCGTAGAGCCCTAATAAAATTAAATGAAAATACCCACCAAGATCCACTGGGTTAGGGCCCATTCTCTCTATCTTCCATAAATAGGAAAGGCATGTGCCCCAGCAGTGGGAACATTAAGTGGGCTGGTGATGATCATTAAATAAACATACTATACTATAAAATCAAAAATCAGGTCTATTAATCTCCTAAGGGATAGGCATATGTGAATTAACAGCCACGTTTCACCAATTATTATGTTTGGTCCTGATAATTTATCCTGATAATTTTTACACAATGGTTTGATAAACAAAGCAAACTATCCCTGTTTTCTTAAACAGACACAACATAACATAACAAATTGATCAAGTTAGAAGTGTTTTAAGCCAAAATAACCTATTTTAATTTAAACATTATAATTATAAATGTCAGAAAAATTTCCCGCATCAAGCCTAAAATAATTTTCCTAAATTTTTCTAAGCTTTGTACAAAATCACCCACATATTATTATCATACTCACTTGTGCTCTAAGTAATTGCTGGCTCCTCTATTGTGTGGACCCATTACGCTACATTCGAAGCCCAAGCCGGTAACCGCTTCACATATTGTCCTAGGTCCGATTAGTTCTGAGTTAAATTTGATTTTACCTCTGAAATGGAAACGACATCTGTATATCATGGTGTATTTTTAATAGGGACGCGGACGCTACAACCACTGTGTTATGAATAGATCTAATAAAAAATGAAGTCAGATATCACGTTACAGGGGCATGCCTACATATAGACAGTGGCAAAGGTAAATATTATGCGTATGCAAATTCAGAAAAAGAACTTTCATTTTTTAAACTTGTAAACATGACACTACAGAGCAATTCGGCTAATACTTAATGAGCCTGGTATTCAGTCAGGAGAATATTATGTTGTTGCTGGATTCAATTAAAAGATTATTATTCTTTGATAAAACTATTATATAAAAGCAATTCTCTTAGCATGCATTAAATGAGCGTGATAGGTATGCAAAAAGGAAGTAACACGCATAGAACCATGAAAAAGTATACGTAAAAACAAAGTGTTACTTAATATACTGACTTGGAAGTGCTAAGGGCGACAGCGCACGACACGACACCCGTTAATTTAAGTACAGTCTTTTCAATTTTATTTACACAGGAAGCGCAGGTCATGCCTGTAATCTGAAAATAAATAAAACACAAATACAATCTGAAAACAGTTCGAATAGAGTGCACCTGAATACTAAATATGTCGCATCGTGTACTACGCAATACATGAACATTATTGAACATGTCACATTTATCAAAAGAACATTATTTTAGACAATGAGTATAGGAGCCGGCGCTAGAGTACTTTAATGTTCATCAAGCACGATGGATAAGCTCACTCTAAAAACCACATTTGTATCGCTTTCAGAGTTCATGAATCCATTTCTTGGAACATCGATCAGCCTTATAAACGTAGTTTATAATAAATAATAATAATAATAAATATTTTTACACCTATCATCTAGCCCAAAGTCTAGCCTAAACACTTGTATTATGGATACCAGATGATGGACATATTTTTAATATAATTATGTATATAAATATTGAAAATATACTACATAAACATAAACACAACCATGACTCGGGAACAAATATTTGTGTTCATCACAAAATTTGCCCCTACCAGGATTCGAATCCGGGACCTCTTGGCCAATACCCAGCAATCTGAGCATTCGACCAAGCAGGCAGTCGTTAGTTTTAGCCTTTATAAGGCACTAGCACCAGTTTCAGCTCTATGATCTTACTAGTTAAGGAACAATTTAGAATAACGACGTGTTGTGCCAAATAAATAGACTGAGATTCGATCAGTACACGACAGGCATAACAACCAAGACAAGATTCTTACCAGAATCGACAACTCTTTCAGCCCACTGCCGTCACAATCGCTGATGACTTCCGAGGGGAAGCCCAGCTCTGTTATGGAGTGGGCTATGTCTGGCGCGGATATCTTCCTCGGATCGTATCTCACTTCTGCTTTGGCAGCCAATAGTGCTATTAAAATAGAATCTACACCTGTAAAGGAAAATTGTAAAATAAATTTATTTATTATTATTTTTTCTTGCATCACAGAGCGACGCAAAAAACAATTTCAAATGCGATAAATCGTCCTTGCATTCAATGCATGTCCATTACTCATTGCTGTCTTTACCCTTACTGCGGGTTTCAACAACAACAATATTCTAACTTCAGTTAGACGTACCGGAGTTTGGTACCGCGACTTCTGTTATTTATCGTAATATATAACAAAAAATGCCAGGCAACTAAAATTTATTAAGCTTAACTGTAGTTTTAACTGTAGATAGAATATGAAACCCGCCGTTAGTCGCCTTGTAAGACATCCTTGGTGGAGACGTGGTATGGTGACAATTGCATTCTGCTCTGCTATCACCACACAGCTTATTACACTAATAATTGTCTCTGTAGTTATTTTGCCAACATAAGCAAATACAGCCAGGCTAGCATGACCACCGATACACGATATTTTATAGCCATTTATCGCTTTTGACTGTAAAAGTACCATATGTTTTTGACAGGTCAAAGCGATAAATGGTTATATCGTATCGTGTTACGGTGGTCATGCTAGCCGGGCAGTCTGTGCAGTGCATGCGTAACGAGTGAATTGAGTAAATCACATACCATACAACTTTGAGCAATGTTTCTCGATAGCGGAGACGCAAGATGCGCACGTCATACCCCGCACTTCCAAGGTACACCTCGACATGTCGGCTTCTTTTATGTACTGCGCACTGCCCTGTGTACGAACGAACATGACCAATCAATCTTACGACGTATTGCACATTGAATTGTTACCAACCAAGGCAAATTGACAAGCAAACCCAAACTTACACCGTCCAGTACGAGTACGCGCGAGTGAGACGCGTTTCGTTATTCATTGCTCACTATTAAGAAGCATAAGCTAATAAATGCTGGCTAATAGCGAGCAATGTATAACGAAACGCGTCTGAATCGCGCGTACATCTGAACGAGGTCTTGTTGCCGAATGCACGGCATTTTTAAAACTATCTGCTTTAGGGCCGGTATTTTGATGCATAGCTAACAGTTAACCAATTGTTAAAAATTGTTATTTATCTTTAAATATCACTGATATTTAACAATTAGTAACATTATCAGACTGATATTTAGCAATTAGTAACAGTTTTTAATAATTGGTTTAGTTTACTATGGATCAAAAAACCGGCCCTTACTGCCGCACTCAGAGACGTCAATTAACTTTAATGAGTATTTAATGTCAAAAATTTTCATTCAAATCAAGACCATTGACCCGTCCAGAATAGAGACTAGTTAGGAATTGTCATTTTTTGACGTTAAGTACTCATTAGCGTTATTGGACGTCTCTGAGTGCGGCAGTTAGAATGTTAGAAATTTATTTCTACACTGTGAGGGTATCCGTTGGCTTACAACTTGAAATGTAAAGGCTACTTGTAGAGAATGGCGGGCAACGGGCAATGCCTTGAAATTTTTATTTCAATTAACAGCATTGGTGGTGGTACTTTATTCAAGTTCGCCATAATAATAATAGTTAAACGCATTATTGTGTTCCGACAATATGTGATAAAAGATAGCCAACCCGTATGTGGTTGAGCGTTCCAGGTGAAGCTTGATTCCATCTTCGACCCTTACTATCCCGCCAGATGAAGACCCAAGAGCTTCCCTGTCTAGCATAAAAAACACTCAGCTATGGATCTTTGACAGTTCAAAACGATAAATGGCTTTACCATGTCGTGTTTCGGTGGACATGCTAGCCGGGCGAGCAAACAAAATACTTACATTAAGTAACGTTTTGCTTTTAACGGGAGATGCTTGCTTGACACCATCGCCGGTACCCGATAAAGTGATCTTGGATTCTGTAAAGAAGAAAGAATACCTTTTCATTATGTTTTGGGTTTTTTCTGACCTCTTTTTCTATGTAACAATATTGTTCTAATATTTATAAAATTGTTAGGGACTGACACAGGCTTAATAGAATAGAACAGAATAGATATTTATTGCTATAACTGTGTACAAATTGCTGGTATTAATGCTTAAGTAAGTCACAACAGTTTGCCCATTTCGGGCATGCAATCTAGATATGTTTTGAATTTTTAATTAAATATTATTTGTAAAAAAGTATTCATTCAAGATATAAAAGACATTATTTATCAGCCAGGATTTTAATTTAAACTTGAATTTAGGCAAGTCTTGGGATTTAATATCAAGAGGCAGACGATTGAATACTTTTATACTGGTGTAAAAAGTACTTTTTCATCCCACCATCTCGGAAAAAGCGTTTTTGCTCTTCGATATCTGAGTGCAAAAGCCGTTTTTATCCTCTAGAGGTTAAAGTAAATTTGAATTTAGAACATCGTGTGCAATGAGTTTGTGATTTCAAAACATCACATTTCTACCTCCATGGTGCCCAAATTGTCATGCAACCTATTTTAATTTGTTAAAAACTCAGACTCGGAACCTTCTTGGTGCACTTTTTTTGTAATTTGCTTTGCGCGCGCCATTTTCTTTTCACGTCACAAATTTGTTAAAACCTAGGAGTTCCGTGACGGTCAATCAGCTTGGCGCCAATCTTGCTTTAAACATTTTGATCGTCTACAACGCTTGCTGGATGCTTGAGTCAAGCATTTAAAAGCTATTTAGGTCTGTTTGATTTGTTTACGCTAGCAACGGAACAAAAACATACAGAAAATCAACGTGCTTGACTCAAGCTGATTGACCGTCTCGGAACTCCATTAGGGACGGTAATTTTTATTAGGGACTTACAGGTGTGTCTGGATTAATGTTGCGGGTGTGGCTGGGTGGATGGGTGGCTGTTGGAGGTGTGTCTGGGTGAATGGGTGTTTTGAGGGTGTGTCTAGGTGAATGGGTGTTTTGTTGGTGTGTCTGGGTGAATGGGTTTTTGTGGGTGTGTCTGAATGGATGGGTGAGTATTGTGGGTGTTTCTGGGTGATTGGGTTTTTTTGGGTGTGATTAGGTGTTTTATGGGTGTTTCTGGGTGATTGAGTGTTTTGTGGGTGTTTCTGGGTGGTTGAGTGTTTTTGGGTGTGATTGGGTGTGATTGGGTGTTTTGTAGGTGTTTCTGGGTGAATGGGTGTTTTGTGGGTGTTTCTGGGTGAATGGGTGTTTCTGGGTGAATGGGTGTTTTGGGGGTGTTTCTGGGTGAATGGGTGTTTTGTGGGTGTTTCTGGGTGAATGAGTGTTTTGTGTGTGTTTCTGGGTGTTTTTTGGGTGTTTCTAGGTAAATGGGTGTTTTGTGGGTGTTTCTGGGTGAATGGGTGTTTTTTGGGTGTTTCTAGGTAAATGGGTGTTTTGTGGGTGTTTCTGGGTGAATGGGTGTTTTGTGGGTTTTTCTGCGTGAATGGGTGTTTTGTGGGTGTTTCTTGGCGAATGGGTGTTTTTTGGGTGTGTCTGAGTGGATGGGTGTGAATGTTGTGGGTGTTTCTGGGTGGGTGTTGAGAGTGTGTTTGGGTTAATGGGAGGGTGTTGTGGAAGTTTCTGGGTGAAAACAGAAACTGTTGTGATTGTATTTTTTTTTTTTTGTATTTTGCAATTTCCTCGTTGGGGGGGATGAAAAGTTACGTGTTGCACTTGAGTGCAAAGATTTTTCACCTTGTGCTCTTTTAATTCCCTCGCTATCGCTCAGGATTCTAATTTTTGAATCACTCGCTACGCTCGTGATTCAATTTTAGAATCCTTCGCTAGCTCGGTCATCAAAATTGAGCACGCGGTTAAAAAACAACTTTGCACTCACGTACAACAAATAACTATTATAATACAAAAAATTATTAATTCAGGTATACATATATTGTGCTTATATTTATTTCTGACCGTGTGTCTAGATATTTTCTTGTCAAATAACTCTGGGTGATGCTTAACAAATACTGATGCTTCTAAAATAAAAATATTTGTCAGCGTAAGATATCCCTTTTCTTTAAAAGTATTTCTTAGAGTATCATCAGAGTACATACCATATATAATGCGCTTGCAGCTCTTTTGATAACATATTTTTGGTTATTGTGTGTTTGTCCTTTACAATAATGTTCAAATAAAAATCAAATAGTATTTTAACATAAAAAGGAAACACTTATCATCATCAACATCATCACCAGCCCTTTGATGTCCCCACTGCTGGGGCACGGGCCTTCCCTATGAATGGAGGAATATAGGGAGATTGAGCCATAACGCACCACAATGGCCCAGTGCGGTTGGTGGGTATTAACGACTGCAGATTCAGCCGGGACCACCGTCTTTGCGTGCCTTCCGAAGCAGGGAGGAACTCGAGATATACATTTTTGGTCACCCATCCAATGACCGGCCTGAGCGAATATGGTTTAGTTTACGCAATCGCAGGCCAAACGCGCTATGCCACTGCGCTAGCGTGCTCTTCGTCGTCAAAAGGAAACACTTGAGTTAACTCATTTCAAATCCTCCACAGTTAATAAAAAAATCCGAGTTGCCTATTGGCCGAGTGGTATAGGCATCTGCCCGGAATGGGGAGGACGCGGTTTCTATTCCCGCATAAAGACTTTTTCGAACTTATTCCGACCACAAATTTCTCTGTTAAAAAGTCCAATTAAGCATTTCACCTTTGCCCTCCCCCTGCACCTTCAACACGGTGACATCGAAGCCCAGGTCGTAGACGGTGTCGGCCACCTTCTGTGCGGTGATGTCGCTGTGGTGGTACCGCACTTTGGCCTTCTCGTTCTTCAGGTCCACTGACGCGTAGGTAACGCCCTTGGTGTCCAATAGCACACCTGCAAATTGTCAGTTTTTGAATTAATTAAAGTCGATAAACCCAAATCGGGAGAGATATGGGTTTATCGACTTTATCGTGGGTGTCCTACAAGGCGACTAAGGATAAATCAATGATGAGGTTCGCACGCAACCGGCCCACGCGGAACAAATGAAAGCTACTATGAAGCTCCATACAAATTTTGGCGATCGCCGGAGAATTAAAGGGAGAGCTAATAGGAAATTTATGTCTTCATGAAAATTATTTGCAGCTACTAAGCTACACTGACCGGCAAATATAATAGCAGCACATATATTAGTGAACTTCTTAGTAAATTCAAATGTTTAAATGAATTACCAAACATTTATACCATCCAATAACAGATTCGACATTGGTGGAATGGTAATTTTCGCAATAGATCTGGCTTGGAAACATGTCCTATAAGCCATGTCTTGTTTATCTGTATCCTGTATCTTGTTTTTTATTACAGTTCTATTCTATTTTTGAGTCGATTTAGATATTTATAAAAGGAGAAAAAGTACATTGGTTTTTTAAATAATCTACCAATTTTTAAAGTGAAATAAATTAAACCTACCTTCAATTGTGTTGACGCACGACTGACAAGTCATACCGATTACTGACAGAACCACCTCGCACTCAGCCGACGCACTCGCCGCTGTCATGTCTATGAGAAGTTCTGTTGGTATTTCTTTTGATAGAAGATTTCTGGGAAAGAAAAAAATATCCATGTTTTTAATAAAGACTATAGAAAATAACCGAAAGAGAATAGAACACATCAAAACATAATGTCATTTGTATGTGATTATAATATATATTTTTCATTATTATATTGGTGATGAAAAGACCGTTGGCGCAGCGTCTAGCCTCTAGCTAGCGCATTCGGTCTGCGATTGCTATCTTCGTTAAGGCCGGTCATTGGATTAACAAACATATTATAATCTAAAGTTCCAAAAATGTAGTAGAATGTGGCAGCCTCGACTCAACGTAGGGGTGTCGTAAAAGTTCACTAAGAGAGATTGCCTGGTGTAGACAAATAAACATCTTGTGACACCCAAATGGTGGAGGGCAAACCGCCAACAACAGCATGTATGTATGAAACATACTGGCCGTAGATACACTGGGAGCAGGGCAAGAGGAAGAATTATTAGAAGAAGTTATATTGAACACTGACTTGGTCTCGTCGTCCGTTGCATCAGTGAGCGTTTCAAAACCCATGTCTTCTATGTGCGCTCTGATCGCCTGCACGGAGCACACGCGAGGGTCATATCTGAAGTATCCCGCGTGTTCTGACAGTTCCACCTGCAAACAAATGACACAATATCTACATTAGAGCGACTATCGAACACCTTGCATAGTCTGCGGACTTGCATAGTAAGCCCGTTCTAATGCTATCCGACTATCAGCCGATAGCTTGTATGTCTGCGGTCGCTCTCACAATCACATAAAAAAAAATTGACATTTTATTGAACGGTTTGGTCGAATTTTCATATCGCTGGCTGTCGACCAAGAGATTCCGAATCCTGTAGGCCTAGCATGGGACGTGGACAAAATCGCTCTCCACCACTTGACAGTGTTTTGTTTCGGGATTTAGTTGGAGTTAGAACGAGAGGAAACAAAAATTATGTCACACCTACGCGTACGAAAAATCCCACTTCCTGGTCAGAGGGTGACATAAATAAAACTACGATTCTACCTCGAGCGATAAAAAAAGGTCCAAGATCGCTTATTTATCGATCTGAGACATTATTTGTTTTATCGCCCTTGGTAAATAATGTATCTATCTTTTCTCAGGCTGACGCGATGATTATTGGAAAATCGCTTACCTTCACGTGTTCGATGCCCGAAAGTTGACCGACTGACCCCTCAATGTTCCGGACACACGACTGGCATGTCATGCCATTGATCGGCACTCTGACAGCCACCAGGTCTTGGCTGGACTCTCTGCGAACAAGGAGATGGGATTGGTTCAACACTACAAACTCTGTACAGTCAATGAGTTTCGTGCAGTTTTAAAGTTTAGGTCTAAAATAAGAATGTGGCTATGGTTCAGACTGGACAAGCAATTAAATTATTGAGAAATCTTGAAGGCAATATTAAATATGAGACGTAGAGAGTATTCAATGCAATGTAGTATTGTAATGCCTACTATGGAGTCACAATTACCTATAAGATGATGAGTAATATTTTTTTTACGTTCTATTACAAAATGACACAAATCATATTTGAATTTGTGATTAATCTACCAAATCAATGAGGAGCAATACCCGCGACATGGAATCAACCTACAATCATAACATTTCAATTGCGTCGTATGTGAGTGAGTTCACAGTTTCCATTGTACATATTAGGTATAGGTACATATTAGGTATAGATCGCATGTCGCCTCAATTGAGATCACAGCATCTCTCTCTCTCTCTTTCAAGAATTTGATCACGATCGCTATAAACAAGGACCTATCTTTGTTAGAAGGGTTCGGAGGAGTGAATGTAAGAAATATTTATTTATATTTTACTGGGCACAATAATAACAGTAACTTGTACAGCTAGATGTTTCAACGGTAATGTTGGCGGCCAGTTCTTCTTGTAACTAGACTTGTACTAACTGTCCCTAAGTATAAGTTTATTATTATAAATATAAAATGTTGACTAAACACTTCTTCTGCGGATGATACTGTTTAGGTCAACTGACTTTTAATCGAGTTATTCAAGATAGAAATATATTGATAGTGACAATAATTGTAATACCACATAAATTTAATAAATATTGTATAGTGACAATAATAATAAATGAATCACATTTGTGAATAATAAATTCATATTTGTTGATATAAAATCGTCACGTCATATTTTGAGAATTATGAAACAAATTTGTACCGACGCATATCTTTATTACATTTAAAAACCACAATATGTCACCAACAGCGCCATATAATAATAGATAATTTTCGGTATTATTACAAAAAAGTATTTAAGACGAAGAATAACAACGAAGTTGTTTCGGTTTAGATGATGCTGTTCTGAGAAAGTGGCAACATCAAATTGAAGCAATTCTTAACCAAAACATGTCTTAATTAAATAATTGTTCGTAATAACACAGTAAATCTTGAATTACACTGTTTCGGATTAATAAAGCCCAAGCAATTTATTAAAATGAGTAAACTTGAAATTAATTTTACCCATGTAAAATTGATTTCAAGTTACACACACTATTTAATTTTGTGGAAATATGAGTAAGCCAAAAACACTATTACAAGTTTGCTTTACTTTCGTAGCTAAAGTAATATCATAACTATAAAATTAATTTTTCTCGAAAAAAAAAACAAAATTGTAAGACTAGTTTCGGGTTTACACGTCATCATCAGGCTGACCAACAGCGATACTATAAGTACAGCACTCTATTTATTTTTGTGGCGCGAAATGTCCACGGCGGGTTGCACATAAAAAGTCAAGGTAACTAACCAACGTTTCGGTAGATTAGATAAAAACTTAACCACAACTGACCATAGTGCGTAACAATTGGAATACAATGACAAATACATTTTGATTGAAAGTGGGCATTATCTGCGCAACTAGACAGACACAAACGTAATATTATTGTCTTCTCAGTATTTCATCTCCCTATATTCTTCCATAGGCCGTGTGGTGACGGCAGAGTAGAATACAATTGTCACCACCCCAAATCTCTCCTGTGGGTGTCGTACAAGGCGACTAAGGATAAATCAGTGATGAGGAATGGACAACAGCGTTCCTCTTATACCATCTAGCAATAGTACTGCGACTTTTGTGCCCGATAAATGGCAATAGGCTCGCCACCTATTACATCGGACCTAACATAATTGGCGAAACGTGGGTGCTAGTTCACCTCTGCCTACCCCTTCGGGGATATAGGCAAGGTTTATGTATGTATGTATGTATGTATGTAGGTATATTCTTCCATCCATAGGGAAAGCCCGTGCCTCAGCATTAAAGGGCTGGTGATGATGAATATTATTTCATGAGGCACTAGAACAATCGCGTTTGCCGCGTGGTGAAGGCAGAGCAATATACAATTGACACCACCCCATCTCTCTGCCTTGGGTATCGTACAAGGCGAATAAGGGTAAAGCTAGCGATGCGTAATGGACAGCAGCATTCCTCTTATAACATCTAGCAATATATTTAAGCGGCCGATACATGACAATAGTTTGCCATCGCCACATAATACACGGGACCTAATATTTTGCACGTGGGTGTTAGTTCACCTTTGCCTACCCCTTCAGGGATATAGGCGTGATTTATGTATGTATGTAAAATTGATTATTCTAATTTCCCGAATAGAAAATTACCATATATAAAAAGTTTACATTGATAAATAAAAAGAAATAAGCTGTTAGTAACACGCGAATTCCTATCGAAATTGAAAAATAATCTATAGTAAATTTGTAACGGATGCTAATGTAAACTGTGCATATAGTTATTTCGCCGAGATAAGGTTTAGCTTGACCGCCACGCTTGTAGGAAATTAAACTTGTCAACAGGAGAGTTTGTAAACATCCTACTTTCAAGATTTTCTTTAGCATTTCTCTTTTCTATTTCACTTCATTACTGCAAAACACAAAATCAAGATAACTCTAAATTGCATTTAATTTGGAACACACAAGACTTTTCAGTTGAATCATTCTTGTTTTTAATTGGCGATTGGTAACTTATTGTTTACCTACTTCATTTATTATATCACTATAAAACATTAAAAGGGTAACGTAATAGCATCCAACAAATATACTTACAACAACAATCAACGAAATTAAAACACTAAAATACCAATAAATGACTTCAACACCACAAAAACAAGCACTTATTGTTACGAATCAAGGCACGTCACGCGTACAAAAAACCTAAAGAACCGCTATGGGTGCTCCATATATATCTTAAAGCGTGCGATTCGGCCGCCAAAACCCAAGTCCACTACTCGACTAAACTAGAACAACGCAATCAATTGGAGAGTTCCATTGGTGCACAGACAACGATTTCAATTCGATATCTAGCCGCGGAGGAATGCTGTAACCAACTGGCCGTGTGAGTTGGGACGGGCGGCGACTCCATGGAGGAGCGAGGCGAGTGCAAATGCAAACCGCTGATATTGTAGTACCGCGTGCAGAGAACTCATTGTTATTGCTTGGCGCGTAAGGGTGACACTCCATTGAGGCGGAATAAGTCATGCAAGCGTTCCGACAGTAATTTAATCAAACAAGATGAAAAGTGGACTGTATAACGTTTAAAACATTGAAAAGTAATGCAAACACATTAGCAATCCATGACATATGCTCAATAAAAAATACTCTCAACAACTGGAGGAACATTACTACGAAAAACGGTGATATTTAAAATGTCTTTTAATCGCTTTGATTGAGACTGATTTTGCAAGAAAAGTCTTTTTGGTTTGCAACGTGGAGTTACTTTTCACAATTATGGACGAATCCAATGACGATACACCGAATTATGCGGTCGACCAAAGGGGACCACTGCTGACACAGGGCTAAAGAACACATCACCTAAAACACCAAAAATTCGCCATAGCAGGCAAGACACTGGCTTCAATCGGGAAGGATTAAAGCGGGGAATTCACTACACGGACATGCACGCGGGCATACCCGGCGGACCTCGCTTTAATTAGATCTGTGCGATGTTTGTCTAGTCTTGTGGTGTAGGGTCGTCTCAGTCAGTCTGGCCTATACAAACGAGGTCCACGCGGGCATGTCTGGCAAGCATGCCCTTTTGAGTTTATTTCTCTTTCGTATTAAAGAAGCGAATTGTCCTCGATCGCCACAGCGCCATGGAGCTCCTAGCTTATACCTAGAAACGCGGCATAAAACAATTCCATTGCAAATAATACAACTGTTCATTGCAGGCAATTAGGAACGCGATGACACTGGCTGCCTATACATATACAGTTATTGTAACCTAATTGATACCAATACAACGATCACATTTGTTGATGTGTTATCTATTCTGCAACTATACCAGTGTCTAATACTCAACTCGACACGTTAGATGCGACTGCATATACGGTCAGCAACAACACTTCAACATGCAAGAGCATTAAAGCATCTCACAATGTAATTCATTAAAGTAAACAAATTGATTTTAGATTACTTCCGTCTAACAAATTATGAGTAGCAAGTACGTACTAGAGCCGTATGTACACAGGCTGATAGGGTTAGGGTTTTTAATATAAATAGAGAATATAATAACGCCTCTTTGTTGAGCACGGTATATAATTATAAGGTAATCGGCATTCGTCAGTACTAGGCTTTCTCTTTGAATGAATAAAAGGTTGTAATGTATTAATGTAGGTAATAATGCAGTAAGTATGTATAGGAAAAGTGAATATTAATTCACCACGCTGCGGATTGGCGGCTACATAGACTGTTTATACCACCGATATAAGACTGTCGATGTACCCGAGATGCAGCCGGGACCAAAGGTTTATCGTGGAGAGAACACAGACTAAAATAGTCACTTATCCAATAACGCTAATCGCTAAGGTTGGTCCTTAGCGAATATTGCTTAGTTGACCGCAATCGCCGGCCGAGCGCTCAGGCCGCTGCGCCATCGTGCTCCTTACAACACATTGAACATTTCCATTACGAGTTATACATTCATCGGTGTCAATACAGGTAATTCTGTCTTAACAATATTCCTACCTAGATTTGATTTTTTATGAACATTTTATAAATTCAGAAACATTTATGTTCCTGTGGAAAATCAGGTATGACAGGTCCAAATTTTTCGAAGTTTTTTTACCTCTATTACTGCTTTACTAAATAATTATACATACAAACAAAAATACATAAATCACGCCTATATTCCCGAAGGGGTATGCAGAGGAGAACAAGCACCCACGTTTCGTCAATTATGTTAGGTGCCATGTAATAAATAGGTGGCGAGCCTATTGCCATTTATCGGGCACAAAAGTCGCAGTACTATTGCTAGGTGATATAAGAGGAACGCTGCTGCCCATTCCTCTTCGCTGATTTATCCTTAGTCGCCTTGTACGACACCCACGGGAGATTTGAGGTGGTGACAATTGTATTCTACTCTGCCGTCACCACACGGCTATAGATAATTAGATAGATAATTATAGATAATTATTACTCTATAAAATTACTCTCATGAGTCCCTACTGGACACAGCGTCCTCCGCGGCTCTAACATGAGCACTAACTTAACTTAGTTACTGGATTAAGCATCCCCAGGAAAATAATGCTATTCATTATTAGAATATAATAATTTATTACAATTGAAAACGCTGTTTGCTAGTAGCTTTGTAGCATTTTCCAGCAACCCGTAAGATCTTCATTTATAATATTTTTTTTAACACTAGAATAATCAAGATCATAGATTAGTAAAATTCCGTTATATTGGCTGGATATAGTTATGTCTATAAAGAAGAACAATCATATCACATCTCCCTATATTGTTATATCCATAGGGAAGGTCTGTGCCCCAGCACTGGGGACATTAAATACGTAATAAAATATTTTATTATGAGACGCAGACGTTTAATAGGTAATAACGGGACGTGGAGAAAACCTCCCCGGGGAAAATAAAATATTTTCCTCTCTCTGTAACTCCTACTAAATCCCGAAACAAAACACTGACAAGTGGTAGAGATTTTGTCCACGTCCCGTGCTAGGCCTACAGTAGGCCTATCGGCTGGAATGATGATAACATTATATTAACTATTCGATTTTAATTTTAACATTATATAAATGTTAGAAAAATTAGTTACATTTAGAAAAATTCGTTACAAAAATTAGTTACAATTACACAAATGTCTTGTGTCTTAGGTGGCCGAGCGGTCAGGCACCTGCCCGTATAGGATAGCAGCGGACGCGGGTTCGATTCCCGCCTCAAGATCATAATTTTTCGAAATTCTTTTTCGAACCACCAAAATCTTTGTACTAACATTATTTACTATGATAAAATAACTTGTTATTAAATTATTAACGCTTAGTACCTACGCGTGTGTCCCTCTTCCGTTTATAATTACCATAACAACCAATGTTATTGTTGTAGGAACATCCTGCATAAACAAGCACATATAATAAAAGATGAATGATCCCATACTTGGCTAATTACAATTACTGTTGAAGCCCCCTCTTGTTCGTACAAGCACGTAGGTACATTCTACAAGCGATAATAGATATGCCACACAATGCTAATTTAAAGAGTACAAGGTTTCATTGAATGAAGGATGTGAAAATCCTTAGCCGCGATTCTGCTTCCAGTGTTCTTTACTTTCCAATATTACCTATACATAATTTACTTCTTTAATAAAAAAGAAATAAAACACAGAAACGGATTTCTTAAAATTTAAATCTTACTGGCGTAAATATAGAATTCACTATGTTTCAAAGTATTTCTTAAAGTGCGACTTTTTTCATCTATCATCTACAATCGAAGAGTGCAACGGCAAATTGTGCATTCGGTTATGATATTTCCACAGTTGTATGTTAATTTTGAAATATATTGTTTCATTTTGTCCCTTTCTCTGATACTAAAATATACAATTCAACATTACTGTATCAATACTGAATATTAGGGAGTCCGCCAAGGAAGATAGTTTCCTAGATTAAAAACGGATTTATAATTTATACGAGTTGAGGCATCCTACCGTTTCTTTCGTAAAATAATTAATGACCTATTGATAAAGTTACAATCATATTTCTCCAAATATTTACGTGTCCGTCTTTCAGATTACTATAAATCCTGAAATTTTGTACATAATAATCTTTTATGATTGTCTTATAAAAAAAACTCAGCGTTTCGAATGCTTTATTATTTTTAAAAAAAGTACAGGTAAGTAGATACTTACTCCCTTACATGAAATCTTGTTAAACAACACAAATGACTCAATACAATAACACTAGAGTCTAGAACCCCATCAGACTGCCGACGTCGAACTAACCCGGAGCCGGCCGACCCATGGTATGGAAGCGCCAAAACATGGCGGACTGTTTTTAAAAACATAAAATGCTTAGATTGTACAACTATTGTTAACTTTATTTGTATAACTAATTGAGTAACGCACATTGAACTACTATTACTGTTTACTTTATAACTCAATGGTAACGCATTTATTAAATACGCTTTGCAATGTCATAACAATTTGATATAGTTCATAAAATTATTGGTCGGCACCTAATTAAGTATTATGCTTTGAGCTTCTTTACGGTTAGGTTTGAGCTTTTTTACGGCGATTCAAAGGGTTGGGATGCCCATTACACATCGCTGTCTAAATCCTTATCGCCCTGATCGGGAAAGATTGGGGGTGATGTAAACTGCTCTGCCGTCACCTCACGGCAAATTACTATAACTAAATTATTATGTACAAAAAATATATATAAAACAAGTAACTGTTACTGTGAAATTGGCGCCCTGAGGTCGGCTGAGGTGGTCCAAAAGACATGACACAGTTGGTATTAGCGAAGCGCACCCAAACGCAGCTACGCCCTTGGTCAAAAGTAAGACGGGCCTGATCCAGTAATATTTAAACTCCACAACTACATAACGACAGGTCTTATAACAGACTTGTATGTACGGATCGGAATGCTGGGCTGTGAAAAAGACGGATGAAAGAAAATTGCATGCGGCAGAGATGAGAATGTTGAGATGGATGTGCGGAGTGACAAAAATTGACAAAATACGGAATGAGTACGTAAGAGGGAGTCTGAAAGTGGCGCCAGTAACAGAGAAGATGAAAGGGAGCCGTTTAGCTTGGTATGGACATGTTATGAGACGTGATGCCATGAATGTGAGTAAGAAAGTTATGGACATGAATGTTGATGGATGTCGAAGTAGAGGAAGACCACTGAAAAGATGGATGGATTGCGTGAGGTGTAATATGAAGATGATGGATGTGAATGAGGAGATGACGAGTGACAGAAGAGAATGGAAAAAGAGGACATACTGCGCCGACCCCAAATAGGATGGGATAAGGGCAGGGCGATGATGAACTTTAATAACTGTCGAATTTTCGGTTTGCAACAATAACGGGCTGTTACTCAGCTAGGCACGTCATAGCATTGCAAAAACGTGACGTAGCCGCTGCTATACACAAATTTTCCCTTTTCCGTCACTTTTGAAGAGAAAGAGAAAAACGAGTTAATAAGTAAGTTAAGTTGAAAAACGGAATTGTAGACTGATTTGTTTTGTAAATAAGGAAGTTAGTTAATAGTACTTTATGTTTAAAACAATGTTGAAGGCCACGAAAATTGATGACGAAACTCTAATCCTATGGGCGTCGTACCAGGCGACGAGATTTCACATAGGCAGGAAAATATCTAGCAGTTGTACCACCTACCCTACCTATAATACTGATTATATTATTATACAATTTAAACTGACGAAAGGGAATAAGCCGTCTCCCTATTACCACGGCTATTACCTTGAGTCTAATTGACACTGCGCCTGTTAGTACCTATACAAGGTGTTTGGTAGATGGTATATCAAGCCGGCACCTACCCATGCTAACATAGTCATATAAATACTATGGTAATTGTAAAAATTCAAAATGCTGTAAATATTTTTTTTAAATGTTCATACATTTTGTTTTTCTGTACGAACTATTAGTATGGAGAATTAAAATTTTTTTTTACTAAAATATTTTTGATATTACCATAATATTTATATGACTATGTTAGCATGGGTAGGTGCCGGCTTGATATAACATGTATCAAACACCTTGTATATCTGGACTACACCTTCAGGCATAAATAGTAGTGATTTATGTTTACATGTAACCTTCAGGGGATATTTTATAACGTATATGTATAGGTATAACTATTATTTTATAGAATATAAGATCTTATGCTAAACACAATAGAAGGACTTTTCGTGCGAACATTTTGCCCTGCTATTATTAGTTACATGATTTACTCCAAATTCGTGAATGAAAGCGTTAAAAAGAAACCGGCCACCGATTAGGGTAACGGCACACTGAGAGTAGGCTACGCACTCGCCTACAGCTATTGTCAAAGTTAATCAAAGGCATGATCGGTACCTGATTTGCGATTGTTAGCAATATAATTTGAAATTTAGAAAGTTAAAAAAAAAAAAATTATAATAAATTAATTGTTATATCGATAACGATATAACAATTATTTAATTTTAATTTTTTATTTATTAAATATATCAGTCAAATTTTTTATTTTATTTTTTAATATAACATCTAGACGCCACCGTTAAAAACTGTGTGTTAAATATAATAACATATTGTTTTTCATTAAATTAATGTGCAAAAGTTTATATCAAGACATTATTAAACCTATACTACTAATTGGAATCTATAGCATCGCTATTTGTGTGCACCGCGCTTTACAGAAAGAGAAAGGTTTGACGTGTTTATAACCTTGGTGGGTCAAAGCGACGTATAGCTCCCGAACCAGATTAACTGCGCTGGCGTTGCTTTGTATGAAATAACTTTGCTGGCACAAAAGATACTATATTTTCCGCCGCACGGGACTATGTTAAATCCTGTTACAAAATGTTTTGATGCAGTACCTCTCTTTTGAACGAATGTTTTATAGAAAGCTTGACTAATTTTAACGTACCTACCGATACAGAAAATTTAATTTATATATATCGAATATTAAATAATATACCGAAAAAATATTCTGCTCATCAAGAAAACAAGTAAATAAATGCACACAAAGAATAGCCAGTAGGCAGAGGAGAATTAAAAAACCCACGTTCTCCAATTTTTTTAGGTGTCATGTGATAGGGGTCGAGCCTATAGCCACCTGTGGGTATGCGGTAATGTCGCCGCATACTCAGCGGAAAAGGGAAGATCTTCCTCCGAGCCAGGTGTGCACTCGGGGACCGCGGTCCGACTGTACTTAGTCGGATTTTGTATATATTCTGAGTTCCTCCAGAAACTTTGTAATCGTAATTCAGGGCTTGCTATTCTCGTTCTGCCTTAACACCACAGTCATTAGGTCTACAGTTGGTTTGACTCCATTGTTATCGTGAGCTGTCGTACTTTTTGCTGAACAACCATTTCTCGGTTACTCGACACTTTGTTTACGTAGCGCTCTGACGTAGCCGCTACACCACCTATCTAAGAAACAGTGCTACCCATTACTCATAGATGTCTTTACCCTAAGTCGCCTTGTACGACACTAATGGTGTTGGTGACAATTTTATTCTGCTCTGTCATTACAACACGGCAAATTGAGGAAACTAATTTCATACAAAATGACAAATACATTTTACTACTTTCATTTAGAGATCTTGATGTGACCCGGTTTCATTGCTCACTAGTGTACTTATAAAGCTTAGTCGTTCGCATAATCAAGCCGAACCGAGTAGGTAGCAAATATAAAAATATATATTAACTTATCACATTAGATAATAGTAAACATATTAGTGGGAAGGATATTCTAAATCGAAATATCAATCGAAAATATCGATAACACTCACGAATATGGGTTTTTGATATTGAATATGAATGATATATTTAATTATTTGCTACTATGATACAGCGTTATCGATATGGGTATCTACAACATGAGAATCGGTTTCATGATATGACACATTGACGTCACCATTCACAATGTTCAATGGGTAGGCACTGAAATATGCATAATTGTATAGCCGTAAAGACGATGCAGAGTGGTATTGCTTACATACTACGTGACAGGAACAATTGCATTATTATTATACATTGGGTAATCTACACCGGACTAAATTACATTGAGCACATACATCTTTTATATTATTATAATGACAACGAATTTGGCTTTACCTATCTCATAAATAAGTCTCCAACGACTGGTCCCAATATTCTATCTACAGTTAAAAGTAAGCTTTAAAGTTTAGTTGTCTGGCATTTTTTGTTAAATTACGATAAATAACAGAAGTTGCTAAGCAACTAAGCTGTAGTAGGTACGTCTAGCTTCGACTGTTGATAGAATATTGGAATGCGCCGTAAACAATTTTTATAATCATTGGTCCTAATACCTAGTCCTTAGTAAGCACCTTAACAGTATGGGTGTGGTATTATGCAATGTTTACAAAACAAGCCCTAGTTAACGACAGAAACAACTTGCCTCCTCAAAGACAAGGTTCCTATTGGTCAACATCACGAAAGTTTGCGTTGGATTAAAAAACAGGTTGATTTTTTTGCTGAACACGTTTTAATTTAAACCTTTAGCGTTTGTTCTTTAATTTAAATATATTAAGTACAGATGTGGATGGACCAAAAATAAGAAGAAGACTGAAGAAGCTATGGATGGAGATGATAGAAGAAGAAGATACTCTACAAAAAGAGCTCACGCTGAGCTGTCGTCTAAGGTCTAGTAGAAGACTATAATAGAAGAATGCAAGAGAGAAGAGGATCGTTAAGTCGACCCCGAAAAGAGAGAGCCCTTGATTTTTAATAATCAACAAATCGAATGGGACGTAATTGAAAAAGTGAGTATTATATAGCATTAATTGTTATGTAATATCCGTAGGTGCAACGCAACCCGGCTGAAACGTCAGGCATTAAAAAGGTAAATACATAATCGCGTTAATTCCCGTGTTAACCAACATTGATCTTTGTTTAAAAGTGATTATACGTAGGTAGTTGTTTAACTGCCGCACTCAGAGACGTCAAATAACGTTAATGAGTAATTAACGTCAAAAAATTTACGATTCAAAACTAGTCACTATTCTTGCCTGGTCTATGGTCTAGATTTGAATTAACATTTTTGACATTAAATACTCATCAAAGTTAATTGACGTCTCTGAGTGCGGCAGTAAGTGAATAGTTTTTAGTACACAATTATGTAAAAAATATATTTATTAGATACGCAATACAGCTTTTTTAACACGAAGATCCAGCGGTCCTCTCCAACATGAGAGGTGATTCACCTTTTTAATGTTTATGAGCGAGCAAAACGCGGTGGGGTCACCGATGAAGGTGACGATGTGGCGATGTTACTTGTGCCAGCCTGGCTAGCATGAACACGTAAAAACACGATATGGTATAGCCATTTATCGCTTTGAACTGTCAAAACTCCATAGGTTTTTGACAGTTCAAAGCGATAAATGACTCTATCATATCGTGTTTCGGTGGTCACGCTAGCCGGGCAAGGCGAGGGACTTAGAACAAGACGCAATACAAATGCACAATGGGAGAATGAGGGCCCAATTTTCAAATGCCGATTGGCTGTTCCGACTAAAGGGCACTGTGGTCACACCGTTCTGATATCATGATTTTTTTTAATGCCAGACAGGGAACCCTTGATGACCCTTCATCTCCCTTGATGGTAACTGACGATATGGGCCAAAGATGAAATCGAGCTTCACCTGGAACCCTCAACAGCTACAACACCCACAGATGGGCTGGCTATCTTAATAATGCTGTTAATAACATTTTATTTTTATTACATTTCAAATACATACAAAATCATATTTCTAAACATTACATTTTTACAATATAAAACAAAAAAAATATAACATTTAAAAATACAAAAATGCAGTTCCCCATCGGTAGCAAGATCAGGGTCCCGGCTACCGGTGGTTAAGGATCCAGAGACAGGAACCTCCTCACTATACGCGCCGTGTCCAGAAGTACCGCCTTCTGCATCTGACTCTTGACCCAACCACCTAGCGCGAGCCTCTTAAGATGTTTATCGAGGCTCTTGGCTATCAAGCCATGGGCAGATAGAACTATCGGAACAATAATTGCTGAATCGATGTCCCACATGTCAACAATCTCGTGAGCTAAATCAAGATATTTGTTTTCTTTATCTTTTTCGGCTTTCACAAGGTTGTCGTCATGAGGAACAGCGATGTCAACAATTATTGCGCGGCGTTCATGTCGATCTATTAATACAATATCAGGCTTATTAGCTACAATAGTCCTGTCTGTAATGATAGATCGATCCCAATACAATGTGGCATGGCTATTTTCGAGAACCTGTTCTGGCACATATCTATAGTACGGCACCTCTGATGCTACAAGATTGTATTTCAAAGCAAGTTGTTGGTGTATTATCCTGGCCACTAGGTTATGTCTGTGCAAATACTCGCCATTTGCGAGACGAGAACAGCCGGAGATTATATGTCTGAGGGATTCACCCGGGCGATGGCATGCTCGGCAAACATCCACTGTGCCATCCTTCAGAACAAACCTCCGGTAGTTATTCGTCATCACCACTTCATCGGTAATTGCACAGACAAAACCTTCGGTTTCACCAAAAAGGTCACCGAAACGGAGCCAGGAAACTGAGGCTAGTAAATCTACGTCGGGCCCATGGAGAGCTCGGTAGAATCTGCCGTGTAACTCCTTGCTTTGCCACACAGCGTTGCGGTCCAGAGTACTAAGAACTATAGGTTTGCGCCAGTTTTCTTTAGCTAAAAATAGGGGAGTGAGTCCATTGTCAACAGCAACTACGTCTCTATGAATCCCCATATCGACCTGGAGAAAATATTCCCTTAGATTGTTTATCTCGCGGTTATGTAGTGTCTTGGCATTTAAGAAGCCACGCCCACCACACTTCCGCGGGATATACAATCTCATAGTCGATGAACGTGGGTGATGCATACGATGTGCTGTTAACAATGTACGAACTGTTCTATCCAGGGCATCCAGTTCAGTTTGAGTCCATTTAAGTATGCCAAAGGAGTACATCAATAGCGGCAAGACCCAGCCATTATATGCACGAACCTTGTTTCCGCCCGACAAAAGACTCTTAAGGACTTTTGACAGGCGCCCCAAGAATCGCTCACGTAGTAACTGTTTCATGTCGACGTCTTTGATGCCTAATGCCTGTGACATACCTAAATATTTGTAGGTTTCGTTCACGGAGAGAGATCTAAGGTGAATGGAATCCGAGAGTTGTATATCCGCGGATTCCACTATCTGACCGCGCTTTACATGCATGACAGCACATTTGTCCACACCAAATTCCATTTTGATAGCATTACTGAAATCATCAGTAACCTTCAGTAAGGCTGTCAAATGGGAGCTGCTATGGGCAAATAGTTTCAGGTCATCCATGTATAGCAGGTGTGATAATACTTGACCATTTCTCCGTAAACGATAGCCTAATCCTGAACTCTCGAGAAGTGTACTCAGAGGGTTCAGGGCCAGACAAAACCACAGTGGACTCAGGCTGTCGCCCTGGAAGATGCCTCGCTCTATTTTTATAGGATCGCCGTTGCCCAGGATCCGTCGAGTTTCTGGATAGAAAAGGACCGTTCTCCACTGTCGCATACACGATATCAAGAAAGTGCGTAGAGTTGTATCTATTTTATACAATTCTAGCACTCTTATGAGCCACGAGTGCGGCACGGAATCATAGGCCTTCTTATAATCTATCCAGGAAGTTGACAGATTCCTTCGGTTTCGGCGAACCTGTTGATTAATAGCCATGTCAATGAGGAGTAGCTCCTTAGTACCACGAGCCCCATTCCTACATCCATTTTGAGAGGCGGACATAATAGAATTTTGATCAATATGTTTACTAATCTTGGATCTCAAAATGGATGTAAGAATTTTATAAATTGTTGGCAGACAGGTGATAGGTCTATAATTTTTGGGTTGCGTAGTACTACCAGATTTATGGAGCAGATGGGTTATGCCAGTTGTCATAAATTCTGGGAGCGAACAAGATAATAAAGCGTGCTGAAATTGGGTTGCTAAGCAAACATGCGAGCTTTGTAACCATTTATACCAGAAGTTGTGCAGTCCGTCTGGACCTGGAGATTTCCAGTTGGGTAAGGAGCGAACTGCACAAACTACGTCTTGATGGTCAATCGTTACTTCGTTCATATCTGGTGTAGGCTCACATGATCGCTCAACATCCCTCATCCACACACCTTCAAAATGATAGACAGGCACAGACCAGATGTTGCGCCAGAAAGAAATCATGGCATCATCATCCGGTCGGTGCATATCACTATCACTCTGATCCGGTCGCTCCCAGGATCTATAAATACATCTTTGATCTCTTTCGAAGATCCGGTTCTGGGTAAAACGACTGACTCGCATCTTATACCTCCGAATACGATTAGCCCATGCACAAATTTTCTGCTTCAGGAAGTCAATGCGTTCTGTGAGACGTGCAATATAATTCTGAGGACTGATATCAGTCCCCGAGAATGCACGCCTCACGAAGCGCATGACCCTAGGGCGCATGTTGCCCTCCCTAAAGCAGCTGAGCTTACCGATGAGTACTCTAGCCTCACTAATACGACGCTCAATCCTGCACTGCCAGGCTGGTACAGCCAGTCTAGGACGTGTTGCTGTGTCAGTAGTTGGGAATTTGACATGAGCAACACGACAAGCTGTAATAGCCGCACAGTACAAGATCGAATGTGTATCAGCGAGGTTTTCGCTACTATCAAAGTAATTTGAAAGTAGCGAATCTAAAGCACACATCAGCGCTCTATTTTTTTTGTGCATAGGAAAACGCGGGAGCCTAGGTCTAAGATGCAAAGGAGATGATCGAAACTCCCGAACCACATCTTCGAGAGTACTCCTCAGTATGTCATTGTATTGGAATTGGGGACTTACAGTAGTAATCACATCATCACCACCATCACCATCAGCAACTTCAGCCTGCAATGTAGCCACGGGAGAAGCTTGGGCTGCCGCCTGCGATGCAGTAGGAATGATGTGATTACGTTGCACCTCTGTACGGAGCCTGTCAAGTGCAGAGTCGTCCAACAAGTGACCCCGTTGAATAGCTCGCACCTGATCCGATAGTCTTTGAGCCGAAACGTTGACAGTTGGTTCAAGAGCCTGAAACAGAGACAGCATCCGAGCACGGTACGCAGTAAGATTAGTTCCTGCCTCTGTTGCCTCAAAATATGCGCGCATGACGTTCTCATTGATGGAAGTAGTCCATCGCATGCGTTGCACTCCACCGGGAGCGGGGGCCCTGATCGGGACCGATTGCCCCAAAAGCCCCAAACCCTTCGGTGGCCGGCCTCTTCTTCGACGTACAGGTGGTGGCGACGTCGGCGAAGAGAAGAGCTCGTCACTATCGCTCGACGCAACTGCAGATATCAGCTGGGTCCTCGGTACTGAGACTGTTGCCGACAACTGCGAGGCGGTGCGGGGTGACGAGTCCGGAGGTCTTGAATGTGCTGTTTTGTTTCTTGTCAACATTTAATCGTTATTTTCCATTCTTTGTCCTGTTTGTTTATAATTTCTTTTGACACTTGCAGATGTCATTGAGTGAATAGTGTTTACAAACATATTTCTACTGTGATTTCGTTTTTGGTAAGATTTTGAATGTAGTAATAAACTATTTAATAAACTTTAGGCAACTCTGCTACAAAATAATATAAACATTTTGGATTCTAAATAAAATATTATATAGGAGAATTGAAATAACGTCTCGTCACGTTGACAACCGTTGACACATTATTATTATGGGGACAGATTTTGATAAAATGGTGGTAGCTAACCAGGCGGACTTGAAAGAAGTTCTACAACCAACCGACACTGACAATCTCTTGACTAAAGTAAATTTTTTTGTAGTGTTGACGTCTACGAAATGGCCATCAGCCGTGGAGGACGGTTCTCGAATTATCCTTGTTCGCTTATCAGTGGCTACGTCATATCTCTACAAAAACAGTATCGACTAACCGAGAGAAGTGGTTGACGGAGTCAAATCAATGCTAGACCTGACATACTATAAACATGTCACATAACCCTTTCAGAGACTTTTAGTAGTGATGTTGACAAGAGCGGATATTGGCCTGGTATATACGGAACCTTCTAACCTTAAACTTTCCAAGGTGACCGAGTCTATTGCAAACTGAGGCAAGGTTGCATTTGGGCACCAACACGTGTTATGATTTATTGCAAACTAGTGACCGCCCGCGGCTTCGGTCGCGTTAATTACGGTTACTAGATACTAAATGGACTATCTAACACAAAAATATGTTTTCAATTTGATTCAGTAGTTACTGAGATTAGCCCGTTCAACCAACCAAGCAAACAAACTCTTCACCTTTATAATATTAGTATAGATAATTATGTCATTGATAAAGAACTGCCTTTTGTATATTCCAAGATATTATGCCAAAGTACAGGGCCCGGATAGGTAAACTATTTCTTTTCCCACGAGAAGCGGTGAACATTAAAAGCCGTCGCAAGTGGCAGTTTGCCACTCGTACAGATTTTCTAATTTAAGACAATAAACAATGCCGGAAATGTGGTTTGTTTGTTTTGTTTTCGCGTAGCTCAGTATTTGGACCACTTGCACTGTTGGCAAAATTTCCGGTGGCGAAAGCTTTAGTGCGGTCGAAACGGAAATACTAGAAAACGTTGTTATCGGAACAAGGGCGTTAAATTACCCCATACAATGTTGCCATTCTGTCTTAATATTAGAAACGCACAGAAGCAGAGTTCTTTTTAAATCATACATACTTAGTATTATTACATAGATCAAGCTAATATATCCCCGAAGGGCCTACCCCTTCGGGGATATATTAGCGGTGTAGTAACACCCACGTTTCATCAACTATTTTCGTCCCATGTAAAATAGGGGGCGAGCTTATTGCCTTATATCGGGCACTAACTGCCGCACTCAGAGACGTCTATTAACTTTAATGGGTATTTAATGTCAAACATTTTCATTCAAATCAAGACCATAGACCCGGCAAGAATAGAGACTAGTTTTGAATTGTAATTTTTGACGTTAAGTACTCATTAACGTTATTTGACGTCTCTGAGTGCGGCAGTAAGACTCGTATTCATAAACATTACTATGAGGTGCGTTAACGCACAGGGTTCCAAAAACCTATTCATAGATAACACTCGAGTGACAGAACGCATTGAGAAATGTCTTACTTCGCACAGTGTTGCTTCTTTACTTAAACAAATATTGTTTGTGAATACGGGTGTTAATCGCAGTGTACTGCTAGGTGGTACAACAGAAACGCTGCTGCCCATTCCTTATAACAGTTTTAACCCTTAGGGCCGGTTTTTTGATCCGTAGTTAACTCAACCAATTGTTAAAAATTCATTCTGATTTCTGATAATCAGTCGGATATTTAACCACCAGTAAAATTGTTACTAATAGATAAATAGCAGCCTGATATTTAGCAATTAGTAACAATTTTTAACAATTGGTTGAGTTAACTACGGATCAAAAAACCGGCCCTTAGTCGTCTTGTACGACACCCGCGAAAGAGATTTGGGGTGGTGAATGTGACCTCTTATACCACCTAGCAATATACTACGATTTACGTGCCCGAAAGTTGGGAATAGGCTCGCCGTCTATTACACGAAACCCAACAAATATAGTTGGCGAAATGTTTGTCAATTACCCCTCGGCGTGATTTATGTACGTATTTAATCGTAGCTTTGTAAATGCATACAACTCCCACACAGAAGTAGAATTATTTCAAACATTTATTAACGCATAAGACATAAACCCCCTTATTATAAAACATTGACTAAAGTTAGTCATAGTTTAAAACTGGAGCTGTCACTTTTATTTACTGAATGAAAGACAGAGTTAGCATCAATTTTAAACCATGACATAACTTTAGTCCATGTTTTATAATAAGGGGGTCTAACTGCCGCACTCAGAGACGTCAAATAACGTTAATGAGTACTTAACGTCAAAAACTGACAATTCAAAACTAGTCGCTATTCTTGCCGGGTCTGTGGTCTAGATTTTAATGAAATTTTTTGACATTAAATACTCATTAAAGTTAATTGACATCTCTGAGTGCGGCAGTACGTTTCGTTTTAAAACCTTTGTGGGCAAGCAATTTAAGTTAAGACATCCATTAATACGGGGCTGCCACGCTCAGGCGTGCGTGGGAGAAACGCTTCTGTTGCATACAAGTGTTCTATAGAAATAACTGTGTTACTGAGGCACCCATGTCATTGAATTCTTATAACCTCTTCTTAGTTTGATTTGACCTTTTATAGCAATTCTTCAGGGCGAGCCCATTGCCATCTATCGGCCACGTAAATCGCAGTACATTACTAAGTAGTACCGGAAAGAGAAACGCGGTAGCTCGTTACTCATCGGTGTCTAAACTCTAAACGCGGGAGAGAATGGGAGGTGGTGACATTTTGTATTCTGCCATCGATACCGAGAAGAAAACAAATCCAGTTTAAAAATACGGTGGTTATTTTAGCATTAAAGATCTTCACGGCAAAGTCAAAATAAGGTAATACCTCCCTCTGTTAATTTGAGCGATTTCACAAGAAAATGCTCGGCATCAAAGCCTTAAAAATGTAAAATTTAAAATTCTTTTTACAGGCAGAACATCGAAGCTGACCGTTTTGATCTAATAAAAGAAAAATCAATACCACTCAAACACCTGCAATCAAATAAAATACACAAAATAACAACTGACAGCGTAAATTTAAAAAGCTTAAAAGATAATTTAATGAGGAAATTAAACACAAACATTTTTTTTTGTCAAAAAAACGTTACTATTACTTTTTCCTTCCCTTTAAAGTGTAACCTTGTCACAATCTTCCCTTCATTAAAACTTGTCTGAAGAGAGCTTATTTTATTCCATTTTACAAACGATGCGACGATGACTTTGAGCGTTGAGGAAAATGGCGACATACACTGCAGATTACTATAGATTCATGTAGGTATCTACGCTGCACCAACCCAATTATAATAAATACCTACCTACAGCTACAGGTCTATTTATATCGAGGACTTCACAGCTTAATATTGGAAATGCCATCGATTGTACAATACGCGGCTGGAATCCTATTATTCCCGTGACGAAACCCGCCCACGCCCCAGCCTCCGTCTGTGTGGGAGTTCAGAACACACGCCCATACACCGAGTCTAATTTAATTCTGAACAACTGGTAATGGAATAAAACAATAAGGATACAAATTGAGACTGATGATAAATCTGTGTGGCAGTGTAGTGTAAAATACAGAGCAGCAGTTTTTAGCCTTATTTGATGGCAACACTTTTTAATATGGTGATTTGGGAATAAGTGGCAAATTTTCGTTCTTATTTAAAAAGGCTTTTGTACGAGCCCGTTTGCAAACCTTATAATTAATTGAAATAGTAAGTAAAAACTAGTTCTCAAACAGTAATGTTATTTGTTTGATGTGTCCTCGCCTTAATTCTGTCATCGTTTAAAGGACACCAGTAGGCCTAGCATGTGACGTGGATAAAATCTCTCTCCATCCACCACTTGACAGTGTTTAGTCTCGTGATTAACTGCCGCACTCAGAGACGTCAAATAACGTTAATGAGTACTTAACGTCAAAAAATGACAATTCAAAACTAGTCGCTATTCTTGCCGGGTCTATGGTCTTGATTTGAATGAAAATTTTTAACATTAAATACTCATTAAAGTTAATTGACGTCTCTGAGTGCGGCAGTAAGTGTGAGTTAGAGCGAGAGTAAAATATTTTCTTTTCCACGAGGAGATTTTGTCCACATCGCCTATAGTAAAACAAAATATGCGGGCACTATCTGTGGTTCGTGAAAAGGCTGCAGATCAGATGCAATCAGTAGGTACTGTAGCGACGAACCTTTCGCACAATTCGATTTTTAATTTCAAAATTATATAAATGTTAGAAAAATTTGTACAAAGATTTTGTTGGTTTAAAAAAGAATTTCGAAAAATTAGGTATCCTTCCCGCATCATGACCATAATTTTTTGAAATTCTTTTTCTAACCTGCAAAATCTTTGTACTTTCGCACAATGTCACTTATGCAAAACGAAATTGTCGCACTATGTCACTTTCGCAAAACGACATTTTCGCCAAAAGTCGCAGGATGTCACTCCGGTAAATTAATTTCATCTGTAATGTGGTAATTGCTTACCTATTCGTGCTGTTTTTATTTTTACATTACTTACCCGATTCTGATAACCCTCTGCAGTCTCTCATAAGAAATAATTTGCTGGAGTGACATTGGGAAATGTCTTTTAGTGAAAGTGACATTGTGCGAAAAAGACGTTTTGCGAAAGTGATATTGCGTGAAAATGACGTTCTGTGTCAAGCAAGACCTCCCAAACGTCAAAGCCGGTAGTTTGTTATTGGCAATCAGACAAGCTGTTGACTGTGTAATATGTATGTATAGCTTAATAATGTTTGATGATGTTTTTTGTTGTTTACAGTACTGATCATTTCTGTGCTCGACTACGTGACTCTGGGTTCTCGTCCACGATGACTTAGCGTGTGACAAATATTTATACATAAACTATTACAATACCATAATAATATTGTTATTCTGCTGATATTGTACTGTAATCTAAACTATCGTATATTTGCAAAACAAACCATCTTGTTATTAAAATCGTGTGCTCTGTTAGAAGTTGCATAATATTTTAATTCTGCATTGTTAAGTACTACAACAATAAATTATAGGTACAGTTGTACTACTATAATTTAACAAGGAGTCAATTTAATTTATTTTTTCATACACGATCTTTACTGTTGTATCACAATGTAAAATATATTTGCATAAAATATAGTACATACCAGTGGCGTGGCGTGAAAAAAAAAGTTAGGCAAGCCACAGTAAAAATTATATACTGTTATAATAAGATTTTATTGATGGATTTTTTTTATTTGTTTATACAATGGTATTGTACTTGCATTATGGTAATGATGCTCGCTCGTTTGGTACGGCTGTTGGGAATCGGGTTATATGGACGCTCCGCCACTGGTACATACCTACCTTTTTTTGCGGGGAGGTAAATTGCAATCTTTACGCATCATCCCTGCAGTACGGTGCAACTACAGAGGTATTACCTACCTATTAAAGTCCATACATAGATGATTTTAACTTAAATATAACGTGGTTGGCTGATCTGGTAGTCATTTTAGGCATTTCATGAAAAATCCCAATGTGATTAAGATTAAGAACCCTAACGATGAAATCAGCAAGTGAACCGTTTACACAGACAACTCAAAGGAGTATAGTAGAAGATACCTACGTTTATGTGCTCCGGACTGTGCTAACAACACGTATAGTGCGCTTCACGAAAGAAGTCCCTTGACTTAAACCTTAAACCTTTGCAATAAGAGCGACAATAATGTTATAGGAGGGACTTCTATTGTGGAACGAACTCTACTCCGGCGAATCGATAGACGTAAGAATTCCTAGACAGAACCTTATGTCAGGAGGTCGTTTCTAACTCTTCGAGATCAAATATCAAGATCACTATCTCGAAGTTTCATTTAAACTTCTAAGTGTATCTCGATCACTCGAAATAATTCAAACGGCGCCTTCGATAAATGAATTTGCCTTGCCTAGACTCAATTAAAAGTAAAAAAGATATCTAATTTGATTTTCGTCTCGATTCAATTCACGAGACGAGAACCGGCCCACATGCCGCTGTCGAAAATCTCGAAAAAGAAATTGAAAAGGTTTATTTGAAAATGATTAATAAAGTCAAGGATTTTGATAAAGAGTGATTTCGTAAAATTGATTGAACCAACAGAACACAGCTTAAACAATTCTGTTGAATTTCTGATAACAATGTTCATCCTTAATATGATTAGGTACCATAAAGTGCAAACGGAGTGTTGTTGTTGATCGTTGTAGCCTGAACCGGTAATGACATCAAATACGTTGCAAATTAATCTACATAAGCACGAACATTTTTTTTCTCAATATCTCTAACTATAAATCATCGATTACAATAATTACTTTTAACATTAAGAATAATGATAAATTCCCTAATTTAGATAGCACAGACAATAATACATGGAAGAAGATTAGCTTAAATATGATATTATGTGAGAGATAAATAGAATTATCGTAATAAATAAAAAAGATCCACCATTCAGATAATCGTACGCCTCATTGCTACCAGAGCGATGATAAAATACTGATATGCTTTTTTGTGCAGATCTCTAATATCAACGTGGAACGATGAAAGTAACAATCGGGTACGTATTAGAACATCTAAAATTAAAATAAGTATGTACTTACAGTTAAATCTTTTTTTGCAGATTTTCAAAAGCCCTAAAATTAATAGGAAATTCTTCAAACAACTTAATAATAAAACACCGACGTATAAAACACCTAAGTATGCAATTCCTGATATCCAGATTACCTAATGGTTCAAAATATAATTTAAAAGCTATAATTTAAAAATCGGCCGTGTGGTGACGGCAGAGTAGAATACAGTTGTCACCACCCCAAATCTCTCCCGTGGGTGTCGTACAAGGCGACTAAGGATAAATCAGTGATGAGGAATGGGCAGCAGCGTTCCTTTTATACCTACCACCTAGCAAAGTACTGCGACTTTTGTGCCCGATAAATGGCAATAGGCTCGCCACCTATTACATGGGACCTAGCATAATTGGCGAAGAGTGGGTGCTCGTTCACCTCTGCCTACCCCTTCGGGGATATAGGTGTGAATTATATATATAATTTAAAAATACAATATTTTTTTTTATTAGAGGAGTTCCGCTTGCAACGCTCTCTCCGTTACGGATGGTCTCATAAGAGCTAACGTAACCTACCAAGTGCCACTTGATAATGTATTTTCTAGAAATAAAAGACCAGCATCTCTACAAAAAAATTAATTTGTCACACCTGGCCATAAAGTGGACTTTTCCACCAGCTACGCATACGGAAAATCTCACTTCCTTGTCAGGGGTGACATAAAACTATGATCTTCCTCGGGCCATAAAAAAGAATGCCTCAGATCGTCATATAATATCTAATACTTGCGATCTGAGACATTCTTGTTTTATCGCTCTTCTTATAAATAATCTACTATTTTTATCACATAGGTCATACGGGTTGGTATTATAACGACTACATTGTGAACACGAGCGAATCATCATAAGGTCCGGATCTCAGAAGGACCACCACTGCAGAAAGCCTATATCTCCGAAAGACTAGCAAAATGAATGGTTCTTTAATCGACCACCACTGTTCAATTGTATGATCGTGTGATGTAAGTCCATTTACCAACATTTTAATCCTAATTTATTATAAGATAGTGAATTATTCAAGATTACAAAAGTATGTCGCACCCGCATCAAGACATATCTCGCGTTTTACCCATCAAGGGTTCAGATTAGATATCACTTATCTCTATGTTTACTTACTGGTTGGTATGTATGTTCATACAGTTATAATTGACATTTAACAATTATTGTTATATAAATCTAACAAGTGTTTTACGAAGTGCAGGCAACAACTTTTTATAGTTTATTTCATAGATAATTAAGATTAATTATTATCACTAAGCGTGTTTTAGCAAAAAAAAAAACTAATATCCTTACCCAATCTCCACATTGTCCAGCCGTTGGTACTTGAACCCCCTCGAAAGCATGTTGTCTCTTTCAATCACAGCACACTTAATCACCGTATTTGTCTCATGTTGACACTTCGACACAAAGTTTTGGAACAGTACCTTTTTTGTGATTGTGTTATGTTTATCTCTTCAACCAATCAATCACTTTAGCAGCGAACTTTGCTTTACTTGCGTGTGATTACATGAAAGGGGAATTTTCTAGACGGAACTTATCTCTTTAATACGTAAAGATTCAGTGAAGAAGACCCAACAATAATTACGTGTATATTATACTTAATCAACTATGCCAAAGTTACTGAGTAAAGGAAAACCCAAACTTAAAATAATTTAGCATCAATAAGCTAAGAAATGAACACCTGATAATAATTACGGTTGAAAACTGATAAAGACAGACGCAAGCTGCAAACGCCGCGTAGGTGCGTAAACGTAACGTGCGCAAAATAGTTCCGACTGCAAAAGTTCTTAATCAAACATGTTATGGCCGATCCCATAATAAAGGGCGACTTGAAGAGTCGAGTGGCGATACGCGGCGCGACTAATGTAGCCGACACTTTATTGCAACGCGACGCGACTCGACGTGTAGACACCGAACATCCGGCGTCGCGTCGGATGTTCATAGTGGGATTCAGGGGCCTTACCACCAACTCTAAACGCGACTCAATTCCCATTGTTAAAGTGAGACAACGCTATAAGCCGAGTAGAGCGGCGTCCCGTTTTGTCACCCGCATTTGGATCGCACTAATACTTCATGGTACGGCTACAGGGGGCCTTCCGCCTAACTCGATTGCTAAAGCAAAAGCTATAGTTTATGACGTCATGCTGTCATTTCGCACTAAATGTACCTAAACTATTAGCGATAGCTTTGAACGAATGATCTCCGAATGATTTTGTATGAATTTGGCACAAAATCCGTGCCGCCTAAAAATTCAGGATGGCTGCTATAGCCGCTAACAGTTCATTGCAATATAGCTATCATCAGCAATGCGAGTTAGGCGGTAGGCCCCCTGGTCATAGAAAACAATACATTTGATTCGACTCAACACGCGTTGCGTCGTGTTTTAATAATGTTCTGCAATAATGCCTACATTTGCCTTCATTTCCTTTTATTAGTAGTCACTTGTCTCGAGCGATAACGTTTTCAAATAAAAAAAAAAAGTGGTAGTTTTAGATTCGTATGAACAGCACGTCAGACTACCACAAAATGGAAAAATTTCTCAATCGATTTTGTGCTCTATTATTATCACGTTAAGGTCGACAATCGATTGAAGAAATTTGACAGTTTTGGGTAGTCTGGTGCCGTTGACTGTACATCCTAATCTAAATCTGTACGTTTATCTTTTTAATTAATTCAGTTTAGTTGAGTTAAAAAAATATATAATGCTCGAGAAACTTTCTATGTCAAATATAAAGATATGTATTTCGATGCTAACAACTTTTATCGTACGCAATATTTCGTAAAAATAAAAACGTTGGAACCTAGTTCTATATTATACTTACAACATATCCAAAGTTATTAATATGGGACTATGTTTACGGGGTGAAAATTGTTATCGCTTTTTGTAACTTAAAGATATAGCTCCACAAGCCTCTTAAATACCAAGACCATGCGGCGCAGTCTGATTGCTTTTTAATTAGAAATGTGCGATCGACGTTTCGCCCTGGCACCAATCACGTGGCTGCGAGCGTCGGCTCAATAAATTATACTGAGGCCTTTCATTGGCGGTGGTAGATATTATAGAGAGATAATTTATACCCCGAATACAGAAACGCTACTCATAGCTTGAGTCCTGCTTAACATTTATTTAGTATTGTCAAATTGACGTTTTTCCATACAAATTGTGACAGGTATTGTAAACTTTAAATAAGCAGTGCTCAAAATAAGAGTAGCGTTTCTGTATTCGCGGGTATAAGATATAAATTTACCCCGGTACATTCCTAAAGGAGCAATTTGTGATGTAGACCACACTCCACTAGGTCATATAGTTAATGCTTTTGGATTGTTTTGTGCAAGGACCATAATCCCATATCTAAACCATTATTCACCTTATCCGGTACGACCTCTTACTTCTCTATTTTCTAACATTCGTCATCACCGCATCCACCTCTATTATTGACAGATTAAATAATGAGAATATTGTTTCGCGTATTACCACCAAAAAAGGAACTGATGGAAATAACATCCGCGTAATATTTATATGGACGATGTAAAGCGATGAAGCTGCCTAAAGCAATAATAATATAATCACGTTAGAGACGCACGACAGGATACGTGGGAGGTATCTTATAATGGAATGTCTCCACTAAGGCGTGGGGAAAGGAAGCGCAGAATCAAGTTCAACCAATTATGTAATATTTACTACAAATCTGTTATATAATTTGCCGTGTGCTGACGGCAGAGTAGAATACAATTGTCACCACCCCAAATCTCTCCCGTGGGTGTCGTACAAGGCTACTAAGGATAAATCAATGATGAGGAATGGGCAGCAGCGTTCCTCTTATACCTACCACCTAGCAAAGTACTGCGACTTTTGTGCCCGATAAATGGCAATAGACCCGCCACCTATTACATGGGACCAGTTCGCCTCTGCTTACCTCTTCGGGGATATAGGCGTGAATTATGTACGTATGTAATCTGTTATAAGCTCAAACACTGGATGGTTTGCCGCGTACTGGTGAAGAATATCGAACTAATGCCACCACGCTACCTACAGGTTTGTAGAAAGAAACAACAACAAAAACCGGGAAGGACCATTTCCCAAGTAACGCGTTGCTAGACATTTTTAAGTTTTTGCTTGTTAGTCAAAATGACTTTCGCAAAACGCGATGTGCATCCGCTCTCGTTATGCGAGCAGCTAAGGAGTGGAACTCTTAGCCAAGGTTTGATTTTCCGGATAAGTATAATCTGGACATCTTCAGAGCCAGAATTAACAGGCAATTTCTAGGCGAGTGTACATCATCTTAGGTCTGATGATCGTTTTCGAACAGGCGTGACTATGTTCAAACGCTCAGCTTATTTAACGTAAACAAAGGAGTTTTGCTTAGTGATAGTGTTTTATTTTGTTATTGGTTCAGTGAGATGTCAGGTCTATACTGAATGTGTTTCAAAGTGTGTACCAGGACTTCAGTCTATCTTTCATTACAAACACAAAAGTGCACGTGACGTTTATATGTAATATATTACTCGAACTTAATAGCACTATTGTTGTATTATAATCCATCATAATTATATCACCAGCTAAAAGTCTATCAAGGAAACAAGTACAGTAAATTATTGGAAAGTGATCTATATACCTATATCTCTATTCATTCCGTCTGGATTATCATCAATCATAACTATAATTGTTACATGGTTAGTTACTCATCCTACTCTTTAGTATTTTTAATGATGGCCCAATAGTTTCCAAAGGAATATGGAAACGTAAGTACACTGTCAGAAAGGAGAACGGTAAGTACTTCTGTCTCGTCACTTTCACTGCGTGCATTGGAGTGTGGAGCGTTGCAGAAAATCGTAATGAAAGTTAATTCTTACGTAATAAAAAAATGCAAGACCGATAAAGATTATGATACAGCAGTAGTTTGTTACTTTTAAATTGATTACAAGGGACCAATATCCGTTCAATGTAAGACACTTTTCAGTAACATTACGGGTGGCGTAATATAAAGTGGAACTATCGTATGCCATGATAACATTCGAATTAGATTAAAGGTGGTCTCATATTTACACGATATTTGGGAACTATATTTTTGTATTCAAAAAATGCCCTTATTCAAAATAAAAATAAGACTCTCAAGGTGTGGATATGCTTCTTATTGATGATAGTTGCATGGGGGAGATATCAGTATTTGTGAAGCTTATCTCACAGATAAGCGGGTACCATGGTCTATCGATGTGCAAGATATAATTTAACGGTTAATATTCAAAATATTTGTTCGACACTTAATAAAAAAAAAAATGACTTTTTACAGAACCAATAACCACTACAACTATGCTAACTATTGTCAATAGTTAATACCGTTTGTCATTCAATCACAGCTATAATGGTGGCACCATGAAATATGGATGATTTTTTGGACCTTGACCTGGATTGAAATAGGAAAGCTATTGTCTCGGTACAGCTAGATGGGGGTAGACTATAATAAGACTATAATATATTTACGTTAAACAAATTGATCGAACTGAAGTATTATTAAAACAACAAAAAAAAATGTTGCAACTTCAGAGTTTGAGGGTGAACTCAATCGTGTTCTGAAATTACTTGACTTGTGTAAATTAGTGTAAAAATTCTACTTGGGAGTTCAAGCTTTTACAATTTTATCGGTGAGAAAAGATATTACAGGGAAGCTCCATTAAATTGAAAATATATGAAGTGCTAGAGAAATTCCCGTGTCTCCCGGGCTACTAATTAGAAAGACGTAATGTAAAGAATAAACATAGATAATCCAAATCAATATAATAATTTTTTTTGTCAAAATATCGAAAAAAGGTAGAACATAATACAAACATAATTCACACCTATGTTAGGTTCCATGTACGTACACCGTGTTACCACCACACGGCAAAGTTGTTCAACTTGAAAAGATAAAAAGCTTGCTTGTATTAGTTTTTACGATGATGCAAGTTAATTTAATCCGGAATTTAAGCGTAAGACCTGAACACTACGTAAGATCTGTCATCATTTCGCTCGTTTAATACAAGAGACACGCAACTCAGAAAATAGTCAAAACATTAATGTGCTCTAAATTTGTGGCAATAAGATTTGCTATTGCAGGAATGCAATTTCGCCGTGTATCTCTTTTGTATTTAAGGAGTAATTTGTGGCGTGACTTGAATGGTGCGTACAGTGAATATGGTGTTACAGGAAGCGTGAGAGAAGCGTGAGAGTAGCGCCAGTCAATGGCGCCACTTAGCGCTGGTTAGCCGGGTAATCATGAAACGGATATTCAATGTAAAAGGAGGATTGTGCCGAGAAGAACATCAAATAAGAATTTGGATGTTTATTTAGTGACACGGAGATGACGAAAAGTAACGAAACAGTATAATTTCCCTGTTAAAAGGAGTTTCCTTTTAAATATTCTACATATTTTAATGTATTATTCGATTTTAATTTTTAACATTATATAAATGTCAGAAAAATTAGTACAAAGATTTTGGTGGTTTGGTCTTTGTACTAATTTTTCTGACATTTATATAATGTTAAAAATTAAAATCGAATAGTTTATAAAGCAAACCTAAGCTTAACCGAACGCACGGTATTTGTAAAAATATCTGCTTTGGAATGTTTGAAATTTGTTTCTACATTGCGAGGGTACCCGTTGGCTTACGTGAAGTCTAGAGGTTAGAAGAGTTTCGGCATAGTGTCTTGGGTGGCCGAGCGGTTAGGCACCTGCCCGGATAGCAGCGGACGCGGGTTCGTTTCCCGCCTCAAAATCATAATTTTTCGAAGTTCTTTTTCTAACCACCAAAATCTTTGTTTTAATGTATTTTTAAAATGTGATATGACAATTTAAAGTAAGGGAGAAATGAAATAGACGAAAATGACGAGAGCTATCGAGAATTCAAGATTATTGCTATATAATTATTTACATTTCCTACCTATTGGGAAAAACGAAAAGTTTGGACTGCAAGAGTAAAAAAAGGGACTCCGTAATGTGTTTATCAAAGAGATTTTTGGGTACAATGTAGAAAAAACAATGCATTATTATATTTAAAAGGGAAGACGGTATTAATTTTCGGTTACACAATTCACGGCTCACAGGCTCAGGCTTTCAAGATTCAAATATTTTCACGCTCCAATGATTGAATTCATGAAAATTACATAATAATATAATTATGTTAAATCATTTAATGGTTTCCGCTTTATCGTATTAGGCATTGATACCTTAAATGATAAGTACACGTAAAAGCACTGTAACATTTCAAAAATCAATCAATTTCAATTCTTATCATCTCATCATCCACTCCATCTACAGTCGCATCATCATTCACTTACGAATACTATTAATTATTATCATTCATCAAAATTTCATTATTATTTTTCGTTGCATGGCTATATAGATACTTTTGATACTGACTATGATTAAATTTTCAAAACGGAGTGGATTTATTTTATGAATTGCATCAAAATGCCACAATATGCTGTTATTTTCGATAGTCAATGGAAAAGGAATAGAACAGGGACAGGAAGCATTATGCTGACTGAAATACTACGACTTAACATCTAAATTTTCTTTCTACATCCGTTTTGAACACACCGATATTGATTTCGATTAAGGGACAGTAATTAAGATACTCAATACGATAAGATACCAGGCCGTGTGGTGACGGCAGAGTAGAATACAATTGTCACCACCCCAAATCTCTCCCGTGGGTGTCGTACAAGGCGACTAAGGATAAATCCGTGATGAGGAATGGGCAGCAGCGTTCCTCTTATACCACCTAGCAATGTACTGCGACTTTTGTGCCCGATAAATGGCAATAGGCTCGCCACCTATAACATGGGACCTAACATAATTGGCGAAACGCGGGTGCTAGTTCACCTCTGCCTACCCCTTCGGGGATATAGGCGTGATTTATGTATGTATGTATGTAATTAAGATACTCGGGATTTTTTTGATTATCGCAGGAAGAAGATCTTATTTTAGTAGTCCATCGTGTTTTAAAGACAAAGCACAAAGCAATTCGCACAATTTTGATTGTGAAAAGTTCTCAAAAGAATATACATAATATCTACTAATAGCAAAAAAGAAAATTGTCTAGTTTTCGCTAAGCGCCTTGCATTTTACGTTACACCAGCTTTCTAATGTTGGCTATTCACCAAGTCAATTCAAAAATATTTAGATTTTATTCAAAATCGACACCAAGCTCATTTTTCAAGAGATATAGGTACCACCTATAACAAAACATGATGATGTAGTCTTTGATAATGTTAGAAGAACACCAACGATATAAATATGACGCTGCTATTATGGGTTAGAAAAAAATCTTGACTGTCATCAATCCTAACAACAGGCTAAATAAACGTAGTACACTAAAAGACTACCCGTAAGCGAAATTACTCCATCACCCCATTAAATTACGACCTCGAGTATCTTACAACAAATTGAGAGCAATCAAAATAATTTAAAACGCTCAGCTTGCGTCTGCATGATAACAAGCATTTGTTTGTAATTTCTTTTGTTTTTTACCTTATTAAACCACTTTTATGAACTATATCGAATTTAAGTCGGCACTTATTTCTTTAACCTTCCTCTTAAGACCGAATAAGGAAAAACAAAACACAAATCACAACAACTGAGAAGGTATCATTTTTCATTCAACAACCGTAACTTGGGATTGTAAATTAAAAACCAATCACGACGTTTTACCGCTAAATTAGGGCACCGCCAGTTTGTGAATTTAAAAATCGTATCGACGATCGTGAATTGACTTTCGCTTGGAAAGCGCCGAGACGTCAGTAGTGGCGTAATCGAACGCGGGAACTGACTGAGCGACGTGTAGGCTGCGTATACCGGTTTAGTGTTGGGAGGTGCGGATTTCGATACAGCGTCATCGACAAGTTTGCTATTAAACTAGCTGGTCCGACCGACGTTGTCTTTTTTATTTGACCAGTGGAAAAATGCATTTATGCATCCTGTCGCGACAGCGGTGACTCAGCTGCGAGAGGAGTGACTCGGGATAAAGGCGTTCCCCCACTACCCACTAACATCCCCCGGGTTTAGTTGATAGTGGCAAGGGCCCTAAATGAGCAATTTGTGGCGCGCCTTATCTCCACATCCGCCCCTCCCCGACATGGCAGGCTCACCTCCGAACCGCCGCACCTAGGTATAAGGTGCCGCGGAAACCTCCATAAATAGGCAGAGGTGAGTTAATCACCCTAGTGTCGCCAATAATGCTAGGTCCCTTGTAATAGGGGCGAGCCTATTGCCATTTATTTGGCACGGAAGCCGCAGCAGATTCCTAGGTACCTACTATAAGAGGAACGCAGCTGCTTATTCACTCATCGATGTCGTTACACATAGTCGCTCTGTACGACTCCCACGGAAGAGTTGGGGGGTGATGCCAATTGTATTGTCATCACACGGCAAAAGTATTAATCGTTATGTGTCTAGATACTCAACGTTATTAGTTTTCCATTCTGGCGAGTAAATAAAAAATATTGATAGTTTTCCGACACGGAAATAGGGCTTATTAAGCCATGTGAAATACATAGACATTACACATTTGTATTGCGAATAAAATAGTATGTAAATATTAATACTCACCCATATAGGGAAGTAAGGGAATCATAAATATTAGCAATAACAATTGAATTAATAAAAATAAACTGAACCCAACTTTCTTTTCTAGTATATGCATTTAAGCTACGATTTTAGAAAGGTATAAAAGACGACAACTAGTACAGTTTTTGACAAATATTACCGAAATTCCTATTTATAGTTAATTAAATAACACCAACACCTGTTTCACTATGAAAGATAAGAACTAAAGTTACTATCGACAGCTAACTTGATAATGTTTATCGACACGTCCTCACACTAGAGTGCTTGCTCATAGATCACTTATCTTTTTCTTTGCGCTTAAATTGCGAAAGATATAAAAATCAACTTCTAGGAAATGGATTTAAGATTGAAAATCATTTGAGAATGTATTATGATAATATTCCTATCACAATATTTGCAGGGCAATAGATAAAAATAGTTGTAACGTATTAATTGGTCCGAAGGGTAAATCATAGATATGGCCGAGGTAAATCATAACCATTTTAGGCTTTTCCTGCTATATTTTACCGCACCTGAGATTATTAGGTGCCTTTGAACTTTCCGATAATATCCCAAAACAACGTTGAACAGATAAATTATTGTTGTAAATAATGTTTATTACTCACTCTTTCTTCTCCAACATCTCCGTAGATTCATCTGTAACAAACGTATACAAATATAGGTACAATTACATAGGTACCTTTCTTCTTCTTTCTGCCCTGTTCCCAGTCTATCTGGGGTCGGCGCAGTATGTTTCCTCTTCCATTCATATGTCAGACGTCATCAAGCCATCCACTCCCTTTTGATTCATATCATCCATCCCACCGTAAAGGTGCTAGTGATAATTGAATGTATAGAAAAGAGACGGAACGGACCATGTCGAGAGACCCATGAACGGAGAGAGTGATTAGAATGACAACATTCCAATCCCTACTGCTCAAGGTTTTGGCTTAGGTTTTACAGCCGGCCGCCTGCCTGACACCAACCCTCCTTGGGTACGCTGTTGTTGGTGGTTTGCCCTCCACCATTCGGGTGCCGCAAGGTGCTTATTGGTCTACACCGGGCAATCTCCCTTAGTCGACTTTTACGACACCCATGGGATGAGTTGGGGCTGGCCTATTCTACGTTATTTGTTCGCTCCCAGGCCAGCATAGAAGGCTAATTACATAGGTACCTCATAGAAGTAATACCAGATCCTTATTAACGTACCGAGGTGGTGTCTCGTTTGCTATTGCAAATGTTACAAAACAATAAACTTATTATAAAACATGAACATTAGTTGGTCATAGTTTAAAACTGGTGCTGTCACTTTTATTTACTAAAAGACAGAATTATCATCAATAATCGAATTTGCCCCTTTCCACGAGGGAAATCTCTACTCCAGCAATTTGGTCTCATAATAAACTCAAGTCGTTCGAATTATTTATTCTCACTGGTACTTACTGGGGGCCTCCATCCCTTATCGCGAAACCACTCCTGTCACCTTCTCGAATTCAACATTGTAATTTTCTTCCCCTGAAACAAACGGAAAGTGAGTTATTAAATTATATATATTAAAGATATGATATTCATCGTACCACTCAGCACAAATTTTGAAGTACTCTCATAGTTCTTATTAGAATGTAATTTCACAATTGATAACGGATAGAAGTATCTTATCCCAGAATCTAGGAATTTCATAGTTATCAGCAATCAAGATATGTAATTTGGTGATAGACTATTTGTAAATAGTGCGACTACACTACAGTAACTATTGACTATCACTACAATCTATATTTAACCAACGCGATAACTAGGAGCAAAGAATGAACAAAGCGCTTAAAGCGGTACGGATGGCGTTCTAGTCCCAGGGATGCTTGTGATGACGTCATCAACTGCGTCATTAATACCCCTCGCTGTTGTAGACGGTTGAGATTGACGCCCACAGTTATAGATATGTGGCTTTCAATGAGCGCGATTATAGTGCACGGTTCATATAAATCATATTGTCGGCCGGCATGCTCAGATTGTTGGGTATTGGCCAAGAGGTCCCGGGTTCGAATCCTGGTAGGGGCAAATTTTGTGATAAACACAAATATTTGTTCCCGAGTCAAGGTTGTGTATATGTTTATGTAGTATATTTTCAATATCTATATACATAATTACATTAACATCTATATGTCCGTCATCTAGTATCCATAACACAAGTGCTTAGGCTACTTACTTTGGGCTAGATGATAGGTGTGAGTGTATAAATACTTATATACTTTTTTATATTTTATAAATAACCAAAGACCATTTCCTAAAGCACAGTGGTGCTAGCACCTAGCACCACTGTGCATTAGAAAATGGTATTTTTCGTAAACTAGTTAGTTTACGGAAAATACCATTTCAAAGACCAAGACAAGATCGCATGCATACGGAATAATTGGGTTATAGTGGAAGATTTTTTATCATTAGTAAAGTAAATCTTTTGATTCTTATGAGAATAATTATTATAAAGAAAAATAACTTTGCAAAAGTTCGACAAAATTATAGACCCGCATACGTTCCCGCATCAAGACAAAAAAAATTCGAACTTTTTCGAACCAATTTTCATTTGTAAGACAAAAACTCGAGAGAAAAAGTACCAGGGTCACAAACTAAGAATGTGATTAAAGCTCTAGCTCGGACGTGGTTATGACGCGCCATTCGCTCGAGGCACGACATACATACTGTGTGTGCCCTATGTAATTGCGTTTTATTTACATGCATGTTTGCATGAAATTTTAATTGGAATAGGAATCCGCCCGTGCCATGCCCTTGGCCGACGATATTTATTATTATTATATGATCTGTGCTTAATATGAGAAACAGTCAGGATTCCAGCGCACCTAAGCACACGCCTGCCGTTGAGAAAGACACTCCAAGACTTCACCGTCTTTCACCCTTTGTACGGCAGTGGTAAAATAGTTGCTCATCGACGACGACTTTTTAAGAAGATTTAAAACCATTCAACGAAACTGTATGCATTGCCTTATAAAGGCTTAAAAAAAGTTTAAACTTTTTTGTCCATTAATGACCTCACAGCCGTGTGTCGATTTGAACCGTCTCTGGTTGAGCCAGAGGCTGCTCACCTTGGGGTAGAGAGTCGAGGCAAGTTGCGGATCTAAGGCCGAGTTCACCAAAACGCAAAACAAGCGATTTAATGATAATCGTTAGTTTTTGACAGTTCTTCCATACGATAAAATGTCATAAACTGACTGTCATCTTTTAATAGCTTGTTTTATGTGTTGGTGAACTCGGGCCTAAGTGGAGCGATACGGTCTAGACTCGTGGAGCTACAACGGCTTTTTTAATAGACATTGACATAATTACAAACAATACAAAATAGGAAGCATCGATGGTTGATTAAATAGTTATTTATATGGAAATAGAGTTCGGCATGGAAATTAGCACTTATATAGTCTTTTCAATGAGCACTTGGTTTTGAAAATACCTTTTGTAGGTTGTCTATTCAAAACTAGTTGAAGCCTAAGACAACACCAGAACAGTATAATAAACTCTTTACGCCCGTAATTACGTTTGAGTATCGCAACAGTTTCCATTAGCGATTTCTTTAGCATAAGTGTATATTTTTTAATGAATAGTAGGTGCCTACAACAGATATTTTTCTATTTGTAACCAGCTGACTGTAAAATAAGGGTATTGTAACGGTAGTAAGTCATATTGTGACGCTGTAAATAGCGTCCTATGGAGAGCGAGTCGCGATTACACTTTACGCCCACACGGACTTACGCCTGCTCGAGACACGATATTGTGAGAAATTGTTGTGACCAATAAAATACATTTTAACAGTATCAGAATAAAGTTCTGATTTAAATGGTAATAGATGACTATTACGTCTTTTAGCTATGAAGCTAAAACAGCAGTACCGAAGTAAGCTGTCATTGGAAGTTGAACTTTATTCTCATAAAATGTATTACACTTTTCTATTCATCTTAATGTTACTGAGGACCGTGGACCGAGAATTTTTACAAGAGACTAGGGCTCACTATTAGAGTGTTTTACAATATTAAACCATAGTAAAATATCTTCACAGTATCTTTGATTTTGTTTTGTTAGTAATAACTTTTTACTTTCAATTTAAGTTGTGTTCGAAGAGTATTATTATCATATATTATTCAAATGTAAATATTGTTATCCAAAAGGAATAGAGTGACTATGATATTTTTGTAACTGTATTAAAGAAATAGGATATACATTAATAATTATTGCAAGTGACACATTTTGTGGTGTCACAAGAAATATTAGTACTCAGCTTCTATGGAATTTGAAAATAAGTTTATCATACATACATTCATAAATCAAGCCTATATCCCCGAAAGCGAAGGCAGAGGTGAATTAGCACCCACATTTCACCAATAAATTTATCAAGTTGACCCGCAGTAATCCGACAAACGTTTTGCAGGGCAATGTCGGATTATCAAATTTGTAGGATTAGAGTACTGCCTAAGATCCTCTATAGTCCGGAAGTTTTTACAAACGAGTGCCTTGTAATCCTACAAATTACAGAACCAATGATAAAATTTTTAGGTTATACTCTGAAGTACAATTCATACTACATTATGTATGTCAAATTTAGTAAATTAAATAACACAATAAGTAAGCTCTCACATTTTATTTTGAAATTGAACTCATTATTGCTACAGAATTCACAAAAAAAACTAAAAAAAGAAAAATTATAAATAAAAATCATATTATGAATGTCTGATTACAAGGGGTGCCGGATTATACAGGGGGGGATTACTGGGGGCCCACTGTATACTATTAGCAGTAATTCAAAACATAAAACTGATGATATGAAATATGCAAAATAATAATAACACAGAAATATGCAAAATAATAATAATAACAGCATATAAATATAATTGTAAGCTTTAAAAATAAAAAAAGAATGGGTAGTAAAATCAAGTAAAATTATCATGAAAACATTTCTAAAAAACTTATCATGTTAGCAACATTAATTAATGTAGCATTGAGTGATATGAACTTAATGCATTGTAAATATGTCAGTATAGATAATAACAAACACCAATAATTATTCCTTTGTTTGGATTTTAAGCTTGATATTACTACTAATATTGTTAATTTGTTAACAATAATAATATAATAAATAATTACAAATATATTTGTATTAGACAGATAGATACTCTAATTTTGGTGCTGCATTATACAGCAATTACAAATTAAATAGGTATGATGATGACTTTATTTTAAGCAGTAAAAGTCAATTAAACTAAAATATAAACAAACTTTCCATTAAGTTCATAGTAAATATTAAAGAGTTACATCATATGACCTGCTTTTTATAGTTTGCTGGATTTCTTTGTTTCCATATCACTATGTTGGTTATCTTGTTTTATCTTTTTTTTCTACACATCCAGTAAAATGTCATTGACCTTTCATGGTCAGTAAAGTTTAGTCATTTTTAAACTAAACCAGTGTAACAGTATAATATTAGTACTTTATAATTGACTTTTAGTCAGCATGCACAGAAACTAATTAAATTTGATGACTAATTAATTCTTAAATAACTAATTATCAAAATCTATTTTATTTAAATAAAATAATACTCACGTTTAACCTGATGTTTCTAAGTTAAAGACTTAGATTAATTCCACTCATATAGACATACATAAAATGGAACATTTACTTAGAAAAGGACAAACATTTAAAATATTATACATTTAGATCTTTCGACTTGTAATTAATATTGCACTGTCTGAAACCTGTATACAATTTCACGTTTTTCTGTTATTTATTGCTGGTTTTCCCAAATCCCAAAAAATTATATTTGAACAATAGTTACACAATTTAGAACACAAAATTTCTACTAGCTAGTTCGACAACAAGAGCAAATCCCTGGAAATTAATTACGTCAAAATGACACTGACAAGTATCAAAGCTACAGTTTGATAGGCCTGACTTTGTAAAGTCTGAGCTACATGAATGAAGGACATAACTTTCACTTCTTGACTGGTCGTCACAGTTTGTACAAATAAGTAGCTACGATATTGGAATACTGCTATATTCTCTAGCCGGCTTACTAAGGGCCACTGTTAATATAATAGGCTGTGGCTTTGTATACATAGGTGTGCCCTCAGCGCTGGCATCGCTGGCGAGCGGCAAAGAGTAAAGCAAAGAGAATACAATACTGAGTAAAGAAATGGTCTCATTCATCGTTTCACAATATTACTTATGTTAATTTCAAAAGTCATACATTCATGTAATTGTTACTAAAAATAATAATATATTGTCATTGTTTTGTGTTTATTCTAATACCTATATTCGAATAATGCACTTTTTTACACTTTTGTTTAATGGAAAAGAAGAAAGTTATGTCTAGCTGCAAAAAAATAACTTTAATAACAAGTTGTGAGTTCATTGTTCATTGTAATATGTAAATCAATAATAGATAGTTCCGTCGAACAAGTCTCCAATGTTCTTGGGGAACAACGCACTCTTGGTTACCGTAATAACGTATTATTCATTTAATATCCCCTAAGGAATGGTCTCTTTAGAATCATGAAATCATACGATTCCCCCAAGTATGTGTATGGAAAAAACGTATCAAATGATGGTTTTACTTGTAATTAACGTAGTCTATACATATGATTCATTTTAACAATAAAACAAAAACTATTAGTAGGTATCAGAATTATTTATTAGCGAATGGCTGACGGCCATTCTACAGTGCTGATAGATATAGTAATCGTAAATTACTACCAAGAACTCAAGAAAGACAATAAATGTACATTTCAATTTAATTCTAAAGGCATAGCAGAATAAGCTAGAACCCGTTGCTTTCTCACACGGGAGAACATTTCAACGCTTATGTTTAATCTATGGTACTTGGCACTTCATTTGGCGTCCCTTCGCCTTCCCTATCCATAATAATCTGTGCATTTGGCACTTCCCCAGCCTGTCTTGGTGTTTGTTTTGAAAGAAGTTTATCATTATAATTTTAATTTGCTAAAAATGTCAGGACAAAACGTAAATGTGTGTGATATTGGGGATGATGTGAAAGAAGTCGTCAAGAAGTTTCGTTTTCAGAAACACAATTCCAATTGCGCATTGATATTGAAGGTAGGTAATAGTGACTCACTTCCGGTAAAATTAATGAGGCGTATGATACTCCCATAGGATTTATGAAGTATTACTTTGTATTTGTGTACCTAGTAGGTCACTTAACTTACTTGTTACTTAAAATTTGGTAATGAACCAATTTCTTTTTAGAATAGTGACTATGCCTAACATAGAAACAACAGCATTTAAGGGATATGTAATCTAAAAAAATTTTACAAAACTTATTAATTAAAATAACAAATCTTCTCCCTACCCTGTTCCCAGTCTATCTGGGGTCGGTGCAGTATGTTTCCTCTTCCATTCATATCGGTCAGACGTCATCAAGCCATCTACTTCCTTTTGATTCATATCATCCATCACACCGTAAAGGTGCAAGTGATTAATGAATGTGTAGAAAAGAGATGGAACGGACCATGTCGAGAGACCGATGAACGGAGATAGTGATTGGAATGACAACATTCCAATCCATACTGCTCAAAGATTTTGCTAAGGTTTCGCCGGCCGCCTGCCTGACATTAACCCTCTTTTGGTATGCAGTTGTTAGTGGTTTGCCCCTCACCATTTGGTAGACCCAAGGTGCTTATTGGCCTAGACCAGGCAATCTCCCTTAGTCGACTTTTACAACACCCATGGGATGAGTCGGGGCTGGCTTAATATAAAAAATCATTTATAACATATAGAAATAATAATATCACAAATTTTATTTACAATGGTAAACTGAAATTTCTTTTTCTTTCTGTCTTCTATGCTGGCCTGGGAGAGAACAAATAACTGTGGTAAAACTGTTATCTGTTCTCTCCTAACTGTGGTATGTCTATCTTTAACTGTTGCTAGAATATTGAAACAGCCCTTTAGACGCTTTGTTGGAGAGATGGGGGTGGCAACAATTTAATTGACAACATTTCATTTTTTCAACATACCTTTATTAAGATGTTATATGAAATTTAACCGAAAATGAAGACACCCATATTTTTTATTTCTTCTGAATTCCGTCATTCTGCCGAAAATAAAGAAATGGTATTTTTATTTTGGGAGGTTGTCATTTTTGAAATGTTGTTAATTCTGCTCTGCTGTCACCACAAGGCTCATACTACTATACTGTTATATATCTCATTATATGTATGTGTATAATTTTGTATCATATTATTTAGGTGAACCGTGAAAAGCAAGCTCTGGAGGTGGATGATGAATTAGAAAACATTGAGTTGGAAGAGTTGCAAGATATTTTACCATCACACCAGCCGCGATTCATTGTTTACAGGTGAAGTATGTCATAAGAACGCAATATTTGTTGTTGTAACAAACATTAATGAAAGTGTAATGAAATCTAAACTAGGTGTCACATGTCTGGCAGATGTTGAAGTAGAGAAGAAATGATCACAGAAGAAATGCATGGATTCTGTGAGATTATGAAGGTGATGGCTGTGATTTAATGAACTGAACTGTAGTAACATAAGACAGCAGTTGGAGGACAACTGTGTGAGGTGTGCATTTTTGAGAAAGAATGATTATTGATTTTGCTAAATCTACAGCTGTTATCAAGAGATTTACAAAACACATTAGCAATCTTTATAATATGTTAGATAATTCTGATTAAATTTTATAACATTGGTTAAATTTTATTATGTATGTATAAGTAAAGGTCAAGAAATATAAAGTAAAAACAATATTTATATTAAATCGCCATGCTGTGTGGCAGTTTCCTTATGCATATAGTATTATCCTGGAATTAAAAAGTTACTTATAACATGTACATGTATAATTTTCAGTTACAAAATGGAGCACAATGATGGCAGGACATCATTTCCTATGTGTTTTATATTCTACACACCAAGGGATGCTCACATGGAATTGCAGGTAAATCTACTAATATTGTTCTTAATACGAAATTATACATTATTTTTTGAAATACTTAAAAAATAATAAGGTACTAGTGATTACGATAATGACATGTCCAATTTATGTACTTTACAGGTGATGTATGCAGGAACCCAAAGAGCCCTTGCTGCAGCAGTTGGCGCTCCTCGGCTCCTAGAAGTGAGGGAGATAGATGAACTCACCGCCGAATGGCTCCACGAGAAACTAAATAGGTAGACAAGGAAGGATGCTAGTCGCTGTCCTTGTTGCTCACATACTTCATAACAAATATTATTATAAGCAACACATCGCTGAGATAAAATAAGATGATAAAGAGAATAAGAATATAGACTTAATAATAATAATTAACTCTAATAATGTTTATCATACACCTAGTTTTGTATTGATATCTGTAGATATTTTTAATAGTGGCAAAGGGGTAGATTTTTAAATGTCTTCATACATTTTATATGTATCTTGTATTAACTTGATTAATTCAGAACCAGCTGTCGTTTATGTCATTTGGTACATTAATTTCTCTAATATTTTATCAGTAAATTTGTAACATTAGTCTTCTTTCCTGATGAGATGATAATGAGTACTTAACGTCAAAAAATTACAATTCAAAACTAGTAGCTATTCTTGCCGGGTCTATGGTCTAGATTGAATGAAAAATTTTGACATTAAATACTCATTAAAGTTAATTGACGTCTCTGAGTGCGGCAGTAAGTTTATTAATATATAGCCGGAAACTCCCTTGTTGGACCTACCAATATCAATTGACTTGATCAAACAGAAATTAGGCAGTGTTGATAGGTTTTATAGTAATTGTTCATGATCTGTAGGCCTATTAAAAAAGTAAGCGACTTTTTTTGACAGTTGAAAGTGATGATCACCGAACTATTTACTTATCCATTACTGTGTCACAATAGCGTTATAGTAAAATAGTAATGGATCAGTAAATAGTTCAGTGATTATCACTCTCAAGTGTCAAAAAAAGTTAGCGAATAGGCCTACAGGTTGTGTTAGTTATAGTACTATTAATAAACCGATGAAGGGTAGGGTAGGGAGTACTGTAAGAATATAAGATAGGGACTTTGAAAAGCTATTATGGTGATCGCCTTATTTATGAGAGATGCAAGAAGCAGTAATAGTCCCATGTATACCTTGCAAAACGCTGATAGGTGGCAGTAGGTCCCTAGCATTGCTGTTTCAGAGATAAATACGTAATGATTGTGCACGTTGGTTCCTTAGTAAATACATTGAATACTTAACGGGAAAAGTATTACAAGAAGATAAAATGCACAACAGTTGAATGACAACATACCGTATTGTTCTTTATTACCCTGTTCTGTGCCATATGGGGATTGTTTTGGGTTTGGCACTTAGTTACAGAAACAACTTCTTCTTCTTGCTCATTCTGAGATTTATTGGATGCATATACTGCCCAATACTTGTGGTAACAAAATGTACGTAATAGTAAAGTTGTAAATAATTACAGGACACTAAATTATAATTATTCTCTGCATTATACAGATATTTATTACGCATGTTTATCCCCGAAGGGGCAGGCGGAGGTGTATCAATCACCACTCACCCCTCCCCAACCATACCTACTATGTACCATGTAAAATGGGATGAGGCTACTGCCATCAGCCGAGCAAGCTAATCTCACAATTAATAGATAGTGTATGAGAAACTCTGCTCATTTCTCGTTACATTTTAACCATTAGTCGCCTTGTACGACACCCTTGGAAGAGAGGAAGGCATAAATGTTATATTTTAGAAATACAATTAATTTATTTCACACTTCAACTTCAAAGTGTTTATTTTCTAAAACATAATGTCACTTCCTAACTTGAAATAACTAAATACCAGCTTCCTGAGGTCTTTTATACACCCCCCCCTTGGTGTCACTGACATATTATAAACACACAAATACATGTTTCGTATTTCGTTTCAGCATATAAGCTGATAATTTTGAATAACTCGGATATTTGACTTTCTCGATTTTCCATATACTTTATTATTGGTCTTAATGCCACACCTAATTTCCTGATTTGGAATAAAACCCCTTTACTGCCCTCTATTGATTTATGATAACAGTTTATGTTACAATTAGGATAATGTTCATTGGTTCATCGTTCTCAAGAGTATACATAATCCATGACAATCAAAATTCTTGCCCGGATTATGTATTAAATAAAATGATATCGTTTCACTATTTTATTGTTGTAATTGAGTGAAATTATTTAATTATTTAAAATAATATTGTATTTATTTATTATTTTTTAAAGATCCTAATATATTTGTGTTGAATTAAATTTAGTATTTTAAATATTTTCTGGTCGAATGTTAAGTTGGTTTTTCTATAAAATATTCAACAAAGTTTGTTCTCTAGTCTCTACCAATGAATTAGGGTGGAGAAACCTGATGGTGACAATTAATCCTCGTATTTATCCGCAGATATAAGTTGGCTGATTGGTGCCCTTTTAGAATTTTGTGTTATTGGGACGTAATTTAACATAAGTTTAAATAAGTAGAACACAGTTTAAGAGCTCTGCCAGTAATATTTAGAAAACTGTCTGTAGATTTAATATTGAAAATTGACGTAAAGATTCAGTCGTCCTATAATTAACAGGCTGTTAAGTCAAAAAGTAGTTTTTCAGATTATGGTCAAACTCTCTCTTGAACCAAATATTTGGTAAATTGAGTAGCTCTGCCAAGTAATGTGGTTTAGTCGCCTTTAAGTGAAGTATGAGTAACTTAATTGACTAGAACGATGCCCTAATAACGATAGAAACATAGAGAATTTTAAACTGTATCACATTGAATTAAAATGGCAAAATTGCCCAATTTGGCCAAATAACTTTGGAATCTCCGAAGTTAGCTGCATATAGCCATGCCGACATGATGTCGCGCACCGCAGACAGCTTAAATAGCTTACTGCGACGCCACTTGTACGAAGATTAGACACGCAAAGTTATTTGGCGCAAATTGGAAGCACATAATCTACAAAATAAACACCAGTTTATTTCAAACCATGGTGTAAGAAAACAATAGAGAATATTATGTATTCATTGTCATTTCTATAAACTATCGTCCATTTCAATGAGATTTTTTTAAAGAAGCTATTTATTATATAAACCTCAATTTTCTAAACTTGTAATTTTGTATTGAAATGCAGTAATTTATAAATAAGAATGGATTATGCGAAGTTATATTCTTGATAAAGTCCAGCTCGACTTATTGAAAGGAGATTAATATTGTGCTTGTATTGATAAAGACTTGTAGTATTTAATAATTTATGTAACCTGTATCGTAAGGTTTAAGACGCTATACAATAACTGTATGTACAGTCATCGTCACGAGTATTGGGTGACAGATAAGATTTCCATCTGCGGTATTCATCACTAAAGATTATCAATCTAGATTTGATTGATTGATGCTAAGTAGAAATGAAATTTAAGCTCTACAGTCGATATGAATGCCTTTGTTTCACCGAATTTTTTGAGTTTCACTTATTATTTGTGATATTTAACTGTTACTCGATATGTAAAGGGCGCTGACTGTACTTAGAAAATTAGCCAACTGTGGTCCTCGTTCTAGTAATTATTGTAATTTGACTATTCCATAATTGGTTCTCATTGTACAATTACATACTATTTTTAGTTGCCCTTATAAACTAAAAATGCATAATGTTAATAAATCATAATGGTCAATTGCCATAAGTCTTTATATAGCCTAACGCTATATATTATAAGGCTGAAAAATAATACAGTCATAATTTGAATAAGCATAACTGTCATACGTTACATACAAACATACCATATCAAGTAACATACACTTGCTGTTTGCCTACATGTATGGAAACAGCATACATGCACGCATGTAGCATGCATGCATGCACGATTATGCTTTTATAATTTTATACATACATACATACATAAATCACGTCTATAACCCCGAAGGGGTATGCAGAGGTGAACTAGCACCCACGTTTCGCCAGTTATGTTAAGTCCCATGTAATAGGTGGCGAGCCTATTGCCATTTATCGGGCACAAAAGTCGCAGTAGGTACAAAGCTAGATGGTATAAGAGGAATGCTGCTGCCCATTCCTCATCACCGATTTATCCTTAGTCGCCTTGTACGACACCCACGGGAGAGATTTGGGATGGTGACAATTGTATTCTACTCTGCCGTCACCACACGGCTTTTTTTATAATTTTATGCCATATTGATATATGCCAATCGAAGTTATGACAAATAATAGTATGCGTTTCAGTATCACCCATTTGAAGACAAAGGTCTTCATTGTGTATCAATGTGTTGTAACGTTACTGTTGCATTTTTTGGGAATATGGTAATTATGATTAGATGCTGTAGTACCTACTATAAATTCTGTAATACGTATCCTATTGTAGTACAGAACTAAAAATAGAACGGGGACATTTTTTTGTATAGATAATCAATACACACATTCCAATAATATACCCTATAATATTCCAAATAGCATTTATTAATATTTACAATGTCCGTAGTCCAAATGGTGCATTTTGCTGTCATTATATTTTTTAATAACTTACATAAAAATTTTGTTATTTACAGTGATTTTTATAGAATATACATTGTATACTTAAATTTGTAAAACTTATAAAATATAATATAGTTGTTTGAAATGCGACAAGTCTTGTTTCATTTTTTCTTTACAGGTTTAATACCAGTTGTAGTAAGTATATCTATAATGCTACCACTGGGCAAGTTTACTACATATTAAGTTGTAGGTTCTTATTTTTTTATATGGTTAAGAAATAGACGTACAAACCAATGATATTATATCTAAAAAGTAAATATAATATCATTGGTACAAACGCACAGTATTTAGCTGTTAGGTTCCCATGTTCCTTATATTTGGGCTGTGGACAATATTTCCCCCATTTCCCCCTTGGGAAAAGATAATATTTTGTCTCTCTCCCGACCAGAAAGAAAGACAAAACATAATAATTAGGCTTATGTTTTTTCCTTGTCATGGATAAATTAATGGTGGATTGAATTTTAGTCGCTTTTTAAAAACAAAAGGGACGAACTCATAATATTGCAAAAGAAGTAATTTGAATGTCATACATTCAAAACACTAACGGTGATATTACAAAAAACTGTTGAAGGCGTGTTTTGTTTCTGAGGTATTTAAATCTGATTTTGTCCCTCTTTGTGAATAGTGGGTGGTATTGACAGCATCTCATTTAAACACTTAACCAAACCTTCAAACACTTTTTGTAATAACGCCGATAATGTAATAAAGTATTTTTAAGTTGTGGCGTTTTTGCCTTGAATAATAAGTATCCTGCCCCCGTAGCACGGGCCGTAGACACATCTCTTTCGGGGGACAGAAAATCTTTTCCTCTCGCTCTATAGTCTGAAAATACCGCAGGAGGGTCGTGCACGAACTTGTCGGTCTATCTGCCGCACTCAGAGACGTCAATTAACTTTAATGACTATTTAATGTTAAACATTTTCGACCATAGATCTGGCAAGAATAGCGACTGGTTTTGAATTGCCATTTTTTTGACGTTAAGTACTCATTAACGTTATTTGACGTCTCTGAGAGCGGCAGTTAAACTCCCACTAAATTTCGAGACGAAACACTATCAAATGGTGGAGAGAGACTTGTCCACGACCCAGTACTAGGCACGATGTGAGCTGTTAAAAGGCATATTTCAGTCCCATAACTTTAGCAGTCAGCGTGTCACTGGCGCTTAGATCAATCCCATACTCCATCATCGCAGTGTAAGGCATCTCGGCTAGCAGCTTGAAGCCACACTTTTCGGCAAGCACTTGCGAAGTGATCGCGGTGAAGACTGTGCAAGCCGCGTGGATGTCGAAGGCTTTGCACATGGGTTCCCTGTAAAGCAGTAGGGTAAGAATTGTTTCTGAGTAAACAGTGATTTATAGCTTCAGTCACAGACACAGAACACTGCAATGTTGGTAGGTAAGTAGGTACATACATAAATATATAAAGTGAAACTTGTTAAGGACCATTTTTGATTTGTTATCATCATTACCAGTCCTTTAACGTCCCCACTGCTGGGGCACGGGCCTTCCCTATGAACGGATAAATATAGGGAGGTTGGGCCATAACAATACCACGCTGGCCCAGTGCGAGTTGGTGGGTATTAACGACTGTAGATGCTGTCGGCACCTACAGCTTGACATGTCTTCCGAAGCACGGTGGAACTCGAGAAAATACATTTTTGGTCACCCATCCAATGACCGGCCTTCACGAACATTGCTTGGTTAACGTTATCGCAGCCCAGGCGCGCTGTGCTACTGCGCTAGCGAGCTCCTCGTTTGTTTATTTGTAATGTAATGCAAGACCACACATTTGTCCCGCAAGTGTCGTTAGGGTAAAGACATTGATGAGTACCTAGGTAGTAGGCAATAATAGAGACGAAAACTCTTATCATTTCATGGATTCACCGCGCGGGTGCCGGGTCCATCTATAGTGTGGCAGAGAGGGGAGTCATTGGCGGCAGTTTGGGACTTGTGACCTAACTGCCGCACTCAGAGATGTCAAATAACGTTAATGAGTACTGAACGTCAAAAAATAACAATTCAAAACTAGTCGCTATTCTTGTCGCGTCTATGGTCTAGATTTGATTGAAATTTTTTGACATTAAATACTCATTAAAGTTTATTGACGTCTCTGAGTGCGGCAGTAAGTATAGGTTTAAAGGGGCGACTAATCAACACTCACCTCCGCCATCCCGACCTCTCTCTGCCCAGCCATATTTGGTAAGATGCTGTGAGAGCATATAGGTTATGGTTAGGTCGTATGACAGAAACGTTGGTGCCCACTACTTATCAATGTCTTTTCTTTACTCTACCGACACCGGCGGCAGAAATGTGTGGTCTTGACAAATGGTATTCTGTCGACACTTCATCATTTTGTAAGATTTTGGATTTTAATTAGCTTACCTAGCTGCCATCATTCTGGCTCCGATATTTTGCCCCCTATGCTCAGGTAACACGGTCAGACCGCTAGAGCTCATATAAGTATCGACGCGGTATATTGAATAAACGTCCACCAAATTCTCAGCTACAAGGAGAGTCTTCAAGAGCTTCTTCCAACCCTCGCCAGAAATCTGTAATGGCAGTAAATAAATAACATAAAATATACATTTATCTACACCTACAATTTATTGTGCACTTTGGGCGCTCGCTCTGCGATTTTGTAAACTGAGCAATGTTCACTCAAACCGGTTATTGGATGGATGATCAATAATGCGGATCGTAGAAGCTTCCTTAGTGCTTGAACTCGAGGTCATCCTCGAGTTCAGTTCTATAAATCACTGTTTACTCAGAAACAATTCTTACCCTACTGCTTTACAGGGAACCCATGTGCAAAGCCTTCGACATCCACGCGGCTTGCACAGTCTTCACCGCGATCACTTCGCAAGTGCTTGCCGAAAAGTGTGGCTTCAAGCTGCTAGCCGAGATGCCTTACACTGCGATGATGGAGTATGGGATTGATCTAAGCGCCAGTGACACGCTGACTGCTAAAGTTATGGGACTGAAATATGCCTTTTAACAGCTCACATCGTGCCTAGTACTGGGTCGTGGACAAGTCTCTCTCCACCATTTGATAGTGTTTCGTCTCGAAATTTAGTGGGAGTTTAACTGCCAAACCGGTTATTGGATGGATGATCAATAATGCGGATCGTAGAAGCTTCCTTAGTGCTTGAACTCGAGGTCATCCTCGAGTTCAAGCTCTAAGGAAGCTTCTACGATCCGCACTAGGCCCGTGTGGTGGGTTCAGCCAATTCTTCCTATATTAGGTATTGCATATTCCACAGGGAACGCCTGTGCTCCAACAGTGGGGGTATTAAAAAGATTATGATGCCACTTACACTTATCATCTTGCCTATTTAACATTGCTAAGAAATGAAATGTAGGTATGTGATTAGAAATGAGATATATAGTTAATATGAATGCTGATGCTTTTGGCCGTGTGGTGACGGCAGAGTAGAATACAATAGTCACCACCCCAAATCTCTCCCGTGGCAGCAACATTCCTCTTATACCTACCACCTAGCAAAGTACAGCGACTTTTGTGCCCGATAAATGGCTATAGGCTCGCCACCTATTACATGGGACCTAGCATAATTGGCGAAGCGTGGGTGCTAGTTCACCTCTGCCCCTTCGGGGATATAGGCGTGAATTATGTATGTATGATGCTTCTATTAGGGCCACCACAGACATGCGTTTAAGTTGGACGACGAAACGTATAATATGTACGATTTAGTTGGAAAGATGTGCGCGCTACCATACGCATGGTCTGCGGTGGCCCTTAGAAGCAGATGACAAGGGTGGATAGTGTGAAAACTAATATAAGTAGTCTAAAGAAAGTAAAAGACTGTTGCAAATCTTAAATGTAACGGATTTTTTTGGACGATGAAATAAAAATTTCACCTGTATTCGGTTAATGAGGTCACTGTTCAAAAACACAAAAATATCTTACTTTATCCACATCTAAATCAGGATCACCCTTCGTCGCCACATAGACGATGTTGAAAGCCACCAACTCGTCGGGCTGGCCGTCAACTTCGGTGAAGCAGGCGATGCTCACGTTTTGGTCCATCATACGGCACCAGTTGGATCTTATGGATTGTATCGACGCGGAGTCGGATGAGATAGCTATAATTGCCAGTTATGTTCTCTGAGCAAGGGTTAGAAGTATTCGATTTTAATTTTAACATTATATAAATGTTAGAAAAATTAGTACAAAGATTTTGGGGTTAGAAAAAGAATTTCGAAAAATTATGATCTTGAGGCGGGAATCGAACCCGCGTCCGCTGCTATCCGGGCAGGTGCCTGACCGCTCGGCCACCCAAGACACTAATTAACTTGCCGAAATTCTTCTAACCTTTACACTTCACGTTGTAAGTTCGATTCCCGCCTCAAGATCATAATTTTTCGAAATTCTTTTTCTAACCCCAAAATCTTTGTACTAAGGGTTAGAAGTCTTTTACTAGGTTACTTTTATGTCACACCTGACCATAAAGGGGACTTTGTCGCTCGCTATACGTAAGAAAAATCCCACTTCCTGGTCAGGGGGTGACATAAAATTACGAGCTTACCTCGGGCGGGAAAAACATTCCTTAGATCGCATTTTAATCGCCCTTGCTTTCGGCTCAGGCGTCAAATACTTGATCTGAGACATTCTTTGTTTTATTGCACTCAGAGACGTTAATTAACGTTAATTAGTGCTTAATGTAAAAAATTACATTACAAAACTAGTCGCTATTCTTGCCGGGTCTAGATTCAAATGATTTTTTTTGACATTAAATACTCATTAAAGTTAATTGAGGTTTCTGAGTGCGGCAGTTAGTAATGTAAAGGCACCTTCAACCTCTCAGGAATAGATACCCAACATCATAAACAAAAACGTTTGTTTTACCACTTTGGATAATTCGATAGAAATTACTTTCATACATTTTTTTATGCTAGACCGTGAAACTTTTTGCCTTCATCTCACCTGACGGTAAGTGGCGATAAGGGCCGAACATGGAATCGAGCTTCACCTGGAATCATTTACCATTGCTGACTAGTCAGTGACTATCTTATATTAATTTAATTTAAGTCTCGAATTAACTTAGCTCTATATTGGTGCGCGCGAGCGTACAGAAGCGTCGTCCTTTCGTTTACGAATGAAATGAATTTCAAATGCGACAAATCAATAAAATCTTGCTAAATCATTTTTGCTCAATTTATTCAGTTATGTTAAAACTCGTTAAATGAACGTTGTTGTTTATCAATTATTATCATGTTATCTATCTAGTGCTCCGAGTCTTTGATGTGTTACAAATAACTCGTAATATAAAGCAATCTTGCTATCACGAATCTTTACTTAAATTATTGCATACCTAATAAATAGGTATAGAATAATTTAATTATTAATTTTTAACAATTGGTTGAAATAACTATGCATCAAAAAACCGGCCCTAAGTTCTTTTCATAGAATCAGTTCTTTTTATACTATATTAGGTACTGATTTGATCAGGTAGGATATCATCGGAATTACATGTAATATAATTAAAATAGCTTTAACATTTGCATGACGTACGTAAGTATCAGAAATGTTTTCTATTATTGGACAACTAGGTTTCCATTTAACGGTACCCACAATTGGCGAAGAGCAAAACAAATTAGAACTAAAAAGAGTGTTAAAGTTTAAATACCTACCAATTTTTTCAATAATAATAGTGATAGTTCGTCTCATAGATGTTATAGAACGTTTAAAAATCACAGATAGTTGCTGAAACATAATATTATGTAGCGACGCGCGCGTATGCAATTCAATGTAAATTCTTTGCAGGACTCTCTTTCTCTCGTAATAAGAACTCTATCAACTTACATAAAGCTTTACTAAGAGGTTCGTCCCTCAAGAAGCTAGCTTGCATCAAATCTAGGCATTCTGCTCTGTATGATTCATCCATGTCTCTTATCTGGTACCTAGGAATAAGAACAAATCAGTTAAATGATAGAACTTTAAGCATTTCTTAAAGAAAGAGTTATAGTTAAACCTTAATTGATAGAGATCTTTTCACTATAAATATATACCTAGTTCTTATCACAATTGTGTAACTGCTACGTTTAAGCTATTTCCTGCCTTTGCACCAACTATATCTTCAGCTTTTTAACATAATATAAATATTTTAAAATAAGTTATAAAACCCAAAGAGGGTTGGTGCTATGCAGGCGGACGACTGTATAACCTAAGCCAAAACCTTGACCAGTATGATTTGGAATGTCGTCCAAATCACACTCCGTTCATCGGTCTCTCGACATGGTCCTTTTTATCACTTTTCTGTGTCTCCAGCCCTAGCACCTTTCCGGTGTGATGGATGATACCTATATATGAATCAAAAGGGAGAGAATGGCTTGATGACGTCTTACCGATATTAATGGAAGGGGAAACATACGGCGCGTTAGCCAGATAAACTGGGAACAGGGAGAAAGCTATATGTAATGATGAAACATAATCTAAATATTCTACAAAGAACGCGCACTGGCTATCGTAAATGCATGCCCACTGATTCTAAAAGTGAGAGCACTTACATTTTAGCTGGCTTTCCCTCTCTTTCTCTACCCTTGAACCGACTCCAAACTTGCCCGATTGGAACGTCTGCGGGCCTTGTCCATGACATCTTGGCACTGAAAAAGAAATAAATTGAACTAAGAATCACCGTACTGAATAGTAGCTTCAAGGTTTCTTTAACACACTTGAAAATTTGGGAATAGACTCCCTATTGAAACCGTGCTTGGCACAAAAAAAACAGTTTTTGAGAGCAATTATCTATGTTCATTATTCGGTATTATTTTATGTACAGACTACCACAAATAGTCAAAATTTCTCAATCGATTTTGTGCTCTATTATTACCAATATAAGGTTGACAACCGATTGAATGAATTTGACAGTTTTGGGGAGTCTGTAGTGCCGTTGACTGTACATATTTTTACCAAGTAAGAAAACAACTTAATTGTCCTAACTTTAGTAAGGTCAATGTTATGTGACAGCCGGTGGTAATTCAATTCGTAAGTGCTGCTATATTCAAAGTAGGTTTATTAGTATCAGTCTGTTTGACGTAATTGTTGTTAGGCGTGTCGGAACTCAGTTCGACTGATGAATTGATGCAGATTCTTCAGGGTTCTAGCACAAATGTCTAAACAAAAAGTAATTTAACCTACATCAATATTGACAATATTGTTTTGCCGAGTGGTCGTGGTAGAGCAGAAGAAAAGTGAAAATTCTCCAAACCACACGGGTGTCGTACAAGGAGGGTTATAATATGTAACAACAATTACTCACACCCTGAATAGCATCCATGCTAACATAGTAAGGCAAAATGTATGGAAATTCGAAAATCAATTTTACTAGTTTGAATTTTTGATATCACCGTATTTTTTATTTGATCAAAGTTTGCATCAGGTCCTAATGCAGTGGCCGAATAATCTGCATTTTAAGACAGACATTTGCAAACATTGATAATGCACAACAGTCGTGTCCCTAAAACCGAGATAGCATCAATTGATACAGATTCCTATTGCCCGTTTCCATCAATCAGTGTCAAGATTGTAAAAGATAAATGCGCAGCATTCAGAATGCAATGTTTTGCAGTTTAATAAATAAGCAAAGTCATAAGAAGCTTTCGCAGAGGCTTGGAATTAAATCGAAGGCTTTCTTTTTTATTGGTAAGCACAACATTTTATGTCACACCCTGACCAGGAATTGGGATTTTCCGTACGCGTAGCGGGCAAAGCTCCTGGGATGGCTAGCCGCGCCGAAAACGTGCCCTCCAGGCCAGCCCGGCTAGCATGACCACCGAAACACGATACGATATAGCTATTTATCACGCTGAACAGTAAAAAATCATTGGATTTCAAAACTTGAATAAGCCTGAATTGAATCATTGAATAATATATCATAACGATATAGCCATTTATCGCTTTGAACTGTCGAAAATCCAATGATTTTTGTAAGTTCAACGCGATAAATGACTATATCATATCGTTTCGTGCCGGGCAGGGTTGAAGAGCAGTACCTGTCAGTAGGCGACGACTATTAGCACCAGCAGTAGGCCTAGCACGGGACGTGGATATTTATTATACTATACTTTGGATAAAATACCCCCTTACTTCCGACTTTCAATTATAAAGAACCTTATCTCTGTCTCTTTTAATAAGAATAAGAAAAAAGACGTATCTAATACGAATTCGATATTCCATTTTGGTATTTGAAAATCCAGACTATAAGGGGTCTTAATTATAACGCAACACAGGTAGAATTGGCTAAAAGTTTTTTATTATTTTGTGTTAGTATCATGAGCCGAATGTATTTAATGTGTGCTAAAAATAGTAATTAAACCGGTAACCTGAATTACATTAATTAATGTGAATGACGAGGAGAAGAGAAGCTCGCTAGCGCAGTGGCACAGCGCGCTTGGCCTGCTATTGCGTAAACTAAGCAATTTCGCTGAGGCCGGTCATTGGATGGGTTACCAAAAATTTATTATCTCGAGTTCCTCCGTGCTTCGGAAGGCACATTAAGCCGGTGGTTCCGGCTGCATCTGCAGTTGTTAGTACCCACCAACCCGCACAGGGCCAGAGTGGTGGGTTATGGCCCAATCTCCCTATATTCTTCCATCCATAGGGAAGGCCCGTGCCCCAGCAGTGGGGACATAAAGGGCCGGTGATGATGATGATGATGTGAATGACAGTAACTAGGTAGAAATAGTCTAGCAAGTATGTACTACCTACTTACGAATATTATTTCTACGAAATACAAAACAGAGTAGAGTTGAGGTAGAGTGTATCTACCTCAGGTAGAGTGTGTGTAGATATTTGGCACCTACAACAAATACGTACGTATTTGTTGTAGGTGCCAAATGTCAACAGCACGTCAGAATACCACAAAATGGCAAAATTTCTCAATCGATTTTGTGCTCTATTATTACCACATTAAGGTTGACAATCGATTGAAGAAATTTGACAGTTTTGGGTCTTGGTTTGAGTCTGAAGTGCCGTTGACCGTACACTCTACCTCAGGTAGAGTATACGTATATGCCTGCAAGTCAAAAAAGCCAATGGAAAAGCAGACATATACTTAACAACCTTGTTTGCTATCTATACGTAGTTTGATGGTGCAATGATTATCATATTAGTCTTTCAGATATGACTAAGTCAAATTTAACTTACATTTACGCAGGCAGGTAGATGGAGTAGCGTGTGTGTAAACGCACATTAAATAAAACATATTATCCAGAGATAAAGCAAGCAAAAACCGTAGAGATACAAAATTTACTTACCTCTTTTTATAACGAGGTTTTCCTCAACTTAAACCTTGACCGTACTGAGGACGAATGACTGTGACTGTTATTATGGAATATAAATGTCGCCTTAAAACAATTGATCGTGCTTATACAAATTGTTTAGTGAGAATTGCTAATTTTCAGTACTCCCGTACGCTTATGGTGAGCACGTGTGGCCAACTGTCAAATTTATTGTCATATGATTTCGATGCGGTCGTGTGAATAACTAAATTGCGACCTTATCTGTCCGAGATAAGAGCTAAAACATTGATTTGTACATTTATATCAACTTCGCGATTGTGTTTGTTGGCTACGTTTCCATAATACCTACTATTTTTATATACATTTATTTTTGCCTGTGACTCGAATCGGTAGGATTTTATGGTTCAGGGTTCTATTTAACAAAGGGCATTTTGGAAATAAAGAAAGATGACATTCTCTTTTCTAAATTATCGTCATCTTCCAGCTTGCCGCGTGGTGACGGCAGAGTAGAATACAATTGTCACCACCCCATTGTGGGTGTCGTACAAGGCGACTAAGGATAAATCAATGATGAGGAACGGGCAGCAGCGTTCCTCTTATGCCACCTACCAATAGCAATGCACTGCGACTTTTGTGCCTGATAAATGGCAATAGGCTCGCCCCCTATTACATGGGACCTAACATAATTGGCGAAACGTGGGTGCTAGTTCACCTCTGCCTACCCCTTCGGGGATATAGGCGTGATTTATGTATGTATGTATCTTCCAGCTATGTTCTACTCCCTTTTGATTCATATCATATGCATATCATCCATCACAACCCTATCGACATCGATTGCAGATATTTGACAGTTTTGTAGAACCCGACTGTACTCTACCCACCAATGCTATTATATATAATATCATTACTACCCACATAAACTTTCGCTTTACCTTACTTTAATGTTCTTGCATACAATCATGTATGCAAGAAATCACGACTTATTGGGTAAAGGTGGATGGCATAAATATATCGGGCCATATCCAATCCATCACGCAGGTCCACTTCGATGCATGTTAAAACAACAAACCAAATTTTGTTGTTTTGTTCTTGATTTGAAGATAGTATGTCTTGGTAATCTACTACAAATGCATCATAATATCAGTGTTTCAGAGATTAGCTTTTACTGCTTTATCTGTGTAAAGATAATATTATATAAGTAGATAATGGTATTCGAATGACATTGTGTCAATGACACAATAACTAAACTAGATTCAATCAAATCGAAACAGGTGATTACACTGCCATATCTCAATCACAACACTTAAAATACACAAAGTTATCTTTCTCACTTCTAAATATAGATTAGTGCCTTATATGATTATACCATATTTTGCACTCATATAAGTAGTTAAGTGGAAATAGCAACCGTGACACAGAAGAAGGATAACGACTCTTGCATGGTCCTGGCATAATATATGAAGACTAATGACGAAAGACTAATGAAAACTAATGTATGTGTGCGGAGGTGTAGAGAAAAAAAATTGCTGAAATGCGCGAAATATGAAAGATCGACTGATGAAAAGTAGATGATTTTATGACCTTGTGTGTAAGAACAAAACTAACTAAGTAACCGTATAGACCCTGGAAATGATCTATAGAGAGAATATTCTAGTACACTAAGGGCCGATTTCACCGTCTCTCATAGAAACTGAGTTTAATAAAACTTGGTTTTGACTAATGCAAACTCGGTAGCGGAACTCAGTTTAGAGCATAAACCGAGTTCGACTTCAACTGATCGCGTTTAATTCTGCGGTGAAATCGGCATTAAGTCTGACCGTCCTATAATGGACATGAAGTCATATCACCTTCAGACCTTAGATACGTTGGTATGCAGTAATGAACTCTTGGTTCTATATGTACATTTTTACGTAACACCGCTGGTAATCTTGATCGTTGTACACTTCATAAAAAATCACACCATTGAAAAATTATAAGCAATGTTACTTGTTAGACATTCAATGCCATAATAATATGTACACGTCTACTGTATTTAAGTTTGTGCGAAAATGTTTTATAACAAAATACGAATACAATTGCATTGGAAATCATCGCCCAGATATGATTGGATTATTTATAGGATGAAGAGGATTGTTTATCCTGGCAGATGTCAAAAGGTAACTGAATAATTAACGTAACATTTTTAGACGTTACAGTGTTTTACAATAATTTTATCAGAGTCAACATTAAAATTTGGGTTTCTATAGAATAACCGTCAGTTTGCAATTCAAGAAGAAAGGGGGGAAAATAATAATTATTGCCATGGCTGCAGTGAAATGCAGTATTCAAGTGTATGTAAATTGCGTTAATTTTAACGACTATCAACTTCGATAGAATTTTAACGCAATTTCCATACACACACAAATAAAACCCATTTGTCCCAGAGGAGGTAGGCAGGGGTAGGCAGAGGTGAATAAATACCCACGTTTCCCCAATAATGTTAGGTGTCATATAATAGTAGAATGCGAGCCTCGCCCCCTTCCTATGGGCGATCGTTTCCGAAGACGCCTAGATATTATAGACCCTTTCCGGAGATGGAAAAAGGTGGTTTAAATCGGATACGGCCTTATAAATAAACACAGTTTAAGTATAGACTAGTTACTCAGTGTTTTGTCTTTTACCTCGCATTCAAAACCATGTTTGTGAAACGAAGACAAAATGCGGAATAGCTATACCATGTACTAACAGTTTATTAATAAGACGGCTAGAGCAGGACCGGCCCGGAGGGACGTATGGGCATTCTCACCTACCTCCCCGTGGCAGCGGTTGCCCATACATATCTTCGGACATTAAATAAAAGGAGGATAGCCTGTTGCCATTCAACGGGCACGAAAATCGCACTTAAACACTATTCACAGTTGCAAATATAAAAGAGTAAAGATTCGATTCGATCCTAAAATCCTGCCACTAACTTAGATGCTGTGGCTAACCCACTCGAAAGTAGGTCACTTACAGACCGTAGCATAAGAAACTCTGTATCGTTTCTGTTATTTGAAACTAGCCATCAAGTAATCAGTTGCCATGAAATGTTTTAAAATATCACATCGATAGTGGCATAGATAACTCATACCTGATGTATGTAAATAAAATCGAAGAAAACAAAGTAGACCTATATGCCTCTACAACACATTGTCCAACTAATAAAAAAAAATGTGGAAAAAATCAAGGTATGTGACTTTAGTAAAGTATCTAACTGCCGCACTCAGAGACGTCAAATAACGTTAATGAATACTTAACGTCAAAAAATGACAATTCAAAACTAGTCGCTATTCTTGCCGGGCCTATGGTCTAGATTTGAATGAAAATTTTTGACATTAAATACTCATTAAAGTTTATTGACGTCTCTGTAAGTGTGACCAAAAAATGGTATACTACCGTTTTTTAGTGCCTAGGCGTCGCACTCTTACCGTTCCACTGGGGCAATTATCATATACAATTTTGAACCTTTGTGGCTTAAGCTAATATGGTACACTACTAATCTGATCCTTTGTATCTGCACAATTTTGAACTCTCTCCGAGGCCATAATATTTACCAAGATACCTTCGTATCTAGTCTTGTATCTAGAGAATTCCTTGTGATGTTAATTTTGATCCGTACCGATCATTAAACTAATGTCAATTGCTCATTGACATTTTATGCCGAGAAATGATGCGATCATCATTCGACAATTGATTCAATGCATTTATATCCTAATGTGATGACAGACGTCTTCTGTCTTCGCTATGAGTGCGCGGGCGTGCGTGTAGGGTCCACATCTGCGTACGCGCACGATTCGCGTCCAAGTTTTATTATACAAAATCTTATACCTATCCCGTTCTAGGCGAGGTTGGAACAACATGTCTTCTTCTTCCACTTCTTTTGATCCTTCACCAATTTCTCATCCACTCCTCTAACTATCATGCCCTCCTTTACACAGACCATCCATCTCCTCTTTGGTCTTCCTCTTCTTTTTCGTCCTTCCACGTTCATGCCTGCCAACATAGCTTTCATCTCTTTGCATTGCATGACCAAACCATCCCAGTCTATTACTCCGCAGTCTCTCTGTCACTGGCGCTACTTTCAAACTTAAGTTTTATTATACAAAATCAAAATTTAAAATAGGTTTTATCTTAAATCTGCACGGCTAGCATGACCACAGAAACACGATATGATTGAACATCCAATATCGGGCCCTACCATCTAACATTTAGCGAAATTTAAGTGTTATTTCACCTCTGGTTAAACCCCTTCAGGGATAAAAGGGCGTGATTTCTGAATGTATGATGCTCGCTAACCGTTCGTGATACGTGAGCAAGTGTAGACCCACCTTCGTTTTTCTAAATTTCGCTGCCGTCTTGGCCCGCCTTCAATGGCTTGACGTACCTCCTTAGAAAAAGACGCCTTATTAAAATATTATTACCATTAGTTTTAATAACAGAATGTTGAAAACCAACATATGAATAGGTGTGAGGATTTTTTATAGTTTATCTACATACTTTTTATATGGACACATGCGTAATTCATACCTATTTATCCCCAAAGGTGTAGACAGAGGTGAATTAACACTCACTCTTCGCCAATTATGTTAGGTCCCAGTAATCGAGAACGAACCTATTGCCATCTATCTGGAACGTGTATTAGCTAGGAGGTTTAAGGAACCCCTGACACCAGAAACTAGGAATAGGGCGGGAAAATGATGATGATTTTTTAGTACGTAACCGGCACAAAATTTTTCATTTTGACAATCATTTGTTTATTATTTGAACATCGTGTAGGTAAGAAAGAAGAAGGTAAGAAAATTTTTCACTTTACCAAAAGTGAAAAATTACGGAAAATTGTAGCCATAGTAGCTATTGATATTCTGTATCTATATGTATTATTGATATTCTGATCGCGTTTTTTTGTTATCAATTAACCAATAAGAAATGGTATTTTTCTTTACTTTTAAATCAACGGCCGGTAAGTGAGCAATAGGAGACAGTATAGAGCTCATGTCAATGCACTTTAATCAACAATAGGCATTCAGCCCCCGTAGCACGGGACGTGGACACATCTTCGGAGGAATGAAAATATTTTCCTCTCGCTCTAACTCCCACTAAATCTCGAGACAAAATATCGTCAAGTGGTGGAGAGAGTCTTGTCCACAACCCCGTGCTAGGCCCGCAGCTCGCTTAAAATCGCTATTGTTATTAACGTTCGGCCCCTTTACCAATCACGTTGCAGAAAATAGTCACCTTTACAATTTCCTGTGACGTGATTGGTCTAGAGACCGTATGTCAACAACAGTGACTCACTATTTTTATTGCCTACCTACTGCGTTTGCCCTTCAGTAAAAATGAATAATTTAACGTAATTTATTTTCACTCTCCCGTCATCATCCACGTCAGCTCCCAATGTCACTACCGCCGACTTCCTTCCCTACGGAAGGTAAAATATAGGGAAATGACCACGACTAGAATTTGGAAAGTCAGTTCTCATGTGGCTACGGGGAATGGAGGAATATTTTTGGTTATTTTTCAATGACGTGTGGTGACGGCCGAGCAGAATACAATTGTCACCATCTCTCCCGTGGGTGTCTTAACAAGGCGACTAAGGGTAGAGACAGCATAATGGGAAGCAGCACAGCATGCCTAATAAACCACCTAGCAATATACTGCGATTTATGTGCCCGATAGAAGACAATAGGCTCGCCAATTGGAATGGAACATGGAACCTATTAATATCCGAAAAGTGGATGTTTCATTGACCTTTGATTATCCCTTTCGGAAATATAGGTAGCAGTGGCATAGCGCGCTCGGCCTGCGATTGCGTAAACTAAGCGATGTTCTCTAAGGTCGATTATAAGTATTTTTTAACTCGAGTTTATTATCTGCTGTCGTTAATCGCGTATCTCCAATACGCACTGAGTCAGATTGGGGGTTATGCCCCATTCGCCCTAATAGGAAAGGCCTGTCCCCCAGCAGTGGCGAGATTAAAGGTCTGGTGATGATGATAAGGGAAAAAAGTTAGAGATGGGAGTTTTAAAGTAATTTGACTATGGTGGTCTGAGGTATCAGTGCAATTCAAAATAGGGAATGCCTGGCTTATACCGTCGCAGACCGAATGTCCACTAATGCGCCAGTGACACGTGAGCTCCCATTCCACCTCCTATACCCCCTTTGGTCATCCTCTAATCGTAACTGTGTTATTTCTACCCACCTTCCCTTAGTAGGTCAACAGAAATGTCCAATGTTGTTATAAGAATATATGCTTATGATTTCAATAGATATCGATCGTTCCTTCCTATGGCAGTCATTAAAACAAAAATGTGTCCTCACCGATTCTAATCTAGTGGATAAGTTGTTCCGCTACCATTCACTGAACTACAACACACAAACCTAGTTTAGTAAATACGTGAGAAACGCAAAGACAACTGAATCGTTCTCAAACATTATAAACAGTACGAAAATAAACAAAGTTTTCAGAGAATCCGGAGTCTACGGTCAGGTGTAGAGCTCATGGTGATAGTGATGTGCGTCAGTATAATGTAAATATCGATAAGGAAAATCCAATAATAATACGTTTCCTATGTCAACACAAAATGTTGGTGTTATAAATAGTTTTTATTTTATTTCCATCGTTGTCATGAAGCCGCGTGGGGGTGATAGAGCAGGATACAGTTTTAACCATGCCTTTAACATCCCGTGGGTGTCGTGTGAGGTGACTAACTACCGCATTCAGGGACGTCAATTAACTTTAATGAATACTTAATGCCAAAAAATCTTAATTCAAAACTAGTTGCTATTCTTGTCGGCTCTGGGTCTAGACTTAAATGATTTTTTTTTGACATTATGGACTGATTAAAGTTTATTGTCGTCTCCGAGTGTGGCAGAAAGAGATTTTTCTGGACCATGGCATATCATTGTAAAAGTAATTTAGAGGAGTGTGTGTATGTAAGCGACCTAGAACAGCATCCCTAGATCTAGATAGCGACTCTTAGAGCAGGTTCTAGAGTATAAAGAGAAAGAAAAGTCATACCGCACCAGCGATGTTTTCTATACAATTTTTAGAAGCAAGAGATAAGGAAAAATACAGAATTATGCAATATATAAATTAGAACTTTCTTACTTTAACACAAACTTACCGAAATGTCAAATAAAGGTCACAACATCAATTCACATCACACTGTGTTATGGTAATAAGCGAGTTTGAAACTACTCAAGTGGTTATTATTGTCGTGATAACTGAATCGAAAATACGAATGCATTTATGCAAATTATGGCTAAGGAAATTAGCCTCTAGTTTTTGACAAAAATATCGACAAGGTACCTACATCAAACTGCAGGCATCACTAGTGCCAAAGTAATTTTATATTTCCCCAATCCAGAATTACTTTCGCTGGACCCAAACACATATTACATTCAGAAGTAAGACGAACGTAGCGCACGCAAGTCGCGGCCGTCCGGCATTTTCAAAAATAGAAACCGTTTGCCGCGTTTTCGTTGCGTTTCGACATTGCACTGCGTTAACTAACTGCAGTTCAGCGCGTGTAAAGTTTAAAAAAAAACTAGGAACATTGTTTTTGTGACCGTTTTCGAAATTTATTGGACCATGATCTTGTATAGGTAAGTGAGTATTTTTTTTGTTGTTTATTATTTTAACATAGCACGAAAATCAAAGTAAAAAAATATTATAATTTTTATGAAATCGACCAATCATTTCGAAGTTTATTTCAGTAGTACTCTATAAACTAAACTGGTCACTTTTAATGTTTGTTAACTATTTGTGAAAATTTAAGATCACGTACGTTTTATTTAAGTACCATATGACGAATAAAACGAAGAATCTTGCGAAAAATTTGTTTTGTAATGATCACTTCGAAGTCAATTTGTATTGAATCACTAGAAAAGTGAGCCAACCTTTTGTATCTTACTGTCGGCGGCTAAATTTAACTCGGACGCAAATAATGAGTTTATTTTGAAAATAGTGTTGCTTGTGTCTCCTTCGCTACGGTCCGTGACCGTTGAATATGATATCTTTTGAAAGCTCTTATCGTTACCAAAGAGTTCTTAATATCTTACACGTTTTCTATTTTGCATGTGAAGTTAGATATTTTAGCTTATCTTTACGAAGCGCACGTATTGAGAATGTCAATAGTGAAAACATCGAAACACAATTAGCAATATGCTTAAAATCGCTAGTCATTAATCTAATGGTCGTTAGGAGTAAAAGTTCAAAATATCAACATTTTTAAGTAGGTATCGAATGAGAATTTCGACTAAGAACCTACGTAAAACTTATAATAAACCAATGGACTAAATTTTAAAAGATCTCCTAAATGTCACCCACCTAAGTGCTAATATGAGAAAAATATTTTAAGTAGGTGGGTAGGTTAGTTCTCTTGCGACCATCCCTAGCTGAGCTTTGTACTTTATTGCAGCTGTACCTTTATGCAGACATACGCAGTAAAGTAAAACGTTATGTAAGTATAGTTAATTTGAACCAGTAAAACCTAGAGGCCTATAAACACGGTTTAAGTATAGACTAGTTACTCAGTGTTTTGTCTCGTTCTCGCATTCAATATCACGTTTGTGAGTCGAAGACAAAACGTCGAAATAGCTATACCATGTTTACCAACAGTTTATTAAGAAGAAGTGACTAGACGTTTTATGTCTGTGTTATAAAACCAATGTGTAAACCAAATACATACTTCATTATTTAGAAGTATTAGGCATATCAACCTATTTATGTCAGAGATTTTGAGCATAGGTTTGTAGCTGTCGATGACCTCTGTCATCGAAGTCGTGATTTAAGTATGTCAATACAACCTGTCTGTCCAATACAGCTTTACATTTACATAGTTTTATATTGTAATTTTATTCATTTGTTTTAATGTGTCTTATCAAGATTCAACATTCACGATACAGCGTATCCCGAATGTAATCCAAAAGATACGACTGACTCAAATATGCCGTTCTGTAAATATAAACTCTGAGACAATTCCCAACAATCCAATGTGACTTGCGAAACGCGATTGAACTTGACTTTCCTTGGCCCGCTGCTATAAACTGGATAAAATTAACATGGGATTTGATTAATAGCTACTTTGTTCTGAGCAATAGTGCTCTCACCATCTGCATGACTAACGGCCCATTTCACTAACGTATCTACATCTGCAGAGAAACTAGATGTTACTCTAAGTTTGAAAATAGGATGATTTCTATTACAGCAAGCAAATGATTTAAGTGTAAAAAGGAACAAAGTCACCTCTGCCTACCCTTTCCGGGATATAGGCGTGATTTATGTAATAGGTTGGGGAAAAAGTTTCTTCGCATTTTTTAAGAAAATTCAAAATATTTTTTAATATAGTTTATTTACATTTAACTAAAGTATGTAGGTACCATTATGTTCGATAACTTTTTGCCATCTTGTAGGTAGGGACATGATCCCATTGCTAGAGAAATTTTGGGACTTCTGGTCAAAATACCGCGACAAGTGGTTTTGGCAGTCCTCTCGTGATGTTAACCTGACACTGCCTAAAGAATTCTGAAGATACCGAAACAGGTGGAAATCTGAAGGTGCAAGGTCAGGACTATACGGCGGATGCATTAACACCTCCCAGCCAAACTCTCTTAATTTTTGCTGAGTGGCTAAAGATGTGTGAGGTCTAGCGTTATCATGATGAAAAACCACACCCCTTCTGTTGATTAATTCCGGCCGCTTTCTCTCAACTTCTTGCTTTAATCTCATCAGTTGTTCACAGTAGAGTTCAGAATCGATGGTCCTGCCTGGTGGTAACAGCTCATAATGAATAATGCCCTTCCAATCCCACCACACACACAGCATCACCTTGTTGCGAGTTAACCCGGGTTTCGCCACAGTCTGTGAAGCCTGACCGGCCTTTGACCACGACCTTTTTCGCACGTTCTTGTCGTACGTGATCCACTTTTCATCACCAGTTATCAGCTTCTTCAAAAATGGTTCGGTTTCATTACGTCGTAATAAAGAATCACAAATGAGTACACGGTTCATTAGGTTTCTTTCAGTGAGCTCGTGAGGTACCCAAATGTCGAGCTTTTTTGTGTACCCACTGTAATAGGGCGACCAGACATCAAAATTTCCGGATTGAAAACGCTTAAACCAAATTTGTGGAGGTCCTCTTTTATCTGTTCTGTGGTTTTAACCCTTGAATAGAGGTTGCTACTAACTAACGCGCCAACTGCATCTTCATGTGTAGATAGAAAATTGAAAATGGCCTTAGAGTCTTTTATGTAACATATGGCCCAAACGTTAGGCTGAATTTTTCTTATCCTACTCTAAGTAGGGTCGGCACAACATGTCTTCTTCTTCCACTCTCTTCCATGAGACGTGAGCTCAGCATGAACTCCCCTCTTTCCCATATCATCTTTCACACAATCAATCCATCGCTTCTTCGGTCTTCCTATCATTCTAGGTCCAAGCACATTAATTAAAATTAAATGAAATTAATATTTATTTGCTAAGAATACAATAAAGTTACAGGGTAAAGAATTTAAAATTAAGCCAATTTAGTCTGATCGCTACTGGCGATCAGACTGAATACAGGGTGCTACAGGCTGAAAATATTGGAGTTTATTGCATAATTGCAATAGACAAGGTTGTTTGTTTGTTTGTACCAGGCTAGATTACATTATGCAGTAATTAACTTTCCCACTCCAATCGAATCTTGAACCCTCCAAAAAATGTACCACTGTTTTGAAACCGGCTTTCTCTATGTATTTATTTATTTGGTGTGAGGAAAGTTTACAGCTAATATCGACAAAGAAAATAATGAGCATGCCTTAGAGATAATTACGAAGCTCCACAATTATACGTGACAAAAGTGCGTATTTAAATAAAACTTAGTGTACCAAAAATACTACTTAAAAGTAATGATTGTAACCCAACATTTAATGAAATATTTTTCCTAATTGCCGCTGTACTTGGTGAAAACAAATCAAAGCCATGTCCAGTGCTGTATCTGTTTTAAGCATCACAGCTGCGTATTACGATTACGAAGGTCTTTTGCCGGTAGTTTCTATGAACATGTTTTTAATGATGAATAATACAGCAGGTACAGGAGTACCGGCCATAGCCGACCATAACCTACTGTTCACTTAGGCTTAGTAGGTGCTTAGAGTACCCGTTTCAAAACATTGCTTGGATTACGCAGGCGTAGAGCCACATCTAGAAACTGCATCGAGTTTCCAATTCCCATTTCCCATGCAGTAGGCCCCCAGTAGACGGCTGTGGTTTGGCCGCCGCAGTCTGCATTGTGTTTTCTTAAATTAGGTCAATACGTAGATGGAATACCGAGAAACGATCGACTGATCGCTGTAATCTCGCATGTATTCCACAGTTTATTTTAAACGTCTAAATGTTTGATCTCAACGTAAGTGTGGACCTACTTTTTGTACGTTAATTACTATTTACGTTAAGAGCCTTTGTTTACACCCGTATTTACGTTACATTAACCTCGAGGCGTTTTTGCGTTGAGTATAGTATCGAGTGGTTGTTTTGCCAGATTTTTGTGTAGCGTATATCCAGTTCAGATTAGGGAGCCTCTTAGATAAGTAGCACAGACTTTTTTTACGTTACCAATCCGAAGATATTTTGGTATTGCCAGTTCCAATACTAAAAGGCGATTGGTAAATAAATGTGTATTGTAATCTGTAGAGGATACTTCTTTTGGACTACGAGCATTGGCTAGTTAAGCAACGGCCTGATAAACTGATGGCGCTTGAAAGGTTCTCCAATATCTATGGCCTGGAAAATGCTAAAGGATGGAGCGATTCTTTCTGATGAAGCTAATAAGCCCTTCCGAGGTATGCCATCACCTCCCAAGCGCCCAATTTGGGGCAGAACAAGAGAAAATATTCTATATAAATCAACAATGAAGACTACTCGTAGGTACACAATGGACAACACTACTAAATCGAGCGAGACTTGTGTTAGAAATTCAATGTAAGACTATTCAAGTATGCGTAAAATCTGATATCCGTAATATCAAACGATAATGATATAACAAAAGACAATAATGGTCATTTTCACCATAGGACCCCCAACATTAACTAAAGATCTTTACTTTCTTATCTAATTTAAATAAAAAATTTAGGTTCCGACGATCTCTATATTGTAAGTAAATATTATTCAATTGACGTTGCAATTAAAAAATATGAAGATACTCCTTCATTAAAGGTCACTACCCTTACAATTAGGGAGGGATGGTGAAAACATTATGAATAAATAGGTAATTCACACTTTTCCTATTTATGATTGTGGTTGGAAGAAGTATAGTAGGTACTCAGTTCTAATATGCATTCGTAATTTCATTCCAACTTCCAGGATTATGAGTCTTACCTCAATTTAAAAGATCAACTCATGCTTTTTGTTTCTGGAAGGTTTTATTTTATTCAATATCACATTTAAAATAGTATCTCACAATCAACATGTTCTGTAAATATTTTCAGCATCGTAAAAACAGCTGAAGTGTAGTAAATTAGTTGGGTCAAGGATAACTATGAAGAGGACAAGCGACGAGTCTGGACAGACAGATTGACTGATAGATGCACTAACGTTGTACAGAGCAACAATATTAAAATGTGTTTGGGTTTTACAAATAAATGCCAACGGACACTATAATACACTTGACATTCCGAATATTAAGCGAGTCTTAACTAAGTAGAGTGAAGACACGCATTTCGACGACATAATCAGAGAAAAAGCCGACAAAAAATCTCACATAATAGATAGATATCAAACCAGTGTTCAATGTAAAACGAATGAGATTAGTGAGTCATTCGCAGGGCATGTTAGTGATTAAGTAGGTCTAGCTGTCATACTAGGATCGGTGCTGCCAGCTCCTTGTCATTAGCAATTTTGTATGAATCGCTTTTTTATCCAAATCAATACTTTACATTGATCGCTGCCAGTTCATCATCATATTTTGTACATTTAAGTTCAAATAAATAAACAAATATTTGTGAAAATAACCCTCCCACACCATAATGTAATAAAAACTCCTGTCACAGTGCTTGGTAGCGAACTCGTCCGAAACGGCTCGATCGATTTTTATAATATTTTTTTTTGTATATTCGGTAGATCTGAGAATATGTCGTATACCCCCAAGTGATAAGGGCAAAATAACGTTTGCCTGTTCAGCTCGTAATAAAATGAAAATCTCATCAATGCAAGCTTTTACAATGGAAGCAACTCCGAATTGGAAATTTGTATGGAACATCTTTTGTTCCAAATTAATATTGGATGGATTGATTGAGGTCGGTATCGTTGAACCCTTGCCTTGTAGTGTACAAATACCGCTAATGAAGATAGCTAGATACTAAGCAAAAAGTTAATTTTATATCGAATCTAGCTGGCAAAAAGAACTTCTTCAGTCTTTGTATCAAAAGGAATCTTTAGCAGCTATGTTACGCTCGGACGGTTATAAGAATCTAAATCGAGAGGTCGTGTAGCAAATATAGTTGCACAGCGTCGGCTGGAACACGGAACAGCATATAATTCACATTAGTGCTCTGAAACAGAATTTAATCTGAACCTCTTTAGATTAAACGTGACGACGATAAACGTAACATTGCAGTACTAAAACGGAGTAGGTTTATGACCTATTTAATATTCGTGAATGCTGTAGACAGCATGTCTTTCTGGATTATGATGTGTCATTTGCTGTTTTGCCACGGTCGTTTACTTTTTAACCCTGTTGTTTTAGCTCCATAGAGGTTAATTACTTTTTTATGTATTCTTCTTAAGAATATAGATGTATGCACCTCAATGAAGCAATTTTTCGTTTATAGGCTAGGTGTTTCACAACACTGAAGGTATCATTTAATTTTAAAATATTCACCATACCACCAATGGTATCGTCAGTAGTATCCTAGAGTTTGAAAAAGCATGGAAACAGAGAGTCGAGCCAAGTGGCTTATCTATTCGAACGCATAGAAAACTAAAGTATGAAACTGTCGTATGGTTTCCTCTGCAATACATCAATTTCATACATTTTGTATTCTATGCGTTCGATAGATAGGCACTTGGCTAAGGGGGCTGAACTTTCTGAGTTTTCCGTCTGTTCTTCTCAGAACAATGCCTCCTGGCAGTTTCCGAACGCGGATGGCGTAGCTTTTCTCGTTCCGTATTGAAAACCTTTTGGTACGGCCAAAAGTTGAGATAGATTTCGAAACATAGGTATAGAATAAACAATAAAGAAAAATAATTGGAATTTTAAAAATTCATTTTAAAAGGTCTCTTCTTCTCCCTGCCCTGTTTCCATTCTATCTGGGGTCGGCGCAGTACGTTTCCTCTTCCACATATCGGTCAGACGTCATCAAGTCATCCACTTCCTTTTGATTCATATTGTCCACCACACCGTTAAGGTGTTAGTGATGAATGAATGTATAGAAAAGAGACCGAACGGACCATGTCGAGAGACCGATGAACGCAGAGAGTTATTGGAATGACAACATTCCAATCCATACTACTCAAAGTTTTGGCTTAGGTTTTACAGCCGGCCGCCTGCCTGACACTAACGCTCTTTGGGTATGCTGTAGTTGGTGGTTTGCCCTCCACCACAGATATATCAATTTAAGTAATTAAATTGATATATATGTGCCCTCCACGGGTGCCCCAAGCTTATTGGTCTACACCTGCCCGGTGTATCTCCGTTAGTCGACTTTTACGACACCCATGGGATGAGTCGGGGCTGGCCTATTCTACGTTATTTGTATGCTCCCAGGCCAGCATAGAAGATTTATTTTTCAAAAGGTAATTCTTTGAAATGAAAAAGTGAAATTCCTAACAAAATTAAATTATGGACCCTACTCTAATAAATCACCTTGCAGGGATTTTTGTATGTTATCGCTTTTCAGTTATTATATTATGAATTTTACTAAAATATCTAAAAACCGAAAAGCTGACTCAATAGCGTAGTTTTGAAGAGTACTACTACACAGCCTATACATAGATGAAGATGCTGTTGAAGATGAACACCGCGAGTTTCTCTAATCAATTGTTTAGGTCACATTTACCTACACGTACCTATGTCACATCACAGAGATATGATCAAAAACCTAATGAAAGACTCTCGTGACTTTAAGACGTAGGAGAATATAATTAATAACAACACGGCTGCCATGGATTTTGGCAAAAACATTGGATCGCGACGCTCCGCAATATTTATGTATTTGCACCGTATTGTAAAGATGACACTTTATAAAGATCGTCCCTGTTTGGGATACAGATACAGGCGACTTTGCAAAAAACTGCGTATTATAAGTACTTTAAACCAATTTGGTTTGAGTTCAGAGTAGAAGCAGAAAACCTGCATAATCAGATATATATTTTCGGTCTAGATTAAGCGCCTGAGAGATCAAATACTAATAAAAATTGAAGACTGTTCTCTGTTCTGTCAGAGCCGGGCAGCGTAAGGGATGAGGTGGAGGATTCCTTTTGTCTTTGTCTTTACCTACTGATGCAGCTTCTACCTCAAATTTTGGTACCTAATACAGCACCAATTCTCCACATATTCATGAATGAATTCCTGTCGGAACATGAAACTGCATTTGTGAAAAAAATGCCAAACTCGACTCCACAATAACAGCTGCCATTGTTACAACGATATTCCATACTTTTACAACAATATTCGCCAGCCATTATGTGCTTCGTGAAAGTCTACAGGTATTTTTTTTTCTTAACACGCAAATTTATTATCGTGGTCCAATTTCAAATGAGTCGCATTATTCAAAGGAAAGTTATATTTAGATTTTTAACGAGAATTCTTTCTGGAGTGCATCCAACGTAACATATTTATTATATGTTACATAGTTCTTTAAAAAAACATAATATCGTTTATGAAGTGAATCGTTTTTCCCGAAGTGTAAAAATCTACAGATGAATAATGCATATACCTACTACGACGAATATCTGAAAAGCTGGGTGGCTAAACTAATAACCATTACATTTTTATATATTTTCACGTCAAAACAAATGAGCGTAACATTTTTTAGTCTAGCAATACTGTAGTAGATCTGGATGTAGGTAATATTTATGTAACGAACGAATTATACTAGATAGAGACAAGAAATACTGTCTTAATAACAAAACAAATAGCTTTTATTAAAAATGTTTGCAAGTTGATTCCAAAAGGTGAAAAATTATAAAGACAAATGACTAATAAAGGAAGCAGAAGTTCGTTTTTTCATTGTTTCTTCAACTCGTCCTAAATGGGCCGTTCTTACTAATTGAACAGAGACGGAAAAATCAAATTTGGCAAAGGAAATGTAGCTGTGTAGGTACCTACGTATCGAGTTCGTGTACAATAGTTCCTGGTATGACGTTTCACTTGCCTATTTACCGAATTATTATATTTAGCCTGTTGGCCGAAATACGTGAAAATGCTTAAAGAACAACAATTGTTCTCATAATACCAACAGTCGCGATGAAAACAGGAAACATGTTTATTATGCTTTCCAGCATATTATTAGTAGGTATTAACTAGGTAGGTATGTAGTCACGTTAGGTATTCTGCTAAAATTGAAACGCGCCCCGCGAAACCTTTGAAATTAAAACAGTCCTTAACTTTTTGTTTAAAATTTTGTTGGTTTCTTGTTTAATTGTAAGGAGCTATTCGAAAGAGCGGTAAAAAACCGTGATTTCGTGTTTTTAAGGTTCCGTAGATACTTAAAGAGTACTATTACTAAGACTCCGCGGTCCGTCCGTTCGTCCGTCCGTCTGTCACTTGGCTGTATCTCATGAACCGTGATAATTATTTTTTCTAATATTCTACCTACTTTGTAATTTAAAGTCAGATATGTTTAATTTTAAAATTATGAATACAAAAATGGTGTGTAATGATTTTTTATTCTTTTGTAATTTTTTATTCTTTTGTAATTTTTTGAAATTTCTATGAATATTAAAAATATGGTTCGAGCATAGATGTTGTAATTGGTTTATAATCAATTATCGATAACACAATTGGCTTAGATAAAAAAAAATTATAACATTATGTGAAGCTTAATTTCTACAGAAACACGAAAACCAGTGACTATTATTATAAGCAATTTGCAAACCCTAATTAGATTAATAAATGCATTTATTGTATTTGTCACAAGCAGATCGACCTCTGGACTGGTCATTTCGTGTATCGTATCTAATCAATGTGTAGGTTCGGTTAGATTTCTCCTAACCATTCGCAGCGAGTGAAGTACCAGTGTATGAAAAAGAAACATACTTTCATAGTCATATCATAGTTTCTTTTCTAGTAAAAAATTTGTCCGAGTGTCATGATACGACGACGAATGTTTAATTCGCCGATCCCGACTCAGCTGCCGGTTGTTGCACGTCCATGCGTTGCATGGCATCCCATCTTCGATCATCTACAACAGTTGTAGATGTACGAAGCACCCCATAGACAAAGATTTAACGATGGATGTCACCTGTCACTGTATTAAATGATTCAATAGGGCTGCCAATTTGTCCGTCGTCACTAAGCGAGGCGCCTTGGCTTTTGGCAAAGCAAATTTGTTTTCAAACTATAGTGGGTAATGGGTATCTACGATGAGTGTTTTTTCATACAATTAGTGTTCACCGTCAAAATTAAAAATAACTTTAGTTGTAGTTGTAAAGACACGTACTTCTGCTCCCATATACTAATGATGATGATGACTATGGATGAGTCGGGTAGTTCGTCATCTGGTCCCACTTGCCTACGGCCCATTTAGGACGAGTTGAAGAAAATCAAAATAAAGACTAACGGCCGTACACGGAGACGTCACTTCAAATTGAAGGGTTCCTTAGCGTGCTTTTCGTCAATTTAAAACTAGTCGCTGATTTACCAGATTATGGACTAGATTTGAATGAACGTTTTTTTGTATTAAGTACCCACTTTTTAAAGTTAATTTATGTCTCTGAGTACGGCTGTGACCCAAAAAAGTAATAAAATAATTATGCATAGAAAAGCATCTTCAAAATCAGAGAGCAAAATCTGTTTACATTCTTACCTAACATCTCCGGAGAGACAAACAATAATCTTATAGGACAAACTTATTTTTTTGGGACATTTTCCTAAAAAAAGGAAAAATGTATACTACTACTGGTTAAAAATTGTTTGCAAAATTATTGCAATGAAAAAGGCATATGAAGCCTTTTTCATCAAAAGGGCATATTATCGCTTTACCTACAGTAGAGCTTCATCATTATACGATAGGTGTTTCTTTGTAGGAAATATTGTCATTAGACATTGTAGAAGATAATTAGGAAAGACGCGCCAGGCATCGAGTTTCATTGACAAAACGCCATATTAGTTTGGCATTTATCGATAGGTCGATGGCCGTTTTATTAATAGAGATTTATATTTAGGACGTTATTACGAGGTCATTGTAACACTATATCGGTGTTTGTATTGGATAATTATCGACGATTTTATATGGGTCAGACTTCGCAGGTGATGTTTCAAAATAAATGCCTTGTGTAAATAACTGACTTCGCGAGATCGAGTGCTACTCGGAATAGGATACATATGTCGTGGCCAAATCGTAGAATTGATCACTTCATGATGTGGCCGACCATTTCATGAAATGGTTGCATTTCATGAAATGGCCAGCTAAAACTGACCATATTGTTGAAACGTCAACCTTTGATGATATGTCCATTACTCTAGTAGATGTTTGGTATTTTTACGTTGCGCTCGTTTTTTTTGAGAGACTTAAAACGTAAAATTCTATTCATTTGATGTCGTAACGACATTTCACTTCACTTTTATTTTCCATTACATTGTAATTATTACTTTGTTTAATAAGATAATTGTCCGGCGCCGGTCTACAACGCTTGCTTGATGCTTGAGTCAAGCATTTAAAAGCTTTTTAGGTCTGTTTGATTTGTTTACGCTAGCAACGGAACAAAAACATACAGAAAATCAACGTGCTTGACTCAAGCTGATTGACCGTCTCGGAACTACATTAGGGACGGTAATTTTTATTAGGTACTTACAGGTGTGTCTGGATGAATGTTGCGGGTGTGGCTGGGTGGATGGGTGTTTTGTGGGTGTGTCTGGGTGAATGGGTTTTTGTGGGTGTGTCTGAATGGATGTGACTGGGTGGATGTTGTGGGTGTGTCTGGGTGAATAGGTATTTTGTGGGTGTTTCTGGGTGATTGGGTGTTTTTTTGGGTGTGATTAGGTGTTTGTGGGTGATTGAGTGTTTTTGGGTGTGATTGGGTGTTTCTGGGTGAATGGGTGTTTTGTGGGTGTTTCTGGGTGAATGGGTGTTTCTGGGTAAATGGGTGTTTTGTGGGTGTTTCTGGGTTAATGAGTGTTTTGTGGGTGTTTCTGGGTGAATGGGTGTTTTGTGGGTGTTTCTGGGTGAATGGGTGTTTTGTGGGTGTTTCTGGGTGAATGGGTGTTTTTTGGGTGTGTCTGAGTGGATGGGTGTGTATTGCGGGTGTGAATGTTGTGGGTGTTTCTGGGTGGGTGTTGAGAGTGTGTTTAGGTTAATGGGAGGGTGTTGTGGAAGTTTCTGGGTGAAAACAGAAACTGTTGTAATTGTATTTTTATTTGTATTTTGCAATTTCCTCGTTGGGGGGGATGAAAAGTTACGTGTTGCACTGGAGTGCAAAGATTTTTCACCTTGTGCTCTTTTGATTCCCTCGCTATCGCTCAGGATTCTAATTTTTGAATCACTCGCTACGCTCGTGATTCAATTTTAGAATCCTTCGCTAGCTCGGTCATCAAAATTGAGCACGCGGTTAAAAAACAACTTTGCACTCACATACAACAAATAACTATTGTTCCCAAAAATATAATTTACCATTTGTTGGGGGAATTCTCTCTTTAAGTTTATAATAAACCTGTACTGAGAGGTTTCCGCTCTTCAATTGGTGTGCAATAATTAATATTTTCTTCCCACCATCTCGGAAAAAGCGTTTTTGCTCTTCGTTATTTGAGTGCAAAAGCCGTTTTTATCCTCTAGAGGTTAAAGTAAATTTGAATTTAGAACGTCGTGTGCACTAAGTTTGTGAATTCAAAACATCAATAAACCTATTTACTGCTATCTTCATGGTGCCGTATTTATAATGCAACCTTTTTAATCTGTTAAAAACTCAGAATCGGAGCCTTCTTGGTGTACTTTTTTTGGAATTTATTTTGTGAGCGCCATTTTCTTTTCCCGTCATACTGTTAAACCTTGGGCACGGTAATATGATTTATTTATTTATTTAGAAATAAATAAATAAAAACGATGGGTGAGTTGTGTGTTGTGGGTGTGACTGGGTGGATGGGTGAAGTGTGAACAAGTGAATTACCTAAAATTAGTGATTCTAGCGACGAAAAATTTTATTTAACGCCGACAGAATTGTAGTAATTTCCTCGTTGGGGGGGATGAAAAGTTACGTGTTGCACTCGAGTGCAAAGATTTTTACCTTGTGCTCTTTTGATTCCTTCGCTCGCTCAATCATCAAATTTGAGCACGCGGTTAAAAAGCAACTTTGCACTCATGTACAACAAATAACTATTATATGGGTGCAAGCGAACAACAACCAAAAATCCCATGAAAAATGTAACAACATAAAAAGTCAACTGTATGTCACGACAGTATACAATACAATTTACCACTTCGATTGTGTTCACGTACAGAATCATCATGAGCTTAAACTATTCAATCACAGAATAGAGACGTAATGTTGTTTGATATTATAACATCTTATCTGGCGTCCTACTCTTGGCAAGCTGGTCGCAGTCACCTGTAGATGTTGACATCAATTGATTGGATTGGGACGACACAATTTTCGGATAGCCACCATATAATTATCAAATATAGTTTTAAAAAATCGAGAATCCTGTCTTTATGACTGAAAGAGGAAGGTGGAATAAGAAGATATGTTGTGCCCGTGTGCCGACCCTACTTAGAGTAGGAGAAGATGATGACTGAAACATGCTATTCATTGATATTTTCTGTAACAATAGGTTTAAATACATCATGTATTCATATATTCTCAACCTGGATGTGAGGCATTAAGTGGACTGTATTATACCCAAATTGCGTTCAACATTCCAATAGGAATTGGAATGTTGTCATTCTTTGTTTGTTCTTCGTTCATCGGTCTCTATTATGGTGGTGGCATAAGAAGCATTTTATTTCTACAGCGCCACCACTTATTTGCTCAGGCCGCAAAAAACTTTATTAGCTATCTTATTGCCGCACTCATAGACGTCAATTAACTTTACTTATAAAAAAATCAATTCAAAACTAGTCGCCGGGTCTATGATCTAGGATAATAATATTTTTGACATAAGTTACTCAGAGTCAATTAATAAAAGGTTTCAAATGATGTCTAGATAGATTTTTTAAATTGAGATCGGACTTTACAACTCTCGCAAATATTATGTGATAAGTACATAAATAATTGTTTTGTGCGGTTTATTTATTCTATTATCAACTTCAGTCTCCATTTTGCAATATGGCGGATAGGTGTCTACGTTTTTAACAACATCTCCCGTTTGTTTACATTTCATTCTAATTCTGTCGGTACTATGCGTTATAATTAAACTTGAAGCGCGTTCGGTATTCACCTCGAAATTGACGATCGCAGAAGGGGTTTTGGGATAGGAAGGAAATCTCAACTTCTAGATTGTCTAATCAAAGTTGCATGGTAACATTGTTCGTCTAAAGTCAACATTTTGCCTTGAGCAAGGATCGTCTGCTGGTTCGACACATCCTTTAGTGTGGAACAAGCCGGTTACCTAATACACCTGTAGTAGTGTGCAGTAGCTCTAGCTGCTAGTAAGATTTTAATTTATATCTTTTAGTTATTTTGAATAAATTATTTAGTTTTTATTTCATTACGCTTTACAATTTAAGATTTTGAGTTTTTTCCGTGATTTATGATTTTGACGTTTATTATGAAAAAAAACCCACTTAACAATTTAATCAACAAGCTTGGACATTCTGATTTCGATATTCGTTTTTATTGTGCTACTTATTTTCAATATATTCAAATAGCTAATATCCATTTAATTTTTATGTTTTTTTCGTTATTTTTAGAGGATTGTGAAGCTGTCATTTTTAGTACATAAAACGATAATATCTTTCACCTTGTAAACATAGTCCAATTTAAATAATTTTTGGATATGTGTAAATGTAATATAAAAGGTTAGTAAGTTTATATTTTTACGAAATATTGCTTACAATGACAGTTGTTAGCATAGAAATATCTTTAATTTTGACTTATCAACTTCCTCGAGCAATAAACTATATTTTTTAATTTAACTGAACTGAATTAATTAAAGATAAACGTCAGACTTAGATTAGGATGTACTGAATCTAAAAAGAAAAAAAAACCTCATTTTGTAAAGTTATAGGTGAGTGAAAACGTGAACAACAAAAACAAGTAAGTATTCAAAAAGGAAATGTAGGCATTTGCCTCTCTGTATCTGCACTTCACAATACTCTTAATCAGCAGTTATGTATTTTAAACAATTGAACCAGACCTTATACCTAGGAACATTTGAATTTCGTTATTTACACCGCTTAAAGTAATCCGACATTTGGGTGGAAATTAAACGTACTTACCTATAATTTTCCGGCCACATATTTGTATGTCAATGAAAGCTGACTTTCTGATAGGTTACTACTAATATTGGTCCCTACGTATTATAGTTTTAGGTGTATTAATATTTATAATTATTATTTGTGGCAATGGCGCCATGTTCTGCTAGGCGAAATCGACAATGCTATGCGCAGCGATTGCTTTCTAATTACGTGCTTTGCGATTATACGGTTCGGCCGCTGGTTCTTAACTTAGTTTTTCATACTAAATAGTTCCTAAAGTTAAAAATAGGAAAAGATAAAATACCTATACTGTGTTCTAAAAAAATAATAAATCTATGGACGGGCGTGGTGAAGTATAGCAAACGAAAATTATTAATGTGTAGACAATAAACATGGTAAGCAATATTTGATATTTTAAGAATACAAATTGAGGTTTGGTATGTTAGATTGAAAAGCTGTTAGGACTCCTTTGGCTAATATAATGTCAGGTCCACAGAACAGACCTCCTTTATTGTTCTGTGGCAAGAGCTAAGAGATAAGAAATTAGAGCAAGGTAAGGTGCAATATCTGCAATTCATCGGATGCTTAATGTATCGAGTGTGTTACTTACGCGTTCCGATATAGCGTAGAGGGATTCATGCAGTTTTGTATCTAGGGCAATTGAATACTTGTCATACTTTGGAACATTGGACGCCAGGTTATGATATCTCAAAGGTACACGGTGTAGGTCTAGGTGGTACCTTTAACGCAGTAACGGGCAAGCTTGGGATAAAGGCTTACGCTGAGACCCTCGCCCCCATTTACACTGCTGCAGACGGAGAACCGGGGATATTTTAGTGGGTAGTCCCAGCGCCTTATACACGACGGGGAGTCCCACACAACCCCCACCACCCAAGTCCCGGGGCGGTGGGTAAACTGCGTGAGTAAACTGCATTATGACCCCGTAAAAAAAAAGGTGGTACCTTTAATAAGTAGGTCTAAATACTACAATGTGCCCTCTGCACATTGTTGCATGTTCATGACAACGAAGGAAAATTCTGGATCCGCATTAGAATTTGCCGAAAAGATATTTTTTTTTGTTAAAAGTTTGTTTGTTTATAAAAAGTTAGGTTTCGTGGGATTATTGTGTATTGGGTTCATTATAATCATCTTCCTGCCGTGCTCCGATCTGCCACATCTCGTATCCGCACCAGAGAGCTTCGAGAAAAGTTGCAATATTCCAATCTATACTTACAGCTCAAGTTTTGGCCGGCCTCCTGCCTAAATATCATCGCTCTTTGAGAAAGCTATCATTGATAGTTTCAATACATGTCCAGTCAACCCGCAGCAATGAAAAGGCCCGTCGGTGACGAATTTTATGCAGACATCACCATCTTGACGTCAGATCTGTACGAGGAAATCTATTTATGCGTCAACGGGAAGGTTTTATCGAACAAAACTATAAGGACGAGATTTATTGAAGAAGGTAATTTATGGGCTTACTGTTACTTGGTACAGACAGAGGTTCAAAGACTGTTATCATCAGAACAACACTACCGTCATTTTACTAGAAGATCGATAAGCCCAAAAAGTTATGTCTGAGAAAATGTCAAAAAAGCAGGAATCGTTCGAAATACATTACTTACTTTAGATAGATTGTAGAGTTCTTAGATAGAAAGATACAAATAAAATGTAAATTTTAATTTGTTTCACTTTGCAAATCCTAATTATTGTTGATGGTTAACGGCTTTCTAGTAACAGATGAGCGAGAATGTGAGAACGTCATCAACAAAAATACTGCCGTCGTCGGCCTTTGTCTCGCTTCAGATATTTATATCCCCCAAAAGACGAGAATACATTAAATACTAAATTGAAACCTTTCCTGGAAAGTACGTTTTCTAAGAACTTGCAGTCATCATGGCTTGCTCCTAATTTCCGTGTAGAGTACGACACGAAGAGAGGTCATTTCCACATGCACCAATTAGCGTAGTCAACCGCTTGGCCTGGAACAATGGTACAGGGAAATCACAAAAACATTGAAACCGATCCAAAAATTACAAATTTAAACACAGTATTTTAGGAAGGTAATCCGGTAGGACGAATGCTGTTGGTAAAATAATGCTTTTCGAGCTTTCGGGCTGAAAACGAAGAATGCTTCTTAACTCTAGGAAATATTAGTTAGCTGATTTTATTCATACCTTGTTTTACAGAGTCAGTCATTCACTTCAATTCTCAAATAAATTGGTTACTTTTCATGAAATGTGGCCATATTCTTGTAGATTAGCCTTGGTGAATGTTTTTTTTAGCTACTATACATGGGATCATTTATAGTTGTATAAGATACGTAGGTCATCTAGGCTACCTATTGCACTACTTGTCCATGTTATACCCAGTATTTTAATGAAATAGCTTATAAAATGAATAGTTGGGAAATTGAACATAAAAATAAATTAATTAGTAGTCAATAAAAAAACCAAAATTATGCTAACATAGAAAAATATAGGACTGTAATGTATAAATTTACGAATTAGATGTGCGTTAAGTATTGAGATCGTAAAAGCGACGTATACGTAGTACGTTCAGACAAGAAACATACAAACATGAAAGAGAGCACCGTATTATCAGTGTGCTTGAATCTTTTCTTATTTGTGTAGTGCATCAAATTATATAATGTGAATTAGATAATGTAATTTGAGATATTTTACAGTTTTGTATTATCTGTTGTGTCGATACAAGTTTTGAAAAATATTTTTTCTAATTCTGATCAAAAGTGCCTACTTTTATATAAGTTTTGACTAACGCTAATAACTTCAAAACTTATTGAGAATATTTTCGAGAATATGTTCTACGTTACTCTTAAATAGATCATTATATTCATTTTACTTTATTCGAATGTCTCGATGACTAAACGTCCGACTATTAGAAACGAGATGTATTTTCATGATTTCCGCTTTCATGTACGTATATTTTAAAAGAAGGTGGGGCATACTGATATTTCCGCCCTGTCAATCTCAAAGATTACCGCCAAATTCATCGTCCCATGATATTTTTACAAATATTGAATCGGTCGGTCGGTACACAATTTTTATTTGTAAAATCTCACATGCCTATATGTTTTTTTAAAAGAACATTAATAAGTCTGCGGTTTTTTATCTTTATTATTTAGTAGGTTAGGTACAAATGATAATGAGAATCCATCGTTTCTAAAATTTTACTTTAAAACTTTTAGAGAATCATGACATAATGTAGGTTTAAGGTATAATTACCAGATAAAAGCTCCGATGCACATATTTGAGTCAAGATCTTGGTGGTAAAAGGTTTCAGTTGTCAAAACTTTTTACCGCCAATAGGTAATAAAATGGTACCTACTTACACTTATTTTATTGATAGTGGTGTTTTGCTTAAGTGAACCTTGTTTGTAGTACCACGAATTATATGTATGATAAATTAATTATGTTGTATGCACAATAGTGAATTGTGGTCTAGCCTATGTTACTGAGACACCGAGGTTATTTTAAATTGCACTGATGACAACCTGTCTGTGCACTTGTAATACAAATAAATGAATGACAATATATATTTAAAACAATATTATAATTTAAAGATATTAAATTAGTTAAAAAAATTAAATTAATTAAATTGGGTAAAATAGTTCCCTGTTAATTTTAGCGATTCTAGATAGTCCAAATAACAACTAAAAGGACAGCAGTCACTGTGAAATTTTCAAAATGTTTGATTTTTTTATACGCCTGTTTTCTTAACAATCAAATCAAGTAACTGAACGCTTTCGCAAATATTAATACACCAGTCATTGCTCGGCGTTGTAAATCTGCAGATCTTTGCAATTGATAAAATGTTCGCTTTATCCCGATCACGCGACTTGAAGGTCAATGCCGGAATAGTAGGCGGAAAAATGGATCCAATTAATTTATTTGTCACACAGAACGTTTTAAAAATAAAGACTAAACGTTAATGTTTATTTTTGTGACACCAAATCCTTGTATTAACGAAAAGTAGCTTTCGTTGATCTCTCAGATAAATTGAGATTACAGACATCAGCCAAAAAAAACTATTAATGTGCGTGCAGTGAACAACATTGAGCACTATTCAAGAGTGCAGATGACAGATTTATTTTAATATCAATTTTAAACTACACAACTTTAAACAAAAATTAAGTACAAGCTATTTAAAACTCTATCCCCGAACACAGAAACGGTACTCAAATGTTGAGCACTGCTTATAAAGTTAAGGGGACATTACCTGTCAGAATTGTATGGTAAACGTGAATTTGACAAAACTTAAATGTAAAGCAGGACCCAAATTTTAAGTAGCGTTTCTGTCGAATAAATTATAGTAAAAAAGTTGAATACATAATTGCCTTGATGCGTGATTCGAACTCAAATGGAAATAAAAATAATCCCATTGAATAGTACAGATACCGGAATCGAAGCGAGGATCGAAGTGCCAACTAATGCTTGCTGAGTAGGACTTAATATTTTTCAGTAAATTCTTCAGCAATTCTTAATAACCAATGGTTTCTTTCAAGTTGTTTGCCGTTCTGATTTACTTCGTACCCAGGCTTAAGCTCGAACGTTTGCATTCGATACGAACGTAACCATCCACCTAATTTATTATGCCGCGAAAGACTTTGTTGAGTTTCTTATCACAAAATAGCTAGGTAACGTATTCGTTACTAAAATGAAACATCAAAACTCATAATTAGATAATGGTTCAATTAAGCATCGGTAAAATTTACAAAATATTGTTTCCGTTTTGGACATCGTCATCTTCATACATACATACATACACATACATAAATCACGCCTATATCCCCGAATGGGTAGGCAGAGGTGAACTAGCACCCACGTTTCGCCAAATATGTCAAGTCCCATGTAATAGGTGGCGAACCTATTGCCATTTATCGGGAACAAAAGTCGCAGTACATTGCTTGCCTGGGTGGTATAAGAGGAACGCTGCTGCCCATTCCTAATCATAGTTAGATTTATCCTTAGTCGCCTTGTACGACACCCACGGGAAAGATTTGGGGTGGTGACAATTGTATTCTACTCTGCCGTCACCAATCGTCATCTTCGCTTAATCAAATATTACAAAATTGTTTTCATGGGCTTAAAATTCATTAAGGAAAGGAAGAAATAATATCATTATGTATAATAAATGTGTGAGTATATATCAAGTGCGACGCTAATGAAAAGTGATGATGAGAAAAATCATGCAAATTGTGTCCTAAAATTATGCAGCCTGTCAATAAAAGAGATGTTCTCTTTTAAATCTCTATGTAAGTATATTGATATGACAACAAATTTTAATGCTAATTGTTCCGACGATTGAAAGGGAACCACTACGCAGCTCTGTGACTTCCCCCGTCATTGAGACAATAAACAAAGCATACACATTACAGGTAAGTATATACCTATGAATGCGATATTTTCGTACAAGAAACGGATTCTGTAAACGTATTTAAAACTGATTTTCCCGTGTCTACGCAAATGCTTTAAATAGCCAATGTTAGGAACAGAGTTACTAGGCTGATTGTCTAATATTAGGTGCGTAGGTACAACATACCAACGTGAATATGTTTTGGCTTTCGGTATGTGTTATTTTATTGTACAGGGTGTGAAACCTCAAATGAAATCACAAAGGCTGGTACAAAGTTAAAAGTGGACTGCTATATTAACGAATAGCATTGCATAAACAATTTTATTTTTGTATCCAAGTAACGAAGAACGCGGCATAAGTCCGCGTACCGTCATAGCGTCAGTCCGTGTACTGTGCACGCGTGGCACACATTATCATCATCATCATCCTAACCGCCTACGTGGTCTAGTGATTCACCCATCGGAATTATATCCTGAGGTCCTGGGTTCCATTCCCAGGGGAGTACAAATTCACATAATTACAAGTCCGCCTGGCTAGCTACCAACATGTTATCAGAATCTCTCGCCATAATAATAATGTTAACAGCATTTGTGTGCCGTTAATTTATGATAAGAAAGCCAGCCCCTCTGTAGTTGAGGGTTCCAGGTGAAGCTCGATTGCATCTTTGGCCCTTATCTTTACTTACCATCAGGTGAGATGAAGGTCAAGAGCCTAGCTTAAAAAACAGTTTCGTGCCCTGTTCCCACGTTACCTGGGGCATTGAGTTATAAGGTAAACGTAATAGTAGTTCAATGACCTGGGGTCGGCGCAATATGTTTCCTCTTTATTTTTTGTGGGTCAGACGTCATTTATCCATCGAATCCCTTCAGATTCATATCATCCATCACACCGTTATGGTACTAGTGATGAATGAATGTATAGAAAAGTGACGGAACGGACCATGTCGAGAGACCGATGAACGGTAAGAGTGATTTTGATGACAACCTCCCAATCCATGCTGCTCAAGACTTCGGCTTGAGTTTTACAGCCGGCTGCCAGACACACACCAACCCTCTTTGGGTATCCTGTTGTTGTTTGGTGGTTTGTCCTCAACTATTCGGGTTCCCCAAGATAATTATTTGAATACACCGGGCGATCTTCCTTAGTCGACTTTTACGACACCTCTGTAGTGTGTGCTGGTTGGCATTTTATATGTTATTTTAACGCTCCATTAAAGTGCTTTTGGCGCACGTCGCGACATTCCAATTTTGAGCATAATTCCAAAAAATAAAGCTGCGTTTTGAAATCTTCTCAACAAACGGAACACACTACATGTTTTCATTTAAAAAACAAAGTAATTGGAATCCAATTTTGGAGTTCTAAAGATGTCCTCTTGACTCAGCAGTCAGCTCTTGGATGCGTGTGTCGCCAAAAACATTTGCGCGGCCGAAGGGTAATTTTATTTACTTTATTTTTATTTACCTACTTATAAACAACGGCATCAGGAACTACAGCATTTATGGAGTATTAAAAATATAACAAACAAAAATACAGATAAATTGAGAAACTCCTCCTCTTGAGAAGTCGGTTTAAAATTTACTTCTATGTGGTTGTCTCCAAGCTGCAATGCGGAACCCCGGAAAGCATTAGGTAATAGCACGTGTGGTCCGATGGAATATTATATGATTTATTACTCTTCATTAATAAATTGACTTCCAGCCGCACTCAGAGCCGCCGTCATTTAACAATAATGAGTACTTAAAATAAAAAACACCTAAATCTATACCCCAGACCCGAAAAAAATTGCGACTAGTTTTGAATTGTAATTTTTTTGTATTACCTAAGTACTCGTTAACTCTGAGTGCGGCAGTAGACTAACTTGAAACTAATTGAAGAGGCGCCTCATATACATCATTACACCTACCCTGTTTATTTAAAAAAAAAATCATAATCACCAGCCTTAACTCCTGGGGCACAGGCCTTGCCTTTAGATGGATACTGGGTGCACGGATTAGTAGGTACCTATTACCTACCGACTAAAGAAAAGATGCAGCCGGGAGTCAGACACACACGCTAGTAATAGTAGTTCAATGTACACGATGTTCCAGATACGACCTTTAGAAGGGCCGCTCGATCTACTCAGTTATTGTAGATTTTGTTATCCATCCAATAAAATGTGCAAGATGTTGATAATTTAAGAGACCCAGACATTATTTATGGAAGGCCCCAGCGAAAAAAAAGCACACCATTCACACACACTACAATTTTAAGAAAATTCTAACAATATCATTATAAATTTACCTCTTTCTATTTTATAGGCACATAGACGAAAAGAAGTATAATTATCAAATACAGTTAAGACAATAATTATCTTTCAGAATAATATAAATGTATCTGCCCTCATGAATGATCTTGAGCTTGAACTATATTCTATTTCAATATTTATCGGTCATCGATTACGCTAATAAATTCAACTAATACCTATCTAATAAATAAATAGATACAAATAAAAGCCGATGCACTATCTAAAGTGCTCAATATTACCGTAATAACTACTTATTTATATCGTGTTATAATTTCAACCGCTGCCATATAAATTAGGAAAATTTCAGAACGAACAGGCTCCGGTGCTTTCATTTTGGCGGGAATCCAACATGGCTGCCCTCACAGCAACGGCGAATTGCCCACTGCGCACACAATACATCAGCATCTAATAACTGTTAACGTAATTTAAACTCGTTGTTAAACTGTTATTAACATTATTTTCAAGCTTGGAATGTAGTGAATACGGCTGTTACATACTTAAAATGCTTTTGTTTTATTTCTGTTTGTTTGGCTAGAAAAAAGGCGTCTGATTATGTAATTAGCCATTTTGCAAGCCACTATTTTACTCAAAATTGCTTGTTAATAAAAGATTGTATAAAGCTCGGCGCAAAGCTGTAAAATTTAATAGCTCATTCAAGGAGATTCTTTCCATAATTGATTGTCATCGTGTAGTCATTAGGCTTAGATTCGGCGATTTAAAACCTAATAATATGTCGCCGTAGAAATATATTTCTAAATCCTACAATATAATAGAATATTTGTAAAATCCGGGAAATAAAATTAATATAATGGTTATCAGACTGCCTTTTCAAAAATATTATGGCTATTTATCTCCGAAGAGGTGAATTAACACCCACGTTTCGCTCCCTATACATAAGACCTAACTTAAGATATTGATATGCGGCTCTTCGATGGAAGATAAATAGAAGTGTAAGTTCTTATTTATTTCTGTACTTTTCGTAGACGTTTTCAGAAAATAGCACCTGTTTTCGTACTGGTTTTGTGACTTCAGTCTCTCAATCGTCGTTCTATAACTTTCTCCCAGGTCTTCATACAGTGGGACATTTCTCTCCTCAATAATTATTGCACTCCGCCCGTCAATAATAGGAGAGTATACGTCTATTTAGATTTCCATACCAAAAATTTGATGATAAATCCAATGCAATTTTTTTTATTGATTATGCAACACAAAAAAAAAACAAAAACAAAATCGACAAATGTTTCCTGGGCGATGTCAGACCATTTATTGTAATTTATTTTTAATTTACAAATCTGTGTGACATACAAACTGGGTCCTTAACAGACCCAATTTGTAAATGAAGATTTATATTCTCTATTCTGCAAATCTTCTATGCTGGCCTGGGAGCGAAAAAACAACGTAGAATAGGCCAGCCCCGACTCATCCAATGCGTGTCGTAAAAGTCGACTAAGGGAGATTGCCCGGTGTAGACCAATAAGCACCTTGGGGAACCCGAATGGTGGAGGGCAAACCACCAACAACAGCATATCCAAACAGGGTTGGTGTCAGGCAGGCGGCTGGCTGTATAACCTAAGTCAAAACTTTGAGCAGTGGATTGGAATGCTGTCATTCCAATCACTCTCTCCGTTCATCGGTCTCTCGACATGGTCCGTTCCGTCTCTTTTCTATACATTCATTCATCACTACAGCACCTTTGCGGTGAGATGGATGATATGAATCAAAAGGGAGTGGATGTCTTGATGACGTCTGACCGATATGAATAGAAGAGGAAACATACTGCGCCCACCCCAGATAGACTAGGAACAGGGCAGGGAGAAGAAGAATCTCTATTATGCATATTGTTTGTTTCCTCTGGCCGGCATTTCGTATGCTTGACGCAAATGCTCACAATAGGTACCTACGTTTCAGTCAAGAATTTCACTTTCAAATTATTTCCGCATAATCGCACATCCTGTCTATTTCCAATCCAACATACCTTTGTGTTGTAGAAAGTCATACGCGGACGTCAACCTATTTTAGATTGGATTCTGGCTGGTCATTGTTCATTTACTGGTCACTGAAATCTCATGATATTTGACGATATAATCATTTATTAATGTATGATAATATTGACTCGTTAAGGCACGGTAATGATGAAGAGCTCGTCACATTAATTATTTGGGGGATTTTCTTAATAGTTTCGCATGCCTTTTAGTAATACCTAAGCGTAGTAAATATCAACCTGACTAAAGAGAAAGTCATATGGGTATGTCACGTTTGAACTCGTAAAAATTAATAGTCCCTTTTATCTAATGATATTTTGCCGAATACTTGTCTGTGCAACAATAAATTATGTGGGATTTACATCCAGTGTGACGTTTTATGTGTTAATTTACAGAAATATCTTCGGAGTTCTCATATTAGTAACGTTCATTGACTTTAGAAATGTTTACAGCAGCAGTATCTTTTAAAAACACTATTGTAGGTTACTGCATAACAGATATAATAGGTTGTTCTGTGGTGGTGACTAAACGCACTATGAATAAACTTCACTCTGTAAAAGGTACCTACTCATCAACGAAGATGCGTACGTGATATGTGGATGTAGCAAGGGTGAGCAGAGCAGAATGTAATATTATTTAAATCGCCATTTCTTTTGCGAGTTGATTCAGTGTTATAAAATTATGATGAGGAATTAGACATCAGCATCTGTATACCACCCAGCAAATCTGCAATCAACGTGTCCTGTAGATAGCAATAGGTTTGCGCCTATCTGAACTTTATAGCTGACGAAATGTGACAACTATTTCTAACACACTTCTGACTATCCTTTCGGGGATGAATAGTTATGTTTTATGTATACATATTTTTATATGACAAATTATTTTTTAATAGGTACTCGAGAGCGCGGTCTGCGATTGCGTAAACTTAGCAAATGTTCGCTAAGGCCGGTCATGATGAATAATTTTAAATCTCGAGTTCCCCCGTGTTTCCGTGGGTCCCGGCTGCACCTATATACAGTCGTTAAATCTACACTGCGCCAGCCTAGTGGATTATAATGTGCTGGTAACGATGATGACTAATTAGTATTTATCTGCCAGTTTGATCACATAATAGGGTTCTAATCCTGGTAGGTACAAATGAATACTGACATTTAATTTTGTTCTTGAGTCATTGTCATGTTTGTATGTAGAAAGTTTTCAATATTGATTGCTTAATAACAATTGTTCTGTACTAGTGGCCGCCCGCGGCTTCGCTCGTGTTAATGTCGGTTATTTAATAAATAGCTTCCTTCCTCGATAAATGGACTATCCAACACTAAAATATTTTTTCAATTTGATTCAGTACTTGCTGAGATTGGCGCGTTTTAGCAACCAAACAAACTCTTCAGCTTTTAATAATGTATAGAAGATGTCTGCCCGTCATCTAGGTAGGTACAGTCAACGGCCCAGAACTGTCAAATTTCTTCCATCGATTGTCAACCTTATCTTGATGGCAGTAGAGCCAAAAGTCCATTGAGAAAATTTAACATTTTGTGGTAGTCTGCCGTGCTGTTGTCTGTACTCTTCATAACACAAAAGCTTAGCTTATAAGCTGCTTGCTTTATGCTAAAGATAAGTATGGGTGTCAGAAATAAAGAACAAAAAGCTGTTGTAGTATCTTAAACCAAATATAGATCATTATCAGTTCTGAACTATGTTTTAGTATGACGCCTATTAATTTTTATTGGGCAACATTAGGTAGGCCGCCCGCAATAATTATTGCTAGTTTTATTATGCAGTGATTTACTTCCACCATCGTCGTTATACGAAAAACAAACATTTTGGCACAGATACCTCTTGGTATACAATTTTGAATATTAAACAAATTAGCGTCAGCTCTTTGTCCCTTAATTACGAATTTAAATGAATTTATCTATATTGTTTGTATATTGTACAACATAGGTACTAACAATTGAGAAAAAAATATTTGCGATCCCTTTACGCACATTTAATAAACGATTAAAAGAGTAACATCAAAATTATTTATTTGATCCCAATTATTAATTTCTTTTTTGTCAAATAAACTTTATTTCATTCATTCAATTAATACTTACGGTACGTAAAACTATTTTTCTTTTTATATTATGGGTCTATATTATCTCACCATCAGACGCACTACCTAGTGTCGTTGGCTATATATAGTTCATAATATCCTCTAAATCCTTCTATGTATAAGGGCTCTATGGTTATTCATTCGCTATTCATCATCATTTTCTGCAGTCGTAAATATCCACTAAGACGCACTAGTCTAGCGTCGTGGAATATAGTTCCTAATATACTCGAAATCCACTTGGCAAGCTGTGGATACATTAAAGGGCTGGGAAAATGATAACTCTACCATGTCCTATTTACTCTGAGCATACCTCCCATATTAAATAAATCATTAATATGTCACACCCGACCATAAAGTTGAATTTTCGTACTACCTACTAGGTACGCGTACGAAAAATCCTACTTCCTGGTCGTGGTGACATAAAACTATGACTTTTACTTCGGGCGATACAAAAGAAATAGCCTCAGTAGGCCTATTCCCTAACTTTTTTTGACAGTTGAAAGTGATGATCACCGAACTATTTACTAATACATTGCTGTTATCACAGGACAAGTGTCACAATATCATTATAGTAAAGTAGTAATGGATAAGTAAATAGTTCGGTGATCATCACTTTCAACTGTCAAAAAAAGTTAGGGAATAGGCCTACAGGTCGCATATTTATCGTCAAATACTTGCGTTGAGATCTGAGTAATTATTAATTTGTTATAGCGCCCTTTGTATATTTATTTACTAAGTACATATTGCGATTAGGTACTGAAGTGTCAATCTTCTTCTAAGGCCGACCGTACTAAGCATATTACTTACTTTATACTTTCGATTGCAGCGAGATTGTGTTACCTCGACATTAGAGACGTCGGCATAAGACCATTTTAATTATCTGCTCTAACACACTCTTTTGTCACGTAGCTAAACAAGACCGTTTGACATGTTCCTATTTTTATGTCGTGTAGGTGTTATCCAGCGTGTAGATCGGCGAGGTTTGAAATAAACATAAATGTCCGTCCCAAATATTTATTTTGTGTCCCAGTTACATGTAGGTAAGAAGCGCTTGTCACTATAGGATTGACAGAGCAATTGATAGTTTTTAGGAACTTCTATTTTCTTGGGATCAATAATTGTAGTAATAGATTATATATTATTGATTATTATATTTTTCTCTAATCGAGTAAAAGAGAGTTCTAGCTATCCTGGATTTTAATGGCACAGTATGTTGCATGTATTGTTATTGTATTAAAAGGTTTGTATTTTAAAACCCATTGAAACAATCAACTACAGTAAATATTAATTCTTTTGTTTCAGGTACAAGATAGATGCATTTAAGTAAATAGAACAAGTAAATTAACAACCGACCGTGTGGCTAAGTCAGATCTATCTTTTAGTTGCTTTCAATTGCTTATTTGGCCGAAAACAAATGGAAGAACCCTTGAGGCGGTGTTGATTTTTGATTACTACGAGGTCACTGATAGTGGCTCAAGAAGAAGAAGCAAAGATGTCGTTGGTTGCGCCCCGCAGAGTGCAGCTCGATTGGGCTCATGGTATCCCTTGGTAAGTAGTGCTATTACAGCCGCACTCAGAGACGTCAATTGACGTTAATTAGTACTCAATAGAAAAAAAATGCCATTTAAAACTGGACCACAGACCTGGCAAGAATAGCGACTAGTTGTGAATTGACATTTTTTTGTCTTAAGTACTCTTCTTCTCCTTCTTCTCCCTGCCCTGTTCCCAGTCTATCTGGGGTCGGCGCAGTATGTTTTCTCTTCCATTCATATTGGCCCTTTTGATTCATAACCCATCACACCGTGCTAGTGATAAATGAATGTATAGAAAAGAGACAGAACGGACCATGTCGTGAGACCGATGAACGGAGAGAGTGATTGGAATGACACCATTCCAATCCATATGTACCTGGATCAGTACTGGTCAAAGTTTTGACTTTGGTTTTACAGCCGGCCTGCCGGCCTGCCTGACACCAGCCCTCTTTGTAATTGACGTCTCCGTGTACGGACGTTAGTCTTTGTTGGGTTATCATCTTTCTGCGGTGTTCCCTCGTTATCTGGGGTCGGCGACGTCGGCCGGGTCGGTCCTTGTTGTTATAATAATATGACCCTGTAACGACGTTTGGCGGGAATTTAAATTTTTACGGAGCGAGAGAGTGACGATCGACTGTCAATGAAGGGCACGGGGGTGAATTTATTTTTACTTCCATTCCTATCGGTTAGACCTATCGACCTATAGTATATTGACCTTAGACTTACTGAATGTATTGGAAATTATTGAAGGCGACCACGTCGACAGCTCGATTAACGGAGTGTGTGATTGGGATGACAACATTCTAATAGATATTTCTCAAGGTTTTGACTTAGGTTTGTCATACAGCCGGCCCAGGTAACTAAGCCTCTGGGTATGAGTCGGCATTATTATTGCGTTATTATTTTTTATTCTTTCAGTCTAGAATTTGCATGCTACAGCAATTTAACTCTATAGGTACCTATTTATTATTTCAATCGTAAGTTTAAGAACGTTAATAACACACCTAACCAGAAAATAAAAGCAAAAAATTTAAGTCTGTTTTTACCACGCGATTTAACCATGTAAAATATATACACACATACATAAATCAAAGGGATAGGTAGGGTAGTTAAGGGGTAGGCAGCGTACTAGCAAGACTAGCACCAACGTTTCGCCAATTATGTTAGGTCCCATGTTTAGGTGGCAAGCCCATTGCCACACATCGGGCACAAAAGTCGCAGTACATTGCTATTGCTAGGTGGTATTAGAGCAACGCTGCTGCCCATTCCTCATCATTGATTTATCCTTAGTCGCCTTGTACAACACCCGCGGGAGATTTGGGGTGGTGACAATTGTATTCTACTCTGACGTCACCACACGGCACCATGAAAAATGACAGAGCTTATGTAGGTACCTCCTATTTACTCTGAGAGGTACCTTTATGTATTGATCTTAGTTTTCAGCCGTTTACCCAATTTTGTAGAATTGGTGGGTATGATGTATGACAAAAGAAACTTTGTTGCTTGTCTCATTTTTAAAGTACATTTAATTTTGTTATATGTTGGTTTAATTGGAAATGTTAGTTTAAACTATATATATTTTATTACTGGTTTAAATATCAACCCATAGAGTAAAATATAAACCAACCTAACCTAGTGTAAGCAAAATATCAAAAGGTCACCGACCGCTTTCCTTGAAATGTGACTAACTTCGTCCAACACTCCGGAAAAAAGTCGTCCGTCAGCTGAGCGAACGCAGCTAGCTTCACTTCAGTGAAAAATGAACCTGTCATGGCACCGCGATCGATGTTAGTTCACTCCTAAAATCACGGGAAAACAAAAAAATATGTCACGTTATACATAAAATGCCGTCGCCAGAGCGATCTTTTCTTTATAAGTATTATAATAAGTGAAACAGTTGGCTGTTTCTAAGTTTTTCTATGAGTTTTGAGCGTATCTAAATTTATTCTCTCTCCGACGGGTCGACACAATTTTTTCTCGGTAAGTTTTAGTTTTTAGATACAATTTACTAACTTAAACTTGTCACTTAGCGGCCCACTGTACATTCAATTTTGTTTTAATTATTTTATTGTGGAAATCTCGTTTGGTGAACTAATAAAAATCGATATGTGGGTGGGATAGCAGGGAAGTATAACCGTCTCAGTTTCTTATAATCCGACCGAGTTGCGAAGTGACGCAATGTCGTATTATCCGCATCGTGCCGTAGTATGTGTCAATCGACTGGCTAACGTTTTGCATCCTTGTTTGTCGGTAATGCTTGTTAATTTTAGTATTATTTTTGGGTTTAATTTAATATTTTTCTAAATAAAACTTCATTGGTTTTGCTAATAAATGCGACGCTGTCGTGAGTTTTCTCCTTATGATCTAGTTTTCTATTACATCCATGCAATGTATGTGCCGGAATTAAATCGATAAATAATTGGAAATGCCATTCTTTCGAGTCGTGATTCGTCTTGTTCAATTGCATGGCAGCGTTTAGCACGCTTTGATTTACCTAATCTCTATTTGGTCCATAATATCAAACTAATCTTTGATTCGATAACCTCGTAATTTTACTATTGTATTAATTTAATACAACCCTACAATACAATCTTGCGATAATCATTCATAAAGTCGTGTTTAATTGATTAGATACGACTTGAACGACGACACCTTTAAGAATGAATTCAATGAATGAATGTCTTAACTCTTTTTGATTATTTGTATGAATAGAATAGAGAGCAACTTTTTGTAACAAATATGCAACTTTATGTATAAATGTCTTATTAAATAAAATGTTATTAAATAAAAAGTTTCTGTCATAGGATTATTTGTAAAATAAATAAAATACTACATAATAAAATAGTTTTTACCATATAAAAAAAAAGTAAAGTAAGTACTTATTACATTCATTTATTACCAACAACTTGTTGGCTGTTGAATAACTATAGTACAGGTTTAGACCACTTCTTTATTTCCCGATTTTCTAGTGACTAAGGCTGTTGTCTTCTTAACCGACTTCATAAAAAGAGGAGATTCTCAAATTGACTGTATTTTTAAGAAATATATTACTTCCCTTTGTATAAAAACTGTCCCTTAAATAAATAAAAATTTGAAATCTGTTGACATGGGGCAGAGCAGCGCTGCACTCAACTTTAACAATAATAAGTATTAGAAACTGTATTACATCTATATCTATTGCTCCAACTGCAGACTGATACCCTAATCCCCGAATACAGAAACGCTACTTAAAGTTTGAGTCCTGCTTAGCATTTAAGTATTGTCAAAATTTACGTTTTTCCATACAAATTCTGACAGGCATTGTCCACTTAACTTTGTAAGCAGTGCTCAAAAGTTGAGTAGCGTTTCTGTATTCGGGGGTAAGGTTACTAATGATTGATCAATCTCATCATTTTTTCAAAAGTTTTAATTACTTTTGTCTTTCAAACTTTAGTTTGAAAGACAAAAGTAATTAAACACTTGTGTCATGATTTTATTTTGTAATGTATACAAGTCTTTTAGGTATAAATAGTCAACCTTGTTTCAAGGATCAATAATTTTAAACAATGTCCATGCATAAAAATAATTGCAAAGCTAATGATTATTTAATTCTATTAATATCAGACTGATAGGCCAGTGCTGCAAGAAATACACTAGCTCAAAATCTGTATTTCTTAATGAAATTTTACTAGGCAAGTTGGCTAGATATGTACAATTTTATTTATTGGTGATGTAGCAGGGTTTCTGATTAGAACCAAAATTATTGTTTGTAAATCCTAGCCACCATTTTGAACTCTCACAACCTTCATACTCACGACTATAACTTGTAAGAATGCCTGCTTTGAATGTTAGAATTTTTTTCTCAATTACAAGCATAGCCGTTGAACTGTTAGCTTACAATTTTCAGTTAGAGAAATTTCGGCAAGATCATGTTAGTTAGTTATCATCCTGGTTGGCCGAGTGGTAAATGTATCTGTCCAGATTGCATAAGACACGGATGCAATATCCAAATAAGACAAATAATTACTTAATTCTGAATAATTTTGTTTCTTCTTTAGTTAATCTCGTCCAATTACTCCATTCATTGGTAATGACAAAGACTTGTCCTTTGAATGTATCTGACAGGGACCATTTTTAATGTTAATCTTTATTTATTTTTTCCATTGCTTTTTTTATATTCTTGCTATAAACACTGACACGTGATTTCTATATTTAGGGCCAGTTTTTTTATGCATAGGTTGAGTTAACAACCAATTGTTAAAAATTGTTACTAATCTTTAAATACCAGACAGGAGACTTTGGCTCCAGAAAAATTTTTGGAATTCGTTCAGACCATCAAACTGAACAAATTTTATTATGGGAGCAACTCCAAATTCACGAAAAAAATATCCCCATAGTGAAATTTGTTCAGTTTGATGGTCTGAACGAATTCCAAAAATTTTTACAGTGACCATAAAGTCTCCGTTATTTAACCATTAGAAACAATTTTTAACAATTAGTTAAGTTAACTATGCATCAAAAAACCGGCCCTTAGAGGTGTGCATTCTCCTTATAAATTATAATTCGTGTCATGCTTGCTCTTGGGCCTAGGCAAAGCAGCTCCCTTCGGTCATAATTCTTAAAATCTCGGTACTGTCCATCTTACGTTACTTACTTCTAACATCAAAAATGAAACCATTTATTAATACGGCGGCTGAATTCTGGATTCCGTTGGAAGATTAAACGTGCTTCCAGTATTTATTAATCTGTACCTGATAGCAGACTTTAGACCAGAAAAGTAGGTTTCCTTCTATCTAGTAGTCTAGTTATACAACTCGTCCGTTTGTGTCCATATTCCATATTTTCCGTGAATATATATATCCGAAAAACATTTATTCCAATGTGGAGCTTTAAGTAAGTAAAGACGTTAAGTAATTACTATTTTCATTTTAATTTGAACATTATATAAATATTAGAAAAATTTGTACAAAGAATATAGTGGTTAGAAAAAGTTCGAAAAATTATAGCGTTGATGCGGGGATCGACCCTGGATCCTCTGCAATCCGGGCAGGGGCTAAACCACTCGGCCAACCAAGATGTCTTGGTTGGCTTGGAGCCGATACCCGCATTAAGAATAATTTTCCGAACTTTTTCTAACTTAACTTTTTTCTAACTAAATATTCTTTGTAACATGGTAAGTAAGAACGATGTTCTTTAAGATTTCAAATACATCGCCAGGTTAGTCTAGTTGAAAACACCATGCCAATAGATAATAAAAGATTTAAGTGTTCTAGACTATTTACCAAAACTATTTAGGTACTAATAGCCGTGTGGTGACGGCAGAGTAGAATACAATTGTCACCACCCCAAATCTCTCCCGTGGGTGTCGTACAAGGCGACAAGGCGACTAAGTTCCTGTTATACCTACCACCTAGTAATATCACTGCGACTTTTGTGCCCGATAAATGGCAATAGACTCGCCACCTATTACATGGGACCTGACATAATTGGCGAAACGTGGGTGCTAGTTCACCTCTGCCTACATATAGGCGTGATTTATGTATGTATGTATTTAGGTACTTACCGTCGCGCTACTTGTTTAGTTACTTCCACTCCATCTTAAATAATTTATTTTGATTCCCATGTGAATGCCGTTTTTCACTTGAACTTTTTGTATGTGCTTAAAGAAATTGGACATGAATTATTAAGCAACCATTTCTGAGAAGGTCAAGTAATGGTTAAAAAGAAAGGATGTAAGTTAATCAGTCGAAGTTATTTCAAGAATATTCCCTAATGCATTAAGCAGAGTTTTCAAACATTACGTGTGTAGGCTTGAACTCGAACTCTAGGCGTGCCGACCACCTGTAGATCTATAGAATATTAAAACAGTCATCAGTGGTCATCTATAAATTTGATTTTATACTTTTATACTTATATGAACTAAACCTCAATTTTTCATAGTATTTTTATTATATATACATAAATCACGCCTACATCCCTGGACGGGTAGGCAGAGTTAATTAACACCCACTTTTCGCCAATTAGATTAGCGGCCAGATAATAGGTGACGAGCCTATTGCCATCTACCGGGCACGTAAATCGCAGTAAATTGCTAGATGGTATATAAGAAGAACGCGGCCTATTACTCATCGCTCCGTCCTTGTCGTCTTGTACGACACCCATCTGCCGTTACCACACGGAATAATTATTATAATTTTTTAATATCGGCGAACAAACGATTAACGTATAATAGTTAAGTTCATGTTTAGATAAAACCTCAATCACCGAGTGGTCGTCATAAGTCATTATTCAATAAGTAACCACGCTTGTTAACACTACATCCTAATCGAAAACTTAGTTGAAAACTCATCAATCAGTCAAGGTATTATTTGTTCGAGTGTAATTAATGTTATCGGCAATATCAAAGCCCTTTCTGTCTCTTTGATCTCCATATTGCCGTAAATAGGTGATCCTGGTCACTCAAGCAGCAGAATAGGTCGGGAGCACATTAGTGTTAAAGGCTAAGTTATGTAACTTTACAAGAAACTTTAGACACGTTATATACCTTGACTATTTCTGTTTTATATCTCTTCTATAAAAATACACTGCTCTCATAAGCCAAAAAGCAGTTTTCTTAAAAAAGTCTCTTTTTTTATTTTTCTAGTATTGTTTGAATATTTTTCTATTCCACATAGGTTAGTGTCAACTATTGCGCAAGTATTATCTATTCTTTCTAAAATTACTTAAAAACTTGGTGGTATTGAATGAATTGCCTAAAAAGACAATACATAATTATATTGAATCTCGGATGTCGGAATTCACTTTAGTTAACATTTTTTGGCTTCTGAGGACAGAATAGTAAATAAAAGTTACAGTTATAAAAGGTAATGGTTGAAATTACCTCTTTGTAGAGTAATTATTACTAGAGTGCAGTCAGATGTTTCACGATTAGAGAATTTAAGATTTCGTTTTCCACGATTCATGATTTTCAGCCATCTTTTGTTTGTATTATATTTCTGCCAGATAATTGTGAGTAATAACGGTTTACCTCTTACATTTTTACTTTCGGTGCTTACGTTCACAATTCACGTGAAATGGTGCGTTTTATCCACACCAAGGGCATTGTTACTCTGCAGTCTTTTGTCGTACCGTAGAAAACCAAGTGAAAAACGCAGCCAGCATTCACATTCGTAGCGAGCTTGCTTACAGCGACCGACGTCGGCGCGTTCTGTGTGAATGCGCCTTTCTGTCTATTTACCAACCACTTGCGCCTTTGTCAGCGCAGAGGAGGCACCTTACAAGTCTTGCAGTTGCAACGCTCATTTCGATCATAATGGATGGATTTCCCATTCACTGTGGACCTTTCTCCCTAAGTTGAAGCTTTTGTGCTGCAGCATGCGTAATTATCCAGTGAGTGTCGTTTCAATTTTGTATTGATTATGGAAATTGTATCCTTGCCTCACTCACAATTATTAGGTACTCAGTGTTGTTTGTAGTTTTTACGCCATGAATTAAAGGAAGATTTTATTATTATTAAATATTTAACTCTGTGAATGTCCATGCGTTAGGTATATGTAATACACTGAAGACCTTGCGTGATATGCCGGTGCGTGACATATAATGCAGTGTAAATAATACCTCAACGGAATTATGAGGCAGATGACGCAGAACGTCACTTTCGCAAACTGTCATCATGAAAAAAGTGTTTACATTCGCGTAATGTCACTTTCGCACAGCACCTCAAAGAGAATACCAGTACCTAGTTAAATATTGAAGTACCGTGGCCGCACTTTTAGGACTAAGGGGGGGTGCTTTTCCACCATGTGCGAGGATGTTTTGCGAAAAATTCGATACCCCGAAACCTCGCAACGCATCCTCGGGCATTTCTGGTAGATGAAAGCACGCTTAATGTCCCGAGTTTTAGAATCAAATAAAAATTATGTGTATACCTATTATTCAAATTCATTCAAATTAAATATGTATATTAATTAATTAAACCACAAAAATCAAACTTAAAAACATTTTACTGAACGTACTGAAACTGAAATTAATACACATCGCCCTAAATAGGATTCAGTGGTAACCTTTGCGTCTACGGAATCCTAAAAAGTATTAGTTTCACGTGTGAATTTGTGACGTGCAACAAGTGACAGTTCCTTCCGGATCATGGCCCGGTTGCCGGTGAGTTGTTAAGAGTAATCTCGTGAGCGAACTTCTTTAGTAGTTCGTTGTCCGCAATTTCTGCCTTTTGGTTAATTAACTTAATCTGATTGTACCCGTTTTTTTTTTAATTTGATTGTAGTTGTGGATCTGGTTTTCTATCATTTTGTTGTGCATTTTATGTATACATCACCCCTGCTGTTACACGGAGGGATACGCAGAGGTGAAGAAAGTTCGATTCCGGCTCACTCCAAGGGTATTGTGAAAGTCCACTAACGGCTGGTTTCAATATTCTATCTACAGTTGATTAATAGGAGTACCACAGTTAGAAACTTGTTATTTGTATAACAAAAAATGTCAGACAGCTAAACTTTAGTAAGCTTACTTTTAACTGTAGATAGAATATTGAAACCCGCCATAAGAGAGATTGCCTGATATACAGCAACAATCAACTTGGGGCACCCGAATGGTGTCAGTCTAAGAACCAACAACAGCATACCCAAAGCGGGTTGCTGTCAAAGCTATATCGAATTAGCTGTTCTGATTTCAATAACAAATTATACTTTACTCATTAATGCTAAATTGCAGTCAAGCAAGTTAACAAAACAAGTTAGCTAGCACGCAAGCAAACAATTTGATGGTCCGCTGCGCTTTTTTTTTGTTTACACAAACGATAAACCCCTTTTTGTCGTTAAGTTGGTTTTAAATGGTATTCATTTTTTAACAGCAAAAAAAGCGTGAGAAAACGCGCTGTAACTAAAAATAGGTATTTACTGTTCCATATACACGAATACAAAACAAATAATAATAGATGATCAACAAGTAACAAATAACCATTTTATCTACGGACAAAAATATCCGAAATACCTACTCACTCGTGTTGTGTTATCAAATATGCCACTATTGTGTTTTGGTATTCGTCTCACAATAATGAGAAAAACACAATTATCTCTCCCCCATGTTATTTGAGAAAGGTGCTCTAGTAGATATATGTATCTATTAAAGCTAGAAGTAGCGGACACGTTTCGGCTTCAATCAAAGAGTATCCTCCGCATTGTGCGGGATCAATCATGCGTTACATCACCCATCGCCCACACCTTGTTGTCCAATTGACGACCAGTCGCGGCTCTAATGGCCCTATATTGCATTAGGTATAGCAAAAGCGGCACTGGGCTTTGTAGACTAGCGCAACATACAACATACCGATTAACACGCCGCCGCTCAATTAACGGCCTTTATCTGTTTTCAACGGTGCCCTAATTCCTTTAACTGAGCTCTATGTATACATACATAGGTGTACATACATAATTAGTACATATACAAATGCATGAGCATGAGGGTGAAGTCATTCGTTTTGAGGCAGGCAGTGAATGGGTTAATCCCCGAAGGGGTAGGCACCTTGGACAATGTTATATTGTAATACTATGCTATCACATCAAAAATTACCTAAAAATATTCCTATACCTTAAAATATAATTACGTTACGGATTGTCTACGTAATATTTTCGTTCGTATTACTGACTGAGTTCCGAATCTTGTGTTTATTGTTTTCGTGGTTGCCACATTACTAGTTAACAGAGCCATTAACGCCATAGGTTAGCGTCTACAATCAATCTATTGTTCGGAATTGATAGAACTCAATAACTAAAAGAACAATTAAGTACAGACGAAAGTTGCCATTGAATATTAGTTCACCCTTTTATTCGCATGATTACGTTTATGTATACTATGGATGCTATGTTGAGGGGTTGAACGTCCTATGTTACAGCCGCACTCAGAGACCTCATTTAATGTATTTAATACAAAAAAGTGTCGACCCAAATTGGTAACTCAGTCATGCAAACAGTAGGAGAGTGATTGGTGATGATATTGAGTGAAAAATTTTCATTTTTGATAAGGATCCTAGGGGCAAGTGGTTCTAAGCCTTTAGCGGGGTGTGTTGTGTATAAAATAATTTCTATACACCCAAATGTATGGGGTCTTGTTTTATCATCTGAGCAAAAAAATAATCTCGGCGGGAATTTACACACTTTTAAAATCATTTTTATAATAGATAAATTTATAATTCAGGGCCCGTTTAGGCCCACTTCAGACCGACCAGTACCTACTACAGAAGCCCAAAAACCGTGTGATTCGTCATAAAAATAAACATGATAGGTACGTCATTATTTATTTCTAGTATTACACAAAGGCTCACCACACACAGCCTTTGTAGCCTTTGTGTGTGACCTTAGCTGACATTTGGAACAACAGGGCTCTCTTTAAAATTAGGAGTGAACGAAACAGGTCAGTAAAGTTCAAAGATCGGATTACTATGTGCTCGCCGATTCTGGAAACGCTTCCAGAATGTATAACATTCGTGATGTTTAGGTAATCTGTTTGACACTTTATGTTAAACAAGTTAGACTGAAAATTGCTTGGAGACAGTTTGTGGTAATCCGACGTACTAATGACTGTACTGTAACGATCAAAACAAAAACAGCGAAGATGATGATGAAGTTACATACAATACAACTTTTTGTTTCAGTCTATTCAAACGATCCGTACTGAAAATCACTTAGCTGATTGCGTTCGGCATTGACGATTTTTAATTTAAGCTTATTTCGTACCTGTGCGCTGTTACTGAGAGAAATTAGGAATGAACACCCGAAGCTATGTGCAAGGATTTAACCATAGAGAAACATTTGACTAGCTACTGGATTAGCATTAACTTTATATATTACTTTCCTATTTGGCGAAATTGTCGAATCGGTACCTACCTATAAAGCGCGTGTCTGCCTCGCGATCATAAAACCGCTTTCGGCATTTATCGTTAGAAGTTCACTTGGCAACCGAGGCAAGCGAATTAACATAATATTGAGATCATGTTAAAAGAGTTCGCGCGCCTAAACAGCTCTACCAATTTTATTTTTATTTCCGTATATTAAGATGTTATAAAATCTTATTTCCAATATTCCAATTCGGTACATTATGTACCGAACCTATTTATATATATTTCTAATTATATATATATATTCTGTCATACTCATTGAGTTATATGGTAAACTAGTAGTTCAGTGGTCATACTGCTCTTAAATTGTTATGGCTGCCTGCTTGAGCCCAGACCAGCCCGCCGAGGACATCGTGGGTCTCCCTCCACGAAGCGATGTATGCACAGAGTGCGATGATATGTACTGTACAGGTTCTGATACTGAAAAGGTACTGGGACGGGTCGATCAAAACTGAATTATGCTCTGTGTGACCACATAGCAAAATTCAGTTGTCACTTTTTGCCGTTTTTTTGCCCGGCAACAATATATTTTTTGTTAACATTTAATTTATTTATTAGGAAAACGAACACTTACAAAAATTTTATAGAGTACAATATGATAAACAGCAAGCCAATTACACTTTCCACTTATAGTATTCCCTTAGAAAAAATAAATGCTTAAACAAGAGTATAAATAAACACAATATGTAAACAATTAGTTTGCAGGATTAGAATAGATGGTATAAAGTTTTAATTCAAATACACATACTAAAATCACGCTAATTTATCCCCAAATTATGCCAAAGACCCAAGTAATATAGTGTGAGCCTGCCTATTTCCATAGTGGGCACGTAAATCGCAGTATATTGGTAAGTGGTACAACAGGAACGCTGCTGACTGACCATTACTCATCGCTGTCTTGTAAGACACCCGGGAGAGATGACTTATGTGGCGTTCTGCGTCACCTCACGGCCAAATAAATTGCTAAAAATCAACGAAGACTAGAAGATAAAATAGTTAGATTTCACCATCGCCCAGGACTTGAACTTACATTGTAATCAATAGAGAACACTGAATCTGAAATTAAACATATTTGATGTAAATGCAAATTACCCGTTGTCTGTAATTAACGTCGCACAATGTAACGTAAATAATCTATTTGACCACTTGACTATTTTGAAGCGTCTGACCGCTGGGAAAAGTTAGTCATTACCACTCATTATTTGTTTTATACTCCTTCCTTGTAATCAAGCAGCTGCTCGCGTTCTGTGTTCTTCATATCCTTACGGTTAGTAAATATTATTTGTCTGTCTGTCGCAGGGAACAGGAGCCGACTTGTGAGCGGGTGTCGTTCAAACAACAAGCACCACATCAGTCCAACAGATCGGGTAAGTGTATCAGTGTAGGTAGATATCAATCACTGTAGACATAATCGCGACCATTTATCCTCGAAGATGTGAAGAGGTAGGCAGTGATGTAAGGACGCCTACATTTTGCCAACTGAGTTAGATCTCATGCCAATAAGAATCGAGTCCATTATTCCTAGCTACCGGGCACTAATTGAAGTATATAGAGGATCATATAGTCACCCTGCCCTTATCCATTCGCCGCAGTATGTCCGTCTCCACTCTCTTTCTATCGTCATAATGATCATGGTCACAACAATAAATTCTCTACCACTCCCCTTCTACCACCACTAGCTAACAAAACGCGTCTTCTGAAACCGGCGCAAGCAAAACCAAAGAAATAACATTGTTTCAAGCTCACTAGGTTAAGAGGGGGAGGTAAGGGTAATCGATGCAAGTTATTTGCAAAGATATATTCTTTTTCTTTTCATAATTGCACGTCGCATCGGAGTCAACCAAACGCTTTGAATTTTTTATAAGGTTTTATTAGTCGGACGCCATGGCGTATTTTATTATAGGATGGATCGTGTGCTGAACTGGTTTTTACAAACACGGTTCATGAGAATAAAATGCTTTTTTGTTGTTTCAATTATTATTGATTAAAATAATTGTAAAAAGATTTTAGTGGTTAGAATAAGTTCGAAAAGTTATGGTCTTGATGCTGGAATAAGACCTTGACTTGAAATTGAAACCATAATTATTCTAACTCTTTCTAACAACCAAAATATATGTACTAATTTTACTAACATATATATATATAATTTAGAAATTTAAAATCGAACTGTAAAAGAATTATGTTTGTCGCATATTAGAATCAATAATGGCACCGAAACGGTCCCTGAAGCGTTTTTGCCGACGCGTTTCAAGCCGACTGAGACCTGTGTTTGCTAAGTTTGTCCCTTTTGCTCGTGATTCAGAGTCATCGTCGTCATCCGCCGACACAGCGTCGCAGGGCTCGGGCTCCGCCGCCCCTGCGCCCCGGCCTAGGAGACATGAACACCAGGTGAGCAAACCAAAGTCTGGGGGCCTAGCCAGAAGCCATAGAATATAAATGTACTAGTGGTCGCCGGCGGCTTCGCTCGCGTTAATGTCGGTTAATTAGCGAATTACAGAGAAAACAACTGAACCGTCGTGTCAAATATAGAAGAGAAGCTGTCAAAAATTTACATTTTTATTATATGCGTTCTATCTGATTGGCCACTTGGCTAGGCTGGGGGCTAGCCAGTTACCGCCACTTATGGTATATAAAATAAATATCCATCTTTATCGTTATTCAAAAAGAAAATTTTCCAAGAGAATAAATAAAATAAATATTTTTACACTCACACCTGTCGTCTAGCCCAAAGTAAGTAGCCTAAGCACTTGTGTTATGGATACTAGATGACGGACATATTTTTAATATAATTATGTATATAAATGTTGAAAATATACTACATAAACATATATACAACCATGACTCGGAAACAAACATTTGTGATCATCACAAAGTTTGCCCCTACCAGGTTCGAACCCGGGACCTCTTGGCCAATACCCAGCAATCTGAGCATTCGACCAAGGCGGCCGTCTAATAAAATAAACACAACGCCTTTTGCCGCTAACGGTTAGGTAGAGGTGTACTAACACCGAGTAGGTACCCCTATCGCCAGTTTATTTCACGTCCTATGTAATAGGGGATAGGTAGGTGGACAGTGTGATTTGAAAGGAGACGTAATGACAAGAGTGAAGAAATGAGAAAGGGATGAAATGAGAAACGCATGATTAGGTCGCGTAGATGAAACGAGTGAAAGGAGCATGACAAAAAGGATATAAATACTCAAGGAAGGTCAAGGCGGATCTTTCATAATCGAATTGGGGGTATATTAAAAAGGGGCCAGGCAGGTCAAGAGTAACGAAACCTACGGGCATGCATGCGCGAATAATGTATGTAAGGGTCGTAGCAAGCGGAAAGAAGTGATCTCTTCCTACCCCTGTGGAAGAAAGGTGAAAGTGGGGGTTTTCTTTTGATAGTTTAGAATAACCAAAATTGAGATTCTACTGGCGAGGTCTTAGCGGCGGCCATCTTGTTGATAAAATTGGTCTATTACATGTTGTAATATTTAAATGTATGTATTCCTAGAGGGAAGAACCACATCGAGAAACTGCAAACGCGCCGCGAGTACAGGCGAACCCGTTATTGAGGTACCTATTTATAATTATTAAGGCTAACGTACTGTGACTAACTACCGTACGCAGAGACGTCAATTAACCTTAATGAGTATTTAGTGTTAAAAATAACAGTTAAATTTAGCATACCATCGAATAATAGTTAGATATCATTCAATTTTTTTTTTATAATTATGACAAAATTAACGCATTGCCAATTTCTTACGACTTCAAATTTTAATAATGCTTTGTTTCTGTGATTGTGCACAACCCTAGAACACGAGAAAGTTCAGGGATGTCGTAATGTATATCCAACGAAGAAAATAAGATATTTTTTCTTGAAGCACAGCACTATTTGTAAAACGAAAGAAGATATTTCTTGAAGCACAGCCCTATTTGTAAAACGAAAAAGCCAACAACATAGTCGAAAGTCTGTTTACAATCTTACCTAATATCACTGTCACAGGAACAAAGGAGAATCATGGAAGTAGAAATTAAATACCCAGCCAGCATGTATCTAGTATTCATTTTTTCCAGGTCTCGGACCCTACCAAACTTCGGCGGACACCGATCCCGAGAGGCGTCCCGTTGCGACACCTCGCGTCGCGCTCACCACATCACCATGGCAACCGAGGATCTGCTCCAGCCCGGCCACGTGGTCAAGGAGCGATGGAAGGTCGGTACAACGTCTTTACTCTTCAATATTGTCTGTATACTTACCCCGCAATACAGGAACGCTACTCAAATTTTGAGCACTGCTTAAAAAGTTAGCGGACAAACAATACCTGTCGGAATTTGTATAAAAAAACGTCAATTTTGACAATACTCAAATGTTAACCAGGGCTCGAACTTTGGGTAGCGTTTCTGAATTTGGGGGCTGGCGAATTTTTAAGTTACCATTCATACATGTATATTGACATAAGCTAAGTTCGGCGAATCTGGTTAGCATTATTTTTTTACTAACATTTGTAATTATCTTTAGGTCTTAAGAGCAAATCTACCTAATAGCCCTTCATAAGGCTCAAGCAAATCTAATATAATGCGCCTAGCGACTGCTATAGCGAAGCTGCATGAGTATTTTATTAAGATGTGAACACATGCTACCATTTGAATTTTATTTTAACTGCGAACGTTTATTTTTTCCATTTAATTGTTCCCAAAGCACACACGACGGCAACGCAAATGTTTTACAGTAGCGCAGTCTCGATACCACTATTCACACAGCGATACAATTTGAAGATTAGGCTACAATGCAAACATGAAACGTAATGTATGTTTACGAAGGTTAAGAATCAATAATATCTACTAGTAGGCTTACTACTTACGTACTTTACAGGACGTGGGATATTACGAATTTATTACTAGTTCTATTAAAATGTTCCGTTTTCGAACCTAAGGTTTCAAAGTGTATTTAATAAAAAACCTACCCTCAAAATATCTGTTGACGTCAAACATATATAAATATAAATTTTTTGGGGGTAGGTTTTGATTATTGTTTAACATTGATTTTATTGCCGATTGTTATTAAACACTTTTAAAACTTAATAATCGGTTTTAAAAACTCATTTAACAACAATATCAGATTAGAACATGAAATTGTTTTTCAATTCAGACGCAAAACGTCTGAGTTGATATAATGTCTAGCTTACTTAGTTACCGGATCTTCGTCACTTTGACTACAAAATTCAATACATGACTCCGTTATTGAAAACGTTATTAAAAGGGAATATACGGAAAAGGATTTAAATTACAGTTTAATTATGTTATCGTAACCGAGAAACATGACAAGTTCAGGAAAGTTCATAACTCCCAATGAAAACCGCTTTTGAAGCTTGCGAAAGATGAAAAATTTTAATTTGGTTTTGTCCAATTTATCATAATTCGCCGCGATGCTACGAAATGTACCCTATAGTTCTTTAAATAAGGCGCTTTTAAAAGCACTGCTGAGTCGCGATTGTGTCGTAACAGATGCTGCTCACTCAAATATATTCGAGTGATAAAGTTGTGTGCGTACAATGAAGTCTTGATAATGAAAGTAGAGAAATTATGTCGGCCAATCGCAAAGCTCGGTTTTTGCGCGCAAAAATTCTTCTCACCCTATTGGCTGATACTTAGTAAAATCGAAAAGTGGGAAATATTCTCAGCCAGTTATTGCTCTCGATCTTCGCGCGTAAAATTCTCGATTAAATTCCCATTGGTTGAGACGGGGTCTACTTTTGTGGTTTGCCGCTTTATACAAACGTTATTATGGTGAATTTCTTTTTCATTGACGTGAATTTCTTTTTCGTTGACTCCAACTGAGGGCCTAGCCGAGCCTAAGTATGAAACTGACGTTTTGTTTTCTCTGTAATACGTCAGTTTCATACATTTGTTTTCTATGCGTTCGAATAGAAAAGCCATTTGGCTAGGGCCACTGATCTGTTGGCCCATAGACCTTCAGATTTACCGTTTTTTACGGGGAAGGCGAAAACCTTCAACGGTAAATTTTTTTCATTTTCCGTTTCATATACCAGGAACTCAAACGTTCACTGGCAAATGGACACTTGGGTGTCCATGCATTATTGCAGGCCAGTGGTACATAGAGGCCTAAACTCTGTTCGGCAGGTGGTCAAGAAGATCGGGGGCGGCGGCTTCGGCGAGATCTACGAGGGCCTAGACCTGGTGACACAGGAACAGGTGGCCCTCAAAGTGGAGTCGGCCCGGCAGCCGAAGCAGGTACTCAAGATGGAGGTCGCCGTCCTCAAGAAGCTGCAAGGTCAGTTGCTGTGCTTGATCCTCTTCTTGTTCTTACGGGCCTGTGGCCCTTTTTTTGAGTGGTATGCATTTATATAGTCCGACAACTTATTGCGCGACCCTCCTGCGGTATGAGACGGTGGTGGGGACGGGGCGCTCTGGGTGTTGGCGGGGGTGAGTGATGCGGGAAGGAGGGAAAACTCGCTCGTCATCAAATTACAGTCTACACCTGCCGCGCACTCAGAGACGTCAATTAACTTTAATGTGTATTGAATGTCAAAAATTTTCATTCAAATCTAGACCATAGACCCGGCAAGAGTAGCGACTAGTTTTGAATTGTCATTTTTTGACGTTAAGTCTCATTAACGTTATTTGACGTCTCTGAGTGCGGCAGAATGTCAGTCTATAGCTAGACGACTGGCGTGTGTGGGACTCGCTCAGCGCACGAAGCGTCAGCAACACCCACTAAACCATTCTGGTGTTCCTCCTAGCCCTTTAAGCGGGGAAAGTCTGGGATCTGCCTTTTTTTATGAAAGATAGGGAAGCTCTTGCCCTTCATCTCACCTGATGGTAAGTAACGATAAGGGCTGAAGATGAAATCGAGCTTCACCTGGAACCCTCAACCACAGAAGGGCTGGCTATCTTATCACACATTGTCGGTACACAACTTCGATCATTTACAACTGTGGATACAGCACGTCATACAATTCACCATATTATGCTTCAACTGACTCTACATTGCCGTTGACACCTCAGTCCTTTAAAATGTCTTCATTAATTAAGCAGTAATGTAAAACAAACAGTCAGTTGAAGCTACCTTAGGTAAATTTAGAAGCTGACACTAACAAAAAGTCCAGCGGAGTAGCAACGGACAGCCCGTTGTATTGAAATTTTTCAAAAAAAGATTTTTAGTTTTCTTCATATTTATTTTCTACTCTTTAGATATTATGCATTTTAATTAAATTCATAATTAGTAGAGTAAAGTTAATGAATTGCAATCGAGTCATAATAAAAATAACGGTAGGACTTCTTTCAAGTCCGCCTGGCTAGCTACGGTTTACGGTTTAAGATATTTATTCTCATTAAGAATAATACATAAATTCACTTACATAAGAAAAACACAATATACTCAAAAACACAGTTAGAAAGACGTACATAATTATTATGACGGTAGTAAGAAAATACTTCACAGCCACAAATGCCAATACACGGCCTCAGGTGTAATGATAAAAACAGATGTAGAAACTAAACTACGCTCGCATTTTACTAGATGTGACTTTCATATAGAAATAGAAAATTTAGACCCCTATTGTATATATTAAGTGCTGTATATATATTTATTTACTGAGTCTTATTAATTTATACGTTTATAGGTATTGAATTTAATTTTTTTAATGATATAAGTATACCGCGTTTGTAGATACAATTAATGTTCATTAGAATGACGGCAAAATTTGGACTATATGTTTGAAGTAACGTAATGTTTTAGAAGTGTTTTATATGTATTTATTGATGGAATGTTTTTAATATCCTTGGGAAGTATATTGTAAATTTTAGCGCCTTCAAATAAAATATTTCTTTTGCCCTAATTTGTTCTTGGACCATTATCTTATCAAAATGTGTCACCATAATAATAATGTCAACAGCATTATTGTGTTCCGACAATGTGTGATAAGATAGCCAGCCCCTCTGTGGTTGAGGGTTCCAGGTGAAGCTCGATTCCATCTTCGGCCCTTATCGTCACTTACCATGAAGTGAGATGAAGGGCAAGAGCTTTCCTGTCTAGCATTAAAAAAACGTTAGTCCCGGGTCGGCACAGTATGTTTCCTCTTCCATTAATAACGGTCATACGTCATTAATCCATTCTCTCGCTTTTGATTTATATGACATACATACATAAATCACGCCTATATCCCCGAAGGGGTAGGCAGAGGTGAACTAGCACCCACGTTTCGCCAATTATGTTAGGACCCATGTAATAGGTGGCGAGCCTATTGCCATATATCGGGCACAAAAGTCGCAGTCGCAGTGCTCGTGTGCGAGCGCATTTATTTGTCTTATATAACATATACACAGTTCTCTTCTCTATATTATTGTCAAGAGTCCTTTAATTTTCTATCCACGGTAGTAGTAAATTACAGAGTTACTTTCAAACTATTATACATCACTCGATAAACTGCCTTATTAACTGTAACAACGGAAGTAGCAAACTACTTTGTACTGTAATTATAGTTTGGGAATGATACCCGACTGTTTATGTAACACGACTTAGCCTGTTTATATAGACTGAAATTTTGACAGTTTTTAACGAATTTAATATCCAATTATAGTACTATAATTTGCGTGAGAAATTACACGAATCTGAATGTATTGATTGAGGAGACGGCAGCTAACACAAGTGAATAAGAAAGAAGAAAGAAACATACTCCGCCGACACCATATGAATTGGGATTAGGGCAAGAGGAGGATGATGATAGTAAATAACTTTTAAATTAAAATACATTTGCTTCCTTACAAACATCTCTATAAAAAACATGCTTATATGAAACTAATTTCAACCAGAAATTGTTTGAATGATTGAGAATATAAAACTTTACAACAGAGCGGCAATATGAACAATACGACATTGTATTTTCAAAAGTTACCCCCAAGCAAAGTGTTTATAAATAGCACGTTTCGATTGTTTCCCAGGCAAAGAGCACGTTTGTCGCTTCATTGGCTGCGGGCGGAACGCAAGATTTAACTACGTGGTGATGCAGCTACAAGGAAGAAACTTGGCTGAGCTGAGGCGAGCCCAGCCACGGGGCGCCTTCTCGCTCTCTACTACTCTTAGGTAAAGGTTCAGTTGATGTCATGATAGCCTGGTACTTATAATACTGACGGCGCCTTCTCGCTCTCTACTACTCTTAGGCAAGGGTTCCGCTGTCGTCATGATAGCCTGGTACTTAATATTGACGGTCGGTTTGATCGAATGGCCAGATGGCTGGCTATCGGCCAAGAGGTGCCGGGTTCGAATCCTGGGAGGGGCTTGTTCTGGAGTCATCATTGCTTATATGTTTGTGTGGAATGTTTAAAATAAATATTATGTATATTAATATGTATTTGTCCGTCATGTAGTAACCATAAGACAAGTGCTTATGCTACTTATTTTGGGCAAGATGATAGGTGCGAGTCTAAGAATTATGTCTTTGTTTATTATATAAAAAATACTCATCCAGTCACAATCCAAACATTCAGTAGTATGCCTATATTTAAGTGCCTAATATAAGATCTATATCATTGGCGAATTCACCTCTATCTATCCCTTCGGGGACAAATAGGCGTGATGACTGATGGGTGACTTATACGTACATATTATAAACTTTTTTATTTGTTTCAGACTGGGTCTCCAAATACTCAAAGCAATAGACTCAATACATTCGGTTGGATTCCTACATAGAGATATCAAGCCTGTAAGTATTTTAATTATGTAATAATATTAGAAGTAAAAAAATACCTCTTATAATCATGCCTAGCTCTATCTACCGAGCATGTTAATAGCAGTATTGCTAGGTAGTGCTCCATCAATGCAACGATTATGAATAATTCCTAGTCGCCTTGTATGACACCCAAATTGCTTAATAACAATTCTGATCTACCGTCACACACGTTTTATCGAAAAATTCACATATCTCAAGTTAAATAACTGTCTGTTTCAGAGTAACTTCAGTATAGGCCGACACCCTTCCAACTGCCGAAAGGTATACATGCTGGACTTTGGTCTGGCGCGACAATACACGACCAGCAACGGACAGGTGCGACCACCCAGGGCTGCCGCTGGCTTTAGAGGTAATCATTGATTGTTTTTATGTGTTCTCAGGACATTTAGTCTAAGAAACTAAAGAGTGTTTAATCCTTTATAGGAATGGGATCGATTGGCATTAAAAAAAAGTACTCAATTCTGAAGATTTTCTTGCTGACTGGTACATTTTATCAAAGATCTGTAAATGTCGATTGTCATCACTTAAAAGTTGGAAACGGTCTCCTAACACCATTTTCGCGTGGCAGCAACGGATCTGGTAGCTGCCTTTAATGCCCCATCTCAACTTTCCATCCTGTGTAAGCCTATTTCAGTTGCTGGGGTTTACCCGTCTCTCTCACTCGTTGACAATAATAGCAAAGTGTGAGAGTGATGGGTAGACAAAATCAATTGAAATCGGCTTACATAATGGGTCCGGTGATGCGCAGGCCAGTTCTTTTGAACATGCTCGTTTGTCTCCCACCAGGCACAGTCCGGTACGCGTCCATCAACGCCCACAAAAACAAGGAGATGGGCCGCCACGACGACCTGTGGTCTTTGTTCTACATGCTTGTGGAGTTCGTCAACGGGCAGCTGCCATGGCGGAAGATTAAAGACAAGGAGCAGGTGTGTTAATTAAACTGTTTTTTATAAAATAAAAAATTACTTCCAATATTTAAAATATAAGACGCTATTATTTAATCAAAAAACACCAAATTGTCAGTTCTGACAATCCATATTTTATATTTCGCGTCAGAACGAATGCCAAGAGTCATTTGCCATTCAGCCGTAAACACCTTTGCCATCCATCATTTCTTAAAAACACCTGATTGATTTGACATAACATCAAAAACTCCACAGTTGCACTTACGTCGACAATTGACGTATATTTCATATTACAACACCCATGGGACGAGTCGGGGCCGGTCCATTCTACGTTACTTGTTCGCTCCCAAGCCAGCATAGAAGACTTTGATTGCAACGACGATTTTGCACTGTGGTAATTTGTTGTGTATTTGCTCTCACCAGGTGGGCCTCATGAAAGAGAAGTACGACCACCGCCTCCTCCTGAAGCATTTGCCATCCGAGTTGAGGCAGTTTTTGGACCACGTGCAACAGTTGGAGTACGCGGACACACCGGACTATGCGATGCTGGCCGCATTACTCGAGAGGTGCTGCAAGAGGCGCGGCATAAGGGACGCTGATCCTTACGACTGGGAGAAGGACGTAAGTTTGATTATCACTGTCTAAGAACTTACGGTTAACCGTTTTTCGCAGTCGAACATACACTATAGTTTTATAGTGATACAAAATTTTGATTTAAAAATAATGAATGAAACGAAGTAATCAAAAAGCAAAAAGAACCAAATCGAAATATAATAAATAGTCTTTCAATTGCAACCGGGTCCCATTAGAGGAGCGAAGGAAAGCTTCTTTTTTTTGTACTGTAAAATTACCGGCAAACTTTTTAAAGCGCATTTCTTCGATAGATGGCTGACTTTGACTGGCTTATATTTTAGAGGAGCTCGCTAGCGCAGTGGCACAGCGCGCTTGCGAAAACTAAGTTTGCGATTGCGTTCGCTGAGGATGGGATGGGTGACCAAAAATTTATTTTCTCGAGTTTCTCCGTGCTTCGGAAGGCACGTTAATACCCAACACGCACTGGGGCAGCGTGGAAGGTTATCTCCCAATATCCCTATATTCTTCCATGCATAGGGAAATGGGAATAGGGAATTTACTGACCTATATTTCCGATAAGATTCATAATCATCATATTCACCAGCCAGTAGTGTCTCCATTGCGGAGGCACAGGTCTTTTCTATAGATGTAAGAATATTGAGGGAATGACACAACGCACTGCGCTGGCCCAGTGCAAATTGTATGGGTATTCGACTGCAACAAATGTAGCCGGGACCAACCGCTTAACGGGCCGTCCGAAACACGAAGGAACTCGTGATAAGATATATATTTTATCACCCATCCAATGACCGGCCCTACTGAACTTTGCTTAGTTTATGCAATCGCAGGCCGAGTGATTGCGCCATCGAGCTCCTCAGACACATTGGAATTATGTTGTTGGTATTTTGGAAATTTAGGCGTTGTACAAATGGTGAATTGTGTTTTCAGGCGTGGTTATTTTGAAACCAGAATGTTTGGTAAGGTTAAATAAATGTTGATAGAATAGATAGTTTAAGTCCAGTATAAATATGACTGTTTACATACGACAGAAATCATAACATCTGTACAATAACGGGGCCATTATTGTACCTTATATACACATGTAAACATTGTTCAATTGTCAATGTTCACCCTGCATAACCTTTGTTCACGTCTTTATCTACCCAATCATTTGAATTTTGTGATTGTTTGTAATTAATTTATTTATGTACAGTACATACAATAAGCGTTTAGAACAGAAAGAAGTTAAAAAACCTATATAAATTAATGTTTGTAAAATTGGATACAGTTAAACGAAAACGAACCACAATAAAATGTGATTGTAAATTCAACTCGGACAACCGCACTCAGAGACGTCAAATAACTAAAAGCCTCACTCAAACAGCAGCGGTCAGCGGTGGAGATAGCGGTGGCGGGCAGTTGTAACGTAGGTAACTTATATGGACATTATTGAAACCAGCGCGGTCGACGTTTGTTCGGGTTCGCCACCGCCACCGTCCCGTGACCGCTGCTGTTTGAGTGAGGCTTTAATGAGTATTTTATGCCAAAAAAAAATTGCATTTAAATATAGCTCCTGCAAGATAATCGAATGGTTTAGAATTGTAATTTTTTTGGTATTAAGTATCTACTCGTTAACCTCAATAGACGTCTCTGAGTGCAGCAGTCGATTGAATAAAAAATGCTTAGCTTTATGAGCAGATTGTTTATGGCTTCGTTTACATCTTTGTTACAGGCTGTTGCTGTGTCCCGTACAAGGGCTGCGGTCCACCCGACACCCGACCACGCCCTGCCGACAGACACGCAGCCGGACAATGTAAGCTATTTGCAGGGCTGGTTGATTTACTGGATGTTAGTCGGATTTGTGCACTGACCTCTAATACATATATAAATACGCTGAACTGAATACTTCTTCTAATATGACAAATGTTTCTTGTGCCGATTGGAAGCACCCTATTGATGGGTACTAAATTTGACTTTTGTTGCTTGTATTTGAAATTACAACATGCATCTCTAATATTAGTTTCGTGGACGTTCACCTTCACACACCAGTGCCATCAACGCATCAACGATAATCAAATTTGCTTAATTTTTTGGATGACAGCCTACAGTCCAGCGTAATAGTGTAATAGAGGTCAGTGGATTTGTGTGATTTGTGTACATGTTTAAATGTCATACATACACTAATGACGGAAAGAGGGAAAGGTCTTCAAATGGCGGCCGCGCACCGGGAGACGCATCATTGGTAAGCCCCACACAAGGTGGATCGACGATCTGATGAAGGTCGCTGGAAGGGATGGGGTTTGGAGATCCTTGCCGGATGCCTCTGCCCTACAGTGGGCGTCTCTCGGCTGAATGATGACACACTAATCACGCCTGTTTATCCCCAAGAAATAGGCAGAGTACATGGTGCACTCGGCCTGCGATTGCGTAAACTCAGCAATGTTCGCTAAGGCTGGTCATTGGATGGGTGACCGAAAAATTATTATGTCGAGTTCCTCGGTGCTTCGGAAGGCACGTTGAGCCGTTGGTCCCGGATGCGTCTGCAGTCGCCAATACCCACCAACCCGCACTGGGCCAGCGTGGTGGATTATTGCCCATTCTCCCGGTATTCTTCCATTTATAGGACAGGCCCGTGCGCCTGCAGTGGGGACATTGAAAGGGCTGGTGATAATAATGATGAAATAGCTTGTGCCCTTGTCTAGGCTTCTTCCTCTTTAGTGACCTTGCGCGTTTTGTGTCGTCCAATCAGACCCGTCGCCGCCTGGAGACGGACGCTACCACGGCGGTGGCCACGGACACGCAGACCAACCTGCAGAAGGACAAGGACAAGCCGGCGGACAAGCGGCCGGCGCCGCCCTCCCCACGCCACGCAGCCGCCCACCACCTCAACGGATATGTGAGTGACACACACGCACACACATCATACAGTCGCTGTAAAAAAATGTTTATCACCCTAACTGCCGCACTCAGAGTGGTCAATTAACTTTAATGAGCAAATGTTCATTCAAATCTAGACCATAGACCCGGCAAACAGCAGAACTTACCCGTCGATTGCCCTAAATATCACAATTGCACTCCCACATTTAGGTCACAAGTTCTAAATGTCTTTTTCATAATAATTTGATTGATTATCTTTTATTCTAATGACATGACAATCAATCGCTCTAGGAGATGGACTGACTACTATTAAGGTTTGATTTATACGAGTAGATCAAATCTTTCGTAAAATTATGCTCTTGTCCAAACGACTTTCTGTCATTTTGCATAATAACTTTTAAAAGGTTATATAAGTAATTTGACATGGCATTTTTCGAACTCCACTAATTTGAAATGTTTGTCACATTTCAAATTAGCGGAGCATTATTTGACCATAACCGTAGAATGTCTTAAATACAAAAGAGACGCACCTCAAAATGCACATTACTGCAACTGTAAGCTTATTGTCATTAACTTAGAATACACAATAATGCTAAGTATTTAATGAGTTGCGACCTTTTTGTGTTAAATAAGCGATATTCTGTAAGTTCTCTTTTGACGATGCCTTTGTTTCCCCAGTCAAACACAGACAAGCCGGCCACCGATAAAGATAATGAGCCCAGAACAACGCCAGCGCCGTCCCCGGATCGTCACGCCAAGGTAACCTACCACCAGCGGGCCTAGCAAGGGGACGTGGACAAGTCTCTCCACCACTTGACAGTGTTTTGTTCGGGATTTAGTGGAAGTTAGAGTGAGAGGAAAAGATTTTCTTCCCCCCGAAGGAGATGTGTCCACGGCCCGTGCTACGGGGGCAGGGGAGGACCGCCATCTTGAATTTTCTCTAATGCAGTTCGAGACTGTCAAGCGTTTCATTCAATAGCTCAAACAGATGTTTTTTATGTCTGTTTGATTTGACTTTGATGAATAATTCATGTCAAAAAATTTCATTTATAAGTCATAGAACCGGCAAGAATATCGACTAGTTTTGAATTGTCATTCTTTGACATTAAGTACTCGTTATCGTTAATTGACGTCTCTGAACGCGGCAGTTAGAGAGAGTGCTTTCTCGATACGATTCGAAACTTCGAAAAGTTCGTGCTGGCCAGGGGGCCCTATTCGCAGAGTTGATGATTGTTGTTGTTATTGTTGACCAGGAGACCAGCAACTCCGCGGTGACTGGTACGACGGCCACACGCCCCGAGAGGCAGAGCGTACCGCCGTGCAAGCCCCGGGCGCCTGCTCCAGGTAAGCTAGCCATTCACTGGGTGTAACAGAGAGGTGTAGTCATATTTAAAGGGTTTATTCAGGCCATCAAACTTAACAACTTTCGCTAAGGGACCAAAATCGAAATCTCAGAAAAAAAGATCAGCTCCCCATACTAAACCGAGAACCAGCTGACGTCAGTTTGTATGGGGAAGTAATTTTTTTTTTTGAATTTTTTAAGTTGGTCCAATCGTTGTTGGCACAAAATTTTTAATTTCCTTAACAACCTCTTTTATCACTGGACCTTGCACAGGTATTTAAGTTACCATAGAGGTTCACAAAGCCTAGTCGCAAGTTTTGAATTGGTGTTAAAATCAATTGATAATTATGTATCAACTTATTGTAGGTGCTGGAGGCACCTTGGCTCGGCTTCGCGTCGTGACCGCTCCGCCAACGTGCGTGCAAGAATTGTCCAGCCAACCGTCTTGCGGTACTCCGGGTAAGTGGCCTGAGAATAAATTCTGTTGAGAAAAATCATTCAAACTGACTGACTGCAAATCGGTAAATTAATATTCTTTTTCCTGCATTGCCTTACCACCGAATCAAAACGCGACTTAATTCCCATTGTTAAAGTGAGACAATGCTATAAACCGAGTAGAGCGGCGTCCTGTTTTGTCAAACGCCTTTGGATCGCACTAATACTTCATGGTATGGCCACTGTTCCCAGTTTATCTGGAGCCGGCGTAGTATGTTTCCTTTTCCATTCATAACATCGGTCAGATGTATTCAAGCTATTCCTTTTGATCCATATCATTTTATCACACCGGAAATATTATAGTGATGAATAAATGTATAGAAAAGAGATGGAAAGGACCATGTCGAAAGATCGATGAACAGAGAGAGTGATTGGGATTGCAACATTCCAATCCATACTGCTCAAGTTTATGGCGATGGTTTGATAGCCGACTGTCTCCTGACACTGGCCATCTTTGGGTATCCATCAGTTGGTAATCGTTAAAATAATATTTAAAAAATATTTAAAGTTGTCACACTACCAGTTTCAGTTGGCACACAACACTTTGGCGCTGGTCTGAGCTGTCCATTCGGTTTAAAACATAATATAAATATTTTTCTAAAGATACGAACTGAACTATGGCTTTAAATTGAATTAGTAACTTTTTTATTAGACTTGCGTGTATTTGTCCGCAGGTGAATCCGTGAGTCCCCGTATAGTTGCTGATGTAGATAGTGTGCACTCGGATACCCATTTTAAGAGAGGTACGTACTTTTTTTTTAAATATCATATAAATGTTAGAATTATAATATTCAAACCCTCGTCCTCTGCGATCTGAGCTTCTGTCTAAACCGCTAGGCCAATCAGGAGGTTTGTTATCTTGCCGAAATTTTTGAATGTCAATAAGGCTCATTTTCCCTATATTCTTCCATCCATAGGGAAGGTCTGTTCCCATTAAAGGGCTGGTGATGGTAGGTGATAAACCCTTTTCAATGTCATTATGTTACAGGCAACAGGAGACAAGCCCGCCCCCGCGCCGACCAAAGCTACACGCAGTTTGCTGTTATGGACGATGAAAACGTATCAGCATTGCAGCAGGTAATGGTCCAGAGAGAACAAATTATTTATACACTGTCTTAAAGGGGTTTGGGTAATGTTGGCGTCGTTTTGAAGTTCAGCGGCCAGTGATGAAACCTGGATATTTGGAGATTATAACGACCAAAAACTATTATGGACTAATTTCTCTAAATCGTATCCGAACGGAAATATTTGTCTTAGTTTTTAACCATTAAAATCGAAGAAGTTATTTTAATCTACTGCACTCTCTACGGATTGTTACGTATTACCTAACCTAATGCGAAATATCTTTTATCTATGGGCCGATGGAGTAGTACGCATCTCTCGTATATCTCACCATAGCCCTTGGAATCAACTAAGCGAGTACGTAATTGCGAATTATCTGAATAAAAGAAGGGTTGATTTGAAATACATGAATGCTCAAGTTCCTGGAAAGGATTACTTTCCTATTTTAAGTGCTGATGATGAGTATTTATGCACTTAGAACGTATCAAGTACAACTAGCTCGAAGCTACTACCGGGAACATGTAAAAAATTATGGCTCGTATATGATTGAAGTGTGTAGAGAACCTAATATTAATGATTTTTTACCGGGAACCTTAAATTGGAATGATCCGTGGCTTCTTAGAGGCAAAATCCAATCCAGGCATTCATCTTGACGAATATATTACGATTGTAGAAAGAGCTACACAAAGGCTAGATGCTATTGTGGGCCACTATTACTCAGGTATTATCGCGATCTTCAAATACAAATATCTCACCTTCGATATCACTTAGGACGAAAATAATTAAACATATATGTATACCTAACAGGGGACAATAATGAGAAGTGAAAAATATTGGTGGCCGCTGAAAAAAAATGACTCCACAAACTGACGTCCATACAAAGTTACCCAAACCCCTTTGGCGGCATAAATAAAATATAGATAATAAATGGTCTAGAGATAACAAATGGAACATTTCGTACACTTGACACTGATGAATTTTCAGAATCCAAATCTATATTAGAAATTAGTTATGCACAAAATGTGAATAAATAAACATTTCTTATACTCATCTATCATCTAGAATTCTAGACCCAAAGTCTAGACTCTAGTCTTGATATTTATGTAAGCTGACTAACTGTCAGGCTTATTTTCAATTAATCAACGATCAAACTTATTGTTATGAATAAATATCAATAAGATCATAAAATGTCACTGTTTTTTGTATCGAACTTCATCATTGAAAGGGTCAAGGTTAAATCATCAAGGTTAATTTTTTTATAAATCCATTGCTATAACAGCTGTATACATAGATATTATATTCTATTGTCATAAGGGTAGTCGTTTTCATGGTAGGGCATAAGCCTTAATTGCATTTACTTATGTTTCTCTGTGTTAATTGAATTGAATGTTGTGTTGAACAGGTGACTAAAGGGGGAGCTCTCACCTTGGTGTCCCTGTGGAAATCGCAATTCGACGACTCTGAGGAGACAACTGACAATGAATGGAAACAGGAACAGCTGCAGGTGGGTCGAGTATATGCATGAAATCGATATGAAGAAGTACAAGTCATTTTGAATAAAGTATTTTGTATCGCTTTTCGTATTTCTCAATTGACACTTAAGAGCTTAGATGTCAATAAAAATATTTGGATAGGTGTTCAGAGATCATTTACATATCTTTCAGCGTTTTTGGCAACTCACATATGGACTTTTTAAATTAAATAAATATTAATATAAATTATGTAGTAACTTATTACTCGCACTTTCTATTTTATGTTTATTTATATACATAGTATAGATATAAAATTCTAATTTGAAATTACATAACACAGAATTCCTATAAAAATGTAATGAATACATAATAATAGTATCTTGAAAATATGCTACATGAAATTCGCTCGCAAATCGCCTAAGCCTAGAGTTCACCAACACGTAAAACGAGCAATTAAAATAAATATCACAGTTACTCCCCCCCAAAGACGCCAGAACACCGATGCTTGAGCGTCAGCCTGTCTAACACAGTTTCTCTCTCCCGCCGCCAGTCCCCAGAACAAAAATCGCTCGCAATAACACAGTTTCTCTCTCCCGCCGCCAGTCCCCAGAACAAAAATCGCTCGCAATAACACAGTTTCTCTCTCCCGCCGCCAGTCCCCAGAACAAAAATCGCTCGCAATAACACAGTTTCTCTCTCCCGCCGCCAGTCCCCAGAACAAAAATCGCTCGCAATAACACAGTTTCTCTCTTCCGCCGCCAGTCCCCCGAGCACAGATGCGTGCGAGGCGCCTCCGCGGTGTCGAGCTGCTCGCACGCGCCCCGCACGCACCACACGCAGCCCACGCAGCTGACGCAGCTGTCGCACACGACGCAGCAGACGCAACAGCCGGCGGCACCACCGCAGACGCAGCCGGCGGCGGTGTCGCAGCCGCCGCAGTACACGGACGAGAGGAAGCCTGCCACGCCTGTGCGTGAAGTGGTGGGTTGCACTTTGTACATACATATACTCTCTAGCCAGTAAAACGAGATTAAAAATGTAAACAGTTTTGATATGCCTCTCTCTAACGACGAAAACGCGTTTAAAAATAAGAGAGATGTATTTCAAAATACATCTTTCATTTTTGAAAATCAAAATGATTAGCTACTATGAGAAATAGGTATTGCAAATTTTTATTTTTGTATTTTATGTTAAATGACTCATTAACATTGTTTACGCTCTTTATCACGTATCAGTGGCCTTACTTTACATACATACAATCTCTCTCTCTAAATGAGCTAGATCAGTGTAGAAAAGTTGCCAAGCTAGATGAAACTGTCTTTTTTGCGAAAGAAGTAGTCGAATGTCTTATTGAAAAGAATATTGTTCCCAAACTTATTGACTTTATGGTTTGCTCCACAGGTACAGATTGTAGAGCAGCAGCCCACAGATACGGTGGTTTACCCGAAGGGCAAGAAGTGCCTTCACATCCCCGGCATCGAGGCGTACCCCGCGTTGCAACCGACATTGCCGAGGTGTTGGACCCTACCTGCCATAGGTAAGTGCGATAAATAAATTATTGCTATGAATATTATGTACATGAGATCTAAAAGAAGCCAGCGAAACGCGGATGTTAAGCCTCTGCTTACCCTAAAATACAGGAAACGATTCAACACATTTGCGTCCGCACCTCTGCTCTGCAAATTTTATCATCGTGCTAAACTGTGCGGCACAGCGTACGCCAGTAGCTGTTTATTGGGCATTCTAATTCACTTTTGTTGTCAAGAGGAAGCTCGCAATGCTCGCTCAAGCGCCGCTGCGCTCCGCATCACTTCACAACGTCTGTGTAGCTGCTTTACTGAAAAAGTGAAGTAGAAAAGCCAATAAACTACCTACTGGCACCGCTGTGCCGCACAGTTTAGCACACTGGATTTTTTTAATCGGCTTAACGTTCCTGGAAACAAGTACATACTTAAATCACGCCTATATCCCCGAAGGGGTAGGCAGAGGTGAACTAGCACCCACGTTTCGCCAGTTATGTTAGGTCCCATGTAATAGGTGGCGAGCCTATTGCCATTTATCGGGCACAAAAGTCGCAGTAGGTACATAGCTGGTACATAGATGGTATAAGAGGAACGCTGTTGCCCATTCCTCATCACTGAATTATCCTTAATCGCTTTGTACGATACCCATGGAAGAGATTTGGGGTGGTGACAATTGTATTCTACTCTGCCGTCACCACAGGGCATGTCAAATGGAACACATGGAAACAAGTCTCTTTTATATTTTCGTTTACTTTTCTTAATTTTGAAGGAATGATAAATGAATGAAAGAAATTAATGTGTGAATAGTAGATTTTCCATCAAGTGCACAAAACGAATCATTTTTGTCCGAGACTTTTAGCAGCCCGAGCCGAAGGCGAGGGCTGATAGTAATGTCGAGGATAAAAATGGTTTTGTGGACGAGGTAGAAACTCTGCTTTTCACTTCGATTGCGAGGAAATAAATCAGAATTTCTCATAACATTTCATAAAATTCAAACTAGAATTAGTACAGTTTTGATTTGAATACTGACGGAAATTGTTTTTCCCATTGATATAAGGCTTGGGCTGCAGACATATACAGCCAAGTATTAAATTCATTTTGAAATAATAATTTTCTTAAATTAATTTAATAACCTACCGTACCTGCTTGAATTAAAATTGTAATATCTTTTATGTCTTAAAAAACACATTAGGCAAATAAATTTAAGTAAAGATTAAAAAATAACAAATTCTATTCGATTTTAATTTTAACATTATATAAATGTTAGAAAAATTTGTACAAAGTTTTTGGTGGTTAGAAAAAGAATTTCGAAAAATTATGATCTTGAGGCGGGAATCGAACCCGCGTCCGCTGCTATCCGGGCAGGTGCCTGACCGCTCGGCCACCCAAAACACTTGGTGTGTGTCTTTTTCTTTTCTTTTTCTTTTTCTACCAAAATCTTTGTAATACCAAATTCTATCTCTGAATTTCTTATTGTGTTTGGCTGCATGGCTCATTTTCTTTGCCTTATTATCGACACATTTATGAGTAGATACGTTAATGCTCTAGAGCACAAAATTCGATTTTGTGCAGCCTATATCCTGCACAAATAAGCACTTTCAGAGCATGAGTTCAGAGCATGAGAAGTGAAAATGAATTTACATTGAAATATGGGTGAAACACATTTTAACGCATCTACGGGGTGCTTGGCGCGAGTCGAATGGTGACAGAGTTCATGACGGCAACCGGTGAGGTGGTGAAAACCACTTTAAAACTCTCAACGTCAAACACGGATCCTTATGCATCAAAATAACACCACTTTCACAACACAAAGTCTATTTTGAAACAATTTTCAATTGATTGAAACAAAAGTTTGACTGACGCCATTTTATAAGCCCGCCAAGCACACCTGCGTGCCTATTCGCTAACTTTTTTTGACACTTGAGAGTGATGATCACAGAACTATTAACTGATCCATTACTACTTTTCTGTAACGCTATTGTGACACTTCTTGTCCTGTAAAAACAGTAATGGTTAAGTAAATTGTTCGGTGATCATCACTTTCAACTGTCAAAAAAAGTTAGCGAATAGGCCTACTGGCACACTGGTGGAATCAAGCCTTATCAAGTGGCGTTCTCACGCGTTCGCGTCCCACAGGCAGCCACATGCGGTCGCTGCGGCCGCCGTTATTGCAGCAGGCCTCGTTCGAGGGCGGCTGCGGCCCGCTGCGGTACCGCATGGACGTGATGCGGGGCGTCGCCGCCAGGGGGCACGCAACCGACAACCGGCTGCCCAGGGCGAGGAGCGCTCCGGTAAGAGATAATAACATACACACATACATACTTCACGCCTATATCCCCGATGAGGTAGGCAGAGGTGAACTAGCACCCACGCTCCGCCAATTGACAACATTTCATTTTTTCAACATACCTTTATTACGGTGTTATATGAAATTAAACCGAAAATGAAGACACCCATCTTTTTTATTTCTTTTGATTTCCGTCGTTTTCATACAAAAAATCATGATTGAAATACCGGTCATTCTAAACAGACGTAAGTGCCAAATGACGTCACTGGCGTAGACGAATGGCGAAATCAGTCTTGACTCGAAAAATAAAAATATCACTTGTCAAAATTGACGAACTGGCGTTTCCGGTGTCGAAAATAAAAACATTTTATCTGAAATGTTTGAAATTAATTTCAAAGTCAAATACGTTTTAAATTAAAGTTTATGAAGGATTTTATTTTATTGCTACTCTAATATTGTTAATTTCGACGATGACAATTAATAACATGGGATTTGATTTATGACTGACGTCTGTCATCATGTCTATGATAACTTTTTTATTCTTCCATTTAGGAAGGCAAACTTTTTAATTCATACATCCCCGCCCGTGACGTCATCGCATGATTTTTACATTTTATTTTTTTTCTCTGTAATTAAGTTTAAGAAAATTTAATAAAAATATTTTCGGAGTCAGGATTGGAAAATAAAGAAACGGTATTTTTATTTTGGGAGGTTGTCATTTTTGAAATGTTGTCAATTATGCTAGGTCCCATGTAATAGGTGGCGAGCCTATTGCCATTTATCGGGCACAAAAGTCGCAGTACTTTGCTAGGTGGTAGGTATAAGAGGAACGTTGCTGCCCATTCCTAATCACTGAATTATCCTTAATCGCTTTGTACGACACCCACAGGAGAGATTTGGGGTGGTGACAATTGTATTCTACTCTGCCGTCACCACACGGCCATAGATAATAACAATAATATCATATCGTGTTTCTATGGACATGCTAGCCGGGCAGGCGCAGGCAGAATACCGGCGTTCCTGTGTCGATGGATCCATTGACACTGTAGCATTATGCCGAGACTGGGGCCTTTTGGCCACCCACAATGTAACCCTTTGCTTATTATTTTTTTCTTATTCTTCTTTATTTTGTTTTTTTTCTGTGGTGTTTGTGAGGTTAATAAATGTTTTCCTTCTTTCTTTCTAATAATATAATGAAATTGATTAAAGCTATAGGTTCACACGGCATTGTACAGCACGTTTTTTGCAGGATGAATCTTACCGAATGACGTAGTGGCTCATACATTGAGTATAGAACCTTGCACACGTGTACGTTCTTTTGCAGGACGGGCGACGTGTGAAAGTTTAACTATACTCGATGTATGAGCCATTTGTTCGGTAAGATTCATGACAAAACGTGCAATTCAATGCTGTGTGAACCTAGCCTTAATGTCTGTTCTTATTCGATTACGACACAGTAATAATTTGGACTTCCAACTATTCCTAGTTGACTCCTTTTTAAAAAAAATATGTCTTATATCCGTAATCGAAATAGATTTTATAGCAAAGAGATATAATTTAACGGAAAAACAGATATATCTTAGTTTTTTTTCTAGTAGTACGGGTTTTACTTCAAGATAAAAAATATTTTAGATAGACAAGCAACATTGTTGGCAGTCTATTTACAAATCCAGAATCATAGAAGACGTAATTCAAAGTCAATTCATAGTACATTATATACCAAAGGCGATAAAACTAAAAATGCCTCAGATCGCAGAGCCGAAGGCGAGGGCGATAAATATGCGATCTGATGAGGCCTTCTTTTTCATCACCCAGATCATAGTTTTATGTCACCCCTGACCAGGAAGTGAGATTTTCTGTACGCGTAGCGGGTGGAAAAGTCCACTTTATGGTCAGATGTGACTTAAAATAATAAATTGATTATTTGTCTGTTCTTATTTGGTGCTGTGTCGTATTAATTTGGACGAACAACTATTCCTAGTTGACTCCTTTGACGTTTGACTTGAAGTCCTTTCTTACAGAGCCTGTCGGTGTCGTCGTCTAACACCCCACCCAAGGCGCCCCCGCCTAAACCGGTGGAGCCCGAGGGACCTACCGTGTCCTCACGCCTCGAGATCAGAGTCCGACCCCCGGACACAGCTTCGCCAGGGCATTCGGGTATGTTACTACAAGTGCTGAACTAAATAGAGACTATACAGACAGACCGTCAATTAATACTCCGCTGAACCAAAACGAAGATTAAAATCAGTAGGTCTATTTCAGTCGTCATGGTCGTATTTTTTCGACAAACTTTCTCTTGTCGTATTTTTACGACAAATATTTTTTGTATTATTATTTCTTAATTAATTATAATTTGGCGTAAAATTATGACTGTGATTAGCTTTATGGACTTCTTTAACTTAAAATGAAATATCATTAATCGGCTTATTTTAAACTTGGTCGCTATGTTAGAAGATTATAATAAAATGGGTTCTCGTCATATTAAGGTCCGGGTTCACCAACCCTTAAACAGGCGATTATCATTTAAACATCGTTTTTTGACATTTTATCATATGGAACAACTGTCAAAAACTTACGTTCATCTATTAATCGCTTGTTTTGCTTGTTGGTTGGTTTACTCCAGCCTTATTCGATTAACTTTTGGTTATATAAATCGCAGAAATATTTTTTGTCGTATAAATCCGACAATGACCGACTAAGAGTAATATGACATAGCACTGTAGATATACAGAGTTACACATAGTTTGTCGTTCGTTACTCAGACAGCCCCATACGCGAGGGGCCTACGGTGTCTTCGCGACTCGAGATACTAGTGCGGCCTGACAGGACGTCGCCTGGACAATCGGGTACTCTTACACACATTATGTTGGGACTAAATTGATCTTAATTACGTGGGTATTATTAAACAATCTCCCATAACACACATAACAAATAAACATTAAAAAATTAACACTGGTACCTATCTAATACTCTGGATAGTATTTCAACCATAATATTCTGAGGGTAAAAACAATGATATAGAAAATTGTCTGCAATACAATTTAGTATCAATTGTGTATTGTAGGGGAAGATAGGGTAATTTAAACCACTCGGTGATTTTCACTATTTATCTTAATTCTCTGTTGTCTAAAATGTATGCAAATAACTTTCCGTGCATATGAAAGATTTTTGGCCCAGTGATGCTATGTTATGAATTTCGAAAATAGTTTCATTTACTCCTATTTACCAATAAAGAACATAAAATGAACACATTACATAAATGGTAATTGTTGCAACTAACGTATATTTAATATTTAACTGACTACTTTTGTTAGTGGTTTTTCCGGTAAATAAGCATCATTTAAAATTTTAGGGGTATAACAATAACATACAGACAGTCAATTCAACAACAATACAAGAATGTGCATGTCCTACAACACGATGCACACATCAATAACATATTCTAACAATTGTATGGATTTCTGTTTTAAAGTGTAGCGTCTTTTTTAACATAACATTGCTTTCAATTCAGCCAACATTTTAAAAGACAAAAACTTGTAACATTGACCATTGCCAGATGATTGTCGACTTTGTCTTGAAGAATAATATTCATCCGTACTGACTGTGGTAGGTTATTTTGGTCTATATTCTACCAATATTGAAACTGGCCCTGTGTCGTTTTATAGGTGGCGTATTACTTGTATAATTAATTAAAACCATCGTTATTGATCATCATTTGATATTTCATAGTAATTGTACTTACTGTTTACACTTGTTTCATGATTATTTAATATTTGTTGTACTATCAAATTGTGTGACGTAATCGGCCAAATTTGCATGTTAAGGGAATCCAAGAGTTTTTACTGCTTCAAAGTGAGCGGTTGCCATAACTGCCACCATTTTTACAATCCTATGAAAGGAAATAAAACTTTTTGCTAAGGTAAATTGGCACGAAAGGCGTAATTCTTATAATAATTTCAATATTAAGTTTATAATGTACCGTAGCGGCGATGGCAGAAATGATTACTTAAAATAAAATCAAACTTCTCAATAAATATAAAAACCACTTAGTATTTTACTATATAAATGTCAATAAAATATGATATAGCATATAGTATGACAGTGTGATAGTTTCAAGCCGAGGACCGATTCCTACAGATACGAAAATCAATCCAAATAAGAAAACAATACAATGTGTTTTGAGATAAAAAGGTTAGAGGAAGAATAAAAATCGCCTGCCAGTACGAGCGTGTTCCTTACGTATACCCGAGTTCGCTCGCATTACGCACGGACAAAAATTTATCTGCATGCGTAAATCGTTCGAAGTTTTAAGAGTAGTCAAACTGAGGTAGTGTGCTAAATATTCCACTTATATTAATAACATTTTTATCATCAGTCACGATTTGTAATTAAGATGGCATACACGCGTTATGTTGGGGTGTGTTTTATTTCGTTTAGTACAAAAAATAATTAGGACAAAGTCTAATTAAGACTAAAGAGTCGTGATACATTCCAGTGAAGATCCACTCGGTGGTCAGTGGCGCCGAGCCGGTCCGCGACGACGCCTCCATCTACTACGACGCCACCGAACACCAGAGGGACAAACGGTAAGCCATTTAGGGTCGTATGGGAATTGCTATTAGGGGTATCTGGGACGAGTTTTTTAAATTGTATAATATCGATTGTGATATTTTACATCGATACTTTACAATATGTATCTCATAATTATGTAAAGTATCGATGATAGTATGTAGTTCGGTAGCGCAGTTGATTAGCGCGCGACCTGCAATTGAGTAAACTAAGCAATGTTCAATGAATGGGTGTCCTAATATTTATCTATCTAAAGTTCTCCGTGCTTCGGGAGGCACGCTAAGCCGTTGGTCCCGGCGGCGTCTGTCCACCAAACCGCACCGGGCCGGGCCAGGTGGATTATGGCCCGTTCTCCCTATATTTTTCCATCCACAGGAAAGACCTGTGCCCCGGCAGTGGAGACATTAAAAGGTTGGTGATGACGATGATTACTGTGTATTCGACTGGATGTATCCGTTGTCATATCCGTTGACAGATACCATGTCCGCAGGTCGTCTACGCGCAGCGGTGACAAGAGCCAAAGCCCAGCGGTCGAGCGAACAAGACTGGACACCATACCCGACAAGTACGTTGCCTTTTTACGACTTCTACTCGACTGTTGTGGAAATAAAAAGGTGGTTGGAGAAAACAGACATCTTCTTATTCTCCCTGCCCTTGTCCTACACTAAGTAGGATCTATTAAACGTGAGCTCAGCAAGAACTCCTCTCTTTCTTATATAACCTTTCACACAATCCATCTATCGCTTCTTCGGTCTTTCTCTCATTCTTGGTGCATGCCTGCTTATAGAATGATAATGACTAAAATTTAGTTTATTGTTATAACATAAACCATAAGAAAATGTTGCAAGTCACACAGTGCCATCTATTGGGCAACGTAGTAAATATATTGTCATTTATTGATTAGTGTTGTGTTATTGCAAAATTTGTCATGTGTTGTTTTTAATCTTTTTTACCTACTTTGGTTACAGGGATTGTATGCCATCGAAAAAAGACTCGAACAACAGCGGCTCCGGTGATGGCTCGCAGAGTTTAAAAGATGTGAGTATTGCTTTGGCACTTTTTTTGGCACTTTTTTTTTTGGCACTCCCACTCAATCCAGAGACAAAACACTGCCAAGTGGTGGAGAACGGTTTTGTCCACGTACCGTGCTAGGCCTACTGAGGCCTTCTTTTATATCGCCCGAGGTGAATTCATAGGTTTATGTCACACTCTGACCAGGAAGTGGGATATTTTGTACGCGTAGCGGGCGTTAAAGTCCACTTTATGGTCAGGGGGCCTAGCCAAGTGGCCAATCTATTCGAACGCATATAATTCAATAGTAGATTTTCCATCAAGTGCACAAAACGAATCATTTTTGTCCGTTCGGCTCGGGTTGATGGTAATGTCGAGGATAAAAATGGTTTTGTGGACGAGTTGAAACTCTGCTTTTCACTTGGATTGCGAGGAAATAAAACAGTAATTTATCTTAACATTTCTTAAAATTCAAACTAAAATTAGTACAGTTTTGAATACTAAAGGAAATTGTTTTTCCCATTGATATTAGGCTTGGGCTGCAGACCTATACAGCCAAGTATTAAATTAATTTTGAAATAATAATTTTCTTAAATTAATTTAATACTTACCGTACCTACTTGAATTAAAATTTTAATATCTTTTATGTCTTAAAAAACACACTAGGCAAATAAATTTAAGTAAATATTAAAAAATAACAAATTCTATGGCTGAATTTCTTATTGAGTTTGGCTGCATAGCTCATTTTCTTTGCCTTAAAATAGATACTTTTACGATTAGATACGTTAATGATCTAGAGCACAAAATTCGATTTTGTGCAGCCTATATCCTGCACAAACAAGCACTTTCAGAGCATGAGAAGTGAAAACAATTATACTATACTGTATCGATATTCAAAAGGGGTCTCACTCAACTGTGTTCGTGTTGTACAGCGCTGGTGGTCCGGGGGCGCCTCCCGCATCCCGGTGGCGTTGGCGGAGACTCGTCTGGCCAAATGCGCTTCGTGGAGTGGCGAGGGACCGCCACCGGACGAACTCACGCCCGGTCAGTACAGCAGAGTATTTAATTTCCCATCGTTGTTTTAACCTTGGTCGCCTTGTGCGACACCCACGGCAGATATTTAGGGTTTGTATTCTACTCTGCCCTCACCACACGGTCAATAATCATAAGGGTGTTGTTACCACATCAATCGATCGATTTTCGATCGCCTTCTACAATCAGCGACTAATTCGATCGACGTCTACAATTGACGAAAAGTCGACGTCGACCGATATATTTTACTTTAAAAACCCCGAACCATACCAATCGACCGACTTTGAATAAAAGTATCGATCGATTGGTATGGTAACACCCTAACATTAGTAATTCTCATAATCACAGATTGTCATTAAAATAATCGAAATAAAAAACAGATAACACAACAGACTCTTTCAATTATTTGAAAATGAAAATAATAACAGTACAATTTCGACAATCGTGTCTCGTCTCGGTTCTCGACCCGAAAGTCGAGGATAGATATTATACGATCTTATCAGTGATATACGGAATGGACTGTGACGAGAAATCTCGGCTTGCAGGCCTTCGGCGGCGGCGTCAGAACGCCAACGACAAGTACGCGTCGGACCCCGCCCGGGAACTGAACCTGCGCTTCGCGAGACTGCGGCACCGGCGCCCCCAGCCGCACTCGCGCTCCCCGCCCACCAGGTGACGGTTTACACATTGCAGCAGCGTCCTTGCTAAGGTGGCCATACACGGTAGGGTGTGTCTGACAGGTTTGTTTGTACAGTTGAAGTTGACAAGTAAAGGTCCGTTTATATCTACCGACATTGAGCGTGCCAGACACGTGTGGTGTCAGACATCGGGCAGTCACTGTCGCTCTCACTAGCACCGAACACTGAAGTTTGTACGGTTCCGACACTCTATTCAAACTGCCCGGCAGGTAGTCACAGACACGTACAGACATGAACCGCGCAGACAACATATTCTTTCCGCGAATACGGGCCGAGCACGGCCCGTGACTGACGGTATCTGCGCGGCCACGTTACGATACATATAAATACACCAATAAACACTTTATAGAAGAATATTATTCTGTGTGGCACGGCACGTGTCCTACACCCTCAATGTCTGTAGATAAACGGACCTAAAATCGGAGCACAGTGATGTGCAGGTTTTTTTACACCTGTTAAAGTAACCGAAAAAAAACATATTGATTTTTTTTTGGTCCGGTTGGTATATTTGTGTGTTTAACTGTACGGGCAAAACTGAGCGTGTGTGGCGGTCGACCCCACAGGCGTCAGTTCTTACAAGAGATTGTACAGGTTTACCGCTACTTATATGTCCTCTGCTCAAGTTTACCTGACATTTGTCACTGTGCAGACAAACCCTATCAGGCACACACTACCGTGAAGACTACCTTTAGAGTCACGGTCTGGCAATGACGTTTGCCCTCGACTATACAATCAGTTTGACATGTTGTGAATATTAGAGCGCCTTCACTCTAGCACTTATACAGCGTTGATGTTGAGCATAACATAAGCTGGATAAACTCTAGTGTGAAAGGGCTCTTGGCGTGTTTGTTTTTTGACTTTAAATGTGGCTATCTTCACCAACCTTCTAACCGCTGCGTCACAGATGCGTCAAAGCGCCTCGTACGTCAAGCATTAATTTCACAATTATTGATTCACTATTACAGCTCCATGTGGCAACGGATCGTTGTACCCACTAAAACATATGTGGTATCTCCCACTCTTTCGTTTTTAATTAGCGGGATAACTTGAATAGATAAAACGTTGAAAAGATTTATCCAATAAAATGACTTTTGAAGCAATAAATTTGCCAACTGGTCAAATTGTTGACATGACCATAAGGAATAGCTGAATCGATGATCTAGTGACAACGTAGGTGTTTGACGTATGTGGTCGTAAATAACCGACTGTGGCGGTCAAAAGGAACTGTTTGACTTTGAGATTGTTGTAAGAACGTACAAGCTAAATACAACCTTGTCTTGTACAGTGTAAATGCTATTTTCATTTGGTACACAATATATGACTTGTGCTTTTTATAAGTGCGCTTTGCAGTACTTTCTTTCTGAGCATCGCTTGAACAGATGTATAAACGCTGGACTGGTTGCAAAAATATATGTATCAAGAGCTATATTAACTATCGGACTGTTGATTGGCTTTTGTGTATGTTTATTTTTTATATTGTTCCATATTTTCTAGTTTATAATCATACTGGTCCAGTTGACTGGAGCTAAGTTGTGCTGGCTGCATTGGAATTTGTACTCTCGTATGATGTAAATGCAATTTTTATTTTATTTTGATACTACCCACAAATGTCACTTTACGTTAAACATGCTTCCCTATGACTAAGTATCATTATAAACAAATACTCTAATTAGAGGCTGGTTTTCTGTTAATCTTCTTGGTAGATTTGCTTGAATTAAATTCTAAATAAAAGTCTTGGCATTTTACAACATTATAAAATTATAAATATTAAAAAGTACATAAATTAAATACCGAAAATATTTTCAAACTTAGTCAAAAAAAAATCCACAAAAGGAAACAAACGCATTCAATTTTAAACGCCAATAAAGTTTCAAAAAAAACAATGCTGTCAATGTTTAGATAACAAATCGAATGCGTAGTGTGTTTTAAGATTGAATAAAATAATCGTGAAATATAATTTTGAATCACGCTAATCAAATAGATAAAGCGAGAAGGACACAAGCCACTCAAGCCCCTTGATGGGTTCCAAACGAATTTTTTTATTACAGTCAAGATTTTAAAAAAAATTGTATACCTATACCATGCTCACAAAAAGGTTGCCAGCCTCTGATTACGTTATAACGCCAGGACAGCTCAGACAGACTGCAAATACGCAAAGCGGACAAAACAGTGAGTCCCCCTGTACGACGCCTCTGCGGGCCTAGCACGGGGACGTGGACAAGTCTCTCTCCACCACTTGACAGTGTTTTGTCCCGGGAGTTGTTATTGGGAGTTTGAAAGAGAGGAAAAGATTTTCCTTCCCCCGAAGGAGATGTGTCCACTGCCCGTGCTACGGGCACTGATCTCTATTGTACGCTGGACTGTAGGTTGTCATTCAAAACATGAAGCAAATTTGATAATCGCCATCTTGGCGCTGATGGCACTGGTGTGCGAATGTGAACGTCCACGTAACTAATAATAGCGACGCATTTGTAATATCAAATACAAGCAACAAACGTCAAATTTAGTACCCATGCCGCTCGATAGGGCGCTTCAAATCGCCACAAGAAACATTTGTCATTTTGGTAGAAGTATTCAGTCCAGCGTATTTCAATAATATAGGTCAGTGGCTACGGGGGCGCCGGTGTACATACGGTGTGTAGTGTATGTAGCGTTGTGTTGTGGTGTGTGCTAGGAGCGAGGCACGCGGCGGGTCCTCCTCGTCCCCCTCGGTGTCCCCCCCGCCGCCGCCCGCGCCTCAGCCGCCGTCGCACAACGCCGCTAGAGCCAGGCGGTTCAGACCGCTCTCTATAGCGCCCTAGGTCTGTATCTGGAACGGTTACCAGGGCCGCCACATGACACATACACCCACATATCGCACACTTGCAATTATTTCAGTGTCACTGCCAGGCGATTCAGATCACTGTATTTAGCGCCTTAGGTCTGTATTTGTAACGGTTACTAGGGTCACATGACACATACACGTACATATAGCACACTTGTAATGAAATTGTCTCTATGTCGGACCATTCAGATCACCGCCTTAGGTCTGTATCTGTAATGGTTACTAGGGCCGCCCCATGACACACACATACATACATGCACATGTCGCACTCTTGACAGGCGATTTAGATCACTCTAGTTAGCGCCTTAGGTCTGCAACTGTAGCGGTTACCAGGCCACTTAACACATACACGCACATATCGCACACTTGAAATTTAAATGTCTTTACTAGGCGATTAAGATCACTTGTGTCAGCGCCATAGGTTTGTGTTTTTAAGTTACTAAGACCACATGATACATACACTCATATATCGCACACTTGCAATGTAATTGTCTCTACCTGGCGATTCAGCTCAGTTCAGATACTAGTTAGCGCCTTAGGTCTGTACAAAGAAAGGAAAGGGTTTATATTAAGATCAAGCAAATATTATTATGATTTTAGATTATAAAATTCAAATCCGTTCTTGAAGAATCTGCCCTGAAGATACGAATATTAAAAACAGTTAGCTATTGTTTTTAAATGATCACACTTAACTTAAGTTGAGTAACTAAAGCGGAATATAAACAAAAAAATCTAATGGTGTTGAATGTACTGCACTAAGTTTTATATTATTGACATAAAATACAAACCAAAAGAGAGAACTCTCCATATCTCTATGTTTCTCACACGAACACACACTTTCTTACACTTTACAAGATCTCTTTTTGGCATGATTGCATGGTAAATTGATGTTAATATAATGTATATACAGACCAAACCCAACCAATGTAGATGTACATATTGTAGAAACTTATATCGTTTTAATCACCAAAAAGGAGTAGCTAAATTGTGGATTGTGGTTCAGAAAATATGGTTTTATTAAACATTTTGTGTTACTGTTCAAGCGACTCTAGTGCTATTACAAAAAAGTCAATTATCCTTCAAAAGTACATTGTTGGTTTATTCTAATTGTTTACTATTATTTGAAATCATTATTCTACACGGATTTATAGTTGCACTGCATTCTAGACTCGACTGTGAAACCTCTTAAATGTTACTAGTAAATTTTTACATCCTGTATGTTTAAAAATTAATAATAAATGTTGTCGACAGGAATTCGCCTCCGCTGGCAGAGCAATGTCATCGCCGCCAATTTGAGTAACAAGCACGTAAATGTCTTACACGCCTTATATCAATAGCAATATAGTCTATATAAAATATGATATGTTTTGTCGTGGGTACTTATTATATGCAGTGTTTTAATGTGGTCTATGTGTAGGTATATGTTAAATATAACGTTTCCTATTCCTTTCTCCTATATCTGCGTTAGTCTTTCCTTTTTTCTTTCCTTCTCTCTCTCTGTCTCTCTTCATTCTTGATGTTTTCCGAAGACCGTCAATAATTCCAAGATATTTTCTTTTTATTTTCTGTCCACATCAAAACTCTACATGTACTTTAACAAAATAAACATATCTAAACGTGTGGTAAACCAAGCTATAATGTGATGTATAATGTGTGCGGGAATAGTCTAGGGAATACAGTACAAGTCTTAAATTTTACAATAGCGTGTTAAAAAGTTAAATTAATAATTACCCACATGAAATGCAACGAAGTTACAATGTTATATCCGATAATTAGTATGGTATGAACAACGGTCGCAAGGATTATTGTATTTACTTAAAGTAACAGTTTGTTTGGATATTCAGACGCCAATTGTTAGTAGTCGATACAGCAATACTATTTTATATAAGTTATACGGATGTATCTGCGCAGAAGTCACATTGATGAAGGCCCGAAATAATCTCGTTCGCTATTGGTTGACGCGCGCGCCATCTTGGTTTCCGCACATGTTAACGGGAGGACACCGATTCTCTTTTGGTGGATCGAACTTGAAACTTAATGTAATTCAATTGAGTCCAAAATTCAATAGTGTTGGTATTCAGTTGCCTTTATCCTGTTTCCTTCTGCGCAGAAGAATTTTGACAGTGCCACATATAAAAGTGGACGATCTTTATTTGGTCTTGTTTTATGACAATCCAACTCTTATAATACAGATTGAGTACAAAAATTTTGCTGTGTGAATTGAAGTGAAGTTAGTGATTGAATAGGTTTACCATTGTATGGTTTCATGCATGCATGGTTTTCCTGAAATTAAATGTGGATGGTGCTTAGTACTCACCAGCATTGAAAATCACCACACATTTTACACCACTACAGACACTCAATTTACAAGTGTATCAAAGCAAACATTTGTAATGTGCCTTTTGGTTCAAAAAATTAATAGAACGTACACATTAATAATTTACAAATTTATTCTTAGTATTTTGTGCCTTAGTCTATTCTCATATATTAACACAAAGACTTAAGAACTAATCTCAAACAAATGTACATACATACGTAATGAAAATTATTCTATTTACATACATTATTATTATATTTAATATTATAAAAGCGCTTCATGTTCATAATGTTAAGAAAATTTTACCTTAATCATATTTTATATAGATTATTATTACCAAGAGCACTTGCGGCGACTGTCTCTTGTTTCGATTCAGCAATGCATAGAAAATTAATGTGATGAAAGCCGCTATGTATCAGTAGGCTATTTTAAGCCTTATTATTATATCGAATAAGGATGTCAATAGCGAACTGCCAATATTTGCAGATCGGTTACTACAAATGACTATTTATAAATACCGGCTACGTTTACTAACTACGCTATTGTACCCTCCGCACAGTGGAGGTAAGAAGTGAAAAATGCGAATAATCGCTTTTGGTATATAGGTATTACTATGTATACAGCAGTGCGTGCGTACAAGCAAGTTTATTAGAAATAATTACTAGATCTCTATTAGATAGGACTTGCCCTAAAATGAACGGCTTTTTAGAATCGAAAATGAATATAAACGATAACCCGCGAGGTTGCGTATAAAGACTTTTTGTAGGGCTCAAATTTCACTGTCGCGAGATGGAATACAAGTAACCTCATGACCATATTGTATACAGTTTGATGAATTTGAAGTCATATGGTATGTAAGGTGCAGACCCACTGTCGGCGGTAGATGCGTGAATCCTTGAGAACACGCGAGACTTCTCCGAAAGTATCAAGTTTGTACCCTACTAAATGACATACAGTTCAAAATACAGCGTCGTGCGCTTTGGTTACCAGAATTCACTTGCAATCCGTTTCCTTGGCATTGTGAATTTGGGCCTGAGCTAAGGTGTAGGTGTGCTTCGGTGCGCTTATGAAGTCCTGGTACTTCGCAATTCATCACAAAGATAAAGGACCAACCTAAGTGGTCCGTCCGTACGTCATAGGCCTGGTACGAGTTTACAGAAATAATATTAGCTGTAGAAAACTATTGCTATCTATCTATAGCATTATGTATCACTTTTTTGTGCCCGAATATGGTACTCAACCATGGGCAACCTTATTTTTACTGCTTAGGAATTAGAAATCTTGATTGCTGTTTCTCAGGGTGAGGCCGCGCTTTTCATTTCTACTAATTTAAAGGTGCCCTTACACACATCGCCTATTTCAGTGACAGACCGATAATCAGTTTTGGATTACAAATATTTTTAGTTCTAACCGTCTGCGTGGTCTAGTGGTTCGTTCATCGGCATTAAGATCTTGAGGTCCTGGGTTTCAGGGGAGTACAAGTTTAATAGTAGATCTGATAGTAATGTCGAGGATAAAAATGGTTTTGTGGACGAGTTAAAAACTCTGATTTTCACTTCGATTGCGAGGAAATATAGTAATTTATCTTAACATTTCCTAAAATTTAAACTAAAATTAGTACAGTTTTGAATACTAAAGGAAATTGTTTTTCCCATTGATATTAAGCTTGGGCTGCAGACCTATACAGCCAAGTATTAAATTAATTTTGAAATAATAATTTTATTATATTTTATGTCTTCAAGAACACATTAGGCAATATTTACTTAAATTTATTAATTTAAGTAAATATTAAAAAATAACAAATTCTATGTCTGAATTACTTATTGAGTTTGGCCGCATAGCCCATTTTCTTTGCCTTAATATAGATACTTTTATGATTAGATACGTTAATGCTCTAGAGCACAAAATTCGGTTTTGTGCTGCCTATATCCTGCACAAACAAGCACTTTCAGAGCATGAGAAGTGAAAATTTAATTTATACTCGGTTTGGTTGGTGGTAGGACTTTTGCAAGTTGGCCTTGCTGGCTACCGCTAGCAACCGATCTTTTCTAAATCTGCCACCATAATAATAATGTTAACAGCATTATTGTTGTGACAAGATATCCAGCCCCTCTGTGGTTGGTGGTTCCAGATGAAAGTCGATTCCTTTTTCGGCCCTTATCGTCACTTACCATCAGGTGAGATGAAGCTCAAGAGCTTCCCTGTCTAGTATTAAAAAAAGAGTTTAAGTATACTCATACCAGGCCTACACAATGAGGATACACAATGGGTTGGACACCGATAATCTCTGTGGTGACGTGTCATACGACCAGGAACGCAGAAGGCCAGGCGTCGAGTGACGCTAAGGAATCAGCCTTTGCTGTTTAAAGTTGTTACACTTGTATTAATATCAGTGATCAAGAAACGCCTGCTGAGATCAGCTTTGAAATGAGCTTCGAATCGATGGCCACGTTTATTATAGGCTAACGTTTCTATTGATTGGATTATTGGAAGCAATATTTTTAGTAGATATTGTGTTTAGTAAGTAAAATGGCTCGACAAGCTTGTTAGCGGCTAAGTGTGTTCGTCAACTGCGACTGGTCTTGGCGCAGAACGACACTTGGGAATGACGTTTTGCGAAAGGGACATTGTGCGAAAATGACGTTCTGCGAGTGACCAAATTTTTCACGATGACATTTTGCGAAAGTCACTTTCTGTGTCAAGACCCCCGTGTCGAAGATAATTAATGCGAGTTTGTATGTTTTTGTGCAACTCCCACTGAGAGAATTAACGCCTACGAATTAGCGGTTTAACCTTAGTACCTATTTAATGTTAGTTGGGGTAAATACAAAGCAATAATTGAAACCTTTCGAAAATATCTTCCATCTTAATGTTAAAAGTAGTGTATTTAATTTGTTTGTGTGACAACGGTCGTATGACACGCTATGGTTATTAAATCTTCACGTGATTGGTACAAGTTTCGTCTAATACCTGTAGGCCTAGCACGGGCCGTGGACAAAATATCTCTCCACCGCGTGACAGTGCTTTGTCTCGGGATTTAGTGGGAATTAGAGCGAGATGAAACTATTTTCTTTTCCCGGGGAGATTTTGTCCACGTCCCGTGCTACGGGGACTGATATTATGGTTCCGTTTCGGCGAAGAGGTGGGTTTAATTTCGTACATCGGTTATCGGTGCATTACGGTTTATATGTTACGATTAGGTGCTTGGCTATTTATTTATAAAACGTATGCAAGTGTATGGAAAAGACAGGTGGTGGGTTTTGCAATGCTGGTCTTTAGCGAATGACGGCATTTATTATTTTGCGAAAACCTTACAAGTCAAATAGTCATATTTGACTGTGGCAGGTCCTTTGCGAATGACCTATTTGAAGTAGATACCGTTAGTATTGCAAAACCCAAACGCAATTCACGTATAGGTAATTTTATAATACAGCATGTGCATTTTAAAATATTTTTGAAATTCGTTAATTTAATTAATTGTATTGGCGTAAAGGGAAAGTGTTTAAAAAATGTTTATTTATTTGTTTATAATGTTGACACGTTGATATTTTAATTTTATTTATTATTTTAATTAATCGACCGGATACCTAGTATCGTAATCATAATAATTATTTATTAGATTTTTTTTATAATTTATTTGAAATGTTTTAATGCGTTTCTTTTTACTATTAATATCTTATTTTACTTGTAAAGTTTTGATATTTCACTTTCGGGCTTTAAATTGTGGTTTTTTTGCGGTTACGACGATATAATTTGATCGCGACATTTTAATTGTGTATTGTACATTTATAATTACACCACATTGTGTATAATTATTATACCATACTTTGCCTTGTGAGTAGTCGAGGTCTCACCATCAAAGACTAACACTTACTGGATTAATCGCTGTGCCTCCTTCCCTTAATATAGTACTAAAGAGGCAACGTGTACTTTACTCTTAAATAATTTATTGTAAGCTAATAAGTAATTGTATTACTTGCTTCCAAGCGGCATGGTAATTGACACACTCATAATCGGGAACTTTAGATATTTTATTCGTAGACAAGTAAACACGTTAATATTATTAAAAAAATCATCGGATGACTAATACTGACTTATGTTCAATATAAGTGCTAAGTTACTTTGTAAAACAAAGTAGTTTCGGTATGTAAACTTTGTCTGTACTTGGAGTTTTGTTTCTGTATAAAAAATTATGTTGTCAAGACATTTTTATCATCATTATAGGATGCTGAATAGTTGAGAAAAATATCGGACTGCTGTAGTAGTGTAATAAATATTGTACAATTTGGAGCTATTACTAATTATTAATGATTATTATTATTACTATATATAAAAAGTTGAGCATTTTTTTTATACTTCGCGTACTATTGGTGTTGCACCCGATTACGATTATTTCTGGCATCTCAGTCTTGTTTCATTGTGACGATACGTCGGAACAGACGTACCTACTGAATGTTTGTGTATATCTAATGCAATAATATTATATTTTAGATAAGGTGTCACCGGTGTCTTATACTTACCACAAATTAAATAATGTGATTTTTATATTAGTCACCGTATTGGTTGAATGTTTTGCCCCGGGTGCATTCGTTTGGGTTTATATGTTTGTATGTTAATGCAGCTCTGCTCAGTAAGCAAGGGGCCGTGTCAGTGTGGACAACGTTTAATTGAGCTAATAACATTTCGACAAGTGCTGTAATATTTCAAAATTTCAAATTGTACACGTGTATAAAAGCAATTATTAAATATATCTATCTATATGTATACAATTATAATTACTTATATAAAAAATACGTTACGTAGACGCCATTAAATTCTAGTCTCTTGCTGCTTAGTAAATAGTTAAAAATTTTATGTCATAATTAATATAATATTGTTTAATTAATAATATAGTGTGTAAGCATTATTGATATTAAATTGTATCGATCGATATAGAGCGCGGTCGCCAGCGTCGAGCTGACTGACGAATAAATCGCTTGGGACAGTTTCGTGTACGGTTCACGGGCGTTTTGTCTCTTTCATTTGTCTCTCTCACTCCGTCGGCCGTTGCCGTGATGTTATACCGACGTGTTATATTGCTAACGCGGTCATCTCTTTCTTTCTCTAGGGATGATAAAGAGATGTGACAAAAGTTAAGTAACGTCAAATCCGCCGGTACATATTCTAGTCTATAAAAGATTTCCGTCTCAAAGTATTGACAAAATGTTAGCGAGACATTATTTTTGTCATAATATATAAATTATGTATAAAATTGTTATATTACGTACGAGAAAGCCCCTTTTTTACGAAGCCCTGCGTATATTTGTGATGTGGACGAATGCTGGCCTCTTCGTGTTGAAATATTCTTTTGAGTTGAGGTTAAAATTAACTCATTTCATTCATTTTACTGAAACCGTATTCTGTACATTTTGCAAAAGTTTTTCAGGGAACATCCGTTTATTAAAGTTCCAAATATCAGAATTATTTTAGAACGAATAAAATTCATGAATGAGCCTCTATGTATAATTGCTGTGTGTGATGCAATGATTGGTTTTAACTATTTGACAAATTGTACCTACTACTGTGTAAGGTAGGTATTGCATCTTTTACCTAAGTGGGTTTTTGACGAATTACGCCCCCATAGGGGGAATTGAGACTTTAAGCGGGGCAGTAGAACCCAGAGAAATGTATAATAATTATATAAAATATTACACGTTTAAAAATAATCGTGGGAATATTTGTTTTAAATTCTCGGCAGATGGTTAATATAATTAAGATAAGCATAATATGGTTGAGAATCACAAAATCGCTTAGATTTTTGGCCAACCACCTGCTTATAAATATTTTAAAATACGAAGGCTCCTCTAGCGTTAGGTTAGGTCTTAAAAGATGCTTAATATGAATATTGTTGTACCAACCGATTGATGGCAACTATTTTTGCTTTTTGACTATTTGTCGGTTATTATGTATGTGTGATGACTGCAAACAGTCTTTTGTTCCGGGGGTATCTACGCGGATGCCAACACTGCTGACTATTGACGGGTTTCAATATTCATCTACTATTAAAAGTAAGCTTATTAAAGTTAAGTTGCCTGACATTTTTTGTTATATTACGCAACCTAACTTGAGTACGTCTATCTCAAACTGTTGATAGAATATTGAAACGGGCCTTAATGGTGTTGCAAGACCGATCTATCGGCGTCGATTAGCAGTAGTGAAAAATAACCAACTCCACAAAAGTGGTAAGAGGCAGTTGGGTTGTGGTGGTTATAACACTAAACCTGCGGGCTCTTAGCTCATTCTCTCGATAGCTCCTGGGACACTCGCATTATTACAAAGCTATCCTTCTAGTCTATTGAAAGAACGGAAGAAAAATGTATTTATTTCTTTTTTTTCATGTATTCTTCCTCTTTTCTGTCTAATATCATAAATTACCTGATTATCTTTAGTTATAGAGCCAACGTTCGTCAACAAGTATGCTTCGGGCGTATGTTACTTTCTCAAAGATGCACGCTCATGATGTTTTATTTTGCCATATTTTTTATATTTACCGAAATATGCACAATAAAATTTAAATAAAAGGTATTTGTCCTTGAACGGTCGTTTTATTTCTCTCTGGGCTTCACGGGGTGTTGGGGAGCATACCTACCGCCTAACTCGATTGCTAAAGCAAAAGCTAAAGTTTATGACGTCATGCTGTCATTTCGCACCAAATGTACCTAAACTATCAGCGATAGCTTTGAACGAATGATCATCGAATGATTTTGTATGAATTTGGCACAAAATCCGTACAGCCTAAAAATTCACGATGGCTGCTATGGCCGTTAGCAGTGCATTGCTATATAGCTATCTTCACCAATAGAGTTAGGCGGTAGGCCCCCAGGTCACTACGCCAGTTCTGCTAATATTGACGCCATATTCCTGTGGTTGTAATTGATTTATGTATTATGTATAATAAATAATGATAATAATAACTTCTGGAACTTCACGAAAAAATCTATATTCCTTTGCAAAACTCAATAGTTCTCTTAATAGGTATAGTCCGGCGCTTCCTAAATCCTACTTCCCTCGCCCTACTACAAAATACTCGGAATATAAACAACACACCCGAGAATACAACCTTCCTAAACTCCTCAATACGCACACAAACACTACACCCAAATCACCCCACAAATTCATAACACTATATTGCAATGATAGATAGGTACTTCGTATGAGCCCGTATCTTTATCATTATAAACCGACATCCCGTCGAGAAAAAATAAACTTGTAAATAATAATATTTCATAAACTCACACCTTGGATCGGGATCGCTGGAGATGGAGGGTTGCGGGAGAGGTCTTTGCCCAGCAGTGGGATCGAATAGGCTAATAAAAGAAAATATAAAAAACTCACCCCTATCATCTAGGTAGGTCAAGGTAAGTATAAGCATGGATGTAGGTGCTTTTGTTTCAGTGGTGTTTCATTTAGTACCTATTGCTTTTGCCAATTTCTAAAACCGAATATCAGTATCAGAGTGCCATCATAAGTAGGTATTAGCCGACAGCTGTTGGGCATGGGACTACCCAAGGATCTCTGAACAGATTGGTCCTGGCCGCTGCCCGCATCCAGTGGCATTGATAATTTTAACAATTGATGTATCATAACAATAAAAAAAACATTCGAAAAGCGATTTACTAAATATTTTAAAACTTTTTAATGTCTATTCTGTCATAATGTCACAGAGAATTTTCTCATAACCAATTTCAAATTATGAAATTTGTTAGCTAGCACGCAGCAGTCGCATCGTAGATTTACTTTTCTTAGTTCATTCAGTAAGAATTTGTATTCATAAAATTAAATATTTTTTTGTTAGTTCTAATTATGAAATAGGAATATAATAGACACGATTGGCGATCCGCGCATCTCTTTGTATGTATCTTTTCTAATTCGATGCGATCCGTTTGGTTTAAACCACTTACTTGCAGCTAGCAGCCTCACTGTTGTTAGCATGCCTAGCAGTGTTAAATAAAACAAGTGATTTCACAGACAACATTTATTTATCATAATCGCACTACAATTAAAGCAGATAAGATTACTGATTACAATGTAGTCGTATTACATAGAGGCAATGATATAGGTACAGATTATTTTTTTAAAACAATTCCTATATCATGCCAGTGGATAAAGAAGTTACTTATATGCTACGGAATGAATATAATATAGGGCACGTAGAAAAATTCAATTCCGCTCCAAAATCCCTAAATAGTATTACATACTTGTAAGACTAGATATGTATTAAAAATAAGCTCTAAAACAAATCAGTAACATTGAAAAATAAATTCTTTTTAAATTCACAACGGAATATAAAGAAGTTCCAGCTTGCATCACATGCATAGCGGCCATCTTCTAGGTGTTTACACTTTCCAATCACTCCATAAGAAAAATCACTTAGTAATCGGTAAATTTTTACTCGTACCGAAACCAGAGTTCAAGAGATTACAGGTTACATGCCCTGACGGCAAAAAAGAGATTTAAACTGTGCTACAATGGTATTATAAATATTAACGTTAACATCAATAAATGTTGGTTAGTCATATACTTATAATTAAATCGGTTCTCTATCAGAACGCCAGACCTTATGAGCTAAGACTAGATATAAGAGCGGTTCGTCACCAGCGGTGGTTGACACCGGCTTGGCTCTCGACAGTCGAATCTACTGAATGGCTCCCATTCCTCCGCACTGCTCAGTTTAAATATTCGTAAGGACACGGCGACCGCACGAAATACCGAGTTCAATTGGATTAAAGATAAACATCAACCAATTAGAATTACACATCAATCTTAAAACACTAGTACATCCATCATAACATAGTATAATATTTCAATAGCCAAATAAAAAGTATCTATGAATCGAACCACATGAGTAAATAAACGGAACAGAGAATAAGCTTGTCAACTGGAAAACACCGGTTTACTCTCGCACAGGCAGTTGACAAGCTTTCCCTCTGTTTCGTTTATTTACTCATGTGATCAAACTACCTTCAAAATAATTTCAAATGACACTGGATAATGTCGCTTGGATTAGCGTGCAATTTGTAATGCATTTAATTTTATTAGATACGTTTTAATTGTTTGTTGAAATATAGCCTCTTACGTAACTAAAGTTGAGTAAATTTACTTTCAAGTTGAGATCGCATTGAAAACTGAATTCCAGTAGTTACTACTAATACGTCTATTCTGTAACTACAAAATATGGCTTGGGGTATCTATAAACTACGGGACCATTTGTCTACAAAGCTTACACAAACTTACATCATTAAAAATGTAATATAATACGTCAAAATCTTAAATTTAATAGAGAGAAATAATAAAGTATAATCGTTAATAGTCCGTCCAAAGAGAAAGTTAACTGGAAATAAAGAATATAGGAGGTCGGTACGCCCATTTGGTCAGTCATCCAAAGACGATTACAGCACCAACCCCCTTAAGAAGGCATGGTCCGCCTCAAGTCTTGGCTATTGTACGCAGTGTTACGGTCCCAACTCCTCTTGTCCCCCTATCGTGCACTATGCCCAGCAGTGGAATGTATACAGTGTGCAAAAACCGTAACGCCGCCCCGTCACCTAGTACTGCCAGAAACTTTCTTACTCGCCCAACACAAGAGCGAATCTGACCTATTTTGCTTTAGGTGAACCTATAAAAAAATTGTCATTAAAGTCAATAGAAAACAAAAACAGTATTCCTCTGTAAACAAAAATTTCTTCTGATGAAAAATATTCAAAAACCGTTGAAGTTATTTGTATATAAGCCTTGATAGCTTATACAAAACTTACACACAGATGGCAGCACTAAGCGCGGGGCGACTATTAAACTACCCACCTCTTAGGGCCGGTTTTTTGATCCGTAGATAACTCAACCAATTGGTAAAAGTGGTTACTAATCGTTATATATCAGGCTGCTATTTAACCATTAGTAACAATTTTAATTACTAATTTTACTAATGGTTATGTAGTATCAGTCTGATATTGTTACTGATGGTTAAATATCAGACTGATTATCAGAAATCAGAATGAATTTTTAACAATTGGTTGAGTCACCTACGGATCTAAAAACCGGTCCTTAGACCAAAATAATATCGGTCCGCTAAGACGTGTCGTCTGTTTGTAGTTACGGTAAATGATTAAATGTAAACTAGTAAAAATGAATTACATTCCCCGTAGCGAGGGACGTGGACAAAATCTCCTCGGAGAAAAAAATGTTTTCCTTTCGCTCTAACTAAATCCAGAGACAAAACACGACCACGTCACGACGACGTCGAGAAATTTCAGTGCTAGTTCAGTAAAATTTGGGTACAGAGAAAGAAATAATGAGTCCATCAAAATTGCAGTGAAAATAAAAACAATTGAAAAAGCAACCATGGTAATACAGAACTGGAGCCGACGACGATGGCAGTACTCTTATGGCGGCTCATTAATTCAATCGATTTTTTTTGGGTAAACTAAAACAGTTTACCCAAAAAAATATTGAACACACAATGACATTTCAGTTCCCCCGTAAAATACCTAGGTATATCCTTGCAAATCTTCCCAATCTTCTTTATCTTTATTTAACTCTATATGGAGTCATGTATGTATTAAATTTTTAAGTAGAAGCGATTCTCGACTAATTAACGTCATAACAGCCGATAGGTACGATAATTTACACACTGTATAGCCAGATGACAAAAAAGCTAGTTAAATTAACTTCATTAACATAAAGGTAAGTAATCCAATGTTATCGCCAAAGATCATACGGGTTCTTACTTTGAAATTTAGCTGTGCACGGCCTGCCCATTACCCTGTTTTCCTCATTCAAATAGTTTAGTTTTTAAAATTACTTAAATATACACGAGTAGTCTAAATGACTTCACTTAGGTATATCGTTTTAGCAAAAATTAGAAAAGTATCGATTTGAGTATCCGTTCTAGGAAATTTATCAAAAAAAAATTAAGATGGTAGACTACCTAATAATAATTATAGTATTGGTTACAGATGAGATAATAATTATGATTGTGATACGCTAACTTTAAATGTTACGGATGTAGAAATGCGGGGTGAAGCTTATTTAGTAAGCCGGCACTTCGTCTACCTCCATCAGGGTGCTGGACGTCACCGTGCAAACCTTGGGCGTGTGGCACCTCTTCATGTGCCCAGCGAGGACCGCCTTCAGGATCGTGGTGAAGGGGCAGTGCTCGCACCGGAACGGGATCTCGCCGATATGCGACAGGATGTGGCGGTCGAGCACGTACTTCTTAGAGGCCTTGAAGCTGCAGAAGTCGCACTTGAGCACCAGCCCGTGGTGGCACTGCTGGATGTGGCGCCTCAGGTCGTGCTTGTGCTTGAACGAAGTGCCGCACACGCCGCACTTGATCCGGCGGTGGGTCCTCGAGTGCATAACCAGCTTGCACTTGAACGAGGTCGAGAAGCTGCATCGCTTGCACGTCACGAGCAGGTGCGACGCGCTCTTCAGGATGTGCTCGTCCACTTGCTCGATCGTCTTCGCCGTGTAGTCGCAGTTGGCGCACTTGAACGGGTTGTTCTTGCCGCCCGAGTGGTGGCGCTGGTAGTGGCGCTTCACCGACGACTTGCAGCCGGATTTGTATTTGCAAATGTCGCACTGGTACGGGCGGTCCTTGTCGTTGGAGTCCCGCACCCGGATATTCTTCCACTCCACGCATTCCGCCTCCAGCGCTCTGTTGTGTTCCTCGGAATCGCTCGATGTGAGGCTCTTCTTGTAGCTCTTGGAGCAATGGATCCACCTGTGCTCCTTCCTTTCGCACATGTAGAAAGTTTCGAACTCGCAAAAGTCGCACTTTATCGGGAGCTCGTGTTTGCTCTTCTGGATGTGCTTGTCGAGCAGCCATTTGTTCGATGTGGAGAACTCGCAGTAGCGGCACTTTTTCGTAGGTGCATCGCTTTTGTCGTTTTTCCCGTCGCCCGAACGCTTGTTGTGGCGGCTGGACTTCTTGCCCTTGCGCTTGGAGCCAGTCTTATTTTCGTGAACTTTGCAATGCTTGAAGAAGTTGAATTTGTGCGCCGTTTCGTACAAGCAGTGGCGGCATTTGAAACGCTTCACATGCGTATGGATGCGTTGATGCGACACGAACCTCCATTTATCGGATGATACGAAATCGCAACCGTCACACTTGTGGCCCAGTACCCCTTCTCCAAAGTCTTCCGTGTGCTGTATGATAGTATGGCGTTGCATTGCCGATGAAAAGGAGGTCTTGAAATCGCACACGTGACAGGTATACGTCTTGAAATCTGCATGGCGACGCATGTGCGAATCGACGAGCTGCCTGTAGCGAGCCTTGTACGGGCACAGCGGACACTTGAATTGGGGTGCGTTGCCCATGTGCAGCTCTCTGCAATTAAGCATAACATTTACAAACATAAATATTATTTGAAAGGCCTTGGAATCATTAAGGGCCGCCAATAGTACGGATCTTTGATACTATGTTTTAGTATCAAATAAGCGAGAGAAAGAACGTAAACCTATTCATTTCTCCGCGTCTACAGATAAACTAAGGTGAATATTACTCTAACCTGTCCTATTTCAAGTATAATTCTATTTTAAGACTACCAAAAAACAGAGGTAACGGCCCAAAGAATTAGAACAGAAAATAAATGTCATATTTGAGGGTCGCGTGGACACTGTCATAATATCATAATGTATTAAGCTCCTGGATAATTGTGCTTTTACACGATAGATCAATTACGAAGCCTGTTACACTCATTCTCTATAATAGCGTGAAACACACTTACCCCTCAAAATCGGAGTCTTTATTTGCATCAGCTTTTGATTCCTTATTCGGTGGAGGCGGTGGATCTTTATGGTCTTCATTGCCAGAATCCTTATTATTTTCACCGTCGGATTCCTTCTTCCCGTCTCCAGAATCACTGTGCCCGTCACCATCTGGTGCATTATTACCACCCCCTCCCTCATCATCTTTCCCATCTCCTCCAGACTCGTCATTGTCATTATCCCCGGGATCATCTTTCTTATCATCGTCTGGTTCGTCGTTTTTATCATCCTCGGGATCATCTTTTTCATCAGATTCCGATTCTTCTTCATCCCCACCAGCGCCTGGGTCATTTTTCCCCTCAGCATCATTATCAGTCTTATCATCAGACCCCGATTTCTTATGCTCCTCATTGTCTGACTTCTCTTTCTCATCCGGTTCTGCTATCTTACTCTCTTCAACCGCGGATTCCTTATCCTCCACAGTTCCAGTTTTCTTATGCTCCCCTTCTGCTGTGTCCTTGTTTTGCTCACCTCCCGATTCCTTATTGTCTTCGCCTGTCGGCTCTGGACCCCCATCGGCTCCCGCTTCTTCATTTCCCTCTGCTTCTTCTTCGTCCCTCTTAACCCAAGCAGCTGTGATCTCAGCGTAAGTCGTTCGTAAACTGGCGACTTCTATTATGGGTTCGTCATCATTTTCCTCCCTCACTGGAGGAGGTGAAGGTGGCTCGGGAATCAATAATAAGTCGTCTCCTGTTGAAAACAATTTAGTTATTCTTTTAAATGAGATGGAATAAAAAAAATAGTTTTAACATAATTAACTAGTGAAAACTCAAACGCAAATAAACAATAATGCGACCGCTTAATTTGAAATATCTTTTGTTATCTTAAGGTCAGACATGTAATTTTGCTTAAATATTTTTATTAAAACTATCGATGACATTTTATTATTCGCCCGCAGTATTTTAATGCAAAAACCACTTTGAAACCGAAGATAAACTTCACCTTTGAGCCACCAAAGATGTTCCAGATTAGTGGTCGCACTATAATAAACGTCTCAGTAAGTCTTGTTTGTACCAAGTGAAAGTACACCGGCAACTATTGGGAATTATTTTCCACTGTTGTTTTGTCTCAATCGAGTAAAAATTAAGACTTAATTTCGAAGATGTGAGCTGTAAGTGACATACAACAATGTCAGTCAGTACAGCTCACATATGAAATTTATTAATCAAATTACAACACCAACAAGATATTATAAGGTATTAACCGGGAGTCTCTGCCTGTTGATCCTCTTGCAAACCCTCTGGCTCTTTTCTAACAATATTAACATTTAAATATAATTTGGCATAATCTTGTTCCTCGGGCTCTGACTCTAAGAAAACAAAATAACAATTCATTTAAACTGAACGCAAAATTCCCAATATGTCAAGAAACATAGTCGAAATCTGTACTGAAGAAGTAGAAAATAAGTTAGTTCAAAAGCAATTTGCGAATTTCTGAGAATATTGACAAATAACGTCTAGTGTTTTGAGTATATGTCATTCAAAGTGGATACTTGATAAAAGCGAAAGTAACACTAAAATGAAAATATGATGTAAATAGAATTTAAAATTAAATACACGATATAATATTATAAGGTATTAACCGGGAATCTGTGCTTGTAGATCCTCTTCCATACCCTCTGAATGATTGTTTATAGAATCATCTATTAGTAATGCACCGTCGTGATCGTCCCCGTCAGAATCTAGACATAATAAAAACAAAATTCACCCATTCTCCTAATTATTAAAACAACAATGAACGGTAATAAATAATGTTTAACAGTTCTTTTAATGTGACACAAGATATGAAATGATAAGCATGCAAAGAGTTTAAAGAGTCAACGGCTTCCTCTAATTATTATTAAGAATATTAAATGGCCGTAACCTTGAATTTGATGATTTAGGATTTTGTTTTTTTTTTTATTGCGCGAGTACTTTTTATAGATGTTCAAAAGAGGGTAGTTGCAATTTAGAGTTTGGATTGACATTGACAAAAGGGTATCTAGTAATCTACGCTAGAACTAAAACAAGGTGAACTAAAATTGATACATCATTATTAATAAAAGCCACCTCGCTTCTATATGCCTGCATCAATAAGTAACCTGTTGGACCGGTTCTTTGTTTAACAAAATGCAAATAAAAATTGTGTAATCTCTTAAATAAATTTTAATTATACAAGCTAGTCATACAAAAAAAGGGAATTTAATATCAACTGAAAGCTCCTTTTACCTACCCAAATTAATTACAGAATTAAAATTGAATAATTGATAAGAAATCAATTTACGAATTAGACAGAGCCCATTGTCATTTATTGGGCACGCAAATCACAGCTAGGTTACGGTTACACAGGAACGCTGCTGGCCATTGCTCATCATTGTTTAAACCTTGGGTCGCCCTATACAGGTAAGGTTAGGGTGGTGACAATTGTATTCTGCTCTGCTGTCACCACACGGTACAGCGCATAAAATGACAACAATAACAAGATAATATATAAGGTATTAACCGATAATCTCCGCTGGATCATCCTCTTGCATAACTTCTGCCTTATATTTTATAGCATCGATATCGATATATAACTTTGATTCTTGTTCCTCTTCATCAGAGTCTAGGAAACAAAAGAAATACATGGTTTTCATTTAAAAGCTATTGCTGCAAATTCAAGTGATGCGAGACAAGATGGATTCTTTAATCATTGACAACATTTTATATGTAGGTAATTGAGATGAATCAGAATAGAAAAATTAAGAAATTATTTTATTGTAGAAGGGGATTTCTTTTTAATGTTGTCTATTGTATCAATTGCAGCTTATTTATATAATTTTCAAAAGGACTCCATAAATTGCATCAACAAAAATAAAGTATTAGAAGATACTTACCGAGGATCACTTGGGGTTCGTCCTCTTGCATAATTTCTGCCTCGTATTTTATAGATTCAACATCAATGTGGATCTTTACAATATCATCTTCTTCCTCGGATTCTATAAACAGAATATTAATTGATTTCAAATAAATACAATTTGCCCGATCTCCTAATATGGCTATCTATTTTCTAATATCCCGGGTGACTGTTTACCGCGAGGAAAATTAAATAACAAGTTTAGTTATTTATAGACATTAAATTGCAAGATACAAATGCAGTTAGTTCTTTAAAAAAAATAAGAATATACTATTATCCGTTGACTATATTGATTGACAATGTTAATAGACTTCCTTCATTGTTTAAAATTCAATTTAAAACTATTTTAAATATAGATTCGTTTTTATTCAATTAAATAATATGTCTGTCCGAGCTCCGGGCCATTGCTTTTAATTAGCTCAGTTCGCATTCAAATAATTAAAATAATTAACTTTTGCAATAAACTATAATTTCTTCATCCTATGTATGGGCTCCTGTACATTGGTCCTTCGAGCCGGATAAGATTTTCCTCACAGAATAAAGTCACACAGTACAATACAAACTATATAAAGTATTTCTTAATGAAATACATTAAAATTGTTTCTTATTATAACTATGAATATATTTATTTAATAAAAGCAATGCCAAAGCGTAGCTGCAGAAAGCGAATGTTTGTAAAAATATCTGACTTAGATGTTATTTCTAATAGGATATGTAAATCGCGAGCGGGGTAAACCGTGATTATATATAGCCGGATTGCCGATAGGAAGACGCGGGTTGGATTTCCGCATCAGGGCTGTTTTATCAAAATTATCATGTTCAAAATTTTTATTTTTTTGATAAAACAAACTGTTGTGACAAATCACACAAAATGATTGGTCTGTAGACTCCGGAGTTAGTTTACACTTTGCATATAGCAATGCTAATTTATGAAAAGCACAAGCCAATATTATAGAAAAAGAAAGACAACTGTAGAGTATAATAATCATGTTATTGAGAAATAAAAAAGACAATTGTACAGTGTCAGTCAGTACACTTGCAATAATAAGATTGTGTTATGTCTGTTTTGCTGACATCTTAAATAACGACAACATCAATCAATATCAACAACGTAATATTGTAAGATATTAACCAGGATTCTCTGCCTGTCGGTCCTCTTCCATAACGTCTGGCTGTTTTTTTACAGAATCATCCTTAACTATTAAATCGCTCTTTGGTTTCTCTCTCTCGTTCTCTAGCAAAACAAAACAACATTTGTTTTTAAATAAATATATTTCGCTCAATTTGTTACTATAAGAGGAAAACATTGAGGAATGTAAACCACAAATATAACAAATAACCTTACATTTATGTCTTATACTCCGTCCAATCCTTTATTTTCTATTTGACAGTTCAGTGTTGTGACCCTAAAGTGATTAGTAGATACGATATCGATAATACAAATTCTTCTCACGCGGGAAAACATATAGTTCCAAATAAATACCGATACAATATTGTTAAGTAAAGCCTAACATCACTGTTTTGATTGACATAAAATGTAACTTTTTTCTTATCACACGTTATACGTTTGATATTTATCGTACATTTTAAAAAACTACTGCACATATGGACTCAATTTGTCTTAGATTAATATTATATGGGATCAAGGAACAAATTAGGCAGTTTTCATATTTTTTAAACCTCCCATTTAGTAGTGATTTTTTTGCGAAACGTCACACAGCTACAATCTAAGGGAGCTGTCAAATAGAAAATAAACGAATGGATGGAGTTTAACAGTACTACCAGCAAATAGATGTACAAAAATATTTAACCGAATAAACAAAAAAATCCAGTGTCATTTTAAATTAAATTAAATCGATTTGAATGAATGAATGAATGAAATAAAGTTTATTTGGCAAAAAAGAAATTAACAAATTAATAATAATTAATAATAACAACAATAAGATTTAAAGGACATCCTCCATTTAGGCCCAAAATCAAAAGTGCCGGCCAATAAAAAAGTGCTGTATTGACAAAACACGTGGGCCTTAGCATATGTTAATATTGCACTAAAGCTGTAGCACCAATATTAGAAGTGCTATACAGAGTGGAAAATTGAGATTAAGGGCACTTGCTGCCATGCGAGAATGGTCATAGGACCCTTCCCAACTTTTTGAGTGATGACAATCGACATTCACAGATTTTTGATTAAATGTACAGTTAGCGAGAAAATCGTCAGAATTGAGATTTTTTTTAATGCCAATCGATGACATTCCTATAGAGGATTAAACACTCTTTGAGACCAACTGCGGGCCTACCGCCTAACTCAATTGCTGAAGCAAAAGCTATAGTTTATGACGTCATGCTGTCACTATCAGCAATAGCTTTTGATTTTGTATGAATTTGGCAGAAAATCCGTACCGCCTAAAAATTCAAGATGACTGCTAGCTAAATTGATAGCTGTCAATACTGCAGCCCCCGTAGCACGTGACGTGGACACATCTCTTCAGGGGACAGAAAATCTTTTCCTCTCGCTCTAACTCCCACTAAATCCCGAGAGAAAACACTGTCAAGTGGTGTAGAGAGATTTTGTCCACAACCCGTGCTAGGCCTACTGCTCGGTTGACGGACGCATGCGTCCGTCAACTGTCAATACTCTGCCTCGCACACTTTGTACCGCTAGCAGCTACGTATATAAATAATATTTCGCTGTTTTAATTAGGTAAATTTTTAATCTCATTGAAAATATATGGGCAATGATTGTGACCATGCAATAAAATAAGAAAAAGCATTTGATTGTCGCGACGCCGCTATTGATGGTTTTACGGAGCGCTACATCATCGCACAGGCTCTGATGTGTCATCAGATGAGAGTGAAGATGAAGATAGTGAAGATTCAATGACCGATGTAGAAGAGATACTGCCGCACTCAGAGACGTAAAATAACTTTAATGAGTACTTTATGTCAAATAATCTCATTTAAATCTAGACCATAGACCCGGCAAAAATAGCGACTAGTTTTGAATTGTCATTTTTTGACATTAAGTACTCATTAACGTTATTTGACGTCTCTGGGTGCGGCAGTTACAATTTTTTTTAATGAGTTATCGACATAAATAGTGTTTTACCAGACTGCGGTGAAGCCGGAGGATGGTTAAGTTTTCGATTTGTGTGTATGTCCGTTCCTATATACTTTCGTAACTACTCAATAACTTGCTTTCTAATAAAATATATTTATTATTTTCTTTTAAAATATTTAATTATATTATTTTGTTCACTAACCCTACTTTTGCGATCACTCACACAAATGCAAAGCTCATCTTATGCCAAAAGAACTATATCGTTCGTTCACGTTAGCAGTTGTTGTATACTCTGTGCTTATTGCTGATACAATTTTAGGCGGTCGCTCGGATAAACAGTGCATTGCTATAGAGCTATCATCAGCAATCGAGTTAGGCGGTAGGCCCACCGAGGTTAGAGTAATAGAACACCCACAAATCAAAGGAAACTTTTTCCATATATTTTATTAGGGTAAAGACGATTTTCTCGCTGACTGTACATTTAATCAAAAATCTGTGAATATCGATTGTCATCTCTCAAAAAGTTTGGGAGGGTCTCCTAGGCCCATTTTCGCGTGGCATATTAACAAATGATAATGCCGACGTGTTCTGTCAGAATACAGCACTTTTTTTTATTGGCTGGCACTTTTAATTTTGGACCCAAAATGTATGAAATGTGGAGGATGTCCTTTAAAGTTTCTAAACTGTTCTATTCTTAACAATTGTAAGTAACTGACATTGGTAGTAAAATAATATAAAAACGCTTCGGAATCAAACAATCAACCCAACAGACAGCTTAATTTGAAATGTGTGAGTTAGTTGACCCAAGAGGGCTGGATATTTTCTTTGTTTTTTTTGGTACAGATGACCTTGGCACTGATCGGAGTTTGTTTGAGCGTAGAACTCTCAGTATATAACGTAGTGAGAAATTGTGAGACCTATATCGCTTGTAATAAACTCTTAAAGTAATTTGAGAGTAGTGGTCTGACGTGAAATGCTAGAGAAGCTCTCCTAAGAGAACTATTCGGATTGAAGCTAAGACAGATTGATGAAATGCATCAGTATCTATCGAAGATTACAGATACAGAGCACTTGAAGACATGGAAGACTTCAGTGGTGGCCCGTATGAACCATTAATAATGACATTTGAGCACTGTAGTGTAATGATCGCCATCGAACTTGTAAAAAGCAAACTCCTACAAGAAGCGCAGCGTCGTGACAGTAAGTCTGTAACGGCAGGCCTAGGGGTCTTATATAACTATTTAAGATTTGCAAAGCACGAGTAACCCAAGATATTAAAAACTAAAAATGCAAACATCTTATTGTCTGCTCTGTCGGTGGAGTGAAGACTTAAGAAGACATAAATTATATGCTAATAACCCTGTCATGGAGATTACTAATGTATCAGTTTTTGGACTAAAAAGTAAAAAAAACGAGTCGCATGTGTGATTCAGGAACAGAGTTCAACGCTTCTTGAATTTTTAAAAAAAAAAAGGGACACAAATCAAAAACAATAGTCTTACATTTTGAATACACAACGTTTCAAAGTACTTTATGAGTTGGGTAGTTTTTATTATTAAATGAGCTATATGTGACCTGTCTTATCTTTACTATAATGCTAACAACGGATCAAAGGGTAGCTAGCATTGGTTCAATAACAAAAATGTTTGCACAAACAAGAGATAACCCTCAGGGCTGCTGAAGATGCAACATTGAAAATATCACATCCGCACACAGAATGCACAACAATACTGTTTTATTTTATTTCACTTCAGATTACTTTTTATCAGCTTGACTAATATTGAAGTAAATTACGAATATTTAGACTGTCGCCTAAATGAAATCTATCCCATTAGTGTCCCTTAAATCCACAATAAAACAATACTTTTTACTTTGACACTATACTTTCACTATCATAATAATCCACATATTGTTATGATAGTGAAAGTATAGTGTCACATTAGGAATTCTTGCCCCCGAATACAGAAACGCTAATCAAATTTGGGGCACTGCTTAAAAAGTTAAGTGGACATTACCTGTCAGAATTTGTATGGAAAAACGTCAATTTTGACAACATTTAAATGTTAAGCAAGACTCTAAACTTTGATTAGCGTTTCTGTATTCGGGGGTACATCCATTATTATTCTTAAATATTCGTCGCTTCATATTTCCATAAAACCTTTTTAGTTACACTATAATTTGGTCAACAAAAATTATCTCCTCATTCGGATTGACCGTAAATATTGCCTGTTATGGTTTTCTAGGCTAGGGATATTAGAGTAATGCAGGCACAAGCTGAATTATTTACATGCTTCCTTCCCATGTACAAGAATTTCTTAGTGGCACTATATCTTTCTATTGTAATTTAGCACCATTTGACTGCTATGGTGCCCAACCATATGATTGTGAACCTATAGTGTCACAATCGGACAATCATCAATCGTTGCTTCTCTTTTTAGTGACACTATAAATAATAGGTGAGCTAAAATTATCTTCTCATTCGGATTAACCATAGATATTGACTGTAATGGACACCATTACAGTCAACATCCAACCAAGGATATTATATTTAAAAAGATATAATATCATTGTGTCCAACGATGTGGATTTCGAATTAATATAGTGTCCCAGAATGTTTTTACTGACATTACAAAATAATAAGACACCTCATACCTATTGAGGCATGATTACTAATTTTGAAAAACTACACCATGTTTTTCTTACGTGTCTACTTTACCCAAAATAAATTATATTTTTGTAAAACTTTCGATTTTTACAGAAAAAAAACATATTTTGAATAATGCAATTTAAAATTTCCGCCATAACGCCAAAATGGCAATGGCGTCTGTGTTACGTAACTATTCCGTTCCGTAAAAAGGCCAGTTTCAATATTAAACTAGTGAATTTGATTGGCAAATAAAATGTCAAAATGGAGCTAACTAAATAACGACGTCACGCGGCGTTTTAGCAAATATGGCGGATTGGTTAGTTTTGTAATTATATTTTTATAAAATTAATATCAATCACAAGTATAATCTAATAACAAGTAACTATTAACGAATCTCCTTATCCTAAATTATTATTATAAATCATTATATCAGTGATTCTTAGTTAGTGTCATAATCCCTATTGTTAGGTTGGCAAAATAATAAGCTGTGTTGCGAGATCAATGATTTTAAATATAATATCATTGTGCGAGATGAATTTTTTCAGACCTGCTTCCGTAAAAAACTATTAATTGGATGGCTAATATTATTGTGTCAGTGTAAGTTGCCATTAAATTGACTGTAATTACGTGTCCGATCATAAGTTTCGCAAAACAGTAGTGCCACATTAAATTTACTTCTTTCTTGGACTATACATAATATGTCCAAGAAACTTCTTAGTCTGGGCTGCTAACGTTATCTTTTCTATGAGTTAAAGAATGTTATGTTGACTATAATGGCGTTTAAGCATTGTTCGAAATATAAAATTAGTGTCCGAGAGCTCCTAGAAATCCATACTATGAAATGGGTAGGCCAACCCCGCCATGTGTTCCATATGTTTAGAAAAACAACAAGTGCCACAATAGAATAATGACCCCGGCACATTTTTGAAACGCGACGCGACACCGAACAATCCGGCGTCGCGTCAGATGTTCATAATGTGTTTCTGGTCATAGAAAACCAATACATTTGATGATTTGATTCGACTCAAATAGATCAGGTCACTGTTTTAAAAATGAGTTTCTAGCTTAAGTAAATGTCCAAGAAACTTCCCGTTGACACTATGAACTGAGAGCAAAGATTATTGTTGCAATGTAATTGCTCCCATACCGACCATAATTATTAATTTTTGGCTAAAATTATGGTATCAATGTAATTTAACCCGACCTTATGTTTGGCAATATAGTTAGATCGCAAGCTGACTATTGTATTGCCAAACATAAGGAATAATACATAACTGAATTCTTTTCACACCTATCTACTACCAGTGCCCCATACGCTACCCAGAATATGACTTTGAGGGGGTAAATCAGAAGTATGTTTAGCAAAAGGAGACTTCAATGGCGTCCGGAGAAACATTTTGCTTGAAAAATCAATAGTTAGATCTACATTATTACACACAACACCAAAATACGATAATTATGCTTTGTTTACCATCAAACTTTAAATAGAACTTTTATTAGCACCTAAAGGATGGTTGGTTGATGACGGTATGTCTAAAAAACCCGAAGGTACCATCTTCAAATATGTTGCATCTTAGTCGATGCATCTAAAAATGCATTCACCTTAAAATACCGCCAATATGCAAAACAGTACGCGAAAAAATATCACAAAATTAATGCCACGCATATTAAACAAGTTCATAATATAAGACAGTCACAAAGATTTTGAACTTACCCATGTTTTATCACAGTGACGCACAGAGACAAAGATGGATCCCGGGTGGACCGGGCCATGCACACAGATCGGGCGGCGCGCGTCGGATGGGAGGAGGGTAGGTATCGATTCAAAACTATTGATTGTTTGAAGTGACATGCGCACTAAGGCGATAGCACGTGACCAACGCACTAAAGCAAAGGGATCTCTCATACAGCCATAGTTTATAAAAATATCCAGAAAGACTTGAGAGCGAGCATATAACCACTAAAATATCGTTCAACTTACATTTAAATAAAAAATAACATCTATACATAAATATTTTATTAGGTTTCTATTATGTAGGTGTGTGTATTCAAATAAAACGAAGGAAGGAAAACACATGATAAATGTGTCACGGCTGTACGGACGATAGATATCTTTGCCTTGTCCGGGACTGGAGTAAGTAGCACCAAGTCCTAAGGACCAGTATCTGTTAAATTTTACAGTACCTATCGCAAAAGTAATAGAATATTAACATTGAAATATGTTAAAATAATAATTTAACTTTAGTTTAACAGCTTAAGTACATCTTCGTATGGGGAAATGATGTTTATTTTGAGATTTTGTTGGGTCCCATAGAGAAAGTTGTTTGATGGCCTGATATCACTGCACCTTTCTGGTGCTCCGTGTATATGAACAAGACTTTAGTTCTCATCGTTTAGGTTGCACGTAATAGATTTAGGCGAAAAGTACTATGCACGTAACATACTGCATTACTGTCCTATCACGTCCAATCCCAATAAAAATAAAAATCCGTTTTTGAGTACGAAATACAAAATATTAGGTTGGGGAAAAAGTCTTTTCGCATTATAGTATGTATAAACTTGTCAAAGCCAAGCCAAAGTTTTTATTTCTTTGGCTATACTATTTGTATCTGGCTGGTTTTGGTATCATTGAAAGTTTAAATTTTAAAGAACATAATTCCAAATTCAAATTAGGAAAATGTGTGATTTTCATTTGTTTTTCGTACCGCCAAGATGAGTGAATCTAATGAAGAAATTCGATACATTTTAAAATTTTACTACAAAAAAGGTAAAAAAGCAACGCAAGCCGCGAAAAAAATTTGCGATGTTTATGGACCTAGTGCAGTGTCTGTGAGAGTAGCACAAATTTGGTTTAAGCGTTTTCAATCCGGAAATTTTAATGTCCAAGATGCACGTCGCTCAGGGGGCCTACCGCCTAACTCGATTGCTGATGATAGCTATATAGCAAAGCACTGCTTACGGCTATAGCAGCCATCCTGAATTTTTAGGCGGTACGGATTTTGTGCCAAATTCATACAAAATCATTCGGTGATCATTCGTTCAAAGCTATCGCTAATAGTTTAGGTACATTTGGTGCGAAATGACAGCATGACGTCATAAACTATAGCTTTTGCTTCAGCAATCGAGTTAGGCGGTAGGCCCCCTGGTCGCCCTATTACAGATAAAATGGATGCCATTTTTGAAAAAGTGGAGCAAGATCGGCATGTTAGTAGTTACGACGTAGCTGAAGAACCGGGAATTGACCACAAAACAGTTTTGGCGCATTTGAAAAAAACTGGGTACACAAAAAAGCTCGACATTTGGGTACCTCACGAGCTCACTGAAAGAAACCTAATGAACCGTGTACTCATTTGTAATTCTTTATTACGACGTAATGAAACCGAACCATTTTTGAAGAAGCTGATAACTGGTGATGAAAAGTGGATCACGTAGGACAAGAACGTGCGAAAAAGGTCGTGGTCAAAGACCGGTCAGGCTTCACAGACTGGCGAAACCCGGGTTAACTCGCAACAAGGTGATGCTGTGTGTGTGGTGGGATTGGAAGGGCATTATTCATTATGAGCTGTTACCACCAGGCAGGACCATCGATTCTGAACTCTACTGCGAACAACTGATGAGATTAAACCAAGAAGTTGAGAGAAAGCGGCCGGAATTAATCAACAGAAGGGGTGTGGTCTTTCATCATGATAACGCTAGACCTCACACATCTTTAGCCACTCAGCAAAAATTAAGAGAGTTTGGCTGGGAGGTGTTAATGCATCCGACGTATAGTCCTGACCTTGCACCTTCAGATTTCCACCTGTTTCGGTCTTTTCAGAATTCTTTAGGCAGTGTCAGGTTAACATCACGAGAGGACTGCCAAAACCACTTGTCGCGGTATTTTGACCAGAAGTCCCAAAATTTCTCTAGCAATGGGATCATGTCCCTACCTACAAGATGGCAAAAAGTTATCGAACAAAATGGTACCTACATACTTTAGTTAAATGTAAATAAACTATATTAAAAAATGTTTTGAATTTTCTTAAAAAATGCGAAGAAACTTTTGCCCCAACCTATAATATTAAATTGATAACGATAGTGGGTACAATATATTCCAGTGGTTAACCCTGGAATTATTAAGTATACTAACGACAAGCCATAAATATAAAAAGAATTGCCGTTTTACATATAATCACCCAGGATTTATTTAAAAAAAAGGCAAGCACATAATGTGTAATTTTTTATCTGGGACAGACAAAGAAATTTGGAATACGTAAAAGGTACAGGAGTAACTTAGGATCCATTGAATGTTTTTTTATAAAAACAACTTTGACAAAATATTTTTTTTGCTGACCATATAAGCCAATACAGCTACCGGGAAACTGTTCATATAACAACCATTTACTCCCTGTAGGTACTATTGTGAGGCGGTGCCCCATCTTGTGGGTATATTGATTCAAATTGCATGAGGAAATGGTATTATCCACTTAATCTGTGCCCATATTCAATATATCCTGGTATTTTACATTACTCAACACGTTTTTAAATAACTCTTATGATCATTATACCAAATTTCATTTACTTTATTTTAAATTCATTTTTATCTTAAATATAATAATTTTTAAAATTTGATTTATCATTGTTATTTTAAGATACCCTTATTCATAAAAGCTTTACTATAATTTTAAAACACTGTTTGATATTTTAAACTATATCAAAGACCTGTCTCTTTTCACTATAGTGTAAAAATAGTTTGACAAAACAGAGTTTTAATTTTTATGAATAAAGGGCAAAAGGTTTGAATTTTTAATTGTAATAAAAACAATGTTCATTCACAGAATAATTTAATCAAAACGAAAACTGTCTTCCCACTAACACCTTGTCCGTCGGTTGCCACATCGGAAATTCTTCATATTTACACTTCCTTTTTGCTCACGGAGATCCATTGTTCACACAATACTGATTACGTTATATTACTGTTTGCATTCTATTCTAATTAGCTGACTGCATCAAAGAACATTAGATAAGTACAAATTTTTTCGCAATCTGGAATCATGTTAAAATATTAACGCCCAGCCCACTCGCATAGCGGCTTATTTTGCTATTAATTATCAAAAATTAAGAGCTTAAAATATAGCTACACTAACTCCCGAATACAGAAACGCTATTCAAAGTTTGAGTCCCGCTTAACATTTAAGTATTGTCAAAATTGACGTTTTTCCATACAAATTCTGACAGGTAGTGTCCACTTAACTTTTTAAGCAGTCCCCTAAATTTTTGTAGCGTTTCTGTATTCGGGGGTAAGGGTCACTTTCGCCACCGCCGCCATATTCTAAATTCCAATGACTTCATATAAATAGTTTGTTTTATGATTTTTATCAGCAGGCCTACTACAGGACATGGACAAAATCTATCTCCACCTTGACAGTGGTTTGTCTCTTATTTCTTTATATTTCTTTTCCCTGAGAATATTTTGTCCACGACCCATGCTAGACTATTTGGCAGTGGCAAGCGTGCCCCTAGGATGAAACATGTGCAGATTCACTATAGCATAATCATAAGAAAACAAATGTTGATAGATTTATTTCAGGCAGACAAAACGCAAATGTATTATATTTCGCATTTCTAGTTATTATAAATGCCTAGAATAAAAATCTAATAAAAAACCATATTGTGAAGTTCTTGTACACTTGTTAATTTATGTTAATGCATAATGTCGGTGATTTAAAATGAGGGCAACATAAATATTGTTTACATTTCTTGTTATGGGTGCACAAGAAGAAAATATTTAGGTCTTGCATGTAATCCACATTAATTATGTTCCAAGATAATCATGTTGTGGCCACAATATGATTATCTTCTTATTTCAATGAGTCAGATACAGGTCTTTGTCCATATGCTATTGTAATAAATTTTTCTGCATGTTGATTATTTTGTTGATTGGTAAGCCCTATGTATTTGACATCACTTCTTACCTTTAATATCTTACCTTGAAATTCTATAAGCCAATATCATCTAGTACCATTGACGAAATACTTCCAGATTTCATGGTAAAGATTTTGCACTTCAACGCTGTTACTTTGTTATATTATATTTTTATAATCAAAATATGAACACTAGTCCTGTGTAAATAAATCTTCATCTTGGAAAGATGAAGATTTGTTCTTGAAAACACTTGTTTTTCGAAAAATGTTTCAACATTACTGTTCTTTCAACAGTACATCGCAGTTATGCGGTTGTAACAATATTTAAGTTTATATGTATATATATATTTAATGTTAAAGTAAAATTTAGGAATAACAAAGTCTTATCAACTTCTTCACAACTGAGAAACAAAGGCTATTTTAACTTACCTAATGCCTGATGGTTATATTTAGATTTGCAATGTACTCTTGGCTTGATTTCATTTTTTATTTTAATTGACTAATGAAACTCTTAAAGTGAAATAATGATTCCACAAGTTTCTGAAGTTTTCATTCAAAGACAAAGAAATATTTTTTGAGTGATAATGTAATATTAGTGAGTAGTTATGCAAAACAGCAGTTTCTGGTAAGGCACAGTAAAAACATGTATCATTAAGAAAATACTTTTAACTTAATTATTATGTTTAAGAAACATTATTTTAGAATAAGGTAAAATAATGTCTGTTTTATAATTTTTCCACCTTTTTTTTAAATGATGAATTTCAAGCAAATAAAACAACTGTATTTTGTGATAATTCATAAGCAAATGTTGTGATCTGTAGTCTGTAATGTTAAAGCTAAATGAGAAAACTAACATAATACCCTGTCCAGAAGTACGCACAAATGAGATTCGCTTTGTTATGAATATTGCTCTTTATATTATAAAGGTCTTTAGTAAAATTGTGTAGCGCCCGACCAGTGATGTATGTATGCGAAAACGCTAAACAATTCGCGCATTCCATCTGAACAGAGGTGTTACTCTGGAAGTTTATTTCGTTCGATCGAATCTTTTCGTCTTTGTCTCTCTTATTTTAACACGCAGTGGCGTGAGAAAGATGGATAGATGTGAGTTCATTCGTTCGGAGTTTCAGAGTAGGCCCCCTGGTTCTAATAGTCCTCCTATATGCTAATATCCTAGCCATATGCTTAAAGAGCAAAACAAAACATTTATGAAGTTCCCCTCCACATAAACTGGAAAGGGATGTTCGAAGCTGTTTAATATCGTAGCGTAGTGTATCGGACATGTACTGCTAAGATTACCATAAAGAATCTGAATCTAAAATGTTACACACCTAGTGAATATAGTGAATGACTAGAACAATACATTACTGCAATAAAATATGTTTGCTGAAATAAGGTGCAAATTTATATAATTCATAATGTTGAGAATGATCTAGTAAGATTCTCAATGCAAAACTCGTTTTCTAGGTGCCTTGCTTATGGACAAGAAGCTCTCGAGTTCGTGGTAAGGGGTGTTGAGATTAAAATTTTTTTTCTAGTTGCCTTGCTTCCCTATCAACACAGCGCTCAGGGGGAAGGGGGCGGAAGTCGTGAGTAGTGTAAATTTACATCAGATTATCGGATCTACATTAAATATGTGATTGGCAAATACTTTCGAAACCCTTTGCGACCATGTTCCAAAGGAGTGATTACACTGACCGAGTATTTTCTTGAAACAGCAAACTTCGTTGGATCATTAGTACATATTGAATTGAATTGAAATGAAATTACGAGTAATTTGTCTAGAAATAATGACCGTGTCGAAAGCTTAATAGTGTGAAAATACAACGCATTTTTCAACAAAAATTAACTTACCCATTTTATATCAGCAACAATTACACAAAGGAAACCATAGATGGGGCCTGGCCGGGTCGGGTCTCGCTTGCGGGGTCGGCGTTTGTCGGGGTCTTGGTAGGTCCAAAAGTATTGATCGCCGAACATATAATTTAGCTACCTAGACATACATTTTACAGTACCTATCTACATATTGTTTTGTTTGGTAGGTACTTGTCGTCCCTCCCGACCTCCCGTCATCCGTCCGTCGCATTCGCATTTTTTTTTCTTAAATTTTCCTATATTTTAGGGAAGGCAAAGGGTCTAGCCCATATAGGCATGTCTTTAGTGTATATTTAATCTTTAGTCATAAGAATTAATGAGTTGGTGAGGAGTTCTTGGCAGGCTTTCAATGGCGTCAGTAAAATTTTTATTTCAATCATTCATAAATTGTTTTAGAGTGGATTTTGTGTAGTAAAAGTGGTGTTATTTTGATGCATAAGGATCCGTGTTAATGTTCAATTATAAAGAATCATTGAATTAAAAGTGTTGTGCCGTGTTTGACGTTGAGAATTTTAAAGTGGTTTTCACCACCTCATCGGTCACCGTAATGAACTCTGTTACCATTATTATTCATCCATTTCATACATTATTTTAATTCATTTATTTATCATTCATTCAAAATTAAGAAAAGTAAACGAAAGTGTACAAAGAAAGTTCCTAAAGGATTTGTTTCCAGGAACGTTAAGCCAATTAAATAAAAATAAAAATTATAAAATGAGTTGGTGAAATTTATGAATGAAATGAATTCCTTACGTTAATTATGAGTGTCGCATATTTTAACGCATCTACGGAGTGCTTGGCGTGAATTGAATGATAACAGAGTTCATGATGGAGACTGATGAAGTGATGAAAACCACTTTTTACGTGGTTTTCACCACAACATCAAACACCATCACAAGACTTATTTTCAATGATTCTGCATAATTGCATATCAACACGGATGCTTAAGCATCAAAATAACACCACTTTCACTGCACCAGGGGGTGGACACTTAGAACTAAGAATATTTTACGGATATTTTTTGTAAAATGCGACATCTACATAAAAATTCCGAGCTTGATCCCAAATTAAGTAACATTTTTTTAACTAGATGGCGCCACGAATCGAAAAGGTCGAGAACCATGAAGGTATATTATGTGTTCTGTCCTGTGCAAAGAGGATACTAGACTACGGGTATACTATCCTCTTTAGACAGAACCTTCATGGTTCTCGTACTTCTTGATTGTTCTGTCTGTGACCATGAATGACAGCCCAAAAATGTCAGTTGTTTGTCGAGTTCAAAACTTTAAAATTAATTGTATCTCGTGAGTTTCCGTGTCGTTTCCCAGTTTTTGTTTAATTTTTCGTGAAAGTGTTGAACTGATTGCGTCTGATTGAGTTTTTACTCCTTCGCTGTGAAGTGAACACATTTTTAGAAAATTGCGTGCGTTGAGTATTAGGATGTCCAATGGATTTTAGTAAGTATCTTTATCATTAAATCTTCAATTATGTGCCAACACCAACAACAGTTTAGGCAATAGTCCACTAAGGTTGCACAATGTGTATTGGTCGACTGAGTATAAGATGATCAATATCATTTAGTTGCCTTCTATGACCTGTTTAAACCCTTTGTAGGTTGATGTGATTTTTCTCTGCCGCAGCGGATGGCAAGGTGTAATAATCTCAATTTAAAACATCCTTATACATACATAAATCACGCCTATATCCCCGAAGGGGTAGGCAGAGGTGAACTAGCACCCACGTTTCGCAAATTATGTTAAGTCCCATGTAATAGGTGGCGAGCCTATTGCCAAACGTCCTTATCTCAGCCTTGAAAACAAGGCTAAGATAAGGATGTTTGGCAATAGGCCCTAACATCTAAAATTCTTAATCGCAAATTACAGTCTCCCTTTATCCAAGTCATCATATAATTTTGGTCTAAATTTCATTACCTTTCATAAAAATGTTTGGATCATGAATCAATTTGAATGTGCTATACATTCAAATTACTTTTTTTTAGGAACCTCATACCATCAGTTACCTAATCCAAAGAAGAAACCACAATGTTTCAAGGCTTGGGTACACGTGGTTGGAGGAAATTGGAGAGTGATGCTGATTATGAATTTTATAGAAAGAAGTTCATGAGTGATATTCATTTCACTACCACAGATTGGAACCGTAACAATAGTTTAAATTATCAAGAAATACCGTCGCTACATCTTGATAGAAGTAAGAGTTTCTAGCAACTTTTATCAATAAATTAAATTCATTCATTTTAAGACTAAGATAAATAATATAATATTTAATTATTTCAGATTCTAAGGTTAATGTTTCCGCAGCAGAAATTTCAGAAATACCTGGACCTATTCAATCATCTACTTCACTGCCTAACATAATAGGTAAAGAAAAACGTTGTATGTCCTGACACAAATATTGTTGGTACTGTCTGTGATTTGTATTGAAATATTTTTGTCAAAACATGCATGACGGACCCTATTCAATCTTCCAAGCACCTTTTTATTATTTATACATTAATACATTTATTTCAGATATTAAGGAGAAAGTCCCTATACAAGAAGTATCGCTTATGCCTAAACAAAGTCAACCACTTACTTCTGGGTAATGTAAACAGGTACATATTATTAATCTGGAAATCAATCATATCGTTTATCAGTACGGTTATTTTACTTAGTATGGGAGGTGTCTTTAGATTGTTTAAACATAAAGAACGACTTAGCTATCGCGTACAATGCTTTACTCCTACTCGTTTGTAATAAACAGTTAAATAATTATTAACTAATATTCTATCTACAGTTGAAAATAGACGTACTGTGGCTTAGTTGCTTAGCAACTTCTGTTATTTATTGGAATATAACAAAAAAATGGCAGGCAACTAAACTTTAGTAAGCTTATTTTTAACTATAGATAGAATATAGGGACCCGCTGGTAATGATTCACACCAACACATCAAAAGTTGATTGGAAATATTACTGCATTTAATATCCATTCTCGTGCCAAGAATTAAAATAACTCCAATGGTTTTTTTTTTATCATCAAGTGCGTAAATTCATAGGAATAATTTTTTTGCAGAGACAACACGTCAACAACAATTGTCGTCGCTTTTGCTGCATACTCTCCGAAGGCAGATTACAACTTTGCAAGCAGAAATGACCAGATCACGCAAAAAAAACTCACAACTTTGTGAATCAAGATTATCTGTAGGACTATACGCTAACTTATTTTAGCATATGAAAGTGATAATCACCGAGCTATGTATTTACTGATATACTACTACAGTATATTACTATAACGTTATTGTGACCCTTTCCTGTACCGCAAAAATGAGTTAAAATATTTTTTTCAATAAATTAACACAAATTAATTGCTTGTCACCAGTTGTAAATGAAAATGTTTATAGTTGTGTTTTCGAAGTAGGTTTTTAATTCATTTTTGTGTTTTATACAATTAAAAGGGACGTCCAATTTCCGCATCAAGAGTACAATTTTATGAACTTTTCCTAACCACAAATTAAAAATTTTTCTAACATTTATAATGTTAGGAAAATTATTAATGCATAAATTATAATCAAAATACGAATTAATTTAATAATTTTTCCACATTTTTAAGACATGATTTTTAAAAATTTCGCTACAATATTTTGTATTGGGAACTATATTTTTTGTCACCAGAATTTTTTGTTTGTCAACCGTTTTCTAAGCTTTTGGATTGTATTGCAAACTTTTGCAATTGGCTTTGTATTTTTTTACCTTTATATTTAATTACTATGTATCTATGTAGAAAGATTTTGGTGATTAGAAAAATAATTTAGAAAAATTATGGTCTTGATGCGGGAATCGAACCCGCGTCCACTGTGTTTCCAGGCAGGTGCCTGACCGCTCGGCCAATCTAGACTCACTGTGTATCTGTTTCGAGATCACCGTATCACTACTTTACATTTTTTACAACTCTTACTTATTTTTTTCATATATTTTCCTAGGATCAGGTCAGGGTAATTATGTCAGTTGGTGGGACCAACTGACATAATTACCCTGACCTGCATTAACTACATCAGATTAAAAGTCACCACAATTTCCTCTGTGTTTCCACGAGGACTTTGTGGTACCTCATTGTCGGGGTAATATAAGAAGTATATCGCAGTTTGCGTGAAGGGAATGGGGCGAGTTGAAATTATTAAGTAGTAAAGACTTATAGACACCTTTAAACTATATTGTATTAGGTGCCGTATTTCTCTCGCCATAACTTCTTATATTACCGAAAAAGTTTTTAAGTGGGTCCTGGTTTATATTTCTTGTGAACATTGCATCAAGCCCATATGTTTGGGTTTAAAAGTAATATCCCTAATCTAATGTTGTCCCTAATAATTTTTGAACCCTTTGAATTGTTCTTATATTTTTTTACAGAAGCCCTTGTCAACATTTAATTGAATTTTATTATTTCCGTCTTTTACTTTTTTAATACATTTAACTGACCTAATTACTTTCATGGCATATGTCCATAATTTTTATTATTTATGTATATTTTACCATTTACAATATAAATTGTAACAAATACATTTGATTTTTATTTTATGATATGAACCCATGTTGGAAAGCGTTTATTTTAGGATGAATAGAAATAGTTACATGTGTTTATTTAGTTTAATATTGCGTATTTGTAAGCAATGTCGATGTTTATATTTGTATTGATGTTTAATGAAACTCTTTATTGTCCGTAACTGTTTGAAATTCTAACAGTTACCGATTTATAAGGATCTTGCAATAAACTAATACGTAATATTAAATTAAATGAACACGTTTATGTGTGGGTAAATACGTATAAGCTCACGCACACATTGACACCCACTCAAAGGTCGGATGGAATTTGTAGATAGAGCTAGTGTGAAATGAATTGACATTAGCGGTTAGCAAAAAAAATCGGCGAGCGGGCTCTCTATATCCGTAGTATTATTGTCCTCTATGCACTGCACAAACACCAATTTTTTTTTAATTCTCCCTGTATTTTTAGGGAAAGCAAAGGGTTATAGAATCCCATACAGCCGTCGTTATATTTTTTTTAGTTCTCCCTATATTTTAGGGACGGCAAAGGGTCTAGCCTATACAACCAAGTCTTTAGTGTATATTTTATCTGTACTTTTACTACACTTTTATTACACAAAGTCCACTCTGAAACAATGTTTGAATGATTGAAATAAAAATTTGGCTGACGCCATTGAAAGCCCGCCAAGCACTCCAATGAGAATATCCTCGCAATTCTTTCAAATCGTGTGAGGCAAAGGGTTAACTATTCTGTGCAATAAATCCATAGAGGAAAGGAAAATTAAATACATAAATATAAATCTTGCCTATATCCTTGAAGGGGTAGGCAGAGGTGAACTAACACCCACTTTTCGCCTATTAAGTGTAATAGGTGGCAAGCCTATTGCCATATATAGGGCACATAAATCGCCTTATATTACTGGGTAGTATGAGAGGAATGCTGCTGTCCATTACTCATTGCTGCCTTTTTCTTGTACCCTTAGTCGCCTTGTACGACACCCCCGGGAGAGATAGAAAATTAAATTATATTCTTTTTTTATATTTACGTATTTCCAATAATTACATTCGTGGTTATGGAGTAATGTTTTTCAGTGAAAGTGGGTGTTAATTCACTTCTGCCTACCTCTTCGGAGGTAGATAAGATTAATGGGTGAATGTCTCTCCTGTTGACCATTTTTCCAATGACTAAATCATTTTTCAATGCATATGGGCGTCATAAAATATTAGAAATCTGCAAATTGACAGTGTTGATGTCAATGTTATATTAAGGATTGAACAAAATATTCGCTTGCTTTTTAGAAAAAAAGAATAAATAAAGAAAGATCAGTCATTACTGTCACTTGACTTGACTGACTGAAATTGATAATTTGACAATAATTGACATTTGACACATTGACACTTGCTTGACACACTAGACACTACCCACAGCCTGGCGAAACTCCCATACTGCAGAAAAAATGTATGGAGTTTAGGCAATTTTTAATGGCGACTTGTTTTGTCTCTTACTTCCGATCTAACCTTCCTTGTCTCGCGCTGCCGGAGTGTGTCACTAATGTCATAAGTCACTATGCCGTTTTGAAAATATAAATTAAAGCGTTGTTTTAGTTTAGTTTTCCATCTTGTGCTTATTTATTGTCTTCAGTGACTTATCATTAGTGTATATCTAACTAGTTTGTGTCATTTATTTATGTGCATAACAGCGAAATGTTTTACAAAAGGTGTGAAATATGTTGACTAAAATCTAGCAGGAAATTAAACCAAAAGAGGGTTTTCATGGCCAATTCCCACTAGATGAGAAGCGGTAAGTAGTTTTCCATGTTATTATATAAACGCTAAGTAATTAGAAATAAGTTCTGGTCACTTTAATCAAAAATCATATGCGCCGTAGTGATGTCCTTCTATTTTCGTAAATTTGAGTATCAAATGTACTTGAGATGTTTCATTAGTTTAATACATATAAATATTGTCTATTGCAATATATTATAATATAGTATATCATATATAGGGTTATTTATAAAACAACAAAAACCTCCCATGACAAGATAGCTAACATCATTAACAACAACGTTTGTTGTATGAGTTTTAATATAATGCAAAACATTGCGCAAAATTATTCGCATGTGTTCATCTCTCATTATCATCATCAAAAGTTCTTCTGTGTTCAACTTCACTTATTTTTCAGATCTCAGCGTGACTTGTTGAAAGGCGATGAGAGTCATGGCTGCAAAACATTAGAGAGTGGATCGGCATTAACTCCGTTGAAAAGCTGTTTCGGTTTGGGACTGACAGAGATGAATATAAAAAGCTGACGGCTTATCTTCCAAATTGAAGAGGCACTAGAAGAAGAAGACAGTGTGACTGCCCCCTTGCTACACGATGCCCGTTGGGTGTGATCGTTGCCTGCAACCGCATTAGCACCTCGTACTCCACTATTGGTAAGTTACATAACCTATCTTTCCGATATGGTTTGATAGCTCAATTCCTGAGCTAATGAGTGGTTTATTTCAGAACCAGATTTCATTGATTGGGCTGAACCAGACCTTCGGGCGCGTTGCACATAGTCCGCTATGGTAAGTGGTGAACATTAAATTGAATTGATGATGACCAGCGTAAACTCAAACGATACTATTTACTAACCTCAATTTATTATTTCAGATCTAAATGTCCTGCTTACTTGCTCACACAACATTGCAAAAACGTGTGTTGATCGATCAGCTAACATCTGAAGACTCCGCCTAGAATATGAGATCAGAAAATTACCAACAATTTAATTTCAACATTGTAAACATAACTTTTATTTTTTGTTGTGAAATAAATTGTATTAAATAATTTCACGTAATTGAATAATACTCAATATTTTCAAACGAACAGAGGTTTTTATTTTGCTTTTATAGGATTAAAAAACCTGTCTGCAAGTTCTGCAAGGCAGGGGGGGGGGGGGGTACCCATTCGTTTTTATCGATATCGACACATTCTGTAGCGTACACCACATCCTTAGTTTGCTTTTGTAGCATGTTGGCATTACTTTTTTATCTGTCTCTGTTGGTTGGTACGAAATCGTAGCCTAAACTGCGAGTCAAAATTGTCTAAAAGCTTGTTTGAAGTCCCGACCAGCCTGGCGAAACTCCTATACTGCAGAAAAAATGTATGGAGTTTAGGCAAATTTTAATGGCGACTTGTTTTGTCTCTTACTTCCGATCTAACCTTCCTTGTCTCACGCTGCCGGAGTGTGTCACTAATGTCAATAAGTCACTATGCCGTTTTGAAAATATAAATTAAAGCGTTGTTTTAGTTTAGTTTTCCATCTTGTGCCTATTTATTGTCTTCAGTGACTTATCATTAGTGTATATCTACTAGTTTGTGTCATTTATTGATGTGCATAACAGCAAAATGTTTTACAAAAGGTGTGAAATATGTTGACTAAAATCTGGTAGGAAATTAAACCAAAAGAGGGTTTTCATGGCCAATTCCCACTAGATGAGAAGCGGTAAGTAGTTTTCCATGTTATTATATAAACGCTAAGTAATTAGAAATAAGTTCTGGTCACTTTAATCAAAAACCATATGCGCCGTAGCGATGTCCTTACTACTTACCAGATTATCGATAAAAAATCTATTTTCGTAAATTTGAGTATCAAATGTACTTGAGATGTTTCATTAGTTTAATACATAATTGTCTATTGCAATATATTATAATATAGTATATAATATATAGGGTTATTTATAAAATAACAAAAACCTCCCATGACTAGATAGCTAACATCATTAACAACAAAGTTTGTTGTATGAGTTTTAATATAATGCAGAACATTGCGCAAAATTATTCGCATGTGTTCATCTCTCAATATCATCATCAAAAGTTCTTCTGTGTTCAACTCCACTTATTTTTCAGATTACAGCGTGACTTGTTGAAAGGCGATGAGAGTCATGGCTGCAAAGCATATGAGAGTGGATCGGCATTAACCCCGTTGAAAAGCTGTTTCGGTTTGCGACTGACAGAGATGAATATAAAAAGCTGACGGCTTATCTTCCGAATTGAAGAGGCACTAGAAGAAGAAGAAAGCGTGACTGCCGCCTTGCTACACGATGCCCGTCGGGTGTGATCGTTGCAACCGCATAAGCGCCTCTATTGGTAAGCTACAAAACCTATCTTTCCGATATGGTTTGATAGCTCAATTCCTGAAGCTAATGAGTATTTTATTTCAGAACCAGATTTCATTGATCGGGCAGACCTTCGGGCGCGTTACACATAGTCCGCTATGGTAAGTGGTGAACAATAAATTGAATTGATGATGACCAGCGTAAACTCAAACGATATATTTACTAATCTCTATTTATTATTTCAGATCTAAATGTCCTGCTTACTTGCTTACACAACATTGCAAAAACGTGTGTTGATCGATCAGCTAACATCTGAAGACTCCGCCTAGAATATGAGATCAGAAAATTACCAACAATTTAATTTCCACATTGTAAACATAACTTTTATTTTTTGTTGTTAAATAAATTGTATTAAATAATTACACGTAATTGAATAATACTCAATATTTTCAAACGAACAGAGCTTTTTATTTTGCTTTTGTAGGATTAAAAAATCTGTCTGCAAGTTCTGCAAGGCAGGGGGGGGGTACCCATTCGTTTTTATCGATATCGACACATTCTGTAGCGTACACCACATCCTTAGTTTGCTTTTGTAGTATGTTGGCATTACTTTTTTATCTGTCTCTGTTGGTTGGTACGAGATCTGAGCCTAAACTGCGAGTCAAAATTTTCAAAAAGCTTGTTTGAAGTCCCGACTCTTAAACGTAGTGTATTATATACTCTTTGGTCCCGACTCTTAAACGTAGTGTGTATACATACGTAGTGTATACGTGTATACGTAGTGTATACTCTTTGACTACCCATCCCATCCATATCACATCACATCACATCGTAAAATAAAATTATTTCACTCTTTTTATTTCGTGACAATTTTAAGGTAATATTTAGTGTTTGGTCTAATAAAATCAAAATATTTATTAGATTATTATTTTCCAATAACCGCCATCTGATACATTCTTTTCAGTTTTAGTAGTTATTGATATGTTGGTTCCATTTCCTAATCTGTTTTTGTGTTGTAATCGAAGCTAGATGTAAAATTATCTAGTATTTAATGTCTTACCTAATTTATGCAAAGATATTATTTGCACTCCTTGTGACTACCAGAAAATTATAATTATTTTGTTACGTTTCAGCCGATAAGACAGGCAGTTGGTTGGTGTTAAATTGACCTTGACAATATCAAAATGTACACAGAGGTGGATGTTTTTGTAGGCAATTTTACTCTAATAGATCCGGAAATATATCAGCTGTGGATTGAAGGATGTTCCTGTGAGTACTAGATATATTAATAACTAGTTTTATCTATTAGAATTAGAAGAAGTGTACTGCACTGTTTATGTGATGACCATGTGAATTAGTAAAGTAAATAATATGATAGCAAGCTATTGTGTTTATTTGTGATGTGCTCAAAAAACTACAATAAATCCTGTGTAACAAATCTCAACCAATAAAAATTAACAAATCCAATAAGCATTTTTAGCTGGCTCTAAAGAATTAACACTTATCTGTGTCTGCGGTGTATAAAAAGAATAATTTAAATAGTGCATGTACAAGACCTAGAATGTGAAGCAAAAGAAAGAAAAAATTATTGGATTGTGTAAAAAAATTATATTGTGTAAGTAATTATTTTTGTTTCACTCTACATTAATTATTATTATGGTTGTTCTAGCTAGCGAAGCTGTTTCGACTTTAAATCAGAGATCAGCCATCAAAGAAATTGGAGTTTCTGTGGAACTCATAGCAAGTGATGTCCTCGATCATTATCGGTATGTATATTTTACTGTCTTTAGTCAATTCCTTATATGTATGCTGACATAATATCGTTGTCGTGGCCCTGCCCTTATCCCATCCTATTTGGGGTCGGCGCAGTATGTCCTCTTTTTCCATTCTCTTCTGTCACTCGTCCTCTCCTCATTCACATCCATCACCTTCATATCACACCTCACACAATCCATCCATCTTTTCAGTGGTCTTCCTCTACTTCGACATCCATCAACATTCATATCCATAACTTTTTTACTCACATTAATGGCATCCCGTCTCTTAACATGCTGACATAATATCATTATTTTAAAAAGGCAAATACTTATTAAGGTAAATACTTTTTAAATAATAATTGATAAGATTGCCAGCCCCTCTGTAGTTGAGGGTTCCAGGTGAAGCTCAATTCCATCTTCAGCCCTTATCGTCACTTACCATCAAGTGAGATGAAGGGCAAGAGCTTACCTGTCTACCATAAAAAAAAATTAGAAATAAAAATAAAATGGTTCCCTTTGTATAAAAATTCTTTTAGTAGGAGTAATTCTTTTAGTCTTTCTTTTAGAACACTTATACGCAACTTATTTTTTTCATATTACCTTTTTATATCTAACTTCCACACCACATCAACCTTATGAAATTTTCATGTTTCAGCACTTTTGCCCTATTGGAGAGACTCCTCACAGTTCCTTCGAAGCTATCTGAGCAAATGATATTCCAATTGGACGACCAGACCAAGCATATGTTAATAGAAAAGTAAGTATATAAAATGTGGTAATATACTACATGAATACCATAGGCACAGTAATAGCATTTAGTGGTTAAAGATACTTGAAGCCATCTTAGAGCTGAGCTACCGCTGTGGTTGCTACAATATAATTTTTTTACTACTAAATGCTATTCATGCCGAGCCAGTTATGTTATTGCAAATTCTCCTTTTTTATTGTTTCTTTATCTGTCAACATGTGTAATGAATCTTGCCCATGTAGATACACAGCACCAAAAGTTACAAAGATTTTCAAGATATAAATAAAATCTATTTGTATCCTCTGACTATTGTATCTGTTGTTACTAAAACAATTCAAACTGCCTGTTGTAAAGAGGATGCATAATTTAATTATGTGTAAAAAAAATCGTGAGACCGCTCTGTGCCGCTGTTGATTAAACAGTCCCTAGTTTCGTGCCTTTTTAGCTACCAAATCATTTTTAATCTAAATCCCAAAATCGCTATCTGAGTCTCTGGGATGCACTTCGGAAGTTAAACCTCTGTACCGAGTTTGTTTCATTTAAGGGAGTTCTAACCCCACTATAGCATTGTTATGGAGTGAAGTTGTTGCGGTGCCACGGAGGTTGTGACAGGTGCTCTACTTACAGAGTGAGTAATCAACCCGAGTGAGTCCCAGGGGCTCATGGACGGTGTTCATATTTAAATTGTTTATGAGTTTCTGTACATGACAATTAATTTTACAGTTACCGCAAGAAGAAAACTAAAGAATCGGTACCAAAAGAGAAGTGAATAGCCCAACTGGTTCAGAAATGTAACGAGAGAACAGGGGTAGTTAACGTAATGATCTTAAGTTTTCTTTAAATGTGAATCCACTTACTGGACCTATATTTTGCCTTTTACTTTTTATTTCTACAAACAATTTATTTTTTACACCATATTAGGCACATAACCTAATTCTTATTTGAGACTGACTACATTTTTATTTTGTGTACTTAATAAGATATACTTAGGACACTTTTGAGTTTATTTTGAATAAGTACCTACTTAACGTATGTACGTAGTGCGTAGTATGTGATGAATAAATACTGAACAAAATATAGTTTTTCATTTGTAATAAAAAAAAGTGATCAATCCCTGGGACTCACAGATGGTTCTATCACTTCAATGATGTTTCTAAACGTAAGAGTTGTAACTATTCGAATGGGTAGTCACTATGTGTGGTTGTTAACAGGTACTATGAGTTAGATGATGCTGTGATAAGGGAACTTCTAGGTCGTAAGCTGTCGTCTAGGCATAGGAAAGATTTGGACGAGGTGAGTGTAACTTCCATTACTGCTGGGCCTTTGTAATTGAATGAACAAACCAACCCTAATAACTGAATGTAGATTCACGAAGTGCCAATATTACTGTCGTAAACTCGTATGTCCAAGCGAATTTTGCAATATCCATAATGGTATAAGTATTCATTTTAATGTATCACAAATAATTCATACATGTGCAAATTTACGCCTTTACGGTGCTTTCCCACCAGAGCTGTGCAAGGCTCTATTAGAAAATGGAGTGATTCTATTGGTGTAGATATGCGTTTGAGGTGAACCAATAGAATCAATCTATTTGAAAATGGAGGATTCTACTGGTTCTCCTCAAACACATTCCTGTGGAATTCCTGTGGAAAAGCCATACGGATTTTCGCATTACATCGACATAAATAATAGATACAATTATGCCAATAAATATCTCAAGATAAAATCTGGGACATTAAGGTAAGGCATAGCGCCTTACCTTAATGTCCCAGATTTTATCGTCTCAATAAACGTTTTTATTTCTTTAAATAACTCTTCTTCTCCTCCCTATCCGTATCCCTTGAGGCAGGCTAAGACCTTGGTGAGTCCAGACTTGCATTGCATATGAGTACCTATTCTCCGTCGAGAAACCCTCAACGAAAGCAAGGCTTTAGTAAGGTCCCACCAGGGTTTTCGCCTTCTGTGTGGACCCACTAGACGCTCTAAAGCCCCCTTAACGTAGGTAAAAAAAACGTAGGAGATAGTTTGAACATGTTTTTAACTTCGATTGCACGAAGCGGTTGTTATTTTTCTATTATTTTTTTATTTTCCTACATGCACATTACAATGCATGGCAAATGATTAATTGCACGCTGAATCACAGGTATCTCAGATTTTATTAATACCTATTTAACTGACGTTCTGAAGAGCCCAACTTAAGACTGTATTTATTAAATACGTGCTTTTAATACAGAATACAGTGTGTTTATTTTTGACTTGTTGACTATGTATCCTACAGACAGGCTTGTTTTCATTGATAGGTGTTTAGAAAAAGCGATCCCGCGACTTTCAAAAATGCCAATAATATTGCCTTGTGGTGACGGCAGAGTAGAATACAATTGTCACCATTCCAAATCATCAATGGATGTCGTACAAGGCGACTAAAGATAAAACCAATTAGGCTGGTAATGCTGGTTGCTAATTAGAGTAAGTACACAGGAATTATTCCAAAATACAAAATGGGTACATAATTTGTGTGTGTTACCCCCGAATACAGAAACGCTAATCAAATTTGGGGCACTGCTTAAAAAGTTAAGTGGACATTATCTGTCAGAATTTGTATGGAAAAACGTCAACTTTGACAACATTTAAATGTTAAGCAAGACTCAAACTTTGACTAGCGTTTCTATATTCGGGGGTTACCCCCGAATACAGAAACATTTAAATGTTGTCAAAATTGACGTTTTTCCATACTAATTCTGACAGGTAATGTCCACTTAACTTTTTAAGCAGTCCCCCAAATTTTATTAGCGTTTCTGTATTCGGGGGTTAGTTTCACAGCCAGTCTTTTTATATTTTTAATACCTATAATTTTCTGAGAAAATAGGACGTGAATATTTCTTCCTAAACATAAGATGTTAGACTAAACATAGTATTATTGTACCTTCATAAACAAACAAAAGGGTAACGCCCCGACGACGATCGGCCCGTCAGGGTAGTGATACGTTGATCAGCATCCATCGCCCGCCCTTCGTGTAGTGATGCTGATTGGCCGTCATATAAAAACAGCAATAAATACAGAAGTAAAATACAATTGTCACCTCCCCCATCTTTTCCGTGCGTGTCGTACAAGGCGACTGAGCGTAAAGACAGCGAACGGTAATGAGCAGCATTCTTTTCTTATACCACTTAGGTTTTATATACTGCGTTTTATGAACCCGATATATGGCAATAGGCTCGCCACCTGGGACCTAACTTAATTGGCGAAAAGTGCCAGTTAATTCACCTCTGCCTACCCCTTCGTGGATACACGTGATTTATATATGTATGTAGTAAATACTAATCATCAATAAATAGTTTGGGTCCATCAGTATAACACTGACTGCCGCACTCAGAGACGTCAAATAACGTTAATGAGTACTTAATGTCAAAAAATGACAATTCAAAACTAGTCGCTATTTTTGCCGGGTCTATGGTCTAGATTTAAATGAGATTTTTTGACATTAAGTACTCATTAAAGTTATTTGACGTCTCTGAGTGCGGCAGTGAATGTGGCACAAACTTTAACGGTGGGTTTATTAAATAGCTTGTTGAGTACCATTTATTTAAAAAATTAGGTAGGTAAGTACGTAAAATAACAGATGTTAACTAATCTGCTGTAATTAAATTTTGATCTGTACTTACCTACGTTAAAGAAAAAATGAGTCTTTTCCGTCTCCTCCCCACTCTCTGTCATGTTAAGACGCTGGTTACGGAATCTGCATCGGATAGCGTGCATCGATTCTCGCGTGTGCTTGGGGTCTTTCGCAGCAGTGGGTAGTCCGAATTTTGTAAGCTCTGCTGGAGTGAGCCGCGACGCCCGTGACTGGGTGGTACGGCCTTTGGGAGCAGAGCCTGGCATAGGTGGGCAACGCGATGGTTGGAATGTCTTAGGCCCCCGTCAACGCGTTGAGGAGAGTCATCCAGGGGATGTTTTTTTTTTGACATTTTATCATTTCGGTAGTAACTGCCGTATTAAGCACCGATGATTTGGTGAGTATATTATAAGTTCAGTACCAAACAAAATAACTTGGACCTTTATAACCTTATTATAAAACATGGACTAAAGTTAATAGTTTCAAACTGACGCTGTCACTTCTATTAGCTGAACGAAGACAGAGTTAGCATCAATTTTAAACCATGACTAAGTTTAGTCCATGTTCTAAAATGAAGGGGATACCCCCGAATACAGAAATGCTACTCAAATTTTAAGCACTGCTTATAAAGTTAAGTGGACAATACCTGTCAGAATTTGTAGGGAAAACGACAATTTTGACAACACTTAAAAGTTAAGCAGGACTCAAACTTTGAGTAGCATATCTGTATGATCGGGAGATAGAGCCGTAGCTGTGTCATCAGGCTTGTACTCTGTCTTTCCAGGTAGCCGATCGCTCTGGCGCTCCATTGAGATGCTGTCGGAGGCAGTTCGATAATGTGCGGCGCGTGTTCAAAGCTGTCGAAGAAATGCCTGGGAACGTCGTCAACAACATACGAAGCACTTTCTTGCTATCAGAGCCATTGGCTAAGTGAGTGCTTAAAGTATCTACTTCCGTTCCCTGTTTAACTGGGGTCGTGTATGTTTCCTCTTCCATTAGTAATGATCAAACGTCATCAACCCCCTCCACTTTGATTCAATGATCCGTCACACGCACTAAAAAATCAGAAGAATTCGAACTGCATCATCCGCTTGCCCGTAGGTATCTCATATCATTTTGGGTCGACGCAGTAGGTATGGAGGGCAGGAAGAGGATGAAGGAGAAGTAGGTATGTTTCTTTCTTCCTTTCCCTCCTGTTGCCTGTCATCACCTTATTCACATTCATCTCATTTATCACGCAATCCATCCATCTCGTCTGCGGCCTTCCACCTCGTCTCCATCCGTCATCATTGATGGCCATCACTCCATTTTGTCCATAACATGTATACTTAGCCGAACGATTTCCTCTTATCTTCTGCACCAATGGTGATACTTTCAAACTGTTATTATTCTGTTATTATTTATAACATCATTGTTTTTACTTTGGTTCCAGAAAATATGGCGCAGTTGTGTTTATTGCTTGCATGAGATTTGAGACGGCGAAACGAAAGCTCCAATACTTGTCGTTCAACGATTTCTACCATTGTGCGCAGGTAACAATAAATTATATACACATAAATATTTAATACATTTATAATTATATTTTTTCGGACTCATATGGACATGACACGTACGCTCGTTGACACACGCGCGCACGTTATTCTTTATACGAATCAATCAGTATAACAATAGTTGCTTGAGCAAAGTTCTATGCATGAACGGTCTTATGATACAAGTTGACTTAAAAGTGGCATCGGACACGAAAATTATTTCAAGAAATAGTTTGTTAAAGAGCAATTCTTTTTCTAATGCAGGCTACAGATATCATTGAACTAATGAAACATGTACGCCTATTATTTTTCATTAATTAAATAAATAAAACACAACTGACTGTCATTGTTTCCATTTAAACATAATTGATTTGATTGCGTAGGTACAGTAATGAACTAGCTCTCTTTTCGTCGATTCTATTTTTGAATTCTCGTTTTTAAAGAAAACAAAGTGATCTAATTAATGCCTTTATTTATATTTCAGGCCATAATGGGTAGTTGGACTTACAGTTGCACAGGCCCGGAGTACTACGACACGGAAATGGACCGGGAGTTCCTATTGGAGTTGCGGGAGCTGAGGATTTTGTTGGATAAGGAGAAAGAACACAAACAGTGAGTATTTATACTGTCGCACTCAGAGAAGTCAATTGACTTCCATCATCATCATCAGCAGCCCTTTAATGTCCCACTGCTGGGGCACGGGCCTTCCCTATGGATGGAAGAATATAGGGGAGATTGGGCCATAACCACTGACCTCTATTATACACGTACGCTGGACTGAGGGCTGTCATCCAAAAAATTAAGCCAATTTGATTATCGCCATCTTGGCGCTGATGGCAATGGTGTACGAAGGTGAACGTCCACTGAACTAATATTAGAGATGCATTTGTAATGTCAAATACAAGCAACAAATGTGAAATTTAGTACCCATGCCGCTCGATGGGACGCTTCACATCGGCACGAGAAACATTTGTCATTTTAGTAGAGGTATTCAGTCCAGCGTACTTGTTTAATAGAGGTCAGAGGCCATAACCGCCTTATATGACGACCGCCTTGGTCGTCATATAAGGCGCTCAAATCGCTGGGTATTGGCCAAGAGGTAACGGGTTAAAATCCTGGTAGGGACAAACTTTGTGATGACCACAAATGTTTGTTGCCGCGTCATTGTTGTATATATGTTTATGTAGTATATTTTTAACATTTATATACATAATTATATTAAAAATTATGTCCGTCATCTAGTATCCATAACACAAGTGCTTAGGCTTCTTACTTTGGGCTAGATGACAGGTGTGAGTGTAAAAAAAAAACAATAACCTACCACCGCTGGCCCAGTGCCGGTTGGTGGGTATTAACGACTGCAGATGCAGCCGGGACCAACGGCTTGACGTGCCTTCCAAAGCACGGAGGACCTCGAGATAATAAAATTTTGGTTACTCATCCAATGACAGGCCTTAGCGAACGCATTCATCTCTGTTAGAAAAGCAGTAATCTAGAGAAGTGACTTTCTGAACTTTCGAAGGCCATCCGTACATATCACTTTGCAATATATGCATTTACATGGCTATTACATGGTACCTGAATGTTGGCGAAAAGCGGGTGTTGAAACACCTCTGTCTACACCTTACCTTAGTATCTTTATACCGTCAATTGAGTTATTTATGTATTTTTTTTTATTTCAGCTTAATCTGCATGCGTTTGAAACCGAAACTTCTGGAGAAGTCGTACCAGGAGTTGGAACTGAACTTCAGGTATGAAAATTTTGGTCACCCATCCAATGACCGGCCTTGGCGAACATTGCTTAGTTTTGGCAATCGCAGGCCGAGCACACTATGCCACTGCGCTAATGTCCGCAACAGCTGGGGTGCAGGCCTTCCCTATTATGGATGGAAGAGTGTAGGAAGAAAAAAATCTACGTAGGTTAATATTAAGTTTTTTTTTATTTCAGATTATACACCCGAGCACTCGTTGGATTGGCGATTAGTTTGCACCGTGGAAGAGAACTGAGGTCTCTTTTCATTGATTTGTTGGAAAGGTAATCTAATAGCTGAATGATATCATGCCGTGTGGTGACGGCAGCTGCTTTGCCGTCACCACGCCCATCTCTCCCGCGTGTCATGTACACGGTGACTTACCCGGATTACTTAAACGCTACTCAAATTTCGAGCACTGCTTAAACAGTTAAGTGGACAATAATACCTACCTGTCAGAATTTGTATGGAAAACGTCAAATTTGTCAATACTTAAATGTTATGCAGGACTCAAACATTGAGTAGCGTTTCAGTATTGGGGGGTGAGGGTAGGTAATGGCAGTGACAAGTAAAAGACAGCGTCGTTCATCTTTATACCACCTTGCGATATACTGCGATTTACGTGAGCGATAGATGGCAACAGGTTCTTCCTCTATTACATGGGACCTAACATAATTGCCGAACGTTGGTGTCAATTCACCTCTGAAAATCCGTTTGGGGATAATTAGGCGTGATTTGAATTGTGTATGTATCTAAGTGGTTTTATTTCATATACATGGCCGCCTTGGTCGAATGCTCAGACCGCTGGGTATTGGCCAAGAAGTCCCGGGTTCGAATCCTGGCAGGGGCTAACTTTGTGATGACCACAAATGTTTGTTCCCGAGTCATGGTTGTGTATATGTTTATGTGGTATATTTTCAACATTTATATACATAATTATATTAAAAATTATGTCCGTCATCTAGTATCCATAACACAAGTGCTTATGCTACTTAATTTGGGCTAGATGATAGGTGTGAGTGTAAAAATATTTATTTACATACATACATACGTCACGCCTTTCTCCCACAGGGGTAGGCAGATGCCCGTCGGTTCCGGGTACTCTTGACCTGGCCCTTTTTCAATAGACTTTCAATTTGATTATGAAAGATCCACCTAGGCCTTCCCCTTCCCATTTCTCCATTCCGTTTCGCCATGTAATTCCTTTTTGTCATTCTCAATATTTATTTATTATTATTATTATTATACATACATACGTAGAGGTGTGAATGAAATGTTTTCAGGTGTGTCGAGCCTCTACGCATGGGTGGATGGCCGAAGACGGATTTGGCACAGTTCCTATGCGCGTACGAGCAGTGCGCCTTACAAATGGATGTCCTTAGGTATGTTTTTACATGTATTATTTAAAACATATTAGCACATATTGCAGTGCTGGCACAGGAGTAAATAAACGGAACAGAGTAAAAGCTTGTCAGCTGGCTGTGCGAGCGTAAACCGGTTTTTACAGTGTCCCCGTAGCTGCCAGTTGACAAGCTTATTCTCTGTTCCGTTTATTTACTCATATAGTGCTGCCCGGCTAGCATGACCACCGAAACACGATATGGTAAAGCCATTTATCGCGCTTAACAGTAAAAAAATCATTGGATTGTAACACTTTAATAAGCCTGAATTAAATAATTGAATAACCTTCTAACTGCCGCACTCAGAGACGTCAGTTAACTTTAATGAGTATTTAATGTCAGAAATTTTAATTCAAATCTAGACCATAGACCCGGCCAGAATAGCGACTAGTTTTGAATTGTCATTTTTTGACGTTAAGTACTCATTAACGTTATTTGACGTCTCTGAGTGCGGCAGTTAGACTATATCATAAAAATATAGCCATTTTTCGATTTGAACTGTCAAAAATCCATGATTTTTGTAAGTTCAACGCGATAAATGGCTATATCATATCGTGTTTGGGTGATCATGCTAGCCGGGCTGGTCCCGACATCAATATACTATTTCAAATAAACTCAAAAGATATTTTTTTCTACAATCATTTGGTATTTTGCTAAACAAATAACCGATGCGTCTGCGCATGTTATCGTTATCTTTTTTACTCGCACCGAGAAGCCATATTTCTATCTCTCTATCTAATTATACTATCGCCTTAGGTAGTTTCATACTCACGATGTATCACCGTAGGTATTATAATTTTTGTCTGTCACTAACAGGGAAGCGGACTTGAAGATAGTGTGGGAGAGATACATGAAGGTCATCAGCCAGTGTTTAATCACCATGTACCATTTATAGAATTGTAAATGTCTCGAAGAATTTCCCTCAAGTCAGGAATGAGGAAAATTTTTCGAGGCATATTATCATCTACCTCTAGTCGTGTTGTTTTGCCACTAAATCGCAAAGGGCGCGGTTGTATCAGACAGCTGTTTATTGAGTATTGGCACCATTTTGATACCGGGTGACTTTCCGTGGTGTCAATTGAATCATAAACTTGACATTAGACCGTATCTTAAATATGAGAACTAAAGTGTTAACTAATAAAACTGTGAACAAACTGACATAATCATCAAACCACATAGTAAGTATTTTGTAGCAAATTATCAGTTTATCGAGCATAGACAGACGCTTTTCATGTAAATGGCAATATCTGCCTACGCCATATTGACAAAAACCATAGGTACTACCATATAGATATTATACTTCTGCGCACCAGCGATGAATATATACCGTATAAGTTGAAAAATGACAATTATTACTTTGAAACGTCAAATCATTTGTTATTACGGTCAGAATCTCAAGTAAATGAACACTAGTACCCAATCCTACCAAGTAACCTGTTCATCTAAAGTATACTGAAGTGTTCTCAACTTTTGATTCCGATCGTACCTACGTCTCAATTTTGAACGAATAACAAGTTCGTATTTAGTAAGATCTCAACAATCCAACGAATGTATTTGTCATTTTTGAATTGAATCAACGTATTGTATTGGTTGCTGAGCAACTGCATTAATAGCTCTCGATTCAACTGCGCCCTCACAAATAATATGTACAAGAAATACTATTGAAATTCTATCGTATTTTTCATAGTGATTAGAACTAGTACCTTGACAAAAGCGTCAATTATCATGACCAAGGTGGTATTTTAACCAATCAGATTTGGTAGAGTGCAATAAAATATTCTATTCTATTCTAAAGTCGTTCTTTCGACGGCCGGATGAACGTGAGTGCAATGAAAACTTTCACCCATATATTAAAAGTGGTGTTATAGAAGGACAACAGATACTGTGTCCAGGTGGGCACGCCAGAGGTTGCCAACATCAAAAACCTTTTTTTATTTTTATAAAAAAAGGTTTTTAATGTTGGAACCACTGGCAGACTTTCCAAATGGTTTTTTCCGCCCGTTTGTACGTACGAACATTTGCTAACCAGGACGTACTATTTTAATAATGAATTGACACTTCGAATTGCACTAGATTTACTTTAGTGTGGAAATGACCGTAAGAGGTGGATTGTGAGAAATACCTACGTAAAAAGGAAAGTTCTAAAATTCACCCCCAAAGAATTATTCTGAGTTCCTAACCGGTTGTTAGATTCTAATTAGAAGCGGGGAGATGCGTGAAACGATCGCATGCTCGCTATAGCATGCTTTTGTAGATCAGTTACGGCTTGGAAAAAAATATTGGAAATATTTTTAAATTTTAGCCAATATTTGAAGTGCTGTAAATTTTTGTAGAACTACGATTAGGGTAATTCATTTTACACATTGAGATAAAATGCAATTAAGTTTTCTTAAAACAGTGATTGTTATATATTGGTCACACTGTGACATTATATTAGCATTTCTAAACGATGTTGCCAAGCTACAAAAAGGATTGTTCCGTTTATACACTTTCTTGCGAAGTGTTACAGAGATCATGTAGGCAAAGTTATTTAACACCGACAATGCAAAATACGAGGGCGGGTCAATAAGTCCGTGACTTTGGAATAAAACACAGATTTTTGATAAATAAATCATTTTATTTTTCAACGTAGTCTCCCTTGAGCTCTATACACTTTGTCCAACACTTTTCCAATTTTTTTTATCCCTTCCAAAAATATGATTTGTCGAGGTTCAAAAAATTCAAAAAGTCACGGACTTATTGACCCGCCCTCGTACTAAGTACCCGTTCATGTATACAAAGGAAAAATGATGTTAACATATAAATGTCTACCGAATACATAGGAAACGCTCGTTTACCCGAAATGGTGTGTAACGGTGAGAGTATATGTATAAATTTTAAACTACCCGACAAACAAAAAAAAGCGTTAAAAAAAAAAGACGAAACATTCTAATTTCAATGCTACATCGAATTGGAATGAGAAAAGATGATAAGCGCCAGTGGTGTGTTAGGGTGCTTTTCCACCAGAGTTGTGCGAGGATGCGATGCGAGGAATGTGTTTGATTGAGAATAATCTATGGTTCTTCATCACTATTTTCAAATACAGTTATTCTATTGGTTCAGCTCTGGTGCAAAAGCACCCTTATGGGGATAGACGTCCAATGCTGGACTGATGAAGAAAGTTATGTATGTTCACAAAATACTCGAACGTTGAAATGTTTTTAGCGTTATTTCGAGGCCGATATTTAATAGCGTTCGGTACTCCTGTCGCATGAGTAAATAAACGAAACAGAGAATAAACTTGTCAACCGGCCAGTAGGCGAGACTGGAAAAAACCGGTTTACGCTCGCACAGCCAGTTGACAAGCTTTTACTCTGTTCCATTTATTTACTCATGTGATCCTGTGCAATTAGTTACAAAATATTGCTTACCACAGCTGTGATGTTGAAATACAAACGTTTTATCTTATGAAAGCTTTTGGCATTGGCAATGTTCGTTGCGATGTGAATTTTCTAATAAATATCAGGTGTATTACAAATTCGCTCGTAGCCTAGCCAAGGAGTTATACAAATAACAGAGTGCAAAGTAGTTTAATTTAAATAATATGTCGTGTTGCGTATCGTAGGTTTATAGCGTTGGCCTAATTATCAAACTCCATATCTCCTTTTGGTCGAATTTGACGGAAAACAAGCTATTTTATCAAAAAATAACAGACAGACAGTTTTTGTACATTTGTAGCTAAAAAAAATACAGTTACAAGATACGAGTAATTCAATATAGTAATACTAAATCTAATGTTGGAGTTGCGTAGTTTGATACATAAGTCAGTGATAGATGTCTGCTTTCGACGATTCCAATTTATTTACGGGGAATCGTCATTATTAGTAGTTTTGTTGTTAAAATTATTCTGAGCGTCGCCTTAAGTTATGGCATATTGCCACTTGTTGTAAATTTTGAGAAGAATCGTAGTAGTATTTAACACTGTTATCTAGTCACTGGTTTTTTATAGAATTACGATATAAGGCCTTGTAAAAGCAATATGAATGTACAAATCAATTTAGAATTTTTTGCACTTATGTACCCACTTTTAATTGTTAGATAATATTAAGTGCATGCTGTTATGACTATATAAGGAGTAGGGTAGGACTAAATTATAACTAGTGGGAATTTGTTCCCAGGCGAGGTTTTATTAATATGTGCTCTTTGGCGTGAACAAACGCATGCCTTTTTTGGAATTGTCTTGAAATGCCAGCCGCAGCCGTCCGGAATCGGATTCAGAATCAGGTATTCAGACTTAGAATTCCGTGAGACTAGCGCAAACATCCGGTTTTGTTAACTACGCACCGAACCGAATGTTAGCTTTTTTTATTCCGTTTCGGAAAAATAAGAATAATGTGGTCCATGTTGAACATTTTGTATGTAAGCACAGCATTCAGATTTCCGAATCTGAATTCCTGATTCAGAAATCTGAATCCGATTCCGGACAACTGCGGCCGGCCTAAAGCGGGGAATTCATTGCGGGCATGCCTGTAGACATGACCGCCGGACCTCGCTTCTATTGGGTCTGTGCGATAATGTTTGCCTAGTGTAGGACCGTCTCATAGGCAGTCTGGCCTATACAAATAAGGTCCGCGCAGACATGTCTGGCGGGCATGTCTGTGTAGTGAATTCCCTGCTTAAGGCAGACACGTGTCGTGTCGTGTTATGAGTGTCCTTTCAATTTCAATGAGTCCTAAGTTCAGGCTAGTGTGAAATGTCAATTTGAATATTTCTATAGCTGTTCAATACAAGACAGACTCAACTGAATAAATACCTACTGACTGAGAAACATTGTGTTGCTTCTCTTTTGTTTTTAAGTGTATAACTACACTTTTAGCTGACAAATGTATGGAAATGCATGGAAAAGTTTTGCATACAGAAACCTTAATTATGTTGAAGCGCTAAGCAATCATAGGTATATGGTAAAATAAATGTCAAATACGTCAAGAAAATTATTATATGAGATTATTAACTTATGTTTTTGTGTATTAATGTAGAATATTTATGTAAACAAATATTCAGTCAGGGCTGTTCCAAATAATCCATACACCAGTTATCTGTGGGTCTGATGGGATGAGGTTGAAATCTTTGGATTTAGTGGGACCAGCAATTTGTACGGTTGAATTGAATAGTGTGTATATTATATAGACGACCATCCGGCCCGTTCCACGCAAACGTGTCGCCTGCGTTCTGTGCGTATATTTATCGTAAAACATGAATTTTAGATAGCTCTATCTCTTAGATTACCGTTCTATCCATTCATGTTGTTTTGTTTACGATAACACTGGTTCATGCCGTCTCAACTAGTTTGTTAGTTGTACATAATTGTATACATAGAAATGGATAGATAGAATTGTCTCTGTGTTGCTGCAATATGACTGTATATTAGGTCAAAGAAAATAAATATAAACAAAACGTTTATTTTTACTTGTACATTTAAAGAGACACCCTGGCTGGTATGACAGAAATGCGCTTCTCGGTGCAAATAAAACGGAGTCAATTGATTGGACGTTTGGCATGTAGGAACAGTCAGATTGCAACATTATGATAACTTTTTTATTCGACTTTTACTTCAAAAAATCGATTAGAGATATTTGACTTCAAAAATTGGTATAAAAGTACGAGTCAAATAATGCAAATCAAATTAATTTTGTTATCATAAAAAGTGTTTAACTGTCGCACTCAACGACGTCAAATAACGTTAACGAGTACTTAATGTAAAAAAATGACAATTTAAAACTACTCGCTATTTTTGTCGGCTCTATGGTCTAGATTTGAATGAAATTTTCTGACATTAAATACTCATTAAAGTTAATTGACGTCTCTGAGAGCGGCAGTTATGACAAAAAGTACTCATTTGCAAAAGTACTCATTATGAACTATTCGATTTTAATTTTAACATTGTTTAAATGTTAGAAAAATCTTTGTAGTACTCATTATGGTTAATTCTCGTCTCTGAGTGCGTTATTTGCAGTTAGTGCAAATTATCAAGGTTCAGATGATGGTGTCAACTCTATTTCCACTGCCTCATAAGTTAGTTAGATCATTTCAGGCGTAAATACGTCCAAATTATATTAGAAACTCGAGATTTCTTAAAATCGTCCGTAATGTGAAAAATGGCTTTTCAAAAGTATAAGTATGTCATTTAACAATTAGCTACTAATTACTAAAAATCAGATCCGTGTATTGGCGTTACTCATTTAAAATAAATTAATTGTGACACCTTAGTAATCGCGAAGTCTGGTATTCAACTTTAATAAATGATTATCTTCCAAGTTGTAAAATAGCTTAGAATAAGGTACTTTCTGCAGAGCTGGTAATAATATTAACGGAGCAGATATAATTGTCATAATTATTGTAGTACCTACCTAATATTAGAGAATTATCAAAATACCTCGATAGCTTCTGCTGTGATATAAATTGGTGAATACTGCTTGGCGACAAAAGGAAAAAAACTACTTGCTTGGTGGACATTTTGAAGAGGCTTTTAATTTAGTTTCGTATAATAATGTTGTGAAGATTAATATTTTAATGATATTGTATTTGAAATTCTATTAAAATTTAACATCTAACGAACTCACTAAGTTAATCCTACCTACTATCTTTGTGTGAACCTGAACTCTTTGTTTTTTAAGATAGGTAATGTTTATCAAAGTAGATAATAATTTTAACGTAACGTAACTTTTTACCTCGATCAATCGAAAATGACCGCTGTATTCACAAAATGAACATGATACAGAGCTAGTAACTTCGCTAGATTTTCTTTGACGTGAAAGGAAAGTGGAGAAAAATAAATTTAATAATAGATGTAGAAAAGTTTCTGGGAAACAACAGTCTTTTATCAGTACATACGGTTGGATATGGAATGGGGGTCGTTTTTGATTTGGTCGACCAATTACCTCAGTGTGCCACCTTGATTAGGCTAAATTTACATTGCTAGTGGAACGCAATGGAAGCGAATTTTTGCTATGACATCGAATATTGAGCTCTGTAACAAAGGCATAAAGATGCCGAGAGTGAGCGAGATTTATCGAGAAGACGTGCGACTGTTTTAGCTAGTTTGTGCCGTATGTACTTAGCTAAAGGCCAGTTTCACTATGTACGATTTAGTTAAAAAAAAGCTTCCTTTCCGTTCCGTGACAATGTAAATTGCGTCTTAGTAAACCCTTAAGAATGGCGCAGTTTATAATATTAAACCTATTTAATAAGTTGGTGGAGTTGTAATTATTATAATCTGCTTAGTGTTAAAAAGTTTGCGTGAAAGAAAAATATTTTTAAAATAATAAAAAAGTATGTAATAAAATAAATAATAATAAAAATGCAATTTTTTCTTGTGATATTATTGGTGACCACGATTCGTTCCTCGTCTTATACAAGACGCTTCGTGATAGTATACAGTGCCGTAGTAAAGACATTATTACATGCTTTTTCCCAATTAGAATTAGTTTGTCAGGGTCCATTAATCTGAAGTCTACTTATAATATGTAAGAAGTCATTGATGTGGGTTTATTTATTAATTTATTATCTCTAAAATATGGTTGTTTAAAAGTTTAATTCACAATAAAGTAATATTTTCAAACTTGACTTTGGATTATTTTATTTATCCCATGTGTATCTCTAAACTAACATACTCGTTTGGGATGATAATATTTTTACTGAGTAAATATCAATACTGGATATGATTACTAGCATATCATTCAGTATTGTTGTTACCTGTCTAGGTACAAATAGTCACTATAGACATGAAATATTACAAAATGGATAAGCTTTGACATCTCTTCGGTATAAGCACACGAGTATATAAACAGTATATGAACAGAGTGACAGCTTGTCTACTGGCCGCTAGGCGAGACTAGAAAAACCCGAGTAAGCCTACCTGGAGCAAGGTTTACGCTCATACAGCAAGTGGAGAAGCTGTCGCCCTGTTCCGTTTATTTACACATGTGGTATAAGGTAGTAGAAAAATAAAACAACATAATTAATCATTTCATCATTAATTAATATATTTTTTATTTAAATAAGTTCTCAATTACTATCTAAAATACAAACTGTTAAGAAAGTTTAAATAATGATTTAAACATCAAAATTCTTTATCACCAACACAGAATAAGTACAATGTGACTAACGTAATTAGCATGTATAAACAGTCATAATATTTTAAAACTTAAAGAATACAACATTCGAATTATATGAATTATATGGAGTGATTTGCCAATTGTACATTAATTTTACTCTAATGTTTGTATGGATTTTCACACAACTTTAACAGTAACTTACAAAACATGAATCAGGTGCAACTTCACAGAAACTTGTCTAATAGAACCCAGAATTGAAATGCAGTATGTAAGAAACCTAAGATTGCTAGTGCCACATGAGTATCAATAAAGACTATTACTGACTGTCAATAAAGATTATTATTATTATTATTATAGTGTCACATGAGTAAATAAACAAAACAGAGAATAAGCCTGTCAACTGGCCGATAGGCGAGACTGGAAAAAACCGGTTTACGCTCGCACAGCCAGTTGACAAGCTTTTACTCTGTTCCGTTTATTACTCATGTGCTAGTGCCCTGTAGAGATTATTTTGTAAGTTAGCCCTATATCAGACTCAGATGAACGGTTATTTTATAGGGTATCTGCGAGATCCTTATCTCCATTGTGCAACATTCGAAATTAGAAAATGGCGGTAATATTTATAACAACAAAATGGCGATATTATGACGTAGCGGCGGAAACACGCTTCGTTTACATAATAACACGAGTCATTAGTTGACAAGGGATAATTATAAAAAAAAATATGTTTTGTAATAATATCACACAAAACTGTATCTAGTAGGTCAATTAAAAGTATACCGTCTTTATGTGTCAATAAAATGCCAATTACAAAAGTTAATAAAAATATGGCGATTATAGTAAGTACTGGCACATTATGTACAATGAACAGTACTGAGTTAAGACGTCAGGTTAACTCAGGTGCGCATTAAATCAAACATTTCAAGGTTGATAATCAGTTGGGGGACATAATAACGACAGTAGTCTATCGTACTGCTGACTAAAAATCTTCAAGCTTGTGTTTGTATTTAACTGCCGCACTCAGAGTGGTCAATTAACTTTAATGAGCAAATGTTCATTCAAATCTAGACCAAAGACCTGACAAGAATAGACACTAGTTTTGAATTGTCATTTTTTGACATTCAGTACTCATTATCGTTAATTGACGTCTCTGAGTGCGTTAGTAAGACTATAAGTATAATGTCACACGAAGGAAAGGAATGTGATAATTTTAATAATTTCGAAAACGATAAAGACTCTTGTCGTTTAACAATTGGGTAACAATTATTAGAGTTTGTAAATTGCCATTAACACTATATCCATACAGATTTACTTTAACATCTGGTCGAAGTTTGAAAGCTATTTTATTATATTCTAAAATACAAATAAGCTATTACATGATTATTATTGATTATGAGTTGGCGAGCTGTCAGATCAGTAAAAGAAAGAAACATTCTCTTAAATAAATTTGTTTTAAGAAACGTTATACTGTAAACCTTCTTATCAATGTTATACGAATAGATCCCAGGTTTCAAATTTAATTTCTAATTGTACGAGTTAGATGTTGAAAATTTTTAACCTATACTATAGGTACATATTTAAAAGGACAGCATTGAAACTTTTACCGACTTCGAAAAAGGAGAAGGTTCTATTTATGTGCGTGTTTTTTTAAATATTGTCTCGTATAGATGACCTAAAGATGAAACCTAAACCTCGCTAAATTATTCTTTATTTTATCCGACGGCCCGCTACACTAAAATTCAACGGTTATCCAAACATATTGTTTTATATTACCAACTAATATTTGGCATATTATTATAGCAACACCAAGGCACTAATATTATCTCACATGACAATAATTTTACGTTAGTTACAGTGGAAAAAATTAAGTACCATATTTTAAGAAATGCGAGATAGTTGTACACTCTGCCTAATCAAACTTATATTATGTATTACATTGCAATTGTTAAATATTCTTAATAGTTGCTATAAATCAAATAATGTCATAATTTGTTTTAATTATTGAATAGTATATTTGTCAGCTATGCACTTGATTCTGATTCAGTTAAAAAATATAATTCTTAAAAATTTTGTTAATGGCGCAAATTTTTATTTATTATTAGGTACTTTCATTGGAACAAAGAGTCTCCAAAGCATCTCAACATATTTACTCACAAGAATCACTTCACGAATACGCATTAGGAAAGGCTTTTTTACTTATAGGAATGTCAAAGTTCCATCAAAGCTAGACCTATATTATGTAATGTTATAGAAATTGTGAAGATAAAAAGATTTAGGTGAGAATACAAGATTATATTAAAATTTAGGTCAACGAATGTAAATATTATAGTGGATTTAAGTACAAAAGCTGGTATAAAGGCGTGCAAAGACAAAATAATTATCTATATATTGCACAATATAGATCCGGCAATGACGATTTCAATTCACATCAACGCTTGCAAACACGGCGTATGGATCGCCCGTACACACCATTCATTGCTGTTTTTGCGCGTTGGCATTTTAACAGTCCGCCTAGCGACCGACCAATGTGTTAATTCATGTTCTGACGGTCGGATGGGTTTATCAACACGAAGGTAACGTCTAATGTGACTCGACCCTAACATTGCGTTATGACGCACGAGACTATCTATCTTATCGTGATTGTACTTCGGATTCCTATTCTAATTACACAAGGCTTATTTTTGAATACTTCCATAAATAAAACAACGTCAGAAACACCAAACGGCGACTGTACAGTCTCCGACCAGCGTGTGAAAATAAGCTTTGCGTAAACAGCACAAGAATCATAATTGGTATGACGCGACTAAAACACCCTAAGTCAGAGTCAATAGTGACGTCACCCTAGAGCCTTAGTACAGCCCGCTTCACTATTCGTGCGTCATGTGATAACAGTTCTAGAAAGTCACTTGCCAATGATTACTAATGTTCATCATAAACGCATCATAACATTCCGAGATATACAAGTATCCGAGATATATAAATTTTATAATTTCAATACGCCATTAGAAGACATCGCATTGTAATTCACGTAGACACGCTCAGAACATAGATTTATACTGACATACTAAAGATTTTCATCTCAACACAACTATTCACAAACACATATAATTATTGTTGCCAAGGATACGGATACGCACAGGAGGAACGAAACAAACCAACCAATCGCTTATTTCCATTATATAAAACAGTACGATATTACGCCTAAGCCTTATTCTCTAAAATCACATTTCATACATTGGGCTCACATTTCAAACTTTCTACTGTTATTGCGGACACCGCTCGGCCTGGCAATAGGACTGACCACTAAGTATTGCATTAACATTATATTGTCATCTTCTAATAAAGATTTCTAAAGTTAAACGAAGGCATGTCAACCCATTGTAGATTCCACCGAGCAGCGTCAGTAATTCGATTCATTGTACTATATATCAAACGAGATATTGTCCCTTAACACTAGAGTCATAACATTTAAAATATCACACACACACGTACTAGGATATTTTTGTGTAGGTAGGTATACACAAATTTTGTTACCTATCTAAAATGTTCAGACTGTTTGGCAAATGATACCTTGGATATGAGTCGAAATATTTGACCATGTATTTTTAACAATTACAGGTAAAGAAACGATGTCCCATTAGATAATAGAGCTTATTAGATAACATAATTAAGACTATTACAAAAATTTTCAGACACATTTATAGCATTTGCCCAACTGATTTTAAAACAAATATTAAGCAGTAACGAGTGCTCATTTCAAATTTAAAACTGAGTGTAACGTTTTTTTGGTAATTTCTTAAATATACTCACAATAACACACGTCGCACTCTTGGGCCGACTGCATTGTACAACCGGTTATTTATATATGTATTATAATTTATCACATTATGAGTTGGTGATGGAATAAATAAATAGTAAAATCATATAAAAAAGAGTTGCATGCATTGTTTAGTAAAACTATAGATGAAACAATGCTATTTAGTTGAGTCTTGGGGAGAAAATAAAATCTGATCACCTTACACAACCTGCTGCGCAATGCAGTTCTAAGGGTACGACTTGCAATAATATAATTTATGTCACACTTGACCAGAAAGTGGCATTTCCCGCTCGCTACACGTACGGAATACCCCACTTTCTTCAAGGGGTGACATTACATTTTTACTTACCATGGGCGGTAAAAAGAAGCCTCAGATCGCATAGTTATCGCGCGAGCTGAACTAGTTACGAGACGTTTCTTGTTTTACCGCCCTTGGTAATAAATGTAATATTAATAAAACACACTATTTATCACTTTTGTGGCCGCCATGTTTTTTGTATTCCTTTTCAATTGCATTTGTAAACTTAATTATTAAATCTAATGTCTAATATAAATAATTATTCGTTTTGACATACGCTGAGAGATTATATACACAATGTGGCAAAAAAGTAATTGTGATAAACACGAAATGTGAACCTTCCAGGGAGCTAGTTGCTAATACGACCTTTATTTCCTTAAAAATAAAGATCTCCGACAGTTGTTCATATTAATACAAACACTTGCGAAAATATCAACCAAAGCTGTCTATAGTTAATTATTAAAAAGAAGGCTGAATGTATTTTATTAACCGAAGTAAAAGAGTATCCCTTTAAGTATCATTAAAAATACAAGAAATCAGAACAAAACTATTTAAAGTGCAATCAATAAAATATTCTGTGCTTAAAGTTTAACTACTGACATAATAAAATAAACAACTGTCAGAGAACCATAAAGAGACAAGAGAGAGCTAACCTCGCTATTATACGTAATTTATTACAACGTGATAGAGTCGATATTCAAAAAGCAACCAGTAGGTACTTAGCATCACACTAAGAGTACCCACAGTTCGGACGGTACAGCACCCTCTCGACAAACTTATTACAGAAGAATCGTAACTGGTCCCACAATATCAGAGTGTAAATACAAAACCACTCGACTACATACAACTGAGACATTTCAAGGCCACATCTAAAGTAAGCTCTCCGATGATACCTTTAACACGAAGCCTTCTACGATTCTTCACTAACAAGCCTGGTCACTTTCGAAACATACCCGATCGAACTACACCCTAAACTGAAAGGGACAAGGTTCAAATTAGCAACACCGCACCCCGCTCCTAGAAAGACGCTCGAATACAAAGATAAGGATTTAAAAGCAGCATTGTTCCTAAGCACTGAAGTCACTAACTGGTAGTAGGTACTACTGACCTCTAATATACAACTGGACTGAATACCTCTACTAAAATGACAAATGTTTCTTGTGCCGATTAGAAGCGCCCCATCGAGCGGCTAGGGTATTAAATTTGACGTTTGTTGCTTGTATTTGACATTACAAATGCATCTCTAATATTAGTTCCGTGGCCGTTCACCTTCGTACACCAGTGCCATCAGCGCCAAGATGGCGATAATCAAATTGGCTTCATTTTTTTTAATGACGACCTTCAGTCCAGCGTATTTGAATAATAGAGGTAAGTGGTAGGTACGCAACAGAGTCCAAAGTTCCCGAATGCGCCATTCTCGTCCCATTCCTTGACTTGCCTTGCTTGCCTTTGTGGATGCCGAATATTCTGGTATGCGTCGGGGTCGACGTGGAACACTCGCATTCTAAACTAGAGGCTTAAACTGTGAGGGCGGTTATGCGTTCTCATATGTCCACCTCGCATATTTTCCTTTTCTGCGGGAAGCCGTACTTGTCCTTTTTAACCACTTCCTGCTTCAGCCGGAGGTACGTTTCGAGTCTGGAGAGCGCGTATTCCTGTGGAGAGAATGCCAGAAATTATCAACTTGTGACATGTTGTCAGCTATGCAATATGGTGTGGTAAAATTTAGGGTGGCTATGCAACATTGCATGATGTTAGATAGGTATGCCAGCTACGCAATATTGCGTAAATTATATAGTTGTTGTTTCAGAGCGTTGCCAGGCAGTGAGTAGGTCTCATGAGTCTTAAGGTTCAAAACAAAGCTTGATGATCATTATCGTGTTATGTGAACTCGCTTCGAGCACATTCGCATCAGCTAAGTTGGGTGATCAATACAACATGTTTTTTTTCGGACACAGTCGTGAATATAAAATGCTAGACTGGAGCTATAAGTGCATTCGCTTCTCTCAAAAATAAAATCCGAAATATTTAGCTTCGAGAAAGGTTTTTACAGACTCAAAAGTCAGTTGTGCCACAAATTGTAAGAAGTAATTTTAAATTTTCCCATTTTGAAATAGCATGTTTTAGTTTTGCTACAAAGCTAGTAGATTATTAACGAACAATCAACACGGCAGGATAACATTTCGCTGTATACGTGGCAATTGTTTCGCTTATGCAATCACATCAATAGACATCAATATAATAGCACATAGGTAAATTGTCATCAATTATTCATGCGAAAACTAAAAACATACGATCAGACAAATAACGGCAAGAAAACAATATTTAAACATATTGTGTAAACAAATTTACTATTAACCAAGTCACGGTAAGCATCTTGAATACAGACAAAAAAATACAATACATAAAAAAACTGTGCAGTAGAATTTTTCTAACATAAAGTTGTCTTCGCGCGTGCTCATACTACGTAGAAATGGAAACTATGGTACCATTATCACCAGCCCTTTAATGTCCCCACTATTTGGGTACAGGCCTTGTCTATGGATGGTAGGGGATGAGAAGGGGCCATAACCCACCACGCTGGCCCAGTGCTGATTGGTGAGTATTCACGATTGCAGATGCAGTCGAGATCAACGGTTTAACGTGCCTTCCGAAAAACAGAGGAACTGAAGATAATATATTTTGGTCATCCATCCCATTGATCCTTAGCGAACATTGTTGATTCTACTCACGCTAAAATATTATATATTATTGTTGCACGTGTTTGCAAGTTCTATAATTAGAATACTTTGTTTTACTAAGACATATAGTCGATACATATACATGCTAAATAACTGTTTTGTAACTTATGCTATGTCTGGACTCGACTAAAGGTGAGTTCAGACTTATCTATCACCTATAATAGAGTCCGATCAATCAATCGATATTATTACGCCAATAAATCTAAGCACTATCTACAATCAATGACGTAGGACCGCAATAGAGATAGTTAACACGTGCCTACACGAGCAACGTAAACATATCTCCTAAATACCGTCCTTGTCCTACACACAGCTGATAATAATATCAAAAGATAACGCAAAGCTTTTTTTTTATATTGAATCAAACATTTTGCGAATAACCTTGGATGATGTTAAGTGATGATGACATAAATTTGCGGTGTGGCTAAAAGGGCAACATAGCTAAGGATTTGCAATTGACGTAATTAAAACAACAGACGCCTTGCGCAAGAGCAAAATTTACACACAACAAAATATATATTGCGCATATTCATCAATGTTAGTATTCAGCACTATGGTATACCACGTGTCTTCGTAATTACGGCCAAATTTACGTCGCAAGCTCATTATTGTATTGTAAAGGACACAGTTAAAGCTAGATACCTATATTCTATCTTCTTTATAGACACGGGACTGCCTAAATGAGAACCTAATGCGTATATAATAATATATAATAATTATATCAAAATAATTAATTCATAATTATATATCAAAATTCTTCTTTAGCAAGCTACTGATGAATAAAATACGTTGACAAAAAAATTTTTGACAATAATGTTAAATTTTTAACCATGGATAGGTATATTTTGATTAAAAAACTAAGTATTTTAATCATCCAACTAATCATACTAATTAAATCCTAATTTAGCAGCAGATTATGTCAAAATCACTAGATATATTTATTTATAGTAAAAGATAAAGTAAAGTAAAAGATATCTTATAGTAAATGTTCATAATTATATGCAAACGCGATAGTTAGTACTATTATCATGATATATTATATTACGCACAGCATTTTTTTTCTGTCATAGCACATACGGTGACAATTATGCAATATTGTATAGCACTACTGCACCAATATAAATATTGCATACTTGAAATTGCATATTTCGAAAATAGGTACGCCAGTTTTATTGCGACGTTATTCACATTAGATAACCACTAACCATCCATCAAAAGAAAAACTTACCCAGTATCCGAAGGGAATTTGACTCTTGGAAGCATTCACCACCGACCATAGACTCCAGAAGAGATGACTGGCGAGCGCGAACGCGTCCACCTCGTTCAGCAAGTGATTCACCTCGTCTATGGACGGGGACGAGCATTTGTCCTCAGACATATTCATGTTGTAGTGTTTTAAATACTCCTTGATGAAGATTTCCTGAAAGTGCGAACCTGAACTTAGCACACGAATCTTTGCAATTTTAAACTTATTTTGTAACGGTTTTTTTTCGAACATATAAAAAAAACTATTGACGCATCAGAGAATAGTTTCTAGATCGTATTGACCGTTTATTATTATTGTGACCATTAAGAAGGTGGTCTTGAGAAATTTAAAACTATGGAATTCGAATTACATGTTAACGTGAATAATTGTTATTCAGCATTACTCCGAAATAATTATGTAATTGTAAATCAAGCATGGTGTTTCCTATGCACATCGATGAAATAGCACTCTAAGCTTGGAAGCAAATAAGACAAACTAAAGTCACTATGAAACGTAGACGAAAAGTGCGTTTAATAAACCCTAGGCTCTATAGTGCCTGTATGACAATGGAACACAATTAAAACATTTCTTAACGACTTCAGTCACCTTATTTTTCACTTCAATAGTGCTCATATTCGCCCAATTAGTCCAAGGCCCGCTGTTGACTTAAAAACATTGTGCCCGATCTACGCAAATAAAGCGTTAGTAATCGATGTCGAATGATTGAGTGTGTGAGAAAAAAAAAAAAGTCATACATATGACTACAGGAACTCAAAATATAATTATTAGAAAAACTTAACCAGGCCGTTTGGTAACGTCTCGGTTGGTCGAATGGTATCAGGCAGACTGCCCGGACGCAGAGGACGCGGGTTCGATTTCCGCATGAAGACTATACATTTTTCGAACTTTTTCTAACAACAATATTCTTTGTACTAATTTTTTAACATTTAAATAAATCAATATAGTAACTCAGATGGCTTGTGTCGACTACGCGTCTTTGAAGGTCGGTACCTTACTTGTGCTATTCTTACTTCTATTGCAAACTGAATTAGACAGCCCTGAACTCATAACCAGTTCAAGGCAGAATGCATTTCGAAGCAAAATGATGATTGTAGTAAATATTGGTTTGAAAACTTTTAAAGAACCGGAACTTAATTCAAGTAGAGTAGTATCTAAATTTAAATGTGTGTTTCGTTTCAACAATAGTAATAATATACAGAAGTTTGTGTCAATAGTAGTTTATAAAACTTTACAGATACATAATTTGTATCGCAAGTTATTAAAGTGAAACAAAACACACAGCATTATTGAACACAGTTAAGATTCGTTGAACATTGTGTCTTAAAAGTTACGTGTCGAATATTTGATTACTCAATAATAAACTGACAAATATACCATGTATTTCATTTGAAGATAATGGATCAAGTAATGCTTAAATATTAGGTTGGGTAAAAGTCTTTTCGCATTATAGTATGTATAAACTTGTAATAAAATCTCTTTGGCTATACTATTTGTATCTGGCTGGCTGGTTGGTATCATTGAAAGTTTAAATTTTAAAGAACATAATTCCAAATTCAAATTAGGAAAATGTGTGATTTTCATTTGTTTTTCGTACCGCCAAGATGAGTGAATCTAATGAAGAAATTCGATACATTTTAAAATTTTACTACAAAAAAGGTAAAAAAGCAACGCAAGCCGCGAATAAAATTTGCGATGTTTATGGACCTAGTGCAGTGTCTGTGAGAGTAGCACAAATTTGGTTTAAGCGTTTTCAATCCGGAAATTTTGATGTCAAAGATGCACGTCGCCCTATTACAGATAAAATGGATGCCATTTTTGAAAAAGTGGAGCAAGATCGGCATGACAGTAGTTACGACGTAGCTGAAGAACCGGGAATTGACCACAAAACAGTTTTGGCGCATTTGAAAAAAACTGGGTACACAAAAAAGCTCGACATTTGGGTACCTCACGAGCTCACTGAAAGAAACCATCGTGTACTCATTTGTGATTCTTTATTACGACGTAATGAAACCGAACCATTTTTGAAGAAGCTGATAACTGGTGATGAAAAGTGGATCACGTAGGACAAGAACGTGCGAAAAAGGTCGTGGTCAAAGGCCGGTCAGGCTTCACAGACTGTGGCGAAACCCGGGTTAACTCGCAACAAGGTGATGCTGTGTGTGTGGTGGGATTGGAAGGGCATTATTCATTATGAGCTGTTACCACCAGGCAGGACCATCGATTCTGAACTCTACTGCGAACAACTGATGAGATTAAAGCAAGAAGTTGAGAGAAAGCGGCCGGATTTAATCAACAGAAGGGGTGTGGTTTTTCATCATGATAACGCTAGACCTCACACATCTTTAGCCACTCAGCAAAAATTAAGAGAGTTTGGCTGGGAGGTGTTAATGCATCCGCCGTATAGTCCTGACCTTGCACCTTCAGATTTCCACCTGTTTCGGTCTCTTCAGAATTCTTTAGGCAGTGTCAGGTTAACATCACGAGAGGACTGCCAAAACCACTTGTCGCGGTATTTTGACCAGAAGTCCCAAAATTTCTATAGCAATGGGATCATGTTCCTACCTACAAGATGGCAAAAAGTTATCGAACAAAATGGTACCTACATACTTTAGTTAAATGTAAATAAACTATATTAAAAATGTTTTGAATTTTCTTAAAAAATGCGAAGAAACATTTTCCCCAACCTATTATTATATAAAAAAATTCGACATAAATATCAGAAATATTGTAACTGAAATACAATGGAACTTAACAATTATTGTGAATATTGCACACAAAATAGAATTCAATGTTTAACGAATAGTCAGTCAGGCACCCAAAAATAAGCGAGTATTGATCATAAAACCTCCTTTTTTGCCAAGAAAAAAAAGGTTGAACGATCACTTTAGTTTTAAAGCTAAATGTAAATTAACAAAAGTGACTCTCATTTATAATAGTACTTTCACAGGAGTGATCGCCACCAGGGGAGAACGTGGACACGCTGCTCTGTTGTCTATGTCTATGGTTTATTGGCCGGCCATAGAGTACTCACTGCGACTAAAAACCAAGCAAACACACACAAGCTGCGTACTGGCAGGTTTGTCTATGGTAAACCCGGTAAGGAGTAATGAGTAGGTCTCTAAAATGCTATGGCGTTGTGTATAGTTCTTTAATCTTTGGTAAGTAGAAAGAACTAATACTTTCTTATAGTAAAATTAACTATTTAAATACATTCGTCATGATTAAATAAGAGATTAGAATCATAAAATTGATTCCCATAGCAAATATTGTACTTTACAAATAACAGGAAATGTGTCGTAATATTTGTCACAGCTACTTAGAAATACCAGAAAGCCTGACGAAGCGTGATGTACTTAATATAAAAGTGTTGCATCACGAATATCACTAATATCACGATGATAATTAGATCACGATTATATTCAATAACTTCCATTAATAATCGCGTCTGAATTTTAAGTACAAGCTTCATATCGCTACGTCACGTTTTCTGTACAACCAATAGCTGTCTGAATTTAATATTTCAATTTATGAATTAATTTAACCAATCAAGAAAATTAAGATTATTATGTCAAGATTTTTTAAACGAGCGATGATAATGAAGTACGAACCTTATGTCACCGTGTGGTACGGTACACATTGCTTCGTCTGCAACTCGAAAAAAATGATAAAAGCTGGTACAAGCAATTTCGAATATGATTCATCAATATTATTATTTTTTGAAAGATACAACACCATAAAATTACTTGATGGGTTTTAGACCCAAAAAGGTGGTAAAATTAGTAAATAGTTGATACAATTGTATAAAATAGCTATTCAAAATTGCTTGTATAAATGGTAAAAACTTATAATTAAAACGTAAACTTGAGCTGTGTATACTAAAGCGATATGATTCAATGTTAGACTAGAATATGTCAAGATTCAATATTTTCAAGTTAGAGTGAAGAATATGATAAATCCAAAAAATAAACTAACATAATTATGTTAAAATAAATAAAAAAACATATCGTATACATTAAAAATTGAGGTAGTTCCAACTACAACAGGCTTAATGGAATTGAATAGTCAAAATTTACATTGCTTAATCATATTGTTGTTAGTGGTCCTATACATAAATTATAGGGATATTACATAAGGCTTTGTTGGAAATATAGAAGGAATAATATGTACATAAAAAGTATGGGGTCAAGTTATATATATTTTTCAATGTTCTTACACGGCAAGCGGTCAGAATGCGAATGCGATTGGCAACAGCGCCGCGTTTGTCGCTAGCTCGCTCACTCTCCTCAGCGGCACGCGAGACAGAAAAAATTCCAACGTCTCCATCATGATTGACAACGACGCGACGCCATTTTGAATCGCACGCTTCCAACCCCCAACACGCACAGGGGCCTTACCACCAACTTTAAACGCGACTCAATTCCCATTGTTAAAGTGAGACAACGCTATAAGCCGAGTAGAGCGGCGTCCCGTTTTGTCACCCGCGTTTGGATCGCACTAATACTTCATGGTACGGCCACTGTTGTCCCGAATACAGTAACAAACGGACAATATAGATATCACGTTGTTCCCGCGTCAATCATTTAAGTGAAACAATGCGCATATGCAGACTCGCATACCTTTTGCTCTAGCGTGGGGCAATTCTCCTGGTTCTCGTAGTAGAACGGGTGTTCGGTGTTCGTGTAGTCGTATCCCCACTCCTGGAAATGGTTCGCCATGTCGAACCCCCTGTAGTTGTACGCGCAGTATTCGAAGTCGATCAGCACCAGCCTTGGTTCACCCGAGTCTGAAATGTGGCTGATTATACTATCCGATGTGTTCGCGTCTTCGTATGTCGACAGCGGTTCTAGTTGGGACGTTCGCAGCTGCGTGCGTATGTCAGCGTTGCGCATGTCGGGTGTATGGTTGTTCTCTTTGTCCGACTTGGGCAGCTGTGTGTCGTACGCTTGCACGTACACCGCGGACACCTCGTCGTCGGACATTTGGACCACGTCCTCCAACATCAGGATGTTGCCTGAAAGAGAACAGTGGCGATTGGTGGACATGTTCTATACTCACACTCTTTTTCGTTGTTCGGCGTGGCTTTCGTTTGTAAGTAGCTTTGTAAGTAGCATTTGTTCAGCGTGCGGCCGGTTGCGCAGCTCCATACAAAACGCGCCGGTCAACGCCGAAGAACGAAAGGGGCCTTACTGGCGCACACAGAGACTTCAATTAACGTTAATGAGTTACTTGATATCAAAACATGATAATTCAAAACTAGTCGCTATTATTGCCTGGTATGGTTTCGGCATTAAGAAGATACGTACACACACAGTTTGGATGAGTAACCAATGTAAGTCCATTGTTTGGTCTATGTATATAGTCAGGCTTGCGGCCGTCTGTAAAACCTAAGCCAAAACCTTGAGCACTATGGATTCGAATGGTGAATCATCCCAATGACTCTCTTCGTTCATCTGTCTATCGTCGTTATATTTTCGGTCACTTTTATTTAGGTACATTCATTCATCACTAGATGATGCCTTGATAAACTGGGAGTAGGGCAACTCACTGCTGGGACACAGGCCTTCTCTATATAGAAGGAAGAATATGGAAAGGGGGACTTGACATAATTTTTGGTCACCCATCCAATTTCCGGCCATTGCGAACAGCTTACTGCACCATCGAGGTCAAACGACTGAATGTGACAATCGTGCATAGATTAAAACTCCTCAACACACCTTCTTGCAAATCGTTGTGACAGAACACCACCGGAGATTCAACGGTGGCTATGAATTTCTTCAACCATTCAATTTCCTTCTCGAAATCGACTGACTTCAACCTCTTTATGATGGCCTGCTCTTCCTCGTTCTGTAACAGAGAACATTACACGTTAGCCAAGATGAATATAACGGTTTATTTACAGATATACAGAAGGCAACTGCGAAAATTTCACTTATGAATTAATGAATAATATGAATAGAGACTAAGAAATATTGTGTTCTAAATTACGAAAATAAGACTTACTTTGGCAGGAATGCAATTTTGAGATGTACATATTTTTGTATTCAATTAAGGTATTTGTAAAATGTTTAGAGCAGAATACAATTGTCATCATCGCTATTATCTTCCGCTGAAGATGATGAGTAACGGCTTGCAGCGTTCCGCCTGTACTACCTAGTAATATATTGCCATTTATGTGCCCCATACTTAACATATTTCGTCGACTATTACATGGGATCTAATATAATCGGCGAAACCCACCCCATTGGAGTAGGCCTTGTTTATATATATATGTCTATATATCTATCAAGTCTATATGTCTATTAAGTACTAGGAGGTCATGATAACGAAGAGACTCACCTTTCCATGACTGTTGCCGGCCAGTCTCTCATCCCTGACCGTCTTGAGCCACTTGCCCATCGTCTTCCATAGCCAGTTGGGCTCTTTAGAGAGGGGCACGTCCATGGAATGTATGGCCGCCATTTTCTCTGCTATCTTCATTGACAATGCAGGCTCTGCTAATTCCTTGGTCAAAAGAGCACGGGCCTATAAAAAAAAGGAAACTTTAATCATAGATCTATATTAACACCGCAACCAAATAAAAAACTAACGTGAACTAAGCAATGTTCGCTAAGGCCGATCATGTAATATATGATAGGATGGATTGTTATTATCTGAAATAAATGAAATTATTATTATAGGTGACCAAAAAATTATTATCTCGAGTTCCTCCGTGCCGTTAAGCCGTTGGGTCCCGGCAGTATTTACCACCAGCCCGCACTCGGCCAGCGTGGTGGGTTAGGGCCCAATCTCCCTATATTCTTCCATCCATAGGTAAGGCCCGTGGCCCAGCAGTGATGATGATGTTGATATTCGCTTTTGTTTACACAAACATTCTGTCCGAATTCGTTAAAGTATACTCACAGGTATGTACTCTTCGATTCTTCCCCCGGAGAATACTCCGTGCAGCTTGGGTCCCAGTCTCCTTTCAGATAGGAGAGTAAATATCACCGATTCTGTCACAATAGCGTCCATGGCTCTCTCCCCGTGCACCTGTCCGTATATCCTGAGGAGCACCTGGGGAAACATAAAACTGTTTTATTAACAGATATACGGCATTAAAAAATAAAAAAGTTATTGTATCAAATATATATTTCAAATGGTTACAGTATATCAGAATCAATCGTTATTTATTTATTTATTATAAGTCTTACTGCCCATTTCGAGACGTCAAACAACGAGTCGGGTAGTTAATGTCAAAAAAAATATTTACCTAAGTCTAGACCATAGACCCGGCAAGAACTGAGACTAGTTTTGAATTGTCATTTTTTGACATTAAGTACTTATTAACCCTAAATTGATGTCTCTGAGTGCAGCAGTTAGACGATAGAATATTTTTTTTAAGTGACGCTCTTTTCTAAGTGGGCTTAGATAAACAAAAAGGAACCACAATTGTTGTATTTTGTTTAAGTTATCAGTTAAGACAATTTTGTTTATGTAATGCAATTTGGTTTATGTATATAGTTTTGATGGACATGGTTGTCCATGGTGGGCGGTATGTTCAGAGTCAAGTAATAGCATGCTTGTTAAAAGCATGACGTAATGAGACAATAATAGCATGTCATTATTGTACTAGTTACAAACAATTAATATAGATGGCGCGGCAGTCGAGTTGCATCGCGCTATTGAGTTTTCCTCCAAATTGTATATAAGCTATTTACAATAACCGCAATACACACTCTTTTTACTTTGGAAATTCATATTGTTTTATTTTATTAATTACCATTTCCAAAACCCTTTTTGGGACATTGAACAATACACACTGCCAAATTATTCATAAAAAATCTCTGTTACTGACTAAAAAGTCTGAATATTTGATTTTAAAAAATAACTAAATCATTCCATTGCCTAAGCTAACTTCAACCTTACTAGATAGGTGTTTCATTATTTACAAATATCGCTTCGGGTTGGATTCTGTTAAATCGAATCTTTATTCAGGTAGACGTCAATACACAAGAACATTGTATTAAGCAAAAAATACAAGGGGACAAACAAACAAAAACCGGCACTGAGGATTGTAATCTTCGTTCCACTTGCTCCGCTGAGTTTATTGTTTTTTTTTAAAGACAAAAAAATCGGTGGCCACTTCAATAGTTCAATAGAATGAGCGCAGCCACACTAGGAAGGAAGAGGAACAAAATGCAGCCTCGCTTGTGTTGCCACTTCTATTCATACTTCAGTGCCTTGTTTCCTTACCGATGATATCTAGTCTCGATCTACGGTTGTCTATATATTATGTATTTAAAAAGAATATTTTCAGTAATCTATACCAATATAATGAAGTTGAAGGGTTTGTTTGTTTGTTTGATTGAAATCTCAGGAACTACCTATGTATTCAAAATAAAAAATAAAATTTTTGTGTTGAATATTCCATGTATCGATAAGGCAATGAAACATCACGCTACGACCAAAAGGAGCTGAGCATCAATGAAAAATCTTGCAAAAACGGGGAAACCACCTACGTACGACCGACATGTTAAAAAAGACCTAATTTAAATGCATAAAAATATTCGATACATTAAATAATAATAACTAATACGGAAAGAAACAAACATATGTACACCTAAAAGACCTAAATGTACCTTCTTGGGTTCGTCGTAGGAAAACGAGTTGTATCTGGTCATGCCCTTTTTGATGATCCTGGACGCTATCGAGGAGACGAGCTCGGGGTCCTCCTCGGGGGAGCTCTCGCGGGCAGTGTACTTGCCCAAGTGCGTCGTATCTTCGGGCAGGGCGACGTAGTAGAGGAAGTTGGAGAGGCCTCCGCTGGAAAGAAGCAGAAAGGGGAATGAGTTACATGGAAAATAAACGCTCTGCGGTCACCACACGGATTAATACGTGTTGTTTTATATATGTTGATACTATTATACCCCATTCACTTGGGCTTGAGACAAAATGTAAACAATCTTGATGTCTATTAATATAAAATACAAAAATAAAAATGTCACCAATATTTCGAAGCAGCTAACAGTTTTATTTGTCTATAATTGATGATATATTTTATTCGAATAGGTACACGTTTCATGTTTTTAAGAGCATTTCGTAGATAAAGAGACATCAAGATTGTTTACATTTTGTCTCAAGCCCAAGTGAATGTCCTTCTCAGTCGTACACTCCTAAGTCTCCTGACGGAGTGGTCGTGGTCATGGATTGTCTGATTGTTGGGTTGCGGATTTTGCGAGATTTCTCCATCTATCTCTGTTGGTGGCACTACGCGTACATTCAGTAATGATGAGCAACATCATCATCATCATCATCATCACCAGCTTTTTAATTTCCCTACTGCTGGGGCCGTAACCCATCACGCTGGCCCAGTGCCCGTTGGTGGTTGTAGTACAAGTAAAGTTATCTAAGTTAGTTACTCCCATATACACAATTACATCATACTTTTTTGTGATAACATCTTAATAAAGACACTATTATACACTCGCGTTGTGGTCAATCACCACTAACGACATATTCAATTTTCTAATTTTAACTTTACAAGAGTCTAATATTATTATTATCACACACAAATATTATATTATTGAGGTTCGAAATCAGAGCAAAAATTGTTTATTGAAATAAACTTAAGTATCGTCAACAATCTCTTCTAGTCTAGTCTTATCTCGTCTATCCAAGGGAGGTAAGGGTAGTGAGCAGTGTGTAATGATGAGTCCGCAAAACCCATATATGAACAGATCCGCCAACGAAGGGCTAACCCCGGTACATTCAATACTAAAGTTGTAAAGATATTGTGTGTTTCGAGCAAAACGACACCCATGTGAGAAGGTGGAAATGATAGTCTTACCCCCGAATACAGAAACGCTATTCAAAGTTTGAGTCCTGCTCACATTTAAGTATTGTCAAAATTGACGTTTTTCCATACAAATTCTGACAGATATTGTCCACTTAACTATTTAACCAGTGCTCAAAATCTGAGTAGCGTTTCTGTATTCCGGGGTAAATGTCTAATAAACCTTCTTCTTCTTGCCCTTAGGTATCCCGCTCTAGGCGGGGTCGGCACAACATGTTTTCCTCTTCCACTCCTCTCGCTATCATATTCTCCTTTACACAGTCCAATCATCTCTTCTTTGGTCTTTCTCTCCTTTTACGTCCTTCAACGTTCATATCTAACATTCTTCTGCCAACCTAGCTTCCCATAACATGACCAAACCATCCAAGTCCATTACTTCGGAGTCTATCAGTCGCTCCCAAATCATAGGAGAGAAAAATAACGTAGAATGTCACAACAGGGGTGCCGTAAAAGGGAGACTTGATAATAAGCACCTTGGCACCCGAGTGGTGCAGGGCAAACCATCAGCAACAGCAGCAAACCCACTATACACAGGTTTGGTGTCAGGCAGGCGAATAATTAGTTTGAAACGTGACAGTATAGTTTGTAAAATTTGTGATGACCGCAAGCAAGCTTATACAATAACTGCCGCACTCAGAGACGTCAAATAACGTTAATGAGTACTTAACGTCAAAAAATGACAATTCAAAACTAGTCGCTACGCCGGGTCTATGGTCTAGATTTGAATGAAAATGTTTGACAATAAATACTCATTAAAGTTAATTGACGTCTCTGAGTGCGGCAGTTAGTTACATTTGGACAAGTCTCATCTACCTGCGCAAGAGCACGTATCTATCGTGTATCGTTCGCGTGGATCTTATAAATTGGAACAAATACACAATTACTGCCGTTTCGCGTGAAAAAGACAATTAGGCAAAACCGTTTATATCTTCAATATTATACCTAACTTATATATTTATTATCAAGTACAGCCACATGATACATATTGAACACAACACAACAACGTCTCATATAATGTCACTGCATATATTTTCTTCGGAAAACTTACGGCATTTAATTTACGAAGTAATAAAAAAAATAGGTCGCCAAAGGCCAAATACAATCTTGGACACAATAATATGAAAAGAGACGAAAACTCTTACTGCCGCACTCAGAGGCGTCAAATAACGTTAATGAGTACTTAACGTCAAAAATGACAATTCAAAACTAGTCGCTATTCTTGCCGGGTCTATGGTCTAGATTTGAATGAAAATTTTTGACATTATATACTCATTTAAGTTAATTGACGTCTCTGGAGTGCGGCAGTTAGCATTCAATGGATTCACCGTGAGGATGCCGGGCCCATAGTGTGGCAGAGAGGCAGCGACTGGAATTTGTGACCCAAGTGTAGATTACGGGGCCACTTCAAAACTAGTCAACACTCACCTTCGCTTCGCCCCCCGACTGCTCTCTCATATAATAAAAAGAAAACAAATGCGTTGTAACTCATCCAGTTATTTCACCTCTGCCTCTCTTCGGGGGTAAAAAGGCGTGATTTATATATGTATAAATTTATAAACTTACTTTATACAGGAGGGTCTATTTCCACCTTTGCTCACCCGAGCGTTTTAATTGCGCAGTTACCATGCGCGAGACCATTGTACGCTTTCCGAAAGAACCGTTCGCGGCGCATAATATGACGCATCCATATAGCCATTCGCGGCGAGTCTCGCGTTGCTCTGTGCGCCTGCGCAGGATACCTTTGACATACATGTGTGTGGGACGTAGTATGGCGAAAATAAAAAGTTACTCTGTGTAAAATAGCCTGTTTCATTTGAAGAAGGAATTAAAATACATAACACCGTTGAGCACCGTATCAACGTCGTTCGTCATAATCCGCCATTATTCTCGCACATGCGTCCTTCTACCCTTCCCCTGTCAAGCCATTGCTATCCCACACATTTCTCACGCACACTCTCATACGAACGCTTAACGTTTCATTCCCACATACATCACGCATTTCTCGCACAGTGGTAGGCATCCCTTATCAATGGCCCCTGACTCTTTTTTATAAACTTTCAATTTGATTATGAAGATCCGTCTAGGTCTATCCCTTCCCGACATTAATTCCCGTTTGTCATTCTCCTTTCACTCATTCTCTATACGTGACTAAACCATGCGAGAAGTTTTTCTCCATTCTTGTCATTTCAGTCTTCTATCAAACCGTAGCTTTCTCTTATGACATTATCATTATTATCGATCGCTCAGCTTTACCCCAGCCATGATCCTCAAGGCTCTCTATTCTATTGCATTTATTCTACTTTCATGCTTCTTCACCCACACCCACTTCCACACATTAATGTCGGAACCAGCACTGTAATATGAACAGCCATAAGACCCTTTTTAGACACGCTCTAGCTGCTCACAAAAGTGTGCAAGGCGAGGAGTTGCTATAAAAGTTTCGATATGGTCAACCCTTAGTAAATCAAGAAAGCACTAGATTTACGTGACTACAACTGGAATTTATGTAATTTAGGGAAGACCTTCATCCCACAATCTGAAAGTATGTCGTTGCAAAATCTTCTAATAATGATAGTGGATGTAATCAATGACAACAACACGACACTATCAAAAACCGCCAAGTATTTAGGTTAAAGGAAAAATACTCCAGTTATCTGATAACGGCCGAAGCCTAAAGCCCCCCCAAGTATGAAAATATAATCACTATATCTACGTCAAAAAATGTACAATCTAGGTTCGCAATCAGTAAGATTAACTGTGAGCAAATTTCTAATATTTTTTGCGCTTGTACAAGATAGTATACACACAATAGGTATGTCTTGGTTTCCTGTTTCGGAAAGTTTATAGGTAGGTCGTAATAGGTGGCGAGCCTATTGCCCCGAAAATCGCAGTAGGTATATTGCTAGGTGGTAGGTAAGTCACTAAGAGAGTGTTTAGTTCGTTTTGACTCCGCCAACTAAACATTACTTTATAGAAATCCCATCTCATGACCATTGAGGAAGGTACTATAACTCTCATCTCTCTTCTTGCTTATTGGCAAATAGTTTTATATACGAGAACACCCGTTTTAGCCAGTATGACCCCTTTGGATACCTTCCCCTACATATTATTGAGCCACCATACTATTAAAAGTCCTAAGTTCGAGTCACGGTATCCTGAAATTGTCTTTACAACTATCTTTTACAATATTGAATTTACTAGAAACAAACCCCATAATAATATGTATATAATAATAATATGTATAAAAAACCTACTGTCAAATAAATATCATATCGAGTAAAGCAAAAACCTAAATGTTTATCTTGGCCTTAGATAAAAATTGTCAATAATATAATTGACCGACTTTAATATTGTATCAAGATTATTTTTAGTGAAATCTCGATGGTCGCCTAAAAAGGCCATTTCAAGCAATATCGCCAAAGCAATTCATTTTGTGAATCCATGGGTAGACTTAAAATGATAATTACCAAATAATTTACAAACCTCTAAAACTAGTAAATTTCCACAGAGGATTTGTTTGTAGGAGGACACCTATCATTAACAGATGACAAGTAATTATTTTGTGATTGCAAATCATTACGATAGTAAATCATAATAAGGTCATAAAAGAAATGTTGCCTTTTTAGTCCCCAAGGGAGAACTAAGACCTCTTAAAAAGCATTATTAAGTCAGCAGTGGAAGTGAGAAGGCGCTATACGCAGTGTATGTTGTGTCTTGTTTCCTTTGTTGAGTCCTCAGGACAGATTTCAGATGGAATACATGCCCATGACAATGGTTAATTAGATAAGGCAAACGCAAAAGAATCACATTTCCATAACGAGATGCCTCTTGACTCAATTTTATTCAACTTTCACACGCACAGCATGATCGAAACTACCTTTCCGATTTTTAGCGACTTGACCTTGATTAATAAGCTTAATTTAAATCATTACAGATATCTATCTACAAATCAATGTTGACTTTACCAAAAAACGCAACGGTCTCGTGATCGTTTTCGATCAGGCAAGATTGTCGTCAAACGCTTAAAATTTTAAACATAAAAAATATATATCGCAGATTTTTCCAGTCTAGTAAATTAAACAAAGCTTTAATGTTAAGCACGGTGCAACTCGAGATATTACATTACCGGTCGCCCATCAAATGACCGGCCTTAGCGAACATTGCTTAGTTTGCACCATCGCAGGCTGATCGCGTTAAGATACTGCGCTATCGAGCTTCTTTCTAGTTAACTACGTCCAATTAGTAGGCTTAATAAGGTTCAGAGAAACCCCTTAAAACTGCCGCACTCAGAGACGTCAATTAATTTTAATGAGTATTCAATGTCAAAAATTTTCATTCAAATCTAGACCATAGACCCGGCAAGAATAGAGACTAGTTTTGAATTGTCATTTTTTGACGTTAAGTACTCGTTAACGTTATTTGACGTCTCTGAGTGCGGCAGTAAAAAACTTTGAAACTACTGAAGTAATCTTATTTCCTGCAGTAGCTGAGTTCGTGAGGAATCGAGGATGCACCCAATAATTACAGATACTAGTTGCCAAGCCATTATAGCTGATATAAACATCAATAAATACATGATAATTACAAAGTCTCGTTCGTGCCTACAATTATTTGTGATTTACGTTATCGACACTTGAGACGGTCATTGATTTAAACAGTAACATATAAGTGAGGGGTATTTTACATTTTAAAAAAAAGCTTACCAAAGCATCATAGTCATCATCCTCTTACTCTTATCCCATTTCATTTGGGTCTACGCAGTATAATGTCTTTTTATTTCCATTCACGCCTGTTATCTTCTTTCATTTGATTCCCAAAGAGGGTTGGTGTCAGGCAGGCGGCCGGCTGTAAAACCCAAGCCAAAACCTTGAGCAGTATGGATTGGAATGTTGTCATTCCAATCACTCTCTCCGTTTATAGGTCTCTCGACATGGTCCGTTCCGTCTCTTTTCTATACATTCATTCATCACTAGCACCTTTATGGTGGGATGGATGATATGAATCAAAAGGGAGTGGATGGCTTGATGACGTCTGACATATGAATGGAAGAGGAAACATACTGCGCCGACCCCAGATAGACTGGGAACAGGGCAGGAAGAAGAAGAAGCCTGTTATCTTCTTTCATGTCATTTCACGCAATCCATTCATCTCTTCTCATATTTTCCTCTTCCTTTCTGTCCGTTAACATTTATTTCTCTTTTAGTCACATACATTTCATTTTATCTCATAATAATATGTTCGGCTAAAGTTAAGAACAAAGCAAACATAATAAACATAAACATACGTTTAGACCCAACTGTGTTGAGGCTAACAGAACAATACATTTCCATTCATTGCACCATTTTTAGCAATCAAACTTGTTATTTCTGTATTAACAAAAATTGTGAATGCCTCACTGTTAAATAAAATAAGCGCAGGACTTAAATGCAGCTGTCTGTTAGTGACGTTCGAGGCGAATGGACTCTGGAGTATTTCTGTTTAATTGGAAATTTGATTCGTATTTACATATATAAATAAGGACCGATTTAATAATGGCCATTTGCTGTAGACATTTTTAATCGGTTCTTTATCTATACTAATATTGTACAGCTGATTTTTTTTTATTTGTTTGTTTGGTTGGTTGGTTAAACGCGCTGATCTCAGAAACTACTGGTTCAAATTGAAAAATTATTTTGGTGTCGGATAGTCCATTTATTGAGGACCTTCCTTTTTTATTTATTTATAGGCTATATACATACATACATTCATAAATCACGCCTATATCCCTGAAGGGGTAGGCAGAAGTGAACTAGCACCCACGTTTTGCCGACTATGTTGGATTCCATGTAGTAGTAGTAGTAGTAATAGGTGGCCTATTGCCATTTATCGGGCACAAAAATCGCAGTACATTGCTAGGTGGTATAAGAGGAACGCTGCTGACCATTCCTCAACACTGATTTATAGACATTTATAGACTATATAACAACCGACATTAACGCGGGCGAAGCCGCGTGCGGCCACTAGAAAATTAATAAAGGTACACTTCGCATAAATGGGAGTACCTGTACCTACATAGACTATGACTTGTATCATCAAACAGTACTAGAACTCACCCAGATACACGAGCACTGTCACGTATTTCACTTGCAACCATGTAAATAAAAGTGACAAACAATCACGATATATTTCTCTTTTGTCACATAAATACCGCAGTCTACTAAGCCACATATTTGCGAAAATTAAATTAATATCAAAGATGATTAAAATGTTTGATACCAGTTTTCTTTTACTGCAGTCTTAAAATTGTTGTGATGCATAAAATATTAGTGGTTTTATTACAAAACAGTGTTTAATTAAATAAGGCGTGTTGCTGTCACTGTCACATTTTTTTTTACAAAAAGTGACAACGTCAAATTTAAGCAAAAAACCTCACAGTTTTTGTAATAACCGTAGGAAGGTCAATAATTATTATCGGATTAACAAAATATCTAATCTAATTTTATCAACATAGCAACATACATCAAAATGTCAACCCCTCTCGGCCCTAATAAGGCATATAATAGAGGGCTGCATTATTATTGCTTTCCTAAAACTAATTCACTAGTGAATGTCTTGACTGTTGACTATACACGCACACACACACACACACACACACACACACACACACACACACTGACAAGAGCAGACTTTAGGACAATTTTAGACGGGAGCCCATACTGGGACCGTGTGAGTAGTTAGTACAACTGTACTGTAGTACCAACTGTACAAGTGGCAACATCTCATATAAGGGATAAATAGGGATGATTTATATAATAATATGTAACTGCCGCACTCAGAGACGTCAATTAACGTTAATGAGTAATTAATGTCAAAAAATGACAATTCAAAAATAGTCGCATTCTTGCCAGGTCTATGATCTGGATTTAAATGAATTTTTATCGCGTTAAGTACTCATTAAAGTTTTTGACGACTCTGAGTGCGGCAGTTAGATTCCAAATTATGCGACTTGAAGATATTCCTGTACATCATCATCACCCTGCCCTTATCGTATTATATTTGGGGTCAGCGCAGTAACTATGTCCTCTTTCACCAGTCTCTTCTGTCACTCGTTCTCTCTTCATCCACACCCATATCCTTCACCCTCACGCAATTCATCCCTCTTTTCAGTCTCATAGTATTATGCCATTTCAAGCTAAACGGCACCCTTTCAACTTTTGTCACTGGCGCCACTTTCAGACTCTTACGTACTCATTTCTCATGTTATCCATTATTGTCACTCCGCATATCTATTTCAACTTTCTCATCTTTGCATGCTATTTTCTTTCATCCGTCTTTTTCACACCCAACATTCCGATGCATACTTGACGACTGGTCTTATAACAAGCTTGTAGACATTTCCTTTTAAATTTATTGGGTCACGTCATGTAATTGCTGTAACCTGTCGCCATTATTCGACTTCAAATATTCCTGTGTATATGAATGCTTAAATAGGTGGCTTTCGCCGTTAAGTCAGACACATTGTCAGTTAGTGTATTCGCCGTAATGAGTAATGGGTCACTGCCGTACAAGTCCCACCACACACACGCAGTCAATTCGCGCCGAGTAAATTACTCTATCATTTTCTGTCGCTCTCACGTGGGGAAAAGAGAGAGGCGACGACGTGTTGTTTTCCTTACGGTGCCTTTTTGTTTTAGGTCTGCGCTACGGGCACTGATTGAAGGCGCAAATTATTGTTCGCGAGCATTCTATAAGAATTGCAAGAATAAAGGCTATGCAACTCATATATTATTCTTCATTCTTGCACCCGTCATTATAAATATCGATATTTTTTTTCTTATATTGCAGGTTGCCTGTAAGAGATTGCTGCTTAGGCCGCCTCTTGTGTTTTGTGTATTAGGCAGCTGACCAGTGACTATTGTATGATTTGCAAAATCATTCATAACAGGATCATAAAAGGAATTGCAAATGTTGCCTTTTTAACCCCCAAATCGTCCATTGAATGACTTTCACTATGAAATCAACTCTGAAATCGAAAGAAAATAATCTGACACTCCTAAAACCTAACAATAAATCCTGCAACGCCAAACTGTTGTCTCTTTCAATATTAGGGCCATTGCTTAAAAATACAAACTGCACACAACTCGTCATTGCGAGTCGTTGAACAACAATATTATTTGGTACAAACACGTGCGTCCTTTGTAGCCAATATTGTAATTCCATGGCGGTTCGCACTTAAACCCCGGCGACTCAATGTCGCGACAGCGAATCTTTTTGTTTAACACAAAAACACATGTTATTGTCAGACCAAATGACAAAAAGTCAATTCGCCAACTATTATTTCCAAAGAAAGAAATCGATTTACTTCTTGCCGAAGAATTGGCTGAAAAACTGAAACAGCAAAATAAATAACAGAAATGATTGTAGTTTCCTGTTTATGAGATTTTTTTTTGTAATTACAATCTTAAGACACCAGACTCATAGTTTCGTAACACTTAAAACTGTATTGTGATATTGTAATGTAGGTATGAGAAACGAAACGAAAACATTTATGTCTTTCTAGAATATTCTTTTGACAATAACACAAGAATCGTTAATTATAAAAAATATTGTTAATTAAAAAAAATCGAAGAAGTAATGGATGGATTGTGTGAGGAATGGCATCAATGTGAATGGAGTAAATGAATATGAAGATGACAGCAATAAAAAGAGGCGGAAAAAAAAATTGCGCCGACCCCGAATCAAAAGTGATAAGGGTAAGATAATGATGTTGAATTTATACAGTTTATTATTTGATTATAACTAAATCGCAGTACATTTGCTAGGTGGTATAAGAGGAATGCCCCTGTCCATTACTCTTGCTTCGCCCTTAGTCGCCTTGTACGACACCCGCGGGATAGATGGATATCCCGGATAGGTGGTGACAATTGTATTCCTCTCTGCCGTCACCACTCGGCTAACAATTGTATCGATTGCGATAATTACTCTCTATGAGACATCATTACAATTATTAACGAATACCGGAATAACATTTATGTAACAAATCACGTTTTTACATTGCACAAATCGCGTCAAACATCGCTTTACCTCATTTGGCCAAGGACGTTCGGTGTTTGTTTGCATTTTTGCGCGTTAAATATGAAGTGTTTTTACCACGCACACTATTCTAAATAGAATGTCAGTAAACGGAATATTTCATGACAGGGCGACCCCAGAATACACTGCTACTTTTATTAGACAAGCGCCATATACACTAACAAAGAACAGATGAACGGGTAAGCACTTATAAGTGGTTACGTAACCATAAGTTATTAACGAATTCATTGATTTCGAATAATCTTACAATAATTCATACCATAGTCTCAGATATACTATGTTCTTAAAACATATCTTTACATAGGTCCCACTACAAATTCAAAGCATTGTTTTTGTTGCGACTTACACTCATATTAGTTTCAAAAGTAATTATAAAAAGTATAATATATATATATATATATATATATATATATATATATATATATATACCTCTGCCTACCCCTTCGGGGATATAGGCGTGATTTATGTATGTATGTATGTACAATGTTTGCCCCTACCAGGATTCGAACCCGGGACCTCTTGGCCGATACCCAGCAATCTGAGCATTCGACCAAGGCGGCCGTTGTGTACAAACAACTAGAGTCGATATTGGCAATATATTGTTGTTGATTGACGGTAGAGTACAATATAACAATTGTCACCACCTTCGTACAAGGGACAGCGATGTCAGCGTTCATCAGGGCATCAGCGTTCCTCTTATAGGTACGGTACCACCTAACAATACACCTACTGCGATTGACGTGCCCTATACTTATAGATGGACGGTGATAAGCGATAATGTGTCAACCCACAAAAACCCATATTCAGAGATTTCGACATAGGTTGATGAAGCATCATTTATTCTACAATTTTCAAAAGTGTTCTAACTGACTTGAAACACTTTCTTTAACAAAAAGACAAAAACAATGTTTGATAAAATAGCAAATCACATCATGTTCAGAATCTTTGGGCGCCATTTTCTCAAATTGGTGTTCATGTGGCTTGACAAATAATTGCTTATCTACGTCCAGATGGCAATAGGCTGATCACCTATTAAAAAGGACCTAACATAATTGGCGAAATGTCAATTATGTTAGGTCCTTTGGGGACAAATAGGCATGATTGATGATGTTTTTATGGAATTGCTAATAGTAACACAGTAGTGATCATTGCAAGTGTCCGACTCAAAAGTAAAGCAATATCCTCTAAGATATGTGGCCGCAGTCATTCACATGAACGATAAGATAACATAATTGTTGTCGCTTTATTTATAATCGAAAGGCTTTTAATGGATGGGTCAATAAACCGGCTATAACCGGATCCAGTTGATTTTGTGGATCGATAACTGCATTACACGGCAACTGTGAGGATATAATCATAATAATATACAAGGAAAGATAATTACAACTAGCAACTTAATAACAATAATCATAATAATCCCTCGATAGATAATTAAATAATCAGCAATTAAATAACAGGCGACTTAGCTTCAGAAATCTAATATTATCTAACTAACAACCAACCCCTCATTTACCCTATGTTATAAAATGTTATACCATAATTTTCTATGATATTTTACACATATTAGTTCTAAAGGGACACCACATTAGCTTCTGACGCTATTTTACGCATGATCAAAATATCTCTCGACCAAGCGAAAAATTATACTAGAGATTTTTTTTTAAATATGGTCCTTATAATGTAAATCGAATTATTGGTTTATTTTCCCATAAACACATAGGTTGATAAAATATAAAATACGTATAAGTACTCTTTAACATTTATTTTCTGGTTATCAATGTTATCATACAAGCAAAAAGAATGATTAAGTAAATTTTAAATAAATCCGACAATATTATAACAATACGTACACTCACAAATAACAACTATTTATTCGCGAAGTGGTATGCAGGGGTAAATTAACACTTCAACACCCGCGTTCCGCTAATTATATTTGGTCCCGTTTCTAGGTGGCAGGCCTATTGCCATTATCGGACATGTAAATCGCAGTATATTGCAATGTGGTAAAGAGGAACGCTGCAAAATGGTAAAAAATCTACACCTGCCATCAATCACAATAGAGTAGTACCTACTTAATGATTTAAAAAATCGTATTAAAGAGTCTCCAACCAAAGCAGCCAATTTAAAAGCAAAGCAATGTAGCTAATAGACTTGAGAACTTTTAAGGATTTTCCCCTTCCCAAAAAAAAACCCTATAACCACTTTAAAGACTTTTCAGACTAGGTATATTCTAGTGCCGTCAAAGGAAGCTCTTACCACCGGCATCTTTGAAAGCGTCTTTGTTTTATGCATTTTGCATGTTATTGATTTTACTCAGTACCCGCCAACCACACATGTATGCACGTACACTTATCAGTCAATTGTGTTTAATAGTTACGGAAAACTTGTATAGTTCAGTTCAGAATACCCCTGATAAGACTTATTAATTGTGCTGTAAATATTACTATATTTACAATGGCATACGGTTTTCTTTTGCGTGGCAGGAGACAGTTCGATAGACAGTCGTTTTGTAAGTTCTTCGCAGTAATAAAAAGAAGAGCCACGGCAAAATAGTTCCAATAGCTGGTATGGTACGGTCAACAGCACGTCAGATTATACAAAATATCAAATATGTACTTTCATTCGATTGGCAACCTTATCGGGTTTGGCATAAATTTCAAAGACTAATGAGGAGTTTTGACGGTTCGTGGTAGCTTCCACGAGCTGTTGTGTGTACACACGAAACAAAGATAGAACACATAGCGAAGGTACGAACGTACGCAGTTAGCAAAACACAGCGTAAACACTATCGGTGTTATTGCAAAAAAGTGTTGGGTACGCGTTTTGGTTTCAAAGTGCTTTAACAGATGCCGTCTCTGTCACAAACTATTGACACAAGGATACAACATCAGATTTAAAGACTTCTTAACCAGAACATGTCTTTAACACTTTTTTTTGTAATAACAACGTGTGTATTTTCCTTATTACTATAGTGAACGAAGGCGTGTTATGTTACCACGCAGGTTTTAATTTTGAGAATTTTATTAGGTTGTGGGCCTACCTACACACCAGCATTTACCAGGTTTTTTGGGGAAGGCTAAAGTCTTGGAAAAACCAGCCTTGTATTCGAGCACTCCATAAAAGAGTTTTTCTACGGCATGCATTTCTCGTGTGGTGAGAGCAGAATACAATTGTTGGCTATGGATAAATCAGTGATGAGGAATGGGCAGCAGCGTTCCTTTTTATACCACCTAGCAATGTACTGGGATTTCCGTGCCCGATAAATGTCAATAGGCTCGCCACCTATTACATGGGACCTAACCTAATTGGCGAAACGTGTATGTTAGTTCACCTCTCCCTACCCCTTCGGGGATATAGGCGTGATTCATGTATGTATGTAGGCATCTCAGTCTTAATGAGCCATGAAGCGCCTCGCAGGGCGGTACGAATCGGAGGGGAGCGTTAGGCCTGAAGGTGCCTCTAAAGGCGCGGACCTCAGCCCCCTAGCATGACCACCGAAACACGATAATAGACATTTATCGCTTTGAACTGTCAAAACTCCACAGATTATTGACAGTTCAAAGCGGTAAATGGCTTTATCATATCGTGTCTCGGTGTTCATGCTAGCCGGACTGGCGTTCCGTGCCATATCGTGGGGTCTTTACGCAGATTTGTTCTTCAAATGTTTGACAGGGAAGCTCTTGACCATCATTCCACCTGATGGTAGTAAGACGATAAGGGCCGAAAATGGAATCGAGCTTCACCTGGAACCCTCCACCGCGCCCTCTAGCTATCTTATCATAAATTGTAGGAACACAATAATACTGTTAGCATTAACATTATGACGACAGATAGACGAATAAGATTTACTACCAGCACACAAAGATGTATGTACACGTGTCAACTCTTTCGTTTACCAAACACGACTTGACGTGCAAATAATTATTATTCCACGTGACAATAAATTAATGCACCGTTTAAAATACCAAGATAATCATTGAGTTCTGTACCTTCCTCGCGATACTGTCATAATAACCATATTCAGTGTATGTAAGCGTATATGTTGTGACTACTTGTGACGGTGTAGTTAAGCATACATGTATACGTATATCACGCTTTAATCCCCAGACGAATCAGAGGCGAGCCCATTGCCATGTATCGGGCACGTATATTGCTAACTGGTATAAGAGTAATGCTGCTGCCCATACTCTTAGTCGACTTGTACGACACCCGCGGGAGAGATGGGGTTGGTGACAATTGTATTCTGCTCTTTCGTCACCACACGGCTAACCTTGAAGCACGGTAGAAAGTTAACTAGTAATATCAGTAAACTCAACCTCGTCTGTATGGGGATATAAATGTATATAGGGTTATTTTTTAAACACCAAAAACCTCCCACGACTAGATACGAGGTCCGGTCAATAGGTCCGTGACTTTTTGAATTTTTTGAACCTCTTTTTGAACCTCGACAAATCATATTTTTTGAAAGGGATAAAAAAAATTGGAGAAGCGTTGGACAAAGTCTATAGAGCTCAAGGGAGACTACGTTGAAAAATAAAATGATTTATTTATCAAAAAATCTGTGTTTTATTCCAAAAGTCACGGACTTATTGACCCGCCCTCGTAGCTAACATCATAAACAACAACGTTTGTTTCATTAGTTTTAATATAACGCAATACATTGCGCAAAATTATTTATTAAGTTTTATTGTACTGTCGTGACATTTATAAGTCTGTTGTCATTCATAAACGAAAGGACGACGCTACGCGCACTGCTTAATGCCGATGCAAGTAGGTGTACGTAGAGCTATTGACTTTTAGAGCGGTAAATTAAAATAGTATTTATTTTTGTTTCTTACGAATCATCAAAAGTCGTAGAACAAACATTGTTGCGTATGATGTTAGCTGTTTACTCCAGCGAGGTTTTTGGTGTTTTAAAAATAACCATGTATACACTTGTTATAACGATGTTAACGGGGAAGTGAGGACGCGCGCCATCGTAGGGTAAACCGCTCCGACGCGGCAGGTCACGCCTTTCTCCCACAAAATGTCTCTCCACCACTTGACAGTGTTTTGTTTCGGGATTTAGTGGTAGTTAGAGCGAGAGGAAAATATTTTATTTTCCCCGAGGAGTTTTTGTGCACGTCCTGCGCTACGATGGCTGGGGTAAGCGTTGCGTACGATCCTTGCACACTGCCTTCGCTTCATCCAATCCCATCAATGTCGAGTAGGTTCCCTTGACCTAAAATATTTTCAATTTGATTTTTAAATAACAAGGAATATAATATCTTACCTTATTCTCCTGAAGTCAAGCAGCGATGGCTCCACGTTCTTCCAAGCTCCGTGGAGGTAGTTTCTGCAAATTCTTGCCGCTACTTCTCTCATCTCCTCCTCAGTGCCGGACATTTGAAGTTTCTGCAATAGAATACGTTTGTAGCTAATAATTATCTACTAAGGCGGGTCCCAATATTCTGGCTACAGTTAAAATTAAGTTTACTAAAGTTTAGTTAGTCAATTTTTGTTATTTTAATACTACAGAAGTTACTAAGCAACTAAGATGTAGTATGTCTATCTTCAACTGTTGATAGAATAACCTGCCGTTAATAAATCAATCTACTACTACATACTATGTAGTTAGTTACTTAACATACAACAAAATATATCATCTTGATATTTGGATAAAACTTAATTTAATGGTCAGAATGAGGACCTCAATAGCGCAGTGGCCGGTCATTGGACGGGTGACCAAAAATTTTATATCTCCAGTTCCTCCTCGCCTCGGAAGGCACCTTAAGCCGTTGGTCCGGATTGCATCTGCACATCTTAACTGAACTTGCGTGGTGAGTTATGGCCCATTCTCTCTATATTCTTCGATCCATAAGGAAGGTCTGTGCCCCAGCAGTGGGGACATTAAAAGGCCAGTAATGGTGATGATGATGATGGTCAGAATGATAGGGACTGATGATGGAGCCACCTAATCTTTTAGGATATATTAATGACTTGAACTTAAATTTCAGATGGAATTATAAATTTTTATTTACCATTATGAAATCTGAAATGATTCATTTACCTAATGTAATAAACGTTAAAATATGAGTCATGTGTTTTTATTGTACTATTTTGTTTTACTTGTATATAGATATAAACAGTCCAACAGGTGACTAATTAGGTTAATCATTATCTATTCAAGTCATTGTCACAACCGCTCCATACTACATATTTTAAATAATATATCAAATGTTTAATGATTAAATCTAATTAAGCAATTATGTGATGGGGAATACCATCCACTGGAATTTAGCATATCTTCAAATATGCCCGCACAGTTAGTGGATGCTGTTATAGTTGATTTTACATAAAAAACTAAATTAGTAAACCAACAAATCAATCATATTCCAAGAAAGATCCATTTAAGGAAATTCCTACTGGAATGAACTTTTTAAACTTGTTGTTAATTTGTTTCTTAGAATATTGTTTATTTCTGGTACAGACGTAATAGGAACTTCTTAAAACTCAAAGATGTTTCTGGTAAGAATCAGCAAGTACCTAGTTTTGAGAGCGAAAGATGCTGCAAAAAAGTCCAAACTTTATGCTATGCCTGCCGTCAATGATTACTATGGAACTAACACAGTTTATGAAAAATATTTATTGTGTACAATAAAAATGCTATCTGTATTAACCTTTTGTACTGTGATTACGAAATTATTCCTGCCGTACACTGAAACTTGTATTATCTAATAAGTTATCAATACTGCTGTCTTACAATTTTTAGAAACTCTTGTTATTATTATATTTTATTATGTTATAAACATATATGTTTCGAATTTAAAATTTCATAATTTTGTACTATAAAAAAATGGGACTTTTTTCTTCTGGGGAAACTCCACATGTATGTAATTCTGTTGCAGGCAGATTGTAATAAAGTAATACTCCTCTCTTTTGCATATAATCTTTTTGTAACAACAGTTCTTGTCTGCTATGACTTAGTAGCACTGACAAGATTTTGTTTAGGTAGTTGTTACAAGCTAAGTTTTGGGTAACCTAACTATAGCAATATAATGTAACTGTTTTCCTGCCTTCATTAATGTAGCTAACTAGACACTAGTCGCAGCTATAAAAACAACATTGTTAATTGGGATTGATGTAGTATGCACTTTGTAATTATTGTTTATCTGTTTCATGATCTAAGATTTTCTTATGAATGCAACTCACTGTTAATTATTATTGCTGTCTGGTTCCATTGAGTAAATTATAGATGAGAATGTAACAATATGTTGTTTCTTTAACCACATCACTGAATTTTTTACTTTACAAACATTATAATTATTATAATACTTTTCATATAAACCTAAGATTGTGGTACTAATTTCCAAAGGGATATAGAGTAAAATATATTTAAATGAGATCAATTAGAGTTTTATATGTTGAAGAATAATGTTATGCAATATGACCAATAAATACAAACAACAATATGAATGGAAGAGGAAACATAATGTGCCAACTGTAAATAGACTGGGAACAGGCCAGAAAGAAAAATATAAATAAATACAAAAAATTAATGTATAAATACACAATAAGTAGACATGAATAAAGTACAACATTTATTACCGCAGCTCATATTCTTTAATCTGAATTTAAACAGTTTCCAGTGAATCACTTTGAGTCACCTATAAAACTGAATGCTAAGAATTTATGATAGAAATTATCTGCCAGTGATAAAATATATTGTATTAAACCATTGAATTGATAAAATATATTGTATTACTGTATTACTGGTATTACTGGCAAATAAAGTCAATAAAGTCAAATTAAACAGCGATATTAAAATTTATATATATAAATGTTGTACTTGTTTATTACTGAAACAAACTAAGTAAATAAGCAATAAACCATAACAAGAAAAATAATTAAATTGAAAAAACCGTAACACAGAAACATCAGGCAGTTGAAAAAGAGTCAGGTAACTGTTTGCGACTACGACACTAAACGAAGCCGACGAGCGGTATGTAATATAATAAACTTTCATGTGGTCATGTTTTAATATAATCCCAAGTCGATTAGATCTTCAATGTAAGCTAAATATTCGTGGATAACGCAAGACCTTAGGCTACTAATTACTCAATGGAAACGTACCCAGTAACTGTTCTTGTTCATTTCTAACAATCTGTTGTAACTATTTCTCACTTTCATCAAGAGGTTTCTGATCGAGAAAGACATTAAATTAAATAGAATAGTGCGAGCAATTCTCTCACAAAACAATCACTTCCAAACACTTCTGTCAAGATGACATTTGTTCGCTTTTTTCACAGACTATTGATTGAGCAAGAAAGTGACAACAATGATGTTGCCTGTAAATAAAAAACTGCACATTTGCAAGCAAAGTGCATAATATTTGTTAGTGTAAGCAAATTCCTCATTATTAGTCGCCAACAATTATACAGGTGCTCATGATAATATAACTAAAGTTAAAACCATTTTAAACTTATAAATTGATATGGATTAGGTTCATTCTATTGAGGTAGGTATATAGGTAATTTAGTTAAAAAATAACAACTACTACTAGAAATCACAATACCTACATTTATATTGATTAAGCTCTAAATAATTCCTTATAAAACTTTCTAAGTAGTAACTATTAACTTTGAAAATATAAATATAGTATTTCTATTTAATTTGTTTATCATGTCTTTTGTTTAATAGTTATATTTAATTTTTTGGTTATGTATCACAGTACGTCACCGGGTGATGCGATATTTGCAAAGCAAAAAGAACATTAACTGCCTACTTGCAATGTAAAAACATTCCCAATATTACTTTCAAATATTACCTTTGCCATTTCCCTGGTAGTTGTAACAGATAAACAGCTAAAAAAAGATAGTTTTCTATAAAGTCTGTTATAAAAAATACACCGATGTTTATTCTCACTCAATACGTGCACGCTGTACGAGTTATAAGTATGTACTGGCATCGAAACAAAATGACTGACATACAGAATTAGAAATTCGATAGGGTGGTCCGATGTGGCCTGCTGTGGAGCGAGCGAGATGGAAGAAACGAATGTGCACGATTAGTGACGGCTTCACCCGAATGCACAGCTCACACAAAACGTCACATAACAAGACTATATTTAATTTTGAAGTGTGTGTGACGTGTCTACCTAGTAATACAAGTTAAAGGCTAACTAAACAAGTTATTAAATTTAAGTTATGAATAAAGGTTAGGTATAATACATGAAGACCGAACATTCTAAACATTGAATAAATTATGTTTTAAGATACCCAAAGTTTATGTTAGTTCGAGGAATTAAGTAAAAATTGTAATCTAGACAATGCATTGATTAAATATAATTTATTGATACTGTATTCTTACGACGCGACGAGTTGTCCTGGCGGAATGAGTTAGAGCTTCCTCAGTTAACTAAAGAGCCCTACAAGACCGGTAAACGAAACCAGAGTACCTATCTAGGTATATTTACAATTCATGTTTTATTGACTGTGAGTCCAGTTAAGGAAATTTATTATAAGTAGGTACCTACCTACCTAGGTTTAATTGAGAGGATAGGAATAATTGTAGTTTTATTTAGAAGAGCTATATCATCGTATTAAGCTTTATCAGAAACGCTAAAGTAATACTAATAATAAAGAGCTACTAATAGTAGCTCATTATTGTATATTCCTTAAAGTCCAGTAGTCTATCTACCTACCTACGTAAAGCCAATATTGCATGTAGTTAGTGCAGCCAATAGCAATTTAGGTACGTTTTAGGTGTGCAGAATGTCATAATAAATAGCTCAGCAAACTGACATAGGTAAATACAACGAAATAAAATATCTTTAAGGTAAGATCTTAACAATTTTAGAACAGTTACCAAAACCGTCTAAATATTGCATCTATGTTTAATACAGGATTACGCAGGTAGAGGTCCAAACGTGAAAAAAAAATCATAAAACGAAATCTTGTAAAACTACCTATAGGTATAATAGAATGGTTATAAACGCGGACGCGGTTGCTTGCACTCAGAATCTTTCTATTTAGAAAACTGGATGCTATAGATAGCTTATATTTAATTTTTACTTAATTTACAGCCAAAAGGAATACGAAAATAACGTTAAATAAACTTAATTGAATTGTGAATATTTGAAAATTACTTTATGTAATAAAAGAATACATCTTAAAAATGTTAAATATAAAATACCTATCAGCTATTATTTTTTTTTTACTTAACAAACGATTTATCAATTAGGCAGATATTTATACAGTAGTGAACTGTTGAAAATATTATGATTATTTCTTGAATTATGATTAAAATGAAGTAAAAACTATGAAAAATGTACTTGATACCAAAAAAATTTTTCAATGTGTTTATTTAACACACAATTTGACATACATTGCGTTTTATACCATCCTGTATATAAAGTTGAATTGCAGGTTGAGTTAAGTCACTTCTAAACCATAAACGTAGTAAGTGCCTAATGATAATGTGCTGCCAAATAGCCCACCGTACATAGGTACATAAATCACTCCTACATACATACATACATAAATCACGCCTATATCCCCGGAGGGGCAGGCAGAGGTGAACTAGCACCCACGTTTCGCCAGTTATGTTAGGTCCCATGTAATAGGTGGCGAGCCTATTGCCATTTATCGGGCTCAAAAGTCGCAGAAGGTACATAGCTAGATGGTATAAGAGGAACGCTGCTGCCCATTCCTCATCACTGATTTATCCTTAGTCGCCTTGTACGACACCCTATATCCCTCCTATATCCCCGAAGGGGTAGGCAGTGGTTAACTAGCACCCGCGGGCCCACCCATAGGCCACCATAACACTAGTTAATCCTTAAATTATATTACTAACATATACGATTAAATTATTTGTAAGCAAGTAAAAAATCGGTTCTTTTTTAAACACCGATACCAAAGTCACCGACCCCTTGTTTTGCATTTCGTGAGGTAGCTTGCTAAAAATGGATGTACGCAATAAGACTTTCCTTATAATAACTTGTATTTTACGGATACTCTTCTGTGTGTAAGTATACTGCGTTCAAAAGTAAGTTTCTTTATTTTCCCAATTAGGCTGTCGTTAAAGAAGATTAAATTTTTGAAAATTATCAAATAATCGATGATACCTATACACCTACTGCTGAATATAAATGTCGTAATAAATGTCATAACTAAAACGTTTACCTAATCGAGCTATAACGTGGAACTGCATTAATACCAGCCCTTTAATATTCCCACTGCAGGGACACAGACCTTCCCTTTGGATAGAAGAATATAGAGTTAAATGCATTCAAAGTAGTGTTTCTATCAAAATGCCAACAACCAGGTACGACATTGTAAAGGTATTAGCTCGAAAATAATTCTTCTTTGAATTGATTGCCCAATATACCTAATTAATAATTAGTTATAAGTAGTTACAATACATTATGCAAAAATGCAATTAAATTGTGAAATAGTAGTTTGGCTTGTTCTATAATTGCTCTATTAGTAGGTAGTATCTATAAATGTCCTAAAATATTCTGTATAGTAAACAGTATGTGTTATGTAATGTATAAGCTTATTACTACGTCATATTCAACCCTGTTCCAATAATACATCCTAAGAACCGGTTTTTTGATGCAAACTTTACTAAACCAATAGTTAAAAAATACAACTAATCTTTGAATATCACACTGATATTTAATTAACCATTGGTAACAATTTTAGTTACTAATATTTAAGTATCAGTCTGTTATTGTTACTAATTGTTAAATATCCGTCTGATATCAAAAGATTAGTATACATTTTTAACTATTGGTTGAGGTAACTATGCATCAAAAAACCGGCCTTTAGTCGCCACAAGATCTACCCAAACAGCAATGGCAGTTTGAAATGTTTAAAAACACATACCCCGAATACATTGTAACCACCATTATTAATAAGTGTACTATGACATTCTATGTATCGAGTACCTATTACATAGAAAAATAAACATCACCATTCAGCAGATAAAAAGCTATTAATTCATGTTGATAAACCATAAGCCAGCTGTGTGGTGATGGCAGAACAGAATACATTTGTCACTAGCCCTGTCTCTCTAGTCGATTGGGTGTTGGAACAGAGGAATGGGCAGAAGTGTTCCTGGTGAATCTAGCAAATTACCAACTGCAACTAAAGCTCCCGGCGAATGACAATATTCTGGCCCTTTATTACATGGGACCTTACTGGAGAAAGGCATGATGTAAAAGTTACGAGAGCTGCATAACTGTGAAATCAATATTGGCAGAAATTATAAACCACTAACAAGTCAAGGTTGTTTCATCCATAATGTATAAGTCCGTGGAACGTCGAACGAAAATCAATATTTTCCGCAAGAAAGCATTGTTTTGGACTGTTATTATTTTCATTGGCAGTGAGCGTAATTTTTAATTATCTCCAAGGATAGCGATATAAACAGTCCAATACCACTTGTATAAATGAAAACCCCTAAAAAAGCCGTACAGAGAATGTAACATGAAAATTCCATCGTATAAGTAAATAAAAAATATATTTTATAATAAAAACTACTAAGACAAACTGAATTAAGTTTTTATGTGACCAAATGGCAACTATTCTGTATCAGAGGTATCAAACCTAGGTAGGTACAAGAGTGAAATTACATACTTACATACATACATACATAAATCACGCCTATATCCCCGAAGGGGTAGGCAGAGGTGAACTAGCACCCACGTTTCGCCAATTATGTTAGGTCCCATGTAATAGGTGGCGAGCCTATTGCCATTTATCGGGCACAAAAGTCGCAGTACTATTGCTAGGTGAAATTAAATTATCCTGATAAATCAAAATATGTAACACCATGTATATACATATTGTAATGTTGGTGAATATTTATGTTTTTGGTAGTAGATACCTAGGTAGTATTAAATTATAGTTACATCATCATCATCATCACCAACCGATTAATTTCCCCACTGCTGGAGCACAGGCCATCCCTATGGATGGAAGAATACAGAGAGTTACATGCATTTAGAATAAAATAAAATCTTCAATGTATACCATGGTAACATAACAATTAACTGCATAAAGCTTTATCATCCATTTAGTCTATGGCAGTGATGAAGAGAAAGTTTAAAACAAAGACCTACTAGGTACAGGTACAAATAATAAAAAGGCCATAGTAATAATATAGTTTGTATTGTTATGTAAACTATATAACAAGTGTCTGAAATGTGTACTTAAATATGATTATTATTTGAGAGTGACAATATCTAGTACTCTGTCCACAGTCATTAGGTTATGTTAAGCTAACGACAGCATTTGACGTCATGTCACTCGGTAAAACGGATTGTGTGTTGTACTTCATAAAATTTTCCATGTCCTTTGTGAATCAAATAGAACAACTTACGCTTTGTTGTTTCATAACAAAGTGCGGTCTCATGGCCTGGTTATAGTAACACCTATTTTTATGTCGGCAGCTATGATTTTTCTGTCAAATTAAGTAGCCATTTGATGATGACATCTAATTCAATGTTCAAGGTATTTATCAATCAAAGAAAAGTCATAATAAATTGTATTTGATACCTACCTACTAATCATTACGAGTACACCTGTAGATTATCATTAACTGTTAATGTTAAATAAATAAGTATTTCTTAAAGTGTGGCTGTCGTGTACACTATACTACGAGTATTAGTAGCCCCTATAGGGATTTATAGACTTCATGTGTAGAAATCCTATACCGCGATTCTCACGCGATTTGTGCACTAAAAGTCGACAAATGCCCAGGTGATATTCCCAGGGGATTTATGGAATAAGCCACACGAAGTGGAGCAAATGGTCTGGTGATGGTCGCGGGTAAAATTGAATGCAAGCTGCATCTAGCCCGATTGGGTTGACCGAGTGAGTTCCTTGAGAAAGCCCTATCTATTAAAAATGTAATTTAAGCGGTTTGTTCCAAAATGTTTTTAAGCCGTTGTTTACACCCCATGCTGAAATGATGACAATAAGTTACTATAAAAAACTTTTACAATACGTTACCACAATCTGGGAGTAATAATCCGGCCGCCTTGGTCGAATGCTCAGATTGCTGGGTATTGGCCAAGAGGTCCCGGGTTCGAATCCTGGTAGGGGCAAACTTTTTGATGACCACAAATGTTTGTTTCCGAGTCATGGTTGTGTATATGTTTATGTAGTATATTTTCAACATTTATATACATAATTATATTAAAAATATGTCCGTCATCTAGTATACACAAGTGCTTATTAGGCTACTTACTTTGGGCTAGATGATAGGTGTGAGTGTAAAAATATTTATTATTTATTTATTATAAAAAAAAAAAAAAATCAGTCTTAATAATAATTTATCACCATTACATACCTTCGCATCATTGATAATTTTCGAGGATAAAAGTTTGTTCTTATGTATAATAGCAGAATAGTTTCTTGCTGTCTGAAAAGAAAATGCACAAATTAAAAGTAAACCAAGAAACTTATGCAAGACTTGCAAGAGTATTATTATAATAAGGCATGCACTTGCATTAATATAAATAAAATGGTATAACTTAGTGTTTTATTCTGGCAACTCTGAAACTAAATTTTTTTTTGCCAATAATACCAACCATTTCCTGTAAAGGTGTATGGGCTTATGGGTATTTTGTCTACTCAAAGAGATTTAAAGCCTGACCAGGAACAGAAGAGAAGAGGGCTAGGCCTCTTCTCTTGGGAGCATAGTACGGGACGTGGACAAAATCTCTATCTTGACAGTGTTTTGTCTCGTTTTGTCTTACCGTCTTATTTTAAACTGGTATAGTCCGACAACTTCATGCGCGACCCTCCTGCGGTATGAGGGGGGCACTCTTGTAGATGTTAGCGGGGGTGGTGATGCGGCGGGTGTGGGTTATGCGGGGCATAGAGTGTTTTCCCTCCTTCCCGCATCACCCGCCCCCGCTAACATGTACAGTGCCCGGTCCCCGCCCCGCCACCGTCTCATACCGCAGGGAGGCCGCCCACGAACTTGTCGAACTTTTTTGTCTTCGTCTCACAAACATGATTTTGAATGCGAGGAAAAAAGACAAGACACTGATTAACTAGTCTATATCTAAGACGTGTTTATTGGTAAGGCCGTCAGTGTTTTGTCTCGATTTAGTGGGAGTTAGAGCGGGAGGAAAATATTTTCTTTCCCCCAAGGAGATTTTTTCCACGTACTACGTGCTACGGGGCAGGCTAGCATGGAAGGTGTGACCTACACTCTGCATAATCTGAGCAAAGGTGACTTGTCACACCATTGCCTATGCTATATGTCCCTGGTCTTTTATAGCCTTGCCAACAATCCAGTTTGTCGACCCTTGATAGCCCACCCATAAAAATAAATGCAGAAACTATGTAATATAATTTACAGCTTGTAGCAGTCTTCTAGACGGACTGTTGGACAATTATCGACCATAGTTTCGGGCACAAATTGATGTATTTAACCCTTATATTGATATATCTGTTAAGCCAGTAAGTGGTGTTGTATGGTGTTAGGTAATTCAGGTCATCGGGATCTTCACTAAGCGCGCACGGGGCCTCGAGTTAAGGCAACCTTCTAACTGAGCCAGCAAGGTAGAAATCTCTTCGTAGGCTAACTTTTGTTCACCTATTATTCTATTACACGTTTCAAATGATACTTGCCAGAGTAGGAGTGGTTGGGCGATCAGAATTTTGCGTTAATGGTGTCGCTGGTTTTAAAAATAGTTTAGGCTGTTCAGTGGTCACGTACACGTCACTTCATTATGAGAGTTTTTGGTATCATTATAGAAGTTGAGACATTTCTGGTGAACATTTTCAATAAAATACTTATGGTGATGGGCTTCAAATTCAGCGCATTGCGTATGATTCCTCCGAAATTCATTCCAATAGCCATCTAATGTGGTCAAACGTTTTTCTATGTAGGCGGGCGTCTTCGCTCCGGCCCATTCTTTTTTAAAATTAATGCGAATGTTATCCATTGCGGACATGATTTGATCCTTGGTGGCTAGTATACCTTCCATCGTGATGGACATCTTGGTAAGAGAAATGGTAATATAGAAAAGGTCTCACTCAGAAGCTGACACGTGGCACGTGGTGACCTGGTTTTCAGAGTGGAGGTTGGTAGTCCTGCCTTACGACAAAGCTCGAAGGACCACTATGTACGGTGTTGTAGTCGTACACAGAATTTGGTATGGTTTAGAAGAAAGTAAAAAAAAAATTGTCTTTTGGTTAATGGTTTACTGACTAATGGTGCACTGACTATACAATGGACATTATATTACACGTATCGGCGTAAATGCTGACCGCGCGTAACGTGGTGCACGGTGTTAGGCCGTACAGGTGTCTATAGTAATAATAGTAATTAGACACCAATTTATTTCGTTACACCAAGTCACTCTTTATTAGAAAAGGTTCAATACATAATTCGATTTCAAAAACCGAAAAAGGCCACTTGCCACCTTTTTCAGGTCTAGGTTGGGGATTTAGATTGGCTAATATTTCATTTTGTTGTTAAAAAATGAACAAACCTACTATAGTTACCGCTACGATGACTTCGTGGGTAAGTTTGTTAACTTATCGGGCTCAATAAACGCGAGTTAAATCCGTAAAAAATGTTTAGTTTTCAATAAATGTATTTTACAGTGTGCAAAGTGATTTCTCTACCCTTGTAGGAGAAAGGCGTGACATGTATGTATTAATGTTTGAGTTGGTTCCTTTCTACTTGTATGCGCCCAATTCGACATATATATGATATTGATAGCAGACAAGAAGGCGTTGTCTTGAATTATTCACTTAATATAAATACATATGAGATACGCAATTACTAATAAACGTTGTAAGTAAGTAGGGACATAATACTTATTAATCAATTACATATATGTATTGTAATTGAGTTCCCAGTCCCTTAATAAGTAGGTATTACATAATACTTACATAATTAATTTTCTATAAGATATATTTTTAATTCGAATGATTTTTGTAACAACATCTTGCATTTAATTTTAAGTACATAACAGCAAACAACAATGCTTATGGTAGATTGACACAGATCATCATCGTCAGTAGACCTTCAATGTCCCTACGTTTTTGGGCCTATGGGTGTACTATTCTAGGGAGAATGGGCCTTAGTAAGACTACGCTGGCCCAGTGTTGATAGGTTGGTAGTTGGTACCTACCTATATTAACGACTGCAGATCCAGCCAGCCAGAACCCACGGAGGAATTTGAGACAATTTATATTTTTGGTCAACCATCCAATGATACGTTTTAGCGAGCGTTGCAGCTCGAGCGCACAAGCCACTGAGCTATTGGACTCCTCCTCAACTTTTAATTACGTAACATTATAATTTTACAGAGAAAATAAAAATAGAATTTATTGGAAATAACATTTTTGTACTGACGCGGTAACAATAATTTCTCGAATTTTTTGTGACCGTATTTTCTTTGTAACATTTTTCTAACATTTAGTACAGTAGCTACCTAAGTATAATTTTCTCCTGTATTTATAAGAAAGGAAAAGTGACTGAGGTATCAATGCCTTTCAACGCACATAAGTACAAGAGACCCTACATAATTGGCTTCGGAGATAAATAGACGTCCCTTTGTCTGCCCTAATTGGGGAAGAAATTAAAAAAAAAACAGCACATCCGCGGAAAATTGTATTCTGCTGCCTGTCGTAACCAACCACACGCATGACAGATAATAAACATGACACAATAAAACTAGTTTATATGTTATGAACTAGCAAAATTTTTCCATTACGAACGACGCATTAGCGTTAAATTAAGATTTAACTAATTATGCTTAGTTAATCTGCTTATACGGCACGATTATAAAATGATTTGTTGACCTGCGCTGTTATAAGCAAATAATTGTAAGTGACGCTCTTGCGGCTTTTATATGAGGCGGTTAAGTACGCAGAATATTAAAGGTGGTTTAACGCACACGTAGATAAAAAGTGAGCCGACTTTAAATTCTTGTTATATTCAGAAATGTATTCAAAAACAATGTATTGTATTGACGCATCACGTGTAGCGGTTTTCGGAGATTACCTTGCAGCGCCATCTACAGTGTATTGATAGATATTTTTAAACAATACTCTTACTGCCGCACTCAGAGAGGTCAATTAACTTTAATGAGTATTTAATGTCAAAAATTGAAAATTGTAAACTGGTCGCTATTCTTGCACATAGGTGAAACATGGTGTAAAAGAAACATACCTGCCAATCTGTGTTACCCACAGATATATCAATTGATATATCTGTGGTGTTACCATTACCATGTTTGTCATGTCGTGCGTGAATCTACTCTGTCTGTGCTCAGTCTATAAACATTATTTTATTTCTGTAACGCCACCCGGCTGCATCTGTTTTCGTTATACTTACCAATCTGTACCTGGCTAGCGTGTTGAGTTATTTATAATCCATTCATGTCGTGTGACGACGTCAGAGCAGAATACAATAGTCACACCCTGCCCAACTCTTCAGGGTGTCGTTCAAAGCGACAGCGTCAAGAGTGGATAGAAGTGTTCCTCCTTTACCACCTATCAATATATTGCGATGTACATGCCCGATAGGCTTGCCCTATAAATGGGAGAGATATAGTTTATATGCATAGGGAAGGAAGGCATGCAGGAACCTACCCAACAGCTGTGACATTAAAGTTCTGGGGATGACGATATAATTTAGTATCGCCTAAAATCACTGACACTAAGTACAGATCGAGTGACATAACCATATAGCCAATACAGGTGACGGAAATATCAAGCCGGAAGAAGCTACCATATTTGTCATTGCGATAGAACCGTTTTGTGGCAGTAGACTCTAGTGAGCATTCTGTAGTGGCTCGATCACATTGTATTGACCAAAATACGTGTGATTTGCAACGGTATAATAAATATTTAGGGCCTGTTTCACAATCGACAAGTAAGTTCTAAATAGCTTACTTGGCAGTTCAATTTAAATATAAGTATTTATATTACAACTATAACATGATCTGCTAGGGAAGCTACTCAGAACTTACTTGTCGATTGTGAAACAGTCCCTTAATATTATTTTCATCCCACCATCTCGGAAAAGGCGTTTTTGCTCTTCGATATCTGAGTGCAAAAGCCGTTTTTATCCTCTAGAGAATAAAGTAAATTTGAATTTAGAACATCGTGTGCAATGAGTTTGTGAATTCAAAACATCATTATACCTATTTATTTCTACCTCCATGGTGCCGAAATTATCATGCAACCTATTTTATTTTGTTAAAAACTCAGACTGAACGGAACCTTCTTGGTGTACTTTTTTTGTAATTTGCTTTGCGCGCGCCATTTTCTTTTCACGTCATAAATTTGTTAAAACCTTGGAGTTCCGTGACGGTCAATCAGCTTGGCGTCAATCTTGCTTTAAACATTTTGATCGTCTACAATGCTTGCTTGATGCTTGAGTATAAAAGCTTTTTAGGTTTGTTTGATTTGTTTACGCTAGCAACGGAACAAAAACATACAGAAAATCAACGTGCTTGACTCAAGCTGATTGACCGTCTCGGAACTCTATTAGGGACGGTAATTTTTATTAGGTACTTACATGTGTGTCTGGATAAATTTTGCGGGTGTGGCTGGGTGGATGGGTGTTTTGTGGGTGTTTCTGGGCGAATGGGTGATTTGTGTGTGTTTCTGGGTGAATGGGTGTTTTGTGGGTGTTTCTGGGTAAATGGGTGTTTTGGGGGTGTATCTGGGTGAATGGGTGTTTTGTGGGTGTTTCTGGGTGAATAGGTGTTTTGTGGGTGTTTCTGGGTGAATGGGTGATTTGTGTGTGTTTCTGGGTGAATGGGTGTTTTTTGGGTGTGTCTGAGTGGATGGGTGTGTATTGCGGGTGTGAATGTTGTGGGTGTTTCTGGGTGGGTGTTGAGAGTGTGTTTGGGTTAATGGGAGGGTGTTGTGGAAGTTTCTGGGTGAAAATAGAAACTGTTGTGATTGTATTTTTTTTTGTATTTTGCAATTTCCTCGTTGGGGGGGATGAAAAGTTACGTGTTGCACTCGAGTGCAAAGATTTTTCACCTTGTGCTCTTTTGATTCCCTCGCTATCGCTCAGGATTCTATTTTTGAATCACTCGCGACGCTCGTGATTCAATTTTAGAATCCTTCGCTAGCTCGGTCATCAAAATTGAGCACGCGGTTAAAAAACAACTTTGCACTCACGTACAACAAATAACTATTTTCGTGTTAGTTTCGACCACAGATATATCATTGATATATCCGTGGTTTCGACCTACCCGATGGACTCTCTCTCTCTTCTCCAAGCTTTGCAACCTCTTCTCCATGGCCACCATTCTCCTCTTGAAGTCGCGAGCGATGCACTGACAGAGGCTCAGGGACTCGCCGAAGATGCGCATTTTGCACTTTATATCATCGAAGTCGGTGCGAAACCTGCAAGTTGAGATATATGGCCCAGAGATGATAGGTGGGTATTAACGAGGGTACCCAATTGTGAATTTAAATATATTCCTTGTTCAGCATATTCAAATTGGCAGATCATCATCTAAAAATACGAAATACACATGAAATAATCGACAAACAATTATTTAAACAAATGCTATTGAAGACTTTCAAGAACCCTATCCACCATTAGCAGGAAAATAGTACATATATTACACTTCACAATATAAATTGTACGTGTACGTAAACCGTAATCCACATTTATCACTACGAGCGTAGGTATTCGCACTTTAATCACGAAAAGACTTGTAAAATTTATCAAAACATTAGAGGAAAGGCAGATTATCGTTATTGCCGGGATTAGGCCGATTTACTGTCTATCTATCTATACCACGTTAGCGGTAAGCCAGGTAAATGTACAAAGAGAGCATTATCCAGTTAATAAAAAATATTATCAGTGCACATACATTAGTAGGTAATCACTACACACGATACAGAATATTACACCGCTATACTGATTACGAGGTTAAAGAAAATGGGAATGCTTTTGTGATTACGATGTGGTACCGCATTCGGGGTGTGCTGTTGGGGCACAGGTAGGGAAGAACATAGAGAATGGACCATAAAGGTTAACGTTCATAAGACCCATCCGGCACCCGAACAGCAGCGCCTTGCCTCGATCCAAGGCGATCCGGAGCGACCACGCGGCGGCTTCCACCCGCGGCGGCGCGGCGAGGCGGTGCTGTAGGCCTATTCGCTAACTTTTTTTGACAGTTGAAAGTGATTATCACCGAACTATTTACTTATCCATTACTACTTTACTATAATGCTATTGTGACACTTGTCCTGTGATAACAGCAATGTATTAGTAAATAGTTCGGCGATTATCACTTTCAACTGTCAAAAAAGTTAGGGAATAGGCCTACTGGTCGGGTGCCGGGTTGGTGGGCAAGTGCGGATTGGTGGGTAACTGAACAGTCTTAAACTCGATGAAAATAGTTTTTGTTTATGATGTTAGCTATCTAGCCCTGCGAGGTGGAAAATTAACCTGTATAATGTTCAAAAATGTGCCGTGTGGTGACGACAGAGCAGAATACAATTGTCACCACCCCCATCTCTCCCGCGGGTGTCGTACAAGGCGACTAAGGGCTAAAACAACAATGTACTGCGATTTCCGTGCTGGATTAATGGCAATAGGCTCGCCACCTATTACATATGACTGAATGTAATTAGCGAAACGTGCCGGTGTTGGTTCAATATAGGCGTGTTTGTGTGTATATATGTTCAAATAAAATCACAATAATAAATGTCACCTGTTTATTGAAGATATAAGAGACGGATCTGATGACGAGCTCGTCTCGGACGAAGCAGCAGACAGTTCCGCCCTCGAACGCACTCTGCCATGCTCCTGCCCATCGTCAGGGTCCTCTTCACTGCTGGTAGACGGCGTGAATATGTGCATTTTAGTGTTGGGATTTATAATGTTGTGGCGTTTCATTTTCAACTGGAATTTAGTGTCAAAATGTTGTGTTCGTTCAAAGAGTATATAATACACTGTTCGTTGCTGTCAATAAATTGTCAGTTTGCTTCATAATCACAGAGAATGTAATTTTGTTGAAATAAAGATCTTAAAAAATAAATGAGGCATTCGTAACATTTTAACACAACCTGCCGCGCTCAGAGACGTCAATTAACTTTAATGAGTACTTAATGTCAAAAAATTTCATTTGAATCTGGGCCATAGACCCAGCTGTAGTAGCATTTGTAAAGTAACAATTTTTTTTTCATCCCACCATCTCGGAAAAAGCGTTTTTGCTCTTCGATATCTGAGTGCAAAAGCCGTTTTTATCCTCTAGAGGTTAAAGTAAATTTGAATTTAGAACATCGTGTGCAATGAGTTTGTGAATTCATGCAACCTATTTTAATTTGTTAAAAACTCAGACTCGGAACCTTCTTGGTGTACTTTTTTTGTAATTTGCTTTGCGCGCGCCATTTTCTTTTCACGTCACAAATTTGTTAAAACCTAGGAGTTCCGTGACGGTCAATCAGCTTGGCGTCAATCTTGCTTTAAGCATTTTGATCGTCTACAACGCTTGCTGGATGCTTGAGTCAAGCTTTTAAAAGCTTTTTAGGTCTGTTTGATTTGTTTACGCTAGCAACGGAACAAAAACATACAGATAATCAACGTGCTTGACTCAAGCTGATTGACCGTCTCGGAACTCCATTAGGGACGGTAATTTTTATTAGGGACTTACAGGTGTCTGGATGAATGTTGCGGGTGTGACTGGGTGGATGGGTGGCTGTTGGAGGTGTTTTGTTGGTGTGTCTGGGTGAATGGGTTTTTGTGGGTGTGTCTGAATGGATGGGTGAGTATTGTGGGTGTTTCTGGGTGATTGGGTTTTTTTTTGGGTGTGATTAGGTGTTTTGTGGGTGTTTCTGGGTGATTGAGTGTTTTTTGGGTGTTTCTGGGTTAATCGGTGTTTTGTGGGTTTTTCTGGGTGAATGGGTGTTTTGTGGGTGTTTCTGGGTGAATGGGTGTTCTGTGGGTGTTTCGGGGTGAATGGGTGTTTTGTGGGTGTTTCTGGGTGAATGGGTGTTTTGTGGGTGTTTCTGGGTGAATGAGGGTTTTGTGTGTGTTTCTGGGTGAATGGGTGTTTTTTGGGTGTTTCTAGGTAAATGGGTGTTTTGTGGGTGTTTCTGGGTGAATGGGTGTTTTGTGGGTTTTTCTGGGTGAATGGGTGTTTTGTGGGTGTGTTTGGTTTAATGGGAGGGTGTTGTGGAAGTTTCTGGGTGAAAACAGAAACTGTTGTGATTGTATTTTTTTTTTTGTATTTTGCAATTTCCTCGTCGGGGGGGATGAAAAGTTACGTGTTGCACTGGAGTGCAAAGATTTTTCACCTTGTGCTCTTTTGATTCCCTCGCTATCGCTCAGGATTCTAATTTTAGAATCCTTCGCTAGCTCGGTCATCAAAATTGAGCACGCGGTTAAAAAACAACTTTGCACTCACGTACAACAAATAACTATTAATTTATTTTAAACATATTGGTATTTAGCTTTTTATAGCCCTGAGGAACTTTGTTAAATATTTTTAGGGCCATGCAGACTACGCTATTACTTAACAATGTTGTTTTGGCTGAATACAAACAGAGTCTATCTCCATTACGTAGATTTCTAGATACTTTGTCAGATAATTTCGGAAATAGGTGCAGATTACATTTTACAAACAGAGCAACCTTGTATATATACAGAGACGGGAGCGTTAGAATTTTATACTTCATGAAGAGCGGCTTACAGCTGTCAGTAATCTGAGGCCCGAACATAGCCCGTATGCATCTTTTTTGGGCTTTAAATGCTAACTCTTTATTTGTGGAATTCCCCCAAAACATTATGCCATATCGTAGTACTGATTCCGCTAACCCATGATATGCTGTTAGTAGTGCGTCAATGTTGACAACTGTTGAGATCTTGTATAAAGCAAAGGCAGTACCACTCATTTTTTTATTTAATTCTTCTATATGGTTTTTCCAATTTAGTCTTTTATCTATGTGCAAGCCAAGGAATTTTGCGTTATCAACTGTTTCTACGGTATTGTCTTGATATGTAACTTCAATATCTGGATTTTGTGCTCTTTGACTAAAGTGCATTAAATGAGTTTTATTAATTTTATCTTGATGCGGGAATCGAACCCGCGTCCGCTGCAATCCGTGAATGTGCCTGACCGCTCGGCCACAAGACATTAACTTGCCGAAATTCTTCTAACCTTTACAATTCACGTTGTAAGCCACCAAAATCTATGTACTAATTTTTCTAACATTTATATAATGTTAAAATTAAAATCGAATAACGTGTTAAATGTTGCCTGTGACGCAATATTGTGTGGCGCCATAGCCACCACCTCTTATATAACTTATACTAGAATAAATGACGAAAACAATCATCATCATCACCAGCCCTTTAATGTCCCCACTGCTGAGGCACAGGCCTTCCTTGTGGATGGAAGAATATAGGGTGAATGGCTTTGAGTTACTAGTAATAGTAGTTCAATGGTGAATGGCGTGTTGGTGGGTATTACGACTGCAGATGATAATAAATTCTTGGTCACTGCTAACAATAACTATTCGACTTCGATGGAGCTAAGCCTCAGCTGCTGAGGTCATGTTCATTGGAAAACAGAGCTACTAAAAATAAGGGAGTCAAAAGTGTCCAGTAACTAAAACAATTGGAAACAATGGTTTTGAAATACAATGTTGACACGTAATATGTACGTTTTTACGTAGGTTTTTAGCTCTGACCAAAAATTATTTAAGTGAAGATAAACATCGACAGGAAACCAAAACTAAACTTATTTAAGTGTAGTGGATACCTGCGTAAAGGAATGGCACGTAGGTACCAAAGAGTATACAATACACTACGTTTAGTAGGTACCTACAGCAGAAAGCTGTCCCTACTATGTTCTTACAACTTTTTCCATTTGAATTTTTTAAATAATACTTTTTTTACTCTGTAGAAGGAAGTAGCAGTCTCGTGTGCTTATTAAGAACAAATAAAAATAATTTGTAGAAAAACACTATCATAATCATTGAACTATATTGAAAAAAAAACAAGGGTTCAAAACAATTATTTTTTGTTTATTTGATACAGAACATATTTATTATATTAAACGTTTCTCATTCTCATGCCATCTGTTACAGTGTGTGGTTGACTTTACTTATTATTTGTTTTACTTATGTTGGTATTGTAAAAAATGTATGTGCTGAGGTTGCTAAGAAGTAGTAATAAGTTTTTCTACTCTGCAGCAGATGGCGCTACGTCAATATGGAAGTATTAGCCCACAGTATCGCTAGATGTCGCTAGGTGTATAAATTTATCTTTTGCAAAAACACTAGGTATTCCTACCTACTATTTCATCGAAAGATTGAAAAACAACCCGACTTCAAATACCTACCTCATTATTTTTTGTTTATTTGCTACAGAAAATATTTGATGAACGTTTCTCATTCTCATGCCATCTGTTACAGTGTGTGGTGGACTTTACTTTTTATTTGTCTATGGTGATTTTGTAAAAAAGCACGAGCTGAGGTTGCTAAAAAGTAGTTATAACTTTCTACTCTGCAGCAGATGACGCTACGACAATATGCAAGTTTTAGCCCACATCATCGCTAGATGTCGCCAGGTGTATAAAATAAAGTACCTACTATGTAGGTACCTACCTACCTGGTTGGTACCTAATAATTATTAAATTCGTCTTTCGTACATAGTAGCTTACTTTGGACTTGATGATAGATAGTTGTCAGTACAAGAAAATATTAATTTTATTTAAATATAGAAAAGAAGTATCCCAAATAAATAAAATTATTTAGCATTAGAAGCCCTGCGCTTCGTAGTAGGTACCGTAATATTCGTAGTAGGGGTCAATGGGTTTTCGTTTTTCATGGGTTTATATTATCGCAGTATTGCTAAAGTCTACATACGGCGAGTTCCTATACTCTATCTACAGTTAAAAGTACGCTTACTAAAGTTTAGTTGCCTGGCATTTTTAGTTATATTCCGATAAATAACAGAAGTTGCTAAGCAACTGAGCTGTAGTACCTACCTTTGTCACTGACTTCTATTAAATAAATAGAATATTGAGACCCCCAGTTAGAACCATATACCAAGGGTGATAAAAAAAAAGAGTGTCTCAGATCGCAAGTAAATAAATAATAATATAAGAAATAAATAAAAAAATAAATAAATATGCAATCTTTTTTTTTCGCCCGAGGTAAAATCATAGTTTTATGTCATACCCCGACCAAGACGTGGGTGGGATTTTCCGTACTTGTAGCGGGCGGAAAAGTCCATTATGGTCAGGTGTGACATAAAAACAGTGTTATGAAATGAGCATCAGCGTTCTTGTTATATTTATTTATTTATTTGTTGCAAGATTTTCAGTCAAATATCAACCACTGCATTACATTTGTAAGTTAAACAATGCCATTTACAAATCTCCACATACATGTATACCAATAGCTACTATCTAATATATAGCGCGATTCACGTGCCCGGTAGATTGGAATGTAGTCGGTTCGGTTGGTAGTAAGACTTCTTTAAAGTCCGACTGGCTAGCTACCACCATCTTATTAAAATCTGTCGCCATAATAAAAGTTTACAGCAATAATAGTTTAGAGCATTTCAAAGATAGCTCTAAACTATAATTCTCCCTCTGTGGTTGAGGGTTCCAGGTGATTCCATCTTGGCCCTTATCGTCACTTACCATCAGGAGTGATGAAGGGCGAGAGGTTTCCTGTCTAACATAATATATATAAAATAAACCATGGGACCAAGATGGGAAAACGCAGGTGTTAATTATTATTTATCACTGCATATTTACTACTACCTTTAGGGGAGCTCGCTAGCTCAGTGGCACAGTGCCCTTGGCCTGCGATTGCGTAAACTAAGCAATATTCGCTAAGGCCGCTCATTGGATGGGTGATCAAAAATGTATCATCTCGAGTTCCTCCGTGCTTCAGAAGGCACGTTAAGCCGTTGGCCCCATCTGCATCGTTAATACCCACCAACCCGCACTTAGTCAGCGTGGTAGGTTACGGCCCAATCTCCATAAAGTCTTTCATCCATAGGAAAGACTCGTGTCCCAGCAGTGGAGACAATAAAGGGCTGGTGATGATGATGATTAGGGGAGAAAGGGGTGATTTATGTATGTAGGTATGTACAATTTCTGTAGCTGTTTTTCTGTGTATCCGAATGGAAAGTATTGGCCCCATTATATATTAATATAAAAGTAAATAACTTTATATGTGTGTCGGGGTTCATTTCGGATGCTGTGCGTGACTATAAATCTTGTACGCCTGCATTTTCTTGTTCCTTATCACTTCTTCCGAGCGGGTTATACCACTTAACTCAATCCGAATATCCTTTAATTCAGTGTCTACATTTTTATTTACATACAGACTGACAACAAATTAACCTCTTTATGTGAGCACTAGCGGTGTAGCGATTAATTTAAGTTATTTTTTGCAGAACCAGACCAATTTTAAAAACTCGTAACACTATTACGTCAAGCATACTACGACTCACTCAACACGTTTGGTTCTGTTATTTATAAGTTAGTTCTGTTATTGCCAAAAGTTGCTCTTTTAAGAAAATAATAATTATTTTTGTACCTAAGATTCAGATATAACATTTTTGGAATACACTATTTAAAACATTCGTGATTCAATGAAGCGCATTCGTCAAAAAGTTTTGTAACCAATCTTTCGAATATACAGTTATGTATTTGCTTTTTAATTAAGTATATTTTATTTTTAATTTTATTGTTGTATTTCAGTATTATAGACTTCATAATAAATTCTGGTACGTTTGAAGAAAGGATTTCAGGCCTATTGAGTTCTTTTATTTAAAACATTTTAGTGAGTAGGTACTGAATAGTGCTATATTATGGTAGGTTTTTGTTTTCAATGTAGCATTTGTGTGGTAGTGTGATGTATGAGTTTAAGCCATAGAGCGGAAATTCTTCTGTTTTATCAACCAAACATGATTATTAATAAACAGTCTTAACTAACTGTAGTCGCCTCTAATAACATCATACTATTTAATAGTACCTAGGTAATATTAATATTTAGAGTCGAGGCAAAGGGATCTAGAAATGAAATTCCACATTTTTAATACCTCCATTTTATATATTTATTTAATCACTAAATTTTAACAATTACATAAGTGTTCGATAACTTTGACGTATTATAGAATATAGAAAAGAACTTAATATTAACTGTTTAAGACTATCTGTTAAAATGAGTCAGTCGAACAATTTGGTTAAATTCTAACCAAGAGTGTTCAAATGTCTAATTTTTTTGATTAACTTTTACTTAAAATAATACATTTTTCTATCTTAATGCATAACGGTTTGCGTAAAGTATTGTGCTTGTATAAGGGCGTAAACGATAAAAAAAAATGTAAAAATCTACAACACATAATACTTATAAGTATTACAAAAATAAACTACACACACTATAAAACATATCTTGTGAATATTTAAAAATTGGTCCCGAATAGAGCAATAAATTTAATTACCAGTTTAGACTGTCCAACACTCGTAACTATCCTTAACAGTTTGAAGAACAACATTTATTTTATAATATGAATAATAAGTAGTAATACTTGAAAAAATATGGCAGTTCAAAAGAATTTAACAATAAACTAAATATATAAAAAAATATAACCTAATTACCTATTAACATATTTATTTTAAAATATATTAGATACATAATTAAAAAAACTTATTTATATAAAAGAATAAATAAATAACTGAGATAATATATATACTGAATCATTTTTTGTACGTTTAAGTTATAAAAGATACAATTTCGTATTTTTTGTTCGCATTCGAATTTAACGGTAACTGTGTTAGGAACTCGCGTTATTGCTTTGTACTGAATGTCGCGGTTATAAGAACTTTTTTTAATTCTCTATGGCACGCACTCTACACTTGGATTAAAGTTACCAATTCTAACATTTTCCTGTAACAATTATTTTGAATAAGGTATTTGACGCCTACAATCAGTGTTACTACAAAAATATCGATTATTTTACACACAACAATTATTAAGTAAAAAAAAATATACAATACTGTTCAATATTCGTATGTATAGTAATAAAAATTCAAATTTAACACATAATACAACAATAATTATTAACTACAATCGCTAACGACAAAGTTAAAGTAATCTAAAAACAAAATAACAGTTTTGTAGTAACACTTCAACGTTCCCACAGTCCCTCGTCAAACGCGTTCCTCTTTGACAGCTGTCAAAGTGGCAGGTTCGCAACTGTCAAATACCCCATTTAAATTTTAGAATACGCTGGTCTTACTTCTTGCCATTCTCCAAACACTTGCATTGGGCATTGTGCTTGTGAAGACTTGTAATGTCAGTGAAGTCTGGGTTGAAAGTGACTCCTGGCGCCACATATTGTGGGTTGGTACCACTGCCCGATGTTTCGTATGTGATAATCTGTGGCTTGGTGGTGAAAGTGACGATTTTGGGCTTGGTGGTGTAAGTGAAGTACTCGGGTTTGGTGGTGAAGGTGACTATTTCAGGTTTGGTCGTGTAAGTTATGATTTGGGGTTCGCTCTGGAACACTTTCTTTTCCGAGTAAGACGCGGAGAAGCTGTTGGAGAGGGGGCCCTTGATTTGGGCACCGAAACCGCCGGTGGTCTGGCCGAATTGGCTGAAGTCGAAGCCTTTGACGGCACCGGTGCTGGCATGAGCAGAGGCGGTCGCAGACTTGACTCCGTTGTAGCTGGCGCCGCTCTTGAAACTACCGCCGCTATTGAAGCTAGCACCGGTGTTGAAGCCGCCGCTTCCAGCTGAGTTCAGTTGGCCGGAGTAACGGTTGGTGATGACTTTGGTGCCGACGGCGTACTTGGCGAACCTCACGCTTTCAATCAGGCCAATAGCCCATTGGTACCACTCCAGGTCGAACTTGTAGAAGGCGGCCAGCTGATTGCCGGCTTGGCAGCCTGGAAATAAAATCATCTTGTTATGGAAACCGAACTGGGGGTAGTGTGCTTAGGATTTGAAAAGACGTATTTGATGCTGCTAAGCAAAGAATCCGTTGAGCACTTACCAGAGTCCCAGGAGTAGACGCCTCTGAGCACGTAGTGGCGGTTGTCCGTGGTGCAAGCCAAGGCGCTGCCAATGTCAACCTGCAAATGACAAAAATAATTAGATAAATGTTGGCACATATTGTCTTTTTGAAACCAGGCAAACTATAACAACAGCTTCGGGCCTTTCGCTATTAGACCAGGCATGTAAAGACGGGTGTGTAGAAGCAGAAATGTCACCTTGCAGATATTGTTGACTGGGTTCAAGGGCTGTCCGCAGGCGCAGCTTTCTTGGTCGTACTGCTCCAACAAATGAGGGTAGTCGGTGGACAGTTTGCTCTGGCACTCTCCAGGGTTGATGAGGGACACGTTCAGGCTGTGCATGATGCTGCCGGCGAGATGAGCTGCAATAATAATAAAGTATACGTCAGGGATGTTGATGATTTACTTAGAAAACTTGAGGAGTGTGCGAGTACGCATAGGGTAATTAATCCGACTGACAATTGATAGTCACGGAAGAGTTTCCAACTCTTTCAGTCGGTTTTATTGAAGATATGTGCGTATTTCAAAAAGCAATTGATTTCTCTTGTACGGCCACTACAAAATCAAACCACATATACAAAAGAAAACATCAACATACGATCTATTACGGAGTCAAACGGATGAGCTAAACTAATTATATACCTAATATTAAACGTTAAGATAAATGCAATGAAGTCGTATATGGTAAGGCAAGCGTCATACGAATTGGTAATCAATCATCGTTTATTTAGGCTAGCTACGACATCTAAAAGACGCCCAGACGGGCTTCATGTGACAATTATATAACGTTTTCGTGTGTATGTGCGAAATCAAACACATGTACGTAAAATGTATTTGCAAAGGCGGAGATAGGACACATTTTGCCTACTACAACAATTATGTTATGATGAGATAATAACGTCTTGTTTCGTTAGGTGTTTCTGCAAAGAGTTTGGTATTTTTACCCAACTCTCTTATGTTGCTTAAAACTGCCTGCGCCTTCGTCGCGCCGTTATGTCTGAATTCTGGTTACGAAACAGCAATAAAATCTACAATTTATGCCCAATCCAGCCTCATATTAACTTGCCTTTAATTTGCATGTTTGCCACGTGGTGCATAACAAAATCAGGAGACATAACTTCAAAGCTACTTCAGATTCACGATGGCGATTTAATCTCAGCCGATTGTGAGCATTAACTTAATGATATTAAAGACTATAGATCAACGGAATGAATTAGACGTGCATTTTGACATGTATAATTCTCATTGTAATAAAATTTATGCGAATTGATATCAAAGGGCATTTGAGTGTTTTTAGTTTTGTAACTGCACGAACGCATTTTATGCTTTAGCATATAATATAATTAAAGCATTAGTTTGTGCAGAAGCTGTTAACTATTATTAAGTTACCTATTAATATAATATAAGGTTGTCGGTAAAATTAATCAATGTTTAAAAACTTTCAAATTAAATCTAGAAGCTGTCGCATTCGGAGGAAGTTTATAGGTAGGAATCCGACTTCATTAACGTACTTGAAAATGTCACACAACTACGGAGCAACGGCAATCGAATCATAGAATAAAAAGCGCTAAAACTCCTTGCATATACAGCATTCACATATCCAATCAAACTTGCCTACCGTTTGACATGACAACTAGCTACTTCTATGAATATTTAATGATTTTGACATTTGGAATTGTTGTGAAATTATAGCACGCTATAAACGTTACTTTATGTAAAGATGGGAACCTCAAATGCCTCTGCATGCTAAGTGCGCTAGGGATAGACGCAGGTTCGATTTGCCAATAGATTTCTCGAAGATAGCGTAATCCACATCTGACTTCAGATGGTATGTGTAATGAATGAATAAGGTCGTATGCTAATATTTAGTTTTCTTTTGGACCTTAATATAAAGATGAGGAGCCATCCCTACGAAGGTCTTTACGAGGGCCACATTCCAATGCTGTACGGTAATGTTGACAAAATCATTTATCGATTTACGAGCTGTGAAAGGCCGGGGGCACAGTCCGCCAAACACACCCACATAATGGCCCTTATTACTATAGCACAGGCGCCAAATGATCCTTGTCTTCTACGAACGTCTGTACCTCATAAGGTTTTACTGTATGCACAACTGTTGCATTTTATTGTCGTTATTAGTTAATGTTTTTTACATGGATTCCACAAATTTGCTTTTATAGGTTTAAAAAAAATCGCGTTTTTAAAAGATACGGATTCGGTGCAAGCCGTTATCAGTAGCTCACAAACCAAAAATGTACCTTTAAGTATAGATTTGTATGAATTTAACTGCAGAGTAATTAAGATGTGGCAATAGTTTAATAGCCAAAAGAACCAAGGATTAGATATAACGGTTACGTTGTAAATTAAAGAAACGACAGGAGTTATTATGTAGTTTACGGGTGCTTTTCCACCAGAGCTGCGCGAGAATGCGTTGCGAGGTGGCGATGTGTTTGTGGAGAACGAACAGAATCATTCTATTTGAAAATGGAGTGATTCTAGTGGTTCTCCTCAAACACATTCCTCGCAACACATTCTCGCACAGTTGTCGTGGGAAAGCAGCCTAAGAGAGGATACTTTCGATGTAATCTTCGTAGTTTTGCATAGTATCTTATTTATCAGTTGCCCAATGAAGCAGACATTTAGTGTGTATTGGTCACCGCATCGGTCACTGAGACCGGTTGGCCCGCGTACCGTCAGCAGCGTAGGCGCATTAATAATAAAACTTAATGAAAACTATTTACCATCCCGCTGATTGCAAAATCAAGTTTACACTACACAACATTAACGATTTTTCTGAGTCAATAACGTTTCTAAAATATAAGCTCAGTTCGATAAAGTATTTATATTTTATAAATGTTGTTTTTTTAATGTATTTATTTATTAATGTTGTTGCTTTTTAAAATGGACTCAGACCGACGACTGTAGGTACCTATAGCTTATGAACAAAGGTCAGCAATCCTGTGTTACACCTGCATGCTATCTAAATTAATTTACCAATAAACTTTTATTGCCATATGGCAACAAAACATATAGACTTCCTAAATCAGCGTCGGTGACATCATTAGGCAATATATTTTTATAAATGATATGTTATGGATATATAACCACTTGAAATGCCTTTTGCCTGGCAACAGTTGCAATAAATGTCATATAAAATTGATTAGTCGATCTATAGATCAATTAATGAAATGTTGCGCAAAAACATCCGAATATTAATAGTAGATTTGAATTCATCAATTAAGTTAAACAGAATTTGTCCCATTATTGGTAAAACTCAATGACTGATATCCTTCTTTTTATCACAGCATAGGTAAACATAATTTGATGGAACAAGATGAATGAGTATTTAAGTTTAAACGGTATTTTAAGACCGATTTAACTTAAATGAATAAGGGAATCAACTCCCTAATTCATTTAAGTTAAATCGATATTTGAACCAAATTAAAATAATTATGAATGCGATTTGTTCAAAGTTTTTTTGAACATCTAATTTTTTACTTCAAGAAACACTTCTAACATTGTTATTCTGCGAAGACTTTTGAACACTATATAATAACGCAATTGTGAAATCCTCAACGACCACTAGCTGTGCCTTGTCCATGGAGAGACCCATTTATTTGCGGAAACCACAGATACTCAAGCAAGATGTTCCTATCAATAGCGTCAAACAATAAAAAACAGGCTATACCAAGGTATTATGCAAAATAAAATGTCTTGACATTGTATTTGGATTCAAGGTCGATATCTCAGATTGTGTGAAGTGGTATTAACATACAAACGATTTGAATGAATAAATTTACAGCGGGATCTTCACCTGTGATTCGATAAAAATGCGTACCACTACTGTGTCTGTGGCTAGGCGATGTTTGTACCGTATTGTCGAAACAGCCTGTTACATTATGTACATTTCAAATCATATTATATCCTTATGTAATAATACAAATAAGCTCGCGCACGCCTAACAACTATTTCTAATATTGTGTCGAAAGATTGGCTATTTTCAACAAGATCACGAGGACCTGTGATATTTCGTACACAATTTTACATACAATTATGTAAGGCCGACTTTAAAATCTTCCGTGTCAGATATATTGCTACTAGAGGGTCCTGGATTTCAGAAAAATGCCTTCATGCTTACTTTCTAATCTGTCATAAGAACCATTTTAGTCACAGCTATATAATATACATTGCTATTATTGATAAAATTTTCAAGCTTAACAATAATTTATTATTATTGTCGATTTAGTTGGCAGGCAATTCAATAGAATTAATATCAGCAACAGTCTGGTATATAATTTATGCGTCAGCATTTAAAGGAACATGTTTTTTTCTTGAAGAAATTATGCGAGACCGATACTTGAAGATAGCAGACTAAGATAGCATTTATTTATACCTAATAATAGGACGAAAATGGCAGGGTCTCGTGGTGCTAAGATGTTTTAAGATATTATTATACCTATACATAGCTTTAGAGATAACGAGTCATCTCACTTTTTCTTTTTTTACTAATTCAATTTTCTTAGTGCATAGGTACTACATGCCAGTTTGAAAATGTTGGAGCAGACGATAAAGTTCGTTCATATTTTATTTATATTATAAGCTTGTAGTAATGCATTTACACATATACATAAATCACGTCTGCATATCGCCAGAGGTGTATTTCCGTCCACGACTCTCAACTATTTTCAGTAATATAATAGGGGGTGAACCTATTGCCACATATTTAACCTAAATAGCCCTACGGCTACGGCTATATACATTGCTAGGTGGTACAATGGGAACGCTGCTCATTTATTCTTTATCACTAAACCTTATACGACATGCGTGGGAGAGATTTGGGGCGATGGCAATTGTATTCCGCTCTGCCGTCACGACCCAGCCACTGTATTTTAAACAAATTTTGTAGACGACATAGGTAATTCCTACTACTACTAAAACACTAATGAACTAGCTAATATCATTTCACGAAAATTTCACATGTCTCTGCTAACCGTACCGCGCGACAATGACCCAAAAGACTCTCCCATATGAGCACTTGGGGTTTTCACTTGTGACTTCGACTGCATAAAGTAGAAGTTAACCCAAAACCCCACAAAATTGCCAACTCTCTGGTCGTCAGTCCTCCAGCTCTGGTTTGAAAACTGTTTTGGAGAATAACAACATTCACAAATAGGCAATCAAAACGGAAAATGAAAGGGGAAAAAAAAACAAAGCTTTGTACTAAACTGAAGGCATCGAGTTTATGAGCTGTATTTTGTTCTACAAAAATACACGATAAATGTTAACTTCGTTTCTGCTCAGTTTATTTAACCACTTTTAGACTGGTTAAAGATTAAAAGTGTCAATGGTCTCAAAAAACACAAATGAAAAATCTCACAGGAAATCAAAACAGATTAAAAACTTCGCACAGACCAACTCGTTAATTCAGCATGTGAGCAAAAATACTTTCTTCGCGCCGTATAAAAATACCGGTTCAGCCTTGCGGGCGTGCTCTTACGTAACTTAACCTTAGGGTTCAACTTAAATCGATTTAATGGTAATACGTACTGTGACATAAGCGATCCTTAATTTATGCTTAAATCGGTGGTAAGTTTTCTGTCGCTCGATATTTTAAAGTAATAAATATAAATTTAACAACAATAAATCAACTAAATGAACCGACGCCTGGCTGTGTAATGCACCACCAGGCACCAAGGTTGTGAAAATTTTGCGAGAGCTATTTTTGTTATGTAAGCTCGTTCGGAACCTGTCCTCAGTAATCTTAGGTACGGCGGTGTAGGGTAGGGCTCTGGGGGTGAATCGGGTGTTCACCGAAACATATGAACTTTATCAGCTACTCCTAATCCGCTTGCGAGCCTAATTATTGTGTAGCAATTTATTAGCTTCTTGAATATAAAAGAGACAAATCAAAATCACTTTTCTTACAAAAATAAGTCTTAAAGCCATTTAATTTGGATACATAACGTGTCGAAGAATTTATTCAGTTGTGTCACTTTTTTATTAGCGACATTCAAATTTTAATAGCATTTCATTTGTTTTGTGGGAATAACATCTCAGCTAGCATAACCATACGTAATTTTAACATTTCAATTGACAATTTCATGAAACGCGTAATCACACCTGCGCAGTACAAAAGCGTCTCGCACTCGAAACTCTACCGATTCTAATGTAAGACCCCATTTTTTATTTATTAAGCTGTATCAATTACGTATATAATTAATTAGCTTGTTTTTGTGTACAGTTTTCACTTGACTTTTATTAATGACACCTATACAATGTTAACATAACACTACTTTTAAAAGGTCACGCTTTTATACAACGACGCGCGCCATTTAATTGATTTTGTTTTGTTTATTATTCTTTTAGTTTTCTTAATTTGCTGGCTTTAGACTGTCTTCGCTTAAGCCCTAGGCATAACTTGTGTGTATTTCTGTACCTATTTGTTTCTGCATTGCGTAATATTAATTAAGGCTCACCTTGCAAAACTTGCTTGCCCCATCCAGTGACGATACACTCTCCGGCACCGTTGTAGAAGGCGTCCAAAGTTTCAGCTTCGCCAGGCAGGCAGATGGGATAAATGTTGTTGGCCAGTCTCAAGTTTTCGGTGAGTACCAGAACGGCTACGTCGTTCTTGTAGCTGCCGGCCTTGTAGAACGGATGGCGGAGGATGTGTTTGACTTGGACGATCTGGAACGGCAGGGGCTCGTCGTCGATTCCCAGTTTCCACTCACCACCCTTGATGAGCACGTTCTTGGCATCGAGCCTGGAAAGGAGGGGGTTGCTTAGCCAAATCGCTTCACTCCACCACATGCCTTGGGTTTGCTCGATATTTGCTATAAAATAGCACAGTCTCTTTCAGTAATTTTACAATAACTTTACCATATATTTGCAGTATCTTTACAGTCTCTTGTTAGTTGCAAAAGAATCCACCTACCCTTCAACGCAGGACGCTGACGTCAACACAACATCAGGCCTTGTGATGACACCACCGCAGAGCAGACTCTTGTTGGTCTGAAGCAACACCATGGCTTGCCATGCGATTTCAGCGAAATCGACCTCCAGGTCATTGCGATTTCCATATGGCTTCTGACCCTGAGGACAGAGGATGTCAATGTTAGATCGGGATCTAAAATACTCAACCATACTGGTATATAACACCGCATTAAAGATGTATACCTATAAGGCAATAATGCAAATGCAACACAACCAATAATGCCATTATATGATGATTTGTATTCGATCAACAGTTAATATTTAAAACTAAGTCGCTTTAGAGGATCTGGCGACAATCAAAATCTAATTTGTAAAGCCATTTATCATGACGGCCCTGTCATGTTAATGATGCTGATTTTTTTTATTGCGATAATGTAGCGTATGCGTAATGCCGACCAGTCCGATAGATAGTGTGAGGAGACAGACGATGTTTGTTGGCAGGCATTTAAAACTTTAAATGCCATTGTTATGGTCTTGTAATGGCCAAGGAATTAATGAAGCATAATTGTCCCTTTAATTACATTTACAACACCAAGTAATAGCGTAATTGATCAAAATAAAGTTACATTGTTATCTGAATTGGAGACAAGAGTTTCAGCAAGAAACTCAAGTGCTAGCGAAGGGAGATCGTTCACGGAAACGGAGTAGAGAAAGGAGATAAAATATTTAGGGATATATTAGTTTGATATGTTGTTCTATATATCTTTATTTTGCATTTGTGTCACCTGCTGTTACATCATTAAAACAAACGTTACGGGTTGACTGGAAGAGATCTCTTTTAGAGATAAGTTCGTCCTTGCAAACCATTGTAAGTATGCGACAAGTTTAATTATGTGCGTTTATGTGCAATCACTCTCTCCGTTCATCGGTCTCTCGACATGGTCCGTTCCGTCTCTTTGCTAGCACCTTTACGGCGTGATGGATGATATGAATCAAAAGGGAGTGGTTGGATTGATGCCGTCTGACCGATATGAATGGAAGAGAAAACATACTGCGCCGACCCCAGATAGACTGGGAACAGGGCAGGCAGAAGAAGAAGAAGATATGCTAGAAAGAGTAGGTATAATTATTATTAATAGAAGTATTTACGTTCAACACGCCGCACTCGCCGGTCCCTTCGTATTTGCCGAGAATCACTCGGTACACTTGCTCCGAAGCGCTGGCTTGCCCTTCTCCTTGGACGATGGCCTGGCCAAAACCTTGGCGGATGCCAGACCCGAAGCCCTGTTGGACGGCTTGCCCCTGGCCACTGACGACGGCCTGGCCAAAGCCTTGGCGGACGCCGGTGCCGAAACCTTGGCTAACGGCCTGCCCTTGGCCAGTGGTGACGCCGAATCCGATTCCTCCTTGCGCGTACTGTCCCTGTGCACCCTGATGCCAAGGAAATAAAGGCGTTAATGAAATTCTTACGACAACTTTCGCGGTGAAAGTGATTCATGTGCAAGTGTAAAGAATAATTTTAACGTAAGCAGTTTAAAATAAATATTTCTTACACTAACACCTATCAGATGGCCTAAAGTAAGTAGCATGCGCACTTGTGTTATGGATTCTAGATGACGGACAAATTTGAATATACACACGAATTATATTGAATATTGGATTTTATAATACATAAACACAAACAAACATGACTCGAGAACAGATGTCTGTGATTATCACACAAACATTTGTCCCTACCAGGATTAGAACACGAGATAACAGCGATCTGGCCATCCGACCACACCGGCCTTCAAAGTAGAGGTACGTAAACACGGCTGCGAAGAAATATTAATTTGCAAGAGCTTACAATAACAACTTTTGTGTACGACAAATCATAATAATATACGTAACTCCTGCCAATAATATATTACTAATTCGTGTTTGCAAAGAACTGCATAGTTTTATTTTATAGATGCAATCAATCTAAAATAGTTACATAAGATTATATTTTAAAAGTGGATCAGTTATGATGCGAAATGTCAGACCAATAAATTATGTTCTTAATAAAAGATATGTTATGATCATTTTATTGCATTAACCTATAAACATAAACGAAACCATTTATATATAATTGGATGTGAAATAATTAAAACGAAAATGTGGTCATTCACAGATTTATATTTACATTTAAGTGAGTGATGAATATTTTTAGAAATGAAAATGGAAGCGCAATATGGATCGAATCCAATAAAACCATATTTATGTTTATGGCTGACAATACGGAGGACGTGATATTTGTATCAAATAATGAAACAGTCGTAACAGTGAGGCGTCGATAGAAAATGTGCCTTTTTAAACTTTACACAGTGTGATTTTAGGTTTTTTTTTGCATTATGGTATTTTTTAATTTATTTATATATTTTTTAAATTTAATGTGTCCATAAGTAGATGAAAATCACATGTGAAGTTAGCAATAATATAATGCATTTACTCTTACTGTATTCTTTTCTCTCTATCCAAAATGCAGCATAATTCCCAATTAAAAAAAGAACTGCCTATTTCCTAATGTGAACTAATTACAACAGTAGACGTGTCTTTTAAAACGTCTTCTGAGGTGGCGTTTTCAGGAAAGTTTTCAATTATCACACTGCGCTATATTGCTGTATGCGTCGATGTCTTTTAAGTAAGTACACGATAGTGAGTCGCGTTTGGTTATACATTGCCCGCTATTAAGCAGCATAAGCTTCTAATGCTGATTAATAGCGAGCAATGCAATCTTAAAGATATTGTTGGCATGAAATAGAATACGTACCGCTCCCTGTACAGTGGCTTGACCTTGACCTTTGACAGCGTAAGATCCCTGGCCCTGTTCCGTGTACTGACCTAAAGTGATAAAAGTGGAATTTGAGTCTTATTCAGCTGCAGTTAAAACAAAAAATTTCAGAGCATTTTGCAGGCATTGTACAGACAACACCACGCCTGACTACCACAAAATGTCGATTTTCTTATTCGAATGTCAAATTCGCTTTACTACCTACAAGATAAGGTTGTCAATCGATTGAAGAAATTCGGACGGTGAAGATGAGAATCAAATGATGATATTGGACATGCAATTTTATTTGCAAGATCTAACGTGTTGTTGACAGTTTTTGCAGTGTTCCGACTATAATTTCTGGTTGAAGGCTGTATTATTATAATATTATTTAATAATAAGTATATAATTATAACGAGTGACACGGGCAATAACTTTAAAGAAGTTTTTTGTTTGTTTACTTAATGATCAAACCAATTTAATATTGCGCACATGTGGTATACGAGCAAGAATTGGCAGTGATAAAAAATCCTTTAATTGCAATTTTATGCATCATTAGTCTTGCATAATTTCTGTCAAATAAAGGTGACGGCGGTGTTTTCAAAATAAATCCAGTTTTTTACAATGCTCGTCGGAATTGGAACAAACAAACACTATTTCCTAAGCGCGCAAAATTTTGAAAACACCTTGACCTCCGATCCCGGAACTGACCCCTTTGACAGTACTAACCTTGACCTCGAACCTCATACTGGCCCTTTTGGCCGAAACCTGATGTTACTTGGGTGGCCACGAAAGGTGTGGGTGTGGGGTTCCTGTGGAAAGCAAAGGCAGGTAAGTAAGCACACACTGACTACAGACGGGCTATCTTTGATGGATCTATATTCAACAAAAATGGGGGCGATGATTATATGGGCTGTTTAGGCAGATCAGAATACAATTGCCGCCACCCCAGATGTCCCATGCGTGTCGTATAAAGCGACAGGGTAGAGACACCACCTAGAAATATTCAGCGATTTGCGTGCATGATGTTACATGGGGCCTAACATATGGAAAACTTTGGTGCTGATTCACCTCTTCGGGGGATAAATAGGCCTAATTTATCTTACTTTCCAACAACGTATAAAAACAATAGTAGTATATTAAGTGCTATTGACGGGCGACCACATATTACAATATATTCATTTGTTTTGGATATTTTCGGCACTCACCTGTAGTTGTTCAAAATGACATTGCCAGTGACAGGTGGGGAAACGGTGGATCCTCTTGGGTTGTTGCCAGCTCCTCTGCTGTCGGGGACGTATTGGCCATCATTGCCTCCGAAGACGCCGGGAACCCAACGACCGAGCTGGTTAGTGGGCCATGGGTCGGTGTAGTAGGGGTCACGGCAGCATTTGCCAATGCGGCCACTTTCCAAGTCTTTGCAGTCCTGTAAACGATTGAGGATTAACATCCAATCGAAGGAGGGTGATGTGATGAGAATGCTGCTTAAAATATTTATAATAAGGGAAGACAAGGACTAATTCAATGTGGTAAAAAGATTTAAAAGGCGCGCGTTAACTAACAGAACTAAGATATATGAAAATTGCTATTAAATGACTGGCTGGAGAATTGGAGATCGAATTCGATATCACTCAGACAGACGCTGGTGACAAACTGTAAGCGGATGTTTTAATAAAAACGTTAAAATGCCTATGATCGATAATTGTTAAAGTCTTATGCATTAGGGTTTTAAATGAAGTGAACCAAATAAATTTAAAGTATGCTCACAGTAAGAGGCACCCTGAAGATTTCTTGGTCTCTTGTGAGCACAATGGTGGTATTGGAGATCATACCCTCAGCAGTACAATACTCGATGGGTGTGCACTTAAGAGCAGCAGCACATCCAGCTGGGATTTCACCTGTGGGACATTAGCCAATTAAAATAGATTCTTATTTCCTTAAACAAATGACATAGGATTGGTTGACTACTCACTTGGTAGAGCCAGAGGTTTGGGTGCGGGCTGAATGCTCTGGTCCAGGATCAGTCCTCCTTCAATGTAGTTAGGTCTGGGGACCCTGGTTTCCTTAGTGTTGCTGGAGTCACTGATCTGTGGGGGGAGGTATCCAGGGGCGGCAGTGGAAGTCGAGACGTAAACAGGTCTAGGAGTGGTAATAGGCCTAGGGACAATGACTGGTCTTGGGGTGGTGTAAACAGGGATAGCGGTGGAGCTGATAATGGTGGGTTGGTTTACGTTGTCAACGGGTGGGAGGTAAGGGATTCCGGGTTTCAGTCCCGTTCCGCTGGCACCTGGGCGGTAGACGCCATTGTATTCGCTTCCGGCTGAGAAGGAGTCGTTGTCGATGAAGTTGGATTGGCTAGTCGACTTGTACACCCCGCTGTTGAAGGTTGTTCCGACGGTGGCGGGTACACGAGAGGAAGCACCTGCGCCGAAAGAACTCGAACCAGATGAGCTTGCGAACTTATTAGAATTGTATCCAGATTCAAAGCCAGTCACGCCTGTGGTCCCGCGATTTGCGGAACCACCACCGAAGCTAGCAGAAGCAGAGAAACCTACGTTACTGCCTTGTCCAAAGCTTCCTTGACGCACGGTACCTTGACCCCGGGGGCCTTGCCCAAAACCGCTTTGACTTTGCGTACCTTGTCCAAAAGCGACCTGAGTTTGCGTACCTTGCCCAAAAGCGCTTTGAGATTGCGTACCTTGTTCGAAAGCGTTTAAAGTTTGCGTACCTTGTCCAAAAGCACTTCGACTTGGCGTACCTTGTCCAAAAGCACTTTGACTTTGCGTACCTTGTCCAAAAGCACTTTGACTTTGCGTACCTTGTCCAAAAGCATTTTGACTTTGCGTACCTTGTCCAAAAGCACTTTGACTTTGCGTACCTTGTCCAAAAGCATTTTGACTTTGCGTACCTTGTCCAAAAGCACTTTGACTTTGCGTACCTTGTCCAAAAGCACTTTGACTTTGCGTACCTTGTCCAAAAGCACTTTGACTTTGCGTACCTTGCCCAAAAGCACCTTGAGATTGCGTCCCTTGCCCAAAAGAGCCCTGAGCTTGCGAGCCTTGGCCGAAAGTATCCTGAGTCTGCGTACCTTGTCCAAAGGCTTTGCTACCAAAGGAAGTTCCAAAGGTGTTGGTACCGAAGTTAGCTTGACCTGTCTGTCCGAAATTGCCTTGGGCACCGAAGTTTCCTCGTGTGCCAGTGGCGAAGAGACCAGACCCCTGGTTGCTAGAACCAGAGTAGGTAGCAGATTCAACACCCAATGAGCCCTGTAAGCTACCAGCTCCAAAGGCAGGCACTTCTACGCGGCAGCAGATTTCGGTCTTGATGTTGCAGTATTGTTTCTAAAACAAAAGAGAATATCGGTTAAAGGAGAACACAGCAAAATTTGTGCCTCTACTACAAAAAGTAATTCCTAATTCTGGCAGTCTGTATTGGTAATTGGTTTATGAAGGATATGTGTTGATTTTGAAAAATAACATGTCTTGCCAGTGACCAATGTAATAAAAAAACCCTAGTTTAGCCTCGCTAGCAGGCAGATAAACAGTTCGGATGTCAATCAACTCCTGACCCAAGATGCTGGTTAGATGTGCAACAGTAATAAACTGTTGCACTTCTAACCAGCAAACCTATACAGAGCTATCGAATTCCTGCCAATTTTCTTTGTCACTTTGCAATTGAAACGTAACAGGCACGCTAAATTGTGTTACGCAACGCCCGAAGCAAGTAAAGTCCAAGATTTAAGTTAAGTTATTTAAGTCCGCATTACTTGCTTAGCATTTTGTTTCGATATTCAGCCGTAATGTCACGATGTATCAGAGTTGTTACGAAACGGGTCATAGTTCTATTCCCATAAGGGACATGATGCTTGCAAAATTGTTTTAATCACAATGTTGGATCGTGTGTTTTTGAAGTGTTCAACTGGAAATGTTATGTGATTGCAGCAGAGTTCTGCTGAGCTGAAAATTTGTAGATGCCTAAACATGAGATTGCCAATGAAAGCTCATGATTTAGATACGGTAGGAGCTTGAAAGGTCAACGATGAACCTCATCCACAAGATTAAGATGCAATAATAATTTTATATATTGTTATAGTGGTTACTCGGCCTGTGATTACGTAAGCTAAACAATGTTCGCTATGGTCGGTCATTGGATGGATGACCAAAATTATAATTATTTTCTCGAGTTGGTACCGATTGCAGATGAGTTTATAATACCGGTCAAACCGAACTGGACGCTGGGCGAGCGTTGTTGGTTATAGGATGTTTTGATACCCATCGCCTAATACTTAAGACTGAAATTCAGGCCAATACCCTGAGCTACCAAAAACTAGCCGGGCTGGTGCAGGTTTAGTGTTTCGATGAGTATTCCAAACTCATTTCATTTAATCATTCAAGATGTCATACATCAATGTGTGCTAATTTGCAGATTTATATTTCCCAACATCATACATGTCAATGTTTGCAAATCCTCAGACTGATACTAATATTGTGTGCACGAGATTTATCACATACAAATGAGAATATTGACAGATAGATTATGAATATGGCCATAGTGTAATGTTAACAGTATAACAAGGCGTGAGGCAACGTGTTACAATTGGCCTTGTGTTCAGTATTTAGACAAAAATTTACACGTTTTCTTTATTTGCTTTTCTTGGTAACGAAACAGGGTAAATTTCGGTTACAGCTTGAACGACGAACGAATGCGTCAAGGAAAACGTTCCATGTGAGTATTTATTTTTTCATAGGTTTTCGGATTTGTTCATAGGTTTATGTAAGTATTAAGATGTCATTGTATTCATGGTAACCTTTAAGTTATCAATCGTACATTGTCATCTGCCAATGTTTTGACTGTGTGTTACGAAATATTTAATAAATGATTCGCTTTTGACAGTGTACAGGCGATTACAAGTATATGATAATCTTATAGCAATATGGCTATTGTCATTCTAAAATATACAAGTAATGTAACAAAGGGGCATTAGTGGGTAATTTGAATACCTAGTTGATATATCTAGCTGATATGCAATAGATTGGCCCTGTTGTGCCCTATTAGTCGTTTAAGAGACATTGCTCGGTGTATACCACTCAGCTTCTTTGGGCACCCAAATGATGAAGGGTCAATGATGAGCAATAGCTTGCTAAACAGTATAGATTGAAATCATGTCATCCCATCTACTCTCTACCTTCATCGATTTTTTAACATAGACCACAGTGTCGCTGAGATGGGCGATATAAATTAAAAGGGAGTGGATGGTTCGATGTCTAAGAAATAATTTTAAAAACAGCTTTTAACCAGTTTGCCATCCTCGAGTGTGTCCTAAAAGCGATTGCCAATTCACATTGAATCTTACACCCTGGCTGAAGAGTTTATATTGCATCGTCTTAAGGAAAATGCCCTTAGGATAGTCACCGACACAATTTCTTCCTTCATATAACTTGTTGTTGATGGACTGTAAGGTTGTGTATAAAAGTGTTTAATCAAAAGAATTTAACGACTGGTTTTGGTACTTATAAATTAATCCTTACAATTATAAGGTTTCAAAGAATATTGCTGTAGTATTTGATTCTCATTTTAGACACATTCTTTCTAGGTATATGGGTTTACTTTTGCAAAGAAAGAGAGAGAGAGAGAGAGAGAGAGAGAGAGCGGGTTGCGCCCACTACACTATTTCGGATTAGTTGGACAGCAGATGTGGCAGGCCCAAAATATCATCGGTCGCCCATCTCAGGCCTTTACAAATTAACCCTTCTTAGCAATAACTCATAGCTCTATAGTCATACAGATATGAAATTTAAACAAAACAAGTAAAACACTTTGCCGCCCGAGCGTACCTGCCTTATCGCATAACAAATTACCACATGACAAATGAAATATAACCGGCCGCAGGTCACAGGTTCGAGTCACGGCAGTATAATGGTGCTTCAGAAATCGATTGGCTCGTATGCAAATATTGAGAACCACACAATAGGATTGAGGGGTGTGAATTTATAGTTTTATTGCTTAGCGGTTGTGAGGTAAATTAATTTTCATGTTTCCGCGACCAATATATTTTGCCACTGCATTACGCTGATGGTATCCTACTCTCTTGCTCTGTCCCTGAATGAATGAGTTTTCCAATAATTATGTAAAATGTATGTATGTAGTGCCCATTTCGTTTTTGCCCAATAACATAGATAACAGAGATTTATTGGTTTCTGTTATGGATATCACACCGATGCGCAGTCGCTAGTTATTTCCTTGAGTTTTATAATAAGTCACCACTTTGAAAGATAAAATGTCTTCGTAATACTAATGTATTTTTTGTCGGTTTCCACGAAGCTCGCTTAGCGGCCGAAAGATGAAGGTAGCTTCTCAAAATAATTACTTAAATATCCATAGAATTTCATATCCCATTAATTATTCGATTCTGGTAAACAAACCGTATCTAATGAAATTAAAAATCAATTCATCCTAATCGATGTCAAAGTTCAGAGATATTGTATAATTTTACAGGTTAGCATTTTGCGTCATATTTTTAAAGCATGTCACGCAACGTAAAAAAACAAACTGAACGTTAGCGAGTTATTAATTTTAATTGAACAGTGTTGACTTTTGATATCTACAGAATGCAGTGTGCAATGAGCCTAATATTTTTGGACTCATTTCATTAAATTGCCAATATTTATTGGATGCCCACAATTTATATGACAAGTGGAAAAATATGTGCTAACGCCCTATCAAAATGGCTGTTGCCTAAGTAGATAATCTACGTTTGTTCGTTGCTAAACAAATTCTTGTTTGTGCAAATATTACACAGAATGTCATAGGTATTTGAGAAATGGACTGTATTACCAAATAGTCGGAGGTAGATTCAACATGTTTATTATTTAAAGTCATTTATTAATTAAGGTAAATTTATTATGAATAGGCGTTGCGAAAATATTTACTATTAAGACGGCTTAGGATGAAAACGTTTATGAGGAAGACAGCAGAGGCGATGAATTGTGTGAGGAATTATATGAATAAAAAGGGGAAAATAATGATAATGACCCTAGCAGGGTAGAATGAAGAAAAATATGTACTACGCTCGCTCCAAATTTAAAACTAAAAGATGATGATGAATTTAGATTGAAAGAAGATGGTGACGATACCATAAACGGTTTAGTTCTTTCAATTAACAGAGCATTACACAAATATTACTTACTAGACTTATCGATACCAAATACTTTATTAGAAGAATATTTAGGTTTAAACCAAATGAGGAAAGTAGGAAACGGGGTCTACCAATTCGCGTCTGCGCTTGCCAAGTCGATAATGTGTCGATACCTATGCACACATAGCATTTGTATGTGAATTGTTCATATTTTCATAAATGCACCTTTAGAATTTTAATATTCTTACGACTCATTACAAAGACATTTTCCACACCAAGCCTCGCCGTCTTCGTACGCTAAAAATTTGTAAACTATTTTGTTTTTTTTTTATTCATAAGACTCGGTGCTGTCTCAGTACCTACCTACAAATTGTTTTTTAATGATTTTGATTCTGTACGTGTCATTTTAAGCCAAAATGGTTTTAATCTGTAAACTATAGCCCACGTGACTAGTTGTCCTAACCACCTTCTCATAAAAACATCTGAACGAGATTTAAAGTATCACTGATGCTGAGAATCTTATAATAGGTATACTTAGCAATTATTTTTTTCTTTGTCGTGGGAATATCATTATCATTGTGTACCTTTTGTTTTTTTTCTTTATTTTTTTTAATGGAATCCTCATTATCACGTTTATTATTGCCAGGAATTGAAGCACGTGACTATAATCGTGAATGAATTGTCTCTAGGGCTTCGATTGATATCTGAAATAGTGAGGTGGTGTTAAAGTCTTAAGTCTAGATTTATAATTATAGTCTCCGATTCAAAGAGCCTACTTTTTTTTTTTCAACAGAATCCGTAATATGTACGAATAATACCCATAAAGTTCTCTAAAGAATCCTGTAAAAGTGTCCTCCTAAAGTGTCCTCTCTGCCATAATAAGTAAAAAAGTTGAGTAGGCTACGATTTCCCGGATGTTCCAGTATCCTCCTTACTCGTAGGTAATGCATTCCGAAAAGAGGATTTCAAGCCTGGCAACACTAGCTACTTTGTAACGGTTATGTAATGTCTGTCATATGGGGACCACTTCTCCGTATAAAACAGCTTTCTTGATAATAAGAGGCGCCAATTTTACGGGGAATACCATATTTCGATGACTTGTTATTATGTGCGACTCAACCTATGTTACGACGCTTAAGGCAAGCTATAGTCGTTCCGTAATTAGATTCTAAATTTCCTGGGACTTCGTTTAGTGTTAATGCGTTGTAAGAATTGTGAAATAAGTACTGGAACATCATTAGACGCTTCGTTTAAAACGTTAAGATCGGCAGAGGCCAAGTTAAATACCTGGTGGAGCTCGGTGGAGCAGTGGCCCACGAATGCGACTAAGCAATGTTCGCTAAGCCCGGTCATTGGATGGGTGACCAAAATATTATCTTGACACCTTCAATGATTTGGAAGGTTTGTGAGCAGACGACCGGCCATAAAAACTTAACCAATTGTACAGAGCAATAGTATGACAAAGTCCTAAAGTGACAACGTTTTGAAGAATTTCTAACGTTCGAAGAAATTTGATATTTGTTCCGAAACTCGCTTGCCCTTCTCTCTTCCAACGACTTGTATGTAATCATGATCAATCTGCCGAAAAATCACAGTCGGTCAACCCTTATTCGCCTTTTACGACTGCTCTGCCGTCACGATCTTATCTAATATTAGTTGTAAATTTAGTTGTAAATTTTGTGAGCAAATAAATATACTGTTTGTTGATTTGGTTAGGTTAGTGTGCTGATTATTTGAATAGGGTACGATACGTCTGATACATTTCAATTTAGTAGAACTGTATTTAGATCTGTGCAGGCTTTGGTTCCTCAACTCATACATATTAATACGAGGCTGACGCTATCAGAATCTTGGTGTCCTTTAAAATATTTACAGTCCTTGCGAAACATGGCACACAGTTGCGTCGAGAAATTAAGTGAGCCCGGCGACATCACACGAGAATCTGTGTCGGTTTGTAAACGTTTAACTTCTAAAATATTATACTAATTTGACGCGACCGTTTCGTAAGTTTCGTCCGCTTATAATTTTAATCGGTTTCGTTCTTAATTTACAAGTATTCAGAATGTCAGAGGGTTATCTAAGTAGATCTCATCACCATAAGCCCTTGAACGTCCCTACTGCTAGGTCACAGGCCTTCCCTATGGATGGAGAATATAGGGAAAAAAGTTACAGTCTCAGTACGGTTTGGGTAACGGTATTAACTACTACAGATGTAGCCGGGACTAACGGCTTAATGTACCTTCTGAAGTTTTCATTTACACTTTACTGTAATAATCTTCCCCCTGTTCTGTTCCAGTTAACTGGGGACGGCGCAGTAGGTGTAGGTGTCCTCTTCCATTAATATCCTCTTCCATTAATATCAGACGACATCGAGCAATACACTCCCTTTTGATTCACCGGTAAGGTGCTAGTGATGAATATAATAGTGATGAAATGAATGTATAAAAAAGAACCGGAAAGGACCCATTGAGAGACTGTCAAATCGAAAGTGTGATTGGGATGACAAAAATCCATACTAGTCAAGGTTTTATTAGCTTAGGTTTTACAGTCGGCCGGCTGCTTGACACCAACCCTCTTTGGGGATACAACGCTACTGCAATAATTAAATATAGATGGCCAAAGACAAATGTTACAAGTAATTAATCTCAACAAATTTCACAATAACTCAACACAGCGACTCCTAAGCTTGATTTACGCTCAGTTAATGATTTCTAAATTATTAATTTCGTGTAAAGCTATTAACTATAGCCCTTCAATATCAACTAACATTGAGGATTAAAACCGCGTAAACAACTTGTAGGTTATTTTAAAAAAAATTACCTATGGTTTTGTTAATTGCTTAAATTAATTGAGATATTTTTCAACATCTCTATTTATTACTGTGGCGCTGATTCGGCAGCTATTTTGAATAAACAAATAAAAATTACTAAACATTTTAATTAATAAGAGTGTTAAGGCCGTGTAGAAATTTAACTTCGACGTTGGTAGGCAAACTGTAAAGTTATGACTTATAACTCACTATTTCTCTATTAACTAACGAAGCTACTTAGATTTAGCAATTAACCATATAACATTAAGTGTTTATGAAGTCAATAACTTGTTCATGTAAATGGACAGAACTTACAAACGGTTATTTCGTGGTACCATAATAATATTTTGATAGATATAACGTAATTCAAAGGGGGTAATTTCAATTTATTATAATAATTAAGTTTCGGCTCTAATTAAATTATTATATTGTTTATTAGGAGTATTTAGGTTTAAACATAAAACAACATTATTAAATAATCGTATCTACTTTTAGAACGTTCTATATCAGTGAAATGTTAAAATTGAAAACAAAAATGGGTTATGCATATTTCGCAGATGTTTGTATCCTGCGAATAATAAGTGATTTAGTTCACTCGTCTAAGCATATGAGCTTACTAATTTTATCTTTCTTATCGGTAACGAAGAAGCTTTTGTTGTTACCTGAGTTCTATCCCTCATCTTCTGGTTTTATTGTCATGGCCACAATGCTGTCAGTCAGTCATCATATCATGCGTATTCTTTAGTTAATCTGGTAAAACGGTCAATTATCTTTACTTTGTACAAGGAATCTCGAAAACCTTGACCAATAATATGCTTTGGGCTATTGTTATTAAAGCATTACTTAATTACAATGATATTATACGTAATATTAGTCAATTATGTCCCGTTTATAGAAATTGGATTTGCAAGTAAAATTATTTAGATAAATTGTTTCGAAGTATTAAGCTTTTCGGTTAAATTTATGCCTTTTGTAACACGCCAAATACTCAGGTGTTTGTATATCTAAGTCAATTTTGAGTAGATATATTTATTAAATGCTGAATAGTCATGCGAATTTTCGACGAATTGAAACTAGGCGTAAGCTATAATTTTACTTTCGGTTAAAGTCGTTCTTGATGGCTCTGCTATAAATTGTTTTATATTAACATCTTCTCAACATGCATGCGTCATTCTGTCATTGGTATGTTGAAGACCACTTATTTTTATACTTCCCGTTTATGCTTAAATTTTTCTTTTGTTATTTTAATGTTTTGTTTTTACGAAAAATAACGTTTTATTCGTAACGGAGGTCGGTCGGTTTACGACCCCGATGAAACATACATACAGCTGCTCAGCCAAAATAAAAATAAATAAATTGCAATAACCTTAACTGTTGGTCGCTTAATATTTAATTTACTTTGAGATGGTTGTACATAAAAAAGATAGTAATGGGAAAAATAGCTGTCCTTCGGTAGATGGTTATTAAACTAACATAGGTACTACATTAAGTCCGAACTTTTACAATAAAAAAGTGCGTATATAAAAAACCACATTCCTCTGATTCTCGGCAACAATTGAGAGCCAACCGAGCAATGTATTATTACTTAATTTAAATCTGTCAAAGGTTATATTTAAAAATCTCTAATGCTTCTATAGACTGAAATGTCAATACTTGTTGACCTTTCGGTGGGTATAATGGAAAAAAGATTTGACCTTTTCAAATTGCGTTTTGTGAAGTTGTAATGTTTATTTTGATATCTTAATTGGGAGGTAACCTTAGAATCATAAAAAGGTTTTATGTAAGCCTTCATAACCGCTATTTCAAGAGTACGCTGATAAATTGGCTTTGACAGTGATTCTTTCTTGTTATCCTAATCCTATAAATGCGTGACTAATACCAGATAAACATATTCATGACACTCAATCTATTTTTCTATACTGTCTACTATCAAAGCGTTCGTATCTATCTACTCATTATCATTATCATCGTTTTTATCGTGCATTCTTCCAAATGTTATTTTGAGTCTGGCACTATGTATTATTGCCCCTTTCTCACATCAGCGAACAGTTCTGAATAAATTTTGAGGGGTTACAAAAACACCCTAAAAATAAATTTATCAAAGCCAAAAATAATGTCAACCCCCGTGTGTCCTTGTCAATCTAAATTGGCACAGACTGTTTTGCAGAATTTGCCTTTTAAAAGATCTGTCATTTACAGGTTCTGTCCATTTACATGAACAAGTCTACCATTCACCAAACAACAAAAGGATCAACTGGTGTACTTTGATGGTACATCCTACTACTATATACATAAATTTGACTACGAAAGCGTAGCACTTAGGCCAACACGCAATAGCCGTTTTTATGTATCCGGTGGTATGTACTTCTATTATTACAAACGCAGGAAAATCTTGACTTGATCCTTATCTCTTTACGTTAAAACTACTGTACCGATAAAGTAACGAGCGCAGAAAAAATACGATTCACGTCTTTGAGTACCTACTCTGAAAACAATCGCGTGTTTTTGAATAACACCAAAACTATTAAGTTTTTATTGTTGTGTTGTTGTTTTTAGTAAAAATATTAGCATTTTTAAGTATCGAGTGGATCTTTTAAATAACAATACGCAATTATATTAAATACCATATCTTACTTGATCTTAAAACTGGTTGGAACTTATTTGTATGATACCAAGTTTGTTTTTAGCATATACTCCTACATGCGAACAATGCACATATTGCTATCAATCTGATTTTTGGTGTGAAACAAAAAAATATAATGCATTAGTAGGAGACTCACCTGGGTTTTAGCTTGCAGTACACCGGCACCATTGGTGTTGACAACTCCATTGTTGCACTGGGCCTTGTGCACGCACACGTAGCCCTGTCCAGCGCAGGTCTGCTGGAGTTCGCCGCCGCTGTGTTCGTGAGCATGTACGTTGCCTGTAGACTGGAATGCCTCATCCACATTATGTTGAGTTTGCTGTTGTTGGTCGAAGTCGAATTCGCTTACTTTCTGCGTGCTCTGAATGGTGTTCACATTGGAGCCAGATGATGCGGTGAAGGGACTGGGCGATGATCCTGTGTATCCGGTCGCTCCGAATTTGCCTGAGCTACCGAATGCTGAGCCAGTGTTGCCTCCAGCACTGCCGAATGAGTTGCTTTGGGATGTAAAGCTGCTTTGACTCTGTCCTGCTTGTCCGAAAGCTCCCTGTCCACCAGAGCCAGATGCTCCAAAACCTCCTTGAGCGGCAAAGCCACCTTGTCCAAACTTAACGCCACCGTTCAGGAAGGGGTTCTTAGTCAGATCAACATCTCCTTTGCTAGAAGAACTGAAGGACGACCCGAATGAAGAGGACTGGAATCCACCAGGCTTAACGGCTTCAGATCCAGTGCTGGCAGCGAAGCCAGTCTTTGAGAATTCGCCGTTCAAAAAGGGGTTGGCAGATATGTCTACATTCCCACCGACACCGAAACCGGCGGCTCCTGCGCCACCGGTGCTGGAGAAGCTGGAGCTGGACTTGCTAAATTTCTCAAAGTTGCCACCGCCATTCTTGAAGGGGGAGTTTTCGTTCATCCACCAGAACGGGCCGTTGGCGGGTATGCCACCTTCGAACACGTTTCCTAGAGCTCCAGCAGCGTGGAACTGGAATTCGTTGCTCGTGTCAGCTGCAGCGGCGGCTTTGAAGGCATCTGTGTTTCCGAATCTCTCGACTACGCGGCCATCCTTAACTTTCAAGCCTGCGCATCCTTTGTCGCTTGAGCATCCTTCGAAGGATTGTTGCGTGTGAACCTCGGCGCCTGGGATAGCTTGAATTGCCGAAAGGACTTCGTTAGGTGATTTTAAGTTCAGTTTTAAGTTGCCAGAGAAGCACGTCGTGCACCTCTCTTTTCTTGCTTGTGGTTCGCTTTCCTCTGCCTCGAGTAGTGTTTCGTGGTTTTGGGGAAGCTCCTTCACCTCTTCAATGTTCTCCGGATGGGCGTAGCTGGTGAGCACCAGACATATCGCCACCGCTGCCGCTAATAGTGGCTTCATTGTTCTGTAACAAAGATGAATATGCTTAGTTAGGTGCCTTTAACGTAATATTATTATGTCAATATAGCCTGGCTGTGTGTGCCAGGCTAATTTGAACTTAAATTGTGTATTGGCAACCATTTGCCGTATTCCAAATAATAGCTCATTCGAGAACCGTCATTATACACAAACAGAACTGGAATTGTATGAATTGTGTTTTTCCACACCTGTAATCCTACCAAATGATTCAAAGGTCATGGTTGATTTTTTTTATTATTGAATGCCTGTACCGAATGTAATATGATAGTTATATTTATTGATTAGTGTTATTCCTCTGCCGACCCCTTTGGGGATAAGCAGACGTGATTTATGTACCTATATCAATTAAAATAAATATTTTAAAAAGATAATTAGTAGCATGTAGTTTGAAAACAAATTACGACGTCTTTCTTTTCGTTTACTTTAGAAAACGTTTCTAAAGGAAAATTAATTCCTCGACGTCTTACAAAGAAGAAGTATGTGACTTATTGTATAGCTTTTTATAATAATTAAGAGTAATTAATTAATAATGTAGTAAATCAAACAAGTCCGCCATCCTCAAGATAAGTAGTGTTTTAATTGAAAAAAAAAAACTTTTTTTACCAGGAAATATCAAAATACGTTAATGAGTCATATTAAGATTTTTGTAATATTGACGCTCTTCGATAACCACAGATGGTCAGAGGCAAAAAATTGCTGCATCATTTTATTGGATACAGTGTCAATTAAGCAGGATTGACAAGATTTATACTTTTCACAATATACAGAATGTATGCTGAAAAAATCATTTTTAATCGATATTTTTTTGATCTTTAACCTTTGTTAGCTTATGAGTAATAAAGTTCATTACATTTACGGTCATCTTCATCAAGCCCTTTATCGTTTTTAGATCTAGCCAATAATTTGTCCATTCTTTACTACCGGCAGATCACGATATGTCAGGTATTTAAACACCTACCTATAGCTAAGCTATAGCTCAGTGACGCCATCACACTGCTTCTATCTTGGGCAATGGTATACACGGCAACTTTATATTAAATGATAAGTGTCCATATATGTGCATAACAATGAGACTTAACATTTCTTCCTTCTAAGATCAATTAGTTACGCAGCTCAGAATGTATAGAATACATCGATATAAATATATTGTTTTCGCTATAATAATATCCGTAATTGGAAGACAAAAAACGATTGGCTAACGCAAAATATGTGCCAGGGCTGGTGTGTTTATTCAATGCTGTCAAGAGAAGTAAGAGAAAAATGTTAGCGGGACTGAATTGGCTCTTATTGCTCATAGATCATACATTTTAGGGTAAGATAAGACAGATCAGATCGTTCATGAAATAAATCGAACTTGGAATGAAAATAAGCTTTAATGAAAATCAAAATTAGATAACAGATGGGAAAAACGTAACTGGAACTAAAAAGACGGAATACTTATAAGGCAGTACTCGAAACCGAGAACTGAAAACGGTTCTATTGTTCCGCAATTCGAATCCCAACTACTGCCAACTTGGAACAACACCAAAATAAGTTTCAACTAGGAGTACAAATGCGCCTACTTAAGGGTTATATTGTGTTGTAATATTTAAGTGAGAGTAATGGGTGCGACGCTGATCGAATAACACGTTTAAAACATCCTTTCTAGAACTTTAGCGGTTTCGTTACCTCTTTATATAAATTTCTCTGTATTGGCTAGCTAGTCTAGAAAACTATTCGTAATACGTCAACAGCTCTTGGATTTCAGTTTTATTCCTAAACTCTAAATATATTATTCTTCCATTCCTTATATTATTTCATCTATAGGGTGTCCCACCAGTGAGAAAATTAAAGGACTGGTGATGATTTTTTAGCGTGTCTACAATGAAACTTAAGTCTGTCATACTACTGTCTTAATTTTGACATCTTCAAGACGAGAGTGAACAGGCACCTTCTAGGCGAGCGTGTACATCTTAGGCCTTATCATCGTCGTCATGCGTAAATTTAAACTTTCCTGCGCTTTATACTAACTACAAATGTCTATTTAGCATGACAGATCTGAAGTTCGATACACAGACATGTTCAACCCACGACATGTCCTCAGCCAAGTAGTTTATGATTCATTATCTGGCAATTTCAAAATACCCATGAATAATGTCTGATAATATCTATTCACGTTGTTCTGCAGATGGCGTCTTGACACCAACACATTAGAGTCGTTTTTCAAATAGGGAGACAATCGATTTTCCCACTTTAGAACGTTACACGTCAGCCATTCACGATGGCAGAAGTTAACAGCTAAAGCAAACTGTTCTATGAAAAATTTGTCAAATCATACCGTGTGTTATTCTCACGAAACGTCTTATTGAGCGTTATTGAGATGATCATTACAAAATCTATACAAGTACGCGGCTAGTGTCGGCCTTCGTAAAACAAATATTGGTTGACTAAATAAAAATTTGACACTTATTATGGGGATTCGACCTTGATCTTTCGATAAGTACCTTGTGGTACCGAAAGACCGCTGCGGTTACAACTCCACGAAAAATTAACTAAAATGTTAATTTATGCACAGCTTGTTATTGGCAACGTCGTGTGCCTTCGTCGCGTTATGTTGTCATTGCGGTTAAATTAATTAATACGAATCATAATTTTTATCTTACCAGGTAAAGCCTTCCTTATCGCAAATGAACACTGAAGTAAAACAAAATTATTAATCTTATCTTGGGTGTCTTTGATCAGGGGTCATAATTCTAAATTGGCAACGCAGATAGAAAATAGGCCTTTGGTATGGCTATATTATATGAAAAAGACACAACGAGAACTCGAGAAAGAATTTTAAGGAGTATAATTGTGGAGGGCTACGGATGAGATGAGTTTACTAACGATTAGAGGAAGTAATACATGAATGAGGGCGATGTGACTGGCATAGAAGAAGTTTGCAAAAGAACAGATGCGCCGACTGATATTAAGTGCAGAGAAGAAAAGAAGGATGTCACCAGCCCTTTAATGTCCCTACTGCTAGGGCACAGGGGCACACTTCCCTATGGATGGAAGAGTATAGGGAGATCTATAACCCAGGAGGCTATAACCCACCACGCTGGCCCAGTGCGTGTTGGTGAGTATTAACGACGCCGATGCAGCCGGGTCCAACGGCTTAACACAGAAGCACGGAGGTAAATTCATTTTTGGGCACCCATCCAACGGTCGGTCTTAGCGAACATTGCTTAGTTTACGCAATCGCAGGCCGAGCGCGCTATGCCACTGCGCTAGCGAGCTCCTCTATCCCATCCATCATCATCATCTCCATCCATCTTCATCAGTCTCCATCCATCAGATCATTGATAACTTTTTCTTGGTAATTACTTTGTCCTATCTATAAATAACCAAGAAATTCGCACTAGTTTTCATCGCATACAACTTAGCTATACAACTTCATACCTACGGCGGTAAACAGCCGTGATTTATGTTTGTATGTACGGAATCATTTTGTGGTAAATGTGGGTGGCGGGTAAATGTGTAACCGTCCGCTCGGTTTCGTTTAAACTAAATAGGCTACGAGTTATCGCGTAAGGATGTTCAACGCGTAGGTGTCAATGTCATTGAAAGTGATTGTGACCGGCCGTTAGCTACTTTTAAATGGAATCCGAAGCTTACAATGGAGGTCTTATAAGTTTTCGATTACGAAATATGTTATAGATAAGCCGTATTGAGGCTGCTTTTACAATCTTCTGCATAATTTAACTCGTGTTAGGCGTTTGCTATTACTACTAGCCCCATGCTGGTGTAGTGGGGGATGACATGATGTAATAGGGGATTGGATAGCTAGATGACGTATAGCCGATATGAATTGAAGAGGAATAGGGATTGGGAGTTTAGGACATGGTTATTAATTTTAACCTGACGTTTTGATCACTCTACATCGGCCGTGACAAGGAGTCGTCAACAATATGTTAAGTACAACATAGGTCATTTATTGGCAACATTACATTTCATGAAAATTATTTTTTTGTTTGTAAAATGTTTGAAAAAATCGTATCGAGTATTTTATATACTCGATACGATTTTTATACGAAACGAACTTTTAGTTACCAGTAATAAAATTTTCAATAAATTTTGTAAATTGTATTATATTAAATATTATAATATTCTGAGATGTTGTTATTTAGATCTTATGTGCAACATTTACTTTATAACGGCAGCTAAGTTGCGTTTACAATCGGTATCTTTCCAAGTCGAAAATAGTGCAAAATTAAAGTTGAAAGTACCAGGATGGCATGAGAAGCTGGGAGTGTATAATTACCGTGGTATAATGATTTGAATAACCGGGAGCGAACGGAAAAAGCTACAAAGAAGACGTCTCCAAAAGAAAAAAAATACTGCATTAATTTTTACGATGCCAAATAAGAAAAACTGTGCAACTCCTCGCGAAAACGATGCGGCTATCGCTTAAACTTGTTTCTCCTACATGTAATAATAACTTGAGTGAGACAAGTGTGGCCATTCTGAATATTCATTCTTATTTAAGTAAGGATAGCGTTGGAAGCCCATAAAAATATTTGCGATATCGATTTAAAAAAAAACTGTCATGTTTGACTTTCTCCTGTTGTCAGGTAGGTATGTGTAAGCGATGCGGCTTATGCATAATATTTATTAAGTAAGGTGGATAACTGGAAATTGATCCTCGTGCAGTAAAGAAATGGCCAAACAATAATTTCACTCGAGATTGAAATTCAGCGTGAATGATCAATCTTTAATTAAACATACGAAAATACAGATGTAGTTAATTAAGCTTTTCGTTTTGCGTGTTTTCGAATTCGATTAAAAAGTAATTAACAGCTTCGTGCACGTTATTGAATACACACGACACGCAAATAATAATTTGGGCACAGCCGGATTTATATGAAAGTTTTTATTTAATGAACCGATTTTATCAAACGCCGTCTCGCCCGGCTAAAGACCGCCATTACCATTGACAATAAACACATTTGTTTCATCGAAAAATCTTGTTATGCAACCGAATGGGTGCGCAACTCGAGGGTGTGTAAGTCATTGCGATGACCCGAAGTCACTCAATTGAAGATGGCGATTTCCTTTCCGAGATAAAAAGACAAATGATGTGTCCTTTATTAGTTATGGAAACCTGGTAGCTGATTGCATGCAGATACGGTTTGTTTTGTTTTCTATTTATATTTATATAGCGTGCATATTTTATTGCTTTTTTTAAATAAATTATGAATCAGATTTATGGATGTGGCAGTGTACTTTAAAGTTGGGGTGTGACCAAATAGTTATGGAGGCAGTACAGAATAAAGTCAACGGTTAGCTTATATGACAACGTAATTAATTTATTAATTATACTTTAAACATTATTGAAAGAAAAATATTGTCAACGTTTACAGCTGTATGTTATAATAGTATCCTAATAGGCAGCTTTTGCTTTAGAAAAATCAACCTAAAAATCACAAAAATAGATGGCAAAGTCCCGCGTTCCATGTCTTGCCGGTAAACGTGCCGCTTACGCAAAGCATCGTAGTGACGTCAGTTGCGTGCTGCGTACATTTATCGAGACTCCATTACGTTTTTTTTATATCCCATTGTCTAAGGATCCGGTTCCATGAGAGTAGGTTTTTTTTTAAAAATTCGCAAAAGACGATTTTACTATATCGGCTTTATTGTTAAAAGAAATGGAATTTATTCAGTTTTAATGTCGATTCTACTGAATAATATTCATGGCTACGTTTATTGCTACTGGAAGGTTAAGGCGTTGTTTCCTTTAGCCTCCTGTATGTTCTTAAATGTCATTCCGAATTTTAAACATATTCTCATAGATCCGGAAGATACACGAGTGTATAAATTGATACCACTTCATTCATATTTATTTGTTTTTTACAGAATAACATTATTACAAATCCAATGTAAACTATTATTTGCTTATCGCATTACATTGTGTGTAGATTTAAACAAATTGCCTGTACAAGCAAAACTAGTCCAATTAGCATAATTAAATTTTTGTGGGTATACTTTAAAAGAAGACAGAATTTAGTGGGTTTTTCCGCATCGATTAAAACCTTGTGATCTCGATTAGTAAATAAAATATCGCAATAACATCACACTGAAACTTTAGCTTGCTCATCATGTTGGTGGTATTAAGATGGAACCTCCGTTAGAATGTAATGCTGATCTGTAACACCTATAAAGTTTTATTTGGAATTTAAATATATCATCTACCATTACTCAATATAGTATGTATGTACAATGTACTAAGTATATAATGTACTACTAGCTATAGCTAAGTAGCTAGCTAGTACATTACCATCATTGTACTTTTATTAATTTAAATAGTGAAGTTACATCATATGAACTATTACAACGTTATCGAGAAGAAATACAATCATTAGGGAACTTAGTGTTGTTTTTTCGTAAATCAAGTTTTCATTAATCAGTATTGTTGTGTCATCATTGAATCATCAATAATGAATTTGGTTACGTCATAAAAAAACTAATTGAATCACCGCTTAAAACTATCATAGTCAACCTGTGAGATTTAATTATAAATTCTGATCATTAACATTTTTGTTATTATAACTAGAAAATAAGAAAAACGAACATAAATAAAATACTTACTGTATAATTTACTACGGTATACTCATAGGTTTGCATTTCTAATAAATTTATTAGAGTCACTGTACAGGTACATTACAGTGTACTGCATAAATCATTAATACAGTAAATAACATTCGCTATGGGACCAACTGTGGATATAGATTAGACATGAAAGATTGTTTATTAATTTACCATCAATAGACAAAATTAACTTCATAGACTACGCCTTTGTGGTAAACCTTGTAAATAAAGTAGTTATTTAGCATGATGATATCAAGATAATTGTAAAAGGTTTTTATGTAAAATTACCTTGAATAGGTATAATAACGGGTCGACTTTTTTAATCAGTTTGGTAAAGCACGTAGAATTAATAATCATGATAAAAGAACTTTGAATTTCCATAAAAACATTTGTGGTAATTTTGTTTATAATTATATGTTAGGCCAAATCTACAATTTGCTGGGTGCATTACTAAACAAACTTATTCGTTGCCTAATTAGGTTAATGATGAATTAATTCCTTAAGGCCTCACGGACATTGTTTTTTTTTACAATTTTCTCATGCTATTTCGGCCTTTAATCCTGTAAGTCGTATTTAACCGAGAAGACGTCACATGTATTTCATCGTTTTATTACAACGGTTTTGAAATATTCACATTTTTTTTTCCATCTAAATATTTAATTGTATATATTTTTTTAAAGATTATCTTTGATACGTATTGTTATTTATTGGAGCAGCAACTTTACAGGTCTCGACTTCAATTATCGATTAGTTGAGATTATTCACCATGAGATGATTTCATCGATATCGATTATCATATTTCAAATAATATATCTTCACTAGTATCCATTTAAAAAATATTAGCAATTTTTTATTTGCGTAAGCCGCGTATATTTTTATGTATATTTATGACATATAAATAACTTTTAATAGAATATGATAACGTATTGTGTTGGAAAAATCATATCACTCACACGTCATAGAGCGATTCACTCTTTTTTGATTTATAATATCCATCAAACCAGAAAAGAACTAGTAGGTAACAGAAAAATAGTTAATAGGTACATCATAAACAAATATTCTCAAGTTACTTTCAATTTGTTTAGTCATCTAAGTCCTTTTCAATTTGAGTGAACCAAAATATTCCATTTTAATAACCATTATACCTAATAGATTCCATTTAATATTTCGACTGAAATGTCTACTTAAAAAATATATAAACACCAATTCTTTGTTACGACATTTTAACATTAAGTTTAATGTCGTAAATATAAATGATTTTATTTGGCGATTCGATCGAGAAGAAGCCACGAGTCAAGGTTCCACATTAGCATAAAATTAGAATAATATTAGACAATAAAGTGAACCGGATTTCGTAGAGGCAAGTATCTGTAAAGAAAATTCTTCCTGAATTTGGGTGCAAGATACTTCATTTATACACAAACAGTAAATAGATGATTTGTGGAGAGTTTTCTTTTCAAAATTATTCTTGATACGGAAAATTGATGTTAGTGACTCGGTAAATATATTTATCAGGGTCGATACTCTATATGACGTTACTCTGTAAAAATATCATAGTTGGTTGAAAAAAAGATCACGGTTTACTCTGTGAAAAAAAATCACTAAAAGTATTTTCAATAAAAATGAATCCCACAAAGAGAGGCAAATCTGGTTTCAAAATTTCATAATACAAACCCAAACTACCCTTATTTTTGTTCATGTTAAAATTTTAACGCCTATTATAAATATATTAGTGGACAAGCACGAAGGGCACAATAGGCAAGATAAATCCTTGATAATTAAGCTTTTAAAATGCGCAAAAATAAAATTTAAAAATAGGAATTGAGTAGTTCACACCTATAGTGTCAATATGCGTGCGTCTTGGCCACTTTGTCCAACTTGCTAATAGTTCCCATGCGATGTCAATTACAAGCAGATTTGGGATGTGATAAAACTGAATTAAAACTAGCGGAGTTTATGATGCATGTTGTAGACTTTCTGCTAAAGTGTACAATGGATGAACCTTTTTACTGGACACTTAGGCCCCTTTCATTCTTCGGTGTGTCGCCAGTCGCGCATATGAAGCTTTATAGTAGCTTTCATTTGTTCCGCGTGCGGAGCTTCCCAAAATACCCACACAACCGGCGACAAGTCGAAGAATGAAAGGGGCCTAAGTGGATGCATACATCCCATTTACAGATACACGACGCAACGGTAAAACAACTTCGCATAGCACACAGTCGCGTATGCAGAGGAATGAAATAAAAATCGCAACTGAAGATACACAGAAAACATAAACACATGTTATTTTATTTAAAAAAAAACAGTACGGCATCATAAATGCTGCCTATTTTCAACAAGGTTGATAATCCTTGGGAAACTCGACATTACAAACACGATTGACGAATCAATGCTGCTTTAGCAAGCGCCTGTCAGTTGTTTTTGTAATACTTTGATTCCCATCTTGACAAGTTTAATAACATAATATAATAGTAATTAATTTAAATCATATTATATGTTTTTTTACTTTAAGAGTAATGAGAACTCCCCGTACAAGATTTTGCCTCTCTTTCCCTAGCATAGTTTAAAACGAGATAGAGCATCTTCCTCTCATATAATTTTTATTCTAGCTACCATAATCTTTCTTAAAATATGTATCTAGTATTTTACAATCCATTCTTAATTAAAATAAATTCCATGTTCAAATACACAATTGCTAATAATTGCAAAGACAGCAGAATTGTTGCATATATTTCCTTTTAAGCCATTATTCATAATATAGTGATAGATAACCTTTATGATAATTTTGATTGATGTGTAATATACTACAGACGAGGCTTGGTTAAGAATTGACAATTTGTTAAATCGAAGCCGATGATCGTGAAGATATCGGCAACAATAAATGGTGTAACTGACAGTAACAGCTTTTTGCAGGGTTATATTTTTGTAACGGCAAAATTTATTTATGTTTTTATCTTATGCTAACCTGGTACTTAGGGTGCCGGCTCAAATGTTTGATGAGGCAAATTTGTTTTAATTTGGTCTATGCCAGTGGGCGTATCTCGTCTGGAATGATGATGACGAAGTTTTTTTAATCATTCTCTTATTTAATAAAAATGCCGAAAACCTGTGTGTTTGTTATGTTGTTTTGGAGTTTTAAATCGAACATGGATTCTGGTTGGGCATGGTTTCCATGCGCTGAGATCGAATGTGGACTACTGGTTGTTATAATTATTATAGACGAGAAGGGACATTAACAAAAGCTCGTCTTCAGACAGGTGACCCAAAATAAATTATTTGAAGTTAGAGCCTTTACACCTCATTTGTCACCTTAAGAAGGTATGATGTTTCGTTTGAATAGAAAACGCTCTGGCTTTTTCAAGCATTGGTATACACTGCATTAGCTGTCGTTTGGATCCTTTATTGAGCACTTGACCTCAAGGTGGGTTACGACAGGATCTATAAGTCAATTTCTTTTCATCAGAAGGCCTAGCACGGGATTTGAACAAAATCTCTCTCCACCACTTGACAGTGTCTTGTCTCGGGATTTAGTGGGAGTTAGAGCGAGAGGAAAAATTTTCTTTTGCCCGAGGAGATTTTGTCCATGTACCGTGCTACGAGGGCTGCAGTGTGTTACAGCGTGTTTTATGTAAGTTTAACAATACTAACTGCCGCACTCAGAGACATCAATTAACTTTAATAATATACGAATCGTGCCTTGATCATAAATAAAATAACCTACGACTTCATAAACGAATTTGTGATTTGACTATTTTTTTTGTATTGTCCAAGTATCAACAGCTTAGTGGAAAGGACAAGCTAATAGTCCTTGTTGTTTAATTACTTGACGACCAACTAATTATGTCCACAAACGCCTTGGAAAAAGGAAAATAAGTGTTTCTGAGAAACAACCAGTGTTTGGTGGAGTTTATTTCTAACAATTCGTTTGGAATGAACTCGCACGTGCATTTAAAGTAATTATGTATACCTGATTAACATAAATGTAATTGGCTGTGTAAACATCATGATGGTTTTTGCGTTCCTTTGCTGAAAAGTCTAATAATATTTGTGTATTGAAATTTTATAGCTTTAGTTAGACAATTGCAATGGTGTTAAGTAAAATACCGTTGGCGAATTTTTAAATGTTTGTCACTAACACACGATTTTTCTGTAAATTACACTGTCAATTTACTTCTGCGTAATCATAATTGAGATAAAAATGTTATTACATTTTTAATGAGAGATCTGCTTATCATTATCATTATTAAACTCATATAACATAACTCAACATTAAACTCGAAGAGGTTCTTACTTCTGATGTAGTCGATAACTAGCAGGAAGTAAGGATTATTTTGCGATCTAACTAGAATGAATAAATCAATTTATTAATTAATATTTTCTATTTCATAGTACATTTTGATCGAATGAAACTCATTGACCGTCATTTTGTGACTGTTATGTTATTCTAAATTTCATTATCATTTACAAAACAAAACGTATCCGAAATATGTATAGTTCAAAAATTAACATAGCAATCGTAAATCCTGTATTACATCATATGCTTTTTAAAAAAAGAGCCGAATTAAATCGACCATCTTATTGTTAAATTTAAGTTTTTTTTGTATATAAGTTAAATAAATCCGTTATTAGCGCAACTGAAACTGAAATAGCATTATCATAGTAAGTAGAACGTATAGACTTTCCCTGTTGTTTATTACAAGTAAAGATTGCTTGCAAAAACTTTTTCGGAGTAGCAGTAAGTAATAATATTAAGGGACAAAAGAACATTTTGTCACTTAATATTATTACTTACTGTCTTAGAGCTACCTTCGCCCCAAGACTTAGCAATGCAAATTTGTTTAATCTACGCAATGAGCTTAAAGCTTTTCGTGATACAGATTGAATTTAATTAAAGCTTTAAGACTGCCATAAAAGTTGTTTAATTGATCAATAATTCACCCGTTATCATTTAATTTCAAAAAATGTTTACTACAAAAACGTATTTTTAGTATTATGATGCGTCTTTGATTATTCGAGTACTTCATATTTATAAAATATTTAAGTGAATATTTCTGTTCTTTTTATACATCTATATGCCCTAACTGCTATACACTGGCCTTCTATGTAAATGGATGAATATAGGGAGAATGGGCCATAACCACCACGTTGTCCCAGTGTGGATTGGGGACCAATGGTTTGACATGCTTTTCCAAGAATTGAGGAACTCCAGGTTATATTTAGGTTCACCCGTCCAATGACCGGCCTTAGCGAACATTGCTAGGTATAGAAAAAATGCAGGCCGAACGCGCAAATCCTATCTTTTTAAGCCATTAAAACTAAATAATGGGTCTACAAAAACCATGGAAAAAGAGCATAAACTACGAAGAAGCTGCTTTCGGAGTCTAGAATACCATTTGTAAAGTAAAATTTGAAAAAAATATCAAGAACTAACTTATTCATTATGTATATTAAGGTGTTATCTCACTCTAATATATGACCTCCAGTTTGGGTCTTGGGGCAATATATCGCTGTATATTGCGATAACGAGTGATGCAAAAAGCTTAATATAAATCCGCATTCTTATTGAATTTGAATAAACCTCTTAACGGATCATCGTTGACGCAAAAAATGTTTGTGAATTATTTTCAATACAGCTAGATTAATGCGTGAATAACTATATATTAATTAACTAACTTTTGAATATAGTTCGCGGCAACCAGACCTTTGAACAAATTTTACAATGACCACATCTACAACACAACACAGAAAAATAAAATAATATAACAAAATCCAGTTCATTATCAATATAAATAAATATGAATATAAACTGCTACCAATTTAATAACAGACGCGGCAAATTTATTCATAAATTATGAATAAACTTCGAAAAGAATATTAAAATTGAATATTATTAACTGGGGACGAACTTAAAATTCCGCTAATGGATTTGAGCGCGAATAAGATTTACGGCACCATTTATGCTGATTGATTTTTTAAATATCGATAAATTAATAAATATTAGAATTTACCATCCTGATAATAATAATGAAACCATTTAAAATTATTTAGCGCACAAAAAATTGTGTCGACAAAATCCAGCAGATTTTTAAATAACGTTCCAAAGTTACAATAATAATTAATGGAGATTTTTTTAATACAGCAAAATAATCGATTTAAAAAATCACCATGCAGATGACAAGATATACTCACGTCTTCCAAACACGCAAGTACACTCCACAACACCAATACACACACTGACCGCCTCACAAAACCCAGTCTTGTATATAAAAGTTTCGTGACGTCACTGTTTTTTTTTTCAATAATTTTTTTTCGTAATTCGTTATTAACGCGCGCTCGCTGCACCGCCGTATGTCGAACAAAAGTGTGTAGGTGAGATGCATACCTTTTATACTTTAGTTTGTGAAATAACGACATCTGACCTCGTCGCATCGGTTCGACTTAACATTCTTCTGTTACGCGTGGTCAACACCGAAGACATTATTTCACGTGGAAAGCTGACCATAAAGGAATTATGAAAAAAACAAACACCACCAACTAATAAATGGAAAATGATTGTTTCGCTCCATTGAGATCGATCGTCACGTCAAAAACAAAAGAAGACCGCCAGGGTGGTAGAAAAATGGTGCTTTTGATAACGGCTCATTGATAGCATCTTATACGATACTGACTCGTCTGTTTTGCGTCTAGGTACGCTAGACGCAAATGACACTCGTATGAAAACCCTATGCCGGATAGGTATAGGGTTGCAAATGACAACTGATGAGATGCAAAACAGATGAAGAGTGATCATCTTCATCATCTTCCGGCACAGTTTCCCTGTTATCTGGGTTGGGCCCAGTATGTTTCGTCTTCCATTCGAAACCGAGCCAACCACTCCCTTATCATTGATACCATACATCATAGCGGAAAGATCCTAGCGATGAATGAATGCATTGAAAAGCTATGTCAAAAGACTGATGAATGGAGAGATTGATTGGGATGACAACGCTTCATACTGCTCAAGGTTTTTGGCTTAGGTTTTACAGGCGATATCTAGATTTACATAAATCCTCTTTGGATGTGCCCAGCGATGATTGTGTAATTTCACTTTCATTGTGTATGACGTTTGCAATGTAGGTATTTAATTTGTATTACATACATACATACCTATATGCCCGAAGGGGTAGGCAGAGGTGAACTAACACCCACGTTTCGCCAACTATGTCAGGTCCCATGTAATAGGTGGCGAGCCTATTGCCATTTATCGGGTACAAAAGTCGCAGTACATTGCTAGGTGTTGTAAGAGGAACGCTGCTGCCCATTCCTCATCACTGATTTATCCTAAGTCTCACCCACGGGAGAGATGGGGGTGGTGAGAATTGTTGTGCTCTGCCGTCACCACAGCTTTTTAATAATTTAGCAATCCCGGACGTAGTTACTTCACGACCGTGGTATTCTGCAGCTGAGTCAGTCATATCGTTATTAATCCTAGTAGTAATTAATATTACGAATGGTAAAGGTAAGGCTGTTTGTATTTCATGTAAGCTATTGAAATTATTTACGTTGATTGCGCGATTAGTTTTGCCTGTGTCATGCATTATCATATCAATTACTACTGCCTGGGCAGATATGTGCTTCTGAACGTAAAATTTACGACCACCCATCTGATTGCCGTCTTTAGCGAACATTTCTTAGTTTAAGCGAATACAGGACGCTCGTTCTACCCACTAAGTTATCGAGCATCGCATACATGATAGTCCAAATATTTTTATACCTTGAAAAAATTTGCCTGTAAAAGCCAAAGGCATTTTAGATAATAAAGGGCATTGAAGAAATGTATTGAACACAAAGAAATTTGTCATCATCATCATCACCAGCCCTTAAATGTCCCCTCCTCCTCCCAGGGCCTCCCCTATGGATGGAAGAATATAGGGAGATTGGGCCATAACCCACCACGCTGGTCCAGTGCGGGTTGGTGGGTATTAACGACTGCAGATGCAACCGGAACCAACGGCTTAACATGCCTTCCGAAGCACGGAGGAACTCGTGATAATAAATTTTTGGTCACCCATCCAATGACCGGCCTTAGCGTAATTGCTTAGTTTACGCAATCGCAGGCCAAGCGCGCTATGCCACTGCGCTAGCGAGCTCCTCCGGAAGAAATTTGTGGTTAGAGAAAATTCGAAAAATTATAGGTTTGATGCGGCAATCGTCTTGGTTGGTACGGAATGCAGAGGACGCGGGTTCAGTTTCCGCATCAATAGACTATATTTTTTCGAACTTTCTACAATCAGAAATTTCTTTGCGCTAATTTTTCTAACAATTTAAAATATAATGTTGAAATAAAAATCAAAATAATAAATGTTTTGAATTTAAATCATAGCAGCTTAACGTATCACTTCCTTTGTCGTCCACTGTACTAAATCAATGTCACATAACAGGAATAGTCAGCTGAAATACATGGAAAAAATTGACGATCATTCGTCAGATAGAATTAGTCATTATTAACTCATTATGTTTCTCAGGATGTGGACGTATTAATTAATGTTATTGTTTACTATAAACGTGGTAATGGCATTAAGACAAGAGAACCGGAAAAAATTATTACTTCTTGGCAAACCAAACCGTATTCTTTTGAGAATTACTTAGTACGCGTTCTATTTTTCCTAAATTGCGGCATTATCATTTTAAGCTTAACGCTCGATCGCGATACTCTGGTCTCAGATATGCCCGCCCCTCACTACAAAGCTTATCTATATATCTGGCTATATCCCCGTAGGGGTAGGCGGAGGTGAAATAATATACTTTTCGTTAAGTAAGGTCCTATGCACTTAAAAGGTGGCGAGCCTTTGCGATTACGATATCAGGCACGTATCGTAATTCTAAGTATCGTAATTCTAATGCTATGTGGTATAAGAGGAACGCTGCTGCCCATTTCTCATCATTGATTTATCCTTAGTCGCCTTGTACGACACCCGCGATAGAGATTTTAGTGGTGACAATAATTGTATTCTGCTCTACCTACACCACACGGCTAAGCTGTAGCTGTAACCTATATAATTATTAGGCACGCTACCTATTACGTACATACATAAATCACGCCTATATCCCCGAAGGGGTTGGCAGAGGTAAACTAGCACCCACGTTTCGCCAATTATGTTAGATCCCAGGTGGCGAGCCTATTGCCATTTATCGGGCACAAAAGTCGCAGAAAAGTTGCTAGGTGGTATAAGAAAAACGCTGCTGCCCATTCCTCATCACTGATTTATCCTTAGCCTTGCCTTAGACCCACGGGAGAGATTTGGGGTGGTGACAATTGTATTCTACTCCGCCGTCACCAAGCGGCGTTGTGTATATATAGGTGATGACATTTGCAGAAACATAAATAAACAAAAGATGATAACCCAAATACCAGCCGCAACAGTTACGGGTTTCAGAAGAATTTCTTTCAGTTCTTGCACCTACGCCAACTAAATACACGAGCATAAGTCGTTTAATTGTAATAGTAAAAACCAGTCCGCCATTTTATCATCCAGTATACTTCAAAATTAGGTCCTTCACCCGGACACAGATTATCAATCTAGCTGTACATTATCTGTGTGGATAATAAAACTGCTAATAAAACGGCCTATAAATTACTGGCCACTTGTTGTTCGATTGAGCTATCAAATAATTGGCCTGTTTAAGAGACTTTGTACGAATCGTATGGTACAGTTCGTTAGAGAAAATAAGCAAAGTCGCAAAAAGTCCAAGAACAGAATGATCCAAGAAATCATAATAATTAGGTACAAATCTATGATACCGGTAAATTGGTTATACTCGATTAGGTTATTAACGGGTCAGAACTAAAAAGAGGTCGGAGAAATTTCGAAAACTTACTGCCCTGCGGGATTCGAACCAACTTCCTAAGGCCACTCGCCCAGGTAGGACGTAAGTTTTATATAAATATAAATAAAAATAAACACGAACATTTTCTGAACTAATTTTTTTTTGACATTTATACTATATAATGATGAAATTGAAATCTAAAAACAACGGGTCTTAAAAATATATATCATACCTATTGTAATTCTAACATATAGGTAAATGACGTTAAAATAAATGTACTGACTAAAGGAATATAATAAAGGTAGATAAATTTCAAATGTTGCTTGCTGCCTTTACTTAACTTTAACGAAACCGCAAGCAATATTCGTTTTGGCAAACCTGACGAACTAGCAAACACAATTTCGGTCACTCGTGTGTCGTATTGCATATAATACACCTATATAAGTCAGATGCGAGCACATGGCTCGGCTTAGCTCCCCGATAGCCGGTGGCTAGAGCACCTGTTTTTTAAGCAATTGTTTAGCATTTCGTTTTAATAATAACAAAAACGAATCAAAATAATTAATACAATGCTACAATATATTACTAGTTATTTGTTTATTTTAAGTTAATTTAGCTATTTGTTTTAGAAGGCAATCAATTCCTTACATTTTCTTTTGAGTGCATGTTTGGAATCACTGAAGATGTCACTTTTGCTTAGAGTATTGTAGACACTCATTCTGTTTAAAGGGTAAAACTTGTTGTCCCAATCTCGACATGAGTTAAAAAATAATTTCGTTTAACAATAAATCATGTCTTTTTGAGTAAGTTGTGATGTTTATTGTTTATTGATTATTGAAATCAAATATATGGCAAATACTCCTGACGACTTTGATAACGGCCAAATGCACTTTATATGAAATTTTCGATGACACCATGTAGTAAAGAGAATTTAGAAGATGTTCATCATTTCGATTAATACAATAAAGACACAACTCAGCAAAAACTTAAGAGACATTGTTGTTCGAAATTCAATATCGTTAGTATATACTTCCTATTGCTAGAATGCAATTTTGAGTAATAACTCTCTTTTGTTTTGAAGGAGCGATTTGTTAACAGTAAACAATGACTACCTTGCTTGTGTACCTATGTCAGCTAAATCTCACCAATTATTATTAAAAGATCAGTGTTATTAAAGATCCGCATGTTATCAGTACTAGATTGCGTTTTAGGCAGTGAGATGAATAATAATTTAAGTAGAGTCACACGCACCAAAGTGTCAAGAAAAAGTGTTTATTTTGTGTGGAATCTAAAATTTATTCCCGTTGTTCTCTATTTACACTTTGGTTGTGATTTTGGCAACATTTTTACCAAAAAACTTTCAAACGTTACACAAGAAATTAAACCAATAAATCAACACAAAATAGAATACCTACCGCAAGTAATGTCAGACATAAATGTCAAGATATATTAAGATAATTAATGTGTATTTTATGCAATTGCAGCTCCAAATATGAGTGTTATTATGGTGCATTGTTATTATAGGTTAGGGTGAGATTGCTAGATCAAGGTGTACCCTACACGCCCATAGGGCAGAGTGACGCCTTACCTCAAACCAGATTTTAATGAATTCATTTTTTTTATATGCTAAGCTGTTAGCCAAGGGACCTCTATACCAAAACCTAGGAAGCTCCTCGAGCCTTGAGGTCAAATACCATTTTCTGAAAGGGTTGGCATCTATCAAGGGAGCGTCTCATCTCCTCTCATCTACCGAGCCTCGTAGGTCGCTAGAAATCGGAGCGCCGAGCAGTCGTCCAGGGTCTATGAATTGAATCCACCTTAAATAAAATATTACTTTTACATTAATTATTACTTAAACATAATCTTGAGGATGTCTCCAAGAATAAACTATTCAAATTAAAAGGAGCCTTTACGTAAATCATTTGTGTAATAATAAAAAAAAATATAATCTATAAAAGAGGTGTATTAAAACATTAGGTACTACAACAATATTCCGTACGTATTCGATTTGCTAACCATCGGAATTTGCACAAAAGGAGGCAAGCTGGATTTTATTCATTGATTCCGGTTCAATACACATCTTTTTCTAATAAAATTCAATGTAAATGGTGAACTTTTGTTTAATTTTTTATATTAGCAGACATTAACTTTTATCGAGTGGCCTGTTAATAAAATTACAATTATTAACGATTTCGAACAGCCATTCCGTTTTTTGTGAACAAAATGGTTCTGTGACGTTATTTGCATCACATTTCTGTCAAACAAAAAGGTGCACGAAGTTCGTAATTCTAGGTAGGTAGTTTCTTCTTCTCCCTGCCCTGTTCCCAGTCTATCTGGGGTCGGCGCAGTATGTTTCCTCTTCCATTCATATCGGTCAGACATCATCAACGTGATGGATGATATGAATCAACTCCCTTTTGATTCATATCATCCATCACACCGTAAAGGTGCTAGTGATGAATGAATGTATAGAAAAGAGACGGAACGGACCATGTCGAGAGACCGATGAACGGAGAGAGGGATTGGAATGACAACATTCCAATCCATACTGCTTAAAGTTTTGGCTTAGGTGTTACAGCCAGCCGCCTGCCTGACACTAACTCTCTTTGGGTATGCTGTTGTTGGTGGTTTGCCCTCCGCCATTCGGGTGCCCCAAGGTGCTTATTGGTCTACACCGGGCAATCTCCTTAAGTCTTCTTTTACGACACCCATGGGATGAGTCCGGGCTGGCTTATTCTACGTTATTTGTTCGCTCCCAAGCCAGCATAGAAGACAGCATAGAGAGAAGGTAGGTACTTTGAAAGTATAAAATACCTTGCTATGTTACCGATGCGACTGACATTTTTGCTGTAACATTGTTTCAAAATTGTTTATCATAAAGTCACCAATCCGGTGACCTGCAATTGTGTGTCCTGCTTATATCCCGAAATTTTACTAAGGGACGGTTATATAGAAAAGGGACGAAAATTATTGGGTTCTCACAAGGTTCATCGTCAAAATTCTTAATTATATTCCCAATAATACCCTAATGGATAATTCTCAATTACCAGTAGCTTCCATCACCTTAATTAATCTTAATCACCACGCTCAGTTTTGGTGTGAAAATAATTAATCTCGTGCTATTTTCGATTAGACCATTACGAATAGAAGCCGTAGTAATGGACATACTTAAATATCTTAATCAACTTTATAACATAATATATCACAGACAGCAGAAACGACTCGGAAAGATTAATATCGGAATTATGCGATGACCTAGATGCGTTCGTGGCAAAAATATCGTCAGGAGGCCAATAGTTTGATTCCGGGATGAGCGAATGATGAAATAGCAATTCGTCTGTAGCGCCACATCATATTATATTATTATTTAGGGGTCCGCAGAGTTTGATATTATTGAGCATGTTGCGTATTCGAACGTCTAATGTTAACAGACGCGGTTTAGGTGACACTTCGGACAAAATTATATCGTAATTGGTGGTTTCCCCTTCACCATTCGGGTTTCCCAATGTGCTTATTGGTGTAGGCGATCCTCCTAGTCGACTTTTACGACAGGAGGCCTCGATTAATGGCAATCTCTTCGAACGAATAGAAACAAATGTCAATTTCTGACAGTTTTTCTTGCATTTGACACGACGACGGTCGCTTTGTTGATTTCCCTGTAATACGACAGTTTCTACGTTTGTTTTCTATTCGTTAGAATAGATTGGCCACTTATCTAGAGGGACAAGGCCAAGTGGCTTATTTATTCGAACGCATAGAAAACAAAAGTATGAAACTGACGTTTTTTTTTCTAATACGTCAGTTTCATACATTTTGTATATTTCGTTCGATAGATTAGCCACATGGCTAGGGGCTGGTGTGAGCTCAGGCCGGCGCACTCTACGACCATAAAACAATAATATAATTATAAAACAATATTTTTTTTTTACTTCAGAATTTCTAGTTCAAATGGGTTAGGTGGGATGTATGGGTGACCAATTATGGTTTTGGGACATTCCATATCTTTATCTAATAGACTATCTTATCTTTGTACTAATTTTTCTAACATTTATATAATGTTAAAATTAAAATCGAATAGACTATCTTATATTACAATTTTATTGTTGCATAGCGTGAGAGTCATCACCTTTTTCCTTTATTTCATTTCATTTATGGTCGCTTTTTTTTTCTCCCCCGTCCATACGATATGGTAGAACATCCTGGGGAGTTTGAGTGGGTAGTCCCGGCGCCTTTTACGCCGGGGACTCCTACCTACCACCGCGATCTAAGCCCTGCACCCGTAGACGTGGACAAAATCTCCCCGGGGAAAAGTAAATATTTTTCTCTCGCTCTAACTCCCAATAAACCCCAGACAAAAAAAGAAACAAGAGTGGGGAGAGATTTTTGCTACGTCCCGTGCTAAGCCTACTGGGATCGCGGGACATGCGTAACCCTATTAAGCCCCCGGTTTAAAAAAAAAATTTTCTTCCATTCACCCCTGTTAGCTGTCATCTCCACAATTGTTCAATTTAGATTTAAATCATTTCTCACGCAATCCATCCATTTCTTCTGCGATCTTTCTTTCTCTCTCCATCCCTCAACTTTTATGAGTGGCCAGAGGTACTCAAACAGAAAAAAAACGATATAGAACTATTTGTTTACACCGTTTTTTTAGCCCCCTCATAACTTTCTTTTATAATGCGTTCCTTTGAGCAGCTACCTACACTTACCTTGGCCAAAAATGCATATAGAGCGCTAAAACTAATATCTATACCACGCATGATACTGAATCATACATACTTGTCTCTCTGAGTCCATCGATCGTAGTCTAACCATATTGCGGTAGATCACCAGCAGTTGAAGTTTGAGCACCCCTGCTTTAAGTCATATGCATTTCGTTGTCTTTTCATAACATGTGCATACCAAACCAAACTATTCCCTTTTGTCTTATTTGTGTTAAATTGTGTTGTAGTCACTTACTGTCACACTAAGTGAGATCTTATACTTACTCATGAGATGCCTACAGTACATACAAATTAGTAATTAGCAAATCAGAACATGACATCAGTACCGAAGCGAAGACTATGATTGACATAATGGCATTTCGGTCCAGGATGCTGTATGAGAAGTCGGACAATTATAGCAGTTAAGAAACGCATTCGTATTTAAATTTTATTGGTTGTAAATATAGTTTTATAGTATTCAAAAAACCGAACCGTTTGTTCTGTAATTTATGGGCCAATACGCTGATATTTTTTGGTTGCCTACTGGTTTGAATGGAATCAATGGCGCAGTGGTCAGCGCTCAGCCATCGATTGCGGTAACTAAGTATGTTTGCAAATGTCCATCATTGGATGGGTGGACCAGATACGTCAAAGTGTATTTTTAACAATATCCATTCTTTTTGAAAACGGCTCAATAAATTAATTTTATTCTGTATAGATTTAACTTTAAAATTAACATAATACTACCGGTATGATATCGTCTAGTGGGGCTTAAAGAAACCCATCGTGTAATTATAAACCATAATTATGGTTTACTCTATAATTATGGTTCACTTAGGATCTGTATTTACGAGAGATGGAAAGTGTGACGCATGGTTTGGTCACGTCGAAAGAATGGATGAAAGGAGAATGACAAAAAAGATTTACATGGCGAAAGTGAATGGAGAAATGGGAAGGGGAAGGCCTAGGCGGATCTTTCATAATCAAATTGAAAGTCTTTTGAAAAAGGGCCAGGTCAAGAGTACCCGAAACCGACGGGCATGCATGAAGAGATTGATGAGATTGGATGAAGCGAAAGAAGTATGAAAGGATCGTAGCAAGTGGAAGGAAGTGATCTCTGCCTACCCCGTGGGAGAAGGGCGTGACGTATGTATGTATGTATGTATGTTACCATGTCTCAGTATTAAAACCAGTATTAACAAAAAAATCATATAATATACATACATATATATTACTGTCGTATGATGACGTCAAATAAGAATACAATTACCACCACATCGTGTATAGTTTGTAAAATGTAGGATGATTCATTTGATATGTCATCTCATACCTTTTTCTAACCTTTTCACACTTAAATCATTTTTATATATTGTTATTTGCTGTCATAGAAAAATAAAAATTTATATAATAGCTATATTTTTACAAACTATACATTTGTAGTCTTAAATCACTTCACCTTGCATAAATTTTGCTGTTACAGATATATTAAGAACAGAACAGATACGAGTATACCTCAACGGCTAACTATGCGACCCGCCCACGCGCGAATCCGGGTTCCAAACAGCTTTATGGATAAGACAATAGTGTTGCGAAAGTCTGGCAATGTTTGTTTCGTTTTAAATTTATTATTTGGCTGTGTACCTTGGATGGGGAAGCCTTAATTATCCATTGTTTTTTTTTTGAACTCGTACCTACCGATTTGTATTAAAAATTATTTTAGCACATTCAGTTGACATTTTTAGGGCGGTGCGTGGCGTAGTTGGTCTTAGACGTAAAAAAATTGTAAATGTTTCATTTTAATGAAAATGATTGGCGCATTGCAAACATTCCGCTTCATGTAAAAAACAAATAATTTTATTATTCTTTCATTTCAAGAGTACAATAATTCGATTGGGTAAACTAGCTAAGCAAGCTTGGTTTTATATAAGAGCAAAAATCCACATATGCATGAGCTTCCGTCAACAGTCGTGTTTATGACTTGGCGACAGAGGTGAGGTGATGACTATTGTATTCGGCGCCTCTAGACATGGGCAACAAACAAACAATCTTCGAACGAATATAATACAAATGTATGAAACTGACGGGGAAAACAACATACCGACCGTCTTGTCAAATGTAAGAGAAGCTGCCAAAATTTGACATTTGTTTTATAATTGTTCGAATAGATTGGTCACTTATCCGATCAGAGGTCCTAGCCAAGGGGCTTATCTATTCGGACGCATAAAAAACAAAAGTATGAAACTGACTTACTGCCGCACTCAGAGACGTCAAATAACGTTAATGAGTGAGTACTTAACGTCAAAAAATGACAATTCAAAACCAGTCTCTATTCTTGCCGGGTCTATGGTCTAGATTTGAATGAAAATTTTTGACATTAAATACTCATTAAAGTTAATTGACGTCTCTGAGTGCGGCAGTTATTGTTTTATCTGTAATACATAGATTAGTTTCATATGTTTTGTATTGTTTGCGTTCGATAGATTGGTTACTTGGCTAGGGGGCCAGCTTCCGTCAACAGTCGCGTTCTACGACGCGGCGGCACAGGTGCTGATGACAATTGTATTCGGATCTGCAGTCACCACACGGCCAACCGCTAACCACTTCAAATTCACAGCCTGCCATCCAAAACAAAATTGATAAGGAAAACCCAATCGGGATTTTTTGAAGGTCGAATTCTTAGGCTAAACGAAAGTTCGCCATCTCAAAATGAGTAAGCTACCAAATAGTCGAAGGCTGTGCTCTTATAATATGCAAATCCGCATTACAAAACAGTAATAAGCTTTTTAAGATGATGATAAATGGAAGCGATCAAGCGAAATCGCCATTCTTCTGAATGTACTGTGAACGGCACGTTGGATTATACAAAACGGGCGAATTCCTCCCTGAAGTTTAGGTACAAATTTGTATCTGTTCCGGCAAGTAATTTGAGACAAAATGACGGACGTCTGCCCAGGTATAATTGTAGAAAAAGTCTAAAAGTGTCTAAACTAAATTTTGAACACGCAGAAGCGGTTATCCCTACGTTACTAAGGTTACAGCCACACGTTGCACCGCATACAGGACCTCAATAAATTAGTTCCTTAAATCGTTTTTTGCGTAGCGCATAGGTCAACTTATGTGCGGGGTATTGTATTGTACTCGATATGTAAACAAATATCATACCACGCCCCTACTATCTAACTACTACTAGTAAGTAAGCATCTTAGGACTTGTGTTATAGATACATGGTGTGTATATCCATACTACACGACATATGAATATAAATAACATATGTTGTCAAAAATTTATTTTTGTTTGATAGAATCGTTATATCGTTTGCTACTTTACTAGACACCTTGGCATCGTCAGTCCTATCAACGCTACGTCGCCGGTAGGTGCTCGACGGCTGCAAAACCTAGAGTCATCGCTCCGCATTGGCCCTTGCCTCCGACTCGGGCGCCCTGTGAGGCTCTCCACGGCAGTATATCTCCCTCGGGAGATGCCGTCCACCGGGGACGCCTGCCATGAAGGCACCCTCACAGGGAGTTCTCGACTGTAAGGCTTGAGAACACGATTGGCTTTAGGTCAAGGTCTTCGCCTTCCCCAAAAAACCCGGTAGATGCTGTAAAGGCCTCTCGGCCAACAGCCTAGGTGAATCAAAAAAATGGCCCTTGCCCACTGCTATTTAACACACAGGTTGTCCGTTCACTACATGCAGGGCATGGTGAAGTTAGCCATGGTGTCTGTGCACTAGATGTAGGGCACTCTTAATGTGATTTCTTGAACATGATCTAAGGACATTTAGAGTGTCTCCAATACTTAGATATACCGATAGTCCATTTGGTAATTCCGAAGGGAAATCATAGCCCCTTTAAAAATGTCTCATACTCCAGAGACGCTAAGCCATGCCATTTTATGGCTTCCACACAGAAGTTGTAGTTAATTGCAATATACATTAAATTAAAAGACACAGGTTCAACGTTTTGAAACACATAATTATATTTTATTAATATTTCATCAAGAATATTAACATAATATTATATTTTCACTTACCGTGCCGTGTGCCGTTGCCGTGTGGTGACGGCAGAGTAGAATACCCCAAATCTCTCCCGTTGGTGTCGTACAAGGCGACTAAGGATAAATCAGTAATGAGGAATAGGTAGCAGCGTTCCTCTTATTACCAACTAGCAATGTACTCCGACTTTTGTAACCGATAAATGCCAATAAGCTCACCACCTAATAAATGGGACGTAACATAATGGGCGAAACGTGGATGCTAGTTCACCTCTGCCTACCCCTTCGGGAATATAGGCGTGATTTATGTTTGAATGTATATTTTCACTACGGACTCTTAAAATAAAAAAAATTGGTGAAATGTGAATAAAGTATACAGCTTTATTGAACTTAAATTATATTCACAAATTACTAATTGAAAGTTAACTTATATTAACTATTTCATAAATTACTTATTGAATGTGCTTGTAAATGTAGCGAGTAATAGTTAGAATTAATAAAATTTTCGTTCAATTTTAAGTGGGAGACTATTTCATTGTGTCCTGTCAAAAGTAAAATAAAATAAGCAGTCGAGCTTCGCGCATACAACTACAAAGTGATATATCCTGTTCAAGCGTGGGTTGACCACCTTGGACCTATCCGGGTTCAAGGTCATTGCACCTACAATGTGGGATTTCCCCGGGCACCAGCACCACGCGCCTTAGGTCCTGACATAAACTATAATTTATAGCTTTAAAAATGAATAAAATTATAAAATCCTGCTTGAGTTCCGTTTTATTAATAGCTTGCATGTGAGCTGTGTGGTTACGGCAGAACAGAATATAATTGTCACCTCTCTCTCCCGGGGGTGCCGTTTAAGACGACTTTAGGCACCTAGACGAATTCACCTGTACGTAAAACAAGCGATTAAAAGTTAATTGTCTATTTTTCACATTTGTTCCAATAATCAAAAAAACCGGTTAAATAATTAATAATCGACTATTTACGTGTAGGTGAATTCGAGCCTAAGGTTTAAAACATGATGAGAAATGTTCATGTTAATGTTTATTAAGCTTTATAAGGTTCAACAGTTCAGCCTCTCTAGACAAGTGGCCAATCTTTTTGAACGAATAGAATACTTTATGAAACTGACGTATTAACGAGAAAACAATATGGCGACCGTCGTGTCAAAAGCAAGAATAGTTGTCAAAATTTTTAATGTTTTCGATACAAACGTTTTTAGCATTTAGCTAGCCCCCCTGGCTACGTCTACAGTCATACTATCCTGCTAGCAACATTTGGACATTTCGTGATATAGCTATTTATTCATACTAATTTATCCTATAGTTTAAACAGAAGCCAAACTACTGATTTTGTTGGCTTTATCAATAATATTCCTAAATTACGAGCTTTGCAAAATACCACGGGCGCCTTAAAAGCGGCACTGAGTAATTCAAATGCGACAAAGAGATAATTATCTATTTATCATCGCATAAATCTTCTATTACGTACACGAGACTACTAAAGTTCAACACTGAACTATTGTCAAGCCGACAATTGAATAATAAAAGACCACATGTACGGCCAACATTCATAGCTGCTACTTAAGGAATATAGGCCGCAATACTCGAAGGTGTCATTACATACGAGTCATAAAAAAATGTACAACATTGAATCCTAATAGAATCCGGACCTTTTCCATAAACCGACACTATGTCATACAATTGCTATGCTAACCTATAAAAGCCGCAAGAGCATATTTTATGTGAATCCTCTTCATTTGGAATTTAAATCAAGACGGGCAATGCGGCGGCATTTTCCTATTACACCGCCAAGATTATGTGGCATATTAATAATTTTGCTACCAGTGTTGAAACTGCTGTACGGTTTTGTCACCGAGCCGTACGAGGTATTTGAATATTCGAAAAAATGCGTCAATAGAACTTTATAGAATTTATCGTTGGTTTCGACAGTTGAGTGTGGACGGTAAAGCAATCTCCCATGTGGAGATATGATTTGTTTCTTGAATATAAAAGAGGCATGATCAAAAACTATTTTCTTGCAAACATTTTGAGAGTAAAACAAGTTTTTGTGATTCATCAAACATTTTTTCAAGACATGATTGCTCAGAAAGTTTATGCTCTTATTTTTTATTTTTATTTTTGAAGTATTTCGTTATTCATATTTTTAGGGTTTCAGATTATTTATCACCAGTTCGAATCTGCACTGGGACTGCGTGGTGGGTTATGGCCCATTCTCCCGAATTTCTTTAAAGGGGAGGCCTGGAAAATATCAGGTCTGCAGTGTAACCAAATTTTTCTGAACTTGATTGAATTATTTATGTAGGTATTAAATCTATGGCTATGAATGCCGTGTGGTGACGGCAGAGTAGAATATAATAGTCACCACCCCAAATCTCTCCCGTAGGTGTCATACAAGGCGACTAAGGATATATCAATAATGAAGAATGGGCAGCAGCGTTCCTCTTACACCACCTAGCAATAGCAATGTACTGCGACTTTTGTGCCCGATAAATGGCAATAGGCTCGCCACCTATTGCATGGGACCTGACATAATTGGCGAATCGTGGGTGCTAGTTTCACCTCTGCCTACCCCTTCGGGGATATAGGCGTGATTTATGTATGAATGTATGAGTACCTATCGGTTGATTCTTTTGCTCTATGTCACATTATTTAAGAGTTAGTCGCTTCAACCTTATTCTAGCAAGATTATTTCAGTTGTACAAATTTCACAAGTTATGCTACCACCATCTTGTGCAATAGTGAGAATGGATGATCTTTAAAATTTTATCTGTAAATTTCCTATTCTTGATGTACAAAGTACTAGGCTTGCATAGCGCCGGAGGATCCTAGCTTACCTTTGCGTCTGATCATTGCTTCATTTCTGACAGTCTTCCAGAGTTAAACCGGTTGTCGGCAAAGTTCATATTATTCTTTGTTTATACTATGCTTGGCGACAATTTATATACTCGGAGGAATAGCTTGAAATCGTGGGAAATCTTAATGCGTCGCTTGTGTTACTGAAATTTCTAAAAATATTACCCTCTGATGTGCAATGACTTTTTACGTTAACGCGTTTAATTATTTTAGTACATTTAAATATTTTTCTTATATTTCCTTTTCCGTTCCGTTTTTCTGTTATAAGTTCATAACTTAGTGCCATACATGTGCACTCACGTTATACGTGCGTGCACATATATGTGAAAAAGATCGTAGATCCAAGTTTGTAATCGATGACGTTCGTGTAAAATAACAGACACAACCACAACCATTGAAATAGTCAATCATCCTTGATTGTTTGGTATTTTCTGATTGATTTTTGTACCTTTTTGACAGTCAACATTGTACAAAATGTCCTCCCGGTACCCATTTGTTTTAGTTAACAATTTCATTAGCCACATGCGTAAAGCAATTGGAATGCCATAACTCAATTACGTGCAATATTTGACAATCCATAAAAAATCGTATGGGATAGTGACCTACATGTAGTGCACTCACTTCACATACACAGGGCAGGCGTTAGGGATCTTTTTCATTATTAAAAAAAATGTCTGTAGGAGCAACATCCATTTACACTGCATGTCTGAGGTTATCGAAGACTTAACCATGTGTTGATGCACTACAGATGAGGCTAATATGAACTGCGACCTTTGAGAACGTCGCTTACGGCGGACGCCATTGAGCAGGAAGCCTTCACGATTATTGTCATTTAAAAATTGTTAGTTTAGCACAATGAGATGATTTAACCAATCTTTCAATCAGACGCAAAATGGCGCCAATTAGCTTCAGTAAAATTATGTATATTAATGAGCATAATTGTTGTGTAATGTTTTCCCTGTGCACATCCGGAGAATCAAGGATACCTACGTCTGATGCGTACCGTCAGTATGCTTGAGCGCAAAATCAAAATGCAACGTAAAGTGAATCTAACTAATTAAAAAAAAAAGTTTTTGTTATTGATAACATTTGGATTGGAAACTTTTTGGCTTCTTTTTCCTTCTAAAAAAATTGTAATTTATGCCAGATATCGTTGTCTTAAATTGTTTTAAATGCTATGTTGCATACGCAGTGTTAATTAAACTACAGCCAGCTAGAGAAAGCGTAAGTGATAAATTTTATATTCTGACATTCGCTTATCACACGGATATCAAATAAACATAGTTGGATGGATCTCCAGAATTGGACCTTACCTATATACACAAAAATGCCCATTCAACCTTTTTTCAAGTACATTGTATCCACTGGACCCTCAAAATTACTCTTTTCTTTAGGAACGTTATAATACGGTCAAGCAGAAAAGTAAAATTGTTAAAGAAATAAAAACACAATATTAGTTATAAATAGATTACATCAAACCATATATTTTCTTACCTTCATTCTAACCATAAAAATAAACGACTAAATTACTAATTAAAAATTTGAAAATATAGTAAAAAATCTACTAATATATATAAATTATAAAATTAGCGACTAAGGATAAATCAGCGATGAGGAATGGGCAGCAGCGTTCCTCTTATATCACCTAGCAATAGTACTGCGACTTTTGTGCCCGATAAATGGCAATAGGCTCGCCACCTATTACATGGGACCTAACATAATTGGCGAAACGTGGGTGCTAGTTCACCTCTGCCTACCCCTTCGGGGATATAGGCGTGACTTATGTATGTATGTATGTATAAAATTAGTTATATAATATACCTATCCTATGCCCGGTAATTCTCAGGTCCGAATTATTATTGTACGTCCAGATATAGCCTTTGGTAGCCTCGCCTTGGGATAGGTCGGGTATACTACTCTGCCGCCATTGTCCATTCTAATTATTTACACTGTAGACTTTGGGATATGTTGGCACGTCCATGCCCAAAGGTCAAAGTCACGTAGGTAACCATAATGTCAAAATATTTTTTGTCTGTGTTGTTTTTCTTTTTCTTTTTTTCTAATGATTCAAAATGCAAATGCTACGTTAAGCCTTTTACAGCATTTGAGTCTGCAGACTCTTTAGCCACACTGTTTAAGTCAACAAGGAAGCTATCATCATTGTATACCAACATCTTATCAGAATTTTTTTCGGTGGAACCCATAACAATCCAAAAAAATAATTGAATTGCAATTGCTAAAAACAATGTTTTGCGTATGAACGTTGAAGGTGATATGTTTTCGGGATAATTTTATTGAGGAGATAATAGTCGATGGTCAAACTGTAAAGGAATCCCAAAGATCTCAAATATAAGATACTGATACAGTCGCCAGACGCGGAATTTAGTCTCGCCTCTTTCTGGCAAATGAATCAGAACCTCAGTTGAACGCATCTGTACAGCTTAAGGTCATATTGTATTCCGACCGGATGTATCTGACCCTGACCGTCACTCGGAGACATTGCTATGACAATAAGACCGCCCTCACGGTCTTTAGTATGTCTACATTTCTTTTAAGACGCTTACAATTGTCTGTAGGTACTTATGAATATGCATAGAGCCGTGACTAATCCGAATACGTAAGTCTGTTGAGCATTAACATTTTTTTCGGTGGAATATTTTGCTCTCAGCTGCGATATGACATAATAATAAGGAGAGACGTCAACAATGAATATTAATTAAATCATAATTTTTCAATCTTTAATAGGTAATTAATAAATGAAAAATGTCCATGTCATTGTCTATTTCTTTTGTTGTAGTGCGGGTGGCCTTTTTTGACAAAATTTATCAGCCCTTATCACTCTCTTAGTTCATCGATCTATTCATGGTCCTTTCCATCACATTTCTTAACAGTCACTCATCACTAACAATTTCCCCTTACTTTCCTAACACTTTGATGATATGAATCAAAAGGTAGTGGATGGTTCGATGATGTCTAACCGATTTAATGAAAAAGGAAACATCGGTGTCTCGTATCCTAACAAGTTGATTTGCTACACAGCTGATAAATCACGTCTGTTTATCCCTAAACGAATAGGGAAAAGTACCAGTATTGCTAGTTGGTGTACCAGGAATGCCTCGGCCCATTCATCACCATATGACGAAGATATCACCATATAACAAACGATTCATCATCACCCTGCCTTTCCCATCCTATTTGAAGTCAGCGCAGTATGACCTATTTCTGCACTCTATTCTGTCATTCGTCATCTCCTCATCTACACTTATCACCTTCATATCTTATGTCACACAATTCATCCATTTTTACAGGGGTCTCTTCTTTGCCATCCTTCATACTGTCTCATAACATGTCAATACCAAACTAAACGGCTCTCTTTCAAATTTTCTGTTACTGGCGCCACTTTCAGTCTGTCTCTTACGCACTCATTCCTTATCTAATTCATTTTGTCACTCCGCACATTCATCTCAACATTCTCGTCTCTGTAGCATGCATTTTCCTTCATCCGTCTTTTACACAGCCCAACAATCTGATCCATGGTGGATACATGATGACAGGTCTTATCGACCCTTAGAAGGTTATTATGACTAAAACCGCCAGTTTTACTTAACATAATATCGCATATTTAATACAATAAAGACGTAACTCAAAATATACATAGAGACATTGCGTGTTCTAAATTTATGACAGCTATAGTTACTGTCGCAAGGATGCAATTTTGAGTTGTATCTCTATTGTATTTAAGAAACCTTATGCTCTGCCGTGTGGAACATATTGGAGAGAGAAAAAAACAATAATTCAAATATTGTTTTCGAAACAGCCATCGATAAAACACGATTATATGAATAATAATTTAATCCCCGTATTTAATTTGTCATCAGCGGTGTGACCCTGCATGGAACGTTACTGACTCAGTTAATATTTGGTGTTTTACGCATTAATAAACAACTTACAACAACTGTGAGATTCGTGACCCCCTTTCAAAGCTAAAAGCTTTGTCAAACTGATTCACTTTTGCGTAATGGTCGGTTGAGTAATAACGCGGCTCGCTTTCCGTGTCGTTCCGTTCCTTATTCAAGTCCTAATTTAGTCACATTTATTGTAGGTATAAGACATTCACTAATTTCCGCCCGCGGCATTGCCCGCCTTCACAGATCATTATACTCGCTATCATTATTTCGCCTTCGCTAAATCAAATTCAATGTTAAAAAGAACAATCGAGTACTATTTCAAGTTACAAATCATTGTCAGATTTTTTATGTGGCTGTCTTTTACCCTGAATTTTGTGAAAATAAATCTGAGTGTGTTTCGTTAACCTTTTAACGGTCCAGTCGGATTTAGCCGACAACCACTTCAACATGTGCCTTGTCGCACATAAAAAAAATGTGTGTCGTATTAATCCAACTTCGACGTTTCAAGGGTTAAAATCAACAACTAAAAAAATGTGATTGACTTTCAAGTTTCGCTGTTTCCTTTTGTTGTTTGTGTCACTTCGACCAACTAGTCAGACTCCATCCCAGCTAGCATGACCACCGAAACACGATATGATATAGCCATTTATCGCGTTGAACTTACAAAAATAATTGGATTTTTGATACTTCAAAGCGATATCATAGCTATCTTTATCATATAGCCGGCTTATTCAAGTATTCAAATTAGGTATATTCAAGTGTTAAAATCCAAATTTTTGACAGTTGAACGCGATAACATATCGTGTTTCGGTGCTCATGCTAGCCGGGCAGGTCCAGTTGATGCTAAACCAGACGAGCTCGATAGCGCAGTGACATAGCTCGTTCAGCCTGCGATTTCGTAAACGAAAGCACGCGGCAGACGTGGTATGGCCTATTCTCCCTATAAGCTTCCATCCATAGGGAAGGCCTGCGCCCCACCACTGGGGACATTAAAAAGGTAGTGCATGATGATCATGATGTCTAGAAGATATTACCACATTTATTATCGTTTTGGTATATTCCGTCAGATCTTCAGATCTGCGTTCAGGCAAATTTAAATGTGGTATTGCCCGAATGAAAATCCTAATAGCCGCATTTCCCGCTGCGCTCAAAGATCTACCGTTGAATTGTTGATCATCCACATCCACTGCCGGTCCCTCGTGTGCTCTATGGATACGCTGTCATCCAAAATTAGTAATGAATGCTGAATAATGCGCTGACGGTCGGCTCGGAAGCGTAGCAGTAAATGCCGCCTTAAAACAATTATCATTATTCACCTTTTAATCCGCAGAAGTGAAATAAGCCTCTTTAACGTAACCTGATACTAGGGAATCTTTCAATATCGTAATTCTCACGGCTGTCTTCCCATAGGAGGTGTAGGAACTGCTCTCCAACATTTTGGAAATTTTTTTAGGTCATATATAAGAGCCCAGCCTATTGCCATCCAGCGGGCACGAGTATTGCTTTATAATAATACCTGAAAATATAAAGTCGTATCGTCATCGTTATTCCGTTCCTACAACCAAAACGAATCATTAATTAATAATACCTTCAGTAACATTAACATGTCTTCGGGCGTTCGGATATAACCTTTACTCGTTCTGAACACGGAACGCAGTATGACATGAAGTAATTTAACTAGGCTGGTAATTCTATGTTAACATGTTCTCAAAATATAGCAGTAATTGACAGTCGGCGTTGCTAGACAATAACCTTTACTCGTTGTGAACACGGAACGCAGTATGACATGAAGTAATTTAACTAGGCTGGTAATTCTATGTTAACATGTTCTTAAAATATAGCAGTAATTGACAGTCGGCGTTGCTAGACAATAACCTTTACTCGTTCTGAACACGGAACGCAGTATGACATGAAGTAATTTAACTAGGCTGGTAATTCTATGTTAACATGTTCTCAAAATATAGCAGTAATTGACAGTCGGCGTTGCTAGACAATAACCTTTACTCGTTCTGAACACGGAACGCAGTATGACACGAAGTAATTTAACTAGGCTGGTAATTCTACTACGCCGCGGTGACGGCAGAGTAGAATACAATTGTCACCACCCCAAATCTTTCCCTTGGGTGTCGTACAAGGCGACTAAGGATAAATCTGAATATGATTAGGAATGGACAGCAGTGTTACTCTTATACCACCTAGGCTAGCAATACACTGCGACTTTTGTACCCGATAAATGGCAATAGGCTCGCCACCTATTACATGGGACTTGACATATTTGGCGAAACGTGGGTGCTAGTTCACCTCTGCCTACCCCTTCGGGGATATAGGCGTGATTTATGTATGTATGGTAATTCTATGTTAACAATGTTCTCAAAATATAGCAGTAATTGACAGTCGGCGTTGCTAGACAAAATACGAGCCCCACTATTAGGGACCATGATTGGTATTGGTTACACTTGTTCTAACTTATCTATTTGAAAATGCTAAATGCCTAGTTGAACATCATCATCTGCAATTATCTAGGTAAAAAAATCAGATCTGCTGTACGTGAGCCCCTTAAAAATTTATTTTTCATCTCACCATCTCGGAAAAAGCGTTTTTGCTCTTCGATATCTGAGTGCAAAAGCCGTTTTTATCCTCTAGAGGTTAAAGTAAATTTGAATTTAGAACATCGTGTGCAATGAGTTTGTGAATTCAAAACATCATTATACATATTTATTTCTACCTCCATGGTGCCGAAATTGTCATGCAACCTATTTTAATTTGTTAAAAACTCAGACTCGGAACCTTCTTGGTGTACTTTTTTTGTAATTTGCTTTGCGCGCGCCATTTTCTTTTCACGTCACAAATTTGTTAAAACCTAGGAGTTCCGTGACGGTCAATCAGCTTGGCGTCAATCTTGCTTTAAACATTTTGATCATCTACAACGCTTGCTGGATGCTTGAGTCAAGCATTTAAAAGCTTTTTAGGTCTGTTTGATTTGTTTACGCTAGCAACGGAACAAAAACATACAGAAAATCAACGTGCTTGACTCAAGCTTGATTGACCGTCTCGGAACTCCATTAGGGACGGTAATTTTATATTAGGGACTTATAGGTGTGTCTGGATGAATGTTGCGGGTGTGGCTGGTTGGATGGGTGGCTGTTGGAGGTGTGTCTGGGTGAATGGGTGTTTTGAGGGTGTGTCTAGGTGAATGGGTGTTTTGTTGTTGTGTCTGGGTGAATGGGTGTTTTGTCGGTGTTTCTGGGTGATTGGGTTTTTTTTTGGGTGTGAGTAGGTGTTTTGTAGGTGTTTCTGGGTGAATGGGTGTTTTGTGGGTGTTTCTGGGTTAATCGGTGTTTTGTCGGTGTTTCTGGGTGAATCGGTGTTTTGTGGATGTTTCTGGGTGAATGGGTGTTTCTGGGTGAATGGGTGTTTTGTGGGTGTTTCTGGGTGAATGGGTGTTTTGGGGGTGTTTCTGGGTGAATGAGTGTTTTGTGTGTTTCTGGGTAAATGGGTGTTTTGTGGGTTTTTCTGGGTGAATGGGTGTTTTGTGGGTGTTTCTGGGTGAATGGGTGTTTTTTGGGTGTGTCTGAGTGGATGGGTGTGAATGTTGTGGGTGTTTCTGGGTGGGTGTTGAGAGTGTGTTTGGGTTAATGGGAGGGTGTTGTGGAAGTTTCTGGGTGAAAACAGAAACTGTTGTGATTGTATTTTTTTTTGTATTTTGCAATTTCCTCGTTGGGGGGGATGAAAAGTTACGTGTTGCACTCGAGTGCCAAGATTTTTCACCTTGTGCTCTTTTAACCCTCGCCATCGCTCAGGATTCTAATTTTTGAATCACTCGCTACGCTCGTGATTCAATTTTAGAATTCTTCGCTAGCTCGGTCATCAAAATTGAGCACGCGGTTAAAAAACAACTTTGCACTCACGTACAACAAATAACTATTATCTTGTTTATTAGCATTTTTGGTTGCAGCGGCAACAGAAATACATGATCACTGTAAAAATTTCAACTGTCTTACTATCACGGTTCATGAGATACAGCCTGGTGACAGACCGACAGCGGAGTCTTAATAGTAGGGTCCCGTTTTACCGTTTGCGCAAGGAACCATAAAAAGTGGAAAATGCTAATATGCTGCTAAAACTAGATAATTATATGTAGTATTACCTAGTGATTAACAAACATGACGTAAAACAACAAGAACCAAATAGGACCTCTCTGTACGTACGTGGGCTTCCTCTACTCGAGCATGAATCACAAAGATGTCAAGGAGACGTGACGTATAAACTGTTACATTATTAAAAGCGGAGTAGCGTGACTAATTATAGTTAAGGATTTCGATTTAAATTTTATTAGGTTTATTATAATGTCAAAGTCGAAGCTCTTTCCCTGACTGAAATCCGTATGACTTGAGCCATCGATATTTCGAAATTGACGAATAGGAACGTTGACGAATATAAACGACAGAGAGTCACCACCTCAAATCTTTCCCGTGGATAACGTACAAACAAGGCAATTAAGGGTTAAAACAGTGATGAGGAATGGGCAGCAGCATTATGGTATCACGTAGCAATATACTGGGATAGGTGCCCGGTATATGGCAATAGGATTGCGTCCTATTACTTGGGATTCAAATTAGTTGGCCAAATGTCGGTTAATTGACCTCTGCATACCCCTTTGGGGACAAATAGGTGTAATTAATGAATGAAAAAATTATCTGTTAATATCTGTTTTTTTTAATGTGTCAAAACATCTTTATTATTTTCTCGTTATGTTAAATGTCCTTTAATTATTGTAATTCATCCATCGCGACGGTCATCAAGCCTGCCTACCTACCCAAAAAAAAACCCGGAAGAAAGGATTTATATCGATGTGAAGGATAGTATGTCTAATTGGGGCCATATCATTTAAATTATTATTTGTTATCAACGGCAGCGTTTGGTAATAAATTATATTCTACTAGGACATCCTTGGTATCTTAGCAAGAAAAGTGACAAATATATTGTGATGCAGAAATTACAGTAGCATGTATGGTAGCTACAATTTGCACATCATTAGCAAGGTAAAACATGGATTAAACTTTCTAATTTAAACAATGCTTTAATCTGACCACTTGCCCTTTATATTTTTATTAATTAAAAAGCAATTTCTTTATTTCTATACGCCAATAATTGACATTAAGTCGTCTATATTTATCGTCTTATAGCTGGCATTATAATAATGTTAAGGCCATGGCAGTATTTGTGTAAAATTTCAAAATCTGTTCTTAATTACAAAAGCAAAACGTCAATCGTTTCCAAAACATTTATTTAACTAACGTTTATTTTAAATTAACAGCATTATAGAAATTTGAGAACGATCAAATCAAGATAAGGGAAGTATATTGTGTGGAAAAGGAGGTGAAAGATATTGAGAGAAGAGAAGTCCCAATGTAATTACAAAAATAAGTTAATCTTATACGGATACAAGCTCAGTTGGATAAATCTAATCTTCACAACAGCCCTGTAAACTACCAGCGCATCAAATTAATTGGTACGACACCAAACCTGTGCTCCATTCAGAACCTCGAACGAGGGTAATTATTTCTGGAAGCGGCTCATAGATGGCGCCGATCGTTTTTGAATCGCGCTATAATTTGTGCCATTGCACAGGGATTAGTAGACGAAGATATTTAACACTGGTTTCACCACAGTCGCCCATCGAGTGTTCGTCACTTTGAAATTTTTTGAGGGTTCAAGTAATATGACTGTATTACCAGCCCAAATAAACTTAGGTATTTTATGGATGGATAACAATGTCATAAGAATATTATGATGTATGTGTCGTATTTTGAATTTACCTTTAGATTGGACTTCCATCACATTTATGGCAATAAATTTTGCGAATATTGTTAGGCTTGCACCCGGTGTGGGTTGGCTCTGAGTAATCGATATGAAAGCGCACATGCGCACTGCTAAGACATTCTGTTAATGCTAAATAAATTGCAATTGTTTTAAATATGTTTTAATAAAATTTGCCCACATCAGACTATAATACAATTAATTATAACGATAATTATTATTTATATCGATAATTATTTTATTAAAACATATTTTTCTACGATCATGTTACAAAAGTATGTACTTATAACAACAATAACACTTACAAATACACGTTTGTTTCGTTACCTAACTCCCCGCTGTCGCTGTTTTAGGAATTAGCTATTTCTTTAATGGCCAACTCTCCTAGGGAATGCTGTTGTGGGTAGTTTTATGATATGCGAAGTTAAAGAAGAGTCGCTTAATCTCCTCTTACGATATGTCATGAGGATATCACTGGGAAGCGGTGGTAAAGTGGTGGCAAGGCCGTCAGTATGCCGCTGAACTACATTACACCGCACGTAAATATAAGGAAAAACTGAACATCAGATTCTCGGAAAATTTTATAGAATTATAAGCTTAATTACAGAAAACAACTGATGGATAGTGCTTTATGAAGAAAGGAAAGGACTTTTCGGCGGAATCGTGACGCAACTAATTCCATTTTCGCTTTCAAACACCGAGCTTTCAGAAGTAAAAACAAAAATCTTGAAATTATCTACAAACAAATCCCTTGTCGAGATCTTGTGAACCGTGCCACCCATAAAACACAATATTGTAACATCCAATGTCCCAATAACTTAAATGATAGATTTATTGAAATTCAATAAACTACCTATACTCCTCCATCAATTTCCCAATGTTTAATTATTGAGTTGGTAATCAATTAAATATTAATGTATGCATTCAACTGCGTGACGTCACTTTTTGAGTTGAGAATTTCACCTCTATTCTCAATGAAAGATCTGAGGTCATCCCAATTAAAGAACGCCAATTCAAATGCTTTGAGAGTAAATAAAACTGTAAAGCATGGCCCCGACTGAGGTGTCTCATTGAATTCAACCGTTTTCCTCTACGAGGAGTTCGTAGACACTTACGGAATATCTCTGCCAATTATCACAACAGCCAATTACGAATACAAAACGTTATTCTGCGTTGTACCCTCAGGCATTACGTATTTTAACATTACTAAGAACATGGTTTGAGTCTTTAAAACTTAAACGTTGTTGTTGTTATTACAAAAAGTGTTGGAGCCGTGTTTTGTTTAAGAAATAGTGTTTGTTTTTGAGTGCTTTTAAGCCTGATGCTGTCACATTTTTTTAAATAGCTCGTGACAGTGCAACATCTTATTTAAGCACATTTCTAACCGAAACACGTTCTAATAAACACTTTTTTTCGTCTGTGTATGCAAATTTTTCATCATCATCAACACTTTAATGCCCCAGTGGTGTAGCATGGAATTTTCCTATATATGGGTGGAAGAATGCCCAGTGCGGATTGGTGGGTTTTACGACATCATATTTGCATCTGGGACCAAAAGCTTCACGTGCCTTTCCAAGTGGATTGGTGACCAATATAAAATATTATGTGCACTTCAATCAAGATGACATAAAACAACTTTTCAGTCCTGTCTTATCCGTAAAAGTTGTTTCATTTCAAATTCGTTGTGATTGTGCAAATTTAAGAGAACATTATTCAATCAATATATTCAAATCTGTAGATAGCGATTAAACTGTAGACGATTGTCACTTTTATAAAAGTGGTTTTCGGTACATGTCATACCTTTAAGAAGACTGTAAATTGTTTTGTTTTTTGTGAAGTTTGCGCTAGGGCGGGTGATAGCGCTAGTGCTATCACCCGCAATAGCCTAGACAAGTGGCCAATCTATACAAATAATAATAATCGAACGAATATAATACAAATATTAATTTTTCACAACTAGTCTTACATATGACACGACGGCCGCCATTTTGTTTTTACTGTAATACGTCAGTTTTATACATTTCTATTCTATTCGTTCGAATAGATAGATTGGCTCCTTGTCTAGCAAATCTATTCGAACGAAAAGAATAGCAATCTATCGCAGATTGCTGCGTTGGTGCTTTGTCTTAATGAAGTCGCGTACGCCGGTCCGTTGGTATGGTAATAAAACAAAATTTATGCTAATCAAATAAAAGTTAATGTCTCCGTGTTAATTTATTGCATCGTTTCAATTTAGAACAGCCATTATTTCGCGAATCCTAATGGCTGACAATTATAAAATGTTGATGAGTGTCATTGGGCCAGTGAATCAAGACCATGCTTATCTCGCTGCTTACGTTAAATGTGTAGAGATTATTGATTCATTACAAAACAATAAATGCATGCTTTAAAATCCTTGTGCATAGTCATTAATAAATTGTATTTGAAGAATTATTTTATATATCTTAATTTTTATTTTTTTATCTTTTAATTCAGCATTAGGAATCGGAAATTGAGGCCCTTTTTGGTAAAATAACAGCTGAATAGACTGTTACACAGGCGTTAATCAGCTTAGCTTACTGCCGTACTCAGAGACGTCAAATAACGTTAATGAATACTTAACGTCAAAAAATTACAATTCAAAACTAGTCGCTATTATTGCCGGGTCTGTGGTCTAGATGTGAATGAAAATTGTTGACATTAAATACTCATTAAAGTTAATTGACGTCTCTGAGTGCATGGGCCAACATGACCCATCATGGCCTTAAAAAATTTACTAGCCCTGTCCACAAGCGGGAAACACCCAACCACTACACCACATACATGATCCAGTTACAATGTTTCATAATAATAATTAAGCAAATACAAATCAATGATTTTCTTTGCGACTGTGCAATAACCAATCAACGTCCACGCAACAATTATAGTGATCCCGTAAACAATAGCATCAGTATTTTAACTATTAGATTAATTGTGTAAAGTCAGTAATTATGCGGAACATGAACAAAGACCACTGAACTTTTTTCCAATTACATTTTTTTCTGAAGGAAGAATGTAGAAAATCAGTTTCAGTTGATCACCCCGTTAATATGAGCAATTATCGTCTTTTTTATTTTTTTATGTTAGGTTAGACAGGGAAAGCTCTTGCCCTTCATCTCACCTGATGGTAAGTGACGATAAGGACCGAAGATGGAATCCAGCTTCACCTGGAACCGTCAACCACAGAGGGGCTCTTATGTTATCCCAATCGTCGGAACACATTAACTTGCTGCATTAAAATTATTATTATGGCGACAGATTTTGATAAGCCTGCCAGGCGACTTCAAAGAAGTCCTGCCACTAACCAAACCAAATACAAATTTGTACCCCCCTGGGGATCGAACCCGGATCTCTGGATCTAAATTCCGGTGGGCGAACCGTAACACTTCGAATGTATAAAAGTTCCCACGCAAAGCATCTCAACTGTTGAATTAGAAAAATATGCTTTTCATCCCTCCATCTCGCTTATTGACAGTTTCGGAATCTCAATTTTTATTAGGTACCCACAGGTTTTTGGCAAGTAGAAAATAATATCGTGATGAGTGAGTCTGGATGAATGTTGCGGGTGTGTCTAGGTGGATGGGTGGGTGTTGTGCGTGTGTCTGGGTTAATGGGTGTTTTGTGGGTGTGTCTGAGTGGATGGGTGTGTGTTGTGGGTGTGTATGGGTGAATGGGTGTTTTGTGGGTGTGATTGTATTTTACCATTTCCTCGCTGGGGGGGGGGGGGGGGGGATGAAAAGTTACGTGTTGCACTCGAGAGCAAAGATTAACCTTGTGCTCTTTTGATTCAGTCGATTCTAATTTTTGAACCCTTCGCTAGCTCGGTCATCAAAATTGAGTACGCGGTTAAAAGGAAACTTTGCAGTCACGTATAACAAATAACTATTAATTAAAATATTGTAGATAAAAATATTATATATTATAGATTATAAATATTAAAATATTATAGATTTTTATTGCTAACATAACTAAAAGGTTATTTTGTCACAACAAAGGTTATTCTGTTGACGGCCGATTTGGTCGAATGGTCAGATCGCTGCCTATTGGCCCAAAGGTCCCGGGTTTGAATCCAGGTAGAGGCAAATTTTGTGATGAACACAGACATTATTATTCCCGCATCATGGATATTTATTTGTATATGTCGTATATTATAATTATTATGTATATTAAAATGTGCGCGTCATTAGTATCCATAACACAAGTGCTTACTTTGGGCTAGATATTTTATTAAGAAAGGAAAATAAGAAATATGTGATATCCAATAACCGATTATTGTCACAATCTATTGGTATTCGTCTGTGGATATTCGTGCAGTCATAATAATGTCTCATAGAAAATACAACAACAACAACAGACGCATTTTCCCACGAAAACAGTATGACTATGAAACTTCTACGATTGCAGCCTTTGTTCCTGTAACTCAATACGGATACGATAATTACTGCGGCATAATTACAATTGCTATGACACAATAATTGCGCACTCACACAGGGTAATAAAAAAGGAAGACGTCAAAGGGCTGGCCAATTTGGTCTTGCGTCGTGTTATCTTGAGAATAGGCGCGATTTCTTCCATTTGTTTTCATGAGTGACGTCAAACACTGATTTCAGTCAGGATTGATGATGACAGGTCATGGTGAGACGATGAGATTATGTAAATAAATTATTAAATCACTGAATGCAACGAAAGCGGGAGATGAAATAAAAATGCGTGCAGCGGAAATGAGAATGTTGAGATGGATGTGTGGGGTGACTAGGAAAGACAGGATTAGAAATGAGCACGTTAGAGGAAGTCTGCTGAAAGCACCGCTGATCTAAAAATTGAGTAACACGTTAGCGTGGTACGGGCATGTGATGAGGAGGGATGAATGTACCGTAACTAGAGGTATATTAAATATAGATGCGCATGGAACTAGAATGAGAGGAAGACCGAAGAAGCGATGGATGTGTGAAAGATGATATGAGAAAGAGGGGAGTTTCGTGCTGAGCTCGTCTCATCTTATAGTTCCTATGCCGTCATGGTGGTAGTATTGCAAGAAAATTATACCATGTCAACTTTATTGTCTCACCTTTAATTCAGGGAGAAAAACAATATGCATCTATCATATTTTTTTACTCAGAACTACTAGTGGTACTAAGCAGTAGTTACATATTAGTTTTTTTAAGAAAGTTTTATAAACTAACTCGTGAAAATTTGCGAGAACAGTTAATTCATGATATTATTAGTATGACAGCAATTAGATAGATAAATATAAACTGTAGTGACGTAAGAAGGATAGACTCATTAAGTAAAAAAAAGGTTAAATCATACTAAAATATTATATTTATTATTAACAATAATTGTGTTCAACTATCATGTCTACATTTGACATTTCCTCACTCTTATCAGTCGTTAAATCTATATTCGGGTGCCCCAAGGTGCTTATTGGTCTACACCGCGCAATCTCCCTTAGTCGACTTTTATGACACCCATGGGATGATTCGGGGCTGGCCTATTCTACGTTATTTGTTCGCTCCCAGGCCAGCATAGAAGACTGACTTTTGTTGTTATTATAACATCTTTAACATTTAGTCTATTCAGTCAAATTTACTTCACTGAGCGTTTTTACTTTTAGTTTCCGATTCTGTCTTCTTCTGGATCTCTATTCGACCCGGATGAAATGCCTCGAGTGTGTTCAAAATTATAACCCGATATTTCCCAAGCCTTGTGTCTGATTACAAACATTACGAGAAGTCTATCGCATTCGTAATGACTGTCCATTCATTCGGATCTTAGGTGGGCCGCCATTAAAATGAGGTCCTAATAAAGTCAAAGAATTTCAGGTCGAGTGGCGCCTTAAATGTCAATGTTGCAAAAAAAACTATCGACAATAGAAAAAGGCTTAGCTCGACACGTGACGGTAACACAATGAAATTAATTACCGTTACAATGACTTTAATTAATTGACTCATTAGCGGAGAGCTTTCCTCACGTGTGTCGAAGTGTGTATGTTTTTAACCTAGAAAATAATATTACTATTTCGTTGCTGGCACGTTTCAGATGAAAGGTATCATGAGTAGGAGTAGTAGATATGAGTTGAGATGATAAATGAAAATGATGATAGATAATTAAGCTATTAGAATTTAGGTAGTTAATTTAGAGAAATAAGTTATTTAAATTTAGGATAAAAAGTTAGTTAATGTAGTTAAGGTGTTTAAAGACAAAAGTCTTCAATGCGTGTGTGTTGCCAGTGATGACTTACGGCACCGAAACGTGGCCGCTTACAATGGGCCTTATAAGAAGGCTCAAAGTCACTCAAAGGGTAATGGAGAGGGCTATGCTCGGTGTTTCCCTGCGTGATCATATCAGAAATGATGAGATCCGCAGGAGAACTAAGGTCACCGACATAGCCCGAAGAATTGCGGACCTTAAGTGGCAGTGGGCAGGGCACATTGCGAGGAGGACTGACAGCCGTTGGGGCGGAAAGGTCCGCGAATGGCGGCCACGAACCGGGAGACGCAGCGTTGGAAGGCCCCCCAGAAGGTGGACCGACAATCTGGTGAAGGTCGCTGGATGACCGACCGGTTTTTGAGATCCTTAGGGGGGGCCTATGCCCAACAGTGGGCGTCTCTCGGCTGAATGATGATGATGATGATGAATTTAAGTTAGTTTGAAAAGGCATTCATCATGGATGGCCAAAAGTATTATCTGCACACTATCTGCATTCGTTGGCAACCTATTTGGTCTATAGTCTAATAAATTAGTGTCTCGGAATGTTACATTGAATTTAAATTTGAATGTTCATAGTATTTATATGACTATGTTAGCAAGGGTAGATGCCGGCTTGATACCTCATGCACCAAACACCTTGTATAATGTATGTTGTGGAAACTTATGTTATGAATTTTCCCATTTCTTGTATTGCCTGGTTGAATCATAAGAGAAGAACTATGTTGGTATTAGCAGAGAAGCAGGTGGGATCCTCTGCTGTAAAAACACAGATCGCCATATAAACAAGAGACTATTGCAATAACAATAGCATTATTCCAAACATGAAATAGCAGATTCATAAATGTTGGCGACATAACAATGATGACGACTCGTTTAGGCATTTGGCAAAACAAAGTCGGGATTCGTGTCTTACAATTAAGGATAAAGGTTAACGCTCATTAGACCCACCCTAGCCAAGTGCCCATTCTATCGAACGTATATAATACAAAATGTATGAAACTGAAGTATTACAGAGAAAACAATACATCAGTTTATTCTTTTTTCTATGAGGTTGAATAGATAAGTCACTTGGCTAGGGCCTCAGGACCGCCTCGCCGATTGACGTTTAGGTACTGGTTTACTGGTTGAAGCGGCGCTCCGGCTTGAAAATGACGCTTCGCCTTGCATTCTCCTCGCGTGAACGCCTAGTGGGCAGGCACGCCTTACGGCCGAGGCGATCCGGAGGTGGAGGAGGTAAAAAAGCGCACCTCCATACAAAATTTATGGATTTGTATTTGTATTTGGATTTGTATTTATATTATTTATTATTATATTATTGACGGCCGCCTTGGTCGAATGCTCAGATTGCTGGGTATTGGCCAAGAGGTCCTGGGTTCGAATCCTGGTAGGGGCAAACTTTGTGATGATCACAAATGTTTGTTTCCGAGTCATGGTTGTGTGTATATGTTTATGTAGTATATTTTCAACATTTATATACATAATTATATTAAAAATATGTCCGTCATCTAGTATCCATAACACAAGTGCTTAGGCTACTTACTTTGGGCTAGATGATAGGTGTGAGTGTAAAAATATTTTCATCCCACCATCTCGGAAAAAGCGTTTTTGCTCTTCGAGTGCAAAAGCCGTTTTTATCCTCTAAAGGTTAAAGTAAATTTGAATTTAGAACATCGTGTGCAATGAGTTTGTGAATTCAAAACATCATTATACATATTTATTTCTACCTCTATGGTGCCGAAATTGTCATGCAACCTATTTAAATTTGTTAAAAACTCAGACTCAGAACTTTCTTGGTGTACTTTTTTTGTAATTTGCTTTGCACGCGCCATTTTCTTTTCACGTCATAAATTTGTAAAAACCTAGGAGTTCCGTGACGGTCAATCAGCTTGGCGTCAATCTTGCTTTAAACATTTTGATCGTCTACAACGCTTGCTGGATGCTTGAGTCAAGCATTTAAAAGCTTTTTAGGTCTGTTTGATCTGTTTACGCTAGCAACGGAACAAAAACATACAGAAAATCAACGTGCTTGACTCAAGCTGATTGACCGTCTCGGAACTCCATTAGGGACGGTAATTTTTATTAGGTACTTACAGGTGTGTCTGGATGAATGTGTGTTTTGAGGGTGTGTCTGGGTGAATGGGTTTTTGTGGGTGTGTCTGAATGGATGGGTGAGTATTGTGGGTGTTTCTGGGTGATTGGGTGTTTTTTTGGGTGTGATTAGGTGTTTTGTGGGTGTTTCTGGGTGATTGAGTGTTTTTTGGGTATGATTGGGTGTTTTGTAGGTGTTTCTGGGTGAATGGGTGTTTTGTGGGTGTTTCTGGGTGAATGAGTGTTTTATGTGTGTTTCTGGGTGAATGGGTGTTTCTGGGTAAATGGGTGTTTTGTGGGTGTTTCTGGGTGAATGGGTGTTTTGTGGGTTTTTCTGGGTGAATGGGTGTTTTGTGGGTGTTTCTGGGTGAATGGGTGTTTTTTGGGTGTGTCTGAGTGGATGGGTGTGTATTGCGGGTGTGAATGTTGTGGGTGTTTCTGGGTGGGTGTTGAGAGTGTGTTTGGGTTAATGGGAGGGTGTTGTGGAAGTTTCTGGGTGAAAACAGAAACTGTTGTGATTGTATTTTTTTTGTATTTTGTAATTTCCTCGTTGGGGGGGATGAAAAGTTACGTGTTGCACTCGAGTGCAAAGATTTTTCACCTTGTGCTCTTTTGATTCCCTCGCTATCGCTCAGGATTCAAATTTTTGAATCACTCGCTACGCTCGTGATTCAATTTTAGAATCCTTCGCTAGCTCGGTCATCAAAATTGAGCACGCGGTTAAAAAACAACTTTGCACTCACGTACAACAAATAACTATTATTTATTTATTATTTATTATTATTGTATTGCATTATAGTATTCTTTATTTGAGTCTAATGAGCGTTAACCTTAATGCGTTTCGAATTCCGAAGGACGTAAGTGGAATACTCTAATTATCGAGACGTGCACTAAAGCTTTAAATATCAGATATGGATGACACAAGCTGTAAGTCACCTGTCATTATAGATTCACTTCATGAATTATTTAGAGCCACAACAATAGTCCTAGTCTCGTTTAATTATAGACATAGTTTTGAGTCACTATGTGACCTTTCTTGGTTTAGTTTATAATAGAAGCAGATTTATGATTGCGTGTGTGATAAAAATAATATGTTGATTTCGCGCTAAATAATTTGTTTGTATGTAGTGTTGGGTCACGTTGGATGGATTTAGAGCTTAGTTACGACCTATGGCCTCTGTATGACATACATACATAAATCACGCCTATATCCCCGAGAGGGTTGGCAGAGGTGAACTAGCACCCACGTTTCGCCAATTATGTTAGATCCCATGTAATAGGTGGCGAGCCTATTGCCATTTATCGGGCACAAAAGTCGCAGTACATTGCTATTGCTAGGTGGTACAAGAGGAACGCTGCTGCCCATTCCTCACCATTGATTTATCCTTAGTCGCCTTGTACGACACCCACGGGAGAGATTTGGGGTGGTGACAATTGTATTCTACTCTGCGGTCACCACACGGCATCGGCCTCTGTATGAATATGTATATTATTTGTTTTTATTTAAACCTTGTATACCTACATTCCTACATATTAGAAAAAATACTGAACAGCAATAGAGGTCAGAAAAATGTTTTTATCCCAAAATATCAAATAAAATTCTCGAATAATTTTTCGTCATTTTCTGACGGTCAATTCAATCACAGTAATTCGATTCATCATCATCACCAGGGCCTGTAGCCAAGTGGGAATCGTTTCATAACGATAACGTGTCGAAGTTCGTCAGGATCGGCCATATTACTTTGGTATCTACAGCGTCTTAGCTTGCGCTACCAACATAATTAGGAACTTACGCAGACCATTGTGGTCACGTGATTTCACGCCGACTTACGTCAAATCCCATACATTTTGCTTTATCGAACTTCGTTATCTTTGTCGGTATGTTACTTTGTCCAGGCCCCCAGCTCTTTAATGCCAACTGCTGGGGCACAAGCATTCCCTGTAAATGGAATAATATAGGAAGGATAATAGCCATAACCCACCAAGCTGGCTCCATGCCGTTGCCGATATTACGATTTAAAATGTAGCCCGAACTTTACCCGGCTTTAAGGCCTTTTTAGACATGTGCCGATCAGTAAAATATCCATCAGTGTCAGTGAAACATGATATTGTAGCATATAGAGCATACATTTTGTACGATGCTATGGCAAGGATTAGACAGTCAATAAATGTCGCGATACATTAACGGAATTTGCAACTTTATTGACGATATTGACCAAAAAATGAGTTTTTGATATGCTTTAAGTTTCAATATTTCTGACACCGGTATCCACGATATTGGATGGCGATATTTATTGATTGTCTAATCCTTGCCTATCAGTAGTATCAGTGTTCATCAGTAACAGTGATCACTGAACGTCACCGACACTGTCGCTGAAGAGTACGGATAGCATCTTACAAAATGTATGCTACAATATAATTTTTCACTAACACTGATGGATATTTTACTGATCGGCACGTGTCGGCACTTTTGTGTGTGGATAGGCCTTTAATGTGCTTCCAAAGCTCGAGATAAGTATCTCAATGATCAAAACTATGAAACGCCTTTAAAAGACAATCAGTCTTAAATGTTTGACTTTCAAACATTATCTGTAGTATTACTTTGAAAGGTGGTTTAATTTTCTTTCATCTAAATTAATAAATATAAAACAATTCTCTGAACTCGCGAAAAGAGCTAGGCAAAGTTACAATGTGTCTGGATTGCTTTTACTTTGCGTGTTGATACAAATTGTACACCTAGTAAAGTCAACAAAGTTGTAAAGCGACTGTACGTAAGTAAATAACAATTGAAAACCACTACTCATGATTTGATTGTTGAGCATTCTAAAAATGTAAGAAAAAAATTATTATTCAAATAATAAGGTCAAAAATATTTAGACAATGGCTATGTTCTAATGCAGAAAATGAAAATCATAAAGTGCCTAGTGGAGGCATGACACTATTTGTTGAGTATTAGGTTTAAGGATGTGACAAAACTTATTTCAATAAAAAATAGGTCAGATATAATTCGAAAATTATGTCGTAATCTTGCCTGCCTCCACTGGCCGAACCAGGACTTCAGGTTACTTTTTCCAGTTGTAAGTCAACGGGTATCTATCTACCCAAACAATGTTGTTAATGTAATTTGTAAATTGAGTCTAAAGTTAACACCCCTAGAGACCAATACTACTGACTCTCTCATTGGCACAACCATTACGAAAGTAGCTTCGTTTCCGATATCAATGCAAGAGCTCGTCAGCTACTCTATCGGACTCTCCCAGCCCTCGAAACCAAAGTCAATTTATCTGTACACGTATTATCCAAAGACACAAGGTGTGTCAGTGGCATAAAAAACTGCATTTGAATACATAGTTAAAATAACTTCAAAAGTTAAGTATTACAAACAAATCATGTAACATTTATGATTTAATATTAGTTCAAGCCGACCTTGACTTTTCTTATTACAAATGATACTGATCATCATTGCTTTTGGGGTACCGTAGGTCGACACTGCAATAATTAACATTACAGTGTCGACTTATTTTGTTGTTTGCCGGATGTTAGCGTTTTATGGTTATCTGTTATGGGGAAGAAAGCTCCAAATAGCTCAAAATTAAATATGCTGTAATGTTTATATACTTATTTGCAAAAGCGAAAACACATTAAAATAAAAACAACCTCACGGTGCGGCTCTTAGCTTTGAGACTGCTCAAAATACTTAAAATACGACACTATACGGTAAGTTAAACAATATTTTACCATACGGTACATTAACTATACGGTACACTTGAAATACGGTACGAAATAAATGTAGTAGGTTTTCTACGGGGTTTTCTACGGCACCCGTCGCATCCAAGGCGTCGGTCACCCTTGTCGAAATTTTTTCCATTCCCACTTCCATTAGTTGTTTACCGAAGGTAAATATTAAAGCTATTTCTAATTCCAACAGGCTTTTTATTCTTTACTCTTCGTTATTCCAGTTATTTGGATATTTGGTAGGTTTAAAGGCTGCTTGTCCACTGCTGCGCATCTAGGCAGCAGCGGTGCGGTGCTGTACGTGTTGTTAGGACAACTGCGCTCCTCTCTTTTCCGCTCTGCTCAAGTGGACAGGTAGCCAAAAGTATGTTCGACCGTACTTTGTGGATGTCACTACTGTCACTATAGGCAATTTAAACTGTTAACTTTTTCATCGTCTATTATAATATATTAATTGTGTTTATTATTGTTCATTTCTTTTTTGCCAAATAAAATTTATTTAATTCATTCATTCATATTAGCAGCAGCAGTCTTGTTAACCGTAAGTGCAGCGAAGAAAACGCGAAAAGTCAATGTAAAATTGTATACACAAGCTAGCAGAAGACAGACGTAATGTAAAACTAGATAGTAAAATCTGGAGGGACAAAATATAAGTAATTAAGTTTGTAAAAAGAGAAAAGCCCGTAATAATGACATACTTGTTTCCCAAAGTTTGACTTCTTACACTTTCTCGAAATCAATTAAATATATCTATTCAAAAAATAAAGCAAAAGACAGCCAAATGTGGTGTTAGTAGTTTTGTCATGATAAGAAAAAAAAAGAAAAAACCTTATTGAAGTCTCCCTCTCTCCTAATCACAATGCAGACAATTTTGCAACATAGTTCTCGTACTATCATCGACAGACCAAATATAATACATGAATGTCCCAAAATAAAAATACAGTACCTACCAAGATATTGTAAGTATTCAATCGATAGAAAACAAACTTATTATATTTCCAATAGAAAAATACGTTCTGAATTATAATAGATCGAAATCATAATACCCACGTATTTTACTCTTCTATGGCATTAACCAACGCCGACGCAAATTTTCAACTAGGTATCGTACGGTCTTGTCGTCAAGAGAAAATTAAAGGCCGAAAGGCAGGTGATAATTGGCGTCTATAGAATCAAAGGCACCTAAATTCAAGTGTGACGGAAAGTACAGGAACTGATTTTATCATTAGGTGACCTGTCACCTAATCACAAAAAACATAGGATATATTCTATGTTTTTAGTGACAGTATTTAAGGCAATACTGTAGTGTGTCTAAATAACATAATTAATAATTATTTATTTCGTAATTAATAGGTAGCTCCTTTGCTATTTTCAGATGTTTAACAGAGTTTGGTGACATCGAATAATTAACTGCGATTAAAGTTCCCGGTGATTGGCAATAGGGTCGCCCCTAAAGACCTTAAATAAACTTTTGAAACGCGGGAGTTACAACACCTCTGCCTGTCCCTTAGGGGAGAGCGTTATTTATACCACATGTAACAGAATTATCGTCCACCCTGAGTACATTTAAATCAACATCAGTATTAAGTTTAAAAAAATATATAAATACTATGGTGTTACTGAAAAATCTAAATCGTCATTTTTTTCCTTTCCCACTTCAAATTTTTCGGTCATTACAACAAAATGCACCTACGGAAAATTCGCAAAGTAATAATTTTACACATACACATACACACACATACACAAAACACGCCTATATCCCCGAAGGGTTAGGCAGAGGTCAATTACCACCCACTTTTCGCCAAATAAGTTAGGTCCAATGTAATAGGTGGCGAGCCTATTGCCATATATTGGGCACATGAATCGCAGTATATTGCTAGGTGGTACAAGAGGAACGCTGGTGCCCATTACTCATCGCTGTGTCGCCTTGTACGGGAGAGATGGGGGCGGTGACATAATTGTGTTCTGCTAGGCCGTCACCACACGGCTAATAATTTTACAATATTGAATTATTGTTACAATTTTAATTTTTTGATATCACTATAGTTTTTATATGTATGACTAAGTAAGCATGGGGTATTTCTGGTACATGTTGTATATTATGTATGTATGCAGCAGCCTTTGACACTGTAGGCTTATAGGTCTCAATTTATAGTACACTACTGTGTTCATCTTGGTATATAGGCCAGTATGTTCTTTCTAAGATGTCGTCGCATGGCCTTACAGGTTTTCTTACGGCTACGACAGCCGTAGTCGTTGCAGAGTCACGTGTGTTGTACAACTCAACATTCACAAAGATCTGAGTCAGTGCAGCGAGGATGTATCGCGGAAAACCTGGGAAAAAACCGAATAAATGACAACAAAAATCGATCCTCTTAACCTTTAATAGACACACATTGCTTTACCTTCAATGGACAAACTACAAATGTCAATGAGACTAGGCAGTGGCGTTACGTCACACTTCACGGTTTAGGTTCGAAATTGATATTCATAAAGCCATGGGCTCCTGGTAGATTTCCTAATGAGTTGCGAAATAGTTAAAATTACCTTATTAACATGAAAGTAAACTCTGGGTGGTTTAAAGTTGAGCTCTACTAAATTACGGCGAATTTCAATACTTATTTACTGACGCCTTCAGAGGAGCTCGCTAGCGCGGCCGCATAGCGCGCTCGGCCTACGATTGCGTAAACTAAGTAATGTCGCTAAGGCTGGTGAATGGATGGGTGACCAAAAATTTATTTCTTGAGTTCCTACGTGCTTCGGTAGGCACGTTAAGCCGTTGGTCCCGGCTGCATCTGCAGTCGTTAATACCCCCCAACCCGCACGCCAGCGTGGTAGGTTATGACCTGTGGTTATGACCCAATCTCCCTATATTCTTCGATCCTTATGGAAGGCCCCTGCCCCAGCAGTGGGGACATTAAAGGGCTGGTGATGATGATGATGATGAAATGATGAAATGAAACTAGACCCATTTTGAATTGATTATTTTTTGTACTAAGTAAGTACTCATTAACGTTATTTACCGCCTCTGAGTACGGCTGTTAGGAGTTAAAAGTAAGCTTGCTGAAGTTTGGTTGCCCAGTTTTAGTGTGAAAATTTCATTATTGCTAGGTCACTAAATTCTTCCTGACTGACTATCAGCCGTACTCAGAGACGACAATTAACGTTAAAGCGTACTTAATACAAAAATTTACTATTCAAAAATAGTCGCTATTTTGCCGGGTCTATGGTCCAGTTTTGCTGGACATTTTAACGTCTCTGAGTGCGGCAGTATGAGTTAGTCAGACGATTTTGACGAGATGTGGTATTAAAGGTCATGTAGACTTCCGCTGATTACTCTAGATACAGAAAGTTTTCCCTTTACAGCCTCGAAGCAGGAAAATGTAGGAGAGACACTGTCAGCTGTGGACATTTTAGAATGCCATTCGACAATCAATCTGCGATATGGGGCAAATTGAACGTGCTGTGACCAGCCCGAAACGTAAATACGCGTCTTTTTGTCCCCCTGAGCCTCTGGGGGACAAAAACTAACTTCCCCTCTGGGCCAGAGGGGAAGTTAGAGACTATAGACCGCCACTTAACCCTGTCCTTCTGTCAAGAAACGAATACACGACTTGCATACCTACTCGAATACAAAATCACGATAAAGATATACGAATCGATCGTACGATTGTAAATATATGCCTTATTTAGTTTTATTACCCACTAACAGAATAAGGTGATTTCTGCAAATTCCAATCGCTAAGAGTGTATAAACAACTGAATGCCGACTTCTCAACCGCAAACTACCGCAGTCCTTGCTCGTACCGCGTACCGTTGACAGCACATCGGTTTATACAAAAGTGTTCAATGTCCCCAAACAATTGTCACCTCTTACTCGCTTGACGTAAAGATCAAAGTCGATTGAGAAAATTTTACATATTGTCACCTGGCGTGCTGTTAGCTGCACCTACTACACCCTTTCCATTAATCTGGTACCGAAAAATGTCACGGTCCTTAAAGTTGACTTAATAATTTCAAATTCAAATGGGTATCTCAAAACAAGGATAAACTGGCGAAAAATACCTTAACGTAGGCCCGTAGATAAATAACTAATTAAGAACTAACATAAATATGATTTATGGAGCACAATAAGACATTATTTTTATGTAGGCTGTTAAATATAAAAAATAATCGTATTTATATAATTAAGTTACGCAGGACCTATTTGTCAAGTTAAACGTTTATTGCGTAATACCTTGAGAGATTTGTACCTAGGATAGTTTATAAAAGGTGCATACAAGTAACACTCAACAGCCTTGATCAAAAATTCTTTGACTGTTCTTTCTCTTTGAATGACAAGAACAAAGGCAGTTCAAGTATCCATTATGTCGAAGGCTTACCAAACTCCCCTTCTTTCCATCCTCTTACCGGCATTTTTAGAAAACAATTAGTCATCAGTAGTACTTTTTACACGAAAAATTTAATTTACGCTTGTAGATAAAATTGTGAAATAAGTCTTAACGCTGTCTCTTCCGGCAAAAAGCTGTAACATAGTTGCTGTGAAAGAAGAAGAAAGAAGGCGTTACATCGACAAATTACTGAGAAATACTTAACATTATATTGTTGGTCACCCATCCGACGACAGACCTTTGCGAGCGTTGCTTGATTTTGGTTATAGCAGAAAACACTGCGTCATCAAGTTACCTTACGATTTAAATTGTTAAAGAGTCTTTAATTTTAATCCCATTATTGATGACCACTCATTAATTTAAGGTGAACGTAAAAATTTTGTGGGACCTTAACAATTTTTAATATATTGTATGGTATTACCTATAAAATAAAATCATCTGTGTATTTGTAACCATAGCATATGATTACAAATGTATTATATATACATAAAATACATACTTATATATGCAAACAATTAGTCGAGTATCAATTTTTTAATATATTTAATATTGTAGTAACTATGTTTGCAAAATTTATGTAAATTATGTAGTCAAAAAATTTTAAAATCATCATCAAATGTTTTTCAATTATCTAATTGTCCGTTCAGTTTCCCAAATAAACTATCATTTATTCATTCATTATAGTTATTTGTCGTTGCTTTTTAACCGCGTGCTCAATTTTGATGACCGAGCAAGCGAAGGATTAAAAAATTAGAATCCTGAACGTTAGCGAAGGACGAGCATGAGGTGACAAATCTTTGCATTGGAGTGCAACACTTAACTTTTCATCCCACCTCAGCGAGGAAATGACTCAATGCACAAAAAAACATTTACAATCAGATTATAACCATTTTCTGTTAATTCTGTTGGCGTCAAATAAACTTCTTCGTGGCTAGAATCACTCATATTAGGTTTTCACTTGTTTTCAATTTTCATGGTTAACATTATGACGTGAAAGAAAATGGCGCGCCCAAAGCAAATTAAATAAAAATACACCAAGAAGGATCCGAGTCTGACTGCCGCACTCAGTGACGTCAATTAACTTTAATGAGTATTTAATGTCAAAAATTTTCATTCAAATCTAGACCCGCCAAGAATAGCGACTAGTTTGGAATTGTCATTTTATGACGTTAAGTACTCATTAACGTTATTTGACGTCTCTAAGTGCGGCAGTGAGTCTTTAACAAAATAAAAGAGGTTGCATGGCATGATTGGCACCAGTGGCAGGCACCATAGAGGTTTAATATTGTTTTACATTCAGAAACGTAGTGCACACGATGTTATAAATAATAATACGTGGGCGGGTCAATAAGTCCGTGACTTTTGGAATAAAACACAGATTTTTTGATAAATAAATCATTTTATTTGTCAACGTAGTCTCCCTTGAGCTCTATACACTTTGTCCAACGCTTCTCCAATCTTTTTGTCCCTTCCAAAAATATGATTTGTCGAGGTTCAAAAAGAGGTTAAAACAATTCAAAAAGTCACGGACTTATTGACCCGCCCTCGTATCATAGACTATGGAAATGCTAATAATAATAAACCATGGATACGACCCCTATTGCAGCAAACTATTGTTTGTCTCAAAAAGGTTAATAACAAACGTATACTGTATTCCAATGGAGTCAGCTAGCAAACGGAGGCACGCTAGGCACGTCCGAATGATTTATAAGTTAATAAAATTTAATTGCATTCAATTAGTATATCGAGATATACGGATCTGTATTAATTAAGTGATTTGCCAATAATGATTACCTACTAACTAACATATAGCGTTGGGTATTTACATAATTATATTTCTAAGATGACCGTTTGCCTGTATACTTTTAGTGTCAATATCCCCTGCGGTGATGCTCAGGGGATTTCACAAATTCCCTGGCTGGGTATCATATTCTCAGGGGATTTGTGGAATAAGCAGTTTTAAAGCATATGGCGGTCGGTTCGGTCGAATGGTTAGAGGCCATCGGCCAAGATGTCCCGGGTTCAAACGACATAACAAGTCTTCCATACTCTTCTATCAGAAGTGAGCTCAGCATGCACTCTCTTATTCCTCATAATAATATCATCTTTCACACAATCCCTCCATCGCTTCTTTGGACATCCCCTCATACTAGGTCTATCTACTTAACATAGTTCCAGTTATGTAACATATTCATCCCTCCTCATCACATGCATGCTCGTAGCACGCTAACTGTTGCTCCTCAATTGTTCTATCACAGGCTCTACTTTCAGATTAGCTTACGATTAATGAATCATCCTAATCAGCCGTTTAATGTCCCCACTGCTAGGGCCAGCCCTTTTTATGGATGGAAAAATATAGGGAGAATGTGCCACAACCGACCACCCAGGGCGGCAACGACTGCCGATGCAACTTAAGGTGATTTCCGAAACACGGAGGAACTCGAGATAACTTTTTGGTCACCCATCCAATGGCTTTAACGAACCTGGCTTAGTTTACACAAACCACTGCCCTATCGAGCTCCAAATGAATGCCTAAAGCAAATCTTAGGAATTCCGTCGAGTGAGACCATTGTTTGCGCGGCCATAGATCTTATTTTAATTTCATAAAGTACAAAAGCCACAAAGGTCACTAACGCGAAACGATTTAAAATCCCACTCGTCATTAATACCGGCGCGTTAGGCGGGTCGCCCACCGCCACACAAGTCGAGGCGACGTCGAGGCGCGGGCACATTAGCGTCGCGCCGCATCTAAGCGTTCAAGGAGGGAAAACTCGCTTCTCCCCGCATCACCCACCCCCGCTAACATCTGAAGTTCCCCGTCCCTGCCACCGTCTCTCATACCGCAGGAGGGTCGCGCACGAAGTTGTCGGACTATAGGCAATGCAGTGCGCCCACTAACCGCGACGTGGCAAAGGCGCCGTGAAGTCGAGGCGGAGGCGAGTTGCAGGCTCGGTGGAGGCAACAGGCGCGCTCGCACTTCGCTTCCATCTCGACTCATCATACTCTGATGACGACATTTTGAATGGAACGTCTCATACCGTCTCTCACCGCAGGAAGGTCGTCTATAAAGAAAGCAAGCACCCGCGCCTCGACTCGATCTAAATACTGCGCTCGGACTGTGCCGCGATGCCTCGCCGCCGCCGCCCCGTCTTTTTGCAGTGAGCGACCCGCCTTAGACCCCGAATACCATTTTGACCACAGCACCTTGAACTTTAGCTATTTACACTAGCCGTCTACTGCGGTTTCGCTCGTTGTTGGCAGTCAACACGGCGACGCAAGCTTGTGGTTTTGATAGCAAAAGTTGAGGATGTGGACTTAACTGGCATTTGTGAGATGGGTGACCGGGTCACGGGCGGAGGCCGGAGCTGATGTCACCCCCCGCTGAATGAATGGAGCACTGATGGTTGGTTTCTTTGCACAGCTGTTGGGCGCGTTAGTCGGAAAGCGTCGAATATGACTAAGTTCGAGCGCGTTAGTCAGAAAGCGGCGAATATGACTAATTTTGAAAAACGGTGTAGTTTTTACGTGTCTACATACACATACGTAAATCACGCCTATATCCCCGAAGGGGTAGGCACAAGTGAATTAACACCTACCCAATTAGGTTAGGTCCCACGTAATAGGTGTCGAGCCTATTGCCATTTATCGGACACCTACGACACCCGCGGGAGAGATGGCGCCGCGTGGTATTGATACACGTTTTATCACCCGTTGGTATCATAAGAGGCGACTGGGAGCATTGTGGACATATGTGATGAGTAACCCCCTAAGCTCCACAGTCCGCTACACACGCTCTCTAGGATAATGCCCCTCTAGTCTCTATCCATCCCTCCACACGATCTCTGGGGTGGTGAGGCAGGCGGCGGGCTAACCTAACCAAATCTCTACAAACATGACAATAAGCATACATAACAAACCCCAAAAAAATTGCGAACAGATACTTGAAGACATGGTATTTGAAGAAAACCCTAAGAAGATAATGGGCAAGCAGAGAGTAGGCAAAACGACACGATGGACCATCAAAGGACTCATCATCACATCACATCATCACCAGCCCTTTAATGTCCCCACTGCTGGGGCACGGACTTTCCCTATCGATGAAAGAATATAGGGAGATTGGGCCATAACCCACCGCGCTGGCCCAGTGCGGGTTGGTGGGTATTAACGACTGCAGGTGCAGCCGGAACCAACAGTTTAATATGCCTTCCGAAGGACGGAGGAACTCGAGATAATACATTTTTGGTCACCAATCCAATGACCGGCCTTAGCGAGCACTGCTTGGTTTACGCAATCGCAGGCCAAGCGCGCTATGCCACTGCGCTAGCGAGCTCCTCTGACTACTATCGTCACAATATTACATTGCCTCTTGACCTGCCACGTGTGTTTTTCACACCATCATGTCCCTCACACAAATAATAAGAAGCTAAGTAATAGATTTGCCCATTTCCGACTGTGTTTACTCATTATGTAATGTTGCCATATACGTTTGAGAGGCGTACTGTATCTATGATTGGGTCACGTGGATAGGTAAATTGAGAATAGTAGCTTCAATTTTCAAAAACACTATGACAATAAAAAGTTTAACTGATACTAGCGCGTCTCTATAAATATTCTGTCTACAGTACAACCTCTGTTATTGTTCAAGTAGGTACCTACTAATTCAACAAAAATTTAAGGAATTGAAACTTTTAAGCCTTTATATAATAACACATATAATAACGCCTATACTAACACGTTATGGATCCCGGTTATCTAAAATTATCCCGGTTAACTCTTAATTTATTTATTTTGAAAACCTTTTAACATGGATTTTAAGAGAAACTGAGTTAGTAAAACTTGGTTTTGATTAATGCAAACATGGTAACGGAACTCAGTTTAGAGCATATACCGAGTTCAACTTCAACTAATCGCGTTTAATTCTGCGGTGAAATCGGCCCTTAGTGGGATACACGGCCAGAAAAACTTTAGTCGCCTCCCACAACATGCACGGAACACGAAAGACAGATCTGTCTCTTGTCTCTTTCTCAGAATAATTTCCTTTCTTTTTCTCCTTAGTGAAAATTCTAGCAGGTCACTCCTTTTGTGACTGACGTTCTATCTTCTGTTATGACATGCCGTGTGTACGACAACCAGTGCTGAATATTACCACTCAAAATAATCTTTGGTGAAAGGACGGTTCACCACAGTAGCAGAACAGATACAATACGTTTCCTATCAAGAGAGTATTATAAAAAGGTTCTAAGGTCAACCAGTTACTACAGCGATAACCTCTTAGATTTAGTTACCTAACGAAACATACAAACTCCATATAGATAAAGTTACCAACTTTTTCCTAAGAATCATGCGATGGGCGTGATTTCGTGAAAATGTGTTTATTAAAAAACCTAGCACACGTAAGAATTGTGCAACGCAGATTTCTCCTTTCCCACGACAACGAACGGTATTAAGTCAATATTATTTGGTCTATTTCCAACAAAGATCGTAATCAAATGACGTCAGCCATTGTTGATAATAATATTGTCTTCAAAAGGTGAAGCGCCAGCTAATGCCATTGACATATCGGCTTGTTTCGCAACAAATACCTACTTATTAATTTAAAATCTAGACCTTGATCCAGTTTTGTTTTAAACAACCATTATGGTTAAGGATAATAGGTTTAATGTTAATAAAATTATAGATTGTTCTTGTTTTCTTAGTTGTTTTCGTTTAGTTCATTTCTTTAATCTGATTGTAGATTAAAATTGAGATGTATTTTATGTATAACGAGTATATGTAACGGATTTCAATAAAATAAACGCTTACATTAGGTATCTTTAAAGAATATATATTTTAAGACTTATATAATCAAGTTAACTTAGAAGATGTATTTAATAAGTGTCTGCTTCTATTTTCAAGGAATTCTTGTCAATTTGCTGCTTCGTCAATTGTTTCTTCTTTTGTGTTCTTGTTGCAATAATTTACCGGTCCTGCTCCCAGAATATTCAGGGTCGGCGTAGTATGTTTCCTGTTCCACATATCGGTCATCGAGCCTTATATATACCTACTCCTTTCCGGAACGGTGCTAGTAATGAGTGTATAAAAAAGTGATGTAAAAGACCATGGGACCCATTACAGGAAAGAGTGATTCGTATCTTAGGCTTTACTGCCGGCTTTAGCCAACCCTATTTGGGTATGCTGTACGGTGCTTTATTCCCATAGTCGACTATTACACCCCTGTGACGTTTCGTGTTTGTCAAATTCTACGTTTTTGCGTCCAAGCTGGAGTAGAAGACATTGATAAGAATAAAAAAAATTCAAAAGAAAGCTAACAAAAATTTCTTTTAGCAAATAGTTTTCCGCTTTTCAGCCCTGGGAACCTACCGCCTAACTCCATTGCTAAAGCAAAAGCTATAGTTTATGACGTCATGCTGTCTTTTCGCACCAAATGTACCTAAACTAGTAGCGATTTTTTTGCTTTGAACGAATGATTTCGTATGAATTTGGCACAAAATCCGTAACGCCTAAAAATATAGGATGGCTGCTATGGCCGTAAGCAGTGCATCGCAATATAGCTATCATCAGCAATCGAGTTAAGCGGTAGGCCCGCCCCCTGAGCGTAATATCTTTTTCACTGCATTCTCTAAATACATCTTATTTCTGAAACTTACCGCCGACATGTGTAACATTTACCCCCGAATACAGAAACGCTAATCAAAGTTTGAGTCTTGCTTAACATTTAAATGTTGTCAAAATTGACGTTTTTCCATACAAATTCCGACAGGTAATGTCCACTTAACTTTTTAAGCAGTGTCCCAAATTTGAGTAGCGTTTCTGTTTTCGGGGGTTAATTATACAACTTGACGAAGAATTTCGAAACTAACTTTGTGACAATTTGAAATAAAGAGCAGAAAACTCAATTGCCGATTACGCTAACTCCAGCCGTGGTCATTTATCATTAAGATGTTGCGGTGCTTAATCAATTATTTATTTATGTTATTTTAATATTTTTAACCTTGTATTGTTTATGTTTTTTAAACAGTATCATTGCAGCGTTTATTGCCGTGATATATGGCGTTTTACAATCAAGTGTTAATTTAAAATTTAGAATGTTCTCAAAACATAGATAGATACCATCTATAAATACCTAACGCATATATCTATAATATCCCGAAGGCGTTGGCAGTTGTGTATTAATACCTACATTTCGCAAACTAGTTTAAGTCCCATGTTTTATCCATGCCCAGGGATAAACCAATATCCGGTACCTACAACGCAGTATATTGCTAGGTGGCACAATAGGAATGCTGCTGCCGATTCCTCATCACTGTTCTAATCCCTAGTCACTTTGTACGACGCTTGTGGAAGAGATTTTGGATTGTGACCTTCGATTATAAATGATCTAAGGTTGTGAAAATTGTATTCTGCTCTTAAATACTAAGTACCTAAATATTAAACTTGGTTAATATAATTTTTGGGGCTACTTTTGTCGCAATGACCTACATTGTTTTATTTGTGTAATTTGCTTTTATTTTAATTTAACGTTTTTGTTTGTAATCTACAATGTATCTGGGGTCAATAAATGTTTTTCTATTTTTCGTTTAGTTTATGTTGCTAAATGGTTTAAGATAAGAGGAACGCTGAAGCCCATAACTCATCGCTATCTTAAAACTCGTAGTCGCCTTTTACAACCCCCGCGAGGAGTGATCGGGGTTGGTGACAATTGTATTCTGCTCTGCCGTCAATACACAACACTGTAATTATTATGTATTTTAAAATTTGTCAGTGATCAAGTATACACTTCACAAATGCTATGCTGCAGTTTGGACTATAAAATAGTTGTGGGTGTAAAATAATATTATTATTGTATATTCAAATAGTATTTCTTATAAATATCAACGTGATCACGCCTCCGGACTTCGAACATTCAGGGAAATAACTTATGGCGGCATTATAGATAGCCACATCCTTGTTTAACTCTATACAAACACCATAACATGAAACAGAATCATAGACCGCAGACCTCACCAGAAAAGGTCGGTTCATTTGTGGTTTTACTTTAGTGGTCATTTCGTTTAAGGTTTTTTTTTATTTAGCCTCTTGGCGGGTCTGTGGCATGGTAATTTTTTATAAGTTTCATCACGAGATTGTATAGGATCTCTAAAATTGTCAGTGATATTTTAAATAATTTGAATAAATAAATCATTATCACCCTGCCCTTATCCCACCTTTTCGGGCGTCTGCGCAGTTCCTCTTTCATACTGTCAACATACAATATTATATGTCCGTAACTTTTTTAGTTACAATCATGGCATCCCGTCTCGTCTCTTAGCATGCCTATAATAAGCTAAACGGCTTCCATTAAATTTTTCTCTTGCTGGCGATGTCCTCTCACTCATTTCTTATCTTATCCATCGTTGTCACTCCGTATTTCTTTTATCCGACTTTTTCACAATTAAGAAGAATACACAATACGTTTGCTGTTTATAAAATTGCCACAAACAAAATAAAACTTCAAATCTCAACGGAAGCTTTATTTGTATTCATCGTCATTAAACTTGTCACATTTCAAGATTGTCGCGTAAAATGAGATTGAATTGTAACTAGGACTCAATCAACTTAGCGCTCAACAACGTATCATTGTCTTCTTTTCCACGTAACTCTTTACGTCGTATGTCAAGGTCGTAATTCCTTAATAGGCACATTTCGAAATCGCACAATCGTAGTCAGTTAACCAGAAAAGATCCAACGCCAACACAAATAGTTTAAGGTGTAAACCTTTCATAATGCATGTCTAATTTAAGGATATTTTTTATCCGTATCTATAAAAACATGGTTTGAATACAGTGGTCCCTTTCTTTTTAACTACGGTCAATTAGCCTTCCTCTTGCATGTTCTTCTAACTCATATCCTCCTTTAGGAGCCATACAAACAAGTAATAAGCAATTTAGTGACAATGGTGGCACTTGTAAAAGATTTCTAGGTGGTCTATAACTTAAAGAATTAATACAAGTGTCACTACTGACATTCCTACTACCAACCTGTCTGGCCAGCTCAACTCAGCTCTCATAAGCTTTTTTTTATATCATAGAAATTTAATGATCATAGTTTTGCCAAAGAAACGTGAAAACAATAATTAGTTACTGTATAACTCAAGTGAGTGACAATTGATTCCGCGTGCTTTACGACAGAGTACTTAGTTTGGTTTCATTCATTTAATTTTTTCCAGAAAAAACGTTTCATAGGAGACCTTTTGATTCATTTAGAAAATAAAGTTTCTTGTGGGACCGTTTAAGTGTTTTAGGGAAAAGAGGCATGAGGCAAGTTGAACCACCCGCATGAGGGAATGGTGAAAACTTTATTCTGCTCTGCCATGTACCTAGCAAATACCTGTGAACTAGCGCTAAGGTCGACAATACCTAAATAAGTAAATTATTATAGGCAATCATTGTACACGCCTAAGCCAATAATTAAGCGTTTTGACATTTGAAGATAACAGACGAGTCAAGGGCACATTATTAGTTCATCAATCATAAGACTGCGGCTGCGGCTTAGGGAGAAACTGTGTGTACAATGTAAACATTCCTAAATTTATTTAAGATGCAGCGTATACTTATGAAACACGTTTCTGGTAAGGCACATACAATTTTTGATAAATAAGGAAAGAGTTCTACATGCAATTTCTATTGTCCAATGTATCCTGAGCGTCCAATGGTCTTTATTTAATTATTTAGACTACCAATGTCTATAATCGATAGTGATAAGTATAATGTATTCATAAGATTCAACTTACAGTACCATGGTCAGAACATTAGAACCTGAACTTTATTTTGCGAAAATTTGGTTTATTTTCTGTCATGCTAGATGTGAGTATATAAGAGGAAGATTAAAAGCAGCGTTTTAGATAGAAACGAAACTATCCCTTTTTATGTACATTAATTGTTATGATAAGAATCGAAATGCATGAGACTACCAAGAGTCATGGAGGAAAACTGCAGAAGAGAAAGATGGATTGTGTGAGAAATTACATGAATGTTAATGGCAGAAAATCATTCTGAGTCGATCCCAAATAAAATGTGATAAGGAAAAAAGGACGAAGATTTTGTCTAAATACTGTGAGGTCATAAAGCATGAAATATCACATAACGCTCCGAATGTATGCCTTACTCAGCCTGAACTCAAATCGCGGTGAATGTAAACCGACGTCCCAATAGCTTTATCATAAATCATGTTACGCGAATTCTACATTGATAATATTTCTCGTGAGGATTTCTAGCCCACGCCTCTTGCGTGAATAGCGTTCTCCTGTAGGTACTGGTTGGTGTTAGTCCAATTAAGAGTCTGTAATTTAAAATCTATATCTCTCACCAAATAACCATACGACTCGATTGACATCTATACTATTGTTTCTTAAATACAAAAGAGATACAACTCAAATTGCATTCCTGCATATTATTATTGTCATGAATTTAGAAAACACAATATTTCTAAGTATTTTTCGAGTTACATCTCTCACAATTATTAAATACATACATACATACATAAATCACGGCTATATCCCCGAAGGGGTAGGCAGAGGTGAACTAGCACCCACGTTTCGCCAATTATGTTCAGTCCCATGTAATAGGTGGCGAGCCTATTGCCATTTATCGAGCACGAAAAGTCGCAGTACTTTGCTTTAAGAGTAACGCTGCTGCCCATTCCTCATCACTGATTTATCCTTAGTAATTATTAAATGACTGATTAATTGAGCTGGCAGGTAACACTTGTGATTCGTCTTTGTATAAATGATTGGCTCCTGACTTTCTAATTTGTATAATATCCCCCTTTCATATAGCCCTTCTGTCGTGTTCTGTAGTTAGGTTACACTTCTTATAGGTATTGTTTTCTCATTGCGTATTCTTAAATTCATCTGCTAATCTTGTCGCTTTACTTTTTCGTTTACTCAAATATAAACTTTCTGCTATTGTGTTACGGGTAACAATCTAATGTTTGCAATTAAAATATTGTCTAACATACTACACACATCCCCATTAATATCGTACTATTCTTGTTATTCGACACCCAGGTAATTATATAATAGGAAACATGAGTCAGTCTCAGGCCGAGCCGCGACCAAATATGGAAATACCTAATTAATTCATTTTGAATTAATATTTTCCTCAAAATATTATGTCATTAGCTCTGCCTACTTATTGCCCGGAAAATTCACGTTTTTTTTTTGGCCAATTTCGGACTAAGTACACACAAAGCCAGCCGGTTTCTATGCCGAACAAAATTGACCGATCATCAGTTTTTAAGCGATCAAATATTTATGTAACACATAAATATTTGACCACTTCAAAACGTGTAGGTGCTTATCATTTTGATGACTGGGGCACGAGGGTAAATTAAACTTGTTGAAGACTTAGTGAGAGTTGAATGGGTGGAGGATGTTTACGAATATTTGGACACTGTGGTTTAGATCAACATTTAAGTGTGATTTCTAAGCAATTTAAGTTCTAGATGCAACATTTTAGAGTTCTACAATGATAGCTGCATGGATGTATAGGAAATCTTATTTTTCTACCTGCCCTTATCCCGCTCTAGGCGGGGTCGGCACAACATGTTTTCTTCTTCCACTCCTCCCTATCCTTCTCCAATTTCTCATCCGCCCCTCTCGCTATCATATCCTCTTTTACACATGATGATGTGTAGATGTGGGATGAATAGGTAATCTATTGTCACTTTTAGAGTAAGTACAATCGACTAAACAAAAAGGAAATCAATTTGGAGTGGGTCCAGTATTTTAAAGGCACATCAGAATACAATTGTAACTAAGTATCCAAATCTCTCCCGAGGTTCTGTATCCAAAGGAAGATAAAATTCCTGATGTACATCGCGTCGGATAGCTAGCGAAGTATGAGTGTTAAAACACCTCCAGCTACCCCTTTGCGGATAGACGGAGAATGAGTATTAATTCATTTGTGGTCACCCATCCAATGACCGGCCTTAAGCCGTGGTTAGTTTACGCAATCACAGACTGAACTCCTCACACTTTTTACACACATTATGTAATGGCTTTAATAGTTGGTTCCTGTTGTTAATTAATCAATCGTTGTTTGCTTATTGACCTTTTGCAGTCGTATATTATGTACAAAATGAATTTACCTACTTGTAATCGACGGTAGAATGTGTAACTGTGATTGTGGCAAAATTGTTTGCCTGGTATGAAGGATACAACTATAATATACAAGAGGGAATGGTTGGAAGAGGAAACATCCTTCTGGAAACATGAAAATGATGATAACACGTCATCAAGGGTCATCAAGTCCACTTTCTTTTCATTTATATCCATACATCACACTTTTTTAGGGATCTAATCTGTTGGCCGAGTGTTCTTTACAGCATCTAAATTTTTTCTGCAATTAGCACTCTCTGAGAGAGTTTCCTTACGGCAGGCATCTCCCGAGGGAGTTCCAAAGCCCCGCTCCGATTCGCAGTAGAGGTGCCGAACGAATCGGAGCGGTGAGCGACATGCCAGGGCAAGCTGCTCAGCCCCCTTGGCACGGGACGTGGAGAAAATGTCCTCGGGAAAAACACAATACTTTCCTCTAGCTCTAACTCCCACTGTCAAGTGGTGGAGAGAGATTTTGTCCACGCCCCGTGCTAGCCCTACTGACGTGCCGTGCAGTGGACATCTATCACACCGGAAACGTGCGTTAGTTGACCTAATACACAACGCAGAAAAACGCTTTCAGGAATTAATTGAGGTATGAGGTGCGACGTGTGTCTGTAACCAAAGATATCCACTTCTGCGCGTAAAAAATTAAAAGTTATTTATTTCAGTCATACCTGCGCAGACGATCTTCATTTTGGTTCGACTTATGCCGGGAACTATATGTATGATGTAAAGATGCGAATTGAGGTCTGATAATGCAATGAAATTTTCTTCTCTATTTTTAGTTGTTCGTTATATTGGACAGGACCACTTCTTTCTGAACACTATTTTTTATGCAATGAAGTATCACCCGTCATTGCTACCTACTAAAAATAGGGAAATTGGTACGGTCAGTTATCTGTGTGTAATGTTAACTTTATACAATTTCAACATGACCCCTTGTTCTCTCGTTGGCCAACGAATGACATCACAGTTGGCCAAAAATGTGAGGCTTATCCGAATCCGGAATTGACCGCGCCATGCGCCAGACGGATTAAAGAAATACTGTGAGCGCGAGCAACGCAGAACGGTTCCGTACAATAAGTAGTTAACTACACTCATCAACAATGTCTAATTTTATGTATTGACACATTCTTTGCAGTTTTTCAATGACTTACTTAATTTTCAACCGTCATTACATTGAATAAATTGGACAGAAATCGTCATTATATTTGGAATAATCGCCGATCAACATAAAGTCAATAAAATATCCTTAGATAAAGTTGATGAGTGTATATAATCACCTCTTCAGGCTAACATAGTTGCGACTAAGGGTTATAATAATGGGAAATGAGCAGAATCGTCCTTGGAGTACCACCAGCTGTACTATGACTCATCATCATAATTTTCAAATGTTTCTAGCATGATGTTTCCTGGCTTGTATATTTCTTCTCTTGTATTATCAAAGAGTTACAATCGTTCATGCCGGAAAGCCCATGGCTTGATGACGTCTGACTGATGATATGAATGGAAGATGAAACATACTGCGTTGATCCCAGATAAACTGTCTCAGTGGTGAATTAATGTACAGAAAAGCTATGGAAGGTATCGTGTCAAAAGATCAAAGAACGAATAGAGAATTAGGAAGACAACATTTTAATCCATGCTGTTTCCTAGTTTTTGTTTCTTTGGATATGTTGTTGATGTTATCCAGTGTGCCTTAATCGACTTTTACGATACCCATGAACGCCAAGGGTACAAGGGTAGAGACGACGTACATACAAGAAGATAGCAAACGGTACCCTAACTTGATAAACAAAACACGTAAGACCACCAAAAGCGAATCTAACCGATTAGTTACGATAGGATCTCTTTAGAGAGGCGTCTCTTCATCTCGAGGCTGCACAGGAGTTGAGGAATGTGATAGATTTATATATTGCCTTGTGTAGATTTCTGCCCACAGTTGGGTTCTGGCTTTCCTTATCTAGAAGATATAAATCACAGATCTACATAGTGTTTGTTTCGACGTGAAAGGCAAGACAGGTAGAGCTCACGATGTATTTATCGACGTCCGACTATTAACAAACGATTCAACTAAATCATGCTAATAGTCGTGGATAGGGTATATTTTGGCGACGTGTTTCAACTATATACCGTCGGAATAAGAGCGATATTGCAATGGCGTTTATTGAAGGTCAACCGAATATGTATATTATTTTATATAAAATGGGCGGCACGGTTACAATATTCGAGTTAAATTATTTACGCACTACATGGGATCCGATACAGAATTCAATTCGGTTCAAATTCATTAGGAGATTAATATCCTGTTTATGTCAAGGGATATAAGACAAGAATACCTACACTGATAGAGCAGATAAAAATTAATAAAGCTGGTCCATTTAAAAATAGAACTTTCATGAACGTTTTTGGTTAAAATGAAATCAGATAAATCAGAAACTGGTACAACACTAACATCCTCTTCTGTTAGAGTTAGAGCGAGAGGAAAATAGTTTCTTTTGCCCGAGGAGATATTGTCCACGTCTGTTTCACACGGATGGTTATCGACTTTTTAAGTTTTACATCTAAAACTTTTTAGTGTAAGTCGCTGACTAAAGAAATGTAAAACTTCCAGTAAATTCATGTCAATTGCATTATCAAAAATTTTAAATAATTTTTATTATTTGTAGTAATACACTGGACACACTTTACTACAAAAGACATCAGTGCTGCAAAATTATATCAACAGAGAACATAATGGTCATATTTAATTCCCTATTTCTCCCCATCATCCTCATCATTGTCTCCTCAGAATATAATAATAACAAGATAGTCATGTTCCTTTAATTTTTTCTATTATTATCGTTTTATGGAAAATACTCATCCTATTAAGCTGACACTTCACCCAATGCTCTCTGTCAACCATATATCTTATACGATACACGTCCATATAAATCATGGTAGGTGCATACCTACCATAAATTTTTAAATCATTGTCAAGCATATTAATTCAAAACCAACGAAAAGGTCATCAACCTACAGTTTTTGTTCAAATTAAGATTATTATCAGATGATACTCTATCATTGTAGAACATTTTCAACTGACGCCAAAGTAATTTGAATCTAAGCCCTTAGTTTTTAAGCAACGTGGTCGGTTACAAGAACCTCTAGACACCATGAAATTAATTTGATATCCGCATATTTATTCTTGGTTAGGTTTTTAAACTGTGTTAAATTAAGACAAGGATCCTGTATTGTGTTACATAAATAAAATCATTTTGAATTCATAGTTATTTAGTTAAAAAAAAGAGTTATTCTGTAACAGGATATGATTCGACTGAAATAAGCTGTCTTCTGTCTCACGTCACCCCCAGAGTGAGAGCTAGTAACAGTGAGATCTGAACAAAACAGCTTTATAAAATAAATACAATCGGGACCCTAATTGGAATTGTAAGTTCGCTCTGAATACGTCATACATACAGACATACATACATAAATCACGCCTATATCCCCGGAGGGGTAGGTAGAGGTGAACTAGCACCTACGTTTCGCCGATTATGTTAGGTCCCATGTAATAGGTGGCGAGCCTATTGCCATTTATCGGGCACAAAAGTCGCAGTACCTTGCTAGGTGGTATAAGAGAAACGCTGCTGCCCATTCATCACTGATTTATCCTTAGTCGCCTTGTACGACACCCACGGGAGAGATTTGGGGTGGTGACAATTGTATTCTACTCTGCCGTCACCACGGGGCTACGAATACGTCAGCCTTCAAAAAAATCTCTACTTTTGATTTTTAGAGACGGAATGGATAGCAGTGTGAAAAGATCGTAAAGATAGAAGTAATGGATACGGATACGCGTATACGTTACTTTTTAGCAGATCTAGAGTAGTAATTGACTATTCGAAAATTCTCCCTACACAAACACAACGTAGGTAACCTAATTACTGTGACTAAGTGAAACCCGGTAAGGTCCAGTGCACACAAGAAGCTAAAAGAAGCGCATCGAAACGTCAGTCAAAAAATTTACATAGAATATTGATCTCTATCACTAGAACATAATGCACACATTCTCACAGTTCCGACATGAACAAAAACAGACAATTCTTTCAAGAAATAATTGCAATGCTGATACATATTTGCGCGTTACGTTCCGAAGATAAGGATCAACATGCTACATAAAATTTTAGATTGACGCTTCGGTTAGCTTCCTGTGTGCCTTGACCCTAAAGCGACCTTAAGCCGAGTTTTGTTATTTTAGGAGTTCGGGGCCTTGTTTGAAATATATGATGCGGTTACAAACGTCAATAGCATTCTAAACAAGCACGGCAGGTCGGCAGCCAATATATAGTTGCGACACCAAGGTACCGACGCTTATTAAATCTGTGGAGCGATGATACTAAATACAGAACCCGAAGAGGGTTGGTGTCAGGCAGTAGGCCTGGCACGGGACGTGGACAAAATCTCTCTCCACCACTTGACAGTGTTTTGCTTCAGGATTTACTGCCGCACTCAGAGACGTCAAATAGCGTTAATGAGTACTTAACGTCGAAACTGACAATTCAAACTAGTCGCTATTCTTGCCGGGTCTATGGTCTAGATTTGAATGAAAAATTTTGACATTAAATACTCATTAAAGTTAATTGACGTCTCTGAGTGCGGCAGTTAGTGGGAGTTAGGGCGAGAGGAAAATGTTTTCTTTTCCCTGAGAAAATTTTGCCTCCATTCTGTGCTACGAGGGCAGGCATAATAGGCATTATAGACAACGGAATAATTATTTAATCAATCATTAATTGTGTGTGTTAAAAGGGGGTGTTAATTCACCTCTGCCTACCGCTTCGGGGATATAGGTGTGATTTATGTATGTATGTAATCATTAATTGTTCGTTATACATGTAGGCCTCATGATACCCAAAGAGGGTTAGTGTCAGGCAGGCGGCCGGCTGTAAAACCTAAGCCAAAACCTTGAGCAGTATGCATTGGAATGTTGTCGTCCCAATGACTCTCTCCGTTCATCGATCTCTCGACATGGTCATTTCGTCTCATTTCTATATATTCATTAATCACTAGCATCTTTTCGGTGTGATGGCCGATAATGAATTGAAAGGGAGTGGATGGCTTGATGACGTCTGACCGATATGAATGGAAGACGAAACATACTGCGCCGACCCCAGATAAACTATGAACACGCGAAAAATAAAAAATAGCTTGCTTGATTATAATCTAAAATTAAGTAGTAAAATACTAAATCTATTCAAATTAGTGTCAATATTAAGTGTCAATAATATAAATATTTCATCAATGTCGTCACCCCAGGCGGCAATATATCGTATGATTAGACTCATACATTCAAAATATTTAGCTTAGTGTATAAATTATTATTTATTTGACTACAATGTTTTTTGTTGCTGATATTAACTTTGGTGATATTATTCGTATGTCTGGCGACAAATGATGTAGGTAAGCTTTTTGTTCATTCAAAAAAAACATTGCTGCCAGCATAAGTATTGTTACCCGAACAAAAAAACATGTTTCGGTTACCATTGGCGCATGGTGGACGAAATTATTACAAAGAAACAGAGGTTAGAAAATTTTTCATACAACATTTCTAAACTTTCAACTTTACGTTTATAATAAGGCTAGTAAGGCTACCCTCGCAATGAAGAAATAAATTTCTAACATCCAAGCCAGATTTTACGGAAGTACTATTTGATCTATACTAATTGATACCAATGGTAACAATAGGTAACTTTACAGGAAGTTTGAATAAGGTCTACCTATTTTATCTTCAGTAATTTTGTTTGACCAATTAATTATTGATGACACAATGACTATTGAGCCTTTATATAAGGCACTGGTAAAATAATTGCTACCAAAAATGTGAACCTAATTTGTAATAAGGTTTAAAATAAATGAAAAAAAAGCCAAAGATTTTAATGTTGCTGAAGTACCAAATAGCTCTACATTTTTCATTCACTGATCATTTTATTCTTAGCGAATGCTGCTCATCCTCCACAATCAGACCCATATAGCGTTTCAACTACGCTTCTCAAATTTTGAGCACTGCTTATTTAAGTATTGTGAAAATTTACATTTTCAAATTCTTAAAATTACAAATTCTGACAGGTATAGTCCACTTAAGCGTGGTTCAAAATTTTTAGTAGCTTTTTTGTATTCGGGGGATAACCTGTCAGAACTTGTATGGAAAAACGTCAATTTTGGCAATACTTAAATGTTAGGCTAGGCTCAAACTTTGAGTAGCTTTCCTGTATTCGGTTCGTGGGTAAGACACAATAGTCCAGTCGGTGTAGTTAGATACAATAAAATATTCGCTCTACTATTCCCGAGATTGCTTCACGTAGGCACAATGCTACAGATAGGTAATTACCTACTCTCTTAATTAGCTTCGTTAATTACTTCGTTACCATTGTCTGTTGGAAATTAGTGATGGGACTTTAACTAGCTTGCATGTGTTTAGAATCAAACGTGGTGTATCTGCTATTAGTTTAGTTTAGCTGGGGCTTTATCCGCACTTAGCCCCCTGATTGGGCCATTGTACGTGTCTCCCTATTATTGCTACTCCAACCATCCCAGATTATCCCAAAAACCTAGCAGTCTTTTCAGACTGCTGCAAGCTTCCGGGACCGATACTGGGGATTGGAGAAGCCTTGCCCGTTGTGGTGTATCTGCTATATTTTCAATAAATTCGAAAACTATCTCGATAATTACTATTATTCTAAGTTACTTTTGGTCCCGTATTTTTTACTAGGCTAGCTAGTAGAGAACTTTTTGGCATAATGAAAAATTATAAGGTGTAAAATAATACAAAGTATGATAACAGGTGTTTCTTTGTCCACATAAATTATTTAAGTATCATTTATACATAAACATACGGCACCGGCCAAAATTGAAATGGTTTAAAGGCGGGATAAGTGAGTGATGATAAATTGCTAATCGAAAAGCCGCCTGCCTGATACCAACCCTCTTTGGTGATGCTGTTGTTGGTGGTTTGCCCTCCACCATTCGGGTGCCCCAAGGTGCTCATTGGTCTACACCGAGCAATTCCCCGTTTTCCACTTTTACGATACCAATGGGATGAGTCGGCGCTGGCAAATTCAACTTTTATTCGCTCCCAGGCCAGCAAGAAAGATTTTCCTTAAAACATCTATTTTTCATAATGTTATTATTGGGTACTCATAGTTTCTATTTTAAATTGTTTAAAGTGCCTACATTAATTCACGTATAAAAACGCAATAAGCACTTCAACAAAGCGGCATTGAGGGTTCCAGTCGAAGCTCGATTCCATCTTCGACCCTTATCGTCACTTACCATCAGGTGGTCAAGAGTCCCTGTCTAGCATAAAAAATAAATCAATCAATCAATGGGGTGTACCTAGTGCGTGCTGTCGATAGTACTAAACAATGCTGGCGCCATTATCGCGCATACGCGCTACGCCAAGGTAGACAACGCCTAGAGGGTTAGCATAGCAAGCTTTGGCTTTTGGCAGTGTGTCTATGAGACTTCGTGTAGTTAGACCCGCGAGGGCTCAGAGATACAAACGGAATCAGCCCAAATTTATTGTACTGCGAAAAATATCCACCCTTTCTACTTCTACATACATGAATCACGCCTATATCCGCCAAAGGGGTAAGCAAACACCCACGTTTTGCCAATTATGTAAGATCCCATGTAATGGGTGGCGAGCCTTCTCCTGGTATAAGAGGAAAGCTGCTGCCCATTCCTCATCACTGTTTTAACCCTTAGTAGCCTTGTACGACACCCGCGGGAGAGATTTGGGGTGGTGTCAATTGTATTCTACTCTGCCGTCACCACACGGCACAATAATTCTCGAGTAATTTTTAAATCATGTTGAAGTTGTAAGCACGCATCAGTGTATAGTACAATTGCACTTAGTACTAGTAGTACTTGCGTGTTCCGCTTCATTAAACCAGCAGCTACCAACGTCAACCATTTTTTTACACTTCAAGTGCTGGCCTGATAATTTAATAATGATATATCAAGATTAATACCGGATGACACGAATCTAATTATCTGACAGTCTTGTTAATATTATAGTTTTGTTTTTACCTCCGTGTCTGACAATCTAGGGTTTCAGACAAATGTGATATTGTGAAATCTAGTTGTGTATTCATTGTTCTTTTGTTTCCAGTTCACTTCTTTGCATATAACATTTGTTATAAGGTTAGAAACATTATTTGGAATTCGACATTTAGTTCACGGGGTGAGTGCCCTTAATGTTCCAATCAATATTATTGTCATAATAAATAAATTTATTGTGAAACATAATTTATATCTTTTTTTATAAATTTTCCCATAGCCTTGTTTGGCCCAAGGCAATTATTTCAAAACCAAAATCAGCTAAATCGGCCCAGCCGTTCTCGCGTTTTAGCGGGACAAACGGACAGAAATTCTGCGTCAAATACGCCACCAAAAAGGAATGTTCCCGCCCGGTGTCGAACCAAGGACCTTTGGCGCGTAAGGCAGACGTGTTAACCGCTACACCAAGGAAACTTGCTCGCAGTATCCAAAGTAATGAAATATCTGTGAATGAAACCCTAGAGATAACTTGCAATTGCTTCGCTAACCCCCGAATACAGAAACGCTTATCAAAGTTTGAGTCTTGCTTAACATTTAAATATTGTCAAAATTGACGTTTTTCCATACAAATTCTGACAGGTAATGTCCACTTAACTTTATAAGCAGTGATTAAAGTAGCGTTTCTGTGTTCGGGGGTAAGCGAACAGATTTTGTTCTATAGAAACGCTGTATCGTCTGCGACTTGGCTAGGCACCCTGCCCGGCTAGCATAACCACTGAAACACGATATTATGTATGATATAGCCTTTTATCGCGTTGAACATTCAAAAATCATTGGATTTTTTACAGTTCTAAGCTAAGCTATATATTAGTTCATAGCTGTATCTTGAAAATATAGCCTTCATTCAATTCCTAAATGGCCATATCATATCGTATTTCTGTGGTCACTACTGGCTACTGGTAAGTAAAGGTTTGCATGGGACTTAACTTACATACATACATAAGTCACACCTATATCCCCGAAGGGGTAGGCAGAGATGAACTAGCACCCACGTTTCGCCACGTTTCGTAATAGGTGGCGAGCCTATTGCCATTTATCGGGCGCAAAAGTCGCAGTACTATTGCTAGGTGATATAAGAGGAACGCTTGTGCCCATTCCTCATCGCTGATTTATCCTTAGTCGCCTTGTACGACACCCATGGGAGAGATTTGGGGTGGTGACAATTGTATTTTACTCTGCCGTCACCACGCGGCTTACCTAACTTATTTGGCGTTATTTTACCCCTGCCTACCCCTTTGAGGATATGAGCATGATTTATGTATGTATGTGGTGTGAGAAGGTGGCCCAAACCGGGCCACATTGCCTACAGGCACTCTGGTGTATAAAACTGTTTCCATGTACCAAGAGGACAGATTGGTAGAATAGATAGGTACTATAACGGGGAATTCATTACACGGACATGCCCGTCAGATACGCCCGCACGGCCCTAATTTGTACCTATGGGCTAGCTAGACTGACTGTGAGACGGTCCTACACTAGGCAAACTTCGTATAGACCTAATAGAAGCGAGGTGTGGCGAGCATGTCTGAAGGGAGCAAACAGTACCTATGACTGAAGAAAATGAGTCAATTTTGTAAATCATTGAGGCTGGGACCAAGCAGTAGGGACACTACTAACTAAGGCCTCTAGGGTCCACACAGGCCTTCCCTATAGATTCAAGAATAATATAGAGAGCATGGGCCATAACACACTACGCATGGCCCAAAGCGCATTGGTATGTGCGGCTCAAGGTGCCTTCCGAAGCGCGGAGGAACTCGCAATAATATATTTTGGTCACCCATCCAAAAACGAGCATTGTTTAGTTTACACATTCGCAGGCTGGTCGCTATGGACCTATTAGCAATAAACTGAAAGCAGTATATTGTTTTGTAATTTCATTAAAAGGTTTTGTGGTCCAGCGTTAGATAGTCCGGCTCTGACGCAGCAGGCCTAAGGTTCGATCCTGGCCGACACAGTTCCTTTTTTATGACATATTTTTATTTATGAGCTTTTCCCCCGAATACAGAAACGCTATTCAAAGTTTGAGTCCCGCTTAACATTTAAGTATTGTCAAAATAGACGTTTTTCCATACAAATTCTAACAGGTAGTGTCCACTTAACTTTTTAAGCAGTCCGTTAAATTTGAGTAGCGTTTCTGTATTCGGGGGTTTAAGTGTTCACACATAGAAAGGAGAATGCCTAATCTTGTATGGACGTTGATACATCTGAGTGCATCTGAGCCTTTTAGGCCCGAGTTCGCGAGCACTTAATCAGGCGATTATTATTTAACCGTTGGTTTTTGACATATTACCGTATGGACGAACTGTCAAAAACCGATGGCTATCTTTTAATCGCTTGTTTTACGTATTGGTGAAAAAAAAATTGGCGCAACGTGGGTGTACATTCACTTATTTTCAATATAAATTATTGTCCTGTGACGAGGATTTGGCGAAAATGCTCATAGGTGCATTTTTAAAAGCATAGTTTCTCACTTATCCCTGAGTAGGTTAATGCGGTTATATGCTCGTTGATTTCAAGTGACCTTTTAAGATACTACTATCACAAATTAAGAATAAACGAAAGGGAAATCGCATTAAGTTTTCCCATTTGAATGTGCAGCGCCCTCTAGGTAGGAACCTTCACTTTACAGACGAGCTTAGCCGAAAAAGCTAGACAGTGTTTTCAGTGAGTGAGATCGCCATAGCATGCTGGGAAAGCGGTGAAAATACGGCAACGCCATGTACTCGTAGGAGTATTTAAAGATATATACTACGTGCCATCATAGCTGTTGGTTGATACCTCTTTCCTTCCTTCTTGTCTTACTCAATTATTTAATTAACCCCAAGCAACTGCTCACCCAAAGAGGGTTGGTGTCAGGCTGGCGCCCGGCTGTAACACCAAGCAAAAGTCTAAAGCAGTATGGATTGGAATGTTGTCATCTCAATCACTGCCTCTGTTCATGGGACTCTCGACATGGTCCGCTCCGTCTCTTCTCTATGCATTCTTTCATCTGAATGAACTGTATGACTTGATGACGACTGACCGATAAGAATAGAAGAGGAAACATACAGCGCCGACCTGAGATAAACTGGACTCAGGGAAGGAAGAAGAAGAATATGAATAAGTACACAAAATGCTAGCAAAAAGAATGTTTCCGCCCGGGGTCGAACCGGGGACCTTCTGCGTGTTAGGCAGATGTGATAACCGCTACACCACAGAAACTTACCATAAGGGTGCGAAGTAATGAATCGCTTTTCAAAGAGTGTAACGTTAAATACGGTTAAGTTTCAAGAAGCGTACTAAGGCCCGAGTTCACCGACACGCAAATCAGGCGATTAAAAGATAACCGACAGTTTTTCCATACGATAAAATGTCAAAAACCAACGGTTAATAATAATAGCTTGTTTTACGGGTTGGTGAACACGGCCCTTACTGCAACTTAGCATTCACAATTTACGAACAGCTATGCACATCCATGTGTATCCGAAGTCATATTTCTTTAATATTTTTACAGCGGCCTTTAAAAGCTTAAGAACTACTTCTGTTGAGGCATATATTCCTATCAACAGAGCTTGAACAACAAAAATAACATGTAACTTGCAGAAAAGAAGTCATTTTCGCTCAATATTCGTGCGTAATACTCCGCTATGACTATGGATTTTCCAGCTATTGTTAAGAGAACTATAATTTCGCACTCTCTCTGAAATCTGTAATGGTCCAGCGTTATTATGTCGGCATGTGACGCAGAAGGTCTGAGGATCGAAGACCGGTGCAACTGTCCTTTTTATATTAAAAGATTCTTAATTATTTTCCAAATAGAATTTTTAATTATCAATTAATAGACAATTAATACAGTTAGACTGAAATTCACCAACACGTAAAACAAGCGATTAAAAGATAACCGTAAGGTTATGATAGTTCTTCCATACGATAAAATGTCAAAAACCGACGGTTAAATAATAATCGTCTGTTTAAGTGTTGGTGAAATCGGGCCTTAATAAAAAAAATAAGAATCAGAATTGAGAACCTCCACCCTTTTGTGAATGTCGGTTACATATATTATTATGTTCTAAAGGAGCGTAGTGATACCTAAATCAATGATGACTATCAAAATGTATCTTTAATTGAGCGTAGTGGTGACTTTTCAGACTAACTAAATTGATATATAAGATAAATAAACAAATGTATTTTCGAAGGAAATTATATTTACTATTTTTTACAAAGAATGTGGTGGTTAGAAAAAGTTCGTAAAATTAGGGTCTTGATCCGGGAATATTTTCTTATAGGGTTAGGTATTTTGTTACTAGAATTTTCAACTAGAGATACTATTTCATTAGGTGTACCTACTATTAGAAATCAGTATCGAAAAGACCTGAATATGACTGTTTGCTCCAAAATCAGTTCTTAATAATTGGCCGTAATTTAAATGTATTTAATTTCGTATTTTGTTAATTTCGTGTTTGCGCGTAGCAATTTGAGTTTTCCCGAATAGATAGAGTGAATTTTCCCCTTCGAAAGTTGAGCGCCATCTAGGGAAGTTTCTCCATTTCACAGCATACTGTAGCCCGAATAACAATGCTTCCATGCCTAGGTGCGAAAAAATAACGTAGGAAGGGCCAGCCCAGACTGCTTTCCCAGCACCAGTTGGGTTGTCGACTAACAGTGTGATCAATATTCTATCTTAAAATAGATGTAATCTGGGAACAGAGAAGAATGAAGTTGGTCACTTTTGTATTCATCATAATCACCGGCCCTTTAATGTCCCCACTGCTGGAACACAGGCCATGGGTGGAACAATATAAGGAGACGGCCATACATAACCCACCACGCTGGCCCAGTGCGGGTTGGTGGGTATTATGACGGCTTAACGTGCCTTCCAAAGCACGGTGGAACTCGAGATAATAATTTCACCCATCCAATGACCGACCTTAGTGAACTTTGCTTAGTTTACGCAACCACAGGCCGAGCACGCTATGCCACTGCGCTAACGAGCTCCTCTATAAAACTTTACTTTTGTACATATTTTCATTATAAATTATTTCATTCACTAATTTTCATTAAAGGAGATTGACCATTTTTGTATGGCCGTTGGACCAAGTGCCGCCCAACATTGAATCATAGTGCATACTATCCCTTAGACTAATACTTGTCTTTAACCCAAAGCGCTTCAGGATCTATCCGAGGAGGTGTGGAGAAAATAACAATCTATTTTATAGATTTTACATTGACGAAAAACATAACCAACAGCTTGTTTTTAAATAAAAGACGGTATATTATAGACAACGGAATAATTATTTAATCAACCATTAATTGAGTGTGTTAAAAGGGGGTGTTAATTCACCTCTGCCTACCGCTTCGGGGATATAGGTGTGATTTATGTATGTATGTAATCATTAATTGTTCGTTATACATGTAGGCCTCATGCTACCCAAAGAGGGTTAGTGTCAGGCAGGCGGCCGGCTGTAAAACCTAAGCCAAAACTTTGAGCAGTATGGATTGGAATGTTGTCATTCCAATCACTCTCTCCGTTCATTGGTCTCTCGACATGGTCCGTTCCGTCTTTTTTCTATATATTCATTCATCACTAGCACCTTTACGGTGTGATGGATGATATGAATCAAAAGGGAGTGAATGACTTGATGACGTCTGATCGATATGAAAGGAAGAGGAAACATACTGCGCCGACCCCAGATAGACTGGAAACAGGCCCTGCCCTGTTTCCAGTAGTAGAAGAAGAATATGTAGGCCCCATGATACATGAGGCACGATTGTAAATCATTATTATGAGGATGACTACTGACTTTAATTATCATTAAACGTCATCCTCATCGTCGTCCCAGCATGTTGGTGCCTTGTCCACCGCAAAAACCAAACTAGACAGCAAAGTGGGCACAACTGCCGATAGTTCTTCGCGCAGTAAAACATGGACAGCAATAATGTTGAACGGATTCGAGCCTATGATTGTTCTCGTCAATGAAAATATAGCAGTGATACACCTTTGACTAAAGGTGTCTGCTTTTTTGAAATGAAAATCGAGACAGCGCTATACAAAGTCGTCAGTCAGTCATTGAGTCATTTTCGTAGAGTTTACAAAAAACTTGCTTCGAATGAGACTAGCGAGATCGAAACCATACTAAGGTAGAATAATAATAATATTATTTGATGTAAACGTCAAAATATATATCAAATGTTGAAGCACCAAAAGAAAAAGTAAAGTTTTTAGAGTAACCCGTTGATGTTTATTTTTTTAAATATCTCTTCATTTATGGTACAAAATATAAGTATTTCCATATCTGGGCATCATTTTGGTCCAATTTAGTCCTTTCTTTGACCAATTTATATGGCTGCCTGCCACTCACTCAATCAAGACGTCTTGGCTGCATACATACATACATACATAAATCACCTATATCCCCGAAGGGGCAGGCAGAGGTGAACTAGCACCCACGCTTCGTCAATTATGTTAGGTCCCATGTAACAGGTGGCGAGCCTATTGCCATTTATCGGGCACAAAAGTCGCAGTACATTAGTATTAGTACTGGATGGTATAAGAAGAACGCTGCTGCCCATTCCCCATCACTGTTTTATCCTTAGTCGCCTTGTACGACACCCACGGGAGAGATTTGGGGTGGTGACAATTGTATTTTACTCTGCCGTCACCACACGTCTTGGCTGGATGTTGGTAAATCCATAACTCAATAAATAAATGAGGTTTAGATGAATATAAATACACAAATAAAATTTCACTCGTTATCCAGTAGAACAATTTATTTTCATTTTTATTTTACAGGCTTAAAATAATCTAATTCTACCAAGTATTAAAAATATAAAATAAGAATATATAATAAGCAGCGAGTATCTATTTACAATTCGTTATTTACTTTAAAAAGGCACGGAAAATGTTGAACCCTTGACGCAATAAACCCAAACATAACACTTTGTTACTTATAAAACAGGGCAGATTTTTCAAACACTAGAGTCAGTTAATTGATCTTGGTAATTAATGTTTAATTTTTCTAATTGTACATTTCCTGTGTTTATTTGCTGATTAAGAACAAAATACAATTACTGAACTACAATTTACATACATAATAGCAACAATTAAAAAAATATGATTCTTTATATCACTATAGTCTTTGTTATAGCTGGCTTGATACATAGTAAACGTAAAAAGCACAAATAAAATGGGGTATAAGTATAATCCAAATTTTTCAGAGTACTTAACTCTGCAAATGTTTGATCTTTATCGCTATTATCGGTCGCTGTAAATGGGACCAACCTTATAATATCATTGAAATAAAAAGACGCACAAATCTGTTATGGGCCTGAGAATTAAAAACAGACTTTTAAATTCTATACCATAATTTAGAGATAACATGGAAATGTACTGATTGCGGATGGCATTTTACTATCTGCAACCACAACCACTGAATTGTATTATATGATTTGGCATAAAAAGGTTCAAAGATTCAAGCTTTTCTCAGGGAATTAATATTTGAAATATGTCTCAAATTTCTAATGTTCTAAAATGGATACCATTAAAACTATGTATTGTGTTACAAAAATGCTCATAAAAAACCAGAGTCCTCCTACAGCCGTATAAAATGCACCCCGATTATTTTACCATTGTAAATACACCTGACCATCAATCCCTCACAGTTGCAAAATCATCATGATCAATGCATCACAGCTGCATTCCTGCAACATAAGCCTTAGGGCCTGTTTCACAATCGACAAGTTCTGAGTAGCTTACTTGGCAGATCATTTGACAGTTGTAATATGAAATATATGTCACTTGAACTGCAAAGTAAGCTACTCAGAACTTACTTGTAAATCGTGAAACAGGCTCTTAATGTCATTAGCTCAGAACTCATAATGCTTAGATGTATTTCATTGAGTTGCGTCTCTCTTGCATGAATGAGCTATACATTGAAATAACGAAAATATTATTAAATTATTCAAAAGGGCATTAAAACACATTTCTATGTACGTTTGCGATTTAAAACTACATCTATGACATCATTATTACTTCTTTTAAAGCGCATTCTATACTTATTTTCATTCATTGGTAAATAATTTTCACAGATTAAGTTATATTTGACACTGCTATGGGTGGCAACTGGGAATAACCTGTTTGTATTGCCTATATATTTATAAACACTTGTACAATAAGGACCACACTCCACTGACACAGACGAGGATATGCCTTATGCTATAACAAAGCCACACAAAGTTCGTTCATCTACTATTCAATGGAATGTCACCTTGTTGGTAAAAGCGTTAACGTTTTTCATCACGCGATCTTATTTACTTTAATTTAATTACATAAAAGATATTATTTGGGTTGGCAGTGTATGTTATTAAATTACTTTGAGAGTTAGGCTAAAGTCACCTACACTTTAACAGGCGATCATTATTTAACCGCCGGTTTGTGATATTGTACCGTATGGAAGAGCTGTCAAAAACTGATGTTTTTTAATCGCTTGTTTTACGTTTTAGTGAACTTGAACCTAAGGCTATTTACAGTAGTATTATTACTGTATGTAGACATGTCTTTTTAGTAATGATAAAATTTTTGACAGAAGTGGCCTATGGTTACGAATACGCATTTACAAAAAAAAAATTTATTCCCCATCACCCACCCTTTTAATCAACAGCGATAAACGTTTCAAGATATACCTCTGAGAATATTGCTCAAGTATTATAAAAAATAGTCGAATTAACTATAGGGAAACCAACTCTTAGATTATATGTCTAGCTAACAATCATCGGAAAATGTTTTGAAACATTTGGGAATTTATCGCGTAATACAGTAATTTATCAGTGGACACTCGCTTCGTCATCATCGTGGCGTAGTACTCATATAAATAAACAAGGAATGTAAAAATATAAATTGATTAAATAAATACAAATAAATAAATATGCCAAGACATTCTATTTTACGCTTATAAATAAATTCAAAAAGATTAATTTTCAAAGTAGCGGAAGGTAGGGTAAATAGAACTGTGCTCTTGAAAAATAATAATGATTTTATTTTCTAAAATTTGTAGTAAACTATTGTATACGGTCATTAATCAATATTCCCGTAATATTATTTTATATTCAGTGTACATACAATGATAGACCATTACATGTCAGACGAAATAGTTAGGGTACAATTTTGGGAATGGTTCAATTAACCCTGCTTTCCCCTACACGCAGAGCAAACCATTCATACGTGTAATTCTGTCTATACAAACAAGAAGACATCTCAAAAGAATACATTCACAATTTCCTTAGAAATCATATTCTACTGTCATAGTACCAAATATCACCAAATATCTACTCACACATCATGTGGAGAAATAGGTTTTTAAAAAGTATTTTTTAAGCTTTTTAGTCCATTCTGCATTGGGAATTTTATAAAAAGAGCAGTGTACTTTTTAACATTGGGTGGTTTCAGTTTTATGACCATGACAGTATATTTAAAACAGTCTTTACGCGAGCCTCTAATACCTAATACTAAAATACAACAATAAGTACGACTGTACTTAGACATTTGAATTTTATACGTTTTTTGTTTGTTTTTGAGGGTTTTGGCTTGGTATTTTTCAGACCTTTAAGTAATTTAAATATGTAAATTTTTCATTATATATTAAAATATTTGTCACAGTGTTTGGTACATCTAGGGAGTGCTTGGCGCGAATTGAACGGTAACAGACTTTATGATGGCGACTGATGAATTGGTGAAAACCACTTTAAAATTCTCAACGTCAAACACACCATAACACTTTTATTTCAATGATTCCTAATAATTAAACTTCTCCACGGATACTTGTACATCAAAATATTATAACTTTCACTGCACCAAGTCCATTACGAAACAATTTTTGAATTATTGAAACAACAATATAATTGATGCCGTTGAAAGTGAGCCTAACACGCTCTAAAATACGGTTTCTATTATTTCATTTGAAGGTAAAATATTTTATTAGCTTCGCTCCAAGTCTTTTACTGGTTTTACAACATTTATAAATTTCAAATATCCAAATACACAACATGCTTGATTAATAAGTACCTACCTACAAATTACAAGAGATTCCCTCTAAAGAGTACAATAATAATAATAACAACTTAGAATATGTTTTAACACCATAATAATAAGGCACACATTCGTTTCAAGATCACTGGTTTCTTTTACATCTATATAATAAACTTACATAATTATACCGATCGGGTAACAATAGGAATGAAAATGGCGTCACGGCTAAGCAAGTGAAATCAGTAGCATCTCAATTTTGCATGGGCTTCGAATTGACTTTGCAAAAAACGACTCTATGCTGTCGTTGTTAATTTTATTGTTTGAATTTCTTTCGAAATAAGGTTACTAATTTGATAAGCTACACAAAAGGTAATATGAATTAATAGATATAATAGTACGTTTAGTTAGAATGTATGAATATAATTCTTGACGTCCTTTATCAAAAGCAGACCAAACATTTCCCAATATCAATTTCAAAAAGTGATATGTGTATTCTTGGTAATTGATATTCTTACGATAAACAACTATAAACGGATGAAGATAAGAGTCACATAAGACAGGATGCCCTTCCCTTTACTCACCGAGTCACCAACACACGAACGCCTAAGGCCCGAGTTCACCAAAACGTCATAACAAGCGATTAAAAGATAACCGTCAGTTTTGGATAGTTTTTCCATACGATAAAATGTCAAAAACTGACGATTATCGTTTACAGCGGGTCCCAATATTCTATCTACAGTTAAAAGTAAGCTTACTAAAGTTTAGTTGCCTGGCATTTTTTGTTATATTACGATAAATAACAGAAGTTGCTAAGCAACTAAGCTGTAGTACGTCTTTCTTCAACTGCTAAGAATATTGGGACCCGCCGTTAGTCGCTTGTTTAAGTGTTGGTGAACTTCAGCTTGAAGCTAGTTAATTAATTAAGTCCCTCAGCTTAGTCTTAAGCATTTTCACTTTCTTGTTCACAGCGTTCTTGTAGTTGGACTTCTCTATGCTCTTCTGGGCGCTGCCCAGTCTGCTCTCCAGTCTGTCGTCAAGCAGTTCGTAGAAGTTAGGCAGGGGCGTGTCTACTAGGTTAGAGGCGTCCTTCGAAAAGTGGTAGCCTTGCTGTTTCTCTTGGCTGTACCGCAGGCACATGTTTTGTATGAAATGGTTGAACATTGCCGTCTCCGTGAACCACTCCAGGAAGTACTGGTTCTGTTTCGACTGCGTGCTCTTCACGTACAGTTCTTTCTGTAAGAAGATTGGGCAAAACTTTGTGAATACATACATACATACATAATTGACGCCAATATCCACGAAGGGGTAGGCAGAGGTGAACTAGCACCCACGCTTCGCCAGTTATGCTAGGTCCCATGTAATAGGTCGCGAGCCTATTGCCATTTATCGGGCACAAAAGTCGCAGTACTTTGCTAGGTAGTAGGTATAAGAGGAACGCTGCTGCCCATTCCTCATCACTGATTTATCTTTAGTCGCCTTGTACGACACCCACGGGAGAGATTTGGGGTGGTGAAAATTGTATTCTACTCTGCCGTCACCACACGGCCAACGGGCACTTTGTGAATGGTTTCCGAAATAATCGTGAATAGCTACTACCTACATAAACTATTCGATTTTGTGTTTCGGTTGGCCGAGCGGATAGGCACCTGCCCGGATTGCAGTGGACCCGGGTTCGTTTCTCGCTCGTATCGTTCCGAATTTTTCGAACTTTTCCTAACCACAAAAATCTTTGTACTACCTACATACATCACGCCTATTTATCCCCTAAAGGGTAGACAGAGGTGAATTAACACCCACTTTTCGCCAATTAAGTTAGGTCCCATGTGATAGGAGGCGAGCCTATTGTCATATATCGGGCACATAAATCGCAGTATATTGCTAGGTGGTATGAGAGAAATGCTGCTGCGCATTAATCATCGCTGTTTTCACCTTTAGTCGCCTTGTACGACACCCGCGGGAGAGATGGGGGTGGTGACAATTGTATTCTGCTCTGCCGTCACTTGCTGGGGATGGAATAATCTATCATCATCATCATGATGATGATGATGGAATAATCTAGGCAGAATGCGATAAGCTTCCACGTAGACTCATTGCGCAATCCAGATTGAAACCAGGTCAGAAAAAAAACAGTGTTCTATGGGCGGCAATATAACAAACATTTCATCCATGACTAATAACAAATTACAGTGTAATTACTCACATCAAATCTAATATTCGCCTTTCCCAGATCACCGTCTTTCAAATCCCCCACAGAGAAATATTTCCAGAAGTCCCCCAAGATTTCCACGAAAAATCTCAGGAACGCTTCGGAAATCATGAGATTTCTCGTCTTTATGTCGTCCGTTCTGTCTTTGTGTTTGTGTGACTCCATTTGGAGGGAGGTCTTCAGGGATTTGTAGCTTGTGGTGGGGAGAATGGTCGATTCGTCCCCCTGGTAGAACAGCACCTTCGACGGACTTGTTAGGTCAATGAGCATGCCCTGTAACAAAATTCATTTAACAAAATTAGCATTATACTAATAGAACATGACTTTGATAAGCATACATATAATTCATGGCCGTGTGGTGACGGCACAGCAGAATACAATTGTCACCACCCCCATCTCTCCCGTGGGTGTCGTACAAGGCGACTAAGGGTAAAGACAGCAATGAGTAATGGGCAGCAGCATTTCTCTCATACCACCTAGCAATATAAATTTGTACTGCGATTTATGTGCCCGATATATGGCAATAGGCTCGCCACCTGTTACATGGGACCGAACATAATTGGGTAAAAGTGGGTGTTAATTCACCTCTGCCTACCCCCCTTCGGGGATATAGGCGTGATTTATGTATGTATGTATATAGATAGACCACGCCTATTTATCCCCGGGGGGTTTGGTAGAGGTGAATTGTCACCTACGTTTTGCCAATTTATTTAAGTCCTTATTGCTAGGTGATTTAAGTTTAACGTTGCTGCCCATTACTCATCCCGGTCTTTACCCTTAGTCGCATTGTACAACACATGGGGGGTGGTGACAATTGTATCTGTTCTGCCGTCACCACAGGACATTTGTTCAACTCATCTTTCATTAAATAACTTTTAATAAATTTATCCCTAAATTTTCTGATATATTTTCTTTATACATTATTAACCGAAAGAATAATATTGCTGACAATGACCCAGTTCTCTGTTTGATTCAAGCCAATATAAAAAAATATCCATATTTAAATAAATTGCTCGTTAAACACAAGAGAGACCCTATATAATTACTATATAATTAGAAAAAGTTATATAAATAAATAATTAGTTCTCTAAATGTATTATGACATTTTTATGTGACATAGGACAACATATTATACGATACGATAAGATTAGCCGTGTGGTGACGGCAGAGTAGAATACATTATTGTCACCACCCCAAATCTCTCCCGCGGGTGTCGTACAAGGCGACTACGGATAAATCAGTGATGAGGAATGGGCAGCAGCGTTCCTCTTGTACCACCTAGCAATGTACTGCGAATTTTGTGCCCGATAAATGGCAATAGGCTCGCCACCTATTACACGGGACCTAACATAATTGGCGAAACGTGGGTGCTAGTTCACCCCTGCCTACCCCATCGGGGATACAGGCGTGATTTATGTATTTACGTATGGACAACATACCTCTTCAAAAGTAACACCAGTAGTGTAGTCTACGCTGTTAGTCTTCAGCAAGCCGGCCAGTATAGGCAAAGGCGCCTCCAGCACGTCCCGCTGTATCTCTGACGGTATGGTCGATATCAGAGGCTGTTGCCATACGAAGGGGTAAAGAGCGCTTTGAAGCGCCTCCATACAAGAAGAGACCACACTGGAAAGGAAAATAAGATAAAGACTTATTTCTTTAAAACTTATTCTAAATACATAGTAAAATCTAAATATAACACATAAATATAGGTGAAGTTACAGAAAAAGCAATGACAATGCTAAGTATAATACATATTTACATAATAAAAATCTACGTCAACGAGTTCTTAGTTAATTTGACACCTAAACTAAGTAAAAGTATTTACTTGTGTCTCACTGCCGCACTCAGAGACGTCAAATAACGTTGACTTAACGTTTAACTTAACGTCAAAAAATGACAATTCAAAACAAGTCGCTATTCTTGCCGGGTCTAGATTTGAATGAAAATTTTTGGCATTAAATACTCATTAAAGTTAATTGACGTCTCTGAGTGCGGCAGTTAGGCATCTAAAATCATGTTAAATAGCTATTTAATACAATAACGTACTTTACCAAGGTATTATTTAAAGGACTTTTATCCATTGGACATGTCAGCCCTAAGATAACTTATCTACTAAGTTGTACACTTTTAATAAACTATACGCTGACGGAAGGATCGCGGCGGTTACAAAGCATGATATAAAACATTCTAGCTTCAGATAAGAATGTTTCCCTGTCCTAACACATAAGACACGCCAGTTTTTCCCAAAAGAGAGCATAAGCGTATTAACACCTACATTTCGGTACCTATGTTAGGTCCCACATAATAAAAATGTACCCGACTAATTTCTTGCACTCACTTCAACCATTACTACAAGGTAAGCATCTCCAGCGATTGTGTTATGAAATGAAATGAAATGAAATATGTTTATTTGTTAGAAACATGGTACATGGTCAGATGTTATATGGTATTTCTTAGTCTCTTAACATGTTTCGCTGAGAATTCAGCATATACAAATATTGGTTTATAATAACAATTATTATGGTTACATGTCTTGTTATTTATATTGTTGTTGACATAAAAAAATAATAAAAATTGAAATAAGATTTAAAAAAACGTCATTTGAGATAAATAAAATGTCAATTAATGAGGATAATTCAATGTCAATGTTACTATATTGCCTATGCATATATGAAAATATATACATATCAGAATACGCTTAATATAATGTGTAGTTACATAAAAGTCTTACCTCAGCTTGTCACTGATGATAACTACTTTTCTCTCGAGTAGCAAAGAACTGAACACCTTTATCACCAATCCAGCCCCAAATGCATCCAACAGCGTGGATAAGTTATCCTCGTCTACGCGGGGTTCTATGGGCCTTTTTATTATTTTGGATCTGAAAGAGACGAACCGATATTTACACTTACGAACGTAATACTAAACGGCTGATGCTTGCAGATTCTGGAGACAGATCGTCAACCTTTTGTGGACACCATATCTTATATCTTTGACCTACATTCTGCACTGTAACTAAATATGTAATATAGCATATTTTCAAGCTTAGAAGATCTCGGTCTCTCGACACTCTTTCCACTATACTTTCATGCATCACTATGTTGTAAGTACAGTACTAGTTTTAAACTTACTTTAATTTGACTTTAATTTTAGTTTTATCTTTGGTTTTACTAATATGGTTGATATTTCAAAAATAGTTATATAATTTCTCATTTTTTTGGTATTTTTTAAAACGTATGATAATTTTTTCGTTCGTTGCTAGAGAAGCGAATACATACCTTTTGTTTTCAAAGCACAACATGACCCGTTTCGGCCCGTTATTGTTTTCCAAATCCAGAAACTTCGGCAAATCTGGGTCCAGTTCAGATTTGACGCCACCAGGAAATTCTAGTTCATCAGAGAACTCCCTTGGACCGTTGGCGAGTTCGTTGGGGCCGTAGGCGAGTTCTTTCGGGGCGTAGCCGAGTTCTTTGGAGCCGTTGGCAATTTCCTTCGCCCCATCGCACGGTTCGAATATGTTACTACGTCGGAGATCTGGCATAGTTTTGCTTTTGGATTTCTCGTCGATGTTGGTTGAGTTCCGAGGTTTTGACACTAGGGAGTTATTTGTGTATGATATTGCTATTTCCTCGCCGGGATTCGGGAAGTCCGTTTCAAACAGCTGTTGTAGAACAGAATGAATTTCGACTTCGGAGCTTCCGTGATGAGATTCGATTTCTTGTAATACCTAAAGATATTTAATAGATTAAAGATATTTGTTAAAATTTTTGAAGTGCTACTCACACTGGTTGGAAAATGTTTCAAGGAAAACGTACACGTGCTAATCATGTGAGTTACATCCATGGCCTGATTTAATAACTTACCTTATAGTAAAATCCAGGTGCTCTGTAATTCCCTATTAAGCAATAACATAACGGTAGACATGTCGAAGCTCCTTCAGGCAGAACTCTGCGACAGTATCTGTAACAAGATGATAAGTACAATTATTTTAATTATTCAGATACTGATATAATATGTCTATTTCTTTTCTGTACATTTATTGCACTCGCACCTTTCCGGTGTGATGGATGATAAGAATCAAAAGAAAGTAGATGGGTTGATGACGTCTGACCGGTATTAATGAAAGAGGAAACATACTGCGCCAACCCCAGATACACTGGGAACAGGGCAGGCTTCTTCCTGAAGAAGAATATAGCTAGACATGCGGTGGCCTGTTTAAAAATCTCAATGAATTCAGAACTGGCAGTAAAGTTTTGTGATCGAAGCGGCAGCTTCGATCGCTAAAGAGTTTAGACATCTTATTGATTTTGGTAAAAATTATGACATCTATTTATTTGGGGCAATTAGGTTTTGCTTCACGCTAGCATAATGTTGCTGATATTGAGCGTCAGGAGCATACCTTTTGTGAGTTGGGAACGTATTTGTTTATATTGCTCAGAAGGAGTATAGAACAATCACATAAGTAAATAGTCTTTACTAAGCAACTTAGTAAAGATTCTTAGGTTCAGGCAGATTTAACAATCTCTTTCAAGGCATATTATGACAATGTTGTGTATCAGCTAACCAATCAATCAACCAAAATTAACGAAAATTTATAAAGCAGCAGGCCATGAGGCTTAAATGAAATTTAATTAAATCACAATCAGTACAGCCAAAAACATTGTGTATATTATGTAAAATCGAAATAAAAATATGTTGGTTGTCGTACAACATCAGCTTGAGCAAGACGCAGAGCAAACAATCATTAGACTTAACTTTAAGATTACAAAATATACTTTTCATTTTTTCTTAGAAATACTGTACGCAAGTGTGTAACTAACATTACAGTTATCGCTTCGGCTGCGCGAGCACACATCGATTAGGTACATGAAGTAAGTTATTTTATTTGTCATAGTGTCAAGCCTTCGTTTAAGCATTATGTGCATTTGCATATACTATTGTATATATATTAAAAAAATATAAATTATAACTAATTAAATTATAAATTAAGTCACCCAGCTCACAAGCATCTTAAGTTATCGCTTCGCTTATTGTATTCGCAAATCGTAAACAATGCGTCACAGAATTTACTGGAAGTTGCAGTAATATTAGAGTTAAGTAAGTAGTAAACTCTGTTCGTATACTTAGATGAATTTACTGTCGCAATAGCTATGCATGCCTTGACATTAAATTAATGATATTCCTCTATAATCGATTCGATTTTTTTTTATGTTGAATATAAATCGCTTTGCTTTTTTTGGCGTAGACGAAGACCTTGTCCTCAAATCTTGCAGTCGAATACTCCCTGTGAGGGTATCTCCACAGCAGGCATCCCCCATGGAGGGATAACATCTCCCGGGGAGATATACTGCCGCGGAGAGCCCGAGTCGGAGGTTGTAAAAATCGTTTAACAAACGCATTGCTTTAATAGAATAAAACGAAATGAATCTTAATTACAAACATTAATAATTACTAGTTATTAAAACTACAAGTTTAATGACACGGGCCAGATTAATTTCCTTTCTCTCTCTCTCTCTTACCCGTAAGCTCTCTCCCCTCTCTCGTCGGTCAACACGAGAGAGTAGCACTGGGCACCGCTCGCGTCAGCAGTCCACTCTCCTTTGGATGCTGCACTAAGGGTCTCAGGGAATATTAAATTTTCGATATGTGGCGGTAGTTGTACCTGGAAAGTTACAAGAGAACATTTTAACTAACTAAATTAATTAAGGTGACTAGATGATTCAATCCCAATATAAAACATAAATGCGACAAAATTATTAAATTAACAAAAATATTTTAGATGAGTTTTTTGTAGCAATTCTTTCGGAACAATTTCAAAATTTTACGTTTCCGATAGATGGCATTGGGTTCGCCGCCTATTACATGGTACCTAGCCTAATTGGCGAAAAGTGGGCGTTAATTCACCTCTGCCTCCTCTGCCCAGCTAGCATGACCACCGAAACACGATATGATAAAGCCATTTATCGCTTTGAACTGTCAAAAAGCCATTGTTGTTTGACAGTGCAAAGCGATAAATATGAAATAAAGGCGTGATATATTCACTTGGATAACTAAAACTTACATATTGATTTTTGTAAATAATCAAACACATTTGCAATTACCCGATTGCAATCATCAAACTATTTTCAGATTGTGGGTATTGAGCCTTATTAGACAATAGTGTTGTGCAAGGTGTCGATATAAATTAATATATCATAACGGATTGTGTCTTTAGACTACGATTAGACAACGACTTTAAAAAAAGAATGCATTACCTGGCTCGGAAAAACATTCTTCACGTAAGCCTGGCCAGTCATGTAGTTCAATCCAACCAGCAAGCAAACGTTGAACAGCCCCCTATCTCTCGGCTCAAAAGGCAACTCAATATCGACACAGCCCGTCTTTTCGTCTATGCTCAACTTGTCTATGCTCTCACTATCGAAATCCTCTTTCATGGACAGTATGTTGCCAGTCGAGTCTGTCAAATTGAATTTGGAATCTGTGCTGTCTGACATCGTGCTGTCTTTGGTCAAGTTGTTGCGAGAAGCTCTGAAACTTTTCCAAGATCGAAAAGTCGAGTAGGGATTGTCTAATATTTCGGATTTGTATGAACAGACCGATGTCTGGTGCCGGAATCTGAAAAAAAAGTTATGTATTAAGTTAATTTTGCTGAATTACACGTTTAATTATAAATAGATCACAAATAAAAATATAAAAATAGTATTACAAAGAAAATGAAGTCAGAAAAATTTGAAAAAATATATTGCCTGACTAAATTTTGTAACATTTATTTAATTTAGAAACAAAAATCAAATAATAGGATATATATAAAACTACCTTATAGCCTTCCTGGCGTTGGCCTGGTCTAAATACGCAACCCTGGAGGACACCCGCCGCGCGTAATTTTTCCTTTTCTCTGTCAAACTCCTTGTGAGTTTAACAGAATCTGAAAGTCGTAGAACAACAAAATTAAGAGTGATCAATAGATTAAATTAGTTTATTTTACAATTGGTTTCCATCTGAATGGTGATTATGATAGTACTTAGTTTTTTGGTCCTAATGATGATATTAATATTAGACTAATATAACAATCAGTCTAATGGCACCACCAATACGATGAAGAAAGAAAGGATATATATAAGAAGCAAAGAAAGAAGAAAGTTATTTTCATTAGCAAATTTTTTAAGCATATTATTAACTAATAGATAACGATAAAAACAGATTTATAAAAGTCTGTTTTTATCGTTATATCATTATCCCCTGCAGTAAAACCAAGTGGAAAAGTTCCAGAATAAACTAGCATTGATATGGATTCGTTGGTGCACAAAACCATACATCATGTGGCAAAGTTGGCTAATAAACTAGCATTGGTGTGGATTCATTGGTGAACGCACTTTTATCTATAATGCGTTTATATTATTGTTGGTGGCCACCAAGATCGAATAAGTTTATTAAGCAGTTTAAAATAATTTAAATCTTATTGCAATGAGTAAATAAATAAAAAAAATATTTAACATTTCACAATAAAAAATATACATACATACATACATAAATCACGCCTACATCCCCGAAGGGGCAGGCAGAAGCGAACCAGCATCCACGTTTCGCCAAATATGTCAGGTCCCATGTAATAGGTGGCGAGCCTATTGCCATTTATCGGGCACAAAAGTCGCAGCACATCGCCGGGCGATATAAGAGGAACGCTGCTGCCCATTCCTCATCAATGATTTATCCTTAGTCGCCTTGTACGACACCCACGGGAGAGTTTTGTAATAAAAAATATAATTATATAAATGTTCTTATGAAATTATATAGTAAATTATGTAATTCGTATGTTCTCATAAGTGGTCTATAGTAGTCTATACCAGCTTTCATCTGAACGGGAAGCTGGAAGTAGACTTCCCCTTGCTCCGCAGAAACGAAAGTAATGGCCCATTAACAAAATTACCTTCGCTGGTACTGCCATCCGAGTAGTCAGTAGGAAAGCTGCCTGGCTTCCGGTCGTCCATGTTGCACGCCGCTGTCACAGTGTCGTATATCTCGTTCATTAGACGGTTTAACTGAAAAGAGGAAGAAATGTTATTATAAACAAAGTATTTTTTTGTGCTAGACAGGGAAACTCTTGCCCTTCATCTCACCTGATAGTTAGTGACGATAGGGGCTGAACATGGAATCGTTTACTAAGTTTTACTTTTACTATAGTACCTATAACCCTTTTTAGTCTAATTGTACCGAAATTTTCCTTTACATATAATTTAATAAATCTTGTAAGGCAATTGTCTTTCTGAATTAAAAAGCTGATAGCATAATTAAATATTTAGCATCGAGTGTTATTTCTTGCGGTGTTTTTGATAATAATGAAACGTCAATTGTTACAGATAAGAAATTTAATGAACGCGCCACGAGAGAGTACTGCAATGAATGATGTTTATCCCGGTCACTACGCTCAATTTCTTACAATCATCATCATCATTTTCCTGTCCTCTTCCCATTCATATCATCCACCACACCAGAAATGTGATGCTGGTGTGTTGAATAAATGCATAGAAAAGTTTTAAAGGACCATGTCGACTGCTAAAAAATAAAAACCGACTGTTACTTAGGCCCCTTTAGAATTGTACTTTATATGAATAAAGCATATTTTTATTGTTTATTTATTTATTGTATTTAAATTTGCAGCATTAGTAGGTTCCAATCATTTATATCACTTAAGTCAACCTTTTACAACACCCGCAAGGTGACAATTGTATTGTGCTCTTCAATCACATGGCTTCAGCAACAGGCATACTTATTTGAACTTTCTTTCCTTTTTAATAAGCTTTTTATTCGATTGACCATTTCTGGGAACGACCTCTAAATATGTCTCTATCCGTGATCCAGTAAGTATTCAATCACTTATAACTATGTTTAGAAGTAGATATTCAGGTCAAGTATAATGTGATGTAGTTTACGACTTTCTTAACAAACAAACAGTGAATAAACATGGATACCTACACTGTTTGAACTCCTGGATTAATCTCTACACGAGCATATAGATCGTTATCACCACAAATAAAGAATTTGCTTTGAGAATATTTGTGGGTTGAAGTATTTTGCATTAGAAAGGCAAAGGTATAGTGAATGTAATACGGGGAAGAATTATTTCATGTCTTCGAAAAATTTAAATTAAGAATAGGATTTTATGCTTCTAATATTCCACAACTGGTTCTCATCTTCATCTGTTCCTGCTGACCAGTCGTGTTGAACTATTTACACACAATTCAGCATTTTGCTTAATTCCTTCTTACTCACATGTTTATCTTATTTTTTCTTGGCCAATACAAATGGCCAGCCACCTTAACATTCTCCACCTTACTCTTCACAAGACAACGATATTTTATTACATATTTTATCTTCTATCGAAAGCTCAATTCATTAGAATGTTTATTTTTCTTCTGCAATACAATTTTTAAAGATTACGACACTTTCGGGGTGTTGTCGATTCTCAATTTAATTCACTGTAACTAAGAATAGAAGAAGATCGTGTTTTGTATTGCACGTATTATAAAACAATACATAGAGAAAAATATAATATGGTCGTTGCATCCTAGGTACCTTAAGTCCGTGACCACTACCAAAAAGAACCAATAACTATTTACTCTTTTATAAAATACGATAATATCGACAAGGTTGAGATAGTTGTCTGTTGACTCGATTAAATAATATTTGTTAAAAATTACCTGTACTGTCCATGGTGGAAAAATTATCACGACGCTGCCCAATTCACCTATTGTCACTGTTTCTTTTATTAACAGTATATAAAGAAAGACAATTATTTAAAAGTAGCGTTGTCTTCATAAAATAACAATTTATTGCGTATATTATCAAAAGTTAGAACCAAATTTAATATTTAAAAGACTTTTTCCACTTATCACTCAATATTGTTTGAAGCAATATACGTCCAATGTTAATGAATGATCTAATACGTTTAGTCACAAAACGAAGTTTCTTATAGATATGAATTTACAAGCGGTGATTGCCTAAAAGACGTCACTATGCAGTAGTGAATAATTATAATTATCAAGATGCTTTTTATATTTAATTTTATTGGCGGCGATTTGCAATAATTTTTATTTATACATGCAAGCAAGTAGAAGGTTTATTTAGTGTTTTGAAATACTTTAATAATTTATAGAAATGGAAGTGGTATACAAAAGTTATTCTAAATAGCCTATATGTTAAATACTTTGACTTTTTACTTTACTTTTAATAATAATTCGTAAAGATGTTCCCTATAGATGTTACATGATTGTAACTAATAAAATTTTTAATTTACACATAAGTAATAAGAAACTATACGTAAGAACACAACCTTTTTAAGATTTCATGTAGTTATTCTACTAATAATAAGTTTATCATTTGATCTTTCCCACGTTAATATTATGTCATCGCATACCTACTTCAAAACATATCTCACTAAAATTAAAGTAGTAATGGTATAGGAAGTACAATAATAACTTTTATGTAAAAATTGTCATAAATTGCATTCAGTCCATTATGTTTATTCTTGACTTTATACGTCATATCATCGTCCATCAATATAAACATAGTATAATCAGTTTAGGTCATTACAAAACACATCGACTCTAGATAACAGTTACATAGTGATGTGCTGGTACAAAACGATCGATAAATACTACACGAATAAATGTACCCTGTTCCGAAATCCGCCTGGCGTTAACCTTTATAAGGGAACTCTGTAATAGGTAGCGCCTGGAAGGTGCAATAAAAAAACAATTTTAGAAAATTGCCTTTAATTATTACGACACCCACAGCATATTAAGGGAGTGGTGAAAATTGTATCGCCTTGCTGCTAATACACGGTAATTGTAAGGTACGACTGTATAATATTAATAAAATAGAAACAGAAGTATTGCCATATATAATTTGTTAAAGAATGTATGCGCTTATATGGGGATATTTGAAATAAAAATAAATTCGTGCCTTGAGGCTGACAGTAATAAACTTTTTTCATAATTTCATTAATTGGCGAAACGTGGGTATTGATTTACCTCTGCCTCTACCCTTTCGAATATGGTGTGATTTATGCGTATGTATTATAAAATTATAATATATTTATAATTTTTTTTAATTTTATGCCAGGGGAAAAACCGAATGATAATCTTAATAATGTTATTCTTTGTATCTTGTTTCATATAAAGTCAGTAAAGTCATATAAACTTTCCATACAGGTATTAAGTTACGTTAATCTGAGTAACAATGTATAATAATCAAATTGAAAGATTACTTCTGTATAATATATTCAATCACTCCTATGTGGCAATATTAACATACAATATAATATAAAATTTTAATTATAGTGATGTGAACTAATTTCATCGATAATTCCGCGACAACACTTAAACAAGTAAGTAGTAATTAAACTAAATAAAACAAAGAAGCCGACTAGATCAGACGTACCGACGCCTAATTGACACAAATGGGATAATAGGTTAACTTGTTACAAGCTACTAAAACATAATTTGAAGCAATGGAATGTAGGAGAAATTATATTACCTCTTAGGTCGTTGTTTTTATTCCTTTTTTATTACGTCAGTGATTATTATTGTCACATTCACTTGGCTGACACGATTGATATTAAAAATCCTGAATTTTTGGTCACAGATAAGAAAGCTGATCGAAAATTTAAGATAATTTTGATATCAATTTGTTCCGCATTTGATCATGTAAAATGTATAATGCAAGAACAACAACAAACATCTGAAGCGAGTCGACATGCACAGTGAAAAAGTTGTAATAAGATATCTAATAAAAATAAAGAGACCTAGTAGACACACACACACTACAGTAAATCGTTCGTCTGGCTCTACAAGTTGTTAGACTATAATAGATATCTTGAGTACACAACGAAGAATGCCTTTTGTCTTGTCTGAGGTTAAGGACCAAAACTAATATAACTATCTAAAACACTAATTAATATAAAATAATTACTTAACTATCAAACAAACCGTCGAATAATAATTGAGTGCATTTGCTGATAAGAGGAGTTGGTAGCATAACAAAGTAAAGTTTAGGGTTGGGAATTGTGCTCCTACATTGCACCAGGGTTTACACTTATGGTTGACATGGTTTCTATAAAAACCACATAATAAAATATATATTTTTTAAATATGGAAGCTTGTCCTTAAAATAAACTTACACAGTTTGTATAGCAATGGTTAGCACATAGCTTTCAGTTAGTTTGGCAGTTACATAAAGAAACATTTTTACTTTCTGTCACTAAAAATACATTGCAATCAAAGCAAATGCCAATCTATCGTCTCGCTCTTACATGACGTCATAGCCCTAATGTACTGTGCAGCGATGAGTCAAAGGAAGTACGTACGTTATCTGTTCTGTTGTGAATGTATCTACTTTTTAATGAATCAAACTATTTATTCTTACAATGTCCAATGTTTTACAAGTATGTAATCACAAAATGGTAGGTAATTTGTAATTACAATATGCTATTGCTACAAGCACTATATTTCGTAGCTTGAAAAAACTACCAGGCACGCATAAAAGTCTAGGATTATTTTTCTTTTGTTTGGAAAAAGGTAATTTATCGAATAATTATGATGGTCACACATCACAATTACAGCGTAAACTTGAACATTTGTAGTCAACACAACAATTGTGACCAAAGATAGCCGTTTCTTCTTTCATCCTTAGGGAACACCTGTGCTCTAGCAGTGGGCACTGGGCTCATTAAAGGGTGTTAATGGCGACGATGGTGGTTGTCAATGCGTGCATTACAAAAGCCATGACGATACGCGTAGCTGACTTACTAATACACATCCCACGTGCAGAAAAACAGTTGTATCATGAATAAGATAATCTTAGCCCCATCTAAACTAATCTGATAGCCATTGTTATTAGGATCAAACTCTCATGGCAATCCACTGTATTCATATGGATGGCATTCTTTGTTTACTAACGTACGGAACGACAAACCATTGTGTTGGCCTGTGAATTTGGCGTCCATAAAAGTAGCACAAACAGACACCGATAAACAGATACGCAAAAATTCGAAGCATTTATTTTGCTTTTAGAAATATCGACTATATTATGGCCTGTGACAATCACACATAGTACAATACATACATACATAAATCACGCCTATATACCCGAAGGAGTAGGCAGAGGTGAACTTACACGTACGTTTCGCCAATTATGTTAAGTCTAATGTATAGGTGGCGAATTGGCGACCCTATTCCCATTTATCGGGCACAAAAGTCGCAGTACATTGCTACGTGGTATTGGAGGAACGCTGCTACCCAGTCCTCATCACGGATTTATCCTTAGTCGTCTTGTACGACACCCACGGGAGAGATTTGGGGTGGTGACATTGTATTCTACTCTGCTGTCACCACACGGCACTATACATCCAATAAGCATTGAAACAATTTAAATGGACATAAAACAATATTATTGCAATGTATATGCCAAGAGCGTCTATCAATTTATTTCGAAGCTTTAATTTTCAAGCATTTTTGTTAGATCAATGTTTTGATCAATCACCCTACTCCTTCTTCGAAGGTCATATTGCTCTACTTGTTAAAATAACAATGGGGCTTTTTGTAGCCAAAAAAATACTTTCATAGTCTTGTAACATGCTTTTTCAAACATAAATTGTTGCCAGGTCTTTACTAGGTAGGTACAAACTTTAATTCAACGGATTTTCGCTCAGCGTACATAGCGTATTAATCCCTAAAGGGGTAGCCAGTGCTGTACTCACATTACACCAACTATATTAGAACCCATGGAATAGGGGACAGCCCATTGCTACCGGGCACGATCACACTGCATTCCTTGGTGGTATAACACTGCTTTAACACTTAGGCGTCTTGTATACCAACGCGAGATATTGGGGATGGCGACAATTGTATTTTCCTCTGCCGTCACCACACAACACAACTTTCATTTCCGTCCAAAAATATAAATGCCACTACAATTTTCATTTCCGTCCGGTTGGCAGAAATGTTATACATCTACATCGGTAGTTAGGTAGACTAAAATAAAATTACAAACTGTAGTAAACGATGACTATGACGTAGAGGTTAATTATTCATTACATTAACGACACCATTCGACCATTCGAAACCGATTATAGTAAAGAAACTACCCAACAACAATTTTGATACAATCTTTAATGGCGTTAGTATACCTGTCCTTTTCCACCGAAAGTCATAGAGATATGCAACGCCAAAGATATTGATCGGGTGAGAGCTGATGGGGATATTGGTGGTAAAAACTAGGTGTGGTAAGTCCATTAGCTAATTAAATCTTAACCAATTTACTGCCGCACTCAGAGACGTCAAATAACTTTAATGAGTACTTAATGTCAAAGAATTTAATTTAAATCTAGACCGTGGTTATTTTGCATATCAAGTTAGACCCGGCATGAATAGCGACTAGTTTTGAATATTATTATTTTTTTTAATTAAGTACTCATTAACGTTAATGGACGTCTCTGAGTGCGGAAGTCAGGTAGGTGTATATGAAAAGAATGAAAATGTTCTTGTTCACTAGTTACACAAAACAATTTTTGTGAAAGGAATTGCGGTGAGTGACCTCACGAATAGGTGAAGTTGTCCTACATGAATGAATTATTTATTATACTGGAGAACAATATATCTCTGTCCATTGGGTTGATTGATAGTAAAGTAAGTACATTTTAAGCACTATGTTGGACCCAAGATTGTAACGTTGAAATGTATGGGAAACAAAAGTAAAACAGCTGGAAAATGTAAAGTACCAGGCTTGCATAACATTAAAGAGTCCGCAACAAAAAAGAACTGACCTGGAAACAACTGCTTTGCAATTACCTTCATCAACGGTCTATGATAAAAAAAACTTTAAATAATATCGCGGTCCAAATACAAACACTGATCAGTGATCACTTTGCCATTAAACAATATAAAAATAACAGATTTTTAACGACATTGAATTTACATAATACGAAAATGGATTCAGTAATACTATTTTCAGTTAGAATTTTTGCACAACGTAAATTATTCACAACACAAACAACAATATTCCAAAACACAGTGCTCTTTGATGGCTGCTACGGTACTAAAGAGTAGCGTTGTTTGAAACCTTGGCAGATATAAATCTATGTTTACATGACGACTTTGTAATTTAACGTTCAAATTTTATTTTTATTATCTATTCGAGATAACAATAGCCTTAAGTTAGTAGCATCAGCAAAATTATTAGAGATTTATCACCTTGAGTCGTAAAATAAGAGGTTAATAAGAAATAAAGTTTGGTTTAAGAATGTATTTTACAGCTCTATAAATTTCAATGGTAATAAGCACTTGCAACCTCTTAAGTAATAGATGGTGATAGTTATTGCATCAGCATTAGATTTCGTTGGAGTATTAAAAGAAATATTTATTTGTTAACCCTAACATTTAATAAAATACATAAAATATTTTCACATGGTTATTTTGCATACCATTCCGATTTAACGTTAACAGTTCATAAAGGTCGTATCCTATTCTTGCCGACAACTGATAAGTACTGTAATTTGTCTTGGAGTTAATAATTAAATAGTAATTAGTCGTTTAAAGTTTGAACGGAGGAATGTTTTAACAATTTTAAACATCATTCAGTAAATTTTAGTTGTAGATTTTAGTAATATTTTCATTTTAGACCATTAGACTGAAATAGGGAATGAAATAGCAGATGTTTCAAATGAAATGAATTATTAAATATATAATTCGACATAAAAAAATCAGTTAGTTTCCTGATTCTGCATTCAATATATCTTAGAACGTCCGGTGTTAATGTGTTACCATATAAACCACAGATTCTAAGAAAATAAGCAAACATACCGAATTTAAAGAAAAAATTAGCTCGAGAACAAAAAAAAATCTCTCTAAAGCTCTAAAATGGGAGAAAGTTGTGTCTTTGTTAAATAATTTACGCTAATCGTACTGTAGGTACCTTAGTATTAAAATACGCCGTGGCAAGTATGAAATTCCAATGTAAGTCATTTACATTTATCAAATTCAAAGCAATAACAATAATCAAGTATAATCGCAACTAGAACCTCAAGTGCTGGTCACTGCTCTAAACTAAGCTAATTTTTTATACTTCAATTTACAGTCAATGTCTTAACTACATACCTGCGTACCTCGTACTCGTATATTTTAGAATTAATATTATATAGAAATTAGAAATTTTAAATTAAGCAGCGGAACATAAAAGAATGGACTTGTGAACTATTTATTTGTTGCCATGTATTTAACTCTTACCCCCATTGTATATAACTTTTACCCCCTAATACAGAAACGCTACTCAAAGTTAGAGTCATGCTTAACATTTGAGTATTGTCAAAAGTGACATTTTTCTTCAATTTATAAGCAGTGCTAAAAATTTGAGCAGCAGTTCTGGTATTCGGGGTTTAGTATATTGTGATGAAAGCAATTGTTGAGGACCAAACATAAAATAAAACCTCGCGCTTTTACTATGTGAGCTGTTTAATCACCCATTTTCACTAGACTACTACCAATTGTTTTACAAATGTGATTAGTATAAAAATTACACTGATCATTTTGAATAATTATTGACATAGACAAGGCCAAAAAGGCTGTTACAGTGCTGGTCGCTAACAGCAATCATAGTATTTACCAGAGGCATTCAGTAACATTTTTCGATTACCACAAACAAAACCGTCAACACGACCATCTTCCAACGCCATATGAACCAACCGCGTCACAGTTTCGTGATGCCGGTGGCTAGATGAGTCACGAGTTCGTAAACTACGCTAGTTTCAATTTTACGTTTTTATTTGGTACCGTAAGCGATGGATTGGTTCTAGCGGGCAGGTAATAGGGATTTGCCCCATCTCTTGGCAAATGTAATTTGTGTGACACTCGACGTGGGAATACTCGGGTAAAGTCCATTGTTTCGCGTTTCAATTGATATACTACTGATCCTGTGTCAGTATCAATTAGCATGTTTAAACATTGTTCAAGGTGTTAATATCTGCAAATGATTTCAATGTTGGTAAATCCATTCGTTGATTATGAGAGACAGGACCCACCGCGATTGCCCTCCTTAACCACGCGCTATATTTAACCGCAGAAGAAATTGCTCATTGGGTTTTTTGGTCGGAAAATACTGAAGTATTTTGACGAGGTGGGAATGTAATCTATTTTCTTTTTGTTTTGTTTTCAAGAAATTCAAATGTACCTAATAATTTTAGGGAGATTAAGACTGTGACTTCTTCGTAAAGTTATTTCTATGCAGAAAATGTGTGGTTAGTTATATTATCCGTAATTAATTAAAAACTACTTCGTTAAAATTATTTTAACATCTACAAACAAAACCAATACCGATCCACAGACACTCATTATCGAAATTTGGAATTTCTACAATTTGTTTTCAACTTTTTTTCACAGAAAATTAAATTAGTAATTTACAGCTCAATTAATAAATGATGACTTCTGTGTCTATGACACCTATGAACCGCGCAAATAGTAGTTACCTAATATAGGCATATCACCTAGGTATATTATTTAATTTTTGGCGAGGTCAAATCAGATATCCAAAATTGCGTAAAAATTGTGCTACACGCACGTTTTCTATATTTAACGTCTTATTTTTTGGCGATTCATGAGTGTATTTATTTGTACCCTATATGAATAAACCTTTTTTATTTTATTTCGCCGTTAAATTTGCGGCCTAATTAATAAATAGGCACTACAATTGTGATCATGTATGTTAACAACCCCAGTCTGTTGTTAAATAATAATTGTTAGATTAGATTACGATACGTAACAGTTAGTGACTAACACAATGAGCCTTGTATAAAATGAGTAATCATTTGTTCAGTTACAGAAACGCGATTCAGGCTACTACGCTTAAATATCAATGTAAATTATATTTAACTCCTAATCATGCCCTAAGGGGTAGAGGTGTATTTCAACCCATATTTCGTCATTTCTTTGGATTAAATACAGGATAACTAAGGGATTAGTTTGATCCGCATCAAGACCATAATTTTTCGAAATTATTTTTCTAGCCACCAAAATCTTTGTACTAATTTTTCTAGCATTTATATAATGTTGAAATTAAAATCGAATAGTTTATAAACAAATCAGTTTTTAAACACTGTTGTTCAAAGGAAATCACTGATTGTCTCATTGCATCACATTTAATTAAAACTTTGTTTTACAAAAGACCACTGCTCCAAAGAAAATAAATGTATACAATACGCTTACATTTAGTACCGCCATATTCTAACACAAATCAATTGCTTTAATTTAAAATATGATTTATACCGTATATTTTATTACTGCCACTAAATATAATTAAAATATAAACTTCCTTAATAAAGACAAATATTGATTTTACGATTAATATTATTTTTTACGATTGATAGTTTGATTGATTAGACACATAAAAGTCTTAACAGTTTCCAGTTAGGTATAATTATTGAGTTCTAACACTTCTAACACAGGGTAGTAAAACTGAGGCCATAAAAAACTATTTTATACTAGATTCTAGCTTCATAAATACACTATTTTGTTTTGTATTCATGTCACACGCGTACGCGTCGGTGCTTTAAAATGCATTGGAGGCACTCGTGCATTTATCTTAAAATTCCCAGGAGCAGAAGTACAAACAGTGCAGGATTCAGGAAAAAGGTACCTACAATTTAATTGCCACAAGTTAATACTCGGTATTTAATTGAATGCTTAAATAGAAATTGTCATCAAGGTGTTTTTTATATAGAAAAGAGGTGAAGATTTTGAAATTTATAAAAATACAATTATTTTTTTAGTGGTCGGTCTATTATCATAATGCAGGCTATCACAAGCTGCATCAAATACATAAATAAATCACGCTTGAACATCTCGGGAGGGGTAGGCAGAGGTATATTAGCAGTTAATACCTACGTTTCGCCAATTATGTTAGGTCTCATGTAATAGGTGAGGAGCTTATTACCAATACCATCGACGGGGCACGTAAATCAATCAAAAACCACAGTAACAAAAAATAATAATATTCCAAACATCCGCATAAGTGCCTTCCCCCTTTTGGAACCAATGATAACTACCCATCTAGCGAGTGTAAAAACGGTGTTATAGTGACATTCTAACTCTAGCAGGTTTATTAAAGTTCACATTAAATATATTACATCTCTTTTTATTTACATATTTTGATTGTAACATCTCTTTACTACAATACGTAATAATGATGATATAATTTATATTAATGTAAACCTAGTGTTACAGTCAACAATTCCACGATTCTTTCTGTTGACGACACCGAGATAACACTAGTACAAATGGCATCGCATTAGTAGTGACATCTGACAAACAATTACGGTACTTATTCATAGAAAGTTATAACACAGTAAAGAATGTACGGTTTGCAATGTGACAATGCCTAGTGCTACCGCTTGTTAGCAGTACTGCCAGTACGATAAATGTAATATTTATTCTATTTAGGTCCTACTTTGGTTTGTAAAGTTTCCGTTCGGGAAAGGAGACCTAAAACGACTATACTGGGCACACGTATGAAATAATTTCCATTATAAATTGACAGGTATGAACTTAAATGTAACTATCGCCTCTACGGAGCAGGCTGTGTATATTTTCTTTTTATTTTTAATTTGCCAATTAGATCCCACTGCTGAGCAAAGGCCTCCCCTTATAATATTTTTTTTAAATTAAATTATTCTCGATCGTGCGTGTTTTGGCAATTAACCGATTTGGGGTGACTTTCGCTATGTATGCTGAGCTTTCCCTAAGTACTAAGCATAACAGTCCGAATATAAGCAGCGTACTGTACGCAGCTTATATTCGGTCAGACAAAGCTGTTCGCAGGTGATCACCTACAGGAGACCGGGCATTAGAAAGTTACTAGTAAATATCTACCCACACAGATATTAAAGAGAATTTTACTACGTACTTACTTACATTACCATAATTGTCGTAAGCGACCTCTTTCCTAGACAATAGAAACGATGCATGCCTAAGGTCGTTCGTAGGAAAATTGGTTATTCAGATGATAAATATTAATAAGGACTAATTATACACTTATAGATTTCAACGTAACGTACGTACAGAGCTAGTGAAAAACTTTAAAAAACGAACCAGCCAACAGAAATAATTATTTTTATCGGTTGTAATACAATAAAATTCAAAAATAGTAATGTTAGGCATAAAATACTGTCAATCCGGTATATAATATGAAAGAAGCAACACAAATAAAATAGTGATTTTATTATGGAACTATGCCAATACTTAATAGGATTCGGTACCCAATAGAGCAATGCATACTTCATGGTATATCATCTACAATTTTTACTTAACAGGGCAAGGATCATCATCGTCGTGATAATGGCCATCGAGAGATTTATGAATGCAGAGAGCGAATGGGATTGGAACAATCCAATACATGCTGCTCAAGGTTTGAATTAGATTTTCAGACTGGCCGCCTTCCCGACACACACTCGCTTTAAGTATGGTGTTATTGGTAGATTGCCCTTCACCATTCGCGATTCGATACTTGTTGATAATGCGATGACACACCGGGCTATTCTCCTTGGTTTACGTTTTTTTTATCCCAGGCGAGAATGTAACACAATTCCACGGCAAATAAATAATGATTATCTTACATTACACACATTGTAGATAATACTTAAAAAATCCAAATAACAGGAAATAGCAAAATCTCATTCGCACGCTATATTACAATTTTCTGGCAAAAAAAAACCAATTGCGTTAGTAAAAAGACACTTCCGTGCCTAACTGTATTGTGAGCAATCAATTACTCTGACTCTTTCTCGCACATGCCAAGTGTAATAACGTCTCTGTCTCGCAGCGAGCTACATAGTACCAATGAACTTTGCTCTCTATAATTAAAGATGTTACCTTTTCTCTTGATTTAATATCAATCGTGTATTGCGTTAAAAAATATAGTGAATAATCCTTATAATATTAACTAATGATCATCAATCTGAACATTGTGTAAACATTAGAAAAATGCTGAAATATTTCGAAAATGTTTATGTTTTTATGTCGTCAAATTCATTAATTCATTCTGTGTGAAGCCCTATTCCTACTGCTTCGGTTCGACTCTATGGGTATCTATACTTTTTCTCTATTTCTAATCATCCATTCCTTCTTCTTTCCATATATCAGTTCTATCACCATTCACACAATCAATATACCTATTATCACTTCTTATTATATTTGAGTCACATTCATAGACGTTTCCGTTTTGTAACAGGTAGATTACAATATGTTATTGCCAATATTTATTTTCAATAACAAACCTAATGCGTATCACCAATCATTTGTTTCGTTCCTTGTAATCATCGTATCGTTAAAAGAGCTCGATGGCGCAGTGTCTAGCGCACTCAACTTCTATTGCGTAAACTAAGCAATGTTCGATAAGGCCGGTCATTGGATGGGTGACCAACATATAATAACTAGAGGTCTTTCATGCTTAGGAAGGCACGGTAAGCCGTTGGTCCCGGCATCTGCTGTCATTAATACCCCTCTCACCCGCGCTAGCGCCAGCATGGCGGATTATGGCCATTCACTCTATATTCTTCCATTCATAAGAAAGGGCTGAGCCCCAACAGTCCTTGCAGCAAGGGACGTGGACAAAATCTCCTCGGGGAAAAGAAAATATTTTCCTCTCGCTCTAACACCCACTCAATCCCGAGACAAAACACTGTCACGTGGGGGAGAGATTTTGTCCACGTCCCGTGTTAGGCCTACTTAAATGTGAGGGCATTAAAGGGATAGTGATGAATGAACGAATTGTAATCATCGTAATGGGTGTCTACGTTCCATTGCTCGGACGCGGGGACTTACATAGTTTAATTTCCTATGGTCCAAGCACGCTTCCCCGACGATGATTAATCATAGCAGGAATACAAGGCCTCAGAAATTATCCTATTAATTGGTCATTATGCCTTAAACCTTCTGCAAGGTGATGCTGTTTGCGGGGACTTTAAATAAATTGGAAGTTATTGAGAACGGATTTTACTATAAAACGAATTATATCGTTGGTCGCATGTTTTGTTTTGTCGATAGGTTGTGTTATGGTAGAGGATATATTGGTTCTTCAGACAGTACAGATAATGAGTATTATCTCCTGAGTAGTAGGTAACTCTCTTAAAGCTAAACTCAAGTAGAAACGAATTCAGCAAAGCTACTACTCTCCTTTTCCGTTTATCAGAGGTGTAACATAGTAAATAGAATAAATGTTAGTGCATGGATGAAAACAAAAAACTAGACGACGAAGAAGAAATGGATATATATTGTCTGAAATATGAAATGTATCACAAGTAAGTAGATTTGTGGTAGATTTACTTGAGATAACCTGATAACTGATGAAGATGTTACGTCTCAAGCAGTACTTAGCTACTACTATGACATAAATAGATTGGGATTAGCAGTCATGTTTGGCGAACTACTATAAACCCATACATTCACTTAAAACCCCGCTACATGAGATTGAAAAGACACTGAATGCAATAGATTTGGTTAAAAATTAACTCTCTCTTACTATATCAGTACTTACATTTTCTCTGTCCAAGTCCAACTGGGTGTTTCTCTTCGACAAAGTGGTATTGGTGTCGGTTCTATTTCGGTACCTTTTGTTGTCAGTATTAAATTTCTTCTCCACTCTCTTCGGCGACTTCATGTCGTCGGCTAAGTTCTCCGTCGACTTTGACACCTTCTTCAGGTAAATATTCGGTTTCGGCGTCAACGGTGGTTTCTCAATGCTCTTTCTAATTTCCGACACTGAATTCATGATCACCTTTTTGTTTGCCGATATTTCGGTGCCGAATTTTCTTACTTCTTCGGTATTGTTGCCGTATTTTTTGGCATCTAGACTACAATCTATTTTCTTAGTATCAAAGGCGAATATGTTGGTGTCGTTTTCAGTATCGATTTTAGAGTTTCTGTTTTCGAACGTGTCCCTTATTTTCTGGAAGTCGGACTTGGGACTTGAAGTGATGAAGTCTGGTGTTTGCGCCCGAGACTCGTCACATGGAATGTCGTAGATTTTTTGTTCCTGCAACAAGCAAAGTAACATTGTTATTGTCAACCTGTAAATGTATATATTTTCCTTGTTCAAGTCAACGTCATAGGTTGGGTAATTATATAAGTTGTAATGTACTGGTAAATTCAAATGTCATTTGAACTTGATTATTTATTATATGACATTGTAACTATTGTTTTCTTTCTTCATACTATTTGGAATTAATAAGGTCATTTTTAAAATTACGTGTTACATACAAAAGGAAAAATGTTTAAATCGTGTATATTTTGCATTTTAAGTGAGTCGAATTATTTATATTGAAAAATTATGATGTTCTAGGAGTAGACAGAGATGTATTGACTGGTGAATTGCCTCGCGGCAGATCCCAGACTTTCCCCGCTTAAAGGGCTTCCAGCAACACCGGAGTGGTTTAGGGTATTCCCAGAGCTTCGAGCGTCGGGCTAATCCCACACACATCCAACACGCCAATCGCCTAGCTAGCGGCTGGTATGGTGCGTAAAGGTATACCACTCCGTAAAAAAAATAAGGCAGGGTGTATTAACACACAAATTCCGCCAAATATCATATTTAATAATATGTATACAAACTAATAAAAATGTAAAACTAGAAGTACTAGGAAAATTACAACAAAGACAAACCTGAGCAGGGTTTAATCATTGTAATGTTCCTAATAATTGAAAAATCAATTTCTGAAAACGTTAAGCTTTAAAATTAGGTCAAGAAAAAAGACAATATATATGGATGACTTGGCGAAAGTTAAAGTAGGTAAGCACAGTCACATCACAGTACCTTTATATAACAGCGTATACCTTAAAGTAGAAACTTGGTTTTACAACCTTAGCAATGTTTCAATGGTGAAGGAAGGTTTCATTGAAAATGAACATTGTTGTTAGTTACTAGATAAATCTTTTCAGAATAGGTCGTAGGCTTTTTTTTATACTCCTAGGTGATAAGCGCAAATCAACTTTTGGTGGATAAGCTAGTATAATTAGTTTTCTGTAGAATCTTATTTAAGCAAATGTTTATTTGTGTGGTGACGGCAGAGTAGAATACAATTTATCACCACCCCAAATACCTCCTGCGGGTGTCGTACAAGGCGAATAAGGGTTAAAACAGCAATGAGTAATGAGCAGCAGCGTTCCTCTTAGACCACCTAGCAATGTACTGCCGGTAAATGGCAATAGCCTCGCCACCTATTACTTGGGACCTAACCTGGTTGTCAAAACGTGGGTGTTAATTCACCTCTGCCTACCCCTTCGGGGATATAGGCGTGACTTATGTATGTATGTTTATTTGTGTTACACCACGATTTCACGATGTTCTAATACGATTCAAAGTCGTTTTTTTACATATAGGTAAAATACGATTTTCGTAAAAAAAGCGCGTGTACATTGTTTGCGAAATAGTGTAAAAAAAAGTAGTTAAACTTTCCTACAGCATACCTATTACTTACTGTGGTCACTTTCTAAGACTGCAATGTTCTTGTGCCATTAAAATACAGTTACAAGTGACAAAGATGGAATTCAAGTTATTTAAACACAATCTTTGTATGGAATTGAAATGGTGTATAACAAAAAATAACATTACTTTTATAATCGAACAAAGACTAGCACGATTTCATATTGCAAGTCGTGAAAACGTGTTTTGGACTATTCTAATCGGCGCTTCCATGATTTCTTGCTAACTTATAAGGCACTTTTTCAATATCAACTTTAATTTACATGCCCATCTTTACTCATAAGCAACAACTATAATTACAATAGATTATAAAATAACGCCTCACGGAAGCGAGTCTATTACCATATATCGAACACCTTAAACGTTGCAGCATATTATTCAGGTCCGCCTGCACACAACTTGTTAATCTGAATTAGTCTAATACATTTCTCTGTAATTATATATTTGCGGATGTCTCAGAGTGATGTAACATTCCATTATAATTATTAGCCGATAAAACTAACTAGTTTTAATCAAGGTGCAATGACCCAGTGTTTCAACTTATATCCAAATTTAAAACATCTTCATTTGCTTACATCAGTGGGTCAGATTAACAAAATTAATTATCAATGCACTTCTGCGTTTCTCGTAAATGAAAGTGTCCTTTTACCACCAAAATAATTCCGATAAATACATCCTCTAAAGTTTCTTTCAATTTGACATGTATCATGTATACCTACAATATTTATGAGGAACAAACACTGTACAATAAATACGATGAACTGCAATACGTATTGGGAACTCCCGAAGCTAAAGATAAAACAGAATCCCACTGTGTATGTAAGTACCAGGCAGCTATAAAGCTACAGGAATTTTAAAACTGGCAGGTGGTTGCTGCAGCTTATAACCGAACAACTACTACTGAGAAAATAGGGGGCAATAACCTCTCGTCCCGATCCAAACCTCCTTGCATTTTAGCACAGATGTTAATAACTAGAGTAATGAGGAACCCAAAATTAGTCTAAGCAAACAAATCTAAGACGAGATACGTTTTAAGCCTTAACAATTTCGACGTACAACACCATAGCTTACATTACACCCGCCATTGAATTTGTGAATGGAGCACGAGGCAGTTTTACGGAATATAACTTTAAATACAAAAGCTTACGATAGTTTCATGAGGTTAACGACAGGCAGCTTATAATACCTTATTATAAGTAAATATAACCACCCGTCTAACAAGTTCAGACCATAACACTCGCTCGTTTGGAAAGGTGATACTTACTCAATAATCAAATAATATACGCTCGATATCCCTTTTTACGATCAATTTAATTTTGTCTAAGAATAGCGGGAAGTAGGTTTTTCACAAAATCCAAACGTCCTTTTTGGACAAAATAACAACAAGGCGACAGTTACACAAGACTGTGGCGTTAAATCGATTACCGCAATCGATATCCGATGTGGAAATTCGTGAAAAGGAAAATAATTAACGGAAAAACGTTAACGGTTGAACGGTTCCATCACAACTGTTGTTATTCAAATTAGGTGGATCGAAATGATAATAACTAAAATTGGTGGCAACTGCCCAATGGATTTGATAAAACAAAAGCGGGATAACCAAGATTCTAAGATACTATATAAGACTCTAAAGTCCGTACTCAAAGGCGTCAATAAACAGTAATGAGTCCTAGACTCGTCTAGACCATAGACCTGGCAAGAATAGCGATTAGTTTTGAACTGTCGAAAAGCACGCTAAGGAATCCTTTAATTTGAAGTCATGTCTCTCAGTACGACTGTAAGATCTCTTTCTCTGAATGATTGACTGTGATAAATAATATTAAAATTGATTTTATGGAAATGCCAAAGGATAATCTTCTTATGTCGACATACCTATATTACTTTTGTAGCTTCTATCAAGGTTGAGGAAATTCTATTTCATAGTTAGAGCAATTTCGCCACGGTACGACGGAGCGTGGTGCGTTTACGTCATTTACCTTTACTATATAATTTCCCAATGACGGTTGCTTGTGGAAAACAGTCTTGACCGTGCCTAATCTGAGTGAGCCTTGTTTATAAAACTGTAGAAATCTAGTCGCATCATTGATCGTTTGTTGTCACAACAGATGATGGTACTGTAACGGCATCTCAATATCTAGTGCTTTTTTTACTTGCGGCCTTACTAATAAACACGGTGTAAGCCTTGAGTAGTTACTCAGTGTTTTCTCTTCGTCTCGTAAACATGATTATGAATGCGAGGAACAGAGACAAAACACTGAGTAACTAATCAATGCTTATACCGTGTTTATTAGTAAGGCCGTTAAACTAGAGGGATTAATTATTAGATCTGACCTTTAAGTACAATTTTAAACTTGAAAACAATTAAATAAGGTATTTTCCGTTCCTTAATTCTCTTATGTTCAAGGCACGGTTCAATGTATCCGTAATGTCGCATCACTATCAAACATGCAACATAGAAAGTGAAATGTGGCCTGAACCGGTCAATGCTATATATGATAATAATTATGGTAGTTTGTGCAGGGCCTGTTTTATTTCACTCAAATAACCGTATCTTTTAGAATTTTCTTCGAATTGTCAATTTTTTATTACATAGGTATTTGTTCTATATATACAGCAATAGTGGTATCCTCTGATATTTATAAACAATTAAATCTAATTTCAAAAACATACTGATTTATAGAAAAAGAAACATAAAAATAAAGACAAAGTAATAAACACTTTAGAATTTCATTGTTATTGATGAGGAGGTATAAATAAATTCATTAATTTGGCTAGAAGAATACCTATTCTAAGTATTGAACATATATATGCCTAAAATGAGAGTTGGACTGTAGAAACAACTGAAAAAATTGTTGGTGAAAATGGCATAAATGTCGTAAAAGGTTTAGATATTCTAAACCTTTTACGTACTTTTTAACCAATTTAACTATTTAGTTATTTATTTTTTTCCTTATAAGCAACATGCTACGCCAACCTTTTTTTTGAGAGGGATTAGAGGGAACGTAAGTAGAGAAACTTAAGTGAAAAAGGAAAAAAATGGCAATTTACCTTCTGCATAAACTATTAAGCGGTTTGAATTTTGAAATGTACGTTAAATTCAGGAAATCATCATTAAACTATTAAAAACACTAGGATTAATGTGTTTAATTTATTTTTAAAAAATCCTTTGTTTGTAATACTATTATAATTTATAACCATTTAGGTATCAGGTCAAAATAACAAGTCAATGCAATATTTGTAGTCGAGTTCTGATTTTCTCGAAGTGCGCAAAACCCATTGAGGATTCCAATAGGATGACTTTCGATTATGATCGACTGTGCAAAACATACCTACTTCGTGATCACGTGCACTCCGCACGTTATGTTATGATTATTATAATGCGACCGTTCGTTTCTGTAAATGCTTATGACGTGTTATCTTGCCCTACAGGATGTGATCGCTTGACCGCACGCATACGACTTTGGGTTCTCAAAAAAAGTTAGCGCCTCCTTACTTTATACATTTTTAATAAAGCACGTTGTATGTTAGATTTTGATCATTTAAATTTAGAGTTAAGCCGTGTGGAGACGGCAGAGCAGAATACAATTATCGTCACCCCCCAATCTCAATTGTGGCTGTCGTAATACATTGCGATTAAGGGTTTAATAACTGCCGCACTCAGAGACGTCAAATAACGTTAACATAAAGTCAAAAAATAACAATTCAAAACTAGTCGCTATTCTTGCCGGGTCTATGGTCTTGATTTGAATGAAAATTTTGACATTAAATACTCATTAAAGTTAATTGACGTCTCTAAGTGCGGCAGTAAGTAAGACCGCGATGAGTAATGGGCACTCACGTACCTCTTATAAATACTAATTTACTACCGATCGATGATATACTGCAGTTTACGTGCCCGCTAAACGACAATAGGCTCGCCCCCTATAACATGGGACTTAACATTTGCAAAACGAAGGCGTTAATTCAATTCCGCCTACGCCATCGGGGATAAATATGCGTGATTTACTCAATATAATATTCTCATTGCGGAACGTCAAGGATAAGAAACAACCTGTATCTGCCGAGAGGACTGTGCTGATTCTGAGCCCATGTAGCAGGCCGGATGTTGTTTTGCCACCTGTATATCCATATACAGAGATAGTGTTTCCCCCTATATATACACCACGCAACATATTTTTCCTGTATCTGTAATTGATAATTGAGCGATTACGCAAAACCGTTGAGCTATATTGAGGCGTTTCCTGTTTTGTGATTGGTTTGTTTTGTAAATGAAATCGATACAAATTACAATGTTTGAGTAACTAGTTTATGAATATAACACACTAGTTAGTATAGTGTTAATACTTCGTAGCTTACGTGATATACCGATCTATTTATCTATGTAACATTTTCATAACATTTATATAATCTTCAAGTGGAATTTTTGAGACACAACAGAAAACATAACATAAAGTACCTATTATTCCTACTAAATAAGAAACGAAAAAACCTAAAAGTAAAAACCTTAAAATATATAATGTAATGACTAAAATATGTTATTAAAAGTAGTCCCTTTAGGCAAGGTTCCGAAGATACTGGCAGCGTTCCCCCTTTGAATAGCTATACTTATTCTTTATCCGAGGTAGCTGCCAGCTCTTCGGTCTCCTGTGACGTCGACCAACCTTTTTGCTATTTCTTTATAAAGCATTATTCTTTTTTTTTCGTGATATACCTATATTAATTTCAATATTAGTGGATTTAAATGCACAATTGCGTTATAAAAAGTGACCTGATAAGGCCTCAAATGGCCTATGTTGAACAAGTTATTATTATGCCAGGTTAGTATCCTTTTAGGGGAAAATTTGCGAGTAACAAACACGGACATTATTTGAAGCATGGTTATTTATGAATTTCCTATATAAATACTGATGACGTTTTTATTTATATACTTTGTTTCCATAACACAAGAGCTTTGGCTGCTTACATAGTCTGATGGTAAGACAGTGGTAGCTAGTCTCTTAATACTTAATTTATAGATTGTCTCTTCTTCTCTTCGAAATGTCTCTTCGAAAACAATGGCTTCGTGGACCTTAACAAATATGGCTGGGCAGAGAGAGAAGCCGGGCGGCGAAGGTGTTGACGTGTTATAAATGAAGGGGTCCTGAAGGGGTCCCCAAGGGGTTCCGAAGGGGTACCTTCACTTGGGTCACAAGTCCGCTGCTTCACGTACATGGAATAAATAGAATGCTAAAAGTTTTCTTTTTTGTCTCTATGTATATAATATTGGGGGTTTAAATTAAGTATCAAATTGCCGTTTTGTATGGTGAATTTAGCGAAAATTCATTTTTCCATACAAACATATCTGCGATTTTTTAAGGAACCGCATTCTATATCTTATATAATTTTGTGGGTATATTTAGACAACATTAAGCTATAGGATACCTAGAGATTTTTTTTATAATGGAGACGGACTGGTGTCCGAGTCCGTGGATCTACGTGGTACTTAGGACGAGCTGTTTTTGAAGGTAGTGAAAGAATAATATAAAATTTTATACATAAATATAAGTCCTTGAAATAAAGTTTAAAATAAGAAAAGAATAATGGACATAACTATTGTTTTAAAGGAATTATACACTACTACTAAATAATGAGGGAACATCGGCAATTTCATACTTTAACCCCTATTATTAGGTACCTGTAAGTTAATAACTCCTGATATTTGTACAAGTTCTATATCATCATGAGTACGCGCCGTAGTTTATGCAAAATTATATTACTAAATAGTAGCATTTGCTGGAAGCACCGTGTAAGGCACAATAACAATACTGTGTATGAATGACGCCTATTGTTGAACTGTTGCATACGAGATTAGAATCTATGTGGGCTGCAGTAGGGTTGTCAATACTATGTCATATATAAAAATAATAACGTAGAATAATATGTTTACTTTTAAATGTTCATTGATTGCGATACAATTATTATTATGTATGGTTTTTAGTTATAATTTAGTTTTTAGCAGTAAAAGTAACCGTTTCGTTAAAACCATAGTTACTTAAGTAACCCGGACCCCTGTCTTATGTTATGGGACAAATATACAAGTGATATGATTTTGTAACTAAATAAAAACCGTTTTTAAATCGATAACGGTAAATAAGTTGTCAGAAAATTAACAGAGACGATTAATGGGTTAACTACCGATCGTGGAGACAATCTCTTTTGAAGTGCATTTGTTGTTTGATTTCTTAAGTGATGATAAGCTGTGTCACTTATCTTTCTAATCAAGTCTCAACACATTGCAACAAAAACGACAAATAATTTTCTGTAAACGAAAAAATCAATGTAGCTAACATTAACAGCGACAAAATTCAAGTAAGATTTACTAAGTTATTACGCGATTTGTTGAATATATTTTTTAATTTGATTGATTCCATAGGCTTGCCAACATTTGTGTACAATAATACTTAGTATAATACTGTGTATAATAATAAGACCGAAGAAGCGATGGATGGATTGTGTGAAAGATGATATGGGAAAAGGGGGAGGACTGGAAGAAGAAGACATGTTGTGCCGACCCCACTTAGAGTAGGATAAGGGCAGGGAGGAGAAGAAGAAGAAGAAGAATACTGACTACTTCTTCTCTACACCCTGCCCTGTTCCCAGTCTATCTGGGGTCGGCGCAGTATGTTTCCTCTTCCATTCATATCGGTCAGACGTATTAAACTATTATAAGACAAGTGGTTGTTACTTGGATTTTTTTTTGTCCTGTGGTCAACCCTTGACATATGATGATGTAGAACTTCGCAGAGTAGGTGGGTATCATGCCGTTGTTACATCAGAAAGAATAAATTAGGGTCGCCTAAATTTTATGTGTTTAAATACGAAACCGAGATGCAACTAATTAAATGTTTTGGTGTATTTTTGCGTTAATTCATTTTCGATTGAATGGGTGACAATAAATGTTAGAAAAAATATTTATAACATATTTGCGGAGGATGCGTGTTTGATTCAGACGATTAAAGTTACAATATAGTTGCAATGTAGTTTTGTAGAATATACCTTCACACAATTGTCGTCTTCATTAGCCTCTACACAAATATTACTGCTGAGAGAATGTCCACGGGAATAGCTGTAAAACGGCGAAACACCACTATGTTGGTCTAAAGATAATCTATTGTTCTTGTAACATTGTACGAGTAGATTCATGCCTAGATGCTCATTTATGACTCTTACCCCCTTGGTCATTAAGAGTAAAACTGTTTTAAACACCGCTATAGCGTAGTAAACTTTTGGTCTTTGTCTCTCAAAGTGCGATTTCGTCGAGATTTTTTTTATTTTTTTTTTTATTTTATATTAAGGGAAGACTAACAGCTATTAATACACACTAGTAGCATACAATAGGTAACATACAGCTAATAAGAAGTCTCCACAAATAACTACAAAGTTACAAAAAAAACTCTGAGCAAAAAAACACCCTTAGTGACACAATAAATACACTCAGAGACGTCAAATAACGTTAATGAGTACTTAACGTCAAAAAATGATAATTCAAAACTAGTCGCTATTTTGTCTAGATTTGAATGAAAATTTTTGACATTAAATACTCATTAAAGTTAATTGACGGCTCTGAGTGCGGCAGTAAAAGTATTAAAGAGATGAAAAGATATCTAAACTTAAGACTCGGAATTTCAGTATTTTAGGTAATCCTGATTTCGATTACATCAATAATGTTTTTAAATTTAACTTTTTAATGTTAACGTTTTATATAATAACAAAATATTTTTTTTAATTAGAGTTATTAAAAATATTCTTGGCACATTTCTCTTAAGATCGGAGATGATAACATAATTTATCGAAGCGCTATGGTGAAATAGCTTAGAGCGCTCAACCAGCGAATGCATAAACGAATATTCGCAAAGGCAAGTCACTGCATGTGTAACCGAAAATATCATTTCAAGTTCAGTGCGCCAGAAGACAAGATAAATCAATGATCCCTGCTGCAACTATAGTTGTTAATACCCACCATTCCGCACTCGTGGCCCTATATACTGTCATTCATAGGGCAGCCTGAGTAGACAATAACGGCCTGGTGATGATAATGATATTAGTATTAATATTAAAATAAAATATCGAAATGGATGTCTATACACCTCTGCCATCGGAAATAAATATGCGAGATATAATGTAAGTAAACATCAAAGCGGACAGTAACATATAACCGGCCATAAGTTAACCGCAATTAGTTAATACGTTATCACTAGTAATTTAATTACTGTGTTATCGTCTCTTTATTGAAACATCAATGCCATTGATAATTATTGTTCAATGCTATGTTAATGTCAAGAGTTGCGCTATACCTACTTTCTGGTAGGTATACATAAAATAAGACAAAAGAAGGTCGGACTCATCCATTGCTAGCTCACAGCATTCCTTGGAGGAATTGTCGACGACAGACATACACTCATCAACTTTATCTAAGGATATTTTATTAACTTTTCTTTATGTTGTATCGGCGATCAGTCTAAAAATACTGACGATTCCTATACAATTTATTCAATGTTATGACGGATGACCATAATTAAGTAAGTCATTGAAAAACTGCAAAGAATATGTCAGTAATATAAGAATGGAGGCTGATAGAACATGAAGTATGTGTAGGTACATTATATTAATATACATAATAGACATTGTTGAGAAGTATGTCTAGGGAGAATCTTTTCTATGCTAGATATGCCTAGATAGTAAAACCTAACTCAAATATTCTCAGAATATTGAATAAAATAAGTTAGTATTTCAGTAATACCAAACATACAGAAAATTTTCTTTTCCTTCATTATTTTCGCCGATTGTCTGTCACCAACTAACCGATTAGGCTGTATCTCAAGAACCGTGATAGTTAGACGGTTGAAATTTTTCACAGATACAAATACTAATAAATTGAATAAAATAAATATTTAAACTGGCTCCCATACACCAAAGTGTTTTTTTTTGTTTGATTTATAAATGGTACGAAACCCTTTGTGTGCGAGTCCGACTAGCACTTAGCATACTTTTTATTACGATCAAACCAGAACAAGCTTTAGTAAAATCAAAATAAAGTCAGCGGCATGTTTAAGTTCTTGGGATTTTCTTTAAAGGGTTGCACTAATTAGTTCAAATAACTCGACAGAGAATATAGCTGCCAACAATACGTGCATGGGTTCGTTCATGCATATTAGGAACAGAGTACGTGATGATGGCGACCTGTCACGACATTTAGACGACGAATTGGAGCGAGGAGCGACGACAATGTAGTTTCACATTGACTATGGTCAGTGACTTGCCATCGAGGATATTTATGTTTAGTAGATGACTACAGTGGGGTGGTGGCGACCAAAAATATAAGTTGTTAGCTTCGGCTGCATCTGCAGTCGTTAACACCCACCAAACCACACTGGGCCAGCGTGTGGGCTGGTTTGATTATCGTCCATCCTCCCTACATTCTTCCGTCCGCAGGGTGGCCTATGCCCACACAATGAAGACATTAAACGTCTGGTTATTTTACTCCAATTTTTTATTCTATATAGAATACGTAACAGACATTCAATAATCCAATGACCCTTCCGCTAACCTAGTCAGAAACCACAATAACGCTCAAATTTTCGTTGTGGCAACATGACGTAACAATTATATTTATTATGTCATGCGGTCATTATATTTGTATGTGTAAATAACAAACAACTACAACAAACTTCTATGCATGCGATTAAAGAATACGCATGCCACTATTGGAGATCGCATTTTACTCATAATTTAAAATGTGTGCCAAATAGAGTAATTAAACACATAATGCACTTTTTATGTTATTTTGTCTTCTATGCTGGTCTGGAAGCGAACAAATAACGTAGAATAGGCCAGCCCCGACTCATCCCATAGGTGTCGTAAAAGTCGACTAAGGGAGATTGCCCGGTAGACCAATTAAGCACCTTGGGGCACCTGAATGGTGGAGGGCAAACCACCAACAACAGCATACCCAAAGAGGGTTAGTGTCAGGCAGGCGGCCGGCTGTAAAACCTAAGCCAAAACTTTGAGCAGTATGGATTGAAATGTTGTCATTCCAATCACTCTCTCCGTTCATCGGTCTCTCGACATGGTCCGTTCCGTCTCTTTTCTATACATTCATTCATCACTAGCACCTTTACGGTGTGATGGATGATATGAATCAAAAGGGAGTGGATGGCTTAATGACGGCTGAGAATGAATGGAAGAGGAAACACATTTTTTTTTGGGAGGGGGAAATGCTATTTACGCATACTCTGCGCCTGGGCGGGGCGCAGAGTTATGTGGGGCTCCGCAGTGTGTATAGTTCACCGCGACTACTCTACTAAGAACCCCTCGTGCACCATCATCTCGCTTAGCGGAAGAAAATGGTCACAGAAAACCTTATCCACTAGTTCCCCGCTTAACGTTGCCCGTGCACAGGCCCATCTCTTGTGTAGCGTTGGCCACACTCGCTTTTCGCTGTTTGATATGGCGCCCCAAAAAGGGGGGCGCTGTGCAACTTCTGGGAAAAGGAAACACACTGCGCCGACCCCAGTAGACTGGGAACAGAGCAGGGAGAAGAAGGAGACAGAATTATTATTATTGTAATGTAATTAATAATTAGTTGATAAATTAGTTGCAGAAATTCAAGCGTGTTTTGGTCAGTAGGTACACATTTTTTGTATAAATTTGTAATTTCTATTAATCAATATATTAATAATCTGAAACAAAAACTGACTCAGTCCAATATGTAAAATGGCTACCACAATAGATGTAAAATTTTCATAATCGACGATGTGCTTCAAAGAACACATTAGAACGCGATAGAAGGGTTGACAAATTGATTGGAGACATTTGACAGTTCCTATAATCTGTTAAATGCAGTTAACTTTAGGTTGGTACTTGAATCGACAATTATAGATAAAAAAGACAGAAAGGAATACAAAATTAATTTGCCTCGAACGACTCGAAAGAGTATTGGGGACAGGGTAAAACAAGGTTTATCAATCATTCACATAAACAGTGTTAGAACTTGTATTCATGATATCGAAGTGAATTATAACATAACTTTGCTTTCTTTCTCTTATTTAGTTATGGGAAGACTAACAGATTATAAAAAAAACTTTGTATATTTATCAATAGTAAAGCATTATTTTTATTTATAAAACGACAGTCCACAAAATCCAAAAGCAGTATTTTCAACCAATTAAGTTTCCAATTATTATTAACAATGCCACACAAAGTTACAGAATATGATAGTAGTTTTTATTTCAATCTTAACACATTTTATTTTAAGTGCAAAGTGGAATTAAAATAAATTTTGTTAGATACACTTGACTTGACAAAATTGACACAAAACCATTGCCACCCTACCCTACACGTTCGTTCACATCTGTTTTAATCGAAATATTTTTAACCGTTCCAAGTTAGGACGCCTACCCCATTTAAACAGTAGTTTATTTTTAACATTGAACCAGAAGTTTAAAAATAATTAAGCCGGATGTTGTTTTTCAGATATCCTAAAATAGAGACGAACGCGGCTACACTTGATATTTATTCCTGATTGAGGAGAGTTGAGTATGGCGTTTGATGGTAAAAGTCCATTAGCCACTAAGCGGTCACCTATCGGTTGCCAGGAAATGTTTTGCAGCTATAATCATCTGATATTCACCAAGTGCAATACGTACCTACTATAAAGATGGCTCTCTATTATTTAACAGGTTTTCATATACACATGTATGTCTAATTATCTATATGAATTTTCATAATGTATGTCGTACAAGGCGACTAAGGATAAATCAGTGATGAGGAATGGGCAGCAGCGTTCCTCTTATACTACCGTCCTGACAATGTACTGCGACTTTTGTGCCCGATAAATGGCAATAGGCTCGCCACCTATTACATGGGACTTAACATAATTGGCAAAACGCGGGTGAGAATTCACCTCTGCCTACCCCTTCGGGGATATGGGCTTGATTTATGTATGTATGTATGTCTATCTATACTATAATTTTGACTGGTGCCGACCGATGATTAACTAACGATATTTAGCTCGCAAATTTTTGGCTCTTGTGACTAAACTAAGGGAGAAACAAAAATTACACGGATTCAAAATATGCGTCTCGAAATTCCGAAGGTGAATTATATAAATCTGTCTGGACATATTATTACCAGCACTGTTCTGACGACTGATAATTGGATGAATTGTTGCGGCGTCGGCGGCTTAATTCTATTAAAAACCGTACTTGAACCACAAGCTGCCCTGTAGCACGGGACGGGGAGAAAATCTCCTCTAGGAAAAGAAAATATTTTCCTTTCGCTCTAAATCAAGTAAGTAGTGGAGAGAGGTTTTGTCCACGTCCCGTTCTAGGCCTACTGGGATTGAGTCCTCGGACGGGACATCGATGCCTCAAAAGCTAGCTGCAGCGAGTGGTAAGATCCAAGAGATTGTGAGCCATGCCACTCAAACTTTAAATTCAAATTCCCAACCAAACGGTAAGAACTGGCATTATGGACAATATCAGATTATTGGCGCGTGGTGACGGCAGAGTAGAATACAATTGTCACCACACCAAATCTTTCCTGTGGGTGCCATACAAGGCGACTAAGGATAAATCAATGATGAGGAATGGGCAGCAGCGTTCCTCTTATACCACCTACCAATAGCAACGCACTGCGACTTTTGTGCCCGATAAATGGCAATAAGCTCGCCCCCTATTACATGGGACCTAACATAATTGGCGAAACGTGGGTGCTAGTTCACCTTTGCCTGCCCCTTCGGGGATGTAGGCGTGATTTATGTATGTATGTATGTATGTGGAGCAACAGAAGTGTCAATGTATCTATGTATCTTATTAAGGAAGTATTTACGGGAAAGCATGTTTATGTTTCTATTTCTAAGCCGATTTCTAGCCTCTAATGACTAGATTAGAGTCTACTAATCTGTCGTTGACACTATTACTCACCTTTAGTCATGTACTCCTTCCATTAAGAAACCTTCTGGAATGATGTACTTAGATAAATTCATTTCGTAAGGATTCGTAAGGATGAAAATATGGTAGGTATGAAAGTTTAAAATAAACCAAATTTACACAAGAATACTCTGACTTCGAAATGTGACTCATTCGGAGATGGTGAGAAAAGAAACAAAGCATCAAAGTTAGCCGTTGAGACATCATACCACAGGTCCTAACTATTATAATATCTTAATAGGTATACATTTTCCCTTATTGGATGATTGACTTTATTTTGCAAACTAGTGGTCGCCCGCGGCTTCGCTCGCGTTATTTTCGGTTGTTATACATAGCATATATGTATAGCCTATATAGCCTTCCTTAATAAATGGACTATCCAACACAAAAATATTTTTTCAGTTTGAACTAGTAGTTTGGTATTAGCACGTTTTTGGCTAAACGTGCTAATACCAGAAACTACTGGTCAAACTCTTTAGTTTTATAATATTATACTCCGTCCAATTCTTTATTTTCTATTTGACATCTCCCTTAGAATGTAGCAGTGTGACGTTTCGGAAAAATATCACTTTTAAATGGGAGGTATAAAAAATATGACAACTGCCCAGTTTTATTCCTGTATCCCATATAATATTAATCTAAGACAAATTGAGTCCATATGTGCAGTAGTTTTAAAAAAAAATACGATATATATCAAATGCTAAACGTTTGATAAGAAAAAGTTAGATTATGACATGTCAATCAAAACAGTGATGTTACGATTGACATATCAATCAATATTGTATCGGTATTTATTTGGAACTACAATTGTGTTACCGCGACTTTGTTCGCGTTATTTTTTCGCAGGATATAAAGTAGCTTAGTTACTCAGATATAATGCATTCTAATGTAATGAAAGTAAAATAAGTATAGATAGATCGACATGAAGTGAAACAACCAAAAACAGTATACAATTAGATATAATTATAATGACACCTAATAATGTTTTGAATCAATATATGATGAATCGTCACTGTCACTCGATGAACTCTCATCGACATTTATTATAAATTCTTGTTCTTCTAAATTATCTTAGGCCACATGTGGCCATGAATTTACCAATGCGAAATTATAGTATTTTGGGTTCTTCTAACAATATTATCCCTGTTTTCGGAAGTTACTTTGGGAAATGCATTAATTAATAGATTTTGAATTTTGTTCGCCGTGAAAAGGGAATTTGTATAATCGATATCGTTTAAACTAATCACTTTTTGGTCCCAACACAATAAGAAACGTCAATTAGAAAATAAAGGATTGGACGGAGTATAATATAGATATTCTGAAGTAAAATAATACCCAAGTCTACTAGCTAGATTAGTTAAGATGTTTACAAGCCAATCACGTACCAGCGAAAGTTATTGTATCTTCACACGCGCGTGGAGGCGCCAGCGAAAGCGGGCGGAACTCGACAATATGATTCAATAATGATTTATTGGCAATCAAACTTAGTATGGCAATGCATAATGTTCTGGACATCATTAATACTGTTTAGAACATATCGTTGATTTAATACAATAAAGACGCAATTCAAATATACTTAGAAATATTCTGTGCCTTAAATTGATGTAAATAAAACATAATGGAGGAGCGCATTTTTGAGTTGTATCTTTTTCAAATTTAAGAAGCGATTGCGACTAAAACCCGTTTTAGTTGAAGGAAATCAAATCTTGATAGGCTCAACGTTTTTAAAAAAGTGATGAATATTAAACAAGATCTCATGCGAAAAATAACATTATCAGTCGATCTCTCCAGGGTGTTTTGTCAAATGATTTATATAATAATAATAATACAGGTACCTATAATACAATAATAAAATGAAAATGTTTTAAATACTTAATTCTAAAACTTACTTCCGATACAACAAGTAGTTCTAGTTAGTCTAATCTGATTTTTTTTTTTTTCCAGCCTCAACCATGGTGATCGGCAGATTAGAATGCAATTGTCACTACCCAAGGCAGCAGCGTTCTTGTATACCACCTAGCAATATACTCCGATTTACGTGCCCGATAGAAGGAATAGGCTCGCCATCTATTACATGAGACCTAACATACATACATACATACATAAATCACGCCTATATCCCCGAAGGGGTAGGCAGAGGTCAACTAGCACCCACGTTTCGCCAACACCAACGAGACTTAACATAAGTAGCTGTTAATTCACAACTGCCAACAAATGGGCATTATTTATGTGGATAGGTAGATAGGTACGTACTATGAAGATCACCTTACTATAAGTATCCATCCGTGTTCCAACATTTGTAGGCTTTTCTTTGTTTTACTATTGCCACGTAACGTTACAGTTGCGCAATCTTTAGGTAACTGCACTACAAGCAAGACTAGCGTTTGACACATAAGCTGAACAATGACAGTAAATCGAAGATTATATGAGTAAATAGAAGTTGGACTGTCTGTTTATCCTAGGTAAAAGTCAACAACTTCTAATGGAGAGCTCCTGGAAGCTTCTGGAAGCTCTACACGTCTAGAAGCTCGAAAGTTGGCAAGAAGGTTGGTATCTTGGTCGAATGCTCAGATTGCTGGGTATTGGCCAAGAGGTCCCGGGTTCGAATCCTGGTAGGGGCAAACTTTGTGATGACCACAAATGTTTGTTTCCGAGTCATGGTGGTGTATATGTTTATGTAGTATATTTTCAACATTTATATACATAATTATATTAAAAATATGTCCGTCATCTAGTATCCATAACACCAAGTGCTTAGGCTACTTACTTTGGGCTAGATGATAGGTGTGAGTGTAAAAAAAAAATATCAAGGACGACATGGGAATGCGACATTGTTTTTTTGTCTTATACATTTCCATTTTAAGATCCACTTGTTTGAAGGCTACAAACATTGTCAAGCATTGTGCCCATTTCTTTCAGGGCCTCAGCCATGACTACGATATACCAGCAATGCGAAAATGAGTCATATTATTTGTGGACATCATAATATTTACATAACTGTTCCTGCTTAGCAGAACCTTTTGCCAAATTGCAACACAAGTTGAAGTAATAAACAAATGGGCAAAAAAATTTAATCCCTTAATAATCTATAATTGACCCCTACTATTACTTAAATCCGTAAAGGAAACGATAATTAATGTCTACAAGAAAAAAAACTCTAAAGCTTGCAGAACTCATCTAAAACACGAGTTACATAATATTATTCAACTCAACAATATCAACTAAGAGGATCGGTTGCTAAATAAATATTTTATCATATCAACAATGCAAAATAAGTAGAAAGCTCTATTTATAGAATGGAAACATAGCGCTCGATTACAAGCTGGCGTTTGACAGGATACAAAACCGGCTTCGTCAAGGCAATGCATTGGGCCCGGTGTTTCAAAACTAGAATATCACGTCATTAATATGTAGTGTGAGAATTGGCCTGGTAGTGGTATCAAAGGCACCACGTCCCACTATCCGGTGCGAACCTTCGGTTTAGTATACTACATGTACCAAGTAAACGGTCGTATTACCGTTAGCCTGTGTACTATGTAGTGTGTAGGATTGTGGGTTCGGACGATCACACGCGCCGGTATGCCGGACCGCTCAATATTACCATTAGATTCAAAGAAACTCTTTTAGCAGAAACCCTATGCCGACCTAATTACACTTTCACAAGAATTAAGCATACCTACTACAGATAGCAGCAAACCAGACTGCAACACACACATGCAAACTAAACAAAATGTTCTCAAGCTAATTTGCAAGATACGTCAAAATATCGAGTTTCATAATGTATAAAAGTAACTAGATTTGTATGTGCGTATTTGTATTTGTGTAGCGTGTGCTGACTGTATGCCAAATATCAGGTTACAGGGTAAAATGGAAATGGCGTACATTGTTAGTCTTGAAATAAGTATCGAATAAATCAAACAAGACTCCATAAAAGTATGTAATGTATTGTAAGATAGAAAATACAATTAATATGATAAGAACAAGACCATGTACTAAAACATTTTGTAAAAGATACTTAGAAACAGATTGGCAAAGCACGTTATCATCAAAGTCACCAATCAGTCCTTTCATGAAAAAAAGTAGTTGGTAAAGGCCTTTTCCATTGTAAAAAAAAAGTTATACGAATTACTGATACTAGCCGTAGTGTGGTGATGGCCGAGCAGAACACAATAGTCACCACCCACATCTCTCTCGCGGGTGTCGTACAAGGCCACTAACTGCCGCACTCAGAATCGTCAATTAACTTTAATGAGTACTTAATGTCAAAAATTTTTATTCAAATTTAGACCATAGACCCGGCACAGATAGGGATAGATTTTAACTTTTGGACATTAAGTACTCATTATCGTTATTTGACGACTCTGAGTGCGGCAGTAAGGGTTAATAAGACAGCAATGAGTAATGGGCACCATCGTTCCTCTTAGGTCACCTAGCAATGTAAAGCGATTTCGGTGCCCGATAAATGACAATAGGCTCGCCACCTACTACATGGGACCTAACCTAATTGGCGAAACGTGGGTATTAATTCACCTCAGCTTACCCCTTCGGGGCGTGAATTATGTATCTATGAATTACTGACATTTTCTATCAAGACATAATACCATAACAATGCAAAACTGTCATACGTTTAATTTATAACTTTAATATTAACTAAATATCACATGTCTTTTTCATATATTTACGTAACACAGTTACCCATTAACCGATTCCGTTAAGTGTACACAATTTGCTCATTGTCAATACCGAAACCTTTACCAATTACACTATAACAGCCTTTATTTATATAGACACAAAGACTGCTTCGCGCTTCTTTATTGCATTTACTTTCGTCGTACGAGTATATGCCTTATCGCTGGGTATTAAGATTGTACGTGTAAAAGCATGTAGGTCAAAAAACTGTGCACTAAATTTGTACTAATGACTAATGAAAATGGTTAAAACGGTTGTTGCAGTTGTTAGCGTGGGTGATTTGTATAGATCGCATAGCGACACATTTTCTTTATAAATACATACATACGTATACATAAATCCCGCCTATATCCCCTAAGGGGTAGGCAGAGTTGAATTAACGCCCACTTTTCATCAATTAAGCTAGGTCCCGTGTAATAGGTGGCGAGCCAGGAGGTACAAGAGAAGTTGCTGTAGATACACTCATTGCTAATATCTATAATAAAAAATAAGACAGTCATCAGACAATCGAAAGTATTACCAGAGGTTGATTTATGACAAAGTCCCTAATCTTCTTCCTGCACTGTTTATCTGGAGACAGTGCAGTATGTTTGCTCTTGCATTAACATCGGTCAGATGTCATCAAGCCACCCACTCCCTTTTGATTCATATCATCCATCACACCGGAATTGTGCTAGTTATTAGTAATTAATATATGAAAAAGAGACAAAAAGAACATGTCGGGAGGCCGATGAACGAGAGAGAGTGGTTAGGATGGCAAGTGGCAACATTCCAGTACATACTAATCAAGGTTTTGGCTTAGATTTTACAGCCGGCTGCCTGCCTTACACCACCCTCTTTCCAATCTCTAAATCCCTAATATCCGAAATTTCTCGGACAATTTCGTCGTGCCGTCATTCCCTAGCTGCCTCGGTTCCCATCAAAGTCACTGGAGCATGTCTGAAGGACACTCGAGTCACGGCTCGCCGCCTTACCTTGATCGTGTTACTGCGATCATTTCCTGATTCCCATTAGAAATAAGATGTGTGCAATAAAGTTGTTAAAGTACTGGCCTTCAGAATTGAAAATTTGAAAGCATTACTAGTTAAAAGTTGTTAAAATAAATGCGAGCGATGTTGACCCATCGTTATATTTGATCATTATGAGCGATATTGCCTCCGGCATCCAAGCCTCCGGCATAAAAAGGGAGCAATCCGACCAACAATGAATTAGGTTTTTTTTTTATATTATAAAAATTAGTAAAGTAGGTACTAAGCGCAAGTCAAAAAGCATTCTTAACAAAAAGGGTTATTCCCTGAGTATCCCGATCCTCGAGGCCCCTGTTCCAGAGTTCACTTAGTTATTTCGGGTAATGTCCTGAATATCCCGGTTCCCGAGGCCCCCGTTTCGGAGTACCCCGATTTATTTGTATTTTTACCTGTAAAATTAGAAATAAATCGGGGTACTCCGAAACGTGGGCCTTGGGAATAGGGGTACTCAGAGAATAACCTGTTATTTATGTTAGAAGTGTAATACACAATATATTTTTTTTTATCTTATCTCATCAGATAGATGATTGATTGAAAATCAGATTTTTTTAAAGATGCTGCCTTTATGAGTAGAAGGCAAATATTAGTTGTCTGTGTAACAATAGCAATGTAGCATCGCACATTTGTTCAATTGATTTTAAATTGAACTATTTCAGTTTCGTCACTACACTGCCCGATAATGTATCGGCATGACTGATTCATAATAAGATAGATAGATAGTCCGAAGCACTGATTGAATGCTATTTAGGTACATTTTATACTTTATCTAGTTCCAAATCTACAGTCTACTTTAATAAAACTGTTTACTACACCTGTTATGACTTTCGCCGTAGCTACTACATGTGTTCCAAAGCAACGCCAAAAATTTAGCACCGCCAAAATAGCAAGTCTACGTGTTCGGTGAAATTGTGTACTGCCAACTAAACCGAACCAATCCTATTATGTTATCGTTAACGCCATGACATGTCACTTTCACATACACCGTCTTTGTTGCACCTGCGTCCATTCAGAGGGGGAAAGTGGTATGTTGGATACTCTATTCATATATATATATGGACGACATTCTCCCTGGAGGAGATTGTGTCGAATAACGCAATATGTACTATTGTTTTGGTAGGGGTCCACGTGGGAATTGATCGACTTTACTAAACGTAATTATTTCAAAGCTGCTATGCTGGCCTGGGCGCGAAAAAATAACGTAGAATTGGCCAGTCCCGACTCATTCCATGGGTATCGTAAAGAAGATTGGCCGGCGTACACCATAGTCTGACACCCTGTGCTGTATGCAGCATACACACCAGCAACAGCATACCCAAAGAGGGTTGGTGTCAGGCAGGTGGCCGGCTGTAAAACCTAAACCTTGAGCGGTATGGTTAGGAATGTTGTCATTCCAATAACTCTCTCCATTCATCGGTCTCTCTCGGTGTGATGGATGATATAAATCAAAAGGGAGTGAACGGCTTGATGACGTCTGGCCGATAAGAATGGAAGAGGAAACATACTGCGCCGACCCCAGATAACCTGGGACCAGGGCAGGGGGAAGAACTATTTTAAAGGGCTACTTTTTTATTATGGTCTTGTGTATTCCATGGAGTTGAGCTTGAGCTTCAATTCATGTGTGTGTAGCCTTAGATAGACGACCTATGGACCTGGGACATATTAAGAAGGCTCAAGGTCACACAAAGGGTTTACTACACTGCACTTAGGTCGCTGTGTGTGTGTAAGGCGGAGTTGAATATTTGCTTCCCACCTTTCGCGTACCGCATTGGAATGGATCCTAGCCTTGTTTCTTAGAACTGTTTAAGGTATTTGTTTGTTAGGGTTTTCCTAAGCACAGAACGCCTAATAGGAACATAGGTCAAGATTGCTAAATCTATAATACTAAAATAGGTTGCGATTATCTTAAAAAAAAATAACAAATACACTTACTATGCTCATGGCTCGATATAATGTCTATGGGCCGATAAAATTACGGCTGTGCAGACTGAGAATTTAATAATAAATACTTACTTATGTAAATGATATTAAATAAAATAATAACACAATTGGACTAAATGAGTTAAAATAAAAAAAAATCATAGGTTAGGGAATGTGTTATTACCTAAAGTCGGTACTTATTCTTTACACAGGCTAAAATTACATCATTACAACATCATGTACTTTCTAACAGTAGTTTAATATCGATTAGGTCCACACAATTTACCAGACTTTTCCTTAACAATATAATGAGAACGATAGTCGTATTATCATCGCGAAATGTCTGTCTGGCAATAAAATTCTTTGAAAGTGAAATCCCACTCAATATACTATTCAAATTTGAGAGTCATTAGTACGAAAACGAATCATCGCTGGGAAGTGAAAACTAGGTGTATTGATTGTCTTTTTTAATTGGCGGTACAGCTTATAGGAATATGCTATTAGTAATGCGCTTCCCACAACTATTGTAACGCCTAGAGAAAGAACTGGCAACACTTTATTAAACGAGAACTTCTGTAGCGTAAAATACGTCGATTGGCGTTTGTTTCCAAAAAGGAATTCAGTTATTTATGAATGTATGTGTTCGTTAGTAATTTTAGTTTTTGTGCTTAGAGTTAGTATTGTTAAGTGGGTGTTTTGATGCACCTCTGCCTACCCCTTCGGGGATAAAGGCGTGATTTGTATATTTATGTAGTATTGTCAGGTGTAAGGACCGCTTCTTGCGGTGAAAGCATCCTCTCTAAACTGTTCCAGGCAACTCTATGTTTTGCGTGTCTAGACCATACAATTCCAGCTACAATATCTTCACTCCATCTTTTAAATGGTCAACGTTTTCTATACATTAGGTACCAGTTTGTAGTCATAATTATGTGACTATGTTTTATCCGTTGCTCTCTAGTAGAGATACCTACGTTACAACAAAAAATATTGTAATCGATCAGTGCATTCGACGAACAAGTTGTAATCGTATAGAAATCATACTATTTCTAGCCAAACCTATTATTATGAAGATTCTCCGACTTGGTCAGTTCTGTTTATTACGGTTATCGTACTAATACTACGCCGTCTGGTGACGGTAGTGCATAACAGAGATGTTACAAGTATCAATTTTTAAGCATTAATTCGCATAAATTTTGCGCATGCGAAATAAATTAACGATCAAAATCCAGACACTGGGATTGTGAGAGGCTACTTATGGGTGATATCGAAGAATAGGCAGTAGGGTTTCTTAGAACACTTATTTATCTAGCTATATATTGTGAACTACTTACTAGGTACTCTATATAATATCAATTCAATATGTACCCGATCATCAGCATGTCGAATCGATCGGTAAGATCGAGTTGATATATTAATTTCATGTCATCTTACCGCCGTACCCATGTCGTATAAAAGCGGTCATGTCCTATCGTACATAATTTTACAGCTGGTAGCCCTGCATCTAGGGACCTATTAATAGAACGTTCCATTCTCGGTTGATTACTACGCATACGTAAATTAAGTTTTAGCGCACCCTGTTAAGGCTCAAAATTCATCAACAGACGCCTGTAGCAATAATATTGCGCTTTTAACACATGACGGCTTAATTTAGAACAATGAACCGAAATTGGTCTTTGTGAACTTGGTTCGTGGTTTGAGAATAATTACTGGGAATATTTCTTAAATAAGAAATTAAATGACTTGGACGGAGTTTTCTATTAATTAATAATCTTTGGCAAATAGTTGGTGCCCTATATTTTTTTTTATTGACGGTCCTGTAGTGCTGGGGCAGAGCAGTAACAAATTGTCGTACAAGCCGATAAGGATTGGAAATGGACAGCAAGCAGTGTTTTTGATACAGCAGTATGTACCTTATACATGCTAGTGTTAACGTGCCGGTATATGAAATGCGGGTGTCATTTGGCCTTTCGGGGATGATAGTTATTGTATTTAGGCCACCCGGTTTGGATGAATGGTCACATCACTGGCTATCGACAGTAATATAATTATTTAATTTATTTTAGCCGTGTGGTGACGCCAGATACGAATATAACATCTCTCTCCTGTGGGTGTAGTTACAAGGCGACTGATTTTAATTTTTTCATAGTTTTAATTGATTTTGAGAATATTTTATCAAAAGAGATAAGAAATCACATTAAAAATTTTAAAATACAAAAATCAGTTCTGGTTTGTCACGTGTACAGTCAACAGCACATCAGGTTACTACAAACTGTCAAATATTTCCAATCAATTTTGAACTTGATAATAAGAATGTTAAGGTTGAAAATTTATTAGAGAAATTTGACAGATTGTAGTAACCCGATGTGCTGTTGACTGTACATCTGTTTTGAAAAACGCCCACCTATCAATCTATCATACTGACACCGTAATACAAGGCCTTTAAGCAAAAAAAGTATTAATTAAATGTGTATTATTATGGCATAGTTTTAATAATATATTACTTATTAGTTATAAAGATTGCTTAATGTAATCTTACCTCATTTTCAGCTTTGCACCGGAGATCTTCCAAGCTCTTGCTGTGTCCACTGGCTTTCAAGGAATTTAGAGTTCCATAGTGACTTCTCCTAACATTATTTTGTGGCACATCATTATACGGTTCATCATAAATAGGTTCATTATCCTCGGTAAATACCGGACTTTGTGTCTTGCATTTACAGTTTAAATGACATTTAAAACCATGTTTCCCTTCATTAAGTTTGCAATCAGTGCATTTTTCTGGTGCACTGTCTGGCAAAAATGTACTAAATCGCTTTGAATTAGAGTCTAAACTATTATCACTGCAAGAGCAACAGTTCTTTAATGGTTCTATGTTAGAGTTTGAATGTGAACTTAGCCTGGTGTAAGGTAAGCTTGCAGTGGAATTAGTCAACACAGCACAGTTTAATGAATTAAAACAATTGGCCAGTGAATCCGACATATTCTGGTTAGGAAGTAGAGTTCTTTGAGTAATATCTAGTATTTCTGTGCACAAATAGTGAATTTCTTTAGATTTGTTTGCACTCAGATCCGTCTCTGCTACATCATAGATATTTTTTTGCTGAGTTTGCGCTTCACGTTGTTGGAGGATTTGTTCAAGTTTCTGAAGCATTTTTTTTGTATCTTTCTTTGGAGTTTCTTGTACAGGAGGTCCTAAACGAGGTGGTTTTTTTGGTGGCGGCCCTGGTGGCAGAGGCTGCTTCAGTGCTTTTTTCAAAGTATCAGTGAGAATCATGTGTGGGTTTTTACGTTCCAAACGCATAGTTTCGCTGGAAGCACACAGATCATTCATAACTTGTAGGTTACAATCAGACTCTGGTTCAGTGTTTTCAAAACTTGACATCAATTTTTTTATCTTAGAGTTCTTGTCATCATCCAAATTCTCTGTCTCTGAGCTGACTCCACTGTCTGTCATAGCTTCCTGCTTTTCATCTTTCTTTTTTGGCTTTACTACTTTTGCATACTGATCTAAAATATGCTTTGGCACATCTTTATCAGGAATAGATGGTACAGGGCTCAAGTCAACAATTTCCCCAACAATTTGCACTGTAGGGACAACAAAGTTCTCTTTTCTCATTTGATCCTCTAGGAAATTCCCTAAGCGCTTCAGACGGTCTTTATTAAGCTTTCGCTCCCCCATTTTCAAGGAGAAGTCACTAGTTTCTGACCGACCGTTACAGCTACCATGCCTTTTGGGGCTGTGGCCTATTTTTTGGCTACGGTCACAACGAAAAGCGTGGCTTCTGTGTAATTTCTTACCAGGGTCACTACTTTGCCTTGTTAGGGACTTCTTAGCTTCAATAACATTACGTTTCGCATCAGTTTTGTCATAAAGATAACTACTGTTGGGTGTAGGAGGAACATTAACATTTTCTGATTCATTACTGTTCTCGTTAAAATCGATTTCATTTAAATATACGTCATTGTTATCGGAACTCTCGCTGCTCTTTTGTTTACACAACTGTTTCACGCTTCTTCTGATGAGCAACTGGTCATTTTCGTTGTTCAAATTCTCAAATTTACTTTTAATAGCTTGCACTCTATTTTTTGTTTGCGATATCATTATTTAAATACACACATTTTCGTCTCGACACAAGCTTGTTACACTAACTTCTAACACAAATTAATACTTCTATTTACAATTAAACAGTGTCCATTTCCTTACACAGTCTATAAATTACTAAAAATCAATACAAAACTCACGAATCTTCTAATTTATAGTATAACACCAATACAAAGTTTAATTTTTAACTTGTTGCACCAGTTTTTTAACACGAATCAGCCAAAGAAACCCGTAGGTTTACTCGTTTTTCACATTTCCAAATCACAGTAAAAGTGCACTATAGATGTTCAAAGTTTTTGTTGGTGAACATTACAGTGGAATTTGATGTACATCAACAGTTTCACAGTCAACAAAAACACGTATAAATTAATTTTGTATCACAAAGTTTACAAACAGAAGTAGTCGTTGTTATCCGTAATCCGTTCCGATGTTCAGTCAACAGACAGTTCCGTCGGAGGGCATGGCACTGACAGTGCTGCCATTTAAAATTTGAAATTACCCCTATAACTGATATCACAAGATCGACGATATCTAAAAATTTCATAAAATCAGTTGTATAATACTGCACGTTAAAAAATTAAAGCAATTACCTAAATTTTATTAACCCACTTTGTTTTCCCTTCGTAAGTTATAACAATACTTAATATAATACATATTAAGATAAGTCAAATTACGAATACCCTACAAAAAGGTAAAACGTTAAATTACACGTTTCAAAAATAACATAGAGTCATTTTTTTATACTTTAAATATAAGAAATACTTTATCAATAAATAACATAAAATTAAATCTTGTATAGATTTCCAAATTGTGTTTACATTTCATTATTCTTCAAGTCACAAAATCTTGTCAGCTGTATCCGAACATAAAATGTATGTAGCAAACATATTGCGTCATCTAGTGATGATTATGCATACTAAAATAAAATGTAGAAGCAAATACTTTGTCACAAAGAACTCTAGCGGTGAGTAGTTGTACCTAATACTAATAAAAAGCAGTAAAACTTAATACTCAACTTACTCGCCGCTAGATGGAGTGTGGTGAGACTGCAAGTGATAATCTAACTGCCATTATAATGCCATGATAATCTAACTGCCGCTCAGAGACGTTAATTAATTTTATTAGTAGGTACCTACTTATTGTCAAATAGCATAATTATATCTACTCTCAAAGAATAAATAGATTTTGTTAAAAATGATTGTATGTGTATTTTTTAACTATTAGGTATATCGCATTAACAATTATTATGAAATGTATAACCAAGGAAAAACCCCACGTTCAACGCAACGCAGTCTTACCAAATTGATTTGATATTCCTTTAATCACAGAACACGCTATGCAAGACCGCGTTACATTGTTTTGTTTTCACCATTGAATATAGGTTTAGCGTTTAAAAATAACTAACCTACTTTAACTTACTAAGCGAACCCAACGTAAAATCAAAATAATAATTAGTAGGCTAATTCGATTTTCTTTTCTATAGTCAGGTCGTTACTTAAATTAGGTAGGTAACCCAGAGTTTTAATCTTACACAGTTGTGTTCGGTTATTAAAGTGAGTTTTATTACGTTAGATTAGAACACTCGGGTGACGATGAAAAAGTGAAAGAGCAAGGCACACAACCCCTGCCAGAGGAGGTGGCATCCTGACGCACTAATGCGCAAGAGGAAGCACTTGGGAGGTTGCGCAAAAGGCGCACCATTGAGGCGATCAGGCCAGTTCTGGAGGAGTGAATAGGGCGCCGTACGGGTTCGCTCTCTTATCGTCTTGTACAGGTTCTTTCAAGGCATGGTTGCTTCGGGAGATACCTGTGCAACGTGGCGAGAAGAGAGCGAACCACGGAATGCCACCAGTGTAGCGCGATGGAGGATACCGCCCAACACACCTTAGAGGAGTGCCATGCATGGGCAGACGAGAGGGCGGTGCTCACAACAGCTATTGGTGGCAATCTATCGCTCCCCAATGCAGTGGGCAGGCGACGCAGGGCTTACGCTGGCACCCCAGCCAACTGATCGGGCTGGACGGCGGCCTAGGACACCGCCGTCACACTCACACCAACAGCCTAGGAGCGAAACAGGACGGCAGCCACAACATCAGACTGTCCATCGGTGATGACCGCGCAACATCCGCGCCAAAAGACGCGGACAAATGCGGCAAGCCGGGACAGGAGATATGGTTTACTGTCACTCTTAGTCCCGGCGTTACGCTATATGGAGACGCAAGAGGGGTTTTTAGTGACTCCACGGTGCTCTCGACACACCGTGGAGTCCCACAGACCCCTGTACCGACCGTCCCGCGGTACAGGACATGCACAAAAGCATTTACCCCTCAAACAAAGGATAGAACAATCTAATTTCATGAACCCATTGAAAACCAGAGTGGTTTATGTAAGCCGATTTTAATTGATTTGGTCTACATTCTACACATACCACACACGTACGTCACTTTCATACTTTGCTATTATTGTCAATGAGTAAGTGAGACAGGTAGACGAAATAATTATCGATTTTCTTTCAATATGGTACAGGTACTTCCCCAAAAGGGCGCTTTGCAGCCTTTGCATTCGCGAAATGGGAAATACCTCTCTTCCGTATAATATTACCACATTGTACCTGCATGACGTGATTAAATCCGAAATACCATTACACAAATCGGTAATTTATTGAAAGTTAGTTGTAAAGTACCTACGTCATCATCATCATCATCATCACCAGCCTTTTATTGTCCCCACTGCTGGGGCACGGGCCTTCCCTATGGATGGAAGAATATAGGAAGATTGGGCCATAACCCACCACGCTGGCCCAGTGGGTGTTGGTGGGTATTAACGACTGCAGATACCACCGGGACCAACAACGGCATTGATTGACATTGCTTAGTTTACGCAATCGTAGACCGAGCGCGCTATGCCGTCGCCTATAGCGAGCTCCTCTAAAGTATAAACCTCAAAAAGGCTCAATGGTCTCCTCATTGCATCATCGTAAGAAATTGTTGAGTGCCTAAATTGTCAGAGAAATTTTTCAAATATTTTTGAACCATTCTGCGTTCCCGGTGTGAAGCCTTTAACATGTAAGACGAAGAATATGTTATACGCTAATGGTAATCGCATAATAACTGGTATCACACCTTTAATAATCCCGTGAACTTTTTTACCATAAAGTGTTAAAGTCAGGTTACTTGGAAAATTGCAAACTTTATGCCTGTTTTCACCATCAATCCCTAAATTTTAAGGGAAACTCGTTTTAGGTGGCCCTTAATGAAATTCTCTGCTCTGTGAAGGTGATTCATTACGCCTAAGGGTGCCCCTAAAGTTTGGGGGGCCGATTTTCGCCCCCTTATAACTAAGTGACAGTTTTACCGTAATATGACAAGTTACTGACAATAATCGATATAAACAGCATTGTTATGATACAAAGGTAATAGAGAATTTACTATGAGACCAAGGAACATGCCAAACAGCTTTATAATTATGCTACTATTAAAATTTCTTTCTCTTTCCACCAAAATCTTTTTTATATACTACATAAACATATACACAACCATGACTCGGAAACGAACATTTGTGGTCATCACAAAGTTTGCCCCTACCAGGATTCGAACCCGGGACCTCTTGGCCAATAATGAATGCATAAAATAGACGAAAGTAATCATTTAAAGATTTTATTTACTTTATAAATAGTTTCCAATATTTTTATTTATTGTATTTTAGTTAATTAACAAACTAAAAGTTATTTTAGTTTATCACCTAAAAGTTTATTTTAATAGAAAGTAAGGTGTTTGCCATCACTAGTCTGTCACTTAGTTAGCCAACCCCTAAAAAAGTGTTCCCTTGCTTGCTTGAAAACGGGCATTATTATTAGTATTCTGGAGTTTATATTTTGGAGAGTATTCTTTAATTTTTTTTGTTATTCGAACAAACATATCTTACACAATAAATAAGAATTATTTCTTTTTTAACATTTTATCTGTAAGCTTCAATGATAAGTTCCTATCTTGATAGTAGCATTATCAAAACGGCTTTTTTTTTGTAAAATATTTAATGGTAAATAATAAAGCGGAATAAGGCAGCAGCGATCCTTAAGAAATATCTCGAATTAGAGCCTGCCAAAGAAATTAAGATATAATAGCAAGTAAAGTTAATTTTAATCCTATCTTTCCGCAAATCTCCGCAAAGTCATGTAATTAAATATTATGTGCGTTACAATAAACGTGACCATATGATTAATGATTGACTTTAATTGACAACAATTCTTGTTTTTAAATTGCTGTCCTTCTACCTCTATTTACACCTTAAGATTTTAACTGCCGCACTCAGAGATATCAATTAACGTTAATGAGTACCTTAACTTAATGTCAAAAAATGACAATTCTAAAGAAGTCGTTATTCTCTAGATTTAAATTAAATTTAAAATAGAGAAAGTGTAGGTACTCATTAAAGTAAATTGATGTCTCTGAGTGCGGCAGTTAAAATCCTAAGGTGTAAATCGAGAATGATAAGGTCGATGAAATGGTTGGTTTTTGCTAATTACCTCATCATCGTCTCACCTGCCATTTTATGATCCCTAGTGCTGGGCACAGGCCTTCGTTGTGAATGGATGAATTTAAGGAGAATTGGCTATAATCAACCCTACTGGCCCAGTGCGGAACATGGGAAAAAAATTACAAGACGAGACTTCATATATTATGACGTTTTCAGTATATTTACCTTTCGGGGTCAATGACACAACATATTATTATATTCCTTTTAATAACAGCCGTTAATCGGAGAATTACTTGCTCCGATATATTTCAGAAATTCTTATAAAGTTTGGGAAATTTCAGACAAGAAAACCATTAAAATGTTACAGTTTACTAGGAGTTTAAATATGGAATGAAATCCACATACGAATTTAAATTATTGCGCCGCTTATGCGCTTGTGATTGGCCGTATAATTTGACAAGCGAATCCTGACATTTATCAGGCCCGAACTAGGGTAGGGATTCTGTTTCATACAGCCAAGATTGAAACGATAACATTGACAAATTAACAATTTCTCCGATCTCTGAAAAAATTATTCTGAGGGAATTTTAGACACCACTGAAGACCTAAAGGAACCTAAATGTCTAATAAATACTATTAAAATCCTATCCTGCCAAAATACTTAATTATTGTCTGGAAACTAAAGAAAAACTACAGTAAAAATTTTTATAACGCCTGGGGGTTGTATAACCACCCCAACCAAGCAACTTTTGTCTGAACATTGTCCTTTTATTTTATAAGTCCACAATTATGCCGAATTCCCTTTGCGAACCGAAAACTATTAAGAAAACCAATGTCATTGTCACTACAAAATAACAACGCTACGTGGTCACCCATCCAATGACTGGCCTTAGCGAACATTGCTTAGTTGCCGCAATCGCAGGTCGATCGCGTTAACCTACTACACTATCGAGCTCCTCCTTTATTATTTGGGCTTTTAAATAAGTATGACATGTGGTGGAAGACGAAGACTCGCCTATTCGTGTCTCATTAGTCGTAAATAGAAGGCATTGCATGGATTTCAAAACATGTGGGTGTAACTAAATATGTCAAAGAAACATTCAGTAGAGTAAGGGAATAGTCTACATTTAACCACGTGCTTAACTGAACCACGTAATTAATAATTTTTCTGAAAAAAACAGTACCTATCGGATGGTCTCCAATGATCAACTAACAAAATAACGAAATAATAAAATAGCAGCAAGGTACGCAGGAGAATTATGGTCACCGACATAGCCCGAACAATTTCGGATCTTAAGTGGCGGTGGGAAGGGCACATTACGAGGAGGACTGACGGCCATTGGGGTGGAGGAGTCCTGGAATGGCGGGGAGTCGCAGCGTTGGAAGACCCCCCCCCCCCCGTCCAAGGTGGACCGACGATCTGGTGAAGGTCGCAGGAAGACCGAACGGTTTGAATCGAAGACAAGACACCTCAGGACTCGACCACTAAACATCATCGTCATCCCCAACGACATCTCCTCGACCTGCCGTCAGGTTCCCTCCCCCCTACTTCCGCTCCCTCGGGTACATGGCATAAGCCGAGGCTCGCAGGCTCCTAGCCGGGCCTTGCCCCACGGTAAATCACCCGGCACATGGTTAGGCCTCGCCGCCAGACCGGGGTTGAGCACAGGGGGGGCGAAGGGGAGCCCCGCCTGCTGCAGTGGGAACATTAAAGGGAAAGCTTATGATCACACAAATTAACGCCAGAATTAAAAACGTTCCGGGTTTTATCTTGACCATCATCATCATCATCATCATCATCATCACCAGCCCTTTAATGTCCCCACTGCTGGGGCACGGGCCTTCCCTATGGATGAAAGAATATAGGGAGATTGGGCCATAACCCACCACGCTGGCCCAGTGTGGGTTGGTGGGTACTAACGACTGCAGATGCAGCCGGGACCAACGGCTTAACGTGCCTTCCGAAGCACGGAGGAGCTCGAGATAATAAATTTTTGGTCACCCATCCAATGACCGGCCTTAGCGACATTGCTTAGTTTACGCAATCGCAGGCCAACCGCGCTGTGCCACTGCGCTAGCGAGATCCTCGTATATTGATCTTCCTTATCTTGCCCATTCGACCAAATTGGTTTAAAAAAAAGGTTAAGTTGAGCTTTCCGATTTTTGTCAGCGATCGATACCAAGATCAAAATAAGTATTCAAATCCAATATCACAAGATGGAATACGAACACCAAGTTTTTGAAATTTGATCCAATTTTAATTTAATTTTGCTGGCGGAGCTGTAGGCATCAAGCGCTCTGAGCCAGCGTGGCGGGTTATGGCCCAATCTCCCCATATTCTTTCATCCTTAAGGAAGGCCCGTGCCCTAGCAGTGGAGCTGCACATTAAAGGGCTGTTGATGATGATGATGGTGAGACGTCATCATGTCGAAAAGACTCCATTTTTATAATCGTACCATCCATCACACCGGAATAGTAACGGATGAATCACACACAAAGTAGGTTTTAATAATACAAAGCGTTAATAAAAAAACCTTAAAACTCAGCTGCCACCTAGACTAAGATTGGCATATTGGGGTCGTCCATATTTTAACCGAACACCTTTTTCTTGTTAACCTTGCCTTTAGGCAAACCTTGATACAAAATTCGCGAATTAATAAATCCAAAAATGACCTCTGATCAATCGGTAGGTACCTACGCATACCTTAACACTGTATATCTTTAATTTGTTAAACTTCTTCTTTCTGCCCTGTTCCCGGTTTGTCTCAGAGCAGAAAGTTTCCTCTTCCATTACTATTGGTCAGACGTCATCAAGCCATCCACTCCCCTTTGATTCATATCATCCATCGTACCGGAAAGGTACATACATACATACATAAATAACGCCTATATCCCCGAAGGGGTAAGCAGAGGTGAACTAGCACCCACATTTCGCCAATTATGTTAGGTCCCATGTTAGGTGGCGAGCCTCTTGCCATATATCGGGCACAAAAGTGTCGCAGTACATTGCTAGGTGGTATAAGAGGAACGCTGCTGCCCATCCCTCATCACTGACTTATCCTTAGTCGCCTTGTACGACACCCACGGGAGAGATTTGGGGTGGTGACAATTGTATTCTACTCTGCCGTCACCACACGGCGTGCTAATGAATAATGAAGAAAAGAGACTGAAAGGTCCATGTCGGGAGACCGATGAACGGGGAGAGATTGGGATGACAACATTCGAATCCATACTGCTCAAGACAGATGTCTCAACACTAGTTGTAATTATTGAGCAATAAATGATTTTTTTATTATTTTATTATTTAAGACTTAGCTTTTACCGCCGGCCGCCTGCCTTGCACCAACCCTCAGGTATGCTGTTGTTGGTGGTTTACCCTCCACCATTCGGGTGCCTCAAGGTGCTTATTGGGTCTAACTCTACATCGGGCAATCTCCCTTAGACGACTTATGGGGTTGGTCGGGGCTGGCACATTCTACGTTATTTTTCGCTACCAGGCAAGCATAGAAGACTATTATGTACAAACAAGATTGAATAAGATGAACTTTTTAGCATTATACTATACAGCCAATGATATTTTATTCAATATCATTGTATACAGCTGACAAAATGACTTGTACAGTACCACCAACCTGGCTTGTAGGCGGCGGAAATTTAAACTACAATTTACCCATGGACTTTGACATTTCTGTGACACTCTTTGGTCACCATTAGCAATACGACCAATTATCTTGATAAGTTGGTAGCACGATAATATTATTACCTTTATTTCCTCCTTGTAACTCCGTATTTGCGTTGCCAAGAAATGCTTTACTAACATACATACATACAGACAACAGCACGTCTGTACTACTACCACAAAATGTTAAATGTTCTCAGTCGACTTTTGGCTCTACTGCCAACAAGATAAGGTTGACAATCGATTGAAGAAATTTGACAGTTTTGGGTAGTCTGAAGAGCCGTTGACTGTACATAAAGAAGCCTATTTATCATAAAGAAGGTAGGCATAGGTGAATGCACACCCACGTTTCGACAATTATGTTAGGTCCACATTACCTAGGTGGCGAGGCTAATGCCATCTATTGGGCAGGTAAAATCGCAGTATATTGCTAACTGCTGCACTCAGAGACGTCAATTAACTTTAATGAGTACATAATGTCAAAAAATTTCATTTATATTGAGACCATAGACCCGGCAAGATTAGCGACTAGTTTTGAATATTGTATTTTTTGTATTAAATACTAACGATTAACGTTAATCGACGTGTCTGTGTGCTATTAGTGGTATATGTGAACGCTGCTCTTCATTACTCATTGCTGTCCTAACCCTTAGTCGCCTTATATGACATGACACCCGCGGGAAAGTCAAAGGGTGATAAGAATTATACCCTGCTCTGCATTCACCACACGGCACACATCTTTTTTTAATAAGCTATGCATGTTTACATGCAAACTATTTTAACCGTCTCCGTGGTCGAGTGGTTCGGGCACCAGGTTCGATCCCCAAGTGAGTTCTAACATTAACTGCCGCACTCAGAGACGTCAAATAACGTTAATGAGTACTTAACGTCAAAAAATTACAATTCAAATTTAGTCGCTATTCTTGCAGGGTCTATGGTCTAGATTTGAATGAAAATTTTTGACATTAAATACTCATTAAAGTTAATTGACGTCTCTGAGTGCGGCAGTTGAAGCTGTAGTATGGAGAATGGCAATTATCACCACCCCCATTATAGTGGTAGAGAACGGGTGTGGTGACAATTGTATTCTGCTCTGCCGCCATCATACGGCTTATGATAAAATAGATAAGGCTAAAAATCAGGTTCAAAGCAGAGTTCGATGGCGCAGCTTCTCACGCTCGGTTTGCGCTTGCGTTTCTCAAAGGTATCAAGGAATAAATTTCATCGATCATCATGTTTCTGTTAACTGACTTCGGTATAGTATGTTTCCCCTTCCATTCATATCGGTCAGAAGACACCGAGCTACCCGATTCATTTTCATTCATTAACATCCATCACACCAGTGAGGTGGTAGTGATGAATGAATGTATTGCAAAGTGACAGAAACATCCATATCGAGATATACATGAAGAGAGAGAGTGAATAAGATGACATGATGTCAAGCCGTGTGGTGACGGCAGAGTAGAATACAATTGTCACCTCCCCAAATCTCTCCTGTGGGTGTCGTACAAGGCGACTAAGGATAAATCAGTGATGAGGAATGGGCAGCAGCGTTCCTCTTATACCACCAAGAAATAGCAATGTACTGCGACTTTTGTGCCCGATAAATGGCAAAAGGGTCGCCACCTATTACATGGGACCTAACATAATTGGCGAAACGTGGGAGCTAGTTTACCTCTGCCTACCCCTTTGGGGATATAGGCGTGATTTATGTATGTATGTATGTATGTTTGTCAACCCATACTGCTCCATATACTCTATGCAGATTGACGACATCGCTTGTACAATGAATGCCACATATCATAATTGTTGTGAAAAGGTACAAAAGCTTACTGCCGCACTCAGAGACGTCAATCAACTTTAATAAGTACAAGTAGTTAAGTTGGGTATTAAGTATCTATACTAATATTATAAAGCTGAAGAGTTTGTTTGGTTGAACTTACTAATCTCAGGAACTACTGGCTCAAATTGAGAAATTATTTTTTGGATAGTCCATTTATTGACGAAGGCTAAATGCTATACAATAACCGATATTACCGCGAGCGAAGCAACTGTTCTATGAATTCATAGAACAGTTGAGTTTGTATCTTTTAACACAAGTGAATATGCAAAATGAAATTTAGAACAAGGCAGCTCAACGCAGGTACTCCGCCTAAAACGGATACGATCACGAATAAATATGCAGTCAGCCGGTTTGTCTACCCGTCCAATTAGGTATATAGAAATAATTTTGCTGAGTGCCCGCTTTAAGTATACCCGTTGTGGGCCGTTTTCCCCTACACACATTCCTATTCTAGCAAAGCAAATTGATAGGCAGAAGGTACCTGAGTCGGTTAATTACGCTTGCTGTACTCTTCACACATCAGTTTAGGCAATTATTTTTTAAACGGAATTAATTAAGCCGATTATATTGGCACCATCGCCCTTGTCTAACAAGCAGAACAATTTTCTGCAATTACGTATTAATTTAATAACTTTACCAGCGTAAGCGAGGTAAATAAGAAACTTTGATTTTAACATATTTTTTTCTAAGGAGGTCAAATGTGAGAAACGATTTTCCAACAATGGAAATTGTATAGGTGGCTTATAAAAAAATTACAAGTATTATATTTAATATTTTTCCTCGACTAACATTTAATATACCGCGTAAAGTTAAGACCATTCACTTGGTGTCTGCCTGTAGTTGCAGTTGGGCTGTACAGCCCACAGCGAAACTACGTGTTTGCCGCGTCGCGAAAAAAGTTTGTTAGCGCGCGCTTTTTGACAGATCAGTGTTCTAACTTTAAAAAACAAAAAAAAAGAAACAGTGCCAATGGTGTTGTGAGTGTTGCAAACCTTTTTCAGTGACAATACGGATTTTGCTATAGGTACGTTGTTTTGTTGTTATGTCATTATATTGGTTTTTCTTAATTTGCTTTCACTCCAGGTGGGGGTATCCAGGGCAATGGGCCACCGAAAGTGATCTCAGATACGGAGGCTGCGCGTTTATCTCGTTTCGCATTGGAATGCTTTCAATTTGCGGCGAATAATTGCGAATTTTATTTCGCTTGATTTTGACGAGACATTTCGGTGACGATTAAAAACTTTTTTATTTTTTGAAGACAAAGCTTTTTGTCTACTAAAAATATTGTTGTAAAATTTTGTTTTTTATGTGTTTTTTACAAAAATGGGAATTAGTATGTTAACAGCGGTCGGCCCTATAAATTATAGTTACTACATTTTTATGCTAATCAAGTGAAATTTTCAAAAGGTGTTGTGTGTTTATGGCTATTCACAATACTTTTTACTGTGTGTTTTCCATTCACAAATTTCATTTAAGAAATTGTGTGGCTCGTAAAATTTAATCTACAGCGTCGGCATCGGCTTGAGTTGCTAGTCGGAATTTCGCAAACGTCCGCAAACTGCCATCAATTAGATCGTGTTAGAAGACAAAATATGATTTATGTACATTATATTATTATTATATTTATTTTTAATCCGTTACAAAATTATAGGAAAAGACAAAACTATTTATTACTTTGTTAATTATACATTTCGATATAAATCGCACTACAAAAATTAAATATTAAATAGAAAATACTATTGATATGGTAGTCCATAATGGTAGTATTAAATACTACTTTTATTTTCGGTATTTTGGAATTTAAAATCATTGTAAAAGTAGTTTTACTTTATATGTTACAATTATATTATGATGTTGACTTAGGTGGCGTGCCGCGTGTGTTAATACACGTTAATTGAATAATTACTATTTATTTGCTGTAAGCAGTTTTACAATAATTTTTGGTAACCATTTTTTTTATTATGCAACTAAATGAATCTGTGCGGAACAAGTATATTTAGGTCAAGTTTTAAGTAATTTAGTATTATTGCTTATCTTATTTGATACTCATTTTAAGTACAATACCAATAAAGCATTATTTACATATTTTTTTACAGACTAAAATCGGAACGATAAATTATGATCCAATCTACCTAAAGTAATGATTGATTGATTGTTCAATATCGCACCAAGTGTATTCTGTTTAATTTATTGCCATGCCGTTATGTATGAACATTTAAAACTGTATGTATGTATGTATCTATTAACTGTAAATTATGGGTGCTAAATACCTGGAACATTTTTGAGACTAAAAATACACCATCCTTCAACTATTTGTTATGACGAGGATCATTTACTTGAGCTCTGTAATAATAATTAATATGATAATTCAGAAAATATGACTAATTAAGTAAGAGATTAAGAAAGAAATAATTTACGAAGTTTGATAACTACTATTATGCCATGTACTCTCAACAACACTTAAGATTACGACAAACGGTTTAATGTTTGTTGGGGAAATTCAGCAGACTATTATACATAAAAGAAGAGAGAATGAAATAAGAACTGACTTAAAAAAGAAAAAGAATAGATTGTATAAAGTAATGATTATACACATCAGAACATAGTGGCATCGGATTTCGCATAAAGTATGAGATCGATGGATGCAATGACGAGCTCGACCGGCGCTTGCGCAAGCTATGCTACGTCCGCAAAGGCGGTCGGCGTGCGAACCTAAATTTGGAATTTTGATTTAGACTTACGATTTACCGCCTCCGTGGTCTAGTGGTTCACCGAGAGGTCCCGGGTTCGATCCCCAGGGGGGTACAAATTTGTACTCACCGGTTTGGTTGGTGGTAGGACTTCTTTTAAGTCCGCCCGGCTAGCTACCACCATGTTATCAAAAATCTGTCGCCATAATAATAATGTTGACAGCATGCATTATTGTGTTACGACAATGTGTAATAAGATAGCCAGCCCCTCTGCAGTTGAGGGTTCCAGGTGAAGCTCGATTCTGTCTTCAGCCCTTATCGTCACTTAACCGTCAGTTGAGATAAAGGACAAGGGTCCCTGTCTAGCATAAAAAAAGTGATTCAGTAAGGGAGGAGAGGAGCTCGATAGCGCAGTGGTAAAGCGCTCTTGGTCTATGATTGCGTCAACTAAGCAATGTTCACTAAGGCCAGTCATTGGATGGGTGACCAAAAATGTATTATCTCGAGTTCCTCCGTGTTTCGAAAGGGCACGTTAAGCCGTTGGTCCCGGCTGCAGCTGCGTGGTGGGCTATGGCCCAATCTCCCTATATTCTTCCATCCATAGGGAAGGCCCGTGCCCCAGCCGTGGGGACACTAAAAGGCTGCTGAGGATAATGCTGATGACCAAATTAATATTAAATATTTAAGTTTGAGCTTTTCTGTGTCCCATGACTACAAGCTGGGAAACTATACACATCTACGCTCCTTAGGATGGCAGCCCAATTTTATAGCAGTAGGTAACTACAAAAAAAGGCCGTGTGGTGACAGCAGAGCAGAATGCAATTGTCACCACCCCCCGCGGGTTTCGTACAAGGCGACTAAGGGTAAAGACAGCAATGAGTAATAGCGATTCCGTACCCGATAAATGGGTATATATAATGGGATACCCATTTATCGGGTACATATATAATGGGATGGTGTATTTTTAGTATCTAATAGGTTAGCCACCTATTAGACACGGGACCTAACCTAATTGGCGAAATGTGGATGTTAGTTCACCTCTGCCCACCCCTTTGGGGATAAAGTCGTGATTTATGTATGTATCTAGGTACAAAAATAATCAGCATAAATCGACGAAGTAGAACCTCAAAGTTCACATCACTGAGTTGAGTATACATATACTCCACATGAGGTACTAGACAATTATTAGATTAGTGGTACCGCACTGTTAATCCGAATTAAGCATTCATCATCTCTGTTCGTAATTAAATTATATGGAAGCAATTAGCCTAGATTCGGTCCGAAAAATCTCGAGTAATTAACGTATTGAAACCTAATTAATAAATCCTCGTTACATTTTGAAACTCAGAGTGACTTTTACTGTCTAAAATAAATATTTAAACAATTTTAATACACATTTTTATGACACGCTTATTATTTATGATTTATTGTAAAATCTACATACAAACATACATAAATCACGTCTATATCCCCGAAGGGGTAGGCAGTGGTGAACTAGCACCCACGTTTCGCCAAATATGTAAAGTCCCATGTAATAGGTGGCGAGCCTATTGCCATTTATCGGGCGCAAAAGTCGCAATACATTGGTAGCCTAGGTGGTATAAGAGGAACGCTGCTTCCCATTCCTAATCATATTCAGATTTATCCTTAGTCGCCTTGTACGACACCCACGGGACAGGTTTGGGGTGGTGACAATTGTATTCTGCTCTACCGTCAACACATCATGGGGACATCAAATGGCTGGTGATGATGATGGTGATGACACTCTCGGGAGAGATTGGCTACAATTACTGGTTACCATACTGGGGTTAACTTACTGGGGACTTGGGGACTATTACCTACTGTATTCTGCTCTTCCGTCACCACACATCACCAGCCCTTTAATGTCCCCGCTGCTGGGGCACGGGCCTTCCCTATGGATGGAGAATATAGGGAGATTGGGCCATAACCGACCACGCTGGCCCAGTGCGGGTTGGTGTCTCTACACGGCAGACACTATTTCATTAATTATGAAAATCTTTTCAAATACGCGCGTAGTGCGCATTTGAAGACTTCACCGACGTCAGCGTCCTAATAAAATATGAAGCTGTATAGGAAATGCTAATCACACTTTTTCTAAGGAGGTCAAATGTGAGAAATGATTTGCCAACAAAGGAGATTGTGTCAAACAAGAAATACGTGAAGTTTTTACACTTTTATTTGCTAACAATCGAAAAATTTAGCAAAATAAGATTTTAAATTACAATATTTGTTTTGTAATCGAAGAAGTATAGACGCACAACTGTGTGTATTCTTTGGCACCACTGCAACCTTTCTGAAAAATCTACATCATCATCATCATCACCCTGCCCTTATCCCATCCAATTCAGTGTCACGCAGTATATACTCTTTCTCTACTCTCCTAAGTTACTCGTCATCTCATCCACATCCATCACCTTCATATCATACCTCACACAATCCATCCATCATGAACTGGAAAGAAGTAGAGGAAGACGGAGAGAGAGACGGTCTACTTCGATATCCATCAATATTCATATCCATAACTTTTTAATTACATTCATGGCATCCCATCTCATAACATGTCCTACCAAGCTCAACGGCACCCTTTCAACTTTTCTGACACTGGCGCCACTTTAACTGGCGCACTCAGATACGTCAATTAACCTTAACGAGTTTGAGAACTTTAATGAAAAAATGTCTATCAAAATTAGACCACAGTCTCAGCGAATAGCGACAAGTTTTGAATAGACATTTTGAACTCAGTCCTTAGGCTTATCTTATCCATTTTTGTCACTGCGCACATCCATCAAAAAGTAATTTATTAGTTAGAAAGTAATATGACTGAATTAATAGTCAATTATGTTAAAGTACGCCCTTTGAGATCCTTAGCCAATTCAAGTTTTATATGTATAAATGAGTAACGGTCACTTGGTAACATTTAATACGGCAACATTGTAGAGTTCTACAGACAGTTTCGTATAGTACAATTGACTGAAGTGAAAAATTTTTAATCAGTTGCCGTGAGTGGTGACGGCAGAGTAGAATACTATTTATTGTCACCACGAGCTCTCCCGCGGGTGTCATATAAGACGACTAAGTGATGAGTAAAGACAGCGATGAGTAATGGGCATCAGCGATTTTCTTGTACCATCTATCAATATACTGCAATTTACTTACCCGTTAGACGGCAAAAGACTCGTCCCCTATTACATGGGACCTATAACCTATATTCAGCTAACCGTGGGTGTCAATTGACCACAAAGAAATATGGAATGTTGTATCGCTCTGTCACAGTGTTGGACTGATATACGACCCAAACTTACAAAATGTCACGAAAACGAACAGTGGGACATATTATATTTAATACACTTGCTTATTATAACATAAAATAAATAACTGATAAATCATACGATGCAATTATATGCAGTTCTTGAAACAAGTTTCGACTACTGCCCATATTATATTATATTTCCTTCCGGAATCTAGCTAAATTACAATGATTCTGAATTTAAATTACTGCCCTAAATGGGTGAGGCAAAGGTATTGCAGCCAACTGAGAAATATTGTATTACAATAATTTGTTTAATGGCTTTTCGAAATGGTAACTTTGCTAGATGGTTACAATGACTTCTGCGTTAAGTCTTGTGTAAGCTTACTAGCTTCTGTGTAGGACAATCTCGTTTTATAGAATGGCTAAAATAATATGGTCGGTTTGAATAACGCTAAATGTTAAACTTTTATCAAATTATATTGAAGTGAAGTCAAGGTTTCATAAAAATGCCCTAAAACCCTCTATGAATGAAAACCACATTGAAGTGACATGTGATATAACTCATACAATGAATTATAATATCAAGAAGGAATTTTATTATATCTAAATACGAATACTCAAAGAGAGTAGGTGTCAGGCGGCCGACTGTTGAACCTAAGCCAATACCTTGAGCAGTATGAATTGGATGTTGTCATCCCAAGCTTTTTATATTATATTAATATAATGCATTCTTCTTCCTGGGTTTTTGACTTCAAGAGATTTGCAAGAAAGCGAATACATAATACATATTTTTATAACCTTTGACTTTTAAGAGATAGTTTCTTATCTTAAGTAGTCTGGTGGTGGTAGTGGTAATTTGTTCGAAAGCACAATTTTTTCTAGCCTAAGAAAAATGTAGCTTAAAGTATGTAAAATCAAGTTTATGTTATGCTTCATCATCATCATCATCACCAGTCTTATTAATATTACAGGGCTTTCCTGTGGTTAATAGAATATAAAATGAAAGGACTATTATAGTCACAACCGGTCATAGGAGGGCAGACCAAAAATCATTTATCTTGAGTTCGGCTGCATATCGTTGCATGCAGTCGTTCATACCCAGCAATCCGTACTGGGTGATTATGGCCCTTTCTCCCTATATTCTTTCATCCAGAGTGAAGGCCTGTGTCCCAGCATTAGGGACATTAAAGGTTAGCTAGCTGGTAATGATGATAAGTCTATCCCTCCAGTGCTTGCCAACTCGAGATATTTTGGTCACCCATCCACTGCCATCTTGGGGAAGACAGCTTAGTTTACGTAATCGCAAGCCGAGTGCTCTAGCCGCCGTCCAACAAGCTCCTCATAGTATACTTGAACCCTAGTGTTTTTCAATCTTTATTTATTATGTGACCCCTTCAAAGGTAGCAAAATCCTAGCGACCCCCTTAAGCAATATACAGACAAAAGTTAATCTCTATTTCATTTCATTCCCAATGAAACTGTGTTTTGTATTGTAGTATACGTAGAACCTCGCCTTTTCCTTTTGCCGGTGACCCCCCGTGTAAAACTTCGCGACCCCCTTAGGGTCGTGACCCACAGATTGAAAAACACTGCTGTAAACTATCCAATACAAATTATGTCAATTAGGTATTCGCCAAACTTTAGGCTTCGGCACCCGGCCTCCGTCACCAAGTGGTTATTGTGAAACAAAACACGATGTTTTGGACCGATTTTCATTCCCATTCGAACGTGACATAACAGATTGCGACAGAATATAAAAAAATAAAATCCCAACTAAGCTATCTCAGTTCGGTACTAATCAAACGATTGCCGCTATTCGCCCAAATAAGAGAGGGCAAATATTTGTATTTTAGCATTATAGATTCACCCCCTCACCAACTAAAACACTCTTTTAATTAAATCATTGATCTACTGTCTCTTTTTGTCAAAATGTGTTTGACGCTGTTATGAAAAAAAACAGATCAGTGATTTAGATAAAGCAGTGTTTAGAAATTGATTGGTTATTATGAATAAGCGGGTCGATCCGTTTTTATAGCTGGGGTCCCTTGACAAATTTCCAATCTATTGGAACGAATAGAATAAAAATGTACGAATATGATGTTTGAATTGACATTCGTGCTATAGAAACGTTGTATAATTTTCCACTTGGTACACTGATGTCATGGAAGAGAATCTAGACTCTATTTCGGTTCGATGTTCGGCAGGTGAAATCTAGACTCTAGATTCTATCATAGTTTAACTGCTAAACACAGAGAGGTCAATTAACTTTGATGAGTATTTAGTTTAAAAAAAACATAAATCTAGACCTTAGAGACCCGGCAAGAATAGCGAGTAATTTTGAATGTTATTTTTTGACATTAGGTACTCATTAACGAACGTTAATGAGATCGACGTCTCTGAGTGCGGCAGTAATGGGCCTCGGAGACGGATCAAAAAGATTTTTTTAATGTCTGTTTGATTTGTTTGACATAAAAAAGTTTGTTTTACCTAGAAACAGAATGAAACACACAGAAAATCAACGAGCTTGACGCGAAGCTGATTGACCGTCTCCGAGGCCCTTAAGGAAATAGTGGTCAAGCATTGTGCTCGCTACCCCAAAAACAAACGAAACACGTAATATGGCTCGCCTGTCGGTAGCCATTTGCCGTTGCCAATTAAGCGCTAACGATGTCGACGCAGTCGCGAAATGAGCAGTTCATTATGATTACGAGGGTACAAGTTGGATTAAATCTATGCACTGTACGTGCAACAGCCATTTCGCATTGTAGAACATTCTAGAATATATTTTTTTCTTTACGTAACTCTGCTATAAGGTTTTTAAGCATTCTTTTTATTATTCATTGTCGAAATTTTTTACCTCTTCTCGCCAATCTCGTCAATCACCAAAATCGAATGCTATTGTAATTCGTTCATTCGATTAACAAAAAACCAGGACAACAGAATACTTACTTCCGTACTCAGAGACGTCAATTAACTTTAATGCGTACTTAATGGTAAAAAAAATAATATTTTCATAATACCTTCATTAAAACCGGCACTGATTTTCCACTGAGCTTTTGTTTTATGGCCAAATAATAGAAGCCCATTGGTTGGAAGAATTTACTTAAGATATAATAATTGACGTCAATATTTCAAATCTAAACATAAACCTCACAAAACCCAGTGCATGAAAATGTGAATAAATTCTGATGGCACATCATGTTCAAAACAATACAATAACGAATGTCATTTTGCTGTCAAAATAATGAATGTGATGACAAAAAAATAGAAACTGGTTTAAATGGTGAACATTATTTTAATGTGTACTCAAATAATTATGTATACAGTTTGAGATGTCACGCTCTCACGTCAAAATATGTAAACAATGCAGTTATTAATATTCGGCAGTGAATAAACAATAAGCATTGTCTAAAATCTACGTGACTAAGGGTTAGAAGTTCAACTTACAGTCTGGTACTTCGCGATCTTTTAAACAACAGACAGACATACATAAATCCTACTTATCCCCGAAGCGGGTAGATTGAAGTGAATTAACACCCACGTTTCGCCAATTATGTTACATCCCGTGTAATAGGGGGTTAACCTATTGCCATCTAACGGGCACGTCAAATCGTAGTATATTGCTAAGTGGTATAAGAGAAACGCTGCTGCCCATTACTCATCACTGTCTTTACCCTTAAGCGCCTTGTACACTCGCGGGAGAGATACAAAAGACGAGATGGTGTTTGTCGTTTAAGGCTGATTGGAGCGTGGGCGGGCGTATAATTTAAGCTCGACTTAACTCCAATTCTAGGTCATATCGGTTACAATATTCCATGTATCGAAATTCTCGCAGAATGAATAGTGGGGATGTGTCGTACAAGAAGACTACAGGTCAAACGTTCCGCTTATACCATCTGCAATTATCGTGTCCGATAGATGGCAATAAGCCCGCCAACCTATTTATTACATGGGTCATGATTGGCGAAATGTGGGTGTTGAATTCAGTTCTGGTTATCCTGCCTATGTTGTAAAAATAACTTGGTCTGTGTATTCATTATGGCTACCTAATACCGAGGAGCGAATATGAATACCGGATTTTTTTGAATATTCTAAAGATGTTTAGGTAATGTCCCAACCGTTTTAAAATAGGGGTGATAAGATCTATTTTTGAACTGCAGGTGTCATGCTACATGCGCCTGTGAGTGTACATACTAAGTATTTTATTTTCTTCGTCATTTCCGTGACTTGGAATAGCCATTGAGCTCATACTTATTTTTATTTGTTTATTTAAAGAAATCTTATATGCAGTGCATGCAGTTTCAATACGAAAAGTACACAATTTAATAAATAGTGTCTACAAATAGATTTGTCTACATGCTGTAGGTGTGGTGTGGTCGGTTCAATGCGCATTGCTGGGTGCTAGAGTAATCCTTATTGGTTTTTAAGTCAGCCTTAAGCGGGGAATTCACTACACGGACCTGCCCGTCAGCCATGCCAGCGTGGACCTCGTTTGTATAGGCCAGACTGACTGTGACGGTCTTACACTAGGCAAACATCGCACATACCTAATAGAAGCGAGGTCCGACGGGCTTGTCTGCAGGCATACCAGCGGGCATGACTGTGTAGTGAATTCCCCACTTTAGTGAACATTAACTCAGAGTCCTCAATGACAATATTACTGTCTCGCTTAACTCCGATCCAAAGATTGCATTTAATTCCACGCATATAGCATCCTATTTAAATAATATTAATAGAGTATACTGCGTATTCCCCTATTCTCCCTTGGATCCACGGCTACGCTAATGGAGTAGGCGATTAATGAGTGTATTGTAAATTGTAATATTAGGCTTGATTGATCGAATCTTGCTCGACACTCGCTGGAGACGAAGGGAGTGGTGACAGTTGTATGCTGGTAGTGATGGTGACAGTCTAGATTTCCAAATATCTATGTTTTCGGGACAAACTATTTCTATTCACTCTTAGTTAATGGTGATACTATTGCCAGTATTATTGCTACTAAACATCACAGGAGAGACCAATACTTTCCGTTACTCGCAATTATTAGCGCACCGATCGTGTACACCGATCAATACGTCAACAAACTTACGAGAGATTTACTTGATTGCCGATCGTTATTGTCGCATGTTAACGATCAATATAATCGTTTATAAGATTAGAATCGATCAAACGTCTGCGTTCACAACTGATTCATGGCAATCTTTATTGTCAATTACCTTGGAGAGTTGGTTGGCTAAGTACAAAGCCTAACCTAATCTATCAACGTTTATGTTTTTGAAATTTGTTATTATTAACAGAATTGTCATCATTCCTTAGTTCTCCTTATTGTTATTTTCATTTTAGAACACACAACGCTTCCAATTATTTTATGATTTGCGTCTCTTTTTTATTAACTGAAACGAACAAAGAAAAAGGGGGTTAGTAAAATTTCGAAACCTTATGTCATGACCACTAGGCAGTAGTGGTATATACAGCAAACCGGATTGTGGAGGACGCAGGTTCGATTTCCGCATCAGAAAATAATATCTCGAGAAAAAAATGCTCTTAAAATATCTTTTTCTCATCGCTGCCTTAACCCTCAGTCGCCTTGTATGAGACCCGCGGCAGAGATTGGGGGTGGTGACAATTGTATTCTGCTCTGCCGTCAGCACACGGCATAAAATTTATATAATATTCAAATAAAAGTCAAACATTTTAAAGTCTCTTTAAAAGCTGTTTAAAAGTTTAAACATCGAATGCTCTTTATAGTTCAATCATGTTTGTTTACATATAATAAAATAACGGAGTATTATAGACCAATAGATAACCGGTCAAGGTACGATAAATATTTATCTACAGAGTACATCTATTTTTATGTCTGCAACATTAAGATAAAAAGTGTAAAGGATCGCGCCGGCAATGTAAGGGTTCCCTACATAATACGCCTTATTTTGTATCGCAAAATACATTGATAAAATAATTGTTGTTTCTTCCAAAGCCGAGAGTTTGTAGTTCGAAAAATCGCGGTGAAACTCAAATTGCGATTTGTTGTAAATACCGTTAGATCATAATCTAATCTCGCAATATTGTAAACTATCAAAAAATTGTGATCCGTAACATACTGCTTACAATTTAAAACATTATTTCTCGATCGTCGATAGTTCAGGTTAGGTTGGTTTTTAGTAGGTATATGAACCAACGAGCAGCACGAGCCGAGCAAGCAAAGCGAGCGTGCGAAGCGAGCGGTGTGTGCTCATAAGTTGTGCTCTTATAGAAGTTAACGGATAAATTGTTACGGACCACACAATGACAGTTCACAATTTTGCGAGATAGATTATAATTTAAACGTGTTCACAATTTTACAGTGACAGGCATAAAAATTAACTGTATGATTAAACATTTTTCATCTTTTTCACTTCTTACTTATTAACTTAAAAGTTGTAAGAGTTCGTTGATCTTTCCGGTCTAAACCGTTTATTGGCTACCATACCGTAACCCTAAAATTATAGTAAACAAATGCATTATAACACTATTTGCATTGCAACTTAGACACGAGCAGAAGTTGTTTATTATCCAACAGGTGCATGACCTCTGCTTATTAAAATAATTTTCTCTATTTTGTTTTTTTCACTATCAATTGAATCTTCCGGCTTAGAAAAGCCTATATAAGTGATCATTGCGCATTACGTGGTTGAGGGTTCCAGGTGAAGCTCGATTCCATCTTCTTCTTCAACTTACCATCCAGGTGAGATGAATGGCAAAGCTTCCCTGTCTACCATAAAAAACGGTACTAAAATTGTATATTAGCGAAGAAAAACATTATGTTAGATTGTACGTCCGCTGTATACATTCTGCGTCCATTCCGATCACATTGCACGTCCAGTATTGTCTTAATCCTCATACACAACCTTTGTAGCAATAGAAGCCGAACCTATTAGCGGTTTTCAGTAGCGGGCTATGTTAACTTCACATTACATTGGTAGTGACGCAAATATAGCGCTCACAGAAAACGAGTTATTGCGTAGTGACCCAGTAATATACGCGTTGGTAAACGAATTAACCACTTACATTATTCTTGCGCAGAATTATAAACGCACTTTTGAACTGAATTTCTTTTTGGCACATTTTTTTTATATTTTGGAAACTCTGTTCTGTTTGTTCGTGCCGTTCTGTGATTTTTTGTCTCTCATTTTAATGAATTGTTAGTTAACACACGTAAACCTATGTTTTCTCTGTAATACACCAGTTTCATACATTTGTTTTTATGCATAAGAAGGCAGGCCCTTTTATGTAAGACTTTATTTTTAAAGAATTCATTGTTTTAGATTCTTACTTTTATTGTTGTCAAAAAATATATGTTGTTGTCTCTCTGTTCTTCCTGATTGCTTTCTCTTCCTCCCCGTCTACTATCCCGTTTTTCCGCTTTTCACTGAGCTATCATTAAACCAATTAAAAATGTAAAAATGCGAACGCTATTGGTGGGAACGATATTGGTACGTAAGTATATTAGAACAAAAAATAATATGCATTATTCTGTAATTGTATTGTGTTGTATTTATTTATTATTTACTGTTCGTGTACATATTACCAAATAAATAAATAAAACGGTAAAAAAATAAAAATATAAAAACTAAAAATAGAGTGATCTATCGGGTTCTATCTGCGCTGTGAGTTTACACGATTTGTCAATACCGGCTACCGCCAATTTTCCACTGGAATGTTGATCTTACTAGTTACCTGGCTGTTAGATCATGAAGTCTGAATTTATAAAGATAATTTTAATTACATACTTTTTTCTTTGTCTTTGCAGAGAAAAATACTATAATTTCACCACCACTCCTCTCTCTTGGGTGCCATACAAAGCGACTAAGAGCTTTAGTACGACGAGGAGTGGGCAGCAGCGTAGGGCACTATAGATATGTCTATAACCTGCTATATTACTGATATTAAAGTTCCCAGTGAATTGCTATATGCTCGCCATTTGCGTATAATATAATATGTAAGTACACGAAAAATGTCAAATAAAAACACAATTGTCTGTTTTGACTCCCGTCAATCAATAACATGTATACATTTCAACGTTTTTGCGTCAATTTGTCTCTCGTAACGTGATGCGTTAAATTGTTTTTGTTACACTTTTTTACATTAAAGGCGCTTACGTCAAATTAATGACTACTGAACTCGATTGTCTTACGAAGTCATGGAAGTTAAATACGTGTGTCGCCGTCCCACACGTTCCTGCAAATTTTGCGAAATATTTTGCATCGCCTAATTATACGTTGTTAGCGAAGTAAACTTTAATTAACGATGATTAGCTAGGTAAAGATGCTGGCTACGTAATCGCTTCACCATCAGATCATAATGTTCGCTTCTATTTGAACAAGCCCAAGCTCTTCATGTTTGATACGAAACCAATCTAACGTGATAAACTTGCATATTTTGTAGTTGAGCATTAATATCGTTTATATCTATTTAATATTTTATACCTATACTTTAAAATCAATGTTCCTTAATACATAAATCGTGTTTTTTATGCAGACGATTTTTATATACCTACTCGTCGATTTTTGACATTTTACCGTATGGAAGAACTGTCAAAAACTTACGGTTATCTTTTAATCGCTTGGTTACGTGTTGGTGAACTCGAGCCTTAGAAGCTCGCTTTTCCGAGTAGTTTAACTGTATTCTATCGGTGAGGTCATTGTTCAGGATATAGTTATCTTACAGAGAATTCATAAGCACAGCGGCTGTGTCAATCCATTTGCTTATTTCCTTGAGCAACGCAAACTAATGAATCTGTAAACAAATTACTTTTATTGTTTAAGATAAAGGTTTGTTAGGTTTTTCCTGATTGCTCAAGCGTCGTTTTTCTTGGACTATTTTTAGATATTACCTACCTATACAAAGGAATAGCCCTTGTCGGGTTTATTGCAGAATCCAATAAGTAGTTGACATGCAATTATATGGCGACATCGCAGTCTCTTCACCGAGTCTTGCTTCATCTCATCATCCTTCAAGTATTAAAAAAGCCCTTCAAAGTCCTCCTTTGTACGAGGAGACAAAAGTAAGCCGGTTTATTGGTCCAATTGACACTAAATAGTTGAATTAAAGAGCGTTTATGGGGCTATAGTGCATTGGGAAGCAATGTCGAGTTAAGCTTCCTGTTTTGTTTAATTGTCTTTGTTTTTCTATGAAAGTTTTTGCGTCTATCTTTATCGATTGTTTTGTCAAGTGTGACGTTGGTCATACTACAGACATTTAATTGAAAAAATTGACCGAATATAAAAACACCTAGTTGACTGAATAGCAAAAATATTATAATATTGTTGTTTTAAATATCCAGTTTTACCTTAACCTATTTTTCTCAGATAATTACAATCTTATCGGAAACTTTTTGTAAAACCTAAATATCAGATATAAATCAATGCAATTGAGAGCTAAGAATCCGGCTTTCATTACAACTAGACCGAAAAATCGAAACCTATAATTTAATAGAAAAATATTATTTAATAGACAAATAAATCAGAAATTTTTTCCATAAAGTTTAGATCATCATGATTAACGTCATTGTTGATTATATAGGAAATACAATAAGGTTTTCTATTATAAATGTTATTATTTTTTATTGTTATATACAAATAATAATATTTATATTTAATCAACAGTTGAATTAACTATCGATGATCCTAAGAACCGAGCCCAATAACTGTTACGTACAATAGCATCTTCTTAATGGATTCATGACTTAAGATGACGAATCTACATAATTAAGTAGCCTGTGGATTTTCCTTGCGCGTGCGGCGTCCAACCGTCGTTAATTATCAATTAGGGCTTGCTATCCAGAAGATCTATTACGACAGCTATCATAATCATTATCCAACCAATTACCGAAATTCACGAATTTCAAAAAAACTTTTGGTCCAATTCCAGTGGCATTTTCGTTGTATATTTTAAATCAGTAAAGCAGCCCTTCCGCGAAACGTCTATATACCCCAAAGAGTTAAGTTGTACCTAAAAAAAAACAATCTAGAAAATATTGAAGACGCGCTGTGAAACTCAAATGGTATTAGTGTAGAACGTATTTAAACTCTGATGTTATTGTATTATATGTTTATCTATATTACGATATCATTTAGAAACTTTTCAACTGGAAATTTGCACTAATGCTACCTGAAATTGACATTATAATGAATGATGCCAGCTCCCAAAAAGAGCAGTCTTGTCAAGTTGTACTTGATCCATTCTCCCTATATATTTTTTATTCCTATAGTATTTATTTCTTCCACATGTTTTTCATTACAACCAACGTCAAACAGAAAAACTGTTACTCATGAGGTTGACATACTCCATTGTGTTTTGTAATTAATGGTTTATTGTTTAGAAAAAACACACAATTTTCCTTGTGGCTTAATTATGGTAGTATTTTAGCCATCATATAAATTAATTTTAGGGGTCCTCCGCTGACTGGTTAATGCGTTTCGAGTCTTATAAAGTCCCGGAACAATTTCTTATATTCTAAAACAGGACATAGTTCAGAAATTTATAAATACACCCTTTATTACTTATTTTTAAATCAGGTGTTGTTAAATAATGCATTACATTTTTTCCTTTCTTTCATATTTTAATTATTCTTACAAAATACATTATTTAATATAAAAGCAATTGCAATATTAGCTGGCTCTACTACGCATACATCATTTCTTTTTTGAAATATGAACAGTGACTTGACTTTAGCAATACATTACCTAAATTTTTTTAATTTGTGATTAAAAATTGTAACGTTGTCATTTTGTCACTTGTCAAAGTCGTCAAAGTCAAAATTGACAAACTGACTGACAGTGACACTGACATTAGTTGTCATAATAATTTTGGGTTTGCAAAGAGAAATTGGCATAATTGGGGACTTATAAAAAAAAAAAAAAAAAAAAAAGGAAAAAGTTCAGATAAGAGTTGCTTGGTTTGGGTGGTTATATAACCCCCAAGTGTTATAAAAAATATTACTTCACTTTTTCCTTGGTTTCCAGACAATAATTTTGTATTTCGGCAGGTTAGGATTTTATTTAGTATTTATTCGGCGTTTAGGTTTCGTTAGGTCTTCAGTGGTCATATTTGTTGCCTAAAATTCCCTTAGAATCGATTTTTTAGAGATCGAAGAAATTGTCAATTTGTCAATGTTATCTTGGCTGTATGATACAGAATCGTTGCCCTAGTCCGGCCTATTTTGAATGTCAGGATTCGATTGTCAAACTACACGGCCAATGACGAGCGCTTATTTTGAAATTCGGAAGTGGATTTCATTCCGTTTTAAAATTCCTAGCGAGACGCTGTAAAATTTTGATGGTCTTCTTATCTTGGTGGAATTTTCCAAATTTCAGAAGAATTTTATAAATATTATATCGGAGCAAGAAAGTGATTCTCCGAATAACAGCTGTTATTAAAAGGAATACATACTGTGTCACTGACCCGAAAGGGTCCTTTGGTACGAGTAAAGAGACTCCAGTTAAAGCTGTCTTGATTGTGGACTGGACCTAGCGGGTAATCCTGTGAGGAATTGCTACTCCCTACTACACTTCTCTACAGTCAGGGTCCTTTGGTACGAGTAAAGAGACTCCAGTTAAAGCTGTCTTGATTGTGGACTGGACCTAGCGGGTAATCCTGTGAGGAATTGCTACTCCCTACTACACTTCTCTACAGTCAGGTACCTTACTAACCACCAGGCGGCTGAAGGCTCGGAGATAAAGATAGACTTCTATAGATATAGACAGATTAATATAATTTAGATTCATATACTCGTCCCACTCGTTATCGACCAGAACAACTCCACCCGAACTCCTTGGTCTTGGTTCTTTTTTAGCTACCGCTTATGTAAATTTTAAATTATAAATTGTGTTAGATTTATATTAAATTGAAATTATAAATTTACTACTGTCCAACTGGTTGTTTTTATTTTATTGTCACCATTAGGTATATTAGGTATAAGGGGGGAAATCTAAATTATTATTATATAGGAACACATAAGCAGGGAAAAAATACAAGTATTACATGGCGCCCGAACATTAGGAAAAAGGAGGTTCTGTTACTTTTTATTATAGTCCTTGTTTCTGGTCTAATTTGCTCAGAGGAGGCTGGTCGATGACGGGCAGGATTAGAGGTTAGTTTTTTTATTTTAGGAGTGTTATCATCATTGCTATAAACTTAAACCTAATTTGTATAATTTTCTTGTGCTATAAAATATTTTAAACAGGGATATCTTCACTATTATACAGGAATTTTACATGTTAATGGAGAAACTGTAAGTTCTGTTCGATATCTGGAGTGGTTTCTTTAGTTTTTGCACTGCATTTTTTTTTTATTTTGAAATTTTAATGCTATAATAAGCTAGGTATAATTAGCAGATTACTTTACTTAATTTCTTATAACCTTTTTACTGTGCCTGCGCATAACAGTGCACTATCTTGGTTCCTTTGCCTGCCTTTCCACACTTTTTTTTATCTTTTAAAGTCATATTGACATTAACATATAAATAAATAAATTAGGTTGTTTGCATCATGGAGCAAAGACCAATAACTTTTAATTTGCTGTTGAAAGATGAACTTGAGTATGAAGTTAAGATTAGGGGTGCAAAGCCCACAGACACAGTGACTGCTTTGAAGGCACAGATTCGTTTACTCAATAGGGACCTGCCCTCTGATGAGGTATTGGAATGTGGTGATCTAGATTTTGTTTCAGAATTAAGAATTGTGCAGAAAAAGCTAGATGATCTGGATAAACTTGTTTCAATATCTTCATCAAAGGCAGGCACACTAAAAACTTTGAATAGGATTCAGACCCTTGCACACCATTTATTCCATCGAATCAGTCGGCTGGATGTGGGAGAAGAGATGGACAGCGACTTCTCTTCCTCATTGGCCTCCTGCCAGAAGCGTTTAGACAGTGTTTTGGTAAAAATTGATAACATTTTACACACATTTAAAAGTAGTCTTACACAGGAAAAGCCCGGTGAGCAGTCACCTAGCAGGCCACAGGATTCAAGTGGTTTGGTAGGAGATTGTTCATCTGTTCATAAACTTGGCATAAAATTTGATGGCAAAACATGTGTGAAAGCTTTCTTGCAGCGCTTGGAGGAGCTTTGCTTATCAAGGGGTATTAATGATGGTAGACTTTTCTGTTCAGCATCTGAGTTGTTTTCCAATGAGGCTTTGTGTTGGTATCGTGGTGTCAAGTCAGATGTCAATGACTGGTTTGAATTAAAACAATTATTATTAGAAGAATATTTGCCTACTGATTATGACCACAGATTATTACAGGAAATTCGCTCTAGAACTCAAGGTGCTGATGAGAGTATAATAAACTACCTCAGCATAATGCAAAACTATTTTAGTAGGTTATCAAAGCCTTTAATAGAAGAGGAAAAATTAAACATTGTTTTATTTAACATTAGACCCTTCTATACCTCCCAGTTAGCATTGACCCCAATTGAATCTTGGACAGAGTTAAAAAAGAAATGTAGATTGCTTGAGGGTGCACAGGAGAGATGCAAACATTTCAGTGAACCTATTAGCACAACTACTTTAGCACCTGACTTGTGCTACAAACAAAAAGTTACATCTCAACAGAGGGTTTCTGCAGTTCAGCCTATAAGAGGTGATTTCTGTGTCCGTTGCAGAATCAATGGTCACAGTTTAAAGAATTGCAGGGCACCTTTTGTTGTGATTTGTTATAGTTGTGGTAAGAGGGATGTCACTGCTAGGACTTGCCCTAATTGCAATGCTAGGAAACCTACTTTTGATAACAATGTTTCAAAAAACTTGAAACAGTGAACTGGCGATTAGTAAATAATAATCAAAATTTCCCTAAGTATAAAACTAGGATATTTTATTCTAATAGACATGACTATAATAAAATTAATACAATAAAGTCTACATGTCTTTCATCACCAGTTCACTCTATACATACAGATATACGTCCATATTTAAAAGTAAATATCTATGATTTAGGATTCAGAGGGTTGTTGGACTCTGGTTCGGAAATTTCAATAATGGGACAAGATACAGTAAAACATTTTATTAACTTTGCTAATATACATACTTCACATAACTTACAATACATTAAAACTGCCAATGGTTCTTCATCTCCTGTCACTGGCTACATGTTTTTGCCGGTAACAGTTGATGGGAAAACTTGTGTAGTTAAATTTTATATAGTACCAGGGGTCACTACTGGTCTGCTTTTTGGTCTAAATTTTTGGAAGGAGTTTAATATAGCACCAGAGGTTTTAAAATTATTGAAGGGGGGTGAATTTTTTAATGTAAATGAGCAAGTAAACACTGTTATAGCTACTGATATGGCATTACATGATTTTGATTCATTATCTGAGGAGGAGCATAGGCAGGCTAGGGAGGTCATCTCTCAATTTGAAGATATTTCAGCTGAAAAAATAGGTTTAGGCAGGACACATTTGGTTAGTCACATAATAGACACCGGTGATCATGCCCCCATAAAACAGCGCTATTATGTGGTTTCTCCTGCCAAGCTGGCACTGATGAATGAGCATTTGGATCAGATGCTTAAGGATGATGTGGTGGAGCCTAGCAGCAGTGCTTGGAATAATCCTGTCACATTAGCCATGAAAGCTGATGGTTCTTCTCGCTTCTGCTTGGATAGTCGAAAGCTTAATTCAATTTCAAAGCATGATGCTTATCCTATGCCTTATATAAGCCATATTCTTGACCAGCTTAGGGATGCGAAGTACCTCTCTTCCATTGATTTAAAATCTTCATTTTTTCAAGTGCCTTTGCATGTAGACTCTAGGGAAAAGACAGCTTTCACCATTCCCGGAAGAGGTCTCTATCATTTTAAAGTTATGAGCTTTGGTCTTACTTCAGCTCCGGCTACACAACAGCGTTTGATGGATCGCTTGTTTGGCCCAGAGTTTACTGGTCCTGGAAATAATATTAATATAAATTTAACTAATAATAGTAATAATAGTAAATTGTTCGTCTACGTCGATGATTTAATTTTGCTATCAAGTAATTTCCAGGAGCATTTGGAGTTGCTCCAGTTGGTGAAGGACAGGTTGAGTCATGCTGGCCTCACCATTAACATGGGAAAGTGCCAGTTCTTCAGAAAACAGCTTAAATATTTGGGTCATGTAGTTGATGAATACGGTTTGCGCACTGATCCTGAAAAGGTGAAGGCTATAGTAGATTTTCCCACCCCCACAAGTAGAAAAGAGGTGAAGAGTTTTATGGGAACAGCATCATATTACCGTCGTTTCATTGTAAATTTTAGTAACAGGGCAGGGCCGTTGAATGCTCTTACATCAACTCGCAAAGGCGCTCCACCGTTCAAATGGTCAGTCGAGGCGGACAGGGCGTTCAACGACCTAAAATTGGCATTAACCACTGCACCAGTATTAGCATGCCCCGATTTTTCCAATGAATTTGCAGTGCATTGCGATGCATCCGATTACGGGCTGGGAGGGGCCTTGACACAAACCATAGACCATGTCGAACATCCCATTGCTTTCTGTAGTCGATCTCTTTCGGCAGCGGAACGCAACTATTCAGCAACTGAACGGGAGGCATTAGCAGTGGTGCATGTCGTTGAACATTTCCGAGCGTATCTAGACAATGGCCGTCCTTTTAAAATTATTACAGATCATGCTAGTCTGAAATGGTTTCTAAATCTTAAAAATCCAACTGGCCGTCTAGCACGTTGGGGCTGTAGACTGTCACCCTATAATTTTACAATTGAGCATCGCAGTGGCTCAAAGAATATTGTACCAGACGCGTTGTCCCGTGCAGTCCCAGTAGCACCGGTAGACATTATTTCCACAAACGACTCTTGGTATAATAATATTGTACAACGTTGCACGGATAAGCCACGAGCTTGTCCAAATTTTCAATTAGTAGATGGTAGGTTAATGCGTTTTACGAAAGGCACAAATAAACTAGGTAGTGATTTCCAATGGAAAGAGGTAGTCCCATTAGAATTTAGAGAGGTTATAATTTTACAAAATCATTCTGTACCTACTGCTGCACACTTGGGTGTGGCAAAAACATATAAACGCTTAAAGTTAAGATATTTTTGGCCTGGTATGTATAAAGATACCGCGGACTTTATTAAAAAATGTACTGTTTGCAATGCTTATAAACACAGCACACTGGCAACACCGGGATTTATGGGTGAACCTAAAATTTGTTGCAGGCCATTCCAGTGCATCAGCATAGATCTAGTTGGTCCACTGCCGATGTCCCGTCAGCAAAATATCTATCTGCTAGTTGTGGTGTGTGTATTTAGTAAATATTGTTTAATGTTTCCATTACGTAGGGCCACCGGCAAAGTTATTGCTCAACGTTTGGAGGATCATGTATTTCTTGTGCACGGAATCCCTCAAACTGTAATGTCTGACAACGGTTCACAATTTGTTAGTCGAGAGATTCGTTCTATGTACGAGAAATATAATATTCCCCAAATACACTTGGGACCCGTGTACTGTCCTCAGGTGAATACCGTAGAGCGTTATAACCGTACAGTGATCACGGCGGTTGCGTCTTTCGTTGAAAGCGATCATAGAACTTGGGACGTGAATATACACAAAATACAGTTCGCAATGAATACGGCTGTGAACGAGGCGACCTCGTATACACCGTTCATGCTCGTTCACGGTAGGGAAGCCGTTGCGGATGGCAACATTTATAGTGAATTCACGGATATCGATGAGTTAATCGTGCAACCACGGGATGCGTATATCAGTGATCTAGGTCATCTCAAAGACGTCTTTGTGAATGTAAAATCATCTCTTCGCAAGGCTCATGAGCATAACGTACGGTACTATAATAAAAAGCGGCGTGATATTACGTACAACGTAGGTGATAATATTTGGACACGTACATACAAACAAAGTGTTGCAGATAGATATTTTTCGGCAAAATTAGCTCCCAAATATGAGCTATGTAAAATCATTAGAAAACTGTCTCCGTTAGTGTATGAACTTGAGGACGAGAATGGCAAGTTCATAGGCAAATGGCACATAAAGGATTTTAAAATTTTAGATTCGGCATCAAATGACTGATGTCACACAGTAACCTTTTTTCTCTTTTATTTACCTTTTAGCATTATTATACATTTTGCTAGATTTTTTTTTTCTCATTTACCCCCGTGTGTTGGGCGGGCGTAAGAATTCCTACACTGCCATAATTCCACCCGGCATGTCGTAAGAGTCGACTAACGTGGGTAATAGCACTCGTAACAACAGTTGGTGCGGCGGGTGTCCACCACCTCTGTGCCTCGGTTAAGATTCTCTTGTTTCCCATCTTTTCCCACTTAACGTAACTTTTTTCCAAATTTTGTAATGTAATTCTTTTTCTAACATTTATAATTTGGGGAATACACAAGAGAGTTTTAAACCGAGACACAGGGCGGGCACCGGCTAAATGGGCGTGGAGTTAATTTTACAACTTGCAACACTAGGCTTTCTAGCTTTGTGGTTTTGTGAGTTGTGTCGCCATCTGGTGGCATTGTTTTGTATTATCTCGCGAACATTTGTGCCTCTCAAGCATGCCTGTATCGCGAAATAATATTTTAATTATTCCAATATTATTATTCGGTTTTTACCGTGGAATGAAATTTTCTTTTACATTTTAACATTTTACATACTGATTAACTTAAATAGATATATTTTTGTGTTTTTGCACGTTTCATTTTAATAAAGTTAGGACTATAGTCGGGATTATGGTTTGTGAAATGTGGGGTGGTTGGTATGACAGCTGTCATACTCGTGCACATTTCTGTCTATCCTTTTCGCACTTATAGCATTTAGATATTTGTTGCCTGCTGTCATATCGATCAGGCTGGGTTTTGCGAACTATAGTTCTCGGAAATTTAAATCGTTTTAAATTTTTTTTGGCAAAAGAATTATTTTAGGGGGTTTTCAGTATCCGTTTCAGTCGTATAGGTAGGAAGGTAATGGGATTCGGGTTTGACGTGGGCGTCAAGCACGAATTCACTTACGTGAATTCTTTCGAGGGAAAGGGGATATTGTAACGTTGTCATTTTGTCACTTGTCAAAGTCGTCAAAGTCAAAATTGACAAACTGACTGACAGTGACACTGACATTAGTTGTCATAATAATTTTGGGTTTGCAAAGAGAAATTGGCATAATTGGGGACTTATAAAAAAAAAAAAAAAAAAAAAGGAAAAAGTTCAGATAAGAGTTGCTTGGTTTGGGTGGTTATATAACCCCCAAGTGTTATAAAAAATATTACTTCACTTTTTCCTTGGTTTCCAGACAATAATTTTGTATTTCGGCAGGTTAGGATTTTATTTAGTATTTATTCGGCGTTTAGGTTTCGTTAGGTCTTCAGTGGTCATATTTGTTGCCTAAAATTCCCTTAGAATCGATTTTTTAGAGATCGAAGAAATTGTCAATTTGTCAATGTTATCTTGGCTGTATGATACAGAATCGTTGCCCTAGTCCGGCCTATTTTGAATGTCAGGATTCGATTGTCAAACTACACGGCCAATGACGAGCGCTTATTTTGAAATTCGGAAGTGGATTTCATTCCGTTTTAAAATTCCTAGCGAGACGCTGTAAAATTTTGATGGTCTTCTTATCTTGGTGGAATTTTCCAAATTTCAGAAGAATTTTATAAATATTATATCGGAGCAAGAAAGTGATTCTCCGAATAACAGCTGTTATTAAAAGGAATACATACTGTGTCACTGACCCGAAAGGGTCCTTTGGTACGAGTAAAGAGACTCCAGTTAAAGCTGTCTTGATTGTGGACTGGACCTAGCGGGTAATCCTGTGAGGAATTGCTACTCCCTACTACACTTCTCTACAGTCAGGGTCCTTTGGTACGAGTAAAGAGACTCCAGTTAAAGCTGTCTTGATTGTGGACTGGACCTAGCGGGTAATCCTGTGAGGAATTGCTACTCCCTACTACACTTCTCTACAGTCAGGTACCTTACTAACCACCAGGCGGCTGAAGGCTCGGAGATAAAGATAGACTTCTATAGATATAGACAGATTAATATAATTTAGATTCATATACTCGTCCCACTCGTTATCGACCAGAACAACTCCACCCGAACTCCTTGGTCTTGGTTCTTTTTTAGCTACCGCTTATGTAAATTTTAAATTATAAATTGTGTTAGATTTATATTAAATTGAAATTATAAATTTACTACTGTCCAACTGGTTGTTTTTATTTTATTGTCACCATTAGGTATATTAGGTAGAAGGGGGGAAATCTAAATTATTATTATATAGGAACACATAAGCAGGGAAAAAATACAAGTATTACAAAATTAATCACTTTAAAATCTCAAATTTAAATTAAGACGTTCTAGACGCTCGCTTATAATTATGTAGAAATAATGAATGAATCTGAATTATTTTACAAAACTTCTCCTTTAAAATAGTTGAAAATCGCTGGTATCGAATCTGCAGCTGATAGAAAGACATTTGAAAATATAAAACAGCAAAGAATTGATCAGTGACGTCGGTAGCGACATTTTTCAAAGGGGCGTTACTCAATCATCATAACTCTTCGAACGGAGAGTTTTCCGCGAGCATTGCATGCAATCTGCTAATGCTTTGCAGGGGGTCATAACATTGAACAAAACAAGATAATTTATGTACAAAACCAGGTCTAGGCTCAGACGTTGACGGCGGTCGGTTCTTGGAAACTCTTGATCTATTATTGTCACTAAGTCCAAGTATCTCAGTGACGTCATTTTGAAATGAATGAGCAGACTCGAGAGCCCTTTTATCTAGAGTTTCAAAGAATTTTCAGCCTTATTGAAACAACGTTGATTATAAATTTAACCTTACGCTCGGCCATTATCGGAGTACATTGGTCGGTGATATAATAATTAGGATACCCCATATAAGTGGGGTTGTCCCTGTACGGATCGTAAACAACCTCTCTCTTTGAATTAATTTAAAAGTAAGACCAAATATCAAATTCAATAGTAGCTGTATTAATAGATAAAACGCGTTACAAACAGACGTTAAAAAAAATCCCATTAAATGAGTTGCTAACTCCTTTTAATAGCAACACAATAGTCATATTGTTAAGTGTTGTGTCTTGTTTAATATATCGAAAGGCACAACTGTTGATTAGTCCTTGATATAATTCATGTTTCAATTAGTAGTGTTGCCAAGTATTATGAAAACAAAATTAAAATACATTTTCTTGCAAATGCAAGAGTTGCGAAGTTCAACCTACTGACGTGGCTCTCTGATCAATAAGGATCAAACGACACAAGTATTATGTACAGAACAGAACAAAACAGTACTTTCAAGACGTTAATAGTGCTTTTAAGAGCACAAAAGATGTTTCGTTTTGGTTATCAGACTCTTTGCTAAAATATAATAGACATTCAAATTCCGTGATGAAAAAAAGTTTGGAAAAAGATCTGACACTCTTTGCTTGGTACGCCTAAGATAATGGTTTGATACTTACTTGACTCAATTGTTTACTTGACTGGCTTTCGAATGTAACATCCAGATAAATAGATTTTGCTTCTAGACGTTAAAACATGACTCAGCCTCTACTACTCTCCAATTATAACACCACTAGACAACCAGGCTTGGGAAGGCTTGTGAAGCGAGGAGGTCGCGACCGATAGAATTACGCCATTTAGCTTATCCATTATTAAAACCATATTTGATGATGAGGAAACTTGTTATTCGCTCGCTTCCGCAGATCTCGGATTTGATGCATCCGAGTCTAAACCCCGCTCCCATCGAACGTACGTCTGAATACCTACGAAGAGTCCACAATTTATAATGTCTAGACAATCTATTTTGTTTTTGAACTTAAGTTAGATAACCTAACTTGTATCTAGACCTAGTTTAAGACAAGTTCAAGACAAGACAAGCAGCGTTCGTGACCCAGTTAAGTTGTTTATTAATGTCTATCTGTCTATGCTGAGATGACATTGTGAAGAATCACTTAAAAATTTTCCTATAATAATCGCAATCCGTGTTTCATCAACGCGTTGTATCGATATTGTGTTTTTGCAGTTTTCGGTTTCATCACAACACTGCATTGGAAATGATGTAAAAAGTTGATTAATCCGATAATTCCGAGTAATCGAACTCTTCGCGAGATTAGGTAACGCGGAAGTTTCTTCGCAATGTGCGTGGTTCAGGTTCAGCTGTGTAGACTGGGTGGGTCGATTTAAACAGTGGTTTTATGAAGATACATTTAAGGACATTTATTGTCATAAATAATTTATTTAATTACATAACTGTTTTACCACTCTCCCTCTTTCTAACATTTTTTAGTGCACTTACAAGGACAAAAAAGGATTTACTATTACAACTTTTTTTATGTTGTAGTTACGTTCATTTATGATGACTGATAAATAAATTAAAAGGTTTTCATTGCGGTTCCAAACATTGTTAACAGTGCAGAGAAATTCTTGAAAGATAACTACATAGCTACTTCTGAATTTCTGCAAATTTCTTTATTCTTCTTTTACTTACATGTATGTAAACAACGCAGTAGTGATTAGACTCTTTTTGGTAACCTTTCCGCTTCTTCGCTTCCAAAATGCTTTATATCAAGCTAGATCTAGTTCTAGACCATCAAACCGATCATCTTTTTTATTGCAATAAGTCAGGAAAGCAAAATGACTGTACAATAAATACTTGGCCCACTTATAATGACTGAGATTCGGGTCAAGTAGAAATTGCAATTTTTTAGTGAAGCAGTTAGTTTTATGTGGCGTTTTAGCGATACAGAGCGTATTTGTTTGTTGGATAAAGACGCGACGGCGTAACCAAATCGTACCTTCTTGTCATTGTTTAATTTGATAACAATGTAAGTATGAATACGGTTAAAGGAGTCTAGTGAAGCCAACGCTGCTACATTCTTAGCGTCATTCGCACCAAGTCAATATTTGTTACAAGAGCCCGTCCGTATTGTCCGTCGACATAGCAACGAAGCACTACAGTACCCACTCAGACACAATATTGAAACATCCGACTGACGTAATGGAACGCCACCATAATTAGTCGTTCCTTCCAAATTGTCTGGCCAATGACAAAAAGCCTTTGCTAAGTAGGTACGTGCCCGCAAAATGTACGCTCAGCAAAATTTTATTTCCACTTTTCTTATCTGTCTTCTGATCGGCCGGCGACCGTAACATTCGCGTTTTCGTGACGATAATGACGGTGAAGCCTTAAAGAATTCAGGCCAAGTTTACTGTCGCTATGAAATATTCACAATCTCGTGCAGTTCCACCATTATGGCCACCGCAAAGTTAAAAAGAAACTTAACTGTACTGGTGGATTTTTACAAAACGAACACTTCGGATGTGTAATAATGAGGTTCTGCGCGATGACAAAGCCCGCGGCCGTTGCCTATTAGATAGAATGCGTTGCGTTTACCTCAAAGTTTTACTGTACAACTTATATTTTATTCACATCTTCAGCGAATGCCTAGTCATACTCCGTCTAGGTCGAGTCGGTCTCTGGCAGAAGAGGCCATGTGCTCTTTCAATGTTATGCTAGCCTAGTACTTTCTTCAAGCTACCAAGACCTTATGGGTTCATTTGTTTTGTTCTTCTTATTCGTTCGCAAAATATTATCATCTTTGCGTCCTCAAATTTGACAGCGGAACTAAGGTTAAGGTTGTTTTAAAATTTGGCTATATCTAATTCGGCTTTAAGCTTCGTCATGTTGCTGGATAAAAGTTTCCTGTTTCAACAGATATACGTCCAGTGTATACGTTATTCGTATACACTGCATAATGATGTAAGGTGTAACTGATATGAATGGTGGAGGACCACTTATGATATATAATACATGCATCGACCCTAAATGACCTGGGAACAGATAGAAGCAGATTAAGTTAAAGGTTTCTCAGAGCACCAGTCACTTTACACTTGACCGTTGCAATGAAAAAGTCGGATGCAATCAAAACGGAATGTAACGGTGAATGAACTGTAATTTCTGTTTCTTTTCGGCAACCATCAACCACAGATGAAGTGCGTGCAGCAAACTACCTACAAATTAGCCTATAAAGTGCCACGACACGCTGTTGTTTGTTTTAGCCGTCATGGCGGAAACAGACAAGAATTCTAACTCCGGAACTGTTTATTAACTTTGGACTTTTTGAACGACGCGACTTTTCAGCACTTCGACAGCGCCAGGAACGTATTGAAATGTCTTAACTTGGTCTTAACAACTCTTAAAGTAGTCTGTGGTGCTCCAGACCAGATCTGAACTACTGAATTTTATTTGCCTAGTGTACACCTTACCAAATGTTAGCTTTATCGTTTTAAGACAACTATTAACGATCCAAAACTAGATTTAAAGGGTCTGTTAAAATACAAATTAAGACTAAACCAGCACATGTTCACTATTCTGGCATTTGATGAAAATCTACTAATTTATCTCTGTATTCTCTTTAGTGTGGTGCTTATAATGTTCTGGCATTAAAGCTTGGCAAGCGAATATGAAACAGTTTTATTTTTTCGTACGCAATTTAACGGCGTATTATGCTTTCTGAAGCAAGGAAAATTCGCTTATTTGGCTCACATATGGACCGCTACATAATTATTATTATGTTATAAAAAAATACACTATAAACTAGAAGTACTTAAATTTATACTATCGACATAGCTACCGTGGAGCACGCGGATGGTGGAGTGCAAACAACCAACAACGGCATACCTGAAGAGGTAGACGGCTGGATGCAATACTTAAGTCAAAGCTTAAGCTTTAGCTGTATGAATGCAAATATAGTCATTCCTATTACTCTCTACGTTCATCGGTTCATCGACAACTATGACGATCAACCGATGTTATTTCCATTACTTTATTGAACATTTATTGATGATCTGAATAATAATTGACCTACGGTGGGTGATGTAATAATAAAAAAGATAGATTTCCCTGCTCCGCTGACCCCACATAACCTGGGCACAGGGCAGAAAGATGATGGATGACAGAACCAAAAGAGAATGGCTTGACGACGTCTGACCTTAGGGGCACATATAACAGGGCAGGAAAGAGAAGACGTCTCTTTGTCGTCTAATGTGTATTATGTCGATGTTGTTAAGCCGCTACTACAGGCTTATAGGAATGGCTACTTATAAGCAATTGCATGGTGAACAGGGAAACCTGCCTGCACGCAAGGCCGGGTCGTTCCCTTAACGTTAAATCATACTAATAAATCAAATGTGAAGCAACACGCTTAACCCATTACACTTGACCCTGGCGTGTGCGGAAGGGCTTTGGCTGATTATCTTACACATCACAACCATCGTTATTAAGGTCATTATTTTTATGCCGTTTCATATATCTGTCCGCGAGGACATGTCACGTAGGCGAGACAAGATGAGAGCAGAAGCATTTAAGATTTTCCAGTCAATAATAATAAATAATATATATCACAGTTTAATTATTTTTGAGACAACAGGTGTTGAGGGCAATTATCAGCACCCCCATCTCTCCCGTGGGTGTCGTACAAGGCGACTAAGGACCGGTTTTTTGAGGCATAGTTAACTCAACCAATTGTTAAAAATTGTTACTAATCGTTAAATATCAGGCTGTTATTTAACTATTAGTAACAATTTTAGTTACTAACGTTACTAATGGTTAAATATCAGTCTGATATTGTTACTAATGGTTAAATATCGGACCGATTAACAGAAATCAGGATGAATTTTTAACAATTGGTTGAGTTAACTGTGCATCAAAAAACCGACCCTAAGGGTAAAGACAGCAATGAGTAATGGGCGGCAGCATTCCTCTTGCACTAGGTACCTAGCAATATACTGCGTTTAAAGTACTCTATAGATGATAATATAGGCCGCCAATAGTCCCCACCAATTACATGGGACATAGCCTTATTGACGAAAATTCAATTACATGGGACATAGCCTTATTGACGAAAATTCGGTGTTAATTCATCTCTGCCTAACCCAAGAGATATATGTATGTAGGATATGTAGATGTTGGGAGCGTGATAGCGCAGTGGCTTAGCGCGTTGTGGTTGCATAACTTAAGTAACGTTCGCTAAGGCTGATCAATGGATATGTGACCAAAAGATGTATCATCTCCAGTTCCTCCGTGCTTAGCAAACCATATTAAACCGTTGGTCCCGGCTGCATCTGCAGTCGTTAATACCATCAATCCGCACTAGGTGGTGAGGTAGGTGTGTTTCCTTTGGCGTGTTTCAGGTTGAAACTGAAATAAATTAAAAGCCAAAATTGAAGTTTAAATTAAATATAGCTCATTGAATACAAGACAGACGAAACTCAAAAAATACTTGCAACAAGACTTACCCCCGGATACTAAATGTCTTTTTCATCCCACCATCTCGGAAAAAGCGTTTTTGCTCTTCGATAACTGAGTGCAAAAGCCGTTTTTATCCTCTAGAGGGTAAAGTAAATTTGAATTTAGAACATCGCGTGCAATGAGTTTGTGAATTCAAAACATAATTATACATATCTATTTCTACCTCCATGGTGCCGAAATTATCATGCAACCTATTTTAATTTGTTAAAAACTCAGACTCGGAACCTTCTTGGTGTACTTTTTTTGTAATTTGCTTTGCGCGCGCCATTTTCTTTTCGTCATAAATTTGTTAAGCCTTGGAGTTCCGTGACGGTCAATCTGCTTGTCGTCAATCTTGCTTAAAACATTTTGATCGTCTTCAATGCTTGCTTGCTGCTTGAGTCAAGCATTTAAAAGCTTTTTAGGTTTGTTTGATTTGTTTACGCTAGCAACGGAACAAAAACATACAGAAAATCAACGTGCTTGACTCAAGCTGATTGACCGTCTCGGAACTCCATTAGGGACGGTAATTTTTATTAGGTACTTACAGGTGTGTCTGGATAAATTTTGCGGGTGTGGCTGGGTGGATGGGTGGGTGTTGAAGGTGTTTCTGGGTGAATGGGTATTTTGTGGGTGTGTCTGGGTGAATGGGAGTTTTGTGTGTGTGTCGGAATGGATGCGTGAGTATTGTGGGTGTGACTGGGTGGAAGTTGTGGATGTCTGAATGGATGTTGTGGGTGTGTCTGGGTGATTCGATATTTTGTGGGTGTTTCTGGGTGAATGGGTGTTTTGTGGGTGTTTCTGGGTGGATGGGTGTTTTGTGGATGTTTCGGGTTGAATGGGTGTTTTGTGTGTGTTTCTGGGTGAATGGGTGTTTTTTGGGTGTTTCTGGGTAAATGGGTGTTTTGTGTGTGTTTCTGGGTGAATGGGTGTTTTTTGGGTGTTTCTGGGTAAATGGGTGTTTTGTCAGTGTTTCTGGTTGAATGGGTGTTTTGTGTGTATTTCTGGGTGAATGGGTGTTTTTTGGGTGTTTCTGGGTAAATGGGTGTTTTGTGGGTGTTTCTGGGTGAATGGGTGTTTTGAGAGTGTTTCTGGGTGAATGGGTGTTTTGTGGGTGTTTCTGGGTGAATGGGTGTTTTTTGGGTGTGTCTGAGTAGATGGGTGTGTATTGCGGGTGTAAATGTTGTGGGTGTTTCTGGGTGGGTGTTGAGAGTGTGTGTGGGTTAAGGGGAGGGTGTTATGGAAGTTTCTGGGTGAAAACAGAAACTGTTGTGATTGTATTTTTTTTTTTTGGATTTTGCAATTTCCTCGTTGGGGGGGGATGAAAAGTTACGTGTTGCACTCGAGTGCAAAGATTTTTCACCTTGTGCTCTTTTGATTCCCTCGCTATCGCTCAGGATTCTTTTAATTTTAGAATCCTATCCTAGAATCCTTTTTTAATTTTAGAATCCTTCGCTAGCTCGGTCATCAAAATTGAGCACGCGGTTAAAAAACTACTTTGCACTCACGTACAACAAATAACTATTTCTTTCTTTTATTTCAGTTTTGTCAATACTTAAATGCTAAGCCGGACTCAAACTTAGAGTAGCGTTTCAGTTTTCGAGGGTTACTGTTGTGAATGCAATTTTGATTTGTGCCTCTTTTATATTCAAAAAGCAATGTATTAAAGCTGCAGTGTCTGTAAATATGGTGTTAAAAATTTGTCAAGTTAACTTATAGCCCAACCGCAACGTAACCACCAGCTTAAACTTGGCTCGTACGTTTACATTCTGTATGTCGGATACGGCACTAGAAAAAAGAGAAAAAATTGAATGCCGCTCAACTTTTCGTAACATCTGATTTCAATCCACGGACCATTAAGCCCCTGAAACCGCAGTCTTTATGATCCGCGAAACCGCAAATGTATCGATTACTAACATTTTGTGGGCTGAAATCTTCAACTACAACAGTTCTTAGGAAGGTCACACTGCCGAAACCTTATTAGAATCAGTAATTTTCTAAACGATGCGTGGTGGGTCATATGGCCCATTCTCCCTATAATCTTCCATCCGGCAGGAAGGACTATATGCTGTGTGTGAAAGCTGGTGATGATATTAACCGCCTCCGTGGTCTAGTGGTTGGCGCACCGGAATGAAGATCCAGAGTTGCCGGGTTCGATCCCCAGGGGGTACAACTTTGTGCTCGGTTTGGTTGGTGGTAGGACTTCTTTGAAGTCCGCCTGGCTAGCTACCGCCATCTTATCAAAATCTGTCGCCATAATAATAATGTTAACAGCATTATTGTGTTCCGATAATGTGTGATAAGATAGCCAGCCCCTCTGTGGTGGAAGGTTCCAGGTGAAGCTCGATTCCATCTTCAGCCCTTATCGACACTTACTATCAGGTGAGATGAAAGGCAAGGGCTTCCCTGTCTAACATAAAAAAAATAAGATCTCGTTGAATAAAATTTACTCAGATGAAATTTTCATCTGAGTAAATTTTTAATTTTGTACTGAATAGCATTTTTTATATACCACGGTTCCTTCCATAGTGAAAATTGCTTGCATTGGTATAATGTGCAAATAGTTTTTAGTTATTTAGGGCTACCTTTTATTAGGTAAGGTAATTGATACAAAATAAGCCTACCTAATAAAATAAAAAATACCTGAAACCGAGGTTATATGAAATAATAATATGGGTCCAAAATACTAATAAAATCGGTGGGTTTAAGTTTAACAACAGATTAAAACAAATAAGAATTAAATGTATTTTAAGTATCAAGTCAAACTTAGATCTTTTTTATTAAGACACACACATATAATCAATAAAATTAAATATTTACTTTAACAAACTAAAGAAAACATCTATAAATTTAAAAGTTTCTACACAAACCAACAAAAAGATATTTTTGATACGCTTATTATAACACCGTGCTCAGTTAAGACCGCACGAACAGCCGCTGCCAAGCTATCTTCCGTCCATGTTGCACGTTTTTGTGTTGGATGCGATATTGGATGTGATTGTCGACTGTTAGCTGACATAGACACAAATATCTGTAATAAAATAATACAATAAGTCTGGGATTAATAAGGCCCTGTAGTCTCTAATATGGCCTACTGTGCTGAAAAATGGAGTAGGCCTAATTGGATGCCACACTCACTCTGACTTAAAAAACGTATATTTAATTCGTCAATAGCTAATAGTATACATTATTGTCGAAAATAACTAATTTAAAATAATATGAAACCAGTTGTCAAGGAAAGCTTAAATGAGGAGTACAATTTTAAGCGAAAATTTACCACAAAATAACTTTTTTTTATAAAGAGTCACCACCAGTGCCACTAAGCCCAGAGGGCGCAGAAAGGGATGCTCACTTACTCATTCGGGTTGTATTTTGTGTGTGCACATGTCCACGGAGTATTTTAGCGGTTATAATTATTTATCATTGTATTCTAAAGTGTAGGCCTTATAAGTGCGTAGGCCTTATTTGTATCATGTACCTTATTTAAAAAAAAATATTTTAAACAAAAAGTGCTTATAGAACTTAGGGTCACATCATGATTTATCGATTAAATTCTATTTATTAGGGCCTGTTTCACAATCGACTAGTAAGTTCGAAGTAGTTTACTTCGCAGATCATTTGACAGTTGTAATATAAAATATACGTCAATTGAACTGCACAGTAGGCTACTTCGAACTTACTTGTCGATTGTGAAACAGGCCCTAAGTCTAATATAAATTTGAATACTTATAGGTATTTAAAGCCAATTTTAGAATATGCTATTATGTATAAATGAATGCCTTTCCCAACAGTCTCTCGGCTGACATGGTGATGACGAAATAAAGAATAATTGTTACACTGCATATTCATCCGTTTAACACGGATATAAGCCACGGAGACGCATCTCGTCATATTTTATAAGTGTATTAAATAAATCAGCTTTATCGTTGTTGTAACGTGACCACACATACGCCTGAACTTAAATTTATTAATTGCTATCAATTTCGACAGAATTCAAATTAAATAAATAGTGTTTCTTATTGTTTAGGTACAGCTAATATTGATGTAAGTTAAAAATAATACCCAAAATGCATCAAATTGATGTTAAAGGCATGATTTATATCTATAAATATTAGTCATTATACGTATTGTACTAGATAAGTGGATTTCAGTTTATCAAAAATAACTGACAACAAATAGATTTGTGCGAATTTTGCCAGCACGCGATATGAATCGTACAGCATGTACAATATATTCAATTGAAAGCTTTAAAAACTCTTACATAGTCATATTCTCCTAGTAGCGTAGAACACAAGTCTGAAACTATCTTGGTAACATAAATATCTAATCTCATCAGTTTCATTTCATTAGAGTTATAGTTATGCAGTAGGTACCAGGATAACATGACTTGTTAGGTGATGTCTCGAATAAAGTTTTGTGCCGACTTACGCCTTGTGTACGACGAAACAAAGCTCACAATGCCTTTGAATGCGCGATGAGCGGTGTTTGTTATGTTGTCAATAGTAAAATGAAAGTGACAATATTCTTACATTTGCTCTCGCACTTGACCTAAATACTCCCCACGTGATTTCTCCGAACCTGTTTTATTACAAAGCAATGCGTAAATTTAAGCAATGTGCGTAATGTTTGAGTCTGACCTATAATAAAGCAAGTCTGAATACATGAAGTGTCCTTTTCACAATAAAAAGAACGACAATAAAAAGAGACGACTTTCTAGTTTCATAAACTAGACACGCAAAAGCGAGCACTAATGCAACTGTTTCTACTATAAAATCTCGTGAAAACGTATTGTGCGGCCCTGAAGGAGCAAATATTACAATTGCTAATCTGGTTGTCTTCATCTCCTTGCTAATAAAGAAGCGAGACGGAAGTAACGTCATCAGGAGTTTAGTCGGGTTTGGCTACTGACATTAGATTGGCTGATTAACATTTTTTGTAGTTTCACATAATTAATATAATAATGATATGAATATTATCATCTTTGTCTACGATCAATTGAACACAGTAAGTAATCAAGTGATGCTACTAGGGAATGTATTTGACGTATAGACACTCGCACCAATTATATTTCCATTAGTGTGCTAAGTAGATTCTAAGCATACACACCCAGAACTTGTGAAATGTCCGCGGGCTAACGAATACTGGCTTCAACTTCAACCTGAATATAAGACCTTTGATTTGCTGGTTGCATGTCTGGACGGAAGTGACTGGACCGACCGTCAACTATAATTGATTCACTCAAATATTCTATGATAAATGCGTCTTTTGATCAAATACAGTAGGTAGGTACAGGAAAGGTGACAGGATTTATTATAAGTAACAATTTACGTGACGTGTGGTGCCGGTAGCGAAGTATACAATATAATTTTTACCAATCTCTCCCGCGCCGGTGTCGTACAAGACGACTGATCCTCTCATACCACCTAGCAATGTACTCTCATAACAATATAAGTACTGCGATTTCTTTTTTTATGGTGAAAATGTAAGTGAAGATATGGTCGATTCATAATAAGGTATCATTACATACACTCATGAATCGTCAAAGAAATAATGTTAAACATTGGAAACGTGGTGTGTTGTAAAACCTAATACAAAGTAGTTCATTAGAACGTTGTAAACACAATCACTCTCCATTCATCGGTCTCTTGACAGTTGCCCTTTACACACTTACTATACATCTCTCCATTCATCGGTCTCTTGACACTCATGAATCGTCAAAGAAATAATTTTAAACATTGGAAACGTGGTGTGTTGTAAAACCTAATACAAAGTAGTTCATTAGAACGTTGTAAACACAATCACTCTCCATTCATCGGTCTCTCGACAGTTTCCCTTTACACACTTACTATACATTTCTCCATTCATCGGTCTCTTGACACTCATGAATCGTCAAAGAAATAATGTTAAACATTGGAAACGTGGTGTGTTGTAAAACCTAATACAAAGTAGTTCATTAGAACGTTGTAAACACAATCACTCTCCATTCATCGGTCTCTTGACAGTTGCCCTTTACACACTTACTATACATCTCTCCATTCATCGGTCTCTTGACACTCAGGAATCGTCAAAGAAATAATTTTAAACATTGGAAACGTGGTGTGTTGTAAAACCTAATACAAAGTAGTTCATTAGAACGTTGTAAACACAATCACTCTCCATTCATCGGTCTCTCGACAGTTTCCCTTTACACACTTACTATACATTTCTCCATTCATCGGTCTCTTGACACTCATGAATCGTCAAAGAAATAATGTTATACATTGGAAACGTGGTGTGTTGTAAAACCTAATACAAAGTAGTTCATTAGAACGTTGTAAACACAATCACTCTCCATTCATCGGTCTCTTGACAGTTGCCCTGTACACACATATATTCATAGCACCTTTCCGGTGTGATGGATGGTATGAATGAGAAGGGAGTGGATGACTTAATGACGGAACCTGAACCTGGGAACAGGGCAGGAAAATTATGATAGTGTAGATATAATTGTGGTGTAGCATATTGTACTCTTTTTCATTAGATTGCATCCAATTAGACCATCACTAATGTTAAGGACAGGTAAAGAAATTACTAAACGGGAAAAGTTTAATTTAATTTAACTAGAAATGTTCATGCCTGCAGACAACTCAATCATAACCATACAATTTAACGAGAGACATTCCCGCAAGAAAGGACTTGTTACTAAAACAATTTCCAGAAATTGGTTTCTTGATGTTAGTGGTTAATTAACCTTTAAATCAGATTTCGAGATAGGCCCCCGATAAAGTACACTTTAAAATACCATACACGGCGAAGTGCAAACATTTATTATTTCTCATTAATGTATGTGCAGAAAATTAAAGTGGATTCACCATGACAGCTTTCAGGGTTCACTGGGGAAAAATTTTGGTAGTGTAAACGCTACTTACTTATTATTTTTAAAGTTATTTGCTTAGATTGTCTGCATTGACGCCCGCCTTGGTCGAATGCTCAGATTGCTGGGTATTGGCCAAGAGGTCCCGGGTTCGAATCCTGGTAGGGGCAAACTTTGTGATGACCACAAATGTTTGTTCCCGAGTCATGGTTGTGTATATGTTTATGTAGTATATTTTCAACATTTATATACATTATTATTATTAAAAATATGTCCGTCATCTAGTATCCATAACACAAGTGCTTATGCTACTTACTTTGGGCTAGATGATAGGTGTGAGTGTAAAAATATTTATTTATTTATTTATTGATAATTAGTTTTTATAACAATGGAATTTTACTCTGATAAACCAGCGCCTGTTCACATAATTTGACTAAATTCTCTATTTTATATAAAAACAATAGTTAAATATAACAAAACAAAATATAACAAACATAGATTCGACATGCTCCTTTAAATATGCAATAAAAATAAATTTTACCTGTTATTTACCTGCCAGCAACTACCATAATTATCTCTCAATGATGGACATACAATACTTGTGTCGTGAATTACCGTTAACATATACGACGACTACGTTACAAATAGTAATTTTAAAAAGGAACCTTTTGGTTTTTAATAACAGTGTTTACAAGGCAGGGTTAAGGGGTATAATGTATGAATGATTTTTTTTGAAGGACCTAAGCTTTCGGCCAAAGGCCTTTACAGCATCTATTGGGTTTTTGGGGAGGGCGAAAACTTTAAATGGTCCGTGAGCACTCTTTAATTGGGTTTCCCTATGGCAGCCATCTTCCATCGGAGTGCCACTGTCGTAGAAAGCTTCGCAAGGCGCTATGAATCGAATGGGAGCGCGTATGAGGGATATAGCGAACCACCGACACGCGAGTCGATCCGTTACTGCCTTGTTTACCTCGAGAATATCAAGAAATGTCCGAAATTTATGCACGTTATAACCATATTTACCGACAATAGCAAAGAAAGGTCAGCTACTATGAGCAGGCAGGCAATCCGAGAAATTTACGATGAATGTATGTACACAGTACGCACTAGTAATTGTAGAAGGAGCTCGATATAAAAGATGGTGTAAAGTAACGCGGCAAAAATGTTAATGCACATATTTATTTGACGGGGAACTTGTGTTAATAAGGTTGTACAAATAAAAGACAGTTGCGAAGTCGGATATTGTTTATTTGGGACTTTCCAGGCAGAGCGAAAATTAGTAAAATTAACAACTAACTAACTCGTTTGCCGAAAATGAGAAGAGTACAATCTTACTATGTAGGTATTTTGATTATAATTTGAACATTATTTATAAATGTAAAAAAAAATATTAGGTATAATACTGTATATAGAAAGTGGTAGGAATATTGTGATTAGAAAAAGTTCGAAAAATTATAGTCTTGATGCGGGAGCCGAACTCGCGTCTTCCTCCTGTCTTCCTTCCTTCCCGTCCATCCATAGGGATGGCCTGTGCCCCAGCATAGGGGACATTAAAGGGCTGGTGATAATTATGATGATCGGCGTCCATTGTATGTAAGTTCTGACTTTTGAATCAAATTTGAAATTCGAAGGAAAGCGAGAGACACTGAAGATTTGAATTAGCTATTATGAATTACGAAATACATCCATCAACCATAAAAAACTGCTGACTACCAGCTGGATTGTATCTTATGTCCTAGTAGTACAAAATGAGTTTCAAATGATTGCACCATTACACTTCGGTGGGCAAAGTCCAACATTTAAAGCAATACAACTGCAATATGCGAAGATGACTAAACAAAATTAGAATTCACAATAAAATTACTTCGTTACAAAAGTGATATTAATTAAATACCTCGTTTTATGTAGGCCAGAGTTCAATGGTCTGAAATAAACATGAATCTGACAACGCTTGTGTGACAATTTGCAGTTACTCAACGTTAGGGCATAAAATCACATGACCACGATAATTGAAACATTGGCGGTCCATAAGAGGATTGTGAAGCTGTAAATTTTGGTACAAAAAGCGATAAAAGTTTTCACCCCGTAAACAAAGTCTATATGTTGTTAAGTTTTGTAAAGTTTTTAGATATGCTGTAAAGTGGGTGTTTAATTCACCTCTGCCTACCCCATCGGGGATATAGGCGTGATTTATGTATGCATGTATGATAATTGTATGTATGTTGTAAATATAAAATAAAACTAGGTTCGTACGATTTCATTTTTACGAAATATTGCTTACAATTAAAGTTGTTAGCATAGAAATATCTTTATTTTGACATAAAAACTTCCTCGATATTTTTTCATTTTTCAACAAGTCTTAAAACACTTGGCAATATACTGAGATTTACGGGACGATAGATGTCAATTATATCGCCACCCATGTAATCATGGGACCCCTTCAGGAATAAATAGACGTGATTAATTAAGAGAAACGCCTATAACCCATAGCTGTGTCACCCTTAGTCGCCTTGTACGACACCCGTGTGAGAGATGAAGGATGGTGACAATTGTATTCAGCTCTGCCGTCACAACACGGCATCATATTATTTTAATTTTAGCCTTGAATTATTACTTTTAGGTTTTTGTACAACAATTATCATGTAGGTTCTCAATATTAAAATAAAAAGCCTTGCGTAAAGTAAAGTGTAAGCTTGATCAATACTGGAAATGAACAATAAAGTAATTTTGTTAATTGTATCGTGCCAGTGGTGGCACGATACAATTAACAAGTTAAGGATGACGCAAAAATTGACCGTTTCGGTAAATTAACTTAAAACAATACGATGCGTGTGGCGTAATTACTACTTTCAGCGCGTCGATAAACAGCGAATATTTATAATATTTACGAGAGTCTTATGCTTCGAGACTGACTACGCCTTTGGGTCTTGCGCTTAAAAATTTAACAGCCAATGCTCGATTCACGCCTCATGACGTTTTTCCCGCTTTTCGCAATCATTCTGTAACTAGAATTCAAACCGCTGCCATGTTCTAGTGGTCCAACCACCGGAATTAGATCCCGAGGGCCCACGTTCGATCCCCAGGAAAGTACAAATTTGTACTACTCGGTTTGGTTGGTGGTAGGACTTTTTTCAAGTCAGCCTGGCCAGCTACCACCGTCTTACCAAAAATCTGTCGCCCTAATCATAATGTTAACAACATTGTGTTCCGACATTTTGTGATAAGATAGCCAGCCCCGTCTTGTTTAGGGTTCCATGTGAGGCTCGATTCCATCTACGACCCTTATCGTCATCATGAGGTGAGATGAAAGCAAAAAAAGCTTCCCTGTCTAGCATTAAAAAAATGATTACGAAAACCGTTTCGTGACATCAGAGCAGAATGCAATTGTCATTACCCCCATTATAGACAGAGGTTTTGTCTAAAAAACGTTACGGTCTTGAAGCTTTAATTGTCGAACGGTCAGTAGGTAACTACTTCTAAAGGTTTTCCTTAGCGTTGTATTGTAATATAGCTTTTCTGATGTGCGTAGTCGGTCCGGAGGTTCCAAACTAGACGGCCCTCAATGACAACTTATTTACTTCATCTTTGGCCTAGGCCTTTGGAGGATTGTGGTTTCCGATGAGATCGATCGTATCTTGGGTTCTTCTACCTGTCGAGTAAGTCCATATTGTGAAGTGGCGATACGTGGCGTTATTTTATATTCAGTACATCCTAAACAAACTCTGTTTTTAAACACTTTTAAAAACTAACTACGTTTTTATTTTGAATTAATTCAGTTAAGTTAAATTTTAAAAAATAATTATATACTATGTAATAAATTTACTTAATTTTGCTAAACAACCCCTATAAATTACCAATAATGACACTTCGCTTAGATTAAGTAGTAAATCGAATATTATCAGTGACGCATCAGGAGATCTACATGTGTGTAAGCCCTTGCCATAATCTACTCGTATAACCGTTGACTTGGCATAATGATGTAACTAAATTTTGAATATTGATCAATGATAAGTTTATCTCAGTTCTCAAGGGCATTTGACCTTGGCGCTTAATTAAATGACTTCAAGAAACTTATCATGGCTAGTTTAATTGAATATTTGTCGTTTCAAGGGTGCAATGTTTACCGCTGGGTCGATTTTGAAAATATGTACAGTATACATAAGATCAAATAGCGAATACGCTCAATCCCATTTCAATCGACGTCGAATGAGTCAAGGTTGAAAATGGATTGGAGAATCCCATTGCATTTGTTTAAAAATACAACTTATTGAAAAATTTGGTACTTACTAATACGTAAGAGATCTTCTTCTCGGTCTCAATTCTTAATAGCTTATACTAAAGAGAGAAATATCTTCAGTATAAGCAATTAAGTATATGATAGCCATATCGGTGCCTATTATAATATCATTACAAAAACAATTATACAAAAATGTCTATTACATTGAATTAGTCCGATACGTGTTCGGTGATTATTGGCACGTGTTAGGCCGCACACATTTACACCGCTCTTCAACCATTGTAATTTATTTGTATAACATGTATTGGACCATAAATAAATCTTTATCTCGAGTTCTTCCGTGCTTTTGGAAGGCACGTTAAGCTGCTAGTCCCGGATTAGTACGCATTGGGCCAGCGTGGTGGGTTATGGCCCATTTTCCCTATATTCTCCCACCCGTAGAGGACTTTAAGAGCCGGATTGATGAGCTTGAATAACTTGAGAATAGTAATCTCGTGTCACAGTGTTTGTTAAAAAACTCATCCGAAACGGCTTGACCATTTGTTATGAAATGTCTTGTGTATATTTCGTATACGTCTGAGAATAGGTGGTCGACTATTTTTTATACCCCTAGATGATAAGGGCAAAAAATATTGGAGAGTCAGCTAGTATATTTTATATTAAACTATGAGTGCATAATACGGTAGGGACCTATATCTGGCTGTCAGTTGATATGCAAAAGCCGCAGCTGTCCCCTTAACTTGTGGTTATTGACAAAAAGAGAGTGGTTAAGAACAAAAGGTGTTACGGTGACCCACTCTTCTTAATGGCACCAGCTTTATAATTTGCATCAACTATAGAATAACAGCGATGAAAATAGCGAATCATCGTTGACACAGGCTTACCGGCCAATCGGTTCGCATTTAATGGTTGCCGTCAGGGCCAAAGGGGAATGCTGACCAATCGGATTGCAGGGAATTGATCGCTCGTAATTTTCAGTGATGTGATTGGTTGCGAGTTCTCTTGACAACACAAGCTCACTATTTTATAATCGCGGATAGAACATGAATCACTGTTGGGTTGGGAAATGGGTTATTAATATCAAAACTTGAAGGGAAATTTGCTATCGTTTTCGACTCTGTTTTATTTTGGTAGCAATTAAAAATCGAAAACACACGGCCATTTGAATTTAATCTTAATTTTTCGCAGATTGTGACATTGGCCGATGGTGATATTTTAAGGGCCCTCGTTTTACTATTACATTTGTAATAGTAAATTGAAAGATGAATGACGCCCTGCATACACACTGTAATGTGACGACAAGCAAAAAAATGGCATTAGTAACAGTATTGCCTCCGAATGATACGAAGTAGTCAGTTGCATATGACTCAATAATGTGGTGAAAACTCAAGGTCGATTCTACTTTAACGACGAATTAACATCTTAAAAAAGATTTTATTGTGCAAACAATATTAGTAACTTTAAATTTAGAATGCATTAAAGCCGCTCTTTTGTGTTTCGTCTCGTTGTAGTAATCATTTTTATTAATGTGGTTTTTTATTTTTTCCGTCTGTGTTGACATTTTTTTGTCATTCTATTTAGAGGAGTGATGAGGCAAAGAGACATTCCAACCTTCAAAATTAAGTTATTTCCTACTAATAGTAACAATTAAAATGACTCATATTTTATTGTAGTTGAAATACTTATTCAATACTTTATTAGTGGCAAGCATAATAATATTTTGTATAATTTTATAGGCTATTAAATTATGTTGCTTGGTTAACAAATAACTACTAGTAGGTGATTATTAGATGCATACTCAATTAAATGAAATCATGCTTTATATAATACTTTTACACACTGTTTAATTAGGGGTTATGAACATTCGATTTAATACTTTACAGCCATAATTTTAGTTACACTGAAGGGTAGCAGTCTAATCGGAACGTTTTCATGAGGTCTATTGGGTACATTGAACATATCTATATTGGACAGGCTAGCGACTAAATTATAAATATATGAAAATCATTATTCATTACATGCTAGCTGAAACTGTTGCGACATAATATTTCAACTGTGGAGCAAACATCTTGCAAAGGAGACCAGCCAAAATGGTACCAGAGTTGTACAGCTATATATTGTATACCATTTTATTTGGAGTTTTACAAGGTTAAGTTTGATGTAAGTAATGTAGTCGGAAACAGTGGGAAACATTTTTAAAATCCATTTATGTTTTTTGTGAAACGAAGCTCTTAGTAGACGTTGCGTAAAACGAAACATTTAGTTCCTTTTAAAAAACTTGCATAATAAAACTAATAAAATAAAAAACTGACATCTATGTCGTTTCTAAGCCGAGGTCCTAAAACTATTCTAAGCCCTATTAAAAAGAATAAAATAAGAGTTTTTAATTTCTTTATTAATGGCTGTTTGCACTAAGGATTGATCCTTTGCCTTGCTATTATAGAGTGATTTAAAAAAATGGTATGTCGAAAATAATCTGTGATTTTTTGTTGTCAGCTGTCATTGGTTGTTTGTGATTGCGTTGTTTGAATGTGCCGGTGTTTATAACTTTATTGGCTTGTTTTATGTTTTACGTATTCCGTTTTTTACTTGCGATTTGGTTAAAGACGATTGGACTACAAAGATGACTCTGCTATCCCACAATGGCCGTCGATTATTAAGAGATATGGTTGCAATTGTATTGGTAAACAAACTGTTGGTTATTCTGCCCTTAATAATGACTATGAGGCTTTTAGGCTGGGCACGCACGACACCAAAATAACTTAATACGTTCAGCCACATTCCTAGCTAACATCTTAATTCGAGAAAATGAAGAAATTGGTATAAAAATATTTTGTTTTTCATTCATATATACCTACCTACTACACTCATTTCAAATAAAGAATTCAGGTTGCTAACAAACACCTAATTGCTCCAGCAACTACATTTTATCTTATTAAAATAAAAAGCTCGTGATAAATGTTTCATTACACATAACTATTGTAATAGTATAAAAAAAAAAACATTTTATCTAAATAAGTTGATTGCTTTATTTTTTCTTTCCGGTAAAAAATTAAGAAAATGGCTACACAATAAGATTGCATGTTTTATCCACCATAAAAATCAGGTTTATAGTTTCGAGATATAATCCTGCCACAGTTTATTCGAAAAAATAACATGTAAAGTACTTTTTCTGAAGTGCTTATTTGTAAATGAACCCCACTAGATATTAAAGTTAAATTAACACCACTTCATTTCTGTTGTAATAAGCTATAAAAGGATACTATTTCCAGAATAGATCCTTCCCTTTAAGAGAATAATATTGTGCATTATCCTAATAATTTAAAGGGTACATCCGTCTGCATGATCTGCTTATAAATTATTATACTTCTGGTTCTGGTTTCGTCACATAGAGACTTACCGCTTACCGCTAACCGCCAACCGCTTATCACTAAGCAGGCCGGACGTAAGTATGCTTACCACTCTTGTTAAGTAAAAAATCGCGCGACTCGCTTTATGCCTAACTCTCCAAGGTATCCGACTATGTAGCAACAAGCACATAATCTAAGAACTAAATTGAAACTCTAATAATATAATTACTGTCATAACATAATCAAAGCCCCGATGGTTAACAAACCGTGGCGGCGCAAAGTAACTTAGTTCTTAGTTTAAAAAAAACAAGTGCCAAACTCCTCTCTATTCACCGTTAGGTACTGTATATAGAATCTTTACGGAGCATGGTTTTTGTTAGTGCAAGTTTTAATGGGTAGAACTGACACACTTGTAGTGTAGCCGCCTCTGGTTGTAGGTGTGAGTTCTCTACTTGTAAAAAGTGGGTTACTCGAATGATTCTGTTAATTATGCTTTAATTACGAGTCCACGGAGGTTCGCCAGTTATAATAGCTTATAGTTGAAAATGTTATGTAAAAAAAATCGCATTCAATTTTCTATTGCAATTCCGAGAGGCGTATGAAGTTCGCGTTTGACAGAAAGAGAATACTGAAATGGGTTTGTTAGTAATTAGTATATGGCAGGCGGCTGGCCTGGCTAAAACATGAGCCATAAAACAGTATCTAGTGTAATAAAACCACCACAATTACTTCTAGAAACAATGTAATTCCACTTCTCACAATGTAATTCCACTTCACACTCTCTCCGAACAACTCTCAGTAACAAAAGTATAGCACTGCTTTTCCCAGTAAACACAATAATCCAAACTTCTTAGTAATTAAAATAACCTTCCCTTATTAACTTATTTCTCATTCGTCCATAATAATGACTCGAATGCCTCCATGTTGCCACCAACTACGCAACTTACAAATATTTAATAAATTCAACCGACTTCCGGTTTTAATTTTCGATAATCTGGAAAATGGACGAATGACAAATAATTATTACAAAAATCAACGAAAGGAATATAAAATTATCCTGGTACTTTTTTAACTTTAATGCAATTATAGGACGTCGTTATCATATAAAATATTGCAGTAACACACTTCCGTTTATTTTCGTCAGTCAAACATTCGTAGCGGAAGTCAAGCTCATTACAAGTTATCAACCTGAGCGCGGTAAACATAGAAGTAGGCACATATTAATAAAATTTACGTGGTACAGAACACTAGATTAATATTCAATTTACTATTTTTATAACGAATCACAACACTCGGCCATCCATTAGCGTACTTTCTCCGGAGTACGCAACAATCACAACACTAAGGATAAGTTATGATACATAAATCAGTCTTTTTAACTTATAATTATGATGCTATTATGGCATATTAGTAATTTTACCAGTGTAATCAAGTTAATACATAATGTTAATTTTTTTTTTTAATTAGCGACATTTTTTTTTGTGATAATGTAAGTTTTGAATAATTTTACATACCGCAAAATTAAATTAAAAGATAATACTTAGTATACTTAATTTATATACTTATTTATACTTATTCTAAATGTTATTACAATGTTTTCTATAAAGTAGAATTTTTTTTGAAACAAGATTTATTTTTCAGAGTCAGAATCAGAGGAGCTACTGTGCTCGGAACCAGAAGATTTGTCCAATTCTAGCGCCTGAATGTGAATCCAGGGCCGCATCCTGTCTGCCGCTATAACACTATCATACCGTTTAGTATTAAAACCTGGAACATTAACAATTTTGTAACGATCGTTTCCTAAACATTTTTCTATTTTGTATGGACCAATAAATTTGGGCATTAACTTTTTACTTTTACCGTCATTGTGGTAGTTTGTTTTTGTTATTTTGACTAAATCACCCACTGAATATAACACAGCAGGAGATCTTTTAGAGTCATACATCTGTTTTTGTCGTTTCTGACTTTCTTTAATATTCGCTGAAGCTTCTTGCCTAATCTCATCTATAGATGATGAAGAGAGATTATTCATATTCAGGCTTTCTTGATTAGTGTCTCCAGTTTCGACCGATAACATGTTATCAGTAGCGCAATTAAGCTTTACGCCAAACAGTAACTCCGATGGACATTTTTTTGTACTTGCATTAATTGTGTTATTAATGCCCCACTGGACTTTACCCAGTTGCTGGTCCCACGTGCGTTCATCCTTGCCAAAATTTTGGGTGGCTAAAGAGGTGAGTATTGTTTGATTAAATCTTTCCGCCTGACCATTTGCTCTGGGACAAGCAACTGCGTTAAGTACATGTTTAATGGCATTACTACTGCAAAATTCTTTAAACGGACCAGATGTAAACGCCGTTCCCCTATCGGAAATGATTCTTTTTGGAATTCCAAAATCGTTAAACAAACTTTGTAAAGTTTTTATGACATTTTTAGTTTTAGTGTCTTTAACGGGTTTGGCAAAGACATATTTGGTAAACGCATCTACTATAGTCAATATGTAGCAGTTACCTAATTTACTCTTAACAAATGGACCTAAATGGTCCAGATGTACTGTGTGAAATGGCTTTTCGATCTTTTCGATTGGATGCAAAAATCCTGTTCTCGCCTTACCATTATCTTTGTTATAAGCACAATCAATGCAGGCAGCGACGTACTTTTTCACGAAGCGTCTTAATTTGGGGAACCAATATTGACTTTGGATACGTTCTAAAGTTTTTGCATACCCAAAGTGTCCAATATCGTCATGATTAGCCCTGCAAACCTGCCATCTAGCACTTTTTGGAACAGCTAACCTTAAATCTTCGCCTAATTTTCTATACAACGCATGATTTTTGAATGCATAGTTTTTTTTGAGGTCCGAACTCTCTTGATCCGTACTTGGTTTTAAAATTTTGACTATCCGCTGTAACTCAGGATCGGCAAGTTGTAAAGTTACTATCCAATTACCGGTGGTTATATTCATAGTATTAACGGAGTTGCCTAAAGTGGTTATAGATTGTGCATTTCTGCTAAGGGCATCTACGTGGTTCATGCGACAACCAGGACGGTACTGTATATCAAAATCAAACTCGCTAATTTGAAGCCACCAGCGTGCTATGCGGGGAATCAAATCTCTCTTTGTTAGTGTAGTTCTTAGCGCATTACAATCAGTGTAAACTGTAAACTTCAATCCTAGCAGGTATGGACGGAATTTCTTTAAAGAGCAAACCACGGCTAACGTCTCCAACTCGTAAGAGTGGAAATGCTTTTCGTCTGCTGTGGTTTGTCTGCTAAAATATGCCACCGGCTTTAGTATCCTATGCTGGGACTGCCATTGCATGAGAATGCCGCCTAAGCCCAAAGAGCTGGCGTCCGCATGTAGCTCTGTATCTAGATTTGGATCATAAAGTGCCAATATAGGACGCTCAATAAGCCGGGATTTTAACGATTGGAATGAGTTGTCCTGATCTATTGCCCACTCCCACGGAACGTCCTTTTTTAGTAGTTTAGTAAGAGGTCTAGCTATTTCGCCAAAACCTTTCACAAACCGTCGAAAGTAGCTGGCCAAGCCAAGAAACTGTCGAAGTTGGTGAATATTGGATGGAGCGTGAAAATCTCTCACTGCTGCTATTTTTCTTTCGCTAGGCTTAATGCCCTCGGCAGAAACTTCGTAACCTAAATATTCAATTTCTTTATCAAAGAAACGGCACTTTGACAATTTCAGAGTGAGACCAGCTTCCAATATAAGTTTTAAGACGCTCTCCAGTTTACAAAACCCTTCATTAATAGTAGCAGATGGGATGAGAAGGTCATCCATGTATGCTAGTGCAGAATCAAATCTACGTTGCCCTAATAATTTATTAATAATTTTTTGGAAAACTGCTGGTGCGTTTGCCAATCCAAACGGCATGCGTTTAAATTCGTAATGGCCGTCTGGAGTGACAAATGCAGTAAGGTGACGACTCTCTTCTCCCATTGGTACTTGATAGTAGCCGGAGGCTAAATCTAAGGTAGTAAAATATTTGTTACCACTCAAATTAGAAATTTGATCGTCTATCAACGGCAGCGGATATTTATCTTTTATGGTCTTGTTGTTGAGGGCACGATAGTCTATACACAGTCTAGATTCACCGCTTTTCTTTTTTACTAACAATATAGGACTAGCATAATTGGACACAGACTCCTGGACTATATCGTTTTTCACTAGTTCATTCACCATATCTCGAACTTTTTGCCGTTCATGATGGGATAACCTGTACGGCCTATATATAACAGGTGTTTTGTCATGTAGTTCGATGTTCATTTCCATATTCTCAATGCACCCTAATTCACTCAGATTTTGGGCAAAGCATGCCCTATACGTAATTAATAATTTTTTTAGTTTCTCAAATGTATCCTGATCTATATCCTGCCCAACGTTGATTTCAGACGAGTCAAGAGGTGTTAACTCTCTAACACTTCTTTCAGTGTTAATAGCAAGAGTTTTCATCTCGCCTATAGAATTTACTCTAGCTATTAGACTATTGCCTTTGAATATTAAAGGGGATGTTGTTAGTGAAGTAACAAATATAATAGATTTTCTATTGTTTACCGTGTAACAACCTTGATGTAAATGATACTCTTGAGTGGGACTCATTCTGGTGCTCCCATCAATATAAATATCACCAGTAAAAGGCTCCTTACAATATACCTCTACTAGACCTCCCTTGACAATGGTTGTATCCCTTTCAACATAGAGTTTTATAGCGACACGATCAGGATCCTTAACGTGAGTGAGTGAAAGTGAATGGTAAAAGAACAAAGTTTCATTATCTTTCTTTACCATTACCGCGGGTAATTCGGTAAAGTTTTGGCCTATTAGTAACGCCGCAGGCAAAAACACATCGTCAACAGCCAAAACAACCAATTCAGCATCTATTTCATCGATTCTAATTTTAATAATAGATTGGAACTTCGGTTTGGTAGCTGAATGTCCAAAACCTCTAATTACTGGCAAATCCGTATTATTCTCTACAAGATTAAGCAATTTAGCTATAGAAGATTTAATGAGGCTGCATTGACTTCCAAAATCAATATAAGCATTCAGAGTTTTACCATTTACAGAAACATTTTTAAAATACTTATTGTTTGTATCCGGTGGTATCCCAACTAAATAAGATTTTGGAATCAGTGCATTATCTATTTTATTCTTCGTTATCCTCATTACCTTTTTCTCAATAGATTGATCATTTTGGCTTTTGACGTCGTGTGAAACAAGAGGTTTTCTATAACAGTTCTCAAAATTGTGTCCAACTCTTCCGCATTTATTGCACTTAACTATAGGTTTTGAGCAATTCGCGTAAGAGTGGCCGCGTTCTTGACAATTAAAGCAAGTTAAATCGCTCCCTTTTGACGTTGAAGACATTCTACCGTGGTTGTTAGAACCATTGCGAAAATCTCGCTTCCTAAAAGAATTATTGTTAAAAGTAGACCGTGAGTTTTCCTTAATTTGACTAGGTTGTTGGGAGGCTAAATAATTTAACAAATCTTCTGGTTCATTACATTTAAGAGCTTGCGCACCATTACGTACAGCAATATCACATATTCCATATATTATGCAATCAACTGCCTTACGACCAGAAATATCACATCTGCCTAATAATGAAAGTTTATCATAAAAATAGTCTCTAAGAGATTCATCTGCGCGTGATTTGCGATCAAGCATTTCCTCTAACAATTTTCCAAAATTTTCTTCATTAGGAAATGCCTTTTTTAATTTGTGCTGCCATTCCTGCCATGAGAAGTTAAGCGATGGGAGGGACTCATACCATTTTTTTGCTACGCCACATAATTTTTGTAACGCATAATGAGTGGTATGTTTTTCATTCCAGTTGTATATGACTGCGCATTCGTTGACTTTTCTTAGCCATCGCTCAACATCTTGGGACTTATTATTGGGGTCAAACTCCGGAACAACATTAGTTGTATTAATACTCTTACTTGGGCCATCCTGTAACGCAGTTATGATTTTCAGCAGGTCATCGGGGGTAATACCTTCAGAAAACCGCTTCATTTTTACAGGAATATCTTCCTCCTCACTGGAGTAGGTTGTTGGACGGCGTCGCCCACCACTATGTGGAGGCGTGAACTCTTCTTGGTTACCTGAAATACATTTTTTTTTTGGCACTTCATATCCGTCCAGTTTTACTTACAATTTCATAGTAGGAACAATCTAATTTCATCAATAACTGTCTTTATAAATATGTATATGTTAATCTATATTTGTATAGTAATAATATATATATACATATTATTTTACTGATTGCCCTATGTGGTAGTTTTTTATACTCTCTAAACAAATATCAAGGAATGTATAGATGCAGCTCACCTAATGGCTGTAATCTATGCAGCTCACCTATGCGGCTATAAATCCATCCAGCTCACATACATGACTGCAATCTATCCCGCTCATCTACATGACTAAATTTTTATACAGCTCACCTACATGGCTGTAATCTATCCCGCTCACCTACATGATTGAATTTTATACAGCTCACCCCAATGGCTGTAATCTATGCAGCTCACCTACATGGCTGTAATCTATGCAGCTCACCTGCATGGCTGTAATCTATGCAGCTCACCTACATGGCTGTAATCTATGCAGCTCACCTACATGGCTGTAATCTATGCAGCTCACCTACATGGCTGTAAATCCATCCAGTCCACCTATATGGCTGAAATATATCCCGCTTACCTAATTGATTGAATTTTATACAGCTCACCTACATGGCTGTAATCTATGTAGTTGCAATATTTTTTTTTTTGCTGAAAATCAGTTGTTTTCATACTAAACTGAAATACTAGTGTCTCATAATAATATAATGTAACTGCAGGATAATTCAAGAAATATACATATAGTTTGATTGTGGCAAAAATGTACCATTCATCAGATTGGAATATTTGAATCTGGAAAAGTACAAAGTTCCAGATTGTAACATTCATAGTAATAGAGTAACACAAATCCTTGCGCAGAGATTTGTATCAGACCATGTCCTTGTCGGATATTTATGTGTGTTTAAATTCATTATTTATTATTTCATTATCAAATAGAAAAATAAAAAGAATGTCTCTTACATTACTCATCCAAAGTAAGTAAGCAATTGTGTTATGAATATTTATTGACAGGCATATTTTAATATACTTAAAAATTAAATTACATAATATACATAATGTAGTTAAAAAAATTATTTGATTAAACTACATAAACATGTCAAACTCGGTTTCATATGTCTGCGTTGTTCACAAAATTTTCCCCTCCCAGGATTCGAAACCGGGACCTCTTGACCAATAACCAGCAATCTGTCTATTCGACCAAGCCGGCCGTCACATTATGCATAATGGACGTGTTTGATTAATCCTGTATTTTAAGTAACGCTACCAGAAAGTAACTTTAGCTGAGCGCACAATGCATAAATTAAATAGGTACCTAGTCCATGTTTCGGTTTACGTAACATATTTACGTCAAAAATATTCACCAGTAGGTACCATTTTATTTTAACTAAAAGTAACCATCAGATTAATTAATGTAGAATCAATTGGAAACCAAAAATGTAGTACTCACAGTTTTCTTTCGACATGGCTCGTGGTTTATCCCACTTCTGACTTGTAATAAAACCACCACAATTACTTCTAGAAACAATGTAATTCCACTTCTCACAATGTAATTCCACTTCACACTCTCTCCGAACAACTCTCAGTAACAAAAGTATAGCACTGCTTTTCCCAGTAAACACAATAATCCAAACTTCTTAGTAATTAAAATAACCTTCCCTTATTAACTTATTTCTCATTCGTCCATAATAATGACTCGAATGCCTCCATGTTGCCACCAACTACGCAACTTACAAATATTTAATAAATTCAACCGACTTCCGGTTTTAATTTTCGATAATCTGGAAAATGGACGAATGACAAATAATTATTACAAAAATCAACGAAAGGAATATAAAATTATCCTGGTACTTTTTTAACTTTAATGCAATTATAGGACGTCGTTATCATATAAAATATTGCAGTAACACACTTCCGTTTATTTTCGTCAGTCAAACATTCGTAGCGGAAGTCAAGCTCATTACAAGTTATCAACCTGAGCGCGGTAAACATAGAAGTAGGCACATATTAATAAAATTTACGTGGTACAGAACACTAGATTAATATTCAATTTACTATTTTTATAACGAATCACAACACTAGGTACCTATTGGGTTGGAATGTTCTCATTGCAACACCTGTCCGTTTATCGGTCTCTCTCTCTCTCTACATGGTCCTTTCAGTCACTTTTCTAAAATTTATTCACCACCAATTTTATTGATGTTCAAAATAAGATAAAATAAATTACAAAACTAAGGCTAGCGATGATTAAATTAAATTGTACATTTTGTATTATACACAAAACGAAAGTAGTTTTGTATAATTTTATTAAATTGTAAAAACATTAGTCTCTACTATTTAATCTGCGTGACGTGATTACATTCAGAAACAGGTGACTGTTTAGGGAGATGTTACAGCACACCTAATTACTTTATTAAAAGTAGGGTGGTCCCCGAATACAGAAACGCTACTCAAATTTAGGGGTCTGCTTAAAAAGTTAAGTGGACATTACCTGTCAGAATTTGTATGGAAAAACGTCAATTTTGACAATACTTAAATGTTAAGCAGGACTCAAACTTTGAATAGCGTTTCTGTATTCGGGGGTGAGTGTCTTAGAAAAATATATTATGTTACAATACAGTAAAAAATTACAAAAATACCGACGATTTCTATACAATTTACTCAATGTTATGACAGATGTAATAAGTAAGTAAGTAATTGAAAAAATGCAAAGAATATGTAAGTATTATAAGAATGGAGACTGATATAATATGAAATAGATGTAGGTGCCTACTTAAAATATCCCTAGACATTGTTGATGAGTTATACTCACTTACTCTATTTCTAAATCATAGCGATGTCGAATTTCGCAGCTCGCCATTGCGTGTTTTCATATAAGCGACATACGATCGTCAAGGCGCTAGTGACACTAGCATGCAACCTTTGTTGACGACAGCGTTGATTGCGTATGAATTTATTTCAAGCAATTTACAAAAAAATACTTATTTAACATACATTTATGTATACAATATCTTATCATCATCATCACCAGCCTTTTAATGTCCCCACTGATTGGCCACAGGCCTTCCCTATGGATGGAAGAACATATAATATAGGGGAGAAAGAAGAATGGGCCATAACCCACCACGCTGAGTGCGGGTTGGTAAGTAAAGACTGCAAATGCAGCGATACAGAAATCGAACTCGCGTCGATCCAGGCAGATGCCTATACCACTCGGCCAACCATCCGAAGTCAATAAACGTTGATTCCCGCATTAACTGCCGCTCTCAGAGATGACAATTAACGTTAATGAGTACCTAATGTCAAAAAATGGCAATTTAAAACTGGTCGCTAATCTTGCCGGGTCTGAGGTCTAGGTTTAAATTAAATTTTGGAACGAACTCATTAAAATTGATTGACGTCTCTGAGTGCGGCAGTTGATTTATTTTCGATGGATCCCACTTTTGGATACAATTTTTTAGATATTGACGATGGATCCCATTTGCTGTTTCCGTTGCATCCCATGTTATAACAACAGGTGTACTTTTCAGAAAAAAAAATGATAAATTGTTGGAACTTTTCCTAGCCACAATTTTCTTTGTACCAATTTTGGTTTCTTTTAAGACTGGCAATAATATTCTACGGATCCTTTAACTATTGAACACCGAGGGACCATGCCTAACCTGATTGAGCAGAGGTCGAGCATCGTTTTGCAATATTAAATATTCATATACCACACGTGTCTCTTGAGGATTTGTGCATGTAAACAACTCCTTAGTCCTAGTTAGCGTAACCCGTGTTTTCGTCATGTGGAACACAAAATTTATAGACAGTCACCCATCCATGAACACCCACCCGTAGGAACATTCCTTGACAAACTCAAGCGTAAGTTACTCGGAATGCGCCATCAAACTCAACTACAATTAATGACTAATAAACATTATGCAATGTTTGTTTAAAATTGACCTCCAGGAGGTATTATGGGTTCTTTTCAATAATTATGTGTAGCTTTCTAATAAATTTAAGCCACATGTAGTACCTTGTGTTGTCAGGGCCACTATACAACCGATATACGCGCTAAGTTTTGTTATTGGCGTTCTTGTTGGATTTAATCAAATAAGTTAAATGTTAAAACATTCATTTAACGGCACCTACGCCTTTTTGGCTAGCCGGAATAGAATAAACAAAACACATTCCTTGATCACTAGGATCTTTCTAGGTTAACGGATGATAAGGACCAAAAAGTACCGGATGATATATGAAGGATGCGGATGCGCTGGCTCCATATACACCGGAAACAGGGTAGTGAAATGATGATGGTGGTGGACTAAGAGAATAAATGTACTAAATAAATTATCACAAATAGCTAGATAGATATTCTGGAAAGATAATGCTTGACGCCAAGCTGTTTGACCCTCTCGGAACTCCTTGACGGTCACAGATTTTTTTTACGTAGGTATATGATGATAGGACTATACCTTGAATTGACAATGAAATAGACACGGAAAGGCAGACGACAACTGGAATTGAAATAACCTGCAGGCAATCTTAAATTTATAAATAGCTCAGGCATATTGTTATATTTTTTACCTGAGTATATTCATATTTTTAGCTGCAATTGTTAACTGTTCTAGTCCTACGTTTTTGTTAATTAGTAAAGATTATTTTGAACCAACACTAGTTATGGTCCACCGGTAACTGTCCATCAACAAGTGACGCTTGCATAATTATATGCGAAAAGTATCGACGGTGAAGAGTTGAAATTTTTTATTTAAGACATATAATGTGTAGCGGTATTTTCGGAACAGAATTGGAGCTGCTTACTGTATGGACCGGCTACTTTCACTAATCAGCCCAGATGTACAGGCAGCAACACATTATTTTTTCTATTTGTTTGTTTAAAAAGGGTCTTATAATTACATTACATGCCAGTCCCATCGTGACTGTAAATATCAAATTTAATCCTGGCAACACAATTACCTTTTAAAAAGCTTGTGAAATTGAGAGATTAGGTTAGTACTTATACTCACTGGGGTGCGGGCTAGATAAGTCTGCGCGCGAGGGGTGGCGCTGCTCGCTAACATTGACACTCGTAGACAAACAAAATGGCAGACGAATTTTACGTTCCAATTTTGACCACGCGCGGACTTATCTGGCCCGCACTCTAGTGATTGTGCTACCAATAAACTGCCTAAATAATAATAATAATAAACTGCATTACATTTAATGTATCTTCCTGAATCGACCGAACTAGGTTTAGACCAAAATGTTTCAAAACTTATTATTTCCTTTAATTAGGTAGGTATCAAATTAATATTTATAATATTAAAGATTTACTGCCGCACTCAGAGACGTCAAATAACGTTAATGAGTACTTAACGTCAAAAAATGTCAATTCAAAACTAGTCTCTATTCTTGCCGGGTCTATGGTCTTGATTTGAATGAAAATTTTTGACATTAAATACTCATTAAAGTTAATTGACGTCTCTGAGTGCGGCAGTTAATGTAATACACATTAAAAGGGGAAACGATATAACTCTTACTGCCGCACTCAGAGACGTCAAATAACGTTAATGAGTATTTAATGTTAAACATTTTCATTTAAATCTAGACCATAGACCCGGCAACAATATCGACTAGTTTTGATTTGTCATTTTTTGTCGTTAAGTACTCATTAACGTTATTTGACGTCTCTGAGTGCGACAGTAACCCCCTAATAGGGATATTGGTCAGTGTATTGTTTGTAACAAAGATAATCTAGTTTCTTCGCCAAACAGTAGGTAAAGACAACGAAATTTTGTCATTAATTCGACAGCTATAGAGCTTCCGAACTCCCAAATTCCGAACTCTGAACTTCCAAACTCTTACGAGAATTTTTGGTTAACTTAAATGTTGTAAGTTTTAGTTCACACCACTGCCTACCTGACTTATCAAAACTTCATCCGACTCAAATACTCGAATCCTATTGGTGGAACGCTTTATTATACAACATTTCATTTACGTATACCCCGTGAAGGACGTCTTGTGAATTCTGTTATATAAGCTCCTTAGGAAAATTACTCAACAAAATTCTTAGTTTGACTGATATGATTCAACAGTTTTAATAATAAACTCCTTTGTGGCTTCAAAGAAATATTTCGTAAATCGGATTTTTTCAAGGCCCCATAATAAGGCCAATGTTATATAAAAAAACAAGTTCCGAAAGAATTGACAGTCGCAGGTCGTGTCTTATGCTGTGAGTGGTTTTTGAAAACGCACTTTCGCACAGTGTTAATGATAATTCACGTTCGCCAAACTAGTAAAGTAAAGCTTCTATGTCATTCTGTGGACCTGGTAAACGTATTCTGAAGTTACTAATCACGTTGGTTGGCGAAACAAGTAAAGCTTCTACCTATGTTTTTCTGCGGTCCTGGTAATCATATTCATCATCATCAATCTACCCTTTTCCCTACTGCTGGGACAGTGGGGAAAAGGGTAGATATTTTGCCGTGTGGTGACGGCAGAGTAGAATACAATTGTCACCACCCCAAATCTCTCCCGTGAGTGTCGTACAAGGCGACTAAGGATAAATCAGTGATGAGGAATGGGCAGCAGCGTTCCTATTATACCATCTAGCTATGTACCTACTGCGACTTTTGTGCTCGATAAATGGCAATAGGCTCGCCACCTATTACATGGGACCTAACATATGTGGCGAAACGTGGGTGCTAGTTCACCTCTGCCTACCCCTTCGGGGATTTAGGCGTGATTTATGTATGTATGTATGTATGGGACAGTGGCCTTTCCTATGGATTCCTCTATAGACTCGAATTCCTTCGTGCTCCGGAGGGCACGTTAACCCGTTAGTCCCAGCTGCATCGGCAGTCGTTAATACCCACCAATCCGCTTTGCGCGAGTGTTGTTTCGTTATGGCCCTTTCTCCCTATATTCTTCCTTGCGGGAAGGCCTGTATCCCAGCACTGATGACATTAAAGGGCTGGTTATGATGATGATGATGATGATATTGCAGACTGCTCTGAGTCCGAAATCATTTGCTAAGTGTAGACACAGACCTGAGATCGGAGACACGGCCTCTCCAATACGAAACATGATGATTTCTTTCAGCAATTTTTGAAAACCTACTCCTTCAGGGATGAGTAGGCGAGATTATGTACCTATGATAAAAGTATATAATATATATTCACCTTGCATCTGTAACAGAGAAAGGAACGTTGAACTGCGCCCGGGATAAGCGAACGGAGTATATAAGGCTTAAAAGCTTCCAAATATATTTACGGATATCTACTATACATTTGCAAGTTAGGTACTAGAAAGTTAGATATAATTGAAGTTTTTTAACTAACTAGGCACAATTGAACATACCTGAATATTTATGTGCTCATGACATATTTTAAAATAGTAATTTAATTTATTAAGTACCTGCCTATTATTTGGAACTTTACATAGGACAAATTTATAAAAAGAAGTGTTAGAAATGATTACTATTTACCTGCTTAGTTTATATCGGTCTTTGAATAAAGCGTGTAGTTTGTATTTGTATGAAAAACCAGGGGAAATCGGTCAAGGCGCCTGCGTCTGTACAATGGGCGCGATATCGCTATTGACGCCTGTCGCCTTTATTGCCCTTCGGATAAGGTGCGAAATTGCATGCGATCGTCACGCATCGCTAGGTGCTAACCAACGTGTATATCTTCCGATTCTTGAAGCAATATTATGTAATGGATTCGATGTTTCGCAACTTACTAGTGAATTCTTGGGTTTAATTTAGTGTATTGTTCTTATCTGTGATACAATTTCGTTGGATTTGGTGAGATGCATGCTTGTTTCCGTGTCGTATATTTACGACAAAATATTTTGTGTCGCCATATTTTCGAAATTTACATAACAAATTGGCTGCTTGTGAAAACATTAACTTTTTAAAGGCACTAAAACCTAACTTGCAGATCCGTATTTTTATTTATTTATTATTAGTAACTAAATAACAGTTGGGAATAGTGGAGCTCGATAGCACATTGGCCTCCGGCCTCTACCTGTGATTACGTAAACTAAGCAACATTCGCAATGGCCGGTCATTGGATGGGTGACCAAAAATGTATTATCTCGAGTTTCTTCGAGTTCCGTACATACATTTGTTTTCTTCGAGTTCCGTGCTTTCCAAAGGCCGTTTCTGCAGTCGATAATACTCACAAATCTGTCAGCTTGGTAGACATCGTTTTATTATTATTATTTTATTTTATTTATTTTATTTTATATTAAAGGAAGACTAACAGCTATTAATACACACTAGTAGCATACAATAGGTAACATACAGCTAATAAGAAGTCTCCACAAATAACTACAAGTTACAAAAAAAAAACTCTGAGCAAAAAAACACCCTTAGTGACACAATAAATACACTAAAAGTATTAAAATTTAACTTTAAAAATATTAACTTAAATATGAATTAGACTGACTCAGCAATCGCCTGGTGAGAATCACATTTGTATTAAAAATGTCTATGTCAGAATTGTTAACAATCCTATTCATCCTACCGCTCGCCCGGCCTATAAACGCGTTCCGTCTGTAATTTGTTCCTGCATACGGAATGCTCAATAAGTTGCAATGTCGCAATTGTTTGACTGGTGGGACCCTTAAAGATATTAGAGACAGCAATTCAATTTTTAACATAAATATAATGTCAGCTATATCACGGCGTTTAGAAAGAGTAAGAAGGTGATGCTTCTCACATAGCTCATGGTAATTTTCAGAGTTATATTTTTGATTCCGTACCAATCAAACATAAGAATTTAATAAACTTACGTTGTATCCTTTCAATACGCGAGATATATGTATTATATCTTGGATTCCATACCTGAGACCCGTATTCTAAATGGCTTCGAACGAATGAGCAGTATAAAATTTTGAGACTTTTAATTTGCTTATAATCCTTTGATATGCGCATTATGAACCCCATATATTTGGAAGCACGGGAAACTATATGATCGATGTGAGCATCAAATAAGAGCTTCGAGTCATGGTAAATGCCTAGATCCCGATTGCTAAACACCCTCTCCAGTATCACATTGCCCAGTCTGTAATTAAATTTTAATATTTTATTGAAATAAAAAGAGGTCTTTTTACGATGGATTGGGAGCGAAAAAAGAACGGTGTATTTCATATACATCGTTCTTTTTTCACAGGATTGGCTCAAGAATTGGCTCAGTAGATAGGCTGTAAGACCTAATCCAAGACCTTGACTGTCGATTTGAATATTCTGTCACTTATGTCATGCGTTCATCAGTTTCTCGAGCACCTTTCCGATGTGATGGATGACCTGAATGAAAACGTAGTGGATGTCTCGACATTTAACGGAGAGAAAATAGTACATTTTTTATTCAAGCTTCTGAGTTTTTGCTCGAAACAAAACACGCGTCTAGATTGAGGTTGATTGATTAATCAGCCCGCCTATTTTCCCATTCCAACTGATATCGCAATACCCACCATCTGATACGATATTGCGGAGGCACCGATGGCTTAGAAACCCCGATTTCGAAGTCGTTTGACGCTGTCTCAATTCCCTTTTTCTCATTGATCTCTATTAAGTACGAACAGCAGCAATAATGCTATGATGTTGTGTTCACAAAAAACTTTACTTTAGAAACAATCATCATCATTGTTAAGCGTCAGCTATAAGTGCAGCCGGAACCCAAATATTTAGAAAATATTTTTAATTCCCAGACAATATTTATAATACGATTCATGAGTGTATATATTGATACCTTAAATGAATAAACCATATTTTATTTTCTTTTCTTTTGCAATCATAATGTACTTAATACCTTAAACTAGCAAATACAGCTTAGTTTATACAATCGAAGGCCGTTTTTCAGGCGAATGTTCCATCCCCGACTCAGGGGTGTCGTAAAAGTCGACTAAGGGGCATTGCCCGGTGTAGCCCCACCTTGGCGTACCTGAATGGTAGAGGGTAAAACACCAACAACAGTATAACCCAAATAGGGTTTGGTGTCAGGCCGGCCGGTGGTAAAACCCAAGTCAAAATCTTGAGATCATAAGCAGCAATGAATTAGGATGTCATCATCCCAATCACTCTCCGTTCATCGGTATCTCGACAAGGTCCTTTTAATATTCATGCATTCACCAGTAGCATCTTTCCTGTGTGATTGCTGATATAAGTCAAAGGGGAGTGGTTTTTTTGATTACGTCTGAACGATATAAATAGTAGAGAAAACATACCGACCTATGAAAAGATTATAATTGTCATTTGTTTTCCATAATACAAGCGCTCTGGCTTATTTTGCGCTAGATGTAAGAAATATCTAAGTTTATCGTTACACTGACCCCAAATCGTGTTGAGCAGTGGCATTACTACGAACGCTCAAGGTTGAAGTGAAAGGGGTGAAACACCGCTCTACTCTAGGCACTGGGTCGTAGGCACTGAGTAACAATAAACACCTATTGCTCATTTAAAACAAAGAGACATACTTTTAAACATTGTGTGATCTAAATTTATGGCATTAAGAGTTACTGAAGCGGCAATACCATTTTGAATTACATCTTTTGTTTTTCAGAAGCGATATTTTTTTGGAATAAATCTGACTATGAATTGAAAACACTTATTGAAAATTGCGCCTTTCATTTAGGCGCTACATAAGACCGCTTACAACTAAAACCCTTCTACGCGCTTATAAGTGACGCAAATGTAAACGCAATTAATTAATGCAATTATCTAATTAAGTGAAGGAAGTTTCATCAATTATACCTTTATTACTTCAAGGTCTTGGGATATTGACGTCACAACTCTAACTGTAGAGAGAACTAGGGGCAACCAATGAAAAGAATGGACCAACTACAAATGGTGTGAGGAAACCGCACTCACACAAAAAACCTTTTTTGTGTGCTATTGTGAATTTTGTAGAAAATGTACTTTTTGACTTTAAGGATTTATGTCATTACAGAAAAAATTGTATATAGTTTAGCTTGGATTTTGTATTAAGTCTGTTTAATTTGGTATATATTATTCTACAATAGTTCTAAAGCTTTAAAGTCTCCCAGTAGACCTAGGATAAACAACAAATGGTACGTTACAGGCTATAATTTTTATAAACACAAGATTATCTTCGTAACACTTATTCTTCTATGAATGAAGGTCAGGGAAGGTGCAGAGAAAGCCTATATCAAAATCTCCTCTCTCTCCTCTCTCCTCGGGAAAAGAAAATATTTTTCTCTTGCTCTAACTCACACTAAATCCTGAGACTAAACACTGTCATGTGGTGGAGAGGGACATTTTATCCACATCCCGTTCTAGGTCTACTGATAAGAGTTTACCCAAATTATTAGACAAAGTGAAGTCAGTGTAAGCGATTCTAGAATAAAGAAACAATATCTTGATTGCCTAGCCATTAAAAGTAGTTGCCTAGTACTTTGATGCTAATGTAACCAGTATGTAAAACTACATGCAGTCCAGTTTTCATTGTACTTTCATTCAGCCTCTTCGCCGCCAGTCCGTCTGTCTGCGGCGATCCTCAGAGAAAGTTTACGACCAAACGACAGCTGATAAAGTTTATTTGTTGTTCGGGCGAATATGAAAAATAAACGTAAATTTCAACTTAAAGAATAAGTAAAAATGGATAATCGTCGAAGCGCAATATCCACTGCTCCAACTTTGATATATATTATATATTTTTAAATAGTTATTGTAATAAGTGAGTGCAAAGTTGCTTTTCAACCGCGTGCTCAATTTTTACGACCGAGATAGCGAAGGAATCAAAAAGCAGGAGCTGAAAAATCTTTGCACTCGAGTGCACTCGTAACTTTTCATCCCACCTCAGCTAGGATATGGCTAAACGTGAAAATAAAAGGGCGCGCGTAAAGCAAATTACAAAAAAAAAATACATCAAGAAGATTCCGAGTCTGAGTTTTAAACAAATTAAAAAAGGTTGCATGATAAATTCTGCACCATAGATAGAGATAGAATTAAATAGGTTTAGGGCCTGGTTCACAATGGACAAGTAAGTTCTGAGTAGCTTTGTTGGTAGATCATTTTACAGTTGTAAAATGAAATATATGTCAATTGAACTGCGAAGTAAGCTACTCAGAACTTACTTGTCGATTGTGAAACAGGCCCTTAATGTGGTTTTGAATTCACAAACTTATTGCACACAATGTTCTAAATTCAAATTTACTTTAACCTCTAGCTAGCGGATAAAAACGGCTTTTCCGCTCAGATTTCGAAGAGCAAAAATGCTCTTTCCGAGAAAGGGGGATGAAAAAACTATTATGTATTTAGATTTTTATAAAAATTATCACAGATAAATTTATAGTTCGAAAAATTATAGTCGCTTTCCGCATCAAGACTATATGAAAATGAAAATATGGTTTATTCATATAACGTATGATTACATACACTCATGAATCGTCAAAGAAATAACGTTAAACACTGAAAACGAAAAGAAAAACAGTTTCCAATATTTAACGTTATAAGCTACACCATCCGTTCGTAAACTACCAGGAGGCCTTGTTCTGAGAAGAACGGGCAAGAAACTCAGCAAGTTTGTTCCTCCCTTTACATGAAGTAAAGGGCTTTACATGAAGTAAAAGTATAATTTTTCGAACTTTTACTAACCACAAATTTTAAATAAAAACTGTGAAAGGAAAAAGGTCAAAAGCCATACATTTTGAGCGATGAGCGAAAGCAACATCGTGCTTATAATGTCAGAATGGAGATCCTGTTACTTATGCGTCAGACAAACTTCGTTTTATTTTTGTACATAAAAACAACAAATAACAAAAACATAACTACCTACATATTTTATCATAACAAGAAACTTTGACACCACTAATAAAAAGGTTCTATTACATTTTCAAAAAAGGAATAAAGTAAAGAAGTTAAAGCGAGAGATAAAATGTAAACAATCTTGATGTGTCTTTTAATAAAAAACCCAAAAAATAAAAATGTGTACTTAATTAATACCTATTTTTCCAAAGCAGCTAATCGTTTCTATTTTCTGTAAAGGATGATGTATTTCAAAATACTGTTTTCATATTTTTTTAACGCATTTCGTAAATAAAGCTATAACATAAATAAAAATTGTTTACGTTCTGCCTGTGTAAGTAAAGCTGAAAACTGCTTCACGTCATTATTACTTTATTTTTCCGTCGACTAAAATGAAGAAAGATAATGAAGAAATTATTAAAATTTTATTACAATTATGTGAAAAATACGACACACGCCGCGAAAAAAATATGACGTTTATGTAGGTACCATAATTATGAATACCTTATGCAGGATCAGTAAGAGTACCATAACTTATTTTTTATCGACTTTATTTCCTGTTAAGAGAATATTTATCTTTACTCCATCTTCCCGAATGTGATAATTACTGTTTTTTATTAATACTTTCTTAATGTCAAAATCCAATGATTTTTACAGTTCAGACAAAATTTCATTATTTAAATAAGTTTTGTTTTAGCTATATTCTTCATTAATATTAAATTTATCTTGCTACATCCATGCACTCTCAACTATAGGAAGTCAATACACAATTATGCCGTACATGTGGCTAGGATAGTCTGTTAAATAAATACCTTAACCATAACAAAATAGGGTATGTAATAGGCATGCCCAACCAATTGTACATAATGGTAACACTAATATACACCCTCTAGTGAGCATCGGCTCTGTACAGTTGTTTTTTTTTGTGCAAAAATAGAATTAAGGTACGTGTGAGGATACACTTGTTTAGTGTTCTTTTTTTGAAAACATCGCAATTGACAACATTTAAAAATGACAACCCCCTAAAATAAAAATACCGTTTCTTTATTTTCCAATCCTGCCTTCGAAAATATATTTATTAATTTTTTTTATTACTTAATTACAGAGAAAAAAAATATAAAATGTAAAAAACATGCGATGACGTCACAGTCGTGGATGTATGAATTAAAACGTTTGGCATCCTAGATGGAAGAATAAAAAAGTTATCACAGACATGATAACAGACGTCAGTCATAAATCAAATCCAATGTCTTTAATTGTCATCGGCGAAATTAACATTATTACGGCCTGTTTCACAATCGACGAGTAAGTTCGAAGTAGCTTACTTTGCAGTCCATTTGACAGTTCTCATATGAAATATATGTCAATTGAACTGCAAAGTAAGTACTTCGAACTTACTTGTCGACAATAAATTGAAATCCTTTATAAAATTTAATTTAAAACGTATTTTACTTTGAAATTGATTTCAAACATTTCAGATAAAATGTTTTTATTATCGACACCGGAAACGCCATTTCCTCAATTTTGACAATTGATCTTTTTATTTTTCGCGTCAAGAGTGATTTCGCCTTTCGTCCACTATAGTTACGTCATTTGCCACTTACATCTGTTTAGAATGACCGGTATTTCAATCATGATATTTTGTATGAAAACGACGGAATTCAAAAGAAATAAAAAAATTGGTGTCGTCATTTTCGGTTTAATTTCATATAACATCAAGGTATGTTGAAAAAGTGAAATGTTGTCAATTGTTTAGTTTTATCAACATAAAGAACGTTATTGTTGTATAAACTCCATACGGCTTTACCATCTCACAATAATGCGCAAAAAAGTTTCTTTATGAGTATAAATAACCTAAGAGCAAACAACACTGTTGAAAAATATGTTTAGTCTAACCTTTTCTAAACTTATTTAAGTATTTTACTTAAGAATTTTTCTTTGTTATATTATTTGTACCATTTATATGTATATTGTTCAAATATAAAACAAAAATATATTTAATATATTTTTTACACTCACACCTATCATCTAGCCCAAAGTAAGTAGCCTAAGCACTTGTGTTATGGATACTAGATGACGGACATATTTTTAATATAATTATGTATATAAATGTTGAAAATATACTACATAAACATATACACAACCATGACTCGGGAACAAACATTTGTGGTCATCACAAAGTTTGCCCCTACCAGGATTCGAACCCGGGACCTCTCGGCCAATACCCAGCAATCTGAACATTCGACCAAGGCGGCCATAAAATAATAAATAAACACTTTTTATATTTTTAGTGTATAGACCAGTGTTTTTCAATCTGTGGGCAAAAGAAAAGGCAAGGTTCTATACTACAATAATTTAACACACACACCGTTTAACACACACCGTTTCAGTAAGAATGAAAAGAAATAGAAACCGAGACAAACTTTTTAAAAAGGGGGAAAACACTGGTCTAGCTAGACGAATGTCGACATTTCGCCAATTCTCTTTGTAACCCTGATTTGCTCTAAGACTACAGGGCATCAACTCTTCAAATAGGATATTGAAATCTGTCGAACTTAAACCGGCAGAAGCCAAGTAATATTTAAGCGTTCAGATCTGACCTCGACCATCTGATGGCCAGCCGCAAATATCATTTCACTTTCGCTGAGACTCCGTTTAGATGAAAACGATCGCCAGCAACCGGAGAATTTGTTTTCTAATATCGCTCCACGTCCGTTACGTCACTGCTCAATTGGAATTACGAACTTGAACTTCGCGTATATTTTAATCTTATATTATGCGTCGTTGCATCATTATTTAATTACTTTTATACAATTTATATTTCTAAATTATATTATTTTGAAATGTTTAGTGACAATGAGAGCTTGAAGGACAACTTCATCAAGCAGGTACTCACATCACAAAACATACATACATAAATCACGTACATAAATAACCCAAGCTTCGCCAATTTTGTTAGGTTTCATGTAGTAGGGTGCGAACCTATTGCACAAACGCACAGCAATCCATTTTTATATAATTATAGAAGATAGAACATTAGAGCAAATCACGTCAAAGTCACGTCAAAGTCGTTAACTTAATTACCTGGGTAAATCTGAAGTAGGGTAAATTGAGGTAATTCCAAAAAGAATTTCCTTACAGCTTATAAGCAGATATAAAAGTGAGTGATTAGAATATAGAATATTCTAAGAGTAAGTGCTTGTTTGTGAGTAACTCAAGGTGTGATAAAGAAGAAGTTTATAAAATATTAGGAGTTATTTGTGTGTTCGAGTGTATTGTTTTCAAAAAAAATACTATCCAACGGGTACACGACGTTTTGAAATGTAAATTATTATCTTTCCCAGCGTCCATGAGATTGTTCGATACAGTCGGCAATAAAAACTCGCCTAAAACTTTTTGTTACTTTTATAAAATAAAAGACAGTTAATAGATATAGAATAACTATTATTACTGTATCACATGAATGGTCATTTCGTACTTAATTTGGATTTGAATACTGTAGTCGGATAAATCTCGTTGAATTCATTGAATACGTACCTATATAACTATATTTTTTTAAGGACCCATTAGAAAAAGAATGACAATAGAAGTTTGGAGCTTATTGGAACCAACCCAAATTTAGTATGGTGATTCCCTGTTATCTATTATTTTGTTTATTTTAACTACAAGGAGTACTTTTATTTTAAATCGTCATCATCCTTCCATATGAATGGCAGAATTTAGCGATAATGGGCCACAACCCACCACACTGGCCCAGTGCGGACTGGTCAGTTTTAACGACTGCCGATACAACCGGGCCAGCGGGTTAACGTGACTTCCGAAGCACGGACGTAGTCGAAGTAATATATTTTCGGTCACCCATCCAATGACCGGCATTAGCAAACATTCTGGATAGTGCAGTGGCGAGCACACAAGAGCGTGCTTCCACTGAAGTATCCAGCTCTTCAAATAAAATCAGAATAGGTAGTTAATTGTTTAGGTACAATTCGAAAAATAAGGCTTGGTAACTGACAATTGGGTCAAAATTTTATAGTAACTAATAAAAGGTTTAGGAATTTTAGTGTCAATCGTAGTTAGATAAATTTCTTTTAGTAGAATTTTTAGTAGAAAGTGGTATAAACAAAACCAAAGACGTAAAATCATCATAATTATAAGTTTTACGAATGTTTGTCTAGCTCTAGCATCAACTCGAATCGACAAGTTGTACTTTCACTGCTCGGTTTGATACAACATTATTCTGATGAGCATAATAATAAACTTTTTATATTTTCTTTTTTGCATTCGTAAGGAGAGCAACACACCTCTAAGGTGTTAATAAAATGGAAGTAAGAATCTCTTTGGGTTGTCTATTCTATTTTTTAATCTATAAATCTCTCTGTATTTATGGCACCTTTCCTAATAGATCTGCTGCAATTGGTTTATTAATTAGAATACGCTTCGAAATTAATTTTGTATTGCAAAAGTTATCTGTTTTTTTTTCAATCCAACATCTGCGTTGGTGAGTGGTGGGGGAGCGGCGGAATCTTAGAAATTGTCGTTAAAATGGCGTGGGAAACTAGTTAGTAGTGTTAGGGATACAGTAAAGAGGAGCTCAAATTGTATTTTAAAAATATTTGTTTCCGTTTCTTATAGCGGGGTCTTATCTCACTTTCGTTTCTCATTATTACCTCTGTTTTATAACACCAGTGGGCTTACGAGGCTTAAAAATAATATCGCCCGTTATTAGAATTGAAACGACGCATTCAACCGTGACCCTATTCTTTTATTCTTTTTCGTATTTGGCAATATGTGGAATAATATACATAATATGTTTACTAAAAAATATAATATCATTAATATATAATAAGTACGTCGGCACTGGCGTCGTTTTTGGAATACTTTTTAATTATTTATTAGTCATGACTAGACACATTGACTTGTCTCTTCCGTCACTGAATCATCTTGCAATTATTATCTGCATCTGTAACATTGCGTCACTCCGACGAATTGCAAAGTTGACTTTGAATTGGAAATTAAAGTACTTAAATTTCGTGATATTTTAGATTTAATTACGTTCTTGATAGAAGGAGGAGTGCTAATTATTATTGTATTCTACATAGTCGTTGTGCCTATAAGACGAGGTTAGAGTTAACTGAACTTTCAACAACCAATGGGTTTTTTTGCCAATTATTTAATGTCTTACTGTGTTCTTTTTACTCATGACTCGTGTTTATGATTTGTCAATCACACGCACTATAATATTTAAGTCAAATACTATTGGTCATTCTATAAGTCAAATACTAATTGTCGCATGCTTGTTTATGCCCAGTTGATTTCTCAATGATTTACTCCTGGCTTATACACGGATGATTTGTCAATCATTCACCGATATGACATATCAATCAAGTGTTGGAAGGTCGAAGAAAGCGGTATACAGATGATTTGTCAATCATTCACCGATATGACGTATCAACCAAGCGTTTGAAGGTTGAAGAAGGTGGTTTAATTGATTATTTTCATTTGTCCGCAGACTGACACCGGATGTAGACGCTTACCATGGGCCATAAGCAGTATCTGGCTGTCAGCCAGACAGCCCGCAACAGGCTGTTCGGGTTGCCCCTGGGCGAGCGCACTGTCCCGCTCAATATGCTGATCTCGCAGCAAGGCAAAATCAACCGTGGTGAGTGCTAATTTAAGTCGATATTATACTAGGGCAAACGGTAGCCGAAAAGTCATGAAAAACAAAACGAATAAAAAAGTTTACCTTACGCACTGACAGTTTTCGTACATCCTTCTCTTGTCTCCCTAATTTCTTGGAAAACAATACAATAACAGTCGAGTTCCATCTCTTCTTTTCTTTCTTTATTTTTCCCTCCCCTCCCTATCCCTTGTTATTCTAAATCACACCGTTTCCCACAACTTTATGTCGTTCGATTAGAGTAGTAACGCTTAGGTTAATTGTGTCGTATTATAATTATTAATCCTTGCATTCTGGCCAGGAAGCGAAAGAAACTTAGAAGGGCGTCGATAAAGAGACATTGACCGGTTTATAATAACATTGAGTATTTTATGCACCTGAATAGTAAAGAGCAAACCACTAACAGCAGTATACCCAAAGACGATTGGTGCCAGGCAGGCTGCCGGCTGTAAAACCTAAACCAAATCCTTGTGCAACATTTCAATCCATGAAATGTGGTCATCGCAATCACTCTCCATTCCTCGCTCTCTCGACGTGGTCCGTTCCACGACTTTTCTATCAATTCATTCATCACTTGTAGTTACGGATGATACGAATGATATAAAGAAGGTTTCCGGAAAGACAGTCAGTATACGTCTTACTAATAAGAAAACAAAAGTTACTTCGTCATCAGGAAGATGAGATGATGATTGTCTTTATCTAATCTATAAAAATCTCGTGTCACAGTGTTTGTACAAAACTCCTCCGAAACGGCTTGACCGATGGTTATGGAATGTTTAGTGATATTTGGTAGGTCTGAGAGTAGGTAGTCTATTTTTTACATCCCTAGGTGGCAAGGGCAGAAGAACATCGTGGGCCGGATTAGCTAGTTATATAACTATAGTATCTTATAAGGTGGTGTGACTTACCATGAGAAAGAACCAAATCGGACAGACATTTTTTATCAAAGACCATGACAGATTGGACGGGTCATTGGCAAGTCAGTGAGGAACTATACCATTTTATTACATGTCGTTTGGATTTAAACATAAATATACTTAACTAACCTCAAAATGCCGATGGATTAATTGATTACAAATATATAATTTTGAAACCTGTTTGCTGTATCACCAAAATTTCCTATTGGCCATTGTTACTTATGCCAATAAAATAAGCCAATTAAAATTTTAGTATGAATTATTATAAGCAATCATCGAGATGATAGCAATAGTTCGTTCAATAACAAATAGTTTAACATAGCTGGCGTTCTTTTAACCGTATGATGTTATTTGACGATTATATGGTGCTTGGTGCTACGGTATGGTGTTTGGTGCTTGATTGGAATTGAGACAGCATCAAATCTTGCGATGCAAATAATATGACTCTTACTGCAGCATGCAGAGACATCATTAACTTTAATGAGTACTTAATCTAAAAAAAAATCATTTAAATCTAGACCATAGAGCCGGCAAGAATAGCTACTCGTTTCGAATTGTAATTTTTTCGAATCGTATTACGAAATACATCAATTTAAAAAAAATATGACTTATGCTTGATGATGAAAGCTGGATACCATTTCAGATGCAATGCAATTGTTTTTATTAGTAGATAACTAAACCATCTAAGCTGACCTTGATTATAGCAGATGGAACTTGAAGCCCTATTTCTTAAAGGTAACATTTTGCCACATTTCTTTTAACAATAAACAATGCAACGACCTATTGATTCTACTCACATTGTTTTTAGAGTGAGGCAAATATCTGATCGCATTACTCCTTGCCGTAGGCTTGCGATGCCCTAGAAAATCCTTATTTAGACCATAGGTCTAGATTTAAATGTTTTTTTTTTTACATTATCTGCCGCACTCAGTGACGTCAATTAACTTTAATGAGTATTAAATGTCAAAAATTTTCATTCAAATCTAGACCATAGACCCGGCAGGAATAACGACTAGTTTCGAATTGTCATTTTTTGACGTTAAGTACTCGTCTCTGAGTGCGGCAGTAAGTGCATTTAAATTTAATTGACGTCTCTGAGTGCGGCAGAAAGTTCTTTGAATTTAGCTTACATGCATGTAAGCTAAACACGCAATCATGATTGCGTGTTATATTTTCTAATCTGTTTTAAGTGAAATAAATCCATTTTGTTTGCAGTTCAATAGCCATTAATACCAACATATGTTTGCTTCAGTACCAATTAGATCGTATATAACTAAGATTTTATAAGGGTATAGATTATGAGTAATGGGCAGCATCTTTCTTCTACCACCTGGCAATATATAAGCCACTCTAATGGCTATAGACTCGCCCCTTATTACATGGGATCTAACATAGGTAATTGGAGAAACGTGGGTGTTACTTCACCATTGCACTACCCCTTCGCGGAATAATAGGCGTAATTTATGTTGTAACTTGGATTGTTCTATGTTAACCATAACCATTTCAAATATGGTTGTTTTAGATGGCTAACTGGTGTCTTATGAGTTCGATAAATATTAGTTTAGGGTTTTGTTTTCAATTTACACATTTTTTAAATGGAAAATTAAACATTCTTAAAAAAACATGTGCTAATTTGTCCAAAATCTGAACAAATCGAAATAGCTATTTTTAGATTACACTTACTGGTCTCTGATATGTAACTAGGTTAGAATTAAAAATGTTAATTGCCAAGTAGAACGATTCGGATCGTGTATTTCAATAGTTTTGCATAATTAACTTGTACAAGGCATGGCGATATTGCTAGCCATTTATTAAAAAGGTAAACAATTTCGTATGCAGTTTTGTAAGCAATTCGAAATGGGCTGGATTTATCGATAAGAAATCTAATGTTTGGAAAGAGGCTTCCATGTTGGTTTGCATACATAAGTAAATCACGCTCATTAAGCCCCGAATGGGAAGGCAGAGTCAACACCTTAATCACCAGCCCTTTAACGTAGCGAGGAACGCTGCTGCCCATTCGTCATCACTTTTTTAACTTAGTCGCCTGGCACGACACCCTAGGGAGAGATTTGGGATGGTGACAATTGTATTCTGCTCTTAATAAATATTACTATAATATATTCTACTACATAAACATATAAACAATCATAACTCCAGAACAAATCTCTGTGTGAAAAACCCAAAACCTCTCCTCGACAGCCAGCGATCTAACCATTTGACAAAACCAACCGTCAAGATAAATTAATGACAAGAGATTAGATGATTTAATGTCGGCTTACCGTGGAGAAGAAAACTAATAAACAACAATTTACATACATCATGCCTTTTTTTTCTGGGGTTTAATGCTTTTTTTACGCATGCCCCGCGATCCCAGGGCAAAATCGCGGGGGTATGCGGGACTCCCCGATGTAAAAGGCGCCGGAACTACCCACTAAAACTCCCCAGGGTGCTCCACCATGGGCTCGCATGGGCGGAGGAAAGGATAACAGCTGAGCCAATATACATCATGCCTATTCTCAGGTACGCAGAGGTGAATTAACACCCATGTTTCGCCAATTAATTAAGGTCCTATTTAATAGATGACTAATACATACATACATAAATCACGGAAGGGGTAGGCAGAGGTGAACTAGTACCCACGTTTCGCCAAATATGTCAAGTCCCATGTAATAGGTGGCAAGCCTATTGCCATTTATCAGTGCATTGCTAGTCTAGGTGGTAAAAGAGGAACGCTGCTGCCCATTCTTAATCATATTAAGATTTATCCTTAGTCGCCTTGTACGACACCCACGGGAAAGATTTGACGTGGTGACAATTGTATTCTACTCCGCCGTCATCACGCGACAAAGGCAAAGATGACTAACCTATTGCTAAAATGACATTAAATCTTATCACAAAGTTTGTGGAAATCCCGCATCGAGACTGTAATAGTTTTTCCAACATTTTCTAACCACAAATTTCTTTGTGACAATTTTAATAACATTTATTTATGGTTCAAATAAAAATCTGAATAATAATTCAATCTACTGTCGGCGCTCCATGCTTTTCAGCCTCCCTACAGCCAAGTGGCCAATCCATCGAACGCATACATAGAACACAAAATGTATGAAACTGACGACGTATGACAGAGAAAACAAAACGTCAGTTTGATACTTTTGTTTTCTATGCGTTCGATCGAATAGATAAGCCAGTTGGCTAGGCTCTCGGATATTATTATAAGCGTATGAAATTTATCTATTCATCATATCATTCATCATATCATCATTCGTGTGGTGACGGCAGATTAGAATACAATTGTCACCACCCCAAATCTCTCCCGTGGGTGTCGTACAAGGCGACTAAGGATAAATCAGTGATGAGGAATGGGCAGCAGCGTTCCTCTTATACCTAGCAATGTACTGCGAATTTTGTGTCCGATAAATGGCAATAGGCTCGTTACCTATTACATGAAACCTAACATAATTCTCGAAACGTGGGTGCTAGTTCACCTCTGCCTACCCCTTCGGGGATATAGGCGTGATTTATGTATGTATGTATGACATTTATCTATACGTCATATAGTAGCGCTGTTGATGTTAATCTGCCGAAGTGAGCAGTGACCTGGCGAGGCGGCACGGAATGTGCTGCACTTATGCTACGAATATGCGCGTGCGCTCGGTGCAATTTTTGCGCATTGCAACATCACCCTTTGTGGTAATATCGTTCGTGGGTCAAGTCATAAGCTGTAGACAATATCTTGTCAGTAGTGATGCGAAAGTTTAATAAAACTAAATGGAGTTTTTTTTATAGAGCTCAGCTGTTGACCTAGGGGCCTTTACAGCATCTACCGAATTTATAAACCGTATGCTGTATAAACCCGGTAGATTAAATGGAGTATCTGTGCATATTTTATATCGACACATATTTTCAAACTTACCTTTAAAATAAATTAAGTACATTTTTCATTGTTCTTCATTTTTATTCGTCCAATTCATCACTCTGAATCCCGATCTATCAGTTAGATCGGGCTAAGTCCAAATAATTTGTCTTCGTTGCCTTTATCATTACACCCAAAGCAAGCTATGGATTAGCATAGTTTTACGGACATCTTAACAAACTCTGTTGTGTGTGGCTTACACTTCACATGGATGCAATAATATCACAATACAGTTAATCAGGCTCTATTATATCTATATTATAATGTATATAGGTCAGGAGACTATTATAGTAAAAACGCCTCATTATGTTTAAGAAATGAAACGAAATTAATGTTCTCTTATATTATAACGATCATTTGAAATAAAATTAACTCACGTGTATTTTTCTGCATGTTTTCCATGGCTGCTGTAAAGCGAAACGTCTAGATGATAACAAACAAACAATAAGTTAACAATCATCAATCAAATCAAATATAATTTATGCGTGCGTGAGTTATGTTAAGTTATTTTGTGTACAAAAGAAATAAATGTAAAATTTTAACTCTAACGGCCTCACTCAGAGATGTGAATCTAGACCATAGACCCGGTAAGAATAGCCACTAGTTTTTAATTGACGAAAATTACGCTAAGAAACCCTTTAGTACGGCCGTATGATCATATTTGTGTTCATTTATTCACAAAATTCTAACATCTTTATAATAACAGCCGAATAAAAGTTAAATACGCGGAAGACAATATATCACAAAGTTGGCTAGTTTAGTTATATTGGCAGTTAGAACGTGCCCCAACATGCGAGACCAGCCCACACAGCTTCCCATTGCACGAGGTCGTTGACCTTATAAGTCGGTGTTTCTGTCAGCTGACTCTCCGTCACTGGGTCATCGACGGCGGCAGTGTCAAATGACCGTCGATGCTCTGTTTGATTTATAGGTAACTTTCTAAATATCTAAGATTATTCCAATGATACAATGACTTAGGTTTATAGTAGGTATACGAAGATGTGATCAGTCCAAGGTCCTGTAGATGTGGCTTCTTTTTGATTGTTTGTTTGTCTATTCAAAATTAGATTTATGTTAGTTACAACTTTTAATTTAATGATTAGAAAAAATCAACCAAATAACTACATCCATTGTAATACCTGTACCTATTGCATTGTAGCGATAAAAGAATTTATACTATCTTGATGTGTCTATAAGTAAAAATCAGTGATATCTGTTTCTTTAAAGTCGCTAATCGTTATGATTTTTAATATTTTTTTTTATCAATGGTGTATTTCACGATATCTTCTATCTTACATTCAAATGCATTTTATAGGTAAACAAAATATATCAACATTGTTTTTGGATGGAGTATAGGTAACATTTAAGTGATTTAGGAGGTAGGTGATGAGGGCCGACTCTAAGCATCATAACAAACATTTTCTAAGTTATACTAAAACTAACATAATTTACTTTGTAAAACAATATTGATATAAAGATTTTAGTAAAAATGTTTAATATATCAAGATATATATTATAATTATATTCGTAATTTAACGACGTAAGACTCGGGTTCGACTTTCCACACAAGGACATAATTTTTCAAATTTATTCGACTTATTTTTTTATATAATGTAACCCATGTTGGGTTACATAAAACTTTTCTTTAAATTTCAAATTTTAAATTGAACAGCGTTCTTTCAATTGCATTTGTAACCAAGCATGTTGCTTAATTTTTTTTTTAATACTTATGTCTTCTTATCCCTGCCCTATTCCCAGTCTATCTGGGGTCGGCGCAGTATGTTTCCTCTTCCATTCATATCGGTCAGACGTCATCAAGCTATCCACTCCCTTTTGATTCATATCAGCCATCACACCGTTAAGGTGCTAGTGATGAATGAATGTATAGAACAACGACGGAACGGACAATGTCGAGAGACCGATAAACGGAGAGAGTTATTGGAATGACAACATTCCAATCCATACTGCTCAAAATTTTGGCTTAGGTTTTACAGCCGGCCGCCTGCCTGACACTGACCCTCTTTGGGTATGCTGTTGTTGGTGGTTTGCCCTTCACCATTCGGGTGCCATAAGGTGCTTATTGGTCTACACCGGGCATTCTCCCTTAGTCGCCTATTCTACGTTATTTGTTCGCTCCCGGGCGACCATAATACAAAAACTTATGTAAAGGTAATCAATCGTAGTCATAATTACGTACTATGATACAGACGGGTTAGATTTTATATACGACTTTAAAGTTTTTTAATAAGAAAATAAAGTATGATTTACTGCAGATTGCAAGAAATTCATTTCGTGCTTTATGACATTTTCTGTAGGGTAGTTCATCATCATCACCTGCCTTTTAAATCCACATAGCTGAGGCACAGACCTTTCGTATGGATCATCATATCACCAGCCCTTTAATGTCCCCATACTGCTGGGGCACGGGCCTTCCCTATGGATGGAAGAATATAGGGAGATTGGGCCATAAACCACCACGCTGGCCCAGTCCGGGTTGGTGGGTATTAACGACTGCAGATGCAGCCGGGACCACGACTTAACGTGCCTTTCGAACGAAGAACTCGAGATAATAAATTTTTGGTCACTTCGTATGGATGGAAGAATATATTCTGAGAGTATAAGCCATACATCACCACGCTGCACCAGTGCGGATAGGTGTGAGGGTAATAAATAAGTAAAAACATCAAATAAGTAAGCATTGGATGCTAACATTGGGTGCTATGCTATATATCTAATTTTAGTAAGTTTATATATAAATCGTGGAAAGAAGTGATCTCTGCCTACCCCTGTGGGAGAAAGGCGTGACGTATGTATGTATGTATATATAAATACTTAATTATCACAGTTTATCACATCATGACTGTGACTGAATGAAACGACGAAAATTTTCACAATAAACTGTTTATGTTTTATGTAAACTCCAAGACTTTACGCCGATAATAAGGATATTGGTGCACAACACGACCGAAAAATTCAACACAAAGAAAAATTAAAAAATACGGCTTCTCCGAAAATATATCCGTGTTCCTGTGACTTGCACCACACACCCAGACGCGTTATACCGTAGTTTGTATTTGTGCAACTTCCTGAAATAACCGAATAGGTGTCATAATCGATTTCTGCGTCGAACGATTCGCACAATAAGCAACATTAAAATCACTGCTGACAGCTTTAAAATGGAAATGAACTCTGAAAAATGTTACCTATACATTCAGGTGCTGAAGGTGAGTACCTATTTCTATATAACGTATCTGCCCCAGCAAACACAGCTTTTCTCAAACAAAACATAATATTATATATTCGGAAACAAAAAAATGTTTGACCGTACCACACTTTACATCTCTAAGGCATGTGTAAAGATTTATTGTATGTCATTTATGCATGTCTATTGCATTAATACCACGAGTGTATGTAACGTTCGGGAAGCTAGGCGGCATATTCTCGGCCCATCTAACGCAGTCTTTAAAGACAAAAGTCTTCAATGCGTGTGTGTTGCCAGTGATGACGGCTCCGAAACGTAGCCGCTTACAATGGGCCTTATAAGAAGGCTCAAAGTCACTCAAAGGGCAATGGAGAGGGCTATGCTCGGTGTTTCCCTGCGTGATTATATCAGAAATGATGAGATTCGCTGGAGAACTATGGTCACCGACATAGCCCGAAGAATTGCGGACCTTAAGTGGCAGTGGGCAGGGCACATTGCGAGGAGGACTGACGGCCGTTGGGGCGGAAAAGTCCTCGTATGGCGGCCACGCACCGGGAGACGCGTTGGAAGGCCCCCCACAAGGTGGACCTGTGATTTGGTGAAGGTCGCGGGAAACCGCTGGATGCGGGCAGCGCAGGACCGACCGGTTTGGAGATCCTTGGGGGAGGCCTATACCCAACAGTGGGCGTCTCTCGGCTGAATGATGATGATGATGTGTATGTAACATGATACCTCATGAATAAACCATATTTTTATTTTATGATCCGTGACTTCATCCGCATGACATTGAACAACATTTTCATGGACTCGTGCTTTGCCTTAATTCTGTTTTCTAACTCCTTATACATAGTATCTAATATCTGCCAGTGAAAGTGTAAGCCAAATCACTCCAGCCGTTTCGGAGATTATCCGGAACAAACAGACAGGCAGAAACACGAAACAATTTTCTTTTTAAATACCATTAGTATACCGTTTTTTTTAAACTGTCACTTATAATTACAAGCAGACAAGTTGTTTGTGTTTATTTTTCTATTGTAGTAACGAAAGGGGTAATAGAGCACTCTCTAATAGTTATAACGTACGGTACAGAAAGACATTGTGATACTATTATTCTTACGCTAGTAACAATGTGTACTATTTACTGAAAGGAAAGAGACCATAACGTCATAAAATAATTGTATAATATGAATTGACTGTGGACGAAGGCATTAAGTAGGTATGCCTTACCTTTCTACTCTACGAGCAAGTACTAATTACAGCAAAGTCATCAGCTCGGCAAGATAAAAGATAAATTATTCAAGCGTCACTAATTGGACTATATATAAGTGGATCAGGCTACTAAACTACCCCTTACTTTAACACAAAAGTGATAACTGAGCGAGTGATTAACACAAAAGTGATAAATGTGTGAGTGATTAACACAAATGTGATTGGGTACAGAATACTTACTTCTTCTTCTTACCCAGTAAATTGTTTGCCACCTTATTAGCTACGAGGCATTGTTCCCATTATTTTCTTTTAATTGATAGATGATCCCCCGAATACAGAAACGCTAATCAAAGTTTGAGACCAGGGGGCCTACCGCCTAACTCGATTTCTAAAGCAAAAGCTATAGTTTATGACGTCATGCTGTCATTTCAAACCAAATGTACCTAAGCTATTAGCGATAGCTTAGAACGAATGATCACCGAATGATTTTGTATGAATTTGGCACAAAATGCGTACTGCCTGAAAATTCAGGATGGCTGCTATAGCCGTAAGCAGTGCTTTGCTATATAGCTATCATCAGCAATCGAGTTAGGCGGTAGGCCCCCTGGTCTCAAACTTTGATTAGCGTTTCTGTATTCGGGGGCCCCAAAATTTGAGTAGCGTTTCTGTATTCGGGGGGATGAGTGCTACTGAGGCCCGAGTTCACCAACACGTAAATCATGCGATTAAAAGATAACTAGCGGTTTTTGACAGTTATTACATACATACACACATAAATCACGCCCATATCCCCGAAGGGGTAGGCACAGGTGAACTAGCACCCACGTTTCGCCAATTATGTCTGCCGTCACCACACGGGCTTAAGGCCCGAGTTCACCAACACAAGGCCCTGTCATAGTGTCGCCTATTCTAAGCATGCATCAAACATTTAACAGCACGTCAAGTTCCCACAATTAACCAAATTTTGTCAATTGACTTTGTGTTTTACGTGAAACAAGTTAAGTTTGACAATACACTAATTGATTGGAGACATCGCGTTGAGCCATGTTGCCGTCTTGCGCGTATTCGTGGTAGGAGAGCACGGTGCTCTAACTGCTGAATAAAAGTGTCATAAAATAACAAAAGACCTTTAAGAAACCTAAAGAACACACTCGTGAGACAGGCGCACCTTTCGCATTCATTTAACGAAACGACATTTTCACTTTTGCCTTGTGACACTTTTACTTTTATTGCCTTGTATAGGGACAGCCATATAGAAAGATAATAACATTAATAACAATAACCCTTGAAACAAACTAATGCAAATAAACTAAAATTACACTATCACCATCACTGGTACATCTTTTGCCCTATTACCAAGTGGCAAAAGATACATCGTTTCTGACGAAATGTTACAATTTTTCTAATCTTAGATTTGACACGATATTATGGTCGGCTTGATGTTTTCTCTGCAATACGTCGGTTTCATACGTATGTATTCTATTCGTTCGAATAGATTTTCCACGTGTCTTGACAGTTGTTAACGTACTGTGTATTCCACCCAAAGCAACCCATTAAAGGATTATGAATGCTTATTTATATCAAATCAATTCAAATTCAGAAGTTAGTTTATTAATATCTCGTATGATTACAATACCGTACCCGAAACCGACGGCCATGCATAGGGACATGATTTTATGTGAATTGATTTGATTTGACATTAATGAGTTGGATGAAGAGAAAGAAGTATGTAAGGTTCGTAGCAAGTGGAAATAAGTGATCTCTGCCTACCCCTGTGGGAGAAAGGCGTGACTTATGCAGGTATGTATTACAATACACTTGAATCGCTAGATTTCGAAAACCCACTAGTCCAAGAATAAGGGAGTGCGCAGTATGCCTCAGTTTATAATGATCGCCAAAGCCCGACCTACGATTCGATCAGCCAACGAAGCGGTGACCCCGATGCATTCAATAGGTATTATTGTTGATACTGAACGCGTCAGAGGCCTACGCCTCATCGGTAAAACGGCACGCAAGTAGAGAGAGAGAAACCCATAATTGCCGATGAGATAGTAACATTGCAGGTACATTTTAAAATGTTCACCAGATACAATACAACTTGCAAATTACATAAACCGAAACACAACACATTAAATCACGCCCATATACCCGAAGGAGTAGGTAGAGTTAAATTAAACACCCACTTTTCGCCAGTAAAATAAAGTGTGGTTCCATGTAATAGGTGGCGAGTCTATAATAACATTATCGGGCACGGGACGGAAATTATACGGTGCAGTACATTGCTAGGTGGCATATGAGGAACGGTGCTTCCATTACTCATTGCTATCTTAACCCTTAGTCGCCTTGTACGACACCCTCGGGAGGGACAATTATATTCTGCTCTGCCGTTACCACACGGCCTATACACGGCCAAACATACTGCTGGTAATAAACCTAAATTGTCAAAACCTCTACGAAAATTCAGGCAAATGTAGTTTCCAGTAACTGGAGACCAAGACTGCTGATCTAAAACGGTCTGTTTAAACAGGGCCAAAGTTTCAACCTAACATCCTATGTTTATTAAGTTAGGTCACAAAACAACGTCATCGGATAAATCTCGTGTCGCTATGAGTGACAGCAGATCAGAATGCAATTTGTGTATCTTCAATCCGTGTCCACAATTTTGTGTCGTAGCTCGGGATCACCAAAACGAGTGATTAAAAAAACAGTAATTAAAAAATAACCGTCAGTTTTTCGCAATTCTTTCATACGAACAAATGTCAAATACAGACAGGTTAAAATATTAATCGCTTATTTTACGTTTTGGTGAACTCGAGCCTAAGTGTTACAAAGCTTACAATAGGCTTCCCATGGCTTACAATAGATTGTCAACTGCGCTGTGTGTCAAGGTTCGATTCGTAGCGCCCTGCGATCAAAGTTCTCGCAAAGTCTGCGCCTTCCCCATAAGCTCGTAGATGCTGCAAAGGCCCTTATTCCGCAACAATTTAGTCCGTTTTGTGTGTATTATTATTACGTACTTACTACTTACCTATTAGTAGTATCTTTTCAGAAAAAAACCTCCGCGTCACGTTCTGTGTGTACTGACCCTTATATAGAGAGCTGACGAATGGACTAGCGCCGCTCTTTGCTGCTAATTGGTAACATTTCATTTGAAATTGGTGTTAATTTTCCTTTTTGACACTTAAGCAAAGATCGTTGAGCAAAGTAAGACAAACCTGTTTCGGTAAACATTTTTTTTTGTGAGCTAGACAGGGAAGCTCTTGGCCTTCGTCTCACCTAATGGTAAGTGACGATAAGGGCCGAAGAATCGAGATCCAGCTGGAACCCTCAACCACAGAGGGGCTGGATATCTTATCACAAATTGTCGGAGCACAACATTACTATTATGAACACAGATTTTAAAAGGATGGCGGTAGCTAGCCAGGCGCACTTAAAAAATCCTACCACCAACCGAACCGAGTTTCAAATTGTACTCACCTGGGAATTGAATCCGGGACCTCGGCATGTTAACTCCTGTGGGCACCACTAGACCACGGAGGCGGCCAACAATACAAGTAGTGTACAAATGTTTATTTAATTGGGTACATATTGTAATTTATTATACATTTTATTAAACCTTCATCTGTAGATAATTGATCTAAATTGCAATTCCAATCGATTAACAATGGAATCATGTTGATTTATTATCTCTAATTAGCTTTCAGTTACATTGTTACATGTTAATGAGCCAGTTTATTGCTGTTAGTACAAATGTATTAACAGGAAGTCAACTTTTTAACTATTATGACGAGTTCGATTTCATTGCTTCACCCGCGTTACAGTCGCTTCAATGAAGCTTGTTACATCTGAGTGTGCCTATAGTTATCATACATTTATACATACATACATACGTCACGCCTTTCTCCCACATGGGTAGGCAGTGATCACTTCTTTCCACTTGCTACGATCCTTATATTCTTCTTTCGCTTCATCCAATCTCAAATGTCTTCATGCATGGCCGTCGATTTCGGGTGCTCTTGACCTGGCCCTTAGTTATCACATCCATTAAAGTAAAACACTTAAATCATTCTCCCATGAGTTCCATCACGAACGCTGGAGATTCAATTTGGAATTATCACGGTTTTACATAAGGACTCTTATTACATTTCTATTTATCTATACTCCCTATGTCACAAGCTCGGAGTCGAAGCTGTTACAACATCGTAACGGCCATATTGCGCAATCGCGACGTAACACACACTACTGACCGACTGCCCAGAGCAAGTGGCTTACACATTTCTTCACTAAAACTGGTTTTCAAGATATGATGTGTTCTTTTACCGGCTGCGATGATCTTGACCAAGATTCAAGCGGACTGATAACTGTAGGGGGAAGCGGTGCGTGCGCATCCGCGTTTCATTGGGGCATTTCTTTTGGTTCTTTTCGACATACATCGTCACCATCTTCTTCTCTTAGTCCTGCTCCTATTGTATCATCACCATCTTCTTCATCTCCACCCTGCCCTGCCCCTAGTCTATCCGCCGCGTTTGATTGAGGCATTTCTTTTGCTTCTTTTTGGCATACATCATCACCATCTGCTTCTTCTTTCTGCTCTGCCCCCAGTCTATTCGCCGCGTTCGATTAAGGCATTTCTTTTGCTTCGAGGTGGCGAGCCTATTGCCATTTATCGGGTACAAAAGTCGCAGAAGGTACATTGCTAGGTGGTATAAGAGGAACGCTGCTGCCCATTCCTCATGACTGATTTATCCTTAGTCGCCTTGTACGACACCCACGGGAGAGATTTGGGGTAGTGACAATTGTATTCTACTCTGCCGTCACAACACATAGATTTATTTATTTTTACTTAAGTAGTTAGATGTTGGCTGAGAGGCTCTCACAGCATCTACTGAGTTGTTTGGGGAAGGCGAAAACCTTGAATGGTACTCAAGCTTTGTAATCGAGTACTCCCTTTCTCTACGGCAGGTTTCTCCCGGGGAAAACCTGCTGCCATAGAGACCCTCGCAGGGCGCTACGAGCCGTAGGCATACGTAGATATAATAAGGACATTTATAATTATACATACATACACATAAATCACGCCTATATCCCCTATGGGGTAGGCAGAGGTGAACTAGCACCCACACTTCGCCAATTATGTTAGGTCCCATGTAATAGGTGGCGAGCCTATTGCCATTTATCGGGCACAAAAGTCGCAGTACTTTGCTAGGTGGTAGGTATAAGGGGAACGCTGCTGCCCATTCCTCATCACTGATTTATCCTTAGTCGCCTTGTACGACACCCACGGGAGAGATTTGGGGTGGTGACAATTGTATTCTACTCTGCCGTCACCATACATATAATTCTTTTAAAAAACCTTTTAGAAGCAAATAAAGTATACTAGTCATAATTGTAACTTTTGATGTATTTTCCTTTTTCCAAATATAGTGAATAATTATGCAATTTATAATTCTACTATAATATATTAATTTCATTTTCAAATTTGAATGCCACTGAATGCAATCGTAAACGCTTTGATGTTGCAAATCTGTCCAGGAATCGAGTGAACCTCAGATGTTTGGATAGTTGTCCCGATTACTCCGCTAAAGCTTTTATCTACTAGTGCTACAATCGGTTACAGCACGTTCTGACTATGCCATTGTTTTGCCCTCTTTCCTATTCCAATGGTTCGAGGTCGACGGAACATCAAAGATTACAAATTAAAATGTAAAAAATTAATACGGCTTATGTAGAACAGTTTCTACAATTTGCTCTTGCTGTGATAAGAATATGAATACTATTACGGGTGAAATTGTTTATTTACTGTGACGGCAGAGCAGAATACAAATGTCACCACCCCCCAATCTCTCCTGCTAGTATCGTACAAGGCGACTTCTTGTAAAACAGGGATGATGAATGCCATGTTTTCCAACTGCAACCTATATCAACTTACATGAAGACAAAAAGTGTCCCATCTTTCTTCTACGTTTCTAATCCGAGAGAGACTGCAAATCGTCCACAATGCGTGCTAGAATTTTGAAATATCTGCCCGCTCCTCTTCCAACATCCGAAAACTAATTCAACCTTGGTAAAAGTTACATCACTATCGATAAACCAATCAGTTATGTCACTAAACTAAAAACGGTCATTCTTCAATGGACATCATTGACGTAGTTTACAATAAAAGTAGGTAACGATATAATAATCGTTAATGAAGGCAAACGATTCCATTGTCGTGATGATTTATGATCGTGGGTTAATCATTAAACAAATCAGTCATTATACAAATTAAAAAGTTAAGACGAAGAATTTTGATTATAATTCTGATTAATGTTATACTTTAGTACCATGTCATACCAGCGACAGTATGTGTGCAGTATTGAGTAGTAGCCAATTTCTAGATGTTATTATTATCACCGGGTTCTAAAAAGTCACTCTGAGACGTTAATTAACGTTAATGAGTACTTAATGCGAAAAATTACAATTCAAAACTATTCGCTATTCTTTCCGGTTCTATGGTCTAGATTTAAATCATTTTTTTTGTCATTAGGTACTCATTAAAGTTAATTGACGACTCTGAGTGCAGCAGTTAGCAGTGATCAGTGCGCTTTCGAATTGCATATTATCAAAATTAACGATAAAACATATTTATGGGACAATGAACAACGTTCGCAGACTTAAAATGTTCGAACTCAAACATCCGTAATTTCACTGTGAAGACAAACGCTGGTAAGTGTTTCTGAAACGTTAGGACAAAGTAACAAAGCAAACACTTAATTGGATGTCGTTAAACGAGACGCAACCCACACAATTTTGACAGTTTTGGAGAAAATTAGTTACCTGACTAGTTATATAATACGTCTAGGTCTTTGTTTACTCAAACAATTGAAACAATTGAATTACTTTTAAAATAGCTCGAACTTTGTGTACATAACAATTTAATAATTAAATCCCCCTTGGTCTGATTTAAATAGAAACATATTATTTTATCGCTTAAACAAATTATAAAACAAGACGATACAAAAGAAATCTCAATACCATACATTTTAAATACACAATACAAAATAGGTGAATTATTTTTTGAGATGGGTCGTTTTTTACTGATAATTCAAATGGTCAGATCGCTTCCTATCAGCCATGAGGTCTTGGATATCCTGGTAGGGGAATATGTTTGTAATAAAAATTGTTCTCGAGTTGTTTATGCTGTATGTTACAAATGTTTATGTATAAAGTATTAAGTATATTAAAAAAATGTCTGTTATAGTATCCGTAACACAAGTGATATGTTACTTACTTTGGGCAACATGATAGTTGTGAGTCTGTGCGAGTATAAGAAATATTTATTTATTTATTTTTATTAAATGAACGTAGTTAATAGAATTAATAAAAAGTACGTTATTACTACTGACCCATTTTACTTGCAGCCAAGTGTAAATAGATTTATTCGAATTTATATTTGAATCGGTGTTTAAATAACACATTTAATTTTGATCCGTTTTTACTGTGGTCCACCATTAAAATGTATTGCATAACCCGTTTCTGCAAGCATCGTTCGGTGTGTGTATATAGTCACGTAAATATTTTAGCCTCGTATTCAACGGCCTGTTTATAAAATTTGGTTTCGCAATATCTTTGCGGTATGCGTTTGTGTCACGATACATTCGGTAATTACTCGTATTGAACAAATACACCTATTAATCCTGCCTTGGCCATTTCAATTCAATGTTCTAAGCAAATTGACCTAATAGCGGGATAATACGGTTTTATAATAGTGTAGGAGGATCTCGCTAGCGCAGTGGCATAGCGCGCTCGGAATGTGATTGGTAAACTAAGCAATGTTCGCTAAAGACGGTCATTGGATGGGTGACCAAAAAAATATTATCTCGAGCTCCTGTGTGCTTCCGAAAGCATATTAAGGCGTTAGTCCCAGCTGCATCTACTGCCATTATACTTAAACTATTAGCAATTGTTTTGAACGAATGATCACTGAATGATTTTGTATGAATTTGGCACAAAATCCGTACCGCCTAAAAATTCAGGATGGCTGCTATAGCCGTAAGCAGTGTATTGCTTTAAAGCTATCATGAGCAATCGAGTTAGGCGGTAAGCCCCCAGTTACATGCCTCTTTTTCTCTAAGAATAAAATATAAAATAAAAAAACTTACCGTCCATAGATAATTTACCTTTATTATAATTAATATCAATAATGAGATGGTGTAATGTTAATGTTTCTGAATATGATTAGGAATGGGCAGCAGCGTTCCTCTTATTACACCTAGGCTAGCAATGTACTGCGACTTTTGTGCCCGATAAATGGCAATAGGCTCGCCACCTATTCCATGGGACTTGACATATTTGGCGAAACGTGGGTGCTAGTTCACCTCTGCCTACCCCTTCGGGGATATAGGCGTGATTTATGTATGTATGTATGTAATGTTAATGTACTAGTAAAGTTACATATTCTACATGTTTGGTCGTTCCCATTACTATGGACTAAATGTTAGGTGTGAGTGTGAAAAATTTTGAAGACTCATGAAAATAATAACAAAACAAATTAATACCTTCGTTATCGACAGGGCAAGTCGCGATTAAAAGCCACAGTTTTCATTTAATAATTTAGGTGTTATTTTTATTTGTTTAATTAATTTTAATTATATTCTGTAGCTAAACGCCTTGTCTTCACAGCTTCAAGGAACTCACTTGTTTACATTTACAAATACATTTATCGTCACGTTTTTCCACAAACTCAGCGCTACTTATATTTGCATTTTCCACTCGGTGGTATTCTGTGTACTTAGTGGAGGAGACAAGTCCGTGACAACCTGTAAACGATGGACATTTAAAATCTAGATAATCAAACGAACAAACATACGAGATATTTTTACCTGTGACATTTTACCTATCATCATGCTTTTTCTAACCTAAGCTAATGGCCTGGAAGTATGTGTTGAGGTTTTGAGAACAATGACTTCATAAGAGGTAAAGCATTCCTAGTTTACTTGCAGTATGTTGAAAAAAAAACAAGCTCATAGAAGTAATAGATAGTCTCCCTGTTATATGTGAGGTGACGGCAGAGCAGAATACAATTGTCACCACCCCTAATCTCTCCCGCGGGTGTCGTACAAAGCGACTTAGGTTGTTAAAAGACTTAAGAGGAATGGGCAGTACCGCCTAGCAATATACTGCGATTTAGGTGTCCGATATATTGCAATAGTTTAGGCTCGCCCCCTATTACATGGGACTAAAAATAGTTGACGAAAAGTTCATTTACCTGTGCCTTTTACATTACATAGTACAGTTTTCACCACCCCCTCCACATGCTGTGGGTGGGTCCAACTCCACACACATCCACCAGGACCTTAGCTTAGAGACCTAACCATCCAACTAAACCAGACAGCCTTTGTACTCCGTGAGAAAATAATATAGTAGCCAGCCTAATGTTTATGTAAAATAGATGCTATAAATAATGAAGAAACGACTAATCATATAAATAAGCATCGTAGATCCTATTCCTCGCCGTATCTCGGACAAAACGCCATTAGTGCCTACATATTGTGTGCGCAAAATAATTAAGCAAGTAACAAACATTGACTCTAGTAATAACGTTTTACACCACACCGCAATGTCAATTGTGGACCAATATCAATACCGACAATAAGGTTCCGTACGCCTTAAGGAAATAATTAACCGTTCTTTGAAGTCAAGCCTCCGGCGAACCAATCACATCCCAGGAAATGTTTGCGTTGTAAATCATCCTCTCTATCATTGGTCAATACTGTAAAAAGATTACAATAAAAATAGTAGAGCAGATTTTTTATAGCTTTTTTATTATTTATTACTATTACATTATTATTATTATAGCCTTTAATAATGAATTTCTTTTTAGAGATAATTTATAGAACTGTTATTTCCATTTTCTTATGAATTTTATTGTATCGGAGTGTTTTTGCATGAATCCTTTGAATAGTATTTAATCTTTCTAACGTAAAAAAAACATTCATATAATCTTTTCACATAACTTAAAAAAATACGCTACTTTTAGCAAAGACCCGTGTATTTTAATTTAATAAATAATTTAAGGGATATATTTGCAGAAATTTAGTGGCATTCATTCATAAAAGGGTCAGTATAGGTACATTTTAATATTAATATCATAAATACTTTAAATATGCTTATTCAGTAATATATTTTATGTTATAAATGATAAGATAATATTAAAATTTTTACCCAAGTAATAATAAGAGGATAGTTAAATTTCGGCCGTAGCTTCGTTATTGAAGCAAACAATTTTCACTTAAGATTTTTGTCTAGTAAAGTCAATGATTTTCTCTTGACTGATCAATCGATACGACCATCGAATTACTACGAGAGCCCCCAATTAAAAGTAATCTTTCACAATTAATGAACTACACATGCATAAATTCGGTTTACGTGTTATTCTGGTAATCAGTACGGAACCGCGGCTTACTACGATCCGCTTTCACTTGACCGTATTTTAGTTAATTAGCTTATGACTCTCAAAATATAAGTGTATCACAGAGTCCATTCAATTCGCCACTATTCCCAAGGAGTGAGGTATAATTTGTACTGATTTTTGAATGATCGGTCAGAAGGTCAATAATCCCGGATTTCAATCCAGCTCGGCTAGCATGACAACCTAAACACGATATGATATAGCCTTTTATTGCGTTAAACAGTTAAAAATCATGGGAATTTAACACTAGAATAAGCCTAGATTGAATAATTGAATAAGCCTCTAAGGCTACATCATAAAGATATAGCCATTTAAAGCTTTGAACTCTCGAAAATCCAATGATTTTTGTAAGTTCAATGCGATAAATAGCTATATCATATCGTGTTTGGATGGTCATGCTAGCCGGGCTGGTTAGGCAAATGAGCTCGCTAGCGCAGTGGCATAGCGCGGTTGGTCTGCGATTGCGTAAACTAAGCACTGTCACTAGGGCCGGTCATTGGATTGGTGACCAATAATTTACTATCTCGAGTTCCTCCGTGCTCGGAAGGCACGTTAAGCCGTTGGTCCCGGATGCATCTGCAGTCGTTAGTACCTACCCATCAACCCGCACTGGGCCAACGTGATGGGTTATGGCCCAATCTCCCTATATTCTTCTATCCATTGGAAGACGCGGAGAAGGAATATTATACTTCAACTGTCAAGTTGCTAATGTAGCTAGCGTTCTTTTGTTTTCTCGGAAATTTGGCGGTCCGCCAAAGCTAGGAAAAAAGTGCGTTGTTCCAGCACTTCCGCGACTAACAAAAGATTAACTCAGAGACAAAGTGCATTCTCTACTGTGGTTAGCGGCCCGTAAATCCCGCTAAATGATTGAGTCTAGCCAAGAATGACTCAGTAAATAAAAAAAGGTTTTCTAAACAATAGAGACCTATCAGAGTAAGCGGAGAGACCACTTGAAATGATTTATAAGTATATAGAAACATTATTATATTTACCCCCGTATACAGAAACACTACTCAAAGCTTGAGTCCTGCTTAACATTTAAGTATTGTCCAAACTGACGTTTTTCCATACAAATTCTGACAGGTATTGTCCTACTTAATTTTTTATGCAGTGCTCAAAATTTGAGAAGAGTTTCTATATTCGGAGGATAGAAACCATTCGTGTGCCATAACAATTGGTTTCTTGACCCTTCTTTCGTCACTACCTTAACCTTTACTCGCCATATTCGACCCGCGGGAGAGATTTGGGGTAGTGACGAATGTATTCCAATCTGCCGTCACCACATGCCGTCATACACTAAACAATAAATAATTTGAGTTGATGACTGAGTGGGAGGACGAGCTCGCTAGCGCAGGGGCATAGCGCGCTCGACCTGCAATTGCATAAACTAAACAATGTTCGGTAAGGCCAGTCACTGGATGGGTGGTCAAAAATGTATCATCTCGAGTTCCTCCGTGTTTCGGCAGGCACGTTAAGCCGTTGGTCCCGGATGCATCTGCAGTCGTTAATACACACCAACCCGCACTGGGCTAGCGTGGTGGGTTATGGCTCATTCTCTCCATTATTTTATCAATTGGCAAGGCGTGTGCTCAACCAGTGAAGACATGGTGGCTGGTGATGATGATGATGATAACTGGATAACATCCCTCGTTGCACTTTAATTATACCTATAAACGTCAACGTTCAAAACAAACACTGTGTTTGTATCCGAGTAAAACATAAAAAAAAATAAAAGATGTAAATAATCAACTCATTAAAGCCTGTCATATTAATTATCTTTTAAAAAATTGTTTTCTTTTTTATGTGACAACATGCGGGAGAGGAAATATGAATACGGCAAAGAGTTTTGACACGGAGATGTATAAAGACAGAAGTTAATATGCGGAAGCGATTTTTGCGAATATCGTACGGGTATATTGTCTTAACACTTTCGCGGACATCGGGCGTTTACAGAATGCATAACAATAAAATACCTGCTTCACGGGGCTTGTTAATCCAAAATGGTTTCTTTTGTATTAAACTCAAATTAATTGGTGCTTAAGAACTGTGACGTTTTTAATACTTCAAAGTCATTATTATCATCCCATGTTAATTTTAAAGTTTATTATCAAGAGAGGTACACGAAACCGACGGGCATGCAAGAGGACTTTAATGAGATTTGATGAAGCGAAAGAAGTATGTTCCAAGGATCGTAGCGGGTGGAAAAAAATGGTCTGTGCCTATCCATGTGGGAGAAAGGCGTGATATATTTATATTATTTAAAATAAAAATGTATATTACATGCGAAGACTCATTGCTTCCTTCCATGGAAAAATAAAAAAGGTTCTAGAAAATGAGTTTCAACCATAATAAGTATTTTTTCACACCTGGAACCCAATATTACATATATATCTCCGAAGGGATAGGCAGAGGTGAATAAACACCCACGTTTCGCCAATTATGCCCGGTCCCAAGTTCCATGTAATAGGTTACCTCGAGTTCCTCACTGGGCCAGCGTGGTGGGTCATGGCTCATCTCCCTATATTCTTCCATCCATAAGGCCTGTGCCCCAGCAGTGAGGACATTAAAAGGCTGGTGATGATGATGACTTATCATTTGTGACGGATGATCTGAAATAATAAGGAGCAAAAAAATAAAAACAAACAGATGATGGTTCTGACCCCTCCAGAGAACAGAGTAGGAATATGATGATGACACTACTTACCTCAAAATACTTAGGTACTTAAATAAAAAACTCAAAATACTTAGGTACTTTCCGTCCACATTTCTCGAACCTTAAGAGAAACTACAGGAAAGTTTGCGTATGTATGTACCAATGTTAAATATTTGAAACGGATAGGCTTATTGTATGTTGGTATTATATAAATATTGGCTCGGAGTGTCGCCTTGACAAGGACGGCTGGCATCTCGGTGCCTATTGATTGTTATATCAATTATTAACAAAGTTTGTTGGTGAGAAAAAAAATTAATATTCCGTGCACAACACCCGGTTTAATACTGGCATTGGGTGTATAACCTAGTACACTCATATCTTAGAAGCTTTACAACGGAATCTACAAAGACTTTTATAAGAAACTAGTGGTCGCCCGCGGCTTCGCTCGCGTTTATGTCGGTTGATAAAGCCTAGGTATACTAATGGTCTATCCAACACAAACATATTTTTTTTAAATTTGAGTCTGTCAGTAGGTAGCTGAGATTAGCGCTTTCAACCAAACTTGGTTTGGGAAGCTGTATGGCCGGGTGCAATTGGGATTGTGGATGAAATCCGTGTTTTTTCGAAAGAGTTTTTAAAAAACCATTTTGTTTCTCAATACATAAATAATTTCCACCTTATCGCTTACGTTAGGCCCGCGGACGACATTGTTATACATTTTCCTAGCTAAGAAGTCATAATTCTATATAGCGAACATCATTTGAACGCAGCGACACTGACGCGGCGTCAGAGCCGCTTTGACATTTGCGTAGAACTTCTATCTGTCGCTTATACGGTATGGAAATATACGCTTGCTTCGAACGGCTGCCTTCAACGTGCCTTTCAAGCACGAAGAAGCCTCCCAGACTGTGATTGGAAACCCATTCAATAACCGGCCACTTCTGACAACGTCTTCTGACGTCTCTCACCCAGGTGGAAAGTCGCGCACGAACTTGTCAGATTAGAACTGCAATTTGGCCGTCGGAGTGCAGTTAAAATGCAGTTCGTCGGTCTAGAACCTAAATAGGTTGTGGCATCCGCACAGTTGCCTTGCACCTAAAGGGTAGCTCGAGTATTACTTAACCGAGTAACGCAAGGAAAACCAGTCTTGTGAAAACACACGATAGGCCAATTCGGACGGTAACGCTGCTCCATACTTTTAATAAAAATACATATATAACTTCGGTTATCATTATTTTGATTTTCGTTTTATACACTTATATATTTAAGAAATTTCACATTTTTCTAGTGGTCAGAAGTTTCACATTTTTCTAGTGTATTTTTCGTTGTAATTTTTATATTATTGCTTATTTACATTTTAATATTTTTTCTAACATTTATGAAATGTTTAAATAAAAGTCAAATCATATAGTTTGTGATTTCAAAGTGAAATCGTAATGAAATGAGTGTCTTTAAAAATAAATGAATTTTTTTATGACATTTTACAACAGTAATCTTTTTAACTTCATAAAGTCAATCAATTTTATTATTAAAATATTTATAAGGTTACTGAACCGTTGCTATTTATGCTATCTATATACTCTATCCTCGTGCATATCAAAATCTTTTGATAGTTCAATAGTGATGAAATAATGTTCATACACACATACATAAATCACGCCTATATCCCCGGAGGGGTAGGCAGAGGTGAACTAGCACCCACGTTATGCCAATTATGTTAGGGCCCATGTAATAGGTGGCGAGCCTATTGCCATTTATTGGGCACAAAAGTCGCAGTACTATTGCTAGGTGGTATAAGAGGAACGCTGCTGCCCATCATTATATTAATTCACTAATTTATCAGTGAAGAGGAATGTAAAATGTAAAAACAATGTAAAATGTAAATATACCATACAGTGAAAGTGCGAGAGTGAAATAAAAATATCGTAGAATATACCAGCGAACAACGTAGATAGGGTTTATATCAGACAGGCCGGCGGCTGTTAAACCTAAGCCATAACTTCGACCAATAGAATGTTGTTATTACCATTACTTTTCTATGCATTCATTGATTAATAGCGCCTTTCTGCTGTGATCGATGATATGAATCCAAAACTCCTTCTTATTTTATATCATCCATCACACCGAAGACATTTATGTAGTTAGCAAAAATCTATCCAACCCAACGTTTCCATTTGCAACTCTAAGCCGTGTGTTTCTATTTTAATTCTTTTTAATAATTACATATCAATATTACTAGGTCACCGCAAATTATGTTGCTTTATCGCTATGAGTCATAGATATTTATCATATAAAAAGCATAATTGTAACAAATCGATGAATAGGTATAGCAACCAAAAGAATTTATAAATAGCCTACCCATACAAAATATACATTGATGACTATTTCGCAACGAACGCACTTGATCTCGATTCTGATGAACCTTTGACCGTACAGTACTGTTTCTCTTTTATATATTCATTTTTTTGTGTTTACAATAATATTTTTATTTTTTTTAAATAACGTCAGCAAATTTTGGAAAGTTAGTTTTGGCCCTGCTTTCTGCTCTAATTCTATTTTCAGTAAATCCTCTTTTTACAGCAACATGGCTGTAATATGGTCCAAACTCTCCACAATTTGTCTTACTGGAGAATGAGATAGAAAAGTGATAGAAAGGACCATGGTTGAGAGACCGATGAATAGAGTGAGGGATTGGGATGACTACATTCTAATCCATACAACTCAAGGTTTTGGTTCAGGTTTTACAGCCGGCCGTCAACCTACCCTCTTTGGTAATATAGAAAATAATTATGCATTTATTTTCTAATTATAAAGAAAATAGTCACAAATTAATATTATTATGATATGCCAATCACAAATTTAAAGTCTTATTGCATATACATATTGATGCGTGGATGGTTAGACGCTGACTCAAGAGTGTGTTGACCTGTCTTAATATATCATTTGAAATCGAAAGCTCACATCCAAGAAAGCGGTTGCTATGCGGTGAAAGTGTAATCTTGGACATAATTATTACGTTTAACTGCTTGCGTGTGATGTGATGTGGGAATCGCATGGTTACACGGGTTCTTGGATCCACGGGTACCAGGTTAGTATGGTGCAACGAGAGCTTAGGTCGTAAGAAACATCGTCGGTAAAACAAAGTACGTTTTTTTCCTGTACAAAAGTGTGGTATGCTTCAACACTCTTTATGATGCAACAGTTTGTACGCTGTCGTAGGGCGAAAATAATTAAAGGCCAGATATCTATAAGCCGCTCGCTAGCGCAGTGGCATAGTGCGTCTGGCCTGCGATTGCGTTAACTAAGCGATATTCGCTAAGGCCAGTCATGGTTGGGTGACCGAAAATTGATTATCTCGAGTTCCTCCGTGCTTCGGTAGGCACGTTAAGTCGTTGGTGTCGATTACATCTTTAGTCGTTAATACCCACTGGGTCAGCGTGGTGGGTCATGGCCCGATCTCCCAATATTCTTCCATCCATAGGGACGGCCCGTGCCCCAGCAGTGGGGATATTAAAGGGCTGGTAATTAATTATGGACTCACATTTCAGATATTGCGCTAAGAGATACCTACTTATCTTTTTAAATTAATTAAACATTTTATCAGCGTAAGCCCGGGTTAAAATGACTCATTCCCCCAACATAGGTACTTTAAAAACTTGGTAATGTACCACAAGTTTTATCAAACATAACTAAACCGGTTCTCAAAATGTTTTTGGCGACGTCTGACATAACAGGTACACCAAGTACGCCTGTCTGACTCCGAAGGGGAGGACAAACAGAACGCAATATTATTATTTGACCGTTACATAAAAAAAAATGTGTTAGAAAAATTATTACTTATTAATATTTTTTAACTGTCCTAGTGTTAGAACCATAGCCATATGGAATAGGGAGTGGGTTCGATTCAGGCACTATGGCAATAATTTTTCGAAAAAATTGTCTGACATCTTTTCTTTAATAGAATTCAAAATTGTAATTGACTTATTATTTTTTCCGTTACACCCCCCAAACTCTGTACCTAGCAAGGTGCTCGTGGAAAAACTGGTCTCCGTCCGTGGTATATTATAACTTGAACAGAAAAGCATTACAATAAAGAGATGGCTTGTTCCAATAATTCGTGTAATAACCGGCGGCATTTATTGTATAATCCTTATGTAACTGCAAAACGGTTTGCTATTATCGTAAATGACTTGAAACAATCTATTATTGTACTTTATTTTATGCTAAAGATATTCTGTGCAATGACAGTCATAATCCAAGTGGTCAAGTGGTGTTTGTATAGCAGAAACAATTTTGACTATCCCTTTGCATTCTGGGGGTGCGTAAATGCGATTATGATAATTTACCGGTCTTCTTCTTCTTCTTCTTTCCCTTATCCCGCTCTAGGCCCGCTCGCCGCCGCTCTCTACAACATCTTTCTGGTACATAATAGCATGATGCATGATGATGATGACCGGGGTTGGAACGCGAGTAAGGAACCACTTGGCTGGCGAACCAGAAGATATTGTGTACAGTTGCACCATTCTATCAGAACCCATGGTTCCGAACCAGCAATTTTTTATTAACAATACATAAGTTCCAGTCGTTAACGATAACATTTAATATTAGCTTATAAAAAATGGGTTCACAGTATTGAAAATCTTCCAACAGAAAAAATACCCGTTTCAAACCCTGAGAGAGCCCTATTTATACATTACTAGCTGGCCCCGCAGACGTTGTGTTGCCCTTATCACCTAAGGGTATAAAAAATAGCACTATCCTCAGACCTACCCAAATATACACATAAGATTTCATATCAATCGGTCAAGCCGTTTCGAAGGAGTTTTCTAACAAAGACTGTGAAACGAGATTTTTATATATTAAATCTATAAGTACAAATAAAAATATTCACTTCCTGTCTCAGAGGACTTAGGGGAAGTATTCTACCTTTAATTTAGTTGTCAAGATTAATTACAACAGTGGTGGCAATAGGCAACCGTACTAGCTTTATTACAACTAATTGAATTGCAGTAGCTAATGGCATGACATGACGCGCGGAAGCCTCACTTAGTCGGCTCATGAGTGAACAACCAAGGGGGTCTTTCAGCTAAACGTTCACGACTTGCCGACCGTAATGACAATAAAATGACAATTTACGCGTCCGACAAACAACCTGTACCGAGAAAGAGCGCTACGGTATTTCCCTAGAGTCATAACAAGACCATTATTTTGAAATTCTCGACCGCAACGGTGCAATTATAATGGTATAAGCAATCTGACACTGACCCGCTAACCTAGGATAATCTGAACTAGCGCCGACTGCAGGTTTTTACACTTTTTTCTGTGCACCAAATGAATATGCGAAGACTGCGCCGTGCATAGTCATTAAATTGGGTTCTTCAGAAATCTCTGTGAGTCCATGACGTCTTGGCGTATTCTGCAATTTTTGGAACAAAATTTTTTTTTTTGTTTTATATAGACGTACAATTGGGTTCATTGCTTAACTTTTCAAGGTAAGGTATATCAACTGCCAAACAGCCGTGGATGTAAATGGATTCCTAACATTAATGGCAGAAGTTTTAATGGGGGTTGTCAATCAGAACGTGATAACAGTGACAAAAGATATCACACAAAACTTTTTGCGACCATTAGAATATTATTAATTAATGTTACATATAACATTATGGCATATATGAAAAAAGGAACCGTTTGGTAGAGCTATCGCAAATTACCAATGCATCATAACATTTACATACCTTTTTAGTCGAAAAATGTGAGTTAACATTGATATAATTACCTGTTGTTACAAACAAACGAACAAACATTATCATTCGTATGTTATAATTTATAGTATTTAGCATATCTACGAATCTGCATAGTAATTGATGAATAATTTCCTGTTCTCACGTGTTTTACTATGTAATTGGATACAATCATGATAACATTGTTTTGAGTATTTTAACGTTGAAAAAGCGACCATGTTCACACATTCAGACCTAGTTAAGTCAAAACAAGATCACAGTCACTGTTGTCAATCATATTATATCTTATAACATTGACAGATTTAAATAATTATACATCTAGGGGCCAACCGCCTAACTCGATTGCTAAAGCAAAAGCTATAGTTTATAGTTTATGACGTCATGCAGTCATTTCGCACCAAATGTACCTAAACTATCAGCGATAGCTTTGAACGAATGATCACCGAATGATTTTGTATGAATTTGGCACAAAATCCGTACCGCCTAAAAATTCAGGATGGCTGCTATAGCCGTAAGCAGTGCTAAATAGCTATCATCAGCAATAGAGTTAGGCGGTAGGCCCCTTGGTTGATTGTGTTTATGAATATAACATTGACTTCTATTAATAAATTTGTCTTTATGTGACAATTATTAGGTATCTTTCGTTTTTCTAATTGACAAATAAATGCTGGGAGGAAAAACAAAATCCTTCTTGTTATTTGAATGAGATTTTTTCACAAGAATTATCCTCATCTTTCTTTCTGTCTTCAAGTTCTTCTGTAGATCGTAGGTCTCAAATGTTTATTTAACTGTTTTGGAAATTAAAGTATTAAATAATTATACTAAGGGCCGGTTTTTTGATCCGTAGTTAACTCAACCAATTGTTCAAAAATCATTCTGATTTCTGTTAATCAGTCTGTTATTTAACCACCAGTAACAATATCAGACTTATATTTAACCATTAGTAACATTAGTAATTAAAATTTTTACTAATAGTTAAATAGCAGCCTGATATATAACAATTAGTAACCATTTTTAACAATTGGTTAACTACATATCAAAAAACCAGCCCTAAGAAAATGATCTTTTATTAATTAATTTTATATTTATATTAATCCAAGAGACTTATAGTTCCAATTAATTTTATGTCCCAATGATTACCTAAAATAGTTATATTTACATTGGAATTAATTAAAAATCTGCGAAGTGTATGTGTGTTGAACTGTACTTTGAAATCATCATCGATGATTATCACCAGCCGTTTAAAATCCCCACGGCTGGGGCACGGTCCTTCCTTATGGATGGAAGAATATAGGAAGAATGGGCCATAAACCACCACGCTGGATTGGTTGGTATTAACGACTACAGACACAGCCGGGACCAACTACTTAACGTGCCTTCCGAAGCACGAAGGAACTCGAAGTAATAAATTTTTGGTCACCCATCCAATGACCGACCATAGCGAAAATTGCTTAGTTTACGCAATCGCAGGCAGAGCGCGCTACGACGCGCTAGCGAACGCCTCTGGTGCTATGAAATGGCTGGCAAAAATCAAATATCAATCGAAGTCATATTCTAAAAGCATTTTTTTTGTGCTCGAAGATGTGAGTTGAACCATCCCTCCATGCGGGAGGGAGTTGAGACGCTACTGCTTTCAACCCCGAGGACCCGAACTAAGGGGAAATGTCGGACTCTCACCGACCAAAATACTCGACTTACATACATACATAAATCACGCCTATATCCCCGAAGGGGTAGGCAGAGGTGAACTAGCACCCACCGATACTCGACTTAGCTATTTGTATATATCTGCTGACAGTACCAGTAGGTACTACTGCTGATACTATTAGGGCCTTGTATTAAGATGACGACGACCAATAGAAGTCATGATCCATATGGTCCGGTTCAAACGGATGCGCGGCTTCAATTCGGAGGAAAAGACGCATTATAAGCGATTATGGGGCAATTGGCGCAATTCTTAAGATACGGCGTCTAGCGTTTAGACAATGAGTCAGCGGAAACGGTTTATTTATTTATTTATTAATACACATACAGATTACAATCTTAAGATTAAATAACATTTACACAAAACATGTAGACTGGATTGTAATCCAAAAGAGTGTACACAGTGTGTTTATCCGCCATTGTGTTAAACAGTTGAACGAGCACGTTTGCAATCGAATTCTTAGGTTTTCCTATCATCATCTTGTTGCCTTGTGTCCACAGATATATTGATTTATCTGTGGTTGTGCCCTTCGGCGCGGTATACGAAGGGAGAAATTACTTCATCGAGTTTACTTACGTCATACACTTCCTTTTCATTCACATTGTCAATCGCAAAGGTGCTAGTGACATTAGCCGTGTTTATGTTTTGTCTAATTAATACGATACAATAAGTTTAAAACAACTAGAATTTGGGAACCAGTAATTTCATACAACAGAACATAAAAAATAGAACAACGCCTTTCCTGGGGCCAATGTTGAAATCCCGTAAACAAAACCAACAGGTGCAAAATTTTTGAGGCAGGTTATTTTTTTTTTAATTTTTCGGTGGCGCTGTGGTCTAAGTTTTTCAGTAGGTACTTCCATTCCTTTACGCGTCGAATTCGCTGCAATTCTACAATGTCTACGTAACAAGAGTGCGTGTGAATATTAAAAAAAAACAAAGTTCCATAGGAAATCAGAAACTTTTAAGTTTAAGGTCTTCGGAGTTGGAAAACTGCATAAATAACGTGATTCGCGACACTCATTCGCGAAGGCTATTGCGTAGTCCTAGGAGAAGGGCAGGCCGTTCGCTCGGGACAACATAGGGGGTTTGGGTGAGCGACCGGCTCAATGTGAACCAGAGAAGGCCTCGCGTCCAACCGGACCTCCTACTCGGTACAATCAGAGTACTTACGAGCCCTTTGAAGTAAACAGATACAGCTTGGCAAAAAAAAATCAGTTTGGATAAAATGAGGGCGCCACTTTTTGTTGTTTTGTTCACTTTTGGCCAGAACCGTTGAATTGAAGCTAATGAATTAAAATACAAATAAATCGCAAAGTTACTGAAAAATATATGACAGTTGAATATGTAGTTGAATACATACCAGAGTTCGACAGCAAATCATTGTTACAATTACAAATAACAATTAGGTCTATCTGTCACTGCGGTAAGTACTTTTTTGCCAAGCTGTACTTTTTTTATGTTTTTTGTGTTTACGGATCTTTAGCCCCTTTTCAGTTTTCACCATTATACTACTGTATAGGAGAAGGCCCATGCGCTGACTCACCACGCTGACCTAAGCCTAATGGTACGACCACACTTGGAGGCGAAGATTCATGTTCACGTTTCCGCGATAAAACTTCGTCCAACCGACTGAAGAACTTCGCTATGTCGCGATAATCTAGGACGTCGCAGTATACTAATACTAAGCGCGCGAAGTGTTAGGCAACCGCAGAAACTTTTTTTAAACCGCATTTATTTTGTAAGGCCAATTAAGATCATCGAGCTCCTCCTAATAGACTAGTGACTCATAAGCAACTAGCTATTTATACATATATCAAATTCTTTAAAGGATTTTATTGTGCATTCTTAATATTAGTATATATTAATTATGAATATTAGGTCTAGCCTAGCCACCATAAAAAACAGCAAGTCATCGGTGTCAAACCAATCACGTCACAGAATTATCAATTTCCTGGGACATGATTGGTCGAGAGGCCTGACGTCAAAGATGACATAGCTAATTTATCAAAAACCCAGGCACATTCTCACAACTTGCACCACACCGCTAACAAGGTTTGTAAATCTTTATGATTGAATTAATTACACGTAAACGCCGGTACGGTTTCACGACACGACACTGTGCCAGCACATGGCTGACGCAGTCACGTTTACAGCAGATGCACATCGTATGCAAAAATGATTTTTAGCATTCCTAGTATTCCTTTTATTTATTCTTCTCCTTGCCCTGTTCCCAGTATATCTGGGTCTGGCGCAGTATGTTCCCTCTTCCATTCATATCGGTCAGTCAGTCAGGCGTCATCAAGCCATCCACTCTCTTTTGATTCATATCATCCATCACACCGGAAAGGTGGTCGTGATGAATACAGATAAGAGACGGAACGGACCCGATGAACGGAAAGTGATGAAAGTAATGACAACATTCCAATCCGTATCGCTCAAGGTATTTGCTTAGGTTTTACAGCCCCGGCCGCCTGCCTGACACCAACCCTCTTTGGGTATGCTGTGTTTTTGGGGGTTTGCCCTCCACCGTTCGGTTGCCCCAAGGTAATATTGGTCTACACCGGGCAATCTCCCTTAGTCGACTTTTACGATACCCATGTTAGCGGGATGTCATGGACCCAAGTCAGGACTGGCCAATATTCTACGATATTTTTTTAGCTCCCAGGCCAGCATGGAAGACACACAGCAAAAGATTGTGACTCGCGATTGTCACTTTATAATCCGGATCGTGAATTTTGCTTGAATCGTGCTGATATGCGAGACGAGATAAGGGTGGGTGACAATTGTATTCTGCCCAGCCATCAACACACGGACATTTACATTTCGCTTTTAGAACATAAAAAAAAGATACAAAAGAAAAACGTTTTCTTTAAAAAATAAGTCATAATGTTACCAAGTACGTTTGGAGATAAGGCGCTTTTCATTAAATGAGCTATGAGATCACGGCTGGAGTTTATCGCTAGTTAAGTAAATACTATAGTTATTTTTGATTCCATTTTACCTACGCTCGTCACAGGTCCCACTAAAAGAAAAATAAAGCAAAGCTCACATTAATATTAACGTGGAATTTCGTTTATAATTGCGTCGACGTCGCAACGACCTCGTTTAAACAAAAATAAGGTGCATGCGTTACAGTTTTAAGAATTTTATAAGTACGTGACTGGGCCGCGATATGTTTTGTTGTGGAATTCTTAATGTCAGTCTTGAAATTTTCGTACTATAAGGAAGAAATAATTTTGCTTACGTAACGACTGCTGAGTCGGATGTTCTAGAAGAATACATCGTGACATTCTCTGTATGTATGCATTTGTTATACTACTAGCTGACCCCAGAAAAGTTGTTATGCCTTTATCACCTAGGGCCTACGACCTAATGTCAGACCTACCAATGCACGAACAATTTCATAAAAATTGCGCAAGATTTTTATATTTTAGATTATATACTGTGGCAGAAGCATATAATAATATGACGTATATAATTATATCAAGTCGCCATAACAATAATGTTAACAGAACTATTGCGTTCCAATAATTTGTGATAAGATAGTCAGTCCCTCTATTATTTAAGGTTCATCATCACTTACCATCGGGTGATATGAAGGTGAAGAGCTTTCATGTTAGTGAGGTATATACATTGTCTAATTATCTTCATAGATTGGAATTAATAATTACGCACGTGATGTAGTCAAAGTGACCATACAAGTGACCATACAATGCCATACAGCCAACATAATACTTTATTTAGCAGTTGTTACATCAATTACTAAGGTTAGCAATTTTTCCGAGATTTATATAATAATTTACAATGTATCGAGGAAAAAATATTCCCATAGCGGTTGCTGTGACTATAATAATTAGTAGTGGTCTTTAGTAATACAATTAAATCGGTCCTCTAATAACGCATAATAGTCAGCAAAAATGTCTGTCTGTCTGTCTCAAGGAAAATTTTAATGCAAACACGTGACTGGCCAGGTATTATTGATAGCTTCCGGTCAGGTATCGACACGAGTAGGCTCTTAGTGCAGTACCAATGTGGAATCTCAAATGATTCAGATATGATTTTATATACTAAACATACCATTTTAGAGTTCAAAATTATTTGTATCAATTTCGCTATTGAGCTTACTGCTCTGGTGATGTGATCTTTACTTTGTATTGAAAAATAAATGTCGCCTTCCTGCCCTATACCCAGTTTATCGACGGTCGGCGCAGTATGTTTCCTCTTCTATTCATATCGACTCGACGAATCGTCAGACGTAATTAAGCCATCTACTCTGTTCGCTCCGTCGGCAGTTTATACCCATGAGAGACATACAAATAGCTATCAATGTGTACAGACCATGAAAACCAAATAAATACTGTATCATTTACACAATAAATCCGATTCCAATCGGCCGTGTTGGGTTTCATTCCTTCCTCCCCGCTGCCTGCCAGGGCTACTCCCTGGGGTAGCTTCCTACCAAATACCAGCTACTTGCCAGGGCTACTTCCTGGAGTAGTTCCTATCCACCAACAATTCTGTACCTGCGGGAAGCGGCGCCTTACAACCGGTCGCTCCCCGCTCGTACATACTCCCTTTCGATTTATATCATCGATTACACCAGATGTTGGTGATGAATGAATGTGTAAAAAAGAGATGGAAACGACCATGTCAAGAGACCGATAAACGGCGAGAGTGTTTCGGATGACAACATTCTAATCCAACTCCTCAAGACATCGACTTACATACAGCCGACCGCAGCCTGCAACCAAACCTCTTTGGTTATCAGTATTGAAATTTAAACGACTATGGTATCGTGATGTCAACAGACAGTGTCAATACATGCAAGCATTAATTAAACGAATCTTTCAAATGACAAGCGAATTTCGAACCGTAACTGGTTAGAGGTAAAAATCAAAATTGAATGGGTTTTTTTTTTAGTTTGAGACAATATAACGTGGTGTAGCTAACTCGACCTGTGATTTCATAAGCTAAGCAATTTTCGCTGAGGCCGTCATTAGATGGGTGACCATAAATATATAATCTCGTCTTCCGTTGCATCTTCAGTCGTTAAAATGCACCCATCCGCACTGGGCTAGCGTGACCCATTCTCCTTATAATATCCCATTCATTGGGAAGGCCTGTGCTCCAGCGGTGGGGTTATCAACTATACGAGGATGCGTTGTGAGGAATGTGTTTGAGGAGAACCAAGAGAATCGCTCTATTTGAGAAAAAAAATCTCTGGTTCTCTTCAAAAAATGCCTGCCTACCAATAGAATTAATTTATTTGAAATTGAAGTGATTCTATTGGTTCTCCTCTAACACATTGCTCGCAACGCCTCCTCGCACAGCTCTGGTGGGAAAGCATCCTAAAAAGGCTGGTGATGACGAATAGAACGTAACGATTACTCACTTACTACTAAATTTTATGAAAATCTTCGCGACGGTGCAAGTACTCTCAACAGCACGCCTGGTTACCAGAATGTGTCAATTAGTAGAAGCAAATTTTAAAATGATAACAGTGTGCAGTTTTTTATTTCATAGCGACAGTAGAACGACTTGCTTCTTAAATATTTACGGGGCAACGACCTTTAGTTGTTGCAACTGTCTGTAGGTAGGTATTTTTGAAACATGCAATTATTATTAGGTACACTGAAATTTGCGTTTGTGTGTGGTGATGGTGTCTCTCCCGCGGGTGTCGTACAAGGTGACTAAGGGTTAAACAGTGACAAGGAATCTTATACCAATAGTAGCAATGTACTGCGTTTTAGTGCCCGATAAATGGCAATAGTCTCGCCACCTATCGCCATCCTGCACTGCATAAGCACGTGCTACAGGCCTAGCACGGGACGTAGACAAAATCTCTCTCCACCATTTGACAATGTTTTGTCTCGGGTTTAAGTGGGAGTTAGAGTGAGAGATTATATTATCTTTTCCCCGAGGGGGCTAAACAGGTGTTTGTTTAGGGGACATTGACCTGTTACAATGCCTAAAGCTTTGTGAACTTTGTCCCTTTATAATCTGATGAGGTTATGGCCAAATCTCTGAGCGAATTATTCACTCTATTTGTATATCTAATTATGACGGTGTTCTTATGATGCTTCTACACAGTTATATAGTCTTTGTACATGGTGCTAGTAGCCGGAGCAAGTAGATACTTGCGCACAAGCAAAGTATCTCCCGCCTTTATTGTATAGCCGTATGCTCAAGTCAGTTGATCAGTACTTGCGCAAGTTACTTGGTCAAGCTTGATGCATGCTGCCCGCGCGAGTATATTATGTTGGGTCTTGTTCGTTTCAACTGTCAGCATGTCTACGCAAGTAACCCGTGCGATTTTCACCGATTATTGCGATTATTGCGCATGTTACTTGTGCAGTTCTTTACATCCTCGAGTCGCTGGAATCGTTTACACGATGCATATAACCCGCGCAAGTGCTTCAACATGCGCAAGCCACACGCACCGTGTAGAAGCACCATTAAGGAAACAGACAAAGTCCAAGCCATTTTACAGTTAAAATTCGTTATTTGCTTCACACGTCATTTTGATAGTGTACTTATATTATTATTTCGATGTTTCGGGGCGGTTTGCGTCACTGCGACCTATGGAGATCTATTGTGACTAGCCCCAACTAAGTCTTATAGCCTTACACGAACTCTTTTAGCTGGGCACTGTCTACAAATGATAGGATGTTCCCAGCTTGGATTGTTTTTATATTCTGGTTCGAGGATATGCCTTCCCAAATGTCGGTTTCTTTTGTGAGAGGTTCACACGAGCCTTAAATGAATTTGAAAGTGAATTTGAAAGTGTATTTTTTTGTTTTAGGACGCCTGGCTGTCATCACCTTCAGCATATTCACGGTAGCTCTGGGGATCATACTATCATTTGTGCCATGGTTGGATTATATTATATTTAGGGTAAGTCAGTTATTGCGTACATACTTATATATTTTTTGGAGTTTTCAGTTTTACGTAAGCAACACGTGGGACAATCACATAAGGATAAAAAAATGAATAATATTATTGTCATTCTATCAAAATTAAGTCAAAAGCATGTAGATATGTGTACCGCTATAATTTACTTAGTAATTGTGATACACAAAAATTTTCCGTGGATTTGCTATATTTTTAAAAAGAGAATAACCTGTTAAATTGCGAATGTGATGTTTTGAGATTGAGGACCGAAAATTGAGAGGAATCTGAAAATGTTATCCCCCCTTTAATGTTTAGAAATTTAATCATTTTGCACATTGTTTGAGAGTAGATACACTGTAGGTAAGTGCAAAATAAAACATGCTGATTTTATAAATTTTTCTTTATAGGAATTAAAAATTTGGAATGGCTCGTTGAGCTACAGCTACTGGCAGCGGCCCGGCGTGATGCGGCTCACCAAGGTGTACATCTTCAACGTCACCAACCCCCACGGCTTCCTGGAAAACGGGGAGAAACCCAAACTGGTGGAAGTGGGGCCTTTTGTGTATAGGTGAGTTAATATTCAAATTCAATTGTTAAAATAGGATGTTAAAAAATAGTTGTACTTGTCTGCTCGTAGAAAATGCCAGGATTAAACGGATTTTTTTTTAAATTTTACATCCAGTACATTTGAAGAAAAATTAAAGCTAATCTAATACATAAAAATCTCGTGTCACAGTGTTTGTTATCGAACTCTTCCGAAAGGGCATGACCGATTTTTACTCCTAGGTGAAAAGTAACTTCAGGATTGTTAAGGGTCAGGCAATTGTAGTTCAATTAACGATATGCTTAATTTTCATTCTAATTACTGGTGTATTGAAGTATATAAAGTTGATAGAATTGTCTTGCGATGTCCTCCTAGATGATGAAGAGATTCGTCAATACATTTTAAGTCAAGATAAATACAGATTGTTTGCCTAAACTGAAATGAAAATCGAAAATCAATGAAATTAAAATTTATTTAGTAGCAAAAAAGAAGTACTTGATCCCAGATAACCTGGGAACAGGGCTGAATGTTGATGATGATGATAATTGAAAATATTTATGCTACATAACAATAATTAAACATGTCGCGAGTTGATTGCCGCCGCTGCATCTGCAGTCGTTAATACCTAGCATTGGGGATGAACGTTGAAGGACATAAAAGGAGACGAAGAAGAAATAAGTTATGGATGGATGTAGCGTGTATATGAGAATATGATAGCGAGAGGACTGGATGAGAAATTGGTAAAGAGAGCAGTCGAAGAAGAAAACATGTTGCAACGACCCTTCTAGAGCGGGATAAGGCCAGGAAGAAGAAGAATAAGGGAACATTAAAGGGTTGATGATGATGATGATGATATTAAGAATAACACGGATTCTTTGCATTATTATAAGACAACAATGAGTAATGGGCAGCAGCGTTACTCTTATACCAGCTGGCAATAAATTGCGATTTACGTGCTCGATAGATGGCAATTGGCTCGTCACCTATTTATTGCATATATACATATATTATTATTATATGACCCTATACTAATTGACGAAATGTGGGTGTTAATTAACCTCTGCCTACCCCTTCTGGGTTAAAGGCATGATTTATGTTTGTAAGTTGCCTTCAGCATGTTGCTCGTTCTAATTATATTCATATCCTAACTAAATACTTCTTAACATTTTTAATAAGCATTCATTTTTACCACCTCCATTTTACGCCTATAATCATTTCGACACGTCCCTCGTCCTTCGTCCAATTATACGTTCTCAGTAGCCACATTACTGTCTGACGCAACGTAAATAACATAGTATACTATGTTAGCGCTAAGTACCGCCTTCAGTTGGTATTACATGCGAAAGTCATAGATTTACTATTTTGTTAACCTTAAAATATTGAAAACAGAGCAATATTTTATCTGATACCTGTGGCAGATGAAATTGAAAATGTTTAAAGTAGATTAGGTTAAAGTTTAATATTTGTGTACTTTTACTCGAAAATTGTTATTGCCGTTAAATGTCGTGAAAAGATTTAAACAAAAATTTTAGAGCTAAAGGCTATTCTTGTTAGTGATTAGAGACAGATGAATCCGTCTGTTGATAATAAACAAACATTGTTAAGAGGATTGCGAAGCTGTAAATTTTAGTACAAAAAACGATAACATTTTTCACCGCGCACCTAAACATGGTACGTTTTAATATTTTTTGGATATGTTGTAAAGATAATATAAAACTGGGGTCGTAGTTTTTTATTTTTACGATATATTTCTTACAATAAAAGCTGTCAGCATCCAAATAAAATATCTTTATTTTTGACATAACAACTTCCTGAATCATTATACATATATTTCTTTAATTTAACTAAACTAAATTAATTAAAAACAAACGTAAAAACTTAAAATAGGATGTACTGAATGTAAAAATACCAAAATTTTCTCACTTTATAAAGTTTTAGGGGAATGAAAAGGTTGTCGCTCGAGATTCAAAATTGGATTGGAAATGTAGGCATTACTCTTCATATCGGCACTTTACAATCCTCTTATAGAGTGGAGTTTCTAGAATCTATCCCCTAATTTGGTTTTTTGTGGGACAATATCGCTATCTGGTGATGGTAGAGCAGTAAACAGTTGTATCTATCCCGCGAGTGTCATGCAAGGCGATTCGACTAAGGGTAAAGGCGGAAATAAACTGGGCAACCGTCTTCTGATTATACCACCTCGCTGTATGCAGTATAAAGCGAAGTTTTACGAGCCCGATAGATGATAATTTACTTCTGCCTACCCCTTCGGAATAAATAGGTGTGATTCATGTAATAATATCTCAAAAGCCTACGCCTCGTAGCCAAATATAGCCGCTGTTACATTAAAGAAACCCGACATTAGCACTCATTTCTTTCTTTCTAATATATGCAATTAGTTTTAATTAAAATGAGAATTCATGTATTTATTTTTCTGTGAGCTAGTCACTTTAGTACTCTGTCGTTGCAACGACAAATATTCGGCAGTAGTATGCGGCACTATTTTGTATTATCATCATCATAATCATCAGCAGCCCTTTAATGTCCCCACTAAGTGCTGGGGCACGGGCCTTCCCTATGGATGGAGAATATAGGGAGATTGGGCCATAACCCACCACGCTGGCCCAGTGCGGGTAGTTGGGAATTAACGACTGCAGGTGCAGCCGGTACTAACGGCTTAACGTGCCTTCCGAAGCACGGAGGAACTCCAGATAATAAATTTTTGGTCACACATCCAAGGACCGGCCTTAGCGAACATTGCTTAGTTTACGCAACCGCACAGGCCAAGCGCGATATGCCACTGCGCTAGCGTGCTCCTTAGCGAACAATTTTTTGGAAATAACAATTATTGTGACAAGGGACTAATATAATCGCCTTCTGTGCGGTAAAATCACTCTTATGCTTTGGCAAAACGAATATTAGTTAATACCCTGTTATTTTTGTTTGCGTTTCGTCAACGTTCGCGTGTTGTCGGTTTTGTAACATCAATGGCGTGTACTTCGCCGTTCATAAATAGGTACAAATTGTTTTATTGCGTTACTGCACTTCATCTTGACCTTGTGGCTAATAATTTTGCTCACTAAAATATGTATCTTAATTAGGCAACCTACTGTTGATAAGGATTTTAGTTGTATTTGCATTTTTTTAAGGGCATATAGGTGTACCGTACCCAGGTTCTATTAAAAATGTATTGTTAGCTTCTGTTATTTTAAATGATTGATCAATTTGGTGCGACGATCAGTAACTTATAAAGATACATTTTCTGATTTTCTCTCTTCCATGCTGGCGTGGGAGCCAAAAGATAATGTAGATTTAGCCAGTCCCGATCATTCCAAGGGTGTCGTAGAAGGGAGGTTGCCCAGTGTAGAACAATAAGCACCTTGGGGCACCCGAATGGTGGAGGGCATACCACCAACAACAGCAAACCCAAAGAGGGTGTCAGGCAGACGGCAGTATGGATTAGAATCTTGTCATTCCAATCACTCTCTCCGTTCATCGGTCTCTCGACATGGTCCGTTCCGTCTCTTTTCTAAACATTCATTCATCACTAGCACCTTTGATGGATGGATATGAATCAAAAGGGAGTGGATGGCTTGATGACATCTGACCGATATAACTGGAAGAGAAAACATACGCGCCGACCCCAGATAGCCTGGGAACGGGGCAGGGAGAAGAAGATAAAGTTACATTTTGCTTGATAACGATATTTACTATTTTTATTTAAACATTATATAAATGTTAGAAAAATGAGTGCAAAGAAAATTGTGATCTAGATTTTTCGAACTTTTTCCACCACAATTTTCTTTTCGATACTTTATGAAAATTAATTGTTTTTACGAGAAGCATCTACTTATCAGTTCCAAATATATGGATTACATACTAGGTATCTTAATTGGGCTGGTAATTTAATAAAGTTAAGTACCTATTTAAAATTAAATTACTTAGGGAAGATTGCTTAGTTCGATTTAAAACTAATGGTTGGTTTTTATATTGAGTGCATTATCAACCTATTATTATCAAATCTAGAACACGCCTCATAATAAAATGGATTACAGGCTTACAATCGAAAATATATTACATTTATAATTTTGTTCTAATATTTTAAAGTATTTCAATGTAGTCTAGAAGGTTCAGCTACTCGATCACAGAGGGCGTTGGCGTTCGTTTGCTTTAAAAAAAGCATGCTTTTTTCTTATATTAATATATAATTTTCACTAGTTGCAACATAAATTGTGATATAAATGTGCATACACACAATACCTGTACAATATAGTCTATAAGTAGATACATACATTACCAGTAAAATTAATGTAAAACTTATCGAGAATATAATTTACAATGTCTATGGAAGAGCGGTGCCCTCCTCCACAGATTCCTATATCTGAGAAGGCTTCCTTTTTTCGAAAGACCTTTAGTGCAAATGTATAGTCTAGAAATAAGTTAATTTATACTCTCTTTTCTGTCATGCCTTACTTACCATGGCTGACCGAAATAAACCCACACTCACTCTATTGTTACAGAGAAGACATGGAGAAGGTGAACATAAAGTTCCACGACAACGATACAGTCACGTTTCAGCATAACAAAATCTTGCGCTTCGTTCCGGAAATGTCCGTTGACAAGGACCAGAAGCTGGTGGTGCCCAACATTCCTCTTCTGGTAAGACCATCTTTCCTCTTTTAGTAAGACAATCATTCCTCTTTTGGTAAGACAATCATTCCTCTTTTGGTAAGACAATCATTCCTCTTTTGGGAAGACACACGGTACTTTTTCTTATCCTTCTACATTCCCTTATCCTGCTCAGAGCGGAGTCAGCACAACATTTCTTCCTCTTCCACTATCTATCACAACTCCACTCTTTCTCATATCATATCATCTTTCACACAATCTATCCATAGCTTTTTCCTCTCTCACTTTGGACCCATACACATCCATAGATCTAGTTACGAACATTCAGTTCGCACCAATGATATAATATCATTGGTTCGCACCCACAAATCAGCACTCTTGGGCCTGTATGGTGGATTAGAGGCCTATTCTCCCCGACTTATTTCATCCTAAGTATACATATAAATATAATATTAATAGGTTGATCATGTTAACCAAGTTGTTCTGGTGCACTAAACCTCTACTATTTCGTTCCTGCAGACGGTGACTTCGTTCTCGCCAAACCTGGCAGGGTTTCTGTTCAACCTGCTGGTGTCGGGGCTGGCTATCACGTACAAGGAGCGAGCCAAGCCCTTCGTCCACGTCACAGCCGAACAGCTCGTCTTTGGGTAAGACAACTATACGTAGGTGACTCTTACCGTTTCAGGCAAGGTAATATTGGCAAGGGATTCGTAGCATTACCTAGACGACTTGGAACTCTGATGGTTTTTGGGACTTCTGTTTACAGTTGGGAATGAAAGAGTGGCAAGAAAAAGTAAATATTTACTGGACATTACAAAAGTTTTTACCCTATAAAAGCATTCAAAATTTGTTCTTCTACTTAATTCTTTGTTGTTTGGGCTTAGTAATAATCTAATATTACAACCAGCAACTCCTGTAGGCCGTGCCTGGCATTCCTGTGTTATATTATTAAAGTTCGTTTTTATCCCACTGCCACCAATAGTTCATCCGCTCTTGAAAAAATTTAAACTCTCCAAAAGAAAGCACCTATTCAGGATTTTTATAAAGGGTTTACTTTAGACAAATGTAAGGCTTGCACAAAATCAATCGTAGGAAAGTCTCGTGACCAAGTCAAAGGTAAGTATGTAAGTTTAATTGTGGACTAATTTATAAGTCTACCCACCGAATACAGAAATGCTACGCAAATTTTGAGCACTGCTTATAAAGTTAAGTGGACAATACCTGTCAGAATATGTATGAAAAACTTCAATTTTAACAATACTTAGAAATTAAGCAGGACTCCAACCTTGAATAGCGTTTCTGTATTCGGGGGTTCAATAATTATAGTACTTAGACAGGTAATTAATAATGAAGATACAGCTTTTTTTTAAATAGAGCTAGTAAGATAAGTGCAAATACTAATATAAAGTATAGAACATTATAAAAATTTAAGATGTGACACGTACCTAATTCGATCTTTTAGGTTATTTTGTAAGATTATTGGTGGAGGAATTGATATAGTAACCGTGTTAACCCACGTTCACACAGCTGGTTTTACAATTCTTATATTTCACATTTTTATACGTAAGCCTTTTGTTTAGATTCGGCTACTGAATTTCTTTTGAAGTTGTTATTCATTATAAAATTTATCAGCATTAAAATAATGAGCAATTTTTTTTAATTTATATGTTTATTATTACAAATTCAATAAAATTCTTAATCTCTCAATAAAGTTAATACAAATACTACAGAAAATAAGTATGTCCTGATTCCCTTAGCAATTCTTTGGGTATTATACCTATTACCACAAAGAAGATTACTTGCACATTTACAAGGCAAAAAAGAATGTAATTATTTAATTTAAGACGCTGTGCAAACGTAGGTTAAGTTTAGGTCCCACGAAAAGCTGTCTATCAATTTATATAAAGGCCCATTGGGTCTGAGCACCATTCGAAGCCTTTAAGTAATAAACCTAAGAACCCCACGCCAGTAAGATAATGCCGTAAACAAAAGACTCGCGAGATTAAAATTTGCAACGCGAATTCCATATTCTAAAAAGAAGTTGTGTTTGTTAAAGAAAGGTGTTTCGTGGACTCACCGGAGAATAACAATGTACCCACTATTCGCTCAGTTTTGGATAATAGCCGCATTCACTGCATCTCTGGATAAATCAGTTTTGAGAGCACTAACGAATCCAGAAGCTTGACACGGAGGGCGGTGTACCGAAATGGCCGCACTCGTTACAAATATTAAGCTCGTAGAAACAGTTCCCCAAATCCATGGTAAGACCTAAATTTCGAGCCGTCACAGTCTCGTTAAATAGGTTCGCTTAATAATAATAATAAACAGTCACATCACAAAAACTTTAAGTATTAGCACCATACTAGGTCAATTTCATTGGTAGTCCTGGAATTTTGTTATTGACGAGCTACCCAACACAGCACTTTTACAAATGAAATGGATTTAAATGTTTTCTGAATTTATTTACAGATTTATAAATAAAGCAGCTCATCTTGAGTTGCTTTATTTATAGATCGGTCCTGTTAATTTTCAACAAAAGTTATTTATAAATCAAATCGATGGAAAATTAAAAACACGGGACCTAAAGCGGTACCCTGCGGGACTCTGTTATATCAAATACCTCAAATTAACTACAATTTTCCCTAAAATATCTTGTTATAAACAGTCTCGATATCCCGGTTATAGATAAACCACGAAACTGCCCTAATTCGAGAGAAACAAGCGAGAAACTGCATCTAAGGAACACAACAGTTGTCATTTTTATTTCCAGGTATGACGATCCGTTGGTGACCTTAGCTCACTATTTCTACCCAAAAGGCAAGCGGCCAAACAGTCAAATGGGACTTCTACTGGCTGTAAGTTATTTCAACCAATTTTTCATCTACATAATGCTATCTGGTGACTGGTGAACAGAATACAATCGTCACCAACGTCTGCCGGGGGTGTTGTATAAGGCAACTCAGGGTTAAAACAGTGATGAGTAATGGCAGCTTTCTTGTTATACCACCTAGCAATATAGTGATATTTACGGAGGACTTGACAGTATTGGCAAAATGAGAGTGTCAGTTAAGCCATCTTTCTTAACTACCAATGTTAATAAATAAAATTTGATAAATACCAATGTAGAACTAGAAATCATGACCAAGATTACAGAGATGCAATTGAAAATGTACATGACAATTTTGCTCGCTTTTCAGAAGTACCTAAAATCCAAGTGGATGCTAAGCTAACACTATAATGTGCATTTACAGAGAAATGGAACCTTAGACGAGGTGTCTACCATATACACGGGACAGAATTCAATGGACAGGTTTGGTTACATAGACAAAATAAATGGACTGGATCATTTGCCACACTGGAAAGAGCGACCTTGCAATAATATCAGGTAAGTTTCATTTCTTTAGTAGAGAGAGGTATAGGTCGTACCTGTATAAGTGCCAGTTATGATCGCCTGTACAGTAAATAACTGAGAATATTATAAAGAGAGGCTTTCATTATGTTATTCTCATTTGGTGAGAATGTGCATAAACGCATCAGTCAATATAATACGGTGCAGTTGATACAGTCAAGAGCACATCGAACTATACAAAGCTTTCTAATATCTCCAACCAATTTGTAACCTTACTTGTTCGGAGTAAAGCACAAAGTCGATCGATAGAATTTGTCACGTTTTGCCAGACGGGCTGTTGACTTCGCTGTAACTTGAAACGTTGCTGACCTAAATAATGAAGAAATTAGTTGTATTGTATCCAATATTATTATTGCAAACGTCAATTTTCCTAATCCCAATGATCAATAAGTCAATTTCTCTTATCAATGATCAAGAAGTCAATTTTGCTTATCAATGATCTAGAAGTCAATTCTACTTATCAATGATCATTTAAGTAATCTTACAGACAGTAGGTAGGTACCTTCAATTGTAACGAAGTCAATTATTAGATTACCTATAGAGATTCATCGGGTTTTCCCCGTCGCGTCGAACCAGATGACTCGTTTTCTTCGTAAATAATTTATTTGTGGACGCACTCTAAAATGTATTAACTAGATCTGTAAACAGAGTGATTACCTATAGTGGTTAATTCTTAGAATATATACAATATAATTATAATGGCGAGCGCAGAGCTCATTAATTATTTATGCTGACCGATTAAAATAATAAAGAATCAATTAATATTTTCCGAGTATGACATTACCAGATTGCTCTTTCTCAGAATGTAGAATATAGAACCTCTATGTTATTAACTGTCGCACTCAGAGACGTCAATAAACTTTAATGAGTACTTAATGTCAAAAATGTCCTTTAAATCTAGACCACAGACCCTAGTTTTGAATTGCCATTTTTAACATTAAATATTCATTAACATTAATTGATGTCTCTGTGTGCGGCAGTAAGACATATATTATTTGTTTATGCCATGCATTTGATCAAAGCAATGGACTTTGGCGATGCAACGTTGCGACACGTGATTGTGACTAAGCTCGGAAGGCCAGTGTAATTTCTTTTGCCGAGCATTTAGTAGATTACCAGTATTCGGTGAGGCCGACCACAATTTGCGGAAATGGCGGCACTAATCTTCCGCATAGGCGGCACAGCGCGTGTAGAAAGCGCAAGGCCGGCCTCGTGATGAGTTTCACACTACACAAACCCGGGGGTGTCCATTTTGTAATGTATCGAGCCTGAATCATATTTCCCTTTAAGATTATCCTGCCACCCTGCCAAGTGGCTAATCTATGGAACGCATAGAATACAAAGTGTATGAAACTGACTTATTACAAAGCAAACATTAAGTAGGTACGTCAGTTTCATACTTTTTTTTCTATGCGGTCGAATAGATAAGCCACTTGGCTAGTCCCTCTGCTTAGCGTACCTATATACCTTCGATCTTAACCCTGAAGATAAAACTGTGGTATATTTGACATTTATTTTCAGTTAACGTTGAGGGAATGCCTCATCATATGGCCTCGACTAAACAATAAGACAATACACCACAAAAATAATCCATAAGCTTCTGGCTACCTACCATACGGTCTTTTTTTTCTTTCATGGGATCTTTGGTTGATTATCAAAGACATGAAGAAAAAGTTAAAACTGAGACTTTTCTTAGACTTATTCTCTGTAATATCTCTTTCAGGGCCTCAGAGGGTTCGTTCTTCCCACCGCGATCTGTCACCAAATCAGACATAGTGTATGTTTATGACAAAGACTTGTGCAGGATACTTCCCTTGCAATACAGAGAGGACATTTACAAAGATGGTGAGTAGCGAACTGATACTCCCTTAATATAAAACATGGAATAAAGTTAGTCATAGTTTAAAAGTGATGCTGTCAATTTTATTTGCTGAATGTAAGACAGAGTTAGATCAATTTTTAACCATGATTAACTTTAGTCGACGTTTTATAATAAGTGGGACAATGTTTTTTTTTTGATGTAGGTACTCATCGTGTTGGGATCTTTTGCTATAAAAACTAATCGAGTAAGGATTCTTCGATAATTATGAAGAGTGCCTTGAAAGAAACATTACATACTGAAATTGGACCTTTAACACTGTCGCTGGTGTCTTCTTTCAAAGCATCTTCCTAAAAGAAATCCCCATCTACGTTATCACGCCATAAATGTAAACAAAGATATATTGTGAATGTGACTTACTTGACATTCTCATTCTAAATTTGCTAATTAGGTAAATCTATACGCGATAGAAGTCGGAGCTAGAGTATACAATGTATATACCATCCATAGCATCGGTATCTAAAGTACAAAGACGATCGATAGAATTAGAACCCATGGCAACTCCTATGTAGAATCCATGGCCCTACTGTCGATTAACTCATTTTGTAGGCAAAAAAATGTCCAACTCAGTGTTTTGTTACTTTTCCTCGCATTCAAAATCACGTTTGTGAGAACGAATACAAAACGCGGACTAGCTACACCATGTTTACCACCAGTTTACCAATAAGGGACTTAGATAAGTTGAAACACCATCTCTAGTCTTCTGCTAAACCCTCGGCAGTCATGGGTTGCTAAGTGTATTTACATAGATTGGTGTTTCAGGAATCCAAACCGGCCTCTACACACCGCCTAGCTCCACGTTCGAATGCGCCGACGTGAATCCTGACAATAAATGCTATTGCGACGGAGAAAAATGCCCGCCCAGAGGACTGCAGAACATCAGCCCTTGCCAATACAGTAAGTGCCCTACCGTTCATTTTTCATCATCACCAGCCTATTGATGTCCCCACCGCTTGGGCACAGGCCCACACACAACCCACAACGCGGGCCCAGTGATGGTTGGTGGCTATAAACGACTGCAGATACAGCCGGGCCTAACGGCTTAACGTGCTTTCTGAAGCGCGGAGGAACTTGAGATAGTAAATTTCTGGTCGCCCATCCAATTACCGGCCTTAGCGAACATTGCTTAGTTTACGCAATCGCAAGCCGAGCGCCCTATGCGACTACGCTAGCGAGCTGCTCGAAATATTTTTTTAGATCAATCAAATTATTTAATTTTACATACATACATACGTAAGTCACGCCTATATCCCCGAAGGGGTAGGTAGAGGTGAACTAGCACCCACGTTTCGCCAGTTATGTTAGGTCCCATGTAGTAGGTGGCGAGCCTATTGCCATTTATCGGGCACAAAAGTCGCAGTAGGTACATAGCTAGATGGTATAAGAGGAACGCTGCTGCCCATTCCTCATCACTGATTTATCCTTAGTCGCCTTGTACGACACCCACGGGAGAGATTTGGGGTGGTGACAATTGTATTCTACTCTGCCGTCACCACACGGCACTATTTAATTTTGCAATAAATAATTTCAAAAAAATCAATAGTACCTACCCCTATGATAATAAGGCGCTTTTCCAGAGTAGGTACTGTTGTGAAGTGTAATTTTTTTGATAAAACTAGCTACTAACTACTACTAACTATAACTGATAAGGATGTTGATTTTCATTACAGATGCTCCAGTGTATCTGTCGTACCCGCACTTCTTCGACGCAGAACCATCGCTCCTAGACGGCTTTGAAGGTCTCAAGCCAGACAAGAAAAAACACGAGACCTATTTCATGATACAACCGGTAAGATTGCCTTCACACATTTTGTAGATACCACTGTTCTAGATAACTTGACCATTCTCTTAGCTGCATTGATCAACGTGCATAAGTCTACTAACATTGCAGATTTTGATAATGATTACAGACATTATGATGAAAATAATATAAGTAGTAGTTGACGCCACAATGCACTGAAATGATAGTGATTAGCTCGAGTGTTACAATGACTACTTATTTCTTATGCGGTGGCCATACATTATTACTTTTTCTACGAACATAATTATAGGTTAATAAAACAAAAGTGTAAAAAACGACTATTTTCTTCTTACTCTTGGAAATGTTCCAATTTTAAATTTATTTGTAGTCAGTTTTAAAAAGTTTAACTGCCGCACTCAGAGACGTCAATTAACTTTAATGAGTATTTAATGTCAAATTTTTTCATTCAAACCTAGACCATAGGCCCGGCAAGAATAGCGACTAGTTTTGAATTATCATTTTTTGACATTAAGTACTCATTAACGTTATTTGACGTCTCTGAGTGCGGCAGTAAGCCATTTTCTTTTCATACGGCGCTTTTAGCTTCTAAATTTAAATTGTATGAAGTTTCGCATTACTACAAAATGTAAATGTGCTGACAATGCTGCTGCTTTCTAGAATGTACTTTATTTAACAATTGTATTTGTATTTTAAATTTAAAATTTATGAACGAGAGTAAAGGAAAAATTTATTATAACGTTACACGTAAATATAAACTTTTAACCACATTAACACACAAGACTCAATTATCTACGATTTTATTTGGCAATGTTTCAGAAACTAGGCGTCCCGTTAGAAGGCTTCGTGCGTGTCCAACTGAACATAAAGGTAGACCAAGCACCGGACATTGGAGTGAATAACATCAACAAGTTTCCTGACACAATATTCCCTGTAATGTGGATTGAAGAGGTAAGAGCATTAAATTGTACTTATAAATTATATGTTTGTTTATAATTATAAATACATAAAATCTATAAGTAACGACTACGTAAACAACACAACAAATAGTGATAAACACTGACTTCACGATGAAATAAAGTGTTTTTATAAATATTAGGAAAGCATGCACAAAATACAATTGTAATTGGCAGAGCAGAATACAATAATCACCACTCCCATCTTTCCCGCGGGTGTCGTACTAGGCGACTAAGCGATGAGTAATGGGCAGCAGCGTTCCTCCTAAACAACCACCGCTTAATGCCTCTTAAACATCGCTTCTTTAATATAAAAGAGGCACAATTCAAAAACGCTTTTCTATCTGAAATAAGTCTTACTGCCGCACTCAGAGACGTCAATAAACTTTAATGAGTACCTAATGGAAAAACATTTGTTTAAATCTAGACCATATACCCAGCAAGAATAGCGTCTAGTTTTTAATCGTCATTTTTTGACATTAAGTACTCATTATCGTTATCTGACATCTCTGAGTGCGGCAGTTAATGCTATAAATTTTTAATGCCCAATGTGCATTCAATTGTTTTTATAGTTGGCAATAGGCACATGGGACCTAACATAATTGGCGAAACGTGGGTGCTAGTTTACCTCTGCCTACCCCTTCGGGGATATAGGCGTGATTTATGTATGTATGTATGTGTACTTCTGAAAAAATAGGTGATAATAAAGTTGTCTGGTTACAGGGAATCCACGAAGTGACTACGCCTATTTGGAGATGGATTTACTTGGCGACGACTGTTGGCCCGGTGGCGGCACCGCTACTCTCCTACTCGATGATCTGCTTAGGTCTCTTCACTCTGATCGTTCTGTTCGTCAAAGCGTACAAAAGTTTCGTTCTTGGCCAAAACTCCATAGAAATTATGGAAATCGGGCGGGAAACGTTGCGAAGAGGCTCCACTCTGATCATACACGGCTCCCACAAGCTTCTGCACTGCAAGGAAGCCAACTCGTACCAACCGCTCAATACGAATGAGTCTGCCATAGATAGCAGAATACACGAACTCAAGAATTTGACATCGGAATTCAGTCAGAGTATAGACGAGCTGAAAACGAAGTTAACGCACGAATTCGTCAGAAGTGACTTCAACGAAACCGACAGGGAATCTCTAATCAGTTCAGACAACTCCTTCATACTATCCGAACACGCCATGTGCAATATTTTCAAGTTACCAGAAACGGTGTGTTAAAAGTGGTTTAAATTTAAACTGTCCCAATTGAAAATTGTGAGGTTTGGCCCATTTGACACTTTTGTAGGAGAATGCCTATGTAGTCAAATTCGTATTGATTGAAGAGGAAGAAAACAATTGTGAAAACTAACTTTGAAGTTTGTCTTAAAACCACTGTGCAAAAGGTAATTTTATTAGGAGACCAGACACAGTTACTAGGTTTAAAGTGATAGTTTCTAAGCCACTATTTCATGTTTTGACGAATGCGGTTGTGTGCCTAATGTAACGACTGAATGAACAAAGATTCCTGTTTACGTGGAATTTCTTAGATGTTAATAACTATTTGCTCATGATTAGGATTTAGCTCTTTATCGAATTATGTAGATATTTGGATTGATTTAAATAATTCGCATCGTTATCTATAAGACTGCCGCATTATACAAACCGTTTTGAGTAATGTTTGAAATCATTACATTATTATACCTAATCCCGTTTTAGTATTGGGATTACTCGATATCATATCGCATCTTTAGATCTAGAGTATTTACTTAAAAAAAACAGTTTATTAATTTCTATTACTTTCTGATTAAATGAAACTGACACGTATACCCTTATCCTGGGATTGACGTTATGATATAGATTTAAACTTAGTATTAAACCTATCTAAATACCGAAATGCCTCATTTCTGGGTTAGAATACTTTAGTCCTAGAGGTGCGACCTATACCAGCTAGAACTGTAGAAATATGCAATACTGAATATTATTTTTAAATGTTTATAATGTATTATTTGTAATTACTTATTTAGAAACTGCTAAATCTGGACCAAAAAGCTAGTCGATTTCTAATTAAATTTAATAGAAAAAAATTATATGTTTAGAACGTAAATTGGACAGATTAGAGTAAAAAATTAATTATATATATATAAATAAATATGTAAATTATACTTATACCAATGCGTTTATCGACAAGAAGGCATCACCAGTGGCTACTCTGTAGTCGCAAATACTTCTTATAAGATTTATACGGACTATTTTTTGTGTATAATATTTGGATTGTATATTAGGTGAAGTACAAAAAGTTAAATTTATCTATAAAGTCAGTAAATTATTGCAGTTATGGTGATAAATTTACCTTTTCTACATTGAATACGCCGAAGCAAAGTATATTTGCATATGTATATGTATTTTTGTATTTGTTTAAAAATACGCACAGTGTACTTTTAAATGTGCATGGAGTGTAGTGTATGACTTTCGTTTTATAACTTGGAAAATGTAATTCCAAATCTGTCTTCCAATGACACTAATTCCAATGTCATATAAAAATCTAGCTTAGTAAGGATCTATCCAGCATAGATTATCATTTTATTTCTATTACAGAACTTGAAGGTATTTTCTAGATACTGGCGTTACTGGAGATCTAAAATGAAGTCAACTATTTGCTACACTGTGACGTGGTCAAGACACGCGATCAGTGTATATTCCCTTTTACCCATCCCATAGGTAATCACTGAATTATATTTTTTTTATAAAATCATGCATTACACTACTGTTAAATTTAAGTTAAGGTCTTTGCTTTCATTAGCTGATAAACAACCGAATACCTATTTATATCTGTCAACTCATGAATGATTATGAAAAACACCACTTTTTTTCCAAATTGGAAATGTTCCGGATTGTGTCCAATTTTCTTCATAAAATTCAATCTTAAGATAACTAGTGTTATTTTATTATGCAAATATTTCCATATATGGGGACCATTATTATTTAAGTTTTTTGAATAATTATGTGATATAATAATTAAGTAGTGTGTGTGCCTTTGATGTGATTTTATTTCGAAATGTTAATTGGAAAATTTGGCGACAATATAATATCTCCATATTTAAAAAAAAATAACAAGATAAATTCAACTTTCCTTTTGGTAAAATGTGACACATTCAAAACTAAATTTTAATTTTTACATAGTCTACAAAACGTTAGTTTTTTAAGTGTCGTTAAGCCTGTTTTTTAGTTTATTAAACTTACACTAAGCAGATAATAATTAAAATTTTGATTTGGTAAAATTAAATATTGTGGAAATCAATAGCTGATATTATTTTGTTCATTAAAATGGATATGTATGTAGGTAGGTTATGTTTTTTTAAATTATTTAATTTTTTTACTTGAAGCAATGTGCCGGAACAGAGCTGTTTAGTAATGTTCTCGCTAAGCTGTGTTAAAAACGGTACATATTAATTTATAGCAGAGACGTTAATGTAAGAAATTATCAACATAATATATTTACATTATCCATGAATTTTCAAAGATGAATACCAATTTAACCAAAAGGAAGTTACCATTTCCGGCGGAAATTGGACGAAATTCAAATTGTCTTATTCGACGTCGCTTACATTAAAGTACAGGTGGTATGAGTTATTAAACACCATCTCGTATTTAAATTTACTCGATTTGGCACTTTATACCAAATTAGTTTAAATTGAAATTCGATTAACGAATTTCAGTAATTTTGAAATATCAGATGGCTGTATAATTTATTTGATATTCTCCTTTATTTTATCAAATTAAGTACGAAAGGTAATTTTGAATAGAGGCGACGACGCCATAATAAACCTCTTCTTTATTTGATTGGGTAATAAGTAATTTTGTCATAGGATATTATTAGCTCACTTAAAGCTTTAATATATCGAGACTTAATACGAATGATAATTAAGAATACGTAGCTAATAGGTTTCAAATAATTGCATTCCATTTTGTATACTAATTATAGGGTTTCAAGGTATGCGACTGTAGTTTAAAATTGTAAATATAATTTGTAAGATATATCTGTATCAAAAATTATGTTTGTAATAAAAAATGTGTTATCGGATTACTGTTTCATTTATATTAAGTACTTCTATTAGAGAAAGCCACTTTTCTATATATGTCTGCAATTATATTATATTTTAATATCATTGTATGTTTGTCATAACTCGTTGACAATAATGGGTTTTTCTACAGTATGCTTGTGTGCCGTTTTGCTACCGTGGCGTTGGGATCTGGCGCATACATATAGTATAACAAGATATTAAATGCGTCAGTAGCAGGGCTTCGTTGGCGGATCGGAGCGTGGGTGGGTTTGAAGGCCTATCATTATGGACTAAGGCATTCTGACCACTCCCCTATCATCCCATGGACAGTTTTCAATGTCAGCGTCTTGACGATTCACAAGTGTATTGTAATCATACCAGATATGAGAATAAACGAATTTGACTTTGACCCTGGATTAATTCAAAATGAAACTTCTCACAGAGCCTAGAAAGTATTTTATTGACTAGCAAAATATTATGCCATAATTATAATATAATAATCATTAATAGTATACTCCAACATGAAACTTACAACTATGAAGCGTTGATTTAATACTATTGTATACTATATGTGGACAAGTTTTCGCTATAGACTTGTGCGCCCGATGTATGGCTGACGAGGTCACAATGAAGGCAAAATGACCAACCAACACAAACCCCTCCAATGTGCCTATACAGTCACACGTACAAACCTAAAGCCTTTGTATCTTGGAATAAAAGAAAACAAATATTTAAAAAGCAACAACTACGTAATAAGCGGTTTTATTCCAAGATACAGATATTTTTATTTATTTTTTTAATATAAGTTTTTCGTAACTACAGTATAATTACAGATTAGCGCTAGTAGTTATAAAAAATTCTTTTTTTTCTATCTTCACTCCAATTACGTATATCCGTTGCGTCGTATAACAGATAGAATTATCGATAATAATATTAATAAATATAGAAACAAAGGTCCTATATTATGACTTTAGAAATTATAAAAAAAATCCATTCAATTCATTTAGTGACATGAAACAGTAACAAAGTCGTAGCTTTATCATAATAATCACTAATCGCAAAGCCATCACATTTTGTTACTAATAGCGACTGTTGAATACAGCAATGACAATGTTGCTTAAAAATGAAAAGTGTGTGTGTACTTTTACAATGGAAGACATTTAGCAACATCGGTTTTCATGTAAAAAAATAAATCTAACTATCTATTTATCTTAAAAATAAAATATCATAATCAGGACCGTTTGTTTGCTTCAAGGTTCACCCTTTTGCGTTTTTAATCCATGCATTATTGGATTGCTAATCTGCTCAAAAGTCCCATGGAAGAAAAGACAATGGGTAGGTAACTTTTCTGCTGAGGTTGCAAACCGAGCACTGATAAAACATGCACAGATTAAAAAATATTGAACATATGTCAATATGTGTGTCGTGGCCAAATCGTAGAATTAATCACTTCATGATGTGGCCGACCATTTCATGAAATGGTTGCATTTAATGAAATGGCCATATCATGATAATGGCCTGGCCAGATCAATGAGTAAACAACGTTTAACGATATGAAAAGCTAAACGCACGCCTAGGTATTTCATGATATGGCCAAACATTATTGATCATATCGTAAAATAGTTACATTAACCACCGTAAGAGGCGCTTATTTTGATTTGTTTTTGTGATGCATCATGGCGGCGGACAAATTATCCTAACAAACTATTAGTAATGTTGTAATGGAAGATAAAAGTGAAGTGAAATGCCGTTACGACATCAAATTACTAGAATTTTACGTTTTATGTCACTCAAAAAACGAGCAGAACGTAAAAATACCAAACACTAATTTAATGATATGGCCAAACGTTGATGGACATATCATCAAACGTTGACGTTTCAACGATATGCTCAGTTTTAGCTGGCCATTTCATCGAATGCAACCATTTCATGAAATGGTCGGCCACATCATGAAGTGATCAATTCTACGATTTGGCCACGACATGTCTATAGAGAAACATTTTCACCGCTACCCTTCCTTGTTTTCATGACTCTGTAGCAAGCAAAAGGGTGTGTCTTACCATCACTCGTTTTTATAAAGTTATTGCAATCCTATTTTTGAGCTGTTTATATTATATTACGAAATTTTAAAGGTTCAAGGCCTTTATATAAATCAACACTACTCTTCCATAAAAACGAATGAGGTTTAATGTCTTTTTACATATTAAAATTTACACCTAATTTTAAAATTTTGTGAATATTCATTTTACACTTGCGTATACAATTTTGAATCGAACAGTATTTTTATGAGTATACATTTTATTTGAATCGTATAATTACTTCGTATAATCGTTTCAAAATTTGAAATGGAAGATGTCTTCGTATCATAAAGGCATAAACTAATGCGAAAATAAAATAATATTTTTTTTATCCAATTCAATACATTTGGATATTAAAAGATGGGATCCTATTTTTATTATAAAAATGCATAAATACATCTTCCATATCAAGTGTAAGTAAGTACACTATATAATCTAAAGACTAATATGGCTTGATTTAAAATAAAAAATAAAATTAATTACAATGAGTACATACATATATCATTAAAACTTATCACTTTACACTTTTAAATAAATACAATCTTGTTCTATGGACGGTATTACAGTATTTTTCGTGGTAAAAATATTCTTATTCTATTTCATTATGGTCAGTTAGAAATGTATGGGAAGTAAAAGGAAAAAAAGCTACCATAAATTTTCACAACCGGTTTTAAGAAATTGACCAAATCTCCTCTTCAAAGCGACATTATTTTTATTTATTGTAAAATAAAAGCCCTAAATTAACCTGGTCATCGAGAACCAATTCATGATATTTGGACACAAGGATTTACAAGATTGAAAATACTGCAATGTATACATCTCGTATACTTAGGCAGAATTCGAGCAGAATAAAGGATGAATTATGATAAACCGCTGCGGTCGCGAGACGTGGACAATGGTCTAGCATAATCATCGCTCGAGCTCTATGGTTTATAGAGCTTATATAGAAGTCACCCGTAAATTATTTATTTTATATAAGCAATATGAATAAAACAACAATAAAATGTACGATAGTCGACTTCCAACTTCAATTGAAAGGAATAATAGTTAACAATCCACTTTATAAAATCATAAAGTTCATTAGTAGGTAATTACTCAATACGGAGTCGGCTGATTCTCTACGTTACTAAATTAAATACACTTTTAATGTAAATGGATGTTATTCTTAGGACAGTAAATACAAAATGACCTAATTTTTATATGTTCAATTGAAAACAGCTTAGCTTGAAAATTGTGGGTGGATACACCTTAGCAAATAAACAGGCATGACATATTGTATGTTAAAACAAAAAACCTGCAATAAATACACAACGTCACCCGAAGATTCTAAATAAAGTTCGTTTATGAACACAATCTCAGGGCCGATTTCACCGTCTCTCATATAAACTGAGTTTAATAAAACTTTGTTTTGATTAATGCAAACTTGATAGCGAGACTCAGTTTAGAGCATAGACCGAATTCAACTTCAACTGATCGCGTTTAATTCTTAGGTGAAATCGTCCCTTATGCGTATAACGCACTCCGGCAACAATAGCTGGAGAACATTACCAGCACACTGCGTTCTGAAACCTTCCTTTCCCCTCTCCACACCCATCGACATAAATAACCGAGCTCACTTCACAGAATCGCAATTATAAAAAATATATATTCTTACCTATTACGGTAATGACTTCGATATTCAAAACAAAACCAAAGCGGTTCACTGAACGTTTAATTGAATTTGAGATTGACGGTGTTATTACAAAAAAGTGTTAAGACGTGTTTTGGATAAGCAGTGTTATTTACATCAGATACTGTCGTCACTGTCACAAGTTATTGATAAAGAAAGTGACAACATCAGTTATAAGAACATCCTAACCCAACCACATCTTAACATAAACTACATCTCAACCACTCTTTTGAAGTCTTATGTAATAACAGCGTAAGCTTGTGTGTCAATTGTCTCGTTAATTATGAAAATATTGAATGTCTACAGTTAAGTGAACAGTTTGATGTATTTCATTCAAACGGCAAATAGGATAAGGTTGAATTTTCTTTGTGCCTATTTAGTAAACTAAACTGAATACAGGAATAACATTTTCGATTCTTTCTCTGTAATATTTGACTATGCACCATAATTACAGTGCGGCAAGGTCCAATGTCAGAAACAAAGAATTTGGCGAAAAGAACTCGTTTTCTAGTCCTAATTCTTACCTATTATCATTCCGATTCATTGTAATAGGTACACTATCAAGAACAGGTGATTTATGTTAACTAATATAAACAATGGAACGACCCAGCCGTAACGCAAACCTATGACATAAATACACCACACCAAGAAACTTGGTTCATTGCAAAAATATACGTAGGTACAATTACATATACTATTAGATAATTTCGTTAATAATATTTTAACAAGAATCAGCCACCGTAATGATTTGAAACATTTCCTCTTTAGGTACAATTATAGATATAAATATAATAAAATTTAAAATATTTGAGGTATGGATTACGTATACACGGTTTTACGAGCAATAACTATATATTAGACTATTGTATACCTTCTGTAACATCTGGGATCGGTAATATTTTTCACAATTCGACAAAAAAAGGTAACAAACAATTATTGTTGTGAACTGGCAATACAAATCCTGTAAAATCAATTGAACGTCACACGCGAAAGCAAAATAATAGCCGCCACTTTTAGAAAAAATGCAGTTCAGCTAATAGGGTGTCCATATCAATAACCATACCTACTCATAGTCGGTACTAGAAATTAGAATTAAAAGTAAGAAATATCTGCGCACTTCACAGATTGCAATAATATGAATGAAAATTGTCATTCATAATGGCCTCCATTATGTTCTACATCTTTTTGTGTAGGTACAGTAATTGCTGCTAAAGCTTTAACGACAACGATTCCTAGAAAACAACTTTGCCGACTTACTTAATACGGAGGTATACCACAAAAAAAAATGTTAGTGACGTGTTTTCGTTTCAAAGACGGAGTCCGTTAAGTGTCTAAAGTGTAAATAATGTATTGTTTCTGGTTGTGACAATTTTTGTGAACGCGATTGATTTATGACTGCAGCTAAGTACGTCTATTGCAAATAGTGTACAGTTACTTTCTAATTTAGAGAAGATTTAATAATTTGTTTCTTAATTTGACAATGGTTCGATTCTATCTCAATTTCTAGCTATGTAGCAGAGAAGGATGGAGACTTTTAGAGCTTGTGTACAAAAATTAGTACAGCCACTAACCACTTTGTGTAACAACTCATCCCGGTGTTTCAACTTCAGAAAAGTGACCTAACCGAACTGAGTTGGACGTAGTTAAGCAGAGAGGAACCAACACTGATACATATAGTTTTGCTTTAATAAAATGCCTGTGTATAACTACAATGGGGGCTAGTATAGTCCGACAAGTTCGTGCGCGACCCTCCTGCGGTACGAGACGGTGGCGGGGTCGGGGCACAATAGATGCTAGCGGTGGCGGGCGAGGCGGAGAGGAGCGAGTTTTCCCTCCTCCCCGCTTCACCCACCCCCGGTAACATACAGAGCGCCCCGTCCCCGCCCCCAACCCACCAGACCGCAGGAAGGACACGCACGAAGTTGTATCGGACTATAATCGACGAGGGGTTTTTAGACCGGTCCATCTGCGGTTGCTTGAACTAACTCCAAAACCAGATCAATTCGAAAACAATTTCTACATTAGTGGCAATATTGCACTGTACTGATTATAACTTACATAGTTTTCTCGCACTTTGTTTTAACACAAATTCAAAAACCCTTACACATTTAATCAAAACTGACATAAAATACACTGCTCCTTAAATTTTAGTATCATAGTTATTGCTCGATCCTTAAAATTTACTACATAATAATATAAACTTTCCTTACCCATAATCATGGTATACTGTTCGTATGTAATGTCTTTTGAGATATTTTTTTTTATTATGACAACACCCGTCATAATCTGACAACACAAAAGTTTGGGGCTATGATAAATTAAAATAAAAAAAAAGTGCGCAACAAATTATTTAAATTAGGAACACATCATTTGAATAACTTTTTTTTAATGACAGCACGGTGTTCTAACTCTGCGCTTTTTTTTACTTGGAAGAGACAAATATCTAGGATTCCATAAAACCATAGTCCCAAACTTTTATACAGGCATTCAGGATTTTTACCTTAAAAATTGTTACTACAATCCAAATGCTTGCTTACAACATTATCAATAAAATGCATGCGCTTTGTGTTCTTTCGAAGCATAGTACCAGATGTGCAAACCAACAGATCCTTAAAATAATTATCGTAGTGCCAATAAAACGTAGAGCAATATAAGCTTCACGGTTTTGTACGCCATCATAATAATATTCCGTTTCTTTGTAACGTTTAGAATCCGCTTTTATCTCTCAAATCTAACCCAGGAAAATGTTATGATAATGGTGAAAATAGGCATGCTGAGCAATTGAGGTAATTAAAATAAAAATTTAAAAACAATATGAGGGGGTAGTGACATTTAGGTAAGGCAAGTTTTCAAATTCTGTTAGTTAACGAAAACATGCTTGATAGGATTTTAATAAAACTGATTTATAAAAAGGTAATAATTTCAATTAAACCTTTTTTTTGCAAATATGTAATTTGTTATTGGTAGACATTATGTTAAAAAGTCTTAGAGCAGTTTTTCAGAATTGGTCATCATGCATATTCCCTGAGCTTAAACGAATTTAGTTTAGCACTTCGCTCTCAGTGTGGCCTGAGGTTAATTCAATTCGCACTTGAGTCGCTGAGCACAAATTGTTCCAATCGCAATTAGCCAAATACGCAATGCCTTAGATCCTGAGTCTGCTATTTCAAATGTTGAGATATTCTACGTTCAACTGCCAAATATACCATCAACTAACTTCAATCTGGTGAGATTACAAATTGTTAAATATTTTCGTTTACAATTCACGTTGGTCTTGCCGAAAATTAATTCCAAATTCTGCAATAATCAACCTTGTAATTATCAGGTGTAATATTGAGGCTCATTTAGAATTATTAGAAAAAATTTCCATTTCGTTGCTATTCATTTGTCCACGTTTGTGTTATCCGATTTGCTACTAAAGATTGGGTAATCTATTTTTATTTAATTCCCTTTTTATAAAACATTGTATTTACTCACATTTACTTTAGTATATTAGAACATTAATTTATGATCCGGTTTTCATCAGTAGCCCTACCCAGACCATTTAGACCAGTAGCCTACCCACTTTCTATCGGTAAATCTAGGTTATCTACTACAGTACTAACTAATGCAATAAGTATAGAGCCAATGCCTAAACTTTTCCAATACCTCATCATAATTAGCAGACGCAGGGCCCTGAGTTATAAAATCGCAATAGACCAAAACACATCTATTTGAATCCAAAGTCGCATTATACCAGATACGCAAACGACCTTTTTGCACGAGTAACTTCAGAAATTAAATTAAATTAAAAAGAACCTTTGTATTGTAACCGATGAAATGCAATCGACATGCTGTTCAAAGACCCGTTCAAAGATTTACTGACTTATAAAATAAAATAATATTCTTTTATATTATAAAATGCAATGAGTTAAAACGCCTTTGAAATATTAAATAAATACCTACAACATAATGTATTTAAAGTTTATTTCAGAAGAGATAAAAATATTACTTTTAATATGTCTTTTTTTGCGTGCTTGTAACCAAATAAAATAAAATTCTATGAAAATTATTATAATCAATGAATCTGATGGGGATAATAGGACGTCGTCAAGCAGAAAGGAAACAACCACAAAAAATCATTTATAAAATTGTTAGGTTAGAAACAGATAAGAATGGTATACATGTAAATAGGTATGTTCAAATATTTTCTCGAGTCAGTTTCATTTTTTATTAAACTGCTGTAATATATTGTAGGTTTAAATGAATTGGTGTAGTTCTTTTACGCTTAACGTGCACTTGTTTTAAAATCAGTGTGGAAGTATGCGTATCAAGTACAATGTACGACTATAATCATGGGCGACTATCAGTAAAGACTAGTTGCGTATTTGGCGGCACTGGCGGCACTCCTTCTTTACATGGCTATTTGTAACTCACCAACCTGGCAGGGCTATTGTTAACATCATAAACAATGACGTTTATTTGACTTTGGATTATTTAAACAAAAATGAATTAACAAGTTTTTATTTTACTGCCACAACATTTGGAAATCAATGTTTCATTCATAAACGAAAGGACGGGAACATTCGAACGGTTAATTAAATTAATATTTATTTTGATATCAAGTCGTAGAGCAAAAGTTCCTGATTTTAGCCATCTAGTCCTGCGAGCTTGCTCTACAACTAACCATGTATACATACTAATATCTGCCCGGCTAGTATGACCACCGATGCACGATATGATATAGACATTTATCGCGTTGAACTTACAAAGTTATTGGATTTTTTACTGTTCAAAGCGATAACTGGCTATATCTATATTTTAAAGCCGTAAAGGCTTTATGATATAGCCAATTATCGCTTTGAACTGTTAAAGAATCCAATATTTTTTGTAAGTTCAACGCGATAAAAGGCTTTATCATATCGTGTTTCGGTGGTCATGCTAGCCGCACTGAGAAGAACACGCACGACTAATGTTCACGACATTCCTTCCTACGCTACGCAAACGACCAGAATTCTAGCGTTGGCAGTTTGCGTATCTGGCACTATGCACTGAGAGGGTTAACTAACGAGACATAAATAATTATACACGCATCATATTGATTGTGATATTATCGCTTACCGAGCTAATACTGACAAGGCATTTAGACAAATTGTTTTATTTAGACCGCTAATATATTTTAGTTAAGGTAGGTTTATATTCTCATTACGAGTGGTCGACCGCGGCTTCGCTCGCGTAAATGTCGGTTGTTATATAGCCTATAGCCTTCCTTAATAAATGAACTATCCCACACAAAAAGTATTTTTCAATTTGTTTCTGAGATTAGCGCGTTTAACCAACCAAACAAACATACTCTTCAGCTATATAATATTAGTATAGGTGAGTTATTACTGCAATAAGTGCCATATTCATTTAGAAAACTGTCAAATGGTATGATGTCGTAGGAGTTGGTAAAGTTACAATAAAACCGACCGATAGTAATTATTTTTATGAATATTCTACCACAATCAATATGATACAATAATTATACTTAATTACTATGCACAAAACATAGCTCAACCTACTTTAGTCAGCCCTTTGTTTTACACCATTAAGTTTAAGGTTACAACCTCTTTTAAGACTTAGCACACGTCATAAAACTTGCTTATTTCTACGCTATAAAATTAATCATTGTTTTGGTTCTCTCATTGCAAGGCATAGGTTTACGACCTTTTTCCTACTACCTCTTCGTTCCGCCATGACGGAAGTCTAGGCTGTTGTGTTGCATTATAAGCCTAAACATAAATACAACAAGCCAAAAAACAGAGCTTAAAAATAGGAATGTTTAACAACTGAACTGTTTTATAAATTATTATTGCCTACATTTTGAATAACTACAAATATATGGGCCAGACTCCATATATTCTGTAACATCTCCTTTCCGCCAAATGGCCAAAATAACAATGGCGTCTGTGTGACGTCACGATTTCGTAACACATGATAGTTTCTATAGTATAATTTTGATTGCCAAATAAAATGTTTTAACGAATCTCCTTTCGCGAAATCATTATTTTACTAGTTCTTTGTTAGTGTCACCATCCCTATTGGGGTTGTTTGACACTGGTTTTCAAAGGCAGTGTTTTTTGTGCGTGTGCTAAGCCTTTTACCTTCTCCGCTCCTAATGCATGGGTTGCTGCAGCGGTGGGAAATGTTCGCGAGGTTCGTCCGAACGCGATTCGTTTTCGTCTCCCGACTGCTCACCTTCTTGGTCTTCGTCTTCCGATGAAGACAGGAGCCCTGCGAATGTCACCATCGTCATCATTATCATCACCAGCTATTATTGTCCCCACTGCTGGGGCACGGGCCTTCCCTATGATTGGAAGAACAGGCAGATTGGGCCATACACCGCCACGCTGGCCCAGTGCGGTTGGTGGGTATTAACGACTGCAGATGCAGCCGGGACCAACGGCTTAACCTGCCTTCCGAAGCACGGTTGAACTCGAGATAATAAATTTATTATTTTAATAAATAAATTTATTTTAGCAAAAATTGCTTAGGACTAAACTTACCGCCTGGCTATTACAATTGACTTAAGATATAACTTTAAACATATTGCTAACCAACATTCATACGCTGGTGCACACACACAGACACACATATTTTTTGCCTTCTGAAAACTAATCAGATTAAACTTGCGCGGTATTGTTTTAATCGCTTCTTTCATATCTAGAACAGAAACAAATCAAAAAAGCTTTCCTTTCAATTAAGTCAAAATGCTATAAATTTAGAGTACACAATTTTTCGGAGTATATTTTATTTAAGCCGTATCTGTATAACCGTTATGGCGGGTGCACTTACCAGCGGTGAACTGAGGGTTAGAGAGCGCGTCTGGCCAGTACCGCTTGTTTATGGAAGCGCCATTTTTGCTTTTCTTGCCACCTGGAAGACATATTTTCATCATCACATAATGGTCAATATTTCATAAACTCCATTCAATAGAATCAGATCAGAAAGGATACAAATATTTCTATTTTGGCTAATGAATATCTGTCTATAGTCCGACATGTTCGTGCGCGACCTTCCTGCGGGGTGAGAGACGGGGGCGGGGACAGGGAACTTTTCGGACGGGTAAAAAAAATGCCTATATTATTAGTACAAATATGTAGTTGGAAAAGGCTTAAACTTTTCTAGAGTCTGTTTCGATAAATTGTTCCCTTTTCCTTTTGGTTGATTACGTCTAATTTATCTTGTGTGGCGGCGAAAATTGTAACTACAATAAGGCATGATGACTTATTTTGAAAAACTATTGGTGTACACCAATAACTTAAAAATTTAATAGAAAAAACATGTTTTGAATAATGCATATTAAAATTTCCGCCAGAACGCTAAAATAACCATGGCGTCTGTGTGACGTCACGATATCGTAAAACATGACAGTTTCTATACTCTAGTAGTTAGTTATTTTGATTGGCATATTAAATGTCAAAACTGTTTTAACGAAATCGTGACGTCACGCGGCGTTAGACCAAATAATTATAGCGGATTGCTAATTTTTGCATTTTTATTTTTTAAAATTAATATTAATCACAACATAATCTGAAAACAAGTGCTTTTTAAAGAATCTCCTTATCCTAAATTATATAAATAATTATTTCAGTCATTCTTTGTCAGTGTCATCACATCATGCATAATTACTATTATATTTTTACATTGCTGTGACAATCTTCGTACACCACTAGCGAGACCGACGGCATAGGTTACTCACCAGGGGAGTGCGTTTCAAAGATTAAATAAATACTAAAGACATAGACCCTTAATTTGCCTTCCATAAAATATAAGGAGAATATAACAAAAAATAACTCACCAGGCTTGTCGGCACAGTCGAGCATCGGCTGCAGGATGCGGCGACGCGCATTTATGAACCAGTTGTTGACCTGCAACAGGGTGAGGCGGGTCTGCGCGGCCAGCGAGCGCTTCTCCTCCTCAGTGGGGTACGGGTGCTGGGGAACGGAACGCGTACATAATATTATATCAATAAGGTACACACTCGAGGAGCTCGCTAGCGCAGTGGCATAGCGCGCTTGGCCTGCGATTGCGTAAACAAAGCAATGTTCGCTAAGCCGATCATTGGATGGGTGACCAAAAATTTATTATCTCGAGTTCCTCCGTGCTTCGGAAGGCACGTTAAGCTGGTGGTCCCGGCTGCATCTGCAGTCGTTAATACCCACCAACCCGCACTGGGCCAGCGTGGTGGGTTATGGCCCAATCTCCCTATGTTCTGCCATCCATAGGGAAGGCCCATGTCCCAGCAGTGGGGACATTAAAAGGCTGGTGATGATGATGATGAAGGTGTATACTAGTGGTGTAACGAATATTCGCATTCGCGAATGTCGGTAGCAGATATTCGGTAGCAGATACTCAAATAGTAACATTCGTTACATCACTACTGCATAGGTACTCATTTGAAGGCATAGGTAGAGACGTATCAATATACGCCCACCCCCAAGCCAAGAAGCCAATCTATTCGAACGCAAATAAGAGCCGTAAGAGGTTTGTGTTGTGCCTATACGCGGCACTTCACAATCCTCTTAGGCAAGGATGAGACGACCAACAAATATCTCCATCCAATATCGTGATAAGTATTATAAAGCATCATAGAAAAATCCTGATTTTTTTGTCAATATCGTCAATAGAGTTGCGAATTCCGTTTACACGTCAAAAAATATTGCGAGTATCGCGATATTTATTGACTGTCTAATTCTTGCCTTACGATTACGGCGGGTCCCAATATTCTATCAACAGTCGAAGATGGACGTAGTTGCTTAGCATTGCTAAGCAACTACGTTGCTAAGTTAGCAGCGTCTGTTATTTATCGTAATATAACAAAAAATGCCAGGCAACTAAGCTTTAACTATTATCTGGAGATTAGAATATTGGGACCCGCCGTTAACGAACATTGGTTAGTTTACGCAATATGCGCAATGTCACCAAGCCACTGCGCTAACTAACTCTTCAAATAATGAATCATCATCATCAGCCCTTTATTGTCCCCAATGCTGGGGCACGAGCGAAGAATGTAGGGAAATTGGGCCATAACCCACCACGCTGGCCCAGTGCTGTTTGGTGGGTATTGACGACTGCAGCTGCGGCCGGGACTAACGGTTTAACGTGCCTTCCGAAGCACGGAGAAACTCGAGTTAATAATTTTTGGTCACCCATCCAATGACCGGCCTTAGCGACATTGATTAGTTTACGTAATCGCAGGCCAAACGCGCTATGCCGCCGCGCTATAGTCCGACAACTTCGTGCGCGACCCTCCTGCAGTATGACCGACGGTGGCGGGGACGGTGCACTCTAGATGTTAGCGAGGGCGGGTGGAGGGAATACTCGCTCCTCACACGAACTTGTCGCATTTTAGGCAAATATCGCACAGACTTAATAGGAGCAAGGTCCGGCGGGCATGTCTGCAGGCATGCCCGCGTAGTGTCGTGATTTCCCCGCTTAAGCACGCACTAACGAGCTCTTCAAAGAATGATCATACTCACCACTAAATGCTGGAAGAGCCACCGCTTAAAGCCACTGCGCTAACGAGCTCTCAAAGAACGAACACTCACCACTAAATGCTGGAAGAGCCACTGCTTCAAGCCACTGCGCTAACGAGCTCTTAATGCTGGAAGAGCCACCGCTTCAAGCCACTGCGCTAACGAGCCCTTCAAAGAACGAACACTCACCACTAAATGCTGGAAGAGCCACGCGCGCATGACCTGCGTGGCGTGGCGCGGCAGTACGCCGCGCTTGCCGCCCGCCTCCTCGTCGTCGTCGGGCGGCGGCGAGCCGGACACGGACGAGCACGAGTTGTTCGAGTTGGTGCCTGGGGACATTGTATCAACTATGACTAACTATGTATCATCATCACAAAGAAATGTTTGGTTAGTGTTAACGCCCTCTAGCGGACGAACCACAGAACTTTACTGGGATAGCAGGGGCGAGCGACCGTAGTATTTAAGCGGAAGATCCCATTCCTATTCGACGACACACCATTATTCAATTCATTTCAAGTTAACAATTTTTGTATACCTACCTATTCATAAATAAACGTTATTTTTAAATTACAAAAAAATATATGAAACATTTCCAAAAGTTCGATAGCTTATAGTCTTGATGCGGGAATCGAACCCGCGTCCTCTGCATTACAGGCAGACCACTCGACCACGCCACTCGGCCAACCACGACGTTTGTATCTACATCACCACCAGCTTTTTAACGTCCCATAACGTCACATCACACTATCCCATTGCTGGGGCACAGGCCTTGCCTATGGATGGAAGAATATAGGGAGAATGGGCCATATAAGGGGTAAGTGGACCAAGGTTTTATGTAACAAAACTAAAAAAGCAACTTTTTAAAAATGAAAATTGACTTTATATGACTCAAAATCGACTGATGAGCTCAAAACGCCCAAATGTTGATTCGTAAAAAAAATACAGGCCCCAACAAAGGTTTTAACTGACAAACATGCAGACATTTCAAACACTCGTAACTCATTTTGAACTTCTTGTTAGTTGACTGGCACCTTTGTCCACTCAACCGTTTCTTATACCCAATTAATCCACCACACTGGCCCGGTTGGTTGGAATTAACGTCTGCTGGGGCACCTGGCATCAACGGCTTAACGTGGCCTCCAAAGCACGGAGGACATCGAGATAATACATTTTTGGTCACCCTTCCAATGACCGGCCTTAGCGAACATTTCTTAGTTACCACAATCGTAGGTCAACGATTATATGCTACAGTTAATCCCATGTACGCAACCAACGGCTTAAAATATTCACAAAAGTTAATTGCCAACTATATAATTGAATCGACAGCTTCTAAACCCACCAGTTCCCACTTAGTTCTAAATCTGATCATCAGGAAACCTAATAAGGTAACCGTAAATTGTGAAAAGAGCCTTAATCATCCATCTAGATAAAATAAGTATAACATTAATTATATAACTTTAATTTTTTAATCTTAACTCGATGATAATTACTTGTTTTAATAGACTATTGTTTCGTGGCTCCCAGGCGATTAAACATTTTAAATTTCGTTACAACTATTATGCAACTAGAATCATAAAAGATAGTCTTTACAAGTAGGTATCAGTTGAACTTAACACCTTTGTAATAAGAAATATGCAGGTTACCGTTACCGTTTTGATCTCAACTTGATAGAAGCGTTTCTCACCAGTAAATGTATCAGTCGGAATTAGTCCAGCGCCGATCTGGCTTATCGGAGTCGAACCTTGGACTACCAGCGACGCTGTGGACATGAAAAATCACACATTTATATAATTGCATAAAGAGTGACCCATGTATAATGATATGATCATCTATCTATGTATACCCGGTGAAAAAAACGAGCGTCTACAAGCGGCCTAAGAGCGACCGCAGACATACGATTAAGTTGAACAACTAAGTTGCATAGTCTGCGGACTTGCATAGTAATCCCGTTCAACTGGCCAATTTTTTAGTTGTACGATTTACCAAAGATTGGTACAATCTGAAATTTAGTCGGCCAACTTGAAATCGTATGTCTGAAGTCGCTCTTTAGGTCTCTGCATACTACCGGGAAAATACCCCGGACGAGACGTGGACGGGACGGGGACATGACGGCAGAAATATCGTTTCATACAAAATGTACATGAAAGACATATGTCGCGGAGTCACGGACGGGACGTGCATGGGGCGTTTTTGTTTGTGTTTATGGTCTCTTGATACCAGGCAACTCCAGTTACCTAGTTACTTGTTGTTTATATTTTGATTGTGTAAAATATCTTTGTGAAAATTATCAAATATATCTATCTGCAAACTACACATGTAATCTTTATTTCAACCACGCTCTGCTTACATATTATAAGAGTTTTGAACGAGAGAAGCCCCGTCTCCGTCCGACCTTTAAGCTCTCACCTGTGTCGCGGGGCCCGTAGGCGGCGGCGGCGGTGTCGGGCGGGTGGTACACGGGCGGAAAGGCGGCGCCCGCCGCGCCCAGCGCGCCGCTCACGCCGCCCGACGGCGACTGGCGACAACACGCGAATTAAAAACAATGCCATCCCTCACGCCTAAAGTAACCGACACATTCGCTTAATAAATACGCTCCTTACATTTAATTTTCAAATAAAAATTACATACGAAAATGTACTGACCGACATGCTCATTACTAGCACGAAAGCATGCCATTAATGGGCAATAGGGATGATGACACTAACACAGAATCACTGATATAATGATTTATAATAATAATTTATGATAAGGAGATTCGTTAACAGTTGTTAAAACGCCGCGTGACGTCATTATTTTGACATTTATTTGCCAATCAAATTCACTAGTTTAATATACAAAATGGCCTTTTTACAGAATAGTGACGTCACATAGACACCATTGATATTTTAGCGTTTTTGCGGAAATTTTAAATTGCATTATTCAAAGCATGTTTTTTCTATCAAAATTTAAAGTTTTTACAAAAATATAATTTTTTTTGTGTAAAGTAGACACGTAAGAAAAACATGGTGCAGTTTTTCAAAATTAGTTATCATGCCTATTGTCACTTGGTAGCATGTGTGTCTAGGCGTTGCTTGTAATGAGAGTGCTTTGCAATTGCATTAATTGCGATGGTGTTTTTATAAATACCTATGATTTAAATCCTTAACCACCTATGTGCGACATGTTGTTATTTTCCGGAATTCCACACAAACGAAGTCGCGGGCTCACATAGTTAATTACAAATTTTGAAAACATACACTCGCCTATAATTTTACCCTAAATCTGCTTAAGCTCTGTGTTATGGATGCCAAATTTGCACTATAATTACATTAGAATAAATATCAATATTACTTGTACCAATTGAACGCCAAACACGCTTGAGCTTTTGGTTAATTATATGACGGACTATAAATCTACGAAATATTGAAATATTTGAATATTGAAATATATAATGGCTCAAACAACCATACGAAAGAACAATTGGTGTTCATCACATAAACAAATTTAATTTACCGGGATTCAAACCCAAAACCCGGGATAATTAAATTAAAAAAAAAACCAACAGTCATCGCTATAGGTAGTCTACATAGAATAATCACTTTTGTTTACCTATCCTATAGAACACAAGGAAAGGAAATGTAATAATATCCACAATTCGCCAGCTTATGGTAATAATACAAAAGTCAGCCGTTTTAACAATTTTTATATGCTAAGAAAATTTTATCAAAATAATTTTAATAAATTATTCTGAGGCATAATTTATTAAAATTCTTTTGATCAAATTATTAATTGATACGGTGCACAAACCCGCGTCTTATATCACTAATCAGCATTTTAAAGGTTGTTAAAATAGTGCCTATTCTTAAAAAACATAACGTAATTATTTATCTTAAAACAAATATATTGAACTGTTAAACATATTTATACGCTTTGCTACGCTAGCTAGGTATGCTCTAAAAGGAAATATATACTCAATTTCAAAAGGAATTTTTATATGTTAGATTAAAGTAGTTTCGCATATCGATCGCATTTGGATATTAGTTCAAATTAATTCGCTTTTGCAATATTCGTTGATATACTGTGTGCCAATATAAAGGCTTCACGTTGCCTACTTAAAAGAAAAAATAGATCAGATAAGAAATAAACAACTACTAACAGGTCCCATATTCTAACTACAGTTAAAAGTAAGCTTACTTAAGTTTAGTTCCGTGGCATTTTTATTAGATTACGATAAATAACAGAAGTTGCTAAGCAACTAAGCTGTAGTACGTCTATGTTCAAGTGTAGATAGAATATTGGGACCCGCCGTTACACATTAAAAGCTCTAAAATGTGTGTAAAACTCAAGTTACTTATAATTTATCGAAAGCTTATGTCAAAACAATACGTGTTGATATTATTGCCAACTTGCTTAACATAGTCAATTCAACATAGCAAAACAAATAAAAATAGAAATAAATTAAAACAGAATTATCTTTTTAGCGCAGGCAGCACAGTTAAAATATAAGTTAAGTTAGCACAAAACTCAAAATAATTCGCGAAGAAAACAGCAAACAATATTAATTATGCAGCCCATATCAATCAGAAACTGTAAGCAAACATTTCTTGTGTTGTTAACGTATAGGTATGTAATTAAGCTAACAAATGTGTGTACTTAAGTATTATATTCAGTGACAGTTTTTACTTGTTTACGTAAGTATATTGTATAAAACTTTAATTGTTAATACTTTAATTTTAATAATTTAGCAGTGTCTTTATAATATTACACCAAAGAGAGCTAGTATCTCATCAAGTATCTCATCTCGTTTTTGACCTCTGTTTGATAAGAAAGAAAGGAAAAATGTTTATTTGGTATCTTATACTTACGACTTTTAAGGCTCGAGTTCACCAACACGTAAATCAACCGATTAACAGATAATCATTCGTTTTTTGACAGTTCTTCCATGCGATAAAATGTCAAAAAGCGTCGGTTAAATAATAATCGCCTGTTTATGTGTTGGTGAACTCCAGCCTTACTGCCGCATTTACAGACGTCAATTAACTTAAATGAGTATTTAATGTTAAAAAATTTCATTCAAAGCTAGACCATAGACCCGGCAAGAATAGCGACTAGTTTTTAATTGTCATTTTTTGACGTTAAGTACTCATTAACGTTATTTGACGTCTCTGAGTGCTGCAGTTAGTGCGACAACAAATCATCATAATCAACATCAGCGAACGTAAAAAGTAACTTGATATGAATAATAGAAACTCGATTCGACTATTAAATACGTACAGTACACATCATGTCAGTATACCCAAAACTGTTAAATTTCTTTAATCGATTGTCTACCCAAACTTGCTAGACGTAAAGCACAAAATCGATTAGGAAATGTGACATATTTTTTACTTATGCGCTACCATTTACTTTCCAGATAACAAGATAAGATTAAACATAGGTTTGCACTTAAGACTTATCAATGATTATAAACATCCTTAATATGTGCATAAAAGAATATCAACTAATCAGGGTATTGATAGAGCTGACATTTCAAAACAAAACCTTTATTTGTTGTTGCCAAGTCAGAATTGAACGTTTATCTAGCATAAAAAAAGCAGGTATAATATATATGTATTTTTTTATTATATTTTAGGTATTCAGTCAGTTTTTTTCTTCAATGAAATGTATCTTACGCCTGCGATTTTTTACCAAGAACAATCTATTATAAATAAACTGCTTTCGTTTGCAATTGTGTTATCGCAAGACCTCTTTTATCAATGATTTGCTGTTACTTATTAAAGGCCTTTATCTTGGTCTAAAATAGGTCTATCCATAATTACCTTTTCATGCCAACGAATTTAAATTTTACCATTAATATGAAAATGCAAATAAAAATGTCAAATTGTTTTTACTTTTACGTACTGTATATATGAAACACCCGCTTCCACAAAAATAATGTTAATGAGGCATTGACTTTATTGTCAACGCAAGAAAATTGATACGATAGTGCATCGTTTCTATAGTGTATCTATTAGTGAGATTGTCAAATGGAGAAAACAAATTCAAAATGTTATCTACTTAAAGAATTTGAACCTTATTCTATCAAAAATAATGGTTACTTTTCTATTACTCTGGCAAGTGTCACAGGGCGTCAGATTTAAAATAGCGTACACTGTATTACAATGAAAGACATTAGGTAGGAGCACGATGGGTCAAATCAAAGTGCTCTCTGAGTTATTACAGGACTACAAGATGAGAGGACCTAGCAAAGTGGCTTATCAATTCGAACGCATAGAAAACAAAAGTATGAAACTGACTTTATTGTTTTCTTTTTAAAACGTCAGTTTCATACATTTTGTATTCTATGCATTCGATAAATTGGCCACTTGTCTAGGCCCAAGCTGTTTGATTGCGTTAAATTATTGAAAACTGACGTTGCAAAACAAAAAAGCATCTCAAAACACTATCATACTGGCATAGAATAACTATTATACGTATGACGTCTTCTTATGATAGATATTAGGTTATATTAAGTGGACATACATTTCATACCTGGTACTGAGGCGAGTTGGAAGTGCTGGAGTGGTCGTCAAGGGACCCCGATAGGTTGTTATTGCTTTCGACGCCACCTGGAAACAAAATACGTTTATCTTTAACACTGAATATTAAGTTGTATTAACAATTACGTATACTAATAGGTAGCAAAGCAATGAAATTGTACGGCACGGCTGTAGAATGGGTCCTGTGAGGCAGCAGGCAACAAATATAAAAATACGGTAGCAAATACATACGAAATATATGTATATATATGTTGTAACGAAAAGTCCTCAGCACTTTTTGCCTGTTCGACAGAAGAGATACCGGGTGGTGAGAGCACACATGTTTATATTATTAATTAATAACCCCTAGTAATAACTGCCCTACGAATTGCAGATGAGGCAAGAAATTCACTAGACGGGCATGCCTGCGCGGATCTCGTTTGTATAGGCCAGACTGACTGCCGGTAGGCAAACATCGCACAAACCTAATAGAAACGAGGTCCGGCGGGCATGTCTACAGGCATGCCCGCAGGCATGTCCGTGTAGTGAAATCCCTCCTTTACACTATTACAATAAATGCTCAAACGTTAATTTCAAGCATCACTATCTAGAGAAACGCTTCACCTATTCACCCGCATTTTAACCTAAACTTCGACGATACTTGGTCGGTGCAATCGAAACAAAACTGAACTTATAGAGGTCAAGTCGTTTACGACTCAAAATGCACAAAATGCAAAGACTGCACGTAAATATCGCACAAAGTAACAACCGATCCAGTTGCTTATATAATTTTATGAGTGCCTTTTTGAAAAATAATAGTAGCTCAGTAAGCTCAGCTGTATCGTATATTATTATTAGAAATATAGACGGTCGACTCCAGAATTGCTTAATTGTAGTCAATTCTACATTGCTATACAATATTTTAATCCGACATTAAAATATGAAATAAAAACTAAACGCTTATCTATTACACTCTAACGGCCATATTAATTAAGACGGTTTTGCAAAAAATAACTTGAACGATAAAACAAATGCAAAATAGAGACAGTATAAAAATGTAATTAATATGCCACCAACACTAATTGACATTAAGTACTGATGTTAAATACTCATTAAAGTTGATTGACGTCTCTGAGTGCGGCAGTAAGGGCCGATTTCACCGCAGAAATTAAACGCGATCAGTTGAAGTTGAACTCGGTTTATGCTCTAAACTGAGTTCCGCTACCAAGTTTGCATTAATTAGACAGAACCAAGTTTTATTAAACTCAGTTTCTATGAGAGACGGTGAAATCGGCCCTAAATCGCACTGGGCCAGCGTAGTTCCAATTCTCCCTATATACTTTACCAACATGCTGCTGCTACAGTGAAACGGGAACATTTTGATTGTATGTAACTAATAATTGACCTATTTGTAGTAACACTACGGACACGCATATTAATATTTCTATTTAAAGTCAATGCGATGATGTACCGTGCAAACACTTTGGCCGCGTTCTACATCAAAGTACATTGACATCCTGAGATATGTGTATTCGCAATGTAAAAATACACATTTTTAGTATTTACACTTTAGGTTCCAACGGGAAGTTGACAGTTGAGAGAAATTTTATAAATTCATTAGTTCAAACCGAATCCAAAATCCAAGGCGCTATTATTTTCAGGCTACCACTAAGAAAAAAGAACTTCAAGAGCGCTGCACTGCATCGACTCATCTGTCCCAATACACCTACCTACACAACAACAAAATCAATAAAAAAGTACACAATAAAAATATTATTAGCCATAAAGCTATGATGACGCTATGAAGATTTAAACTAAATAAGTTTTCTAATTTGAATCACCAGTGAATTTACATCTAAGCCTGTGAGTTAGATTTTATATATAAAAAACCGAACCTAATAACGAATGCTGAGAAACAACAAACGTAAAGCAACGTTCCTAATAAAGCTTGCCGCGTGGAATTTTACACAAACGAATTTTACTTTGTACCTACGCTTTATACTTAGGTAGTATCCAATTAAGCTTGAGAGCTGTCTGGATTAGCATCGGTAGCGGTCTATCGATATGGCTATAACGCGCTTTGAGCGGGGCTTGCAAGAACGACGAGGCAAAGACAAAGGAAGTAGGTAGGTACATTATTAATGAGCTGCCCACGACAGCAAGCCTTCTTCAATTACTAATAACGTTCCAGCAAAGCTCGGAGATTCGCTTTTTGCTTGGTAAGAGTATAATAATAGGGATATCCACCTTTCTAAGCCTTCCCTTCCCTTTCTAAGCCTTCCCTTCCCTTTCGAGGAGCTCAGTAGCCCAGTGGCATAGCGCGCTTGGCCTCTGCGATTGGGTAAACTTAGCAATGTCGCTAAGGCCGGTCCTTGGACGGGTGACCAAAAATTTATTATCACGAGTTCCTCTGTGCCTCGGAACGCACGTTAAGCCATTGGTCCCGGGTGTATCTGCGGTACGTCTGGTGGTGCGGTAAGGCCCGCCCAGCAGTGGGGACATTAAAAGGGCTGGTGATCGGCTAGCATGAACTTTATCGCTTTGAACTGTCAAAACTGCATAGATTTTTGACAGTTCAAAGAGATAAATGGCTATACCTATCATATCGTGCTTCGGTGGTCATGTTAGCCGGGCAAGCCTACTGATTAGGGGGCAGCGGAGAAGACTTTAAAGGACATACCGCCACTGTAGTCTGTCCTGAGCAGATTCTCGCTTTGCATCTTCGTCTTCAGACATGCAATGTACCGGCCGCAGAAGTCGCGACACAGCTCTTGCACCTTTTCCAGCTCTAACAGGTGGATCCTCAGCACCTAAAAAGTGAGATTCGATTTAACATCGTCCAACTATGAGCACCGTTTAAAAATACCACAGCTGTTCTTTTCAACAATCATTCTTGGATTTGTGGGACTACTTTAAGGATCACTCACACAGATCTATTGCAGGATTTGTTTGCGATCAGGATCACTCAGTGATCTATAGATGAAAACAAACCAGCGTAAAAAATGAAAAATTATTCTGAAATTTTATGAAATGTGCTGCCAAATAATAGGAGCATACTCATAGTGGCTGAAATTATGAACTTATATGAAAAAACTTAAAAATAATATTAGCTACGAAATATATTATCTGGTATTTGAATTCACAGAACGGGCAACAAATGCTTAATACTTGAAAGTTATGATTCAATTTATGAAATTCTTTATTCCGATTTGGATTTGAGTCTGGCCGTATTTCCCACTCAATACACCATACAGACACTGACAGGTCATAGGACCGCGATCGGCTTATAGCGCGGACTTGAAAGTAGTCCTACCACCAACCAATGGACCTCTGGATCTTAATTCTGGTGAGCGAATCACTAGACCGCGAAAATCCAGGCGTCACTTACTTGTATGCTCTTGATCATGAGCCCATCGATCTCTGGGTCGTCCACCAGGAAGGGTCTTCTGTCCCTCCTCTGGTGCTGCACGAAGGCCTGAAGGTCGGCGCCGAAGGCGTCAGCGGCCGGGGACTCCGCCCCAGCGGTGGCCTGCTCGCATCTCTCCAGAAGGAGCGCCAGCAACGGAAATAAGGGATGTCTGGAAGGTAGAACATGGTACACTGCATCACGTATTGTTCTATGATTACAACTATATTTATTTTTTATTTTTTCTAATTAAGATTTATGTGTTAGGTGTTAGTTCACCTCTGCCTACCCCTTCGGGGATATAGGCGTGAATTATTTATGTATGTATGTATGTAAGATTTATGTGTCCAGTTAGTACATATAAGTGTTGATAAATCTACAATAATGGACAACGTTTCCAATTATTTGTTTGAAAATTATAATTAAAAATGATGTCTGGAAGGTAAAACACGGCACACTGCATAACCTATAAAGTTCTACGGCTACATCTTGCACCAAATAGCACAGAGAGAGACTTTATTCCGTGAACTAAACATACCTACACACATACATACATAAGTAACGCCTGTTTATCCCCGCAGTGTAGGGAGAGGTGCGCAGACATCAACGTTTGCAATTATTTGTTTTCCAATCATAATCAAAAAATAATTTATTTTGGTTAGTATTTTGGAGCAAATAAAAACGTTTCTTAATTATGTTAGGCCCATGTAATAGGGGGAGAGCTTTTTGCCATTAACCTATCTATCTGGCACGTAATCCGCAGTGTATTGCTAGATGTCATAAGAAAATCGCTGATCCCTCGCTAATGCATTACTCGCTATATTTACCCTAAGCTTTACCACATAACTTGCTATATTTACCCTAAGCTTTACCACACGACTCGCTATATTTACCCTAAGCTTTACCGCATTACCCGCTGTCTTTACCTGCAGTCGCCTTATACATACGACACACGCGCGAGAGAAAGAGGGAGGTGACAATTGTATTCTGCTCTGCATCAACACACGGCACTGAACTAAAGTAGGTACCTTCCTAAATACAGAGCTATTAACAAAACTTAGTTCCAAAAGTTCGTACACTTATACTTGCCGATACGTAGACACACCTACTGGGACTTTATACTTCGTAGCACAATGCCAACTGCAGAACTGCGCTATTTTATTTACTTAGTCGTAGTCGCATCAATTACTTAGTACTGTTCAGTTCCATCGTGAAGAATGCGTTATTTAGCATGGACATTTAAATTATGGTATCAAGATCTTTCATATTTCATACTAAGAGTATCAGGATAATATTAAATAGCACGTGCTATTTATTAGAGATCCTGAATGATTTTAAACAACACTAATTTGGTATGGGTTTATTACAGATACAGGACTAGTGAAACAATACTTTTTGGGGTTCCTTACGCAAAGGGTAAAACGGAACCCTATTACTAAAACTCTGCTGTCCGTCCGTCCGTTTGTCTCTCTCCAGGCTGTATCTAATGAACCGCGATAGACAGAATTTTTATGACGTATTTTTGTTGCCACTAAAGCAAAAAGTACTAAAAAAACTTCTTCTTCCTGCCCTGTTCCCAGACTATCTGGGGTCGGCGCAGTATGTTTCCTCTTCCATTCATATGTCAGTCGTCATCAAGCCATCCACTCCCTTTTGATTCATATCATCCATCCCACCGTAAAGGTGCTAGTGATGAATGAATGTATAGAAGAGACGGAACGGATCATGTCGAGAGACTCATGAACGGAGAGAGTGATTAGAAAGACAACATTCCAATCCATACTGCTCAAGGTTATGGCTTAGGTTTTACAGCCGGCCGCCTGCCTGACACCAACCCTCTTTGGGTACGCTGTTGTTGGTGGTTTGCCCTCCACCATTCGGGTGCCCCAAGGTACTTATTGGTCTACACCGGGCAATCTCCCTTAGTCGACTTTTACGACACCCATGGGATGAGTTGGGGCTGGCCTATTCTACTTTATTTGTTCGCTCCCAGGCCCGCATAGAAGGTAAAAAAAAACCAACAAACATATGGCAGGGGCTGACGAGTGTCAGTAATTTGAGCTATTATAGAATTAGTAAAGAGGCTAGAGTGTTGATTGAACGGCTAATTAAGCCTCACTCAAACAGTAGCGGTGACGGGACGGTGGCGGTGGTGAACCCGAACAAACGTTGACCGCGCTGGTTTGAATAATGTCCTTAAGTTACCTGCGTTACAACTGCCCGTCCCGTCCCCACCGCCACAGCTGACCGCGTTTGTCTGTGAGACGCTTTAATCTAGTTGACTGCGACATACTTATAAACACCAGCTTGCTTTTAACAAAGGTTCCTACAAACATGGACTCACTTGTAGACGGCCCGTTTGTCGGCCTCGAACTGCGCCTGGTCGGCGTCGGCTGCGGGCGCGCCGCCCTGCATACCGCCGATCACCACTTATACCGCATCTGGGGGCAACAATGAAAGAATACGTCAGTACACAGCGGACTTATGCCTGAAAGAGTAGGATTTTTAGAGACAGGGAAACTCTTGACGTTTATCTCACACCAGCACCATCATCACAAAATCTTCACCAGCTTTTTAATGTCCCTAATTCTTCTAATAGCAGGCCTCTAAACTTCGATCATATATTTGATCGAAGGCCAATAACCACAGCTATTAAGCCCATCACGCCAACTGAATGAGTATATCCTATCTGCAGCAGTCTAGTCTAGATAATTACGAATCCAGCAACGCGAATAATGAACGAAGATAACTACGTGCGCGCTTTGTTCGAGAACACTTCGTGTAATTTGTGAACTTATTAGAGCATGGAAGTTTTATTCTACTCATATTAATATACTCCGCTCATTTTATAATAATAAAAATTAAGTCACTATTATTATTATTATTATTTATAGTTTCTACCAAACACAGGCAATTTGTGGTCTGGATAGCGGTTGCAAGCAACATCGCTGTCCGTCCGTCCGTTATTCCGTATGTCACCAGGCTGTATCTCATCAACCGTGATAGTAAAGACTGTTGAAATTTCCAAGATGATGTAGGTACTTCAGTTACCACTATGACGTTGACCAAATACCGATCCAAAAACTCAAAACCAAAAAGAAGTCTATGAGATCACGATATTGGTTTCATGCCAAAAGCAGTGAGAAGTAAGCATATACAGTTAACAGCACACTGCATAATATCTCTAATTGACTGTCAACCTTAACCTGTTTCACGTAAAGCTTAGGTAACATCGATTGAGAAAATATGACATGGTGTGGAGTGCTGGCGACCGTACCATTGTGTTGCGTGAGAATCTATATGTACTTCCTACATTCGCAGGACACTTTGCAAAAAGAAAAGTCGAACGCGTTATTGGGAAAAACGTCGGAAAATTTTCAATTTTCAATTTTCGTATTTCGGCGCCTTTTTTGCATGGCCTAAAGAAAAATTAGCAGACTACCTGCCGTACTCCGAGACGTAAATTAACGATACTGAGTACACTTTAAAAAATCTGAGCCAAAGCTTGACCATAGACAAGGCAAGAATAGCGTCTCATCTTATAGTTCCAAGCCGTCATGGTGGTAGTATTGCAAGAAAATTATACCATGTCAACTTTATTGTCTTACCTTTAGTTCAGGGATTTTTTTTTCAATTAACTATATAAATAATTATGCATCTATCTTATTATGTTACTTACAACTACTCGCGGTACTAAGTAGTAGTTACATATTAGTTTTTTTATGAAAGTCATAAGCCAAAGCTCGATTAGTATGAAAGAAATTAGATAGATAAATATAAATTGTAGTGACGTAAGAAAGATAGACTCAAAAAAGGTTAAATTGTAATAAAAATTATATTTATTATCATTAACAATAATTGTGTTCATCTAACATGTCTACATTTGACATTTCCTCACTCTTGTCAGTCGTTAAATCGTTATTAGTACTATTTTTTTACAGTTATAAAACTGAAATAAATATATTTAATTTATTAATCAAACACTTAATAAAACTGATACTGGTAACCCAATTTAATGGCGGCAATCCGAACTTGTACACACTAATATGGATTATGCAGCACCTCCTTACGTTTTTCACGTTCACAAAACACCTTAGCTTTTAACACAATTAATCTTTCATCACTTTTCTATGTTTTGGACATGATTTTCTCAAAGTTTGTCTTTAAAACATAAAATAACCTGCAACTATAACTTACGGGTTGATGTTGTTGACAGACAGAGCAGCCATCATCACGGCATAGGAACTATAAGATGAAACGCACTGTAGTTTTAAATGTCGACTAGTATGACGTCTGTGATAGTTGTAGACGTCAAAGACCTCCAAGGCTTTTGAAATAAAGTACCTTTTTAGCGTCAATATAAAAAAAAATAGTAAAAATTCCTGTTTCTAACCATAAGTTTTGAAGTTTATTATTTTTGTGTATTTTTTTTCCAATTTGGAAACGCAACGGGATCTAGTGACACGGCGTCGGCGCCTAACATTTCTTTCCTTCCTTGACTCTATGCTAGAGCCTCATTTATTTTAATAATGTTAATAATTTATTTAATACTGCCAATCTTGTATCATTACCCTTTAGGTTAGGGTGTATTCAAATGTTAAGAAGCATGACTGACTCAGAGATTTAAAAAGCCGCATCTACTGTGCCGAAGTACTAAAACTTCTCAGAAGTCGCACAATAAGAAAAGTACATGAGACAATGGTAAATATAAGTTGGCAACACAACTACACAGCCTCGCGGGCAATAAAAACAGATATTAAAAGCACCACGCGTCTGAGATCGCATTCATCACAAGTGTTACCAGTAGATTGATATAAAATACCCCCGCTTTCTTGGCCTTACGCTCTTTTTTTGGGGTGTACACGGAATTAATTTTGTGGGATTGGCTTTTAAACAGAGACTTTCCGAGGGGACGGGTCTATATAGTTTTCTTAATTGCCATGTTTCCCTGTTTAAGAGATATTTTTGAACTAATTACGCATATTAAAGCGTTCAACAAACCATCTAGATGGTAGTTCGGCAGAATATTTTCGTATATTGTGCATTAATTACCAGATATTGCATATTATACCAATTAGATATTTAAATACTTTTTGAAATTCACACATTACAATTAGCATTAACATTAATAACTATTTATCTGTAGGTGTAATAATGTAGCTGCCTCTCTCATTCACCTTCGCGTTTAAAAACTATTTAAATGAAGTAGGTAAGTTTGTTGTGGATGAATTATTATTTAACATAAGTTATTACCTAACTATTAAGTACTTGAATCAATATACCGGTACCATGTGTGAAATTGTAATTTACGCGTTCCATTTCATTGCCAACTTAATAATACAAACCGCGTGCCAATAAATCGGCAACTTTGCGCTTGTCTATGGTACGTGTGTATTGTTGTAAATATTCGAAATTCGAACGGCTGTGTACAGACACGGGCGGCATTCAAATGGCCGACTTATCTACGTTCGACGCGAAGCTTTATAGAGTTGTGGTGATTTAGTATATCGATACCAGATAATTATTCATCAAATTGTAGACATAGCCCACATAGATTTAAGTATACAACTACATACACTATTGAGAATAGATAGATAATCTAGAAAAAAATACAACTATGATTCATTTAAAAAATTCAGTGTTTACAATTCAATAGTAAAAAGAAGTCATCATTTTCCGGCCCTAGTCGCTAGTTTAGCTTTTAGAACCGCCGCAATATGTTTCCTCCTCCATCCATATCGGAAAATCAGACGTAATCAAGCCATCTACTACTCCCTTTTTTCATATCATCGCTCACACCGAAAAGGTGTTATAATGATGAATAAAAATATATTTGTTTCAATATAAATAAATGAAAAAGATTTGTTATATAATTGTATTGACAATTAAATTAACATAACTTTCATAAATATGCCATATGCTTACGAAATATTTTTAAAGTTTTAATTAATCAAACTTTGATTTACTAAATTCTTAAGAACATACATCAAGTTTCTAATCTACGTATGTCAGGTATTATATTCTAAGTAGAGTAGAAAACATAATATAATATTAACTGTTATTGTTAAGACCACTCTACTACTCCTATCTGTAGCCTGTATCGATATCGATGTCTATCAACAAAACTAGACCTACAACAACACTAAACGATATCTTCTAACGACACTTCGTCTGGGAAAATAGACATTTCTAGATGCCATTTGAGTGCAGCGTGAATTATTTAGAGCTCAGTCTGGTCTTTGACTTCTAACAAAAATGAAAATACTGCAGATTCTTCCAACTATATTAAAAAGAATATAGCTACGCAATACGCATGACGAACTAGCCTCTTCTATATCAAGATCTCAATTCATTCCTTGTGATGAAATGAGCTTTTGTTCCAAGTGATAATTTAAATAATATAAAATATAATAGGCATGCTTAAGCTTAATAAATAATAAACATTGTAAATACCAATTAAAAACAGAAGCACAAATTACGTTGCCCAAAGTAAAAAAAAAGCGCTACAGACCCCAGTCAAAGCAGGTTATAAAAAAACAAATTCTACTACAGACATCACTTTACATGCACAATTTGGCTTCAGAGTCCCCAATCAAGGGACACTCGACGCGCCCCGTCACTCGATAATTAAAACGAAAAGGCACTGTTCTTTTTCTGAGCACGTCCCAGCACTCGAATTCGCGCAATTAGTCCAATTGCAGTGCCGCCAACTGAACAATCAGAACATGTTTTTGACGATTTTTGAGTGGTGATTAGAACGGGGCTTGTTAGGAGAATAAACAAATTTTATGCACTTTTAGTTTTCAATGCGAATTTTGTAGCAAATTTCTGCCTTGTGGAGACGACAGAGCAGATTAAAATTGTCGCCACCCCCCTAAGGGTAAAGACAGCGATGAATAATGGGCAGCACCTCCTCTATACCACCTAGCAATATACTGCGACTTACATGCCAGTTAGATAGAGAAACGTGGGTGTTAATTCACCTCTGCCTACCCCATCCGGGATAAACAGGAGATATTTCTGTATGTATGTATTTTCTGAACTGAATGCCAGCAGACAACTCTTGAAGCAAGCTGGTGATTGACTACACAAGGTTAATGCAGTATTGATTTACAGTAACTAGAAAATCAAATATTTGAAAACACAGTTATAGAATATACATACATACATAAGAAAAGCACAGTATTCCTATTCCTTCAAACAGTCTACAGCACGTCAACTTGCCAATATATAAAATTTTCTCTTTAACGACTTTAAGCTTTACTGCCAAACAAAATAAGAGTGACAATCGTTTGGAGATGATAAGTCGTCGACTGTATATAGAATACAGACAAGGGTTATAGTGACATATAGTGCAGTCCTATCCTATACGAGGGTAAAAGACGACAGATTACATTAGTGTACGGAACGTCAGCAATACTTTTCGCTAACACCGAAATTTAAGAATAGATAATTTATTTTGCTTATCGAATAATAGTAGTCAATTCTTTTAATATGTATGCGTATCTAGAAGACATCGACATTTTCAGTGATCCTGAAAACGCATTCAAAAGAAAATATAAAGAATTGATTGATAGATTGATTATTATATTAAATAATTAGAATATTTACAGCGAACAGTGTTTCTCGAACTGTTCTGAAACCTTTAAAAACTAACATAAATCAAACTATTATAGAATTTTGATATAAAACCTCACTCAAACTGCAGCGGTCAGCGGTTGCGATAGCGGTGGCGGGCAGTGGTAACGCAGGTAACATAAGGACATTATTTGAACCGGCGCAGTCAACGTTTGTTCAGGTTCACCACCGCCACCGTCCCGCAACCGCTGCTGTTTGAGTGAGGCTTTATGACTACATAGCAACCGATTTTAACTATTGAATTTTGATATTATCTGCCGCACTTAGAGACGTCAAATAACATTAATGTGTACTTAACGTCAAAAAATGACAATTCAAAACTAGTCTCTATTCTTGCCGGGTCTATGGTCTTGATTTGAATGAAAATTTTTGACATTAAATACTCATTAAAGTTAATTGACGTCTCTGAGTGCGGCAGTGACACTACTTATGTAACTATTCGTTTCTCTTGCGCACGACCGCTTCATCTCGGCAACAAAAAATACAAGACTGCTCCTGGCAAAATTACTATCATAGCACGTTTCCATTCATAAAAGGAGAAGAACTATTCACTTGATTTTTTTTTTTTTGACAATAGGACACGGTACTTTTGTTATTGTTGTTTTTTTTACCTTATTTTAGTTCAAAACAAGGTTAATTAAGCCACTAACTATAAAATCCAACGTAGAGAGCAGACATAGATACAGTAAATATTTGAAACACGCACGCACCACAACGAGTAGTTATTGCTTATTTATGCTAAACATTTGATTTGTACGCGGTTAGGTGCGTTATGTAATGTCTTTATAGTCTCAAATAAAACGCTAGGTAGGTACCTATAATATTTTTTCGTGTTAGCCTGGAAAACTGCTTAGGTAGTGAGCCGTGTAAGACTGCGTTTCCACCAAACATGTGATAGGAAAATGTCTCATACGGGGATGTATAGCGGAGTTGTGAAAATACGCTTTAACACTAACACACATCTACTTCCAACATAACCCGTGTATTGAGTAGCAGGTACAGAACACGGAATCGTTGCAAACCTCGCAGCACAACAAATACTTGTTAATAGATATATATATAGAGAGAGACCTCGCTTCGCTAAGATCTTTTCCACCGAAGCTGTGCTGAGCAAGCCTGGGAAAATGGAGAGATTCTATTGGTTCCCCTCAAACACATCCCTCGCAACCCATCCTCGCACATCTCTGGTGGAAAAGCAGCCTAAAGCGTCAGCGAGTCGTTGATCTTATCTTTATAGAGAGAGCATGAAATTATCGACTGAGACCAGACACGCACGCATCGAGAAGAGACGACCTTATCAAGAACGTAGCCAGCACCGCTTGGTAGATTGCGAACTGACGAAGTGCGTCAAAATTCTACCAATACGTTTCCAATATTTAACGTAGTTATTTATTTAATAGTGATCATCATCGCCCTGCCCTTGTCCCATCCTTTTTGGGGTCGGCGCAGTACGTCCTCTTTCTCCATTCTCTTCTGTCACTCGTCATCTCCTCATCCGCATACATCACCTTCATATCACCACCTCACACAATCCATCTTCCTCTACTTCGACATCCATCAACATTCATGCCCATACTTTTTTACTCACATCAATTAAAATACATCTATATCCCCGAAGGGGTTCTTCTGGGGATAAAATAATGATTCATAATAATGATTCATAATTTCATATCTCAAATAATAGTATAAAATTATTAATAATTAACAGATTTGAGATATGGTGACATTTGTCAATTTTTTCACATTTTTTCTTACTCCAATATTTAGTACAAAAAGTTTTTTTCCGATAAATCTAGCCCCGGACCGGACCACACACTAAACTACGATCACTTAACACCGATAATCGAGGGGAAAACACACCTAAATCTATAGAAAATGTGTTAATTTGAAGCAAGCAATGTTTCCTCTGGAAGCCATGTTTTCGGCTTAATTTATAGACAGAAATAGTTAAGACAGGGCCAAGTGTAAACGGAAATCCTTGCCTTGAAATAAAAAAGGTTTCCTATTTTTTACACAGACGATCGCGTGGTGTAGAGTTTGCCAGCGCGGAACGAACTCCTATACAGTGGATAAGGAATCATCGTCTGTCTGCATGCCCTGTTCCCAGTTTATCTAGGTGGCGATGCAGTATGTTTCCTCTTCCATTCGAATCTTACCGGACGTCACAATATCACTCTTTTTCATTTTAATTTCATTTTCTTGTTACCAGACCAGCACACAAAAATAGGATAAGGACTTAAATGCGTTTAAATAAATAAAGAAAAGCCATTTCCTTGATGATTACACCAGGAATAGAGATCAAACTTCTTTAATGACGAGCTACAACGTTTGTTTTTATTTGAATTATTATAATTTCCTATGACAACAATATTATCTGCCGATATTCTCCGCTCCAAGATTGAATAATAGGTACGATAATACGAAATATTAAAGTAGAAAAACCTGCTTATAAAAATATTAATGGATTTAAGACCTTTACTATTCACACACTATCTACTAATGATACTAGGTATACTACTATTTATAACTGGAGAAATCCTAACCGGTCCTTGTTATCGAAACAATATTATGTGATGAGGCCGCATATTATTACGAATTACGACCTTCTTTTCTAATACTTCCTATTCACATACCGCCTATATTAATACTTATATAATACAATTCAGTCATAAAAAATAACACCACAAAGAACATTTGGCAAGAAACAGACTTGCAACGTACGATATCGGACCCGTTGGAATTTATGATAAATATTCGCTAAATAATAGAGAGGGATAGTATTAAGATACAAATTTGTTTTGCGGGAAAAGGAAAGGGTAAATTTTGTTAAGGGATGCGCTTCTGATATCGATAGGTACATTGTATATATTATCAAGTTCGTGACAAAAATGGAGCCCTCTAATAATCAGACTCAATATTATAATTAGGTAAGGTAGGTATACACAATACCTAGTATTACCCGGTACTCTGCAAATACATTTATTTATATGAAAATCTTGAAGTAATTAAGCACACTATCACGATAATGTTAGTAAAATATTGATGTAAATTAATATATTTAACTAAATATTTTATTAAAATACGTGTGAATCATAATATTTAGTTCCGGTTTATGAATATTATATTCATTAGGTTTGGTATTATAAATTCATTAATCGTATATGAAAATGTATACTTTTACATAATATAGTTTTTACTTTACTTATAACGTTAGATTGAAAACTTTTTTAAGGACATAAAATAAAGACGATGTTGTTCATAATTAAAACAAAGTTGACCACACAACTTTGTCTGAGTCTTAACTAAAGAAAGCGTTATTTAACTATAGAAGTTTTGAAAAGCGCCCGTGACTGCGTGTATACAGCAAGAGAGGAGGCTAGTTGGAACATTTACTGCGTTAATTATTTGATATAATATTTCATTCAATTTAAGTTATTTCCAATTTCATTTATCCTTTCTCTAAATAAAAACCACAACTAAGTTAATTCGCATTAAAAAAATTATTTTGCTATTCCAATTTTTATAGACAACTCGTGAGTTTCATTGACCATATCATAAGAATTATTATGCCAAAACCGTTTTCTTAAAAACACCATTTATTTATTCCTAGATACTGTCACTACAGTCACGATGAAAAAAACATTTATCAGTCCTATTCAAAAATGGAAGCAAGGAGTACCTACGGGCTTATGTCTGTCCCAAAAAGAAAATATCGATGTTTTGACTACGTAAAGTGCCGATACAACACTAGGGGTGGTAGCATTACCATGTAGGTCGCATAAAAATAACATTCACGCGCGGGCCGCAACACATCTGCTCAAATATTGAGTTGCCAGCACACGCGGAGGAAAACGTATCGAACAGCCAAGATTACTTCTTGTCATATTTATAAAATCGTCCGGCTGTAGCGTGACTTGAAGATGGAAAAAAATCAAGTTGTTCGAACGTGATTTCTTTGTAAGCAACAGAAACTATATTTAAAATGTTTTGTGAACATGTGAAACGTTCTAATATTAGGACTGTTTTGAATTGTTTTAATGTTATACTCGCATGCATCGCGCCAGCACTCACATTTATTGTGGTTATAGTGAAGATTATATAAAATTATGAATAGGTACAATATCACATAAAAAAAAACTCAATAAAATGTTTGCACTGTCACATTATTTAATACATTGGTGCATCACTTGCACAATAACTGACGTATGTTATAGATACGATCAAACTCGAATTATTACTTATTAATGTGATTAATATAACGTGTTATCATTTGTAATTGATAGATGATCCAAGGTAATTATATTATTTGTGATTGATAACGTTTGTAAAGTTTTAATCGATGAATTTTGCATCATTATATATGTATTTAATACATTTTGGAGCTAGATTAATAGGTATATCTTTTACCATTATTTCTGTTCCTTGTTTTCAGATCACTTACTCCCTTCGTAGGTATATATTTAATCACACAATCTATCCAAATTTTCTTTGGTCGACCTAAACCGGCTTATTCATCATACATTCTCACAAGACATGCACCCTACATTGTAATTGTAGGAATAAATACCCTTACGTAAAGCCAACTACTTACTATTATTGTCTTTGATGAAACATGGGTCTCCTAGAAGTATTTATTTGTTAGTCATGATAATCACGCTTATAAGGTAGGCGGCGACACAGACACAGACTCTAGATTTTCCTTAATTTAACAAAATTTAAATCAATTATGTAATTCATTTTGAGGAAGCGCCTACTAAATTGAATTCATAAAAACCTCCGGTAAGGAACTGGACTTTGTAAAGTATACCTACACTTCCTTTATTTAATCTAACATCTGGGGCATCTTTGCTATCCCTCTGAAATTTCAATTTTTCCAAGTTATTCCCTTTCCAATAAACTGTCGTAACTTAAAAAGAATTGCTAAAAATTCTAGCTCCAAAGGATTCTGTCACGACCGCAGAAAACGGAAACGTTCTCGGTTCGCGCGCGAAAAAACGCTTTGACAGCGAAAAAGGCGGGAACGGCGGCCATTACGGACAAGTGACGCCTTGGCCGCCGATATAATTGCCGACCGAGAGTTATGGACAGATTTTAATAAAGCCAGCTCTGGTGCGAATAATTTAGGCGACTTTCTCGAAAACTATTGGACATTTTAAAAAAGGTTTTTCTTTCTCTTTTCGACGGTGCACGCTTAATACGCATGGCGGTCCTATGCGACAGTCAGATTTTTTTAATAAACATTCATTAATGTTTGTTACTTATATTTTGTAGCCAATTTGCTTTTATGATATTGCATTTACAACTGAATCAATCCGGGTATTTATATTGTAATAACTTTTAAACCAGTTTACGATCTGTCAAGAAATTTAGTGTAAGAGGCGGCACCGTTGTAGCAATTTTATAAAAATTAAAAACCTAATAAAAAATAATGGCTCTACACAGTTATAATTAAATAAATTGATGGCACGCACGATCCGTGATAAGTATTCCACTAAGCCCATACTAATATCTATCCTATAGATGAATAGAAGAAAGACTTGTAAAAATGTTTCGTTTGTAACAATTTTTAAGAGTTTGTTGGTTTGGCTAAGGGTTGTTTCATTTTTATCTATAACGAAACTAGAAGTATAACCACAATTTTTGTAAAATTAATATATTAGATAAAAATCTCCTGTTACAGTTTTTGTTATAGAAACGAAACGACTTGACCGATTTTTTGATAACTTGGACGACTTGATTTGAAATTTAGAGAAACATTAGGTACAGATGGCATGGAAATATAAAGAAATGACAAGTTATAATGAAAGCAATGATATTATATTTACTTTTTAAATATAATAACATTGAATGAAAGTGGCTTATTGCGCTACTGTCGCCATCATCTTCCTTTGTCCTCTTACCTAATGGTAATGGATGGCGACAATTCTATAAAAATACTCCAGTCATTAGGCAGTTCGGTGTAAATAGTGAATTAAATAATTTTCTTGGATATATAAAAGTAAGCACTATTTATGGCATAATTCTATGTCCAAATATCGAAGAACGCGTTGACAATTAATAATCAAAGCAAATGTATCGTGGTGTCACTGCATAAATACATCAAATATAAATAAATTATCTTCCTCTTAACTTTTTAATAACACAGGTGAGACGCGAAGAGCTAATATCTTTGTGAAAACGGCCAAATCTCGTCTGGCGCTGCCCAAATTAAAACCCGGACAAAGGCACCGGGCGGAAGCTTTATTTTTTTCCACGGAAACAGGGTTGCCATATACGATTATTTTCAGCCCCCAAGCAGTGTGCACGAGGGGAATGTTTGACTTTGCTTTTGCTTTCTTCCTGTTGGTCCGACGAAGCCTAGTTTCTCATTTCAAGCGCAGAGGATAATCGTATTTCAATCTGTAGGATTGCAGGCCATTCGGTTCGTTCGGAAGTAACCTTTTTATGGTATTATGAAAGAAGATAGGTCAGAACGAACGAAAATGCATTGAAGCCGGACCTCCGGTTTAATGGAAATGCAGTAAAATGGAACTATCCTAATCAAACTTTGCAAATCACTAAATTTCGATTTGCGAGCGACCTAATTAATAAATAACTGCTACAGATATTACAGCCTAATTAGCTCTAACGAGAAGGATGATCCCATTTAAATCTGATTAAATCGACACGAAAATTCCACCCTCAATTCGCATGTTAATTAATTAATTCTATTTCGCGCGGCTGATTAATAAATAGATAACTGTGCCGTTGCCTACAATGCAATGTGAAAGCTCACACGAGTGACACTTTTACAAGTTAGGTATGTCAAACAGGTTAAGTATGAAAATAGTTAAAATCAATAAATAGAAGCCTGGCGTTCCTTCCATGCTGGTCTGGAATCGAAAAAATACGCTACTCGCGAAAAAGCTACTCACCCGAGGGGTGTCGTAAAAGTCGACAAAGGGAGATTGCCCACCAAGTGTAGACCAATAAGCACCTTGGGGCACCCGAATGGTGGAGGGCAAACCACCAAAAGCAGCATACCGAAAGATGGTTTGTGTGAAGCAGGGTCATTGGCTCTAAAACCTAAGCTTACCTTAAGCAGTACGGATTTGAATGTTGTCATCCCGGTCACAATCTCATAGATCTCTCTCTACATGGTCCTTTCATTTCTATGCATTCATTCAATACAAAACAAGCACCGTCCCGGTGTGATGGGCGATAATGAATCTAAATGGAGTCTCAATAATGGAGTCTATTGGATGTCTCATCATTATCAATATCACCAGCCCGTTTATACCCCTACTGCTGGGGCACAAGTAATAAATAACCCACCGCGCTAGCCCAGTGCCGTGCATAAATAAATAATCATCATCATAATCATAATCAAAATCACGGGTCCATTCGAAATCGCCCATAGTTCCTTATATTATTTCATTTTCATCATATATTTAAGTTTGTCTTATAAAAGGGTTCGTTAGCTTAAAGAGTCATCAGATATCAATGAAAGCCTAATAACGAAAGAGGTAAGATAGGCTTGGACGATTTTAGCTACTCTTGTTCGATTTCGCACTACAAAGGACCCTCGTGCCGGCGGACCGGGCATAGGGAAGGGGTTTGCCGCAGGTACTTTAGACTTACGTAGGCACTTTAGTGTGAACATGCACACCCTTATTATAAAGACATGGACTAAAGTCGGTCATAGTTTAAAAATTATGCTGCCATTTTTTTTGCTGAATGAAAGACAGAGGCAGCAACAATTTTAAACTATGACTAAAGTTAGTCCCAGCTTTATAATAAGGGGGTTTAATGTTTTTAATGGACATTCTGGTACACAACCAGGATAGTAAACTGCTTAAAGACAATTTCGGGATACTCCCGGAAGCCCCAGTCCCGAAAGAGCCCAAATACGATATTTAAATTTATAATTTAATAATCTTTCTTTTTCAATTTTTTTACTTTGTAAATAATTAAATAAATATTTAGTGATTGCTAAATATAAGTAATATTTTAACCATTGTCATCAATCCCTATCTCTGACCGGGGTTAAATAACGCGTCATCATTCATCATCATCACCAGTCCTTTAGTGGTCCGCTGCTTGGCCACAGGCCTTCCTTATGGATAGAAGGATATAGGCCTAGTGCATATTGGGTATTAACGAAGGCAGATGCAGCCGGGGCCATCGGCACCGAGGAACTCGAGGTAAAATAATTTTTGTCACCCATCCAATGACCGGCCTTAGCGAACATAGTTTACGTAATCACAGGCCAAGCGCACTACTTATCACAAATATTCCATGTCCGTCTACATTCTGCTTTCTCTGTGACATGCCAAAAATATTATAAAAACACCAATTTCCATTTTATTAGACAACAAAGTCTACAATCGATGTCTAAAATATGTTGTTGGTTTTTGGCGAGTTGTTGTGTGTAGTTTTTTGGACGAATATTTAAGCAACCAAATTTTTTAATTGATTAAACGTGGGTGTTAATTCTTTTCGTCTTCTATGCTGGCCTGGGAGCGAACAAATAACGTAGAAGAGGCCAGCCCCGACCTATCCCATGGGTGTCGTAAAAATCGACTAACTGCCGCACTCAGAGACGTCAATTAACGTTAATTATTACTTAATGTCAAAAAATGACTATTCAAAACTAGTCTCTATTCTTGCCGTGTCTAGATTTCATTGAAATTTTCTGACATTAAATACTCATTAAAATTATTTGACGTCTCTGAGTGCGGCAGTAAGAGAGACTGCCCGGTGTAGACCAATAAGCACCTTGTGGCACCCGAATGGTGAAGGGCAAACCACCAACAACAGCATACCTAAAGAGGGTCGGTGTCAGGCAGGCGGCCGGCTGTAAAACCTATGCCAAAACTTTGAGCAGTATGAATTGGAATGTTGTCATTCACAATCACTCTCTCCGTTCATCGGTCTCTCGACATGGTCTGTTCCGTCTCTTTTCTATACATTCAATCATCACTAGCACCTTTACGGTGTGATGGACGATATGAATCAAAAGGGAGTGGGTGGCTTGATGACGTCTGACCGATATGAATGGAAGAGGAAACTTACTGCACCGACCCCAGATAGACTGGGAACAGGACAGGGAGAAGAAGACTTTTTCATAAAAGTTGACGCTATAGCTTAACCAATCCTATACACAATTGAATAAACTATACCTACGATGTAACAGTATGAAAAATACAAAAAGAGATTTTCTTTAATATCGCGTTTTGGCTGAAGACTTACTGCATGCGAACGGCGGTGGCGAGCATGCGGCGACAATACACAACTGTAGCCGACCGTGCGAAGTTGAAGGCACGACTGCATACAGTTGATATTGACTTCACTCGACTGCAGCCGACCGCGTGCAGTTGATATCATGACTGCACGAAGTCGGACGTACAACTGCACGCAGTTAAATGTATCGACCGCGCGCGGTAGCTGCGATGCAGTCCGTCTGATGTCAGCCTTAGAGCGTTAACGCACTACGTCCGATCCAAATCCGTGAAAAATTAATGATCTAGAAAACTCGGACAAAGATAGAATGTAGTGCGTAAGTTACCATAGTATATAAATAGTTCTACTGCTACAACGGACCGTGAAAATTACGGATTCGGATCGGATGTAGTGCTTAAGCGCTCTTACGCGTTACGTCCAATAGAAGAATCTGTGAAAAATTATTGGTCTAGAAAACTGACAGTGTTCGGTTGTAGTGCTTAAGTTAACTAAGAAATAGTTCTACGGCTACAATGGACCGTATTTTCACGGATTCGGATCGGACGTCGTGCGTAAGCGCTCTTAAGGTTTAGTCTAAGGTCGAAACACCCCTCCTTCTAGTCTTCCTAAATCCTCGTCATAAAAGGGGGAAGACCTAGGAGCGGCAACTACGCTGCCATGTTAATAAAAGCCATTAGTATTTATTTAATGCGTAATACTTACCTATGTTCAATAAGTGTCTACCATTTTGGGGACGTTTAACTTACGCACATCCAAAAACTTACACTGAAGGTGAGTACCTCTGATGATTTAATTATATCCCATTTTGGAACTCTTTATGGAGCCTCCGTCCTCAGCGTCATCCGTTCAGCCTTGAAAAATGTTTTTATCTTAAAATTGTTACTGTTCTTAGGCAAATTTTGAGTGTTTTTAAATGTATACGGCCTACGGCCTGTAGTGTAAAATATTATGTGTTGAATTAAATTTTGAAAGTTTTATTAAAGTTTGGGCATATTTATAGCGTTTTATTTAAATATTAAGTTTTTGACAAAACTAGGTAAAATTGTAATAGAATTTTTGACTAACATGAATTTACTTTTACAATCTTTGTCAGGTAGGTAATTAGTAAAAAATATATTGAAATAAAAAAAAATGCCTATTATTAGGCAAATTTTTATTTTGTTAATAGTTAAAAACTTATGTCAAATAACAAAAAAGCAGTGATAATTATTGCTCAAATAAAATATAGAATCAATTTTTTTTAACTGTCAAGGCTTATTGGTCTCTGCCTTTATTTTGTCCAGTTCTCATTATTTATATCTACAATGACATCTGGCATGATGTAAGTAAAAAAAATAGTTCTTTGTCCACAGAAAAGAAGGAAAACACTCACAAACAGTAAAGGCGCGCCCTGTCAGCATCCCTTTCGATCCAATTTCAAATTTGAATTCGAAGTACCCAGTTTCCTGTATCCGGTAGGGCTGCCACTAGTGTTACATTTGAATTTAGAATGTATCGGAAGGGAAAGTTCAGTACCCAACCCACCTAGCTTCATTAGAATACCAAATCTCATAATATTTGTAAATATTCAGTTTTAGTTATTTGTGATGAGGCTTTATTCTGATTCATCTCTAACATCCACTACCTATGTGGCCCATCCACATATGCACGCAAAATTTAACTATGCTGCACATGCTTCATATAGGAAATTGAACTATTCCCTTTGCTCAAGTTTTAATAGGATATGTCATGAGAGGACAATGGCGTCCCGTTTGAATCTGCAAGTTTCTTCGTTAACGAGAACGCCCGTACCAACTACACCCGCCATCCGACCACCAGCTTAGTTCCAACTAGTGATAATTATGCAATTTCATAAGCCATAATCAATTTGGTTCGTTTGAAAAAGATTATTAATTGTGTTAGAACTCACAAGTCTGAAATTCGTACACATTAAACTTGAAGATATGAGTTAGTGAATGCAAAGAACAGAAACACGATTAACTACACTTTACTCGATAGAAAAAAAATCTGAACATACCACTAATTCAAACTTTATAACCACGATTTTGAATAGAAAAAATTATGAAATGCTTTTAAATTGATACAAAAACATTTGCATGATGGTTATGAAGTACATGCGAAACGTAGTATATATTCGATTCATACAAAATATTTCATAAAATGACGAAAAACCGATAGTTTCGTGCGACTGCGGTTGCGCTTCATACATTTGCCATTTTGGTCAGTACTCGCCAAGGCGTCTCAGAGTGCGGTCATGTTGCATTGTGACTAGCACCCACGTTTCGCCAATTATGTTAAGTTCCATGGAATAGGTGGTGAGCCTATTGCCATTTATTGGGCACAAAAGTCGCATTACATTGCTATTGTTAGGTGGTATAAGAGGAACGCGGCTGCCCATTCCTCATAATTGATTTATCCTTATATTATATTTATCTCTCCTTGTTTTGCTCAACATTTAATATTATGTTGCAAAAATGGGAAAACAAGTTTCATTTAAATAGCTTTGGTTGTGTACACTGCATAAACAGTTAAAGTTACGCAAAAATCACGTATGTCTGAATTGTTCTCCATTAAAAGTTCTAATAATAAGTCCGCTATAGCTATGCCTATCTTTTAAGGTTGATCCACTATAGCCCTTTATTTGTAATCAAATTTGTTCTAAAATAATGCATTACCTGCGAAGGTGTTTTTGCAATGGCCGTGTGGTGACGGCAGAGTAGAATACAATTGTCACCATCCCAAATCTCTCCCGTGGGTGTCGTACAAGGCGACTAAGGATAAAACAGTCATGAGGAATGGGCAGCAGCGTTCCTCTTATACCACCTAGCAATGTACTACGACACTTTTGTGCCCGATATATGGCAATAGGCTCGCCACCTATTACATGGGACCAAACATGATTGGCGAAATGTGGGTGCTAGTTCACCTCTGCCTACCCCTTCGGGGATATAGGCGTGATTTATGTATGTATGTGTTTTTGCAAACATTATATTATTCCTTATCAAAATAAACATATTATTCAACACAACTATTTAATTTTGAACAATTCCATACATTATTGATTTCAATTTTTAAAATAGCTCCGCAACCAAATAATCATTAAGTAAGTACTACTCACGCGTTTAAAATATCCGAAGCGGGCGGTATGTTTTGAGTTGGTGGACTATTAGAAAGTCTTCGATTCTGTCAAGAAATGGTCTGTGATCCAGTCTAAACGTATTAAGCTCCAACGGGGAGTGAGACAACATGATTTAAATCCTCAACCACGTACGTACGACCTATTGTTATTTTCCGAATTTCACGCGAACGAAGTCGCGGGCATAGCTAGTGTGATAATAATATTAAACTACAATTTTTTACGTATATATAATTTTATCCGTATTAGAGGTATTAGATTAAAATTCATACTGGGTCGACTGCACTATGGCGCAAAGACAGCTATTCGGCTTTCCCCGAGTGCGGGGCGGCTGTCCCAGCGCGCGCGCAGGCAGGGTTTACACCGGCGATGCCTACACTGCTCGGAAATACTCTATCTAATGAACGGCTTCAGAAACCATTGCTTAGTTTACGTAATCGCAGGCCAAGCGCTCTATACCACTTCGCTAGCGAGCTCGACAAAATATGAACTATCAAAAATTATAGCTATCTCCAGTATAACATCTGCCGATATTCTTATACTATGGCACTATGATAGTATTTTAGGCATGACGTCAGAAGTTCATTGATGGTGCACGATAAAAGTGAAGCGGAAAAAATTCAAAAAATTAGCACAGGTCCTTCGTCCCTGGGCACTAACGTGCGACTGATCGGAGCTGCCGAGCTGTTGCGTTCGCGCATTTTATAGGTATTTAAACATTATAATTAAAACAATTATTTTATCAAGTCAAACCCTGTGAATTTGTCTATAAATATTTAATGGCTTTAATTGTGCGCAAGAATTAAATTTAAATTATCAGTAGTTTCGTCATAATATTGAAAAAATGTTAGTAAAAAGGGGTTGCTTTGGGATTTTTTTCTATCGAGTGAAGTTTATTAAATCTTATAAGTGAATGCGAATTTGACTAGAATAAATCCTTAACTTATACATATATTTTTTTCAGACTTGTAAACACTATGTTAAATGTCTCAGATTGTTTTAAAAGTTGCCTCTTTCGACCCACAGGGTCTTAACACCATAGATAGATGTATATTTTAATGCATCAGTTTGGAAAATGTAGGCAGTTGTTTCTTGTTTAAATTATGCCAGAATTAAAGTATAAGGTTTGGTGTATAATAACCAAATGTTTTTGACACACCTAGGTCGAGTATGTAGAACAATTTAAACAAAACTAATAAAAAAAAACCATATTAAAAAAAATTTAACGATTTTCAACCTTAACGTGTTGAATATAAAGGGTCAAAGGGATTGCAAAAAAAATACAGTTTAAGGCAGCCTATTGTGCTGCCGACTGTACCTCATCAAGGTATTGTTTGTATAAGCTAATCTTAGATTAGCCTATTTATTCCCGACGAAAAGAATTAACTTCTTCTCCCTGCCCTGTTCCCAGTCTATCTGGGGTCGACACAGTATGTTTCCTCTTCCATTCATAACGGTCAGAAGCCATCCACTCCCTTTTGATTCATATCATCCATCACACCGTTACCCCTTAACTTAAATTTGATTGGTGGGCAGTACGTAGTGTCCGTTAAGCAAAGCCAACGCTTCCCTCATAGGTAAGGTACCTTCAGTTACTCTTGGAGCCGAATGCACGTCGGTTACGTCGAACGGTTTCAAAAATGGATTGAAGATGAAGACACTGATTCTTTTAGTAAATCGTTTAATTGATCAAATGCAGCAACTGACATTCTAAAATAGTTCTAAAATTTACGTTCATCTTGTCTTAATTTCGGATATAGTATGAAAAAATCACCTTCCGTATGGCAATTTAATAGCAAAGGATAAATCCATATCCGCACTGCACGTTGGAGCTTTTTAATTCGATTACTACATCGCTGCCGGCGGCGGCGCCGTATTAATAATATTAGAAGTAGTGTCTGTGCTTCCATTTCAACGTCAAACCAAACACTGAGCTCCTGGTCTAGATGCTTGGCGTCAACTACGCGAAGTCAGATCCAACTGCAGACAACTGCATGCAGTTGAATATAGCGACTGCGTGCGGTTGCCGATGCGACTTCGTGCAGTTGTTGTGGTGCAGTCCGTGTGATCGCGGCCTAAGTGTAGAGTAGACCATCGCCCTAGGGAGAACACGGTATTCCGGGGGTTCAAAAGTTCAAAACTACCAGCAATAGCCTTCCCAAGAATGATGGTGTGGTGGTAAGCGGAAGGCCAACCACAAAAAGAATGTGAATTTATTGCTTAAAAAATTAGATCATTGACAGGACATAGAGCTTGTAACAATACTGCGATGCGACGTCGCATCGTAAAAATCAAGATCTCCTATGACGCATCGTAAGAACTTGCGAATTGATTCGCATCGCATCGCGCATTCCTTCAATAATAATTATATACACTTTGCCTTTCAAATGTAGAGACAGATGAGATGCAGATGTGGAGTACGGTTAATATTGATATATTGATGCTAAAAGGTTGATTTCTCTTAGTTTATTGGCATGGTTTGAGTTTTAATTGTCCTTGTTTTCCTTTTCTTTCTGAGCATGGAGAGATGGTCTTAAGCCTTAATAAATTGTTGGACCTAAAATGCATAATCGACTTCAGTATACAATTTTTCAGTAGTAGCCGGGAAGCCAGTTTTCTTATGTCTTTACAATAATGGCACTTATTTAAGAGATTTCATGATATTATAATTATGTTTCTCAAACTACGTTAATAAAGGGGGGTCCATCAATAATTTATGTTGTGATAAATCTTCATTACATATTCAAATGGGTAAAATGGTATTAGAAGCCGACTCCAACAGCATCAATTAATGGCATGCACAATTGTCTGAACGTGATCGAATACAAATTGGTCAATGGAGGGCAGCGTGCAGCCGATTTATGCTCTTAGGATCGATTCATGCTATTTGTACAAATTGTCTTTCGTCAGGCGCATATGAAAAAATTCACATAATATACAGCGTCCTACGTGAGCGACTTAACGCGAACGCAATTGCGAAGCGATCCGATGCGAACTCAGTGCGGAGCGGTGTGACGCGGCGACTCTGTCACGTTCTTCGATAGCTAGCATTAATTAGAATTTATACTTTTATCTAGTTTTTTTCCCACTTGAAGCAACGGCAAGTGTAAATGTAAATACATTTACACTACGGCTACGTAGATACCCACAAAAGAGGGTTTGCTTAAACCAATAGCTATCACGCGTTTTTTCAATTTATAGCTTTCATTATATAGTCATTTCAATACCACACCACGCATAAAAACGGTTATCACCTAGATACTTACAAAATTCACAAGTATTTAATTTACCATAGATGCAAAATAACTAATTCACGGTTCCGGGCGGTTCATTGAGATGATTATTTTAGTTATTACACGAGTACGTAGCACCGTTACGTACGTAAGCCGTAACACTATTAAGATTTTAATTGAAGCTGCATGCATGTCTACTACTTAGGGGCCGCTTGTTTCATCAATAACACCATAGAATTTTAAGGAGCAGACAAAATAATGCAAAATTTCAATATTTGAGAGACTGTTGCATTTGGTTACAAAATAGAATAAATTGTGATGCTCACCCCAAGCAGAGACGAAAGTGAAGACGCAATTCGCAAATATTTGATTAGTGAATCGTTCGCATAGTCAGACACACAACATGTACGCAAGTTGATACGTGATTGTCTGAATCGATACACGTTTGTCGCTTCTCTTCTCGAATACGAATACAGCGTAACGTCACTACACTAAGCACGCTTAAAATCTCACATTCCCGTCGTAGCAAAAATTAGCAACTATGCTACGACAGCTGAGACTAGGCTTTCCAAAATTGTATTTGGTATGCAGTAGGTACACCACACCGCATCATCAGTGAAAAGGAAAGATCTTCCTCCGAGCCAGGTCTCAGTCTGGTTTTTTTAAGAACCTAAATGCCGTACTCAGAGATGTCAATTAGCTTTAATGAGTACTTACTTTCAAAAAGTTTCATTTAAATCTAAACCGGGCAAGAATAGCGATTAGTTTTGAATAGTATTTTTTTGTAATAAGTACTCATTAACGTTAATTGGCGTCTCTGAGTGCGGCAGTAAGATGTGCTTTCGGGTCTTTTGGGGAAGGCTTTGAATGGTCCTCGAGCCTTGCAATTAAGCAGTCCCTGAGAGGGTTTCTCTACGGCAGGCATCTCCCTGGGGAGTCCCACTGCCGTGGAAAGCATCTCCCTGACAAGTTGTACTGCGTTGGAGAGCCTACGAATCGTAGCGAAGTGCAGCCGGCCTCGACGAGCTGCCATACACGGACAGCTTTAAGCAGTCGGGATGGACTGCTTTAAGCTGCGCTGCATTGTGAACTACAATGGTCTACGGAACCGCGCGAGCTGTTGCGTAGTTTAGTAAGCAGTCGCAGCTTGAAGTAGTCCATCCTGACTGCTTCAAGCTATCCGTGTATGGCAGCTCCAAGTGCGCGGACCTATGCAATGCACATACCGTGTAGTTGATAGAGCAGACGAGAAACGCCTAGGCACCAGGTACCTGGTATAGCGCCGCGTGTGTAGACCGAACCCCGTATTACGTAAGCCGATTTCTGTTGCTTTGGTCTATCCGTTACTCTCACACTTTGCTATTATTCTCAATGAGTGTCAGAGACGGGTAGACCAAACAAAAGCAACTGGAATGGGCTTACATAATACAGGAGTTGGTCTTCGCACTCTTTCTGCGGGTGCGGTGTGGAACCAAGGTGTCTGCTAGTGTCAGTATCACGCATGGGCCCTTTGTTTGGCCCGTTTGATAGGGTCGTCGAGGTCATCATCATCATAATCATAACCAGCCCTTTTAATGTCCCCACTGCTGGGGCAGGGGCCTTCCCTATGGATGGAAGAATATAAGGAGATTGGGCCATAACCCACCACGCTGGCTAAGTGCGGGTTGGTGGGTGTTAACGACGTCAGAAGCAGCCGGTGCCAACGGCTTAGCGTGCCTTCCGAAGCACGAAGGAGCTCAAGATAATAAATTTTTGGTCACCCATCCAATAGCCGGCCTTAGTAGCCATTGCTTAGTTTACGCAATCGCAGGGTAAGCGCGCTATCGGGCTCCTCGTCGGGGTCGAGGATATTTTTGAGCGGAAGGCATGCCCTGCGTTGAGCAGTGGGAGTAGGTATTTTTACTACCAGCGGATTTGGGTGATGGCATTCTTAAGAGCCCTATTACAAATCTCACAGAACACTATACTCCTAGCGGTTCACACGGCCGGTGCATCGCATTTCGTAGTAATTTTACAGTTATATTTATCGTTTTTATTGAGGTAGGATGATAAATTGTTGGTTTAAAATTATAAAATCTTTATTCCTCGTAAAGTAACTATTCATTTTGCTCAAAAATATTATCACAGAAAGGAGATATTCGCAGTTAACTTAAAGCGATTTTCGAATTTTTTTTGCTAAGATTTTTTTTCTGTATTAAATCAATGATGTTTTAAAATTCCGATGCCGTCGACTAAACAAGAGATAAAAATATATTTCTTTATTTCATTTGCGTAGAACAGTAGCTCAATCCAGGGAGCTCAAAAGGGCATTCGCGTAAGTATGTTCTAAAATAATTTCCCTACAACTTTGGGTTTAATTGAAAAGTTAAGTAAAATTGAATAAGCCGAGGCCGCTACGAAATATGCCAATAGCTATTCTACACTATTCAAATTGTCAATGTAAAAATCAGTCCAAATGTAAAAGGGCTCTTAAAGTAACGCATCGAAGCCGAATTTGGGGTCGGCGCAGTACGTTTTTACCTTCCACTCATGTTAACTGTCATCTGCTAATTCCCTCCTTTCACAGTCACGTCAGGAGCTCGCTAACGCAGTGACTTGGCGCGCTCGGTCTACGATTGCGAAAACTAACCAAAATATTAGTGAAGGCCTGTTATAGGATGGTTGACCAAATAGTAGATTTTCCATCAAGTGCACAAAACGAATCATTTTTGTCCGACGAAGGCGAGGGCTGATAGTAATGTCGAGGATAAAAATGGTTTTGTGGACGAGTTAGAAACTCTGCTTTTCACTTCCATTGCGAGGAAATAAAACAGTAGTTTATAATAACATTTCTTAAAATTCACACTAAAATTAGTACAGTTCTGAATAATAAAGGAAATTGTTTTTCCCATTGATATTAGGCTTGGGCTGCAAACCTATACAGCCAAGTATTAAAAGAATTTTGAAATAATAATTTTCTTAAATTAATTTAATAACCCACCGTACCTACTTGAATTAAAATTTTAATCTTTTTGTCACATGCATTCATTTCTTCTCATAACATGTCTATACCAAGCCAAACAATTCCCTGATCATCTTCTCTGATAATGGTATTCATTCCTCACTTTCTCCATTCTTGTCATGCCGAACATTGAACATTCTCATCTCTACTGCATGTAATTTTATTCTGTCCTTTACTGTATTTTGGAAACTGTACTGTAGTTTAGAAACTGTTTTTGACTTACCTATTGTGTTTATGGAACTGTAATTATGAGTCAAATTATCTTTAACAACTGCTGCTTTCAAAGTTTCTTGTAATACGCATTCCTCACTTTATCCATTCTTGTCATGCCGCACATCCATCTCAACATTCTCATCTCTGCTGCATGTAATTTTTTTCTGTCCCTAACATAATTTTGGAAAAGAAACTGTTTTTGACTTGTATTTTGTGTTTATATAACTGTAATAAAGAGTTCAAAGGTTTTTATATGAGTAAATTTCTATTAATGTGACTCATTTCAAATCTAATAGTGAGACAAAGATAAAGGCAGAGTTAGAGAATCCACTCTGGATTCTCAATCTAAACACGGGGACGAATTTTACCCCACCAGGCTAAAATTTATGGATTTTTATGACTTGAATTAATGGATTATTAGATTGATTAAAATGGTGTTTGTCAATTGCTATGTGTAGAATAGGTAGGAAAATAAATAACAGTGTCCTCACTGCTGCTATATATATCTCAAAACACAGTACAAAATAAACACTGCGATCAATACCCACTACTTTTAATAAGGATGGTTTTTGTTTTTAATCATCCATTAGATTGGCTCATAATGTATTTTCAATAATTTTATACCCATACATAACAAAATAACATAATATAGGTATCAACAAATAAAACAGAAAGGCCTACCAATTCTCAAATATTATATCCTTAAAATTTTAATTAATTTTTATGACCTTAATTTTTTTTTATTTCCTAAACAGAATAATAAAATAAGAATGACACAACCACGGCACATTTAGTTAGTCTTTGCTTTCCACATTGGAGAAAAAAAAGTTATTGGAAAATTATAATCAAATTATTCAGTTACATGGGACTATCAGACGAACACTCTAAAGTACTGTAAAGGTTTAATACATCATTATATCTCATTTGGTAACATAAAAAAAACTTATGTAATTCAAAAAATATTTTATAGATTGTTATTGTGTGTTTGTTTATAGATAAGTAGATTTAAAACTTAAATACATCTTCCTGCCCAGCTTCTAGTTTATCTGAGCTTGGCATAGTATGTTTCCTCTTCCTTTCATATTGTCAAGCCATGCACTCCCTTTTGATTCACATCTTCCCTTACACCATGTAAAACATTATTAACCTACATTAAATAGATTCTGATGATAGAGGCAAGTCCCTCAAACCAGATTAAATATTTTTTTACAACTAATGAATAATGAACATCAATGCCATTATGCCACAGCACAGACAGAGTATTGCCAAAAATGCCAGTTTCCTTGGATGACTTTAATTTAAAGTAACATTTAATTTGGGTAATTAAATTAACACTAAAGAGTATTCGTATTATATTGTAGTTACAAAACCTTTGAAGATATTCATAATATAATCAATGTAGATAATAAGAGCGCAATATTATGAACTATATAATAAATAAACATGCAAGCAAATCAATCACTGGTGTTTGTTTATTAAATACAGGATATTAATAAAAATACACATGACACTGACAGGAAACAGGAAGCCAAGCCTACTATGCAATTTTATTCAATTATACCAATGTTAGAAAAAGAACACCCTATCTATCAAAAATTAATCGATATTACACAAATAAAGTTTAAAGAACAGCTCTATGCGTAATAAAAAATAGTAAAAAGAAAGCGCAATGACTTAAAACCACGTGGAGCGGCAAGGTCGAATTTATGTTTTCAACTTGTCAAGCCCGGCGTGTGATAAATTAATTCTACGGGCCGTTATCACGGTACAAATTATTCGAATATGGACTGTATTCCCAGACGTTAAGGTAAATTTTGCATTGCGCATTCTGGCCACGCATAGTCGCCAACCCAGGCAATATATCTTAGGCCGTGTACTGCCCGTGACAGTTCGTAAACAAACTGGAGCTACCGCAACAAAAGCTGACTGTCAATTTTCTCACCAAAACTGTTCATAAGTCAAGTTTAGACGCACAAGCATAAATTTTGACTTCTAGAAATATCTATGCAAAGTCTAACAATCACTAATAATTAACTAAAAACGCTAAAAATCTTTCTATAATCCAATTTGTTGTACTTACCAGAGTAAAAACCAATGAGTCTAATGTTAACGCGGAGTCATCTGTAAAACATCTTGCACATATCGATCACAGTCTTGCAGTCTCTCAAAAACACTAATAAAAAGGGAAGAGGTTAGCACCAAAATTCGGGATTTCTCGTACACCTATCTATCAAACGTCACTGTTTATGTTTTGTAAATACGTGTGTTAATGGTGTACTGACGCACTATGCTACTGATGTGTGCTCGTAAAATGATTCACAATCAAAATAAAAATAGTCTGGTAGACGCTATGTCGACCACCGCGCCGCTGTCTGTCTGCCGTGCTGTCAATATTCGTCAAAACGAAAATGGCGACACCCTCGACAGAATACGATCACTGCCGGTCTGTCCGTGGTGCGCTCTCACTCTAATATCATTAGAGAGACGAGGATAGCAAGACGGCGTGCTGTCTTCAAGCCGACCGGACTGATCTGTGATGTCACGCCCAGCGGCGTAACGTTTTGCGTAATTACACGCCTGAGATCGCCTGTAAACTTGTTTTAATAACGTTAATTTACGATCGTTTCGTACACGAGGTCGACAGACGAAAGTGTCGGTCACGGCATAGGTTAATTATAGTGTAACGTAACATTATATCCGTATAATAGGTCTTTGCGCATGTTAGGCCCGTCCCACCACTCAATATCTGTCGTAAGAGCGCCTCCTACTTCTTTTTATTTTATTCAGTTCTTTTTCAGATGTGTACATCTTGGCTGCATAAGCATTGTAGACGCAATGCAGTTTGATTAATAATATATATTCAGAGCTCTAATCAACTGATATAAACGTGGATTTTTACTTTTCCTGTCTACATAAATTAAATATTAAAATGTATATTAGATTGTCTTCATTACATTTGGTACCTATCCTAGCAAAAAATATGTATGCAATAGCTTACTACTTTACTGAATTATGATTGTATTATTAATAATAAAAATATCCTTAGGTCAATTTCAAAATTACCTACCAATTTAGACGTACTTTTTCCAATAATGGAAAAACAAGAAACAAGATAGACCACAATTTTTCGCATTTAATCGATATCGATGCGTAAAAAATATGGGCATCTCTATGAGCTAAAATTATCAATTAAGGACTTATAAAATTTAAGATTCCTATTATGTATCAATATACAGCAAGAATAATTATAATAACAATTAATATTCCAGTAATAAATAACCAATAAATTCTATAGATTTACTTAATTTATAAAATTAATATCGTTTAAAAGTAAAATGGTATTACGTAGGTAGGTACCTACAATCAAGTGTACCAACTGTACATTGACTTTATAATTAAAGTTTACAAAGTGAATTACGATTATGATTGTTTTAAATGATTTTGTTTTTTATTATAAACTAGTCGTCACCCGTGGCTTCGCTTGCATTAATGTCTGTTGTTATATACGAAGAGAATACAATACTACGTAAGATAGCCTATAGCCTTCCGCAATAAATGGACTATCCAACACAAAAAGAATTTTTCAATTTCAACCAGTACTTTCTAAGTTTAGGGCGTATAAGTTTAGGGCGTATATAACCAACCAAAGACACAAACAAACAAACTTTTCAACCTTATAATATTAGTTATTATTAAACCTTATAATATATTTATAATTTTCTAGGTGGATTTTATTGTTGTCACATTTAATGATAATTAAATTAATTTGGTTAAAATAAAACTGACTTTGGTACGCACTAATATTTTCAAATTAGTCTTCAAATTGAATGATATGTATCCTCGTACCGGATGACTATTTCTAAAATAAAACTTTTATAATTTGATATTTGGCACTAATTTTTGGTGTACCCTTTTAATATTTTGAATTAAATAGAACGCCGAACTATTATTTTAGTGGAGACCTTTAATTTAGATCTTGCAGACACATCAAAAATATTTTTTTGATATTATAAATGTAATTCCTTTGCCTTTATAATGCGTGTACAATTTAAAAAGCTAGCCCTGGCACATCGGCATCGCCGTAACACGCACGGGACATGGACAAAATCTCCTCAGCGAAAAAAAAGATTTTCTTCTCGCTCTAACTTTTAATAAATACCGAGACAAAACACTGGCAAGTCATGGAGAGATATTTTGTCCATGTCCCATGCAAGGCCTGTTAAACTAATTTTTAGTGGCATGCGGTGAAAATTAGAACTACAATTTATCCATACATTTTGACATTTCTGTGACTCTTTTATTCACCACTAGTGACATCAAAAATTGACAATTTAAATTGGTTAGGTATCTTTGAATTAGTTTGAATCACTCACTCATTTCATTCACTGTCAGTCAGTTTCATTCGTTCAACTTCGTTCGATCGACTGACGTACGTCCATCCGCGTCCGGCCGTTGTTCTCAACTTCAATTTAAAATTGTACCAACCACCTGCTGCCTTGACCACCTCATTGAAATTAGAAAATCTTTTATTAGTTCCCTTTTCGTAGAAAGTGTTAGATATTATATTTTAAATTTAATACATTTAAATTTCTAGAAATTATATAATAATGGCTGAGAAATCTTTAGACAAGAGGCAGTCGCAGTACAAAAATTCAGTTCATGGGGTGGAAGTAAGTATAATTTTTGGATAATCCATCTAATAGTTTTAATACTGCGATTAACCTTAGGACTTGATAAACGGTAATAGGCTTGCCCCATATTACATGGACCTAAAACAATGTTTGTCCGAAATGTGGGTGATAATATTTTTTAAACTTCTACATAACCTTTCGGGGATAAACTATCAAACAAGCATAAAAGTACCTATGTTTATTATAGTGTTATGCTGTGGTTTATTCTGCATTCAATCAAAGTTTTTGTTCAAGAATATACATATTGTCCAAAAGTCTAGTAGAATCAATTCAAATCATATTTATGATGGTTTCATGCAATTATTTTATATTGAGGGTAATCTTAAAATATTACCTACGTAATTTCCTAACACTCAGTATACAGGGTAGAGATATACCTTTAAAAAATAATATTCTTCAGCTTTTCTGGTTTTAAGCTTTATAATTGCTACTAATAATAAGAATAAATTGCAATGGTCCAATAGATTAATGGCCTTAGTAGGATTATGCCCCATTTTCTCTTGTTTTTTTTTACATTTACTTGGTATACCCATTCTGTATTCAATCTGTTGAAACTGAGAATCTGTAGTTAAATAAAAGGCACAGCTACCTTTTCAAGAATAATTAAGACTACTAATAATTAAGTTAAGACTAAACATGGAACCAAATTATATAATGAATGATCTATAATTTTTATTTGTTGTTCATAAAGGACCTTCGTCGCAAAAGAGCTGAGATGAGCGTATCACTGCGCAAACAGTCCCGTGATGAACAACTTTTGAAAAGGCGCGCCATCTCTCCAGAGCCTAATGATGATATACAACCAGAAACAATGACTCCGGATGAAATAATAAATGGTTTGCTGTGACTATGACAGTAAAAAAATAATTTCAGCTCAAATTTGTTTTATGAGCAACATCAATTCATTTTTCAGGTCTCAAATCAAGTGACTTGCACCTAAATTTAGTAGCAGCAAGAGCTGCTCGTCGAATGCTTTCTCAAGAGACAAAGCCGCCAATCTCCACCATGGTAGATGTTGGTGTCATTGAACCATTAGTAGAAGCATTGGGAAGAGAAGACTGGTATATTGAGTTATCCTGTAATATTATGTAGTTTTTATATCAACTGAAGATTATTTTAATACACATAATTTTTACATCATCATCAACTTCCTGCCCTGTTTTTCTGGGCTGCTGCAGTGTTTAACCCGCTCAGCCCCTGTTGTATGTTGTAGCCTTATCAATTGGTTATTTCAATGGAAACCATGTATATTTGCTAATTAATAATATATTTCCAATAACACAATATAGACATCACAACTTATTTAAAACAACTGAAATTAAATACACATGTCAATATATATCATGTCATAAACTTTTCTCTTTGGTGAGGCACGATTAAAACCTCAACAGCCCCAATGTATTAACAAATGTGAGCAAAAATTATACACTGGCTTTGAGCTTGTTAATAATTGTATGTGTTATTGTTTTCACATCATCAATATATGAAATTTTAAAGCAAACATCAATGTCAGTGCCTGTTCTGTTCAGGTTTGTATTATTGAAGGATTTAACATTTTGAAAAATGAATACTATCATATTTTATGACAAATGCCCAATATTATCCTCCTGGCATTGATAAACTTTATTTATATCAACAAAATCTCTAGTAATATAGATATAGGACTGGAAGCTAGAAACTACTTACTTATTACTATGAAGACTCACTGCAGATATTACACTTGTTTTCAGTCCTGGCCTGCAATTTGAAGCTGCCTGGGCAATTACAAACATAGCTTCGGGTACTCATCAACACACTATGGCAGTCATCACGGTAAATAAAGTTTCCTTGTACATAAAAAGCCAAAATACAAACAATAATAATATAAAATGTTTTTTAAACAAGTTTAGGGTCCTTAAACTTTACTAAGTTTATAAACTAAACTAAATCATTTGAAAGTAAAATATTATTTCCTTTCCCATAGTGGACAAACACAATAGTCTCAAGTCTCCCATAGGTGTGGTATTAGGGTATTTAAAAAAGTTGGGGAAAGGTCAGCAGCATTACAGCAGTTTGTAGATAAAAAGATTAACATAAATGCCTTCTTCTTTTTGGTTAATGGCATCTATTCAGTATATTTCGCCAATCTCAAGACGTAAAGTAATGTGCTTATAAATTATGTTGTCAGGCTGGTGCTGTTGGGAAACTAGTGAACCTGTTGAAAGCAGGGGGGACTTTGGCTGAACAAAGCGCCTGGGCTCTGGGTAACATTGCTGGCGATGCCCCTCAGCCTCGGGACATAGTGCTGAACGAGGGTGCCTTACCAGCACTTTTGCCTCTACTGTCCCTCTCTGCGCCTCACTCGCAGTTGCGCACTGCTGTCTGGACCTACAGTAATTTCTGCCGGTGAGTGTGGTTTCATTCTATAAGAATACAACTGATTGAGGTGATTTTTTTATGATTTATTTAACTATTACTGTTATTTGCTTACATGCAATGTCACAAAGCTAAGTTGCACCAGAATTATATATGACTACTAGTTACCTAATACCTAATTCAGTCTACAGTCAGTAACTAAATCATGCGTGTATTAGGTGTGACATAGTTTTTCCAATTTTGTTAAGTACAGTTTAATAGGGGGCAAGCCTATTGCCATGCCATGTCAGTCTGTAGTTACAAACAATAATAGCCATGCATTCGTATTTTTTGTTATGCCAAACAGGCATTGTGTATAATATCTATAGGTATTTTATAGATAGTCGTATGCGATAGGCAAGCCATATTTTGAATTTGCATTAAATACATAATATCAGTGAACCAGTGAACACACATAAATCACACATAAAACTTATTGAAGAAGTTCCAAAGGTTGTTGTAATCCACTTATGCTGCTGTGTGTGCCTATTAGTATACTACTCTATGCTGCCTATAAATTAACTGCCTGGTATATTGTTTATGTTATAGGAATAAGAACCCTATGGTAAAGTTTAGTGTGGTGGCCCCAGGCTTGCCTTACATATCCGACCTCTTGGAAGCAAATGATGATGATGTTTTGGGTAAGCTAAATATTGTATCTAGTTTCTATATATCAAAAATAAATATTTTAAGCTTATTGTAAGATTAATATAGTAACTTATATACACCTTTTAGGCTATTAATCCATTTAGCTATTGTTTTATGGTGAAAGGTTACAAATATGCAATGTTGGGCCCATTTACAACTAGAAATTTGTCCAATATGCACAGGGTAACTAAACTTGTAAGTGTAGCTAGTAGAATGCTCTTATATACAACTTTTTGTCGCTTAAGCTTATTAATTTCATTACTTTAGATGAAACTTGAATTAATATTAAAAAATATATTTATTTATGTCCAGCTGATGCTTGCTGGGCCCTATCTTACCTCACAGACGGGCCTAATGACCGCATTGAAGCGGTGCAGAACGTTCCAAACCTATTAACACGATTGATACGTTTGCTGGACCACAAGTGTGTTTCTGTGAGGACACCAGCATTGAGGGCCATTGGAAACATGCTAACTGGCTCTGATGAACAGGTAATATCAAGTGCATATACCTATATTTTTATTTGTTGCTATTAAGTATTGTCATAAATTTATTACAAATAAAATCATACAATTATAATTTATTAATTAAACTGCCTCCGTGGTCTGGTGGTTCGCTCACCGGAATTAAGATGGTCCTGGGTTCGATTCCTACGGAAGTACAAATTTGTACTTGGTTTGTTTCATGGTAGGCCTTTTTCAAGTCTGCCTGGCTAGCTACCACCATCTTATCAAAATCTTTCGCCATAATAACACTGTTAACAGTATTATTGTGTTCCAACAATTTGTGATAAGATAGTTTATAGTTTGAGGGTTCCAGGTGAAGCTCTATTCCAACTTCGGCCCTTATAGTCACTTACCATCAGGTAAAATAAATGCCAAGAGGTTCCCTGTGTATAATTAAAAAATAATTATTAATTACTATCACTCATGATTATATGTATCCCTAGACTGATAGATGCATTGAACAAGGCTGCCTTCAATTAATCATCCGCTTGCTGCAATGCAACAAGTCCTTCTTGGTCAAAGAAGCGGCATGGGCAGCATCAAACATACTAGCCGGAACACATAAACAAATCCAAACGGCTTTGGACAGCGGAATATTGCCTCCGCTGATCAGCATTGTTGTCAGTGAGGACATAAAGTGAGTAACTTTTACAGTATTAGTTAGATTTGTTACCTGATTGTTCCACAGACTGAAAGAAGAACTTAACTACTCTCCATGCATCCCCCATTAATATGCACAGCTAATACTGGGGTTCTATAACAATACAATAGTATAATGTTACTAACAATTTGTTACACATTGGTCATTAATCTCGTCATCATTAGTCATTAATCTCCGAGAAGTAATTGTGTTAAACAATTTTTAATTGATTCAGGAGACAAAAATTCTTTATAAAAATAAAAATGTTATTATTATTATTAATATGACTTATTTGTTGTCAGGTGTTATAAAGAAGCAGCTTGGGCTATAACGAACCTCTGCCTGGGCGGAACACCTTCTCAGTTGAATGAATTACTGGCAGCAGGATTCTTGGTGCCATATTGTATGCTACTGACTTCGCCAGACCCAAAAGCGGTGACTGTGGTGTTGGATGGTATTACCAGTTTGTTACAGGTACAAAATTAAATGAGTAATTAATTCAGACAGATGAATTGACAACCACATTATAGCAAGTCCCATGTTATAGGCGGCGACTCTAATTTGCAGTATGTTCCTAGGTGGTATAAGAGAAATGCTACTGCCCTATACTCGTCCCTGTCATGACCCTAAATTGATGTATATAACAATGTAACATTTTATTTATTATATAGCTAACTGTTTAATTATGAACTGATTTTATTTAATGTAACAAAAAGCTTTTAAAGTTATGGCAGAAGAACTATCTGTCCATGGGATTAAAAAGCTGCACCTGCCCGGCTAGCATGGCCACTGAAACACTATGAAATATGGTATAGCCATTTATCGCTTTGAAATGGCTATATCATTTTCGTGTTTCGGTAGTCATGCTAGCGAGGCAGTTTCACCTAAATTTCATGTTATCATTTTTTTGTTAAGTGTAGTTACGATTAATTAACTTTGATATTTCGTAGTAAGCACCTGTAGGCCTATTCGCTAACTTTTTTTGACAGTTGAAACTGATGATCACCTAACTATTTACTTATCCATTACTGTTTTCACAAGACAAGTGTCACAATAGTGTTATAGTAAAGTAGTAATAGATCAGTAAATAGTTCAGTGATTATCACTCTCAAGTGTCAAAAAAAGTTAGCAAATAGGCCTACTGGTTTGGTTAATAACCAATCTGCTGACTGTACTCTTGTGAAAGTTAAGTTGAGAGCCTCTGACATTCTATTCCAGGCTGCAGACAAATGTGGTCAATTGGAGATGCTTTGCTTGAAGCTCGAGGAAGTAGGAGCATTGGACCAGATTGAGTCTCTCCAACATCATGAGAATGAACAGGTATGGTTGGTAGGAGTGCACTATTGTAACCCACAAATTAAATTTAACCAATTACAAAATATTGTAAACAACTCTCCTCTTCATCATCATCATAACCAGCACTTTAATGTCTTCACTGCTGGGGCACGGTCCTTCCCTATGGAAGGAAGAATACAAGGAGATTGGGCCATAGCCCACCACGCTGGCCTAGTGCGGGTTGGTGGGTATTAATGACTGCAAATGCATCCAGGACCAACGGCTTAACGTGCCTTCCGAAGCACGGAGGAACTCGAGATAATAAATTTTCGGTTACCCATCCAATGACCGGCCTAAGCGAAATTGCTTAGTTTACGCAATTGCAGGCCAAACGCGCTATGTCACTGCACTAGCGAGCTCCTCCTCCGCTTCAGATCTACAATTTCCCAATAACCTTGTGGAGACCGAATTCAAACTTTCTGCTTTCCATTATGTACATTTTGGTATTTCGTTTACAGATTTACAAAAAAGTGGTTCACATATTGGACAGTTACTTCAGTGAGCACGAAGATGTAAATGCGCAGCCAAAGAAGACTGACAAGGAGTATCAGTTTGGTGCCCCAGAGGCAAGCAGCAGCATACAATTTTAGCTATTCCTTTTCTTATTTGCAATATACTTTAGTTAGTTTCGTAGATCTTATAAGCACAATCACAAGTTTCATGCAATTCTGATGTTTTGTTTTTGTAATTAATAGATGTTTATCATTATTCATTTATTAAAAAAAATGTTCCAGTTAATTTTTCGATTGATGTCTAGTATGTACTCCTAAAATTGAGGTAGGTACCAAAACAAATTATATTTTTGTACTTAAATTGAATTTTTGAATATGTATATTTCGTAAGTGTAACCACCTAAGTAATGCATTTAATGTAAGGATATTCTAACATAAAGTTTTTAATTGATGTGTAATTCAGGTAAACTTATATTTTTTGCATCTAAGTTCTTTCGGCAACTACCTCTTTTCAAGAAAGGGAATAGATATAGAAATCATTCCCATTTCTATTCCCTTTAGTGAGTTTATTTGTTTCCAAATTGGGGTACCTAATAAATATAAATGTGTTTCTATATTTTTCAATAGTAACTATACTATTCATTGACTTAAGTTGGTTCAGTGAATAGTTTCTATTTGTATTAGAAATTTCTGATATTTTGTGTTACTTACGTAGTTCTCAATGAAAAGTTTAGAATAGTGAATTTATTATATGAAATTTAGGTACCTAGTATAATTTTTGTATTTTTTTTTTATTTGGTCGCTTTTGTTAGGTGTAAAAGACACTCTTGTTAGGTGTAAAAGACTAGTTTGTTAAATCAATTAGATATCAATTGGATCTCATATGATTGCCTTAATAGTAGTTAGGATAATTTTATCACTTAAATATTCCTAGAATCCAAGAATTACGAATTCCAGTACATTTTCACTTACATCTAATATAATAAAAAGCCGTATACTGTATAAACGTCTAAGCATACGTAACGAGAAAACGCCCCGGACGGGACGTGGACAGGGCCTCTCGTACAAAAAGCCCCTTGTGACATATGTCACGGAGACACGGACGGAGCTTTTTGTACGAGAGGCCCCGTCCACGTCCCGTCCGGGGTGTTTTCTCGTTACATATGCTCAGACCTTAAGTTAGTCATGTAAGTACGTATTGTTGTCTGTAAAAATTTCATACATACATAGCATATTATGTCACGCCCACAGGGATAGGCAGAGAGAGAGAGAGAGATCACTTCCATCTACTGGCTACGATCCTCACATACTTCTTTTGCTTCATTCAATCTCATCAATGTCTTCATGAATGCCCGTTGGTTAATTTTTCAAAATATTATGATTTGAAATATGCGCAGAGGCCTTCCCCTGCCGTTTTCTCCATTCACTTCTGACCTATAAATCCTTTTCGTCACTCTACTTTCGCTCTTCCTTTCTAAGTGATCTGATCATGCAAGGATCCCTTTCTCAATTCATGTCATTATGTCTTCTTTCAAACCGCCTTTCTCTGATCACATTATTGTACAATCGATCGCTATGCCATGCTCCTCAGTGCTCTCATTTCTGCTGCATTTATTCTACTTTCATGTTTTTTCTCCCATACATCATTACATTATACATCACGACCTGCACTCCATTTCTGGAGTCGCTCAGGCTGATCTCATAGCACACATCATATTATTAACTGTTCATTCGGTGATTAAATCCTGCGCGCATTGTTATTAAACATTTTTGTTAAATTATTAAAAAATACCGCTATAATAGTCGAGGATTCAATATTAAAATATTTTTGGAGTTTTTGAGATGATAAATTGTTGCTAGACACTTTTTTCTTTACTAGTTTTTTTTATTAGCCTTTAAAGTGGGTGACAGTGTAATATTTTTTTATTTGGAAATATTTATAAATACATACATACAACAATCTATCCCTTCCTGAAATGTCAGGGAGAATGTATATACTACTCAATCTGTGCTAATAGGTATATACTGGGATAGATGATACTTGATCAGTACTATTGACACTAAAAAAAACATGTTTTTCTCTACTGCCTCATTAATGTGGCAGGACCACTGGTGAATGGGATACACTCTTTTATAAAGACTGCAAATAAAAGTTAGATACTCAATTGTAAATGGACTTTATTGGTACGCCTGTGATTTCAATTTACTTAGAACTATTATTTAAGGAAAAATGCATAAATAAAAACAAATTTGAAAACTACAGTTTTATATATTAACCTAATAATGTTTTCTTTTTCTTAACTTTATACAGAAGTTGTTCACCAGATCAGATTATTTTTCACTAGAACCAATATCCCACTATATAAAATAAAATAGCAAGAACTTGTATTTTCGTAAATAATGCAATAAAGAAAAACAGTTAGCATTCCATGAATTCACTATGTGGGTGCCTGGTCCATACTGTGGTAGAGGGATGTCAGGAGCAGAGCAATGCCTGGGACTAAGGCCTAAGAGCGCTTACGCACCACATCTGATCCGAATCTGAGATTTTCATGGTCTGTTGTAGCCGTACAACTATTATGGTGGTCCGAGTTTGCTAGACCATTAATTTTTTCTCGTATTTGGATCGGATGTAGTGTGTAAGCACTGTAAGTATAGGTTTATGAGACCTCATCTTCCTTCTCTTCCTAGCTATATTTGGTCAAGGTTATGTGTTATAAAAAGCAAAATATGACAATGGCCTGTTTTGTAACATCATTGACATTTTAATTTCATTAGGTATTCTTATCTTACTTGTAATCTTGTAAATAAAGGTTAACTTATTTTTTTTTTACTTTATGGTTAACCAATTTATTTTGATGGTTTAAAATATAGTGAGAAAAAAATACATAGTGATCAATATTATATTATTATTAAGTTCTTTCGAATAATGGTACTCTACATAAAATTTGTACCAGTAACAGTTACTATAAAATTATTGACACCCATCACTTCATTGTATTGCAATACCTACATGGAATAGACTTGCAAGGATAAATAATATATTTGCATTTGGTTTTACAATTTAATTAAGTGATCACCTATGAAATAATGTAAATTTACTGATTGAGACTACCTATTATGTAGGTACTCTAAGTACCTACTCTAATTGAAGACAAATTGCTGTACTTAGAAAGATGATACAAAATGTATGGAATGGTTGAGAGATAATGATTTAATGCGTGTCCCTAGCCTATCCCTAATCACATGTTTACATCATTACTCTCCTTCAACTTCTCCAGTTGTTGTCTGAAAGATAAGAAATATTAAATTATATATTTTATGATCCAAGTATGAATGTTATTCTTAGGGCCTGTTTCACAATCGACAAGTAAGTTCTAAGTAGCTTACTTCGCAGATCATTTGACAGTTGTAATATGAAATATATGTCAATTGAACTACAAAGTAAGCTACTTCAAACTTATTGTCGATTGTGAAACAGGCCCTTAAGACTAAAAATCTTATTAAAATTAACAGTAGAGAAATACAGAGACGTAGGTACTAACAAATCGGCAATATTGCACATAATACTAACCTTAGTTGTAGATGAAAATCATCTTGAACTATATCATCTTCCCAATTGTCTTCCCACACCGAAACATCCTCGTTATCTGCATCTTCTGTACCCCAATCTATCAACGAAAGTAACAAGGAGGTTAATGTATGACAAACATTGTGCTGGATTCTAAAAAGTTAAAATGTAACTCACTTTCCGCGGGAAATTCTTCAAACTCATCATCTTCTTCTAGAAGTCCAAGGTCTACCTTCGGTTTGTTATCAGTCATTTTAACGACTTTAGCTAAATTATCGCCAAATTACAGAATTTTGCTGAATTACTGGTGGCAATTTAATGTCTTTGCAGTTGCAGCACTGTATAGTCTATGAGTGAGTTGCAGTTTTGAAAATAGATCAGCAAGCAAAAATCAAAGAATAAATAATACACTACGCATAAATAAATATTACTTTTTTATTTCGTTTTAATTCTTCCCCCTTTTTTTTAGGAAAGACAAAGGGATCTAGCCCATACAGCCATTTCTTTAGTTTAATTTTTCTTGAATATTAAAATTAAAATTAATTATTTTATTACAAATTTTAATGTATGTATTTAGGGAGTGCGTGCGCGAATTGCATGCGAAGTGAACAGGTACTGGATAGGGTGGTGAAAGCCACTATAAAATTTTCTACGTCAAACACACCACAATACTTATTTTCAAAACATCAATCCGGATGCTTGTGCATCAAAATAACACCACTTTAACTACACAAAATCCACACTGAAACAATTTCTGAATTATTATTGAAAAAAAAACTGAAAGATTGCCAAACAGACACACCCACACAATATATATTTTCTAATTAGGTTTAACGTTCCAGCGGGCCTAGCACGGGACGCGGAGATATGTCACCCGGGGAGTAGACACTTTTTTCTCAATCCCTCCTTTTCTTTCTCTAGAGCTAGCATGGCAAAAGGGAGAGACTGGTTTATCCCCAGTGATAAAGTTCTCCCGACAGTGCCGCCAATCTAAGCGAATAAAGAGTGAATGACTGAACCCGATCTTTACCAATAGAGCAACTGGACAATTTTATTCGAATCTTTTAACTTTTTACATTGGTAGGATAATGAGAAGTCAGAACTTGTATTGACAATTGACATTGACATGACAGTTGATAATTGAACTTTGTTGTATTTTGTTGATTTTCTATTTGACTTGGAATATTGAAAATAGTACATTAAGATACGAGTATGCTAAGTTGGGTTAATGCATACGAGTTGCATACGACGTTTTTCAACACAATTGCGAGGAAAGAAACAAACTTTTATCGTTAATAACTTTACCAAATAATTACGCCAAAACACGCCAGATATGTCTGCGCGTGGTCAAAATTGAAACCAGGGGGTGGACACTTAGAACTAAGAATATTTTACGGATATTTTTTGTAAAATGCGACATCTACATAAAAATTCCGGGCTTGATCCCAAATTAAGTAACATTTTTTTAACTAGATGGCGCCACGAATCGAAAAGGTTGAGAACCATGAAGGTATATTATGTGTTCTGTCCTGTGCAAACAGCCTGGCGAAACTCCCATACTGCAGAAAAAATGTATGGAGTTTAGGCAATTTTTAATGGCGACTTGTTTTGTCTCTTACTTCCGATCTAACCTTCCTTGTCTCGCGCTGCCGGAGTGTGTCACTAATGTCATAAGTCACTATGCCGTTTTGAAAATATAAAATAAAGCGTTGTTTTAGTTTAGTTTTCCATCTTGTGCTTATTTATTGTCTTCAGTGACTTATCATTAGTGTATATCTAACTAGTTTGTGTCATTTATTTATGTGCATAACAGCGAAATGTTTTACAAAAGGTGTGAAATATGTTGACTAAAATCTAGTTGGAAATTAAACCAAAAGAGGGTTTTCATGGCCAATTCCCACTAGATGAGAAGCGGTATGTAGTTTTCCATGTTATTGTATAAACGTTAAGTAATTAGAAATAAGTTCTGGTCACTTTAACCAAAAATCATATGCGCCGTAGCGATGTCCTTAATACTTACCAAATTATCGATAAAAAATCTATTTTCGTAAATTTGAGTATCAAATGTACTTGAGATGTTTCATTAGTTTTATACATATAAATATTGTCTATTGCAATATATTATAATATAGTATATCATATATAGGGTTATTTATAAAACAACAAAAACCTCCCATGACTAGATAGCTAACATCATTAACAACAAAGTTGAGTATGGGTTTTATTATTCATCTCTCATTATCATCATCAAAAGTTCTTCTGTGTTCAACTCCACTTATTTTTCAGATCACAGCGTGACTTGTTGAAAGGCGATGAGAGTCATGGCTGCAAAGCATATGAGAGTGGATCGGCATTAACCCCGTTGAAAAGCCGTTTCGGTTTGCGACTGACAGAGATGAATATAAAAAGCTGACGGCTTATCTTCCGAATTGAAGAGGCACTAGAAGAAGAAGACAGCGTGACTGTCGCCTTGCTACACGATGCCCGTCGGGTGTGATCGTTGCCTGCAACCGCATAAGCGCCTCTATTGGTAAGTTACATAACTTATCTTTCCGATATGGTTTGATAGCTCAATTCCTGAAGCTAATGAGTGGTTTATTTCAGAACCAGATTTCATTGATTGGGCAGAACCAGACCTTCGGGCGCGTTACACATAGTCCGCTATGGTAAGCGGTGAACAATAAATTGAATTGATGATGACCAGCGTAAACTCAAACGATATATTTACTAATCTCTATTCATTATTTCAGATCTAAATGTCCTGCTTACTTGCTTACACAACATTGCAAAAACGTGTGTTGATCGATCAGCTAACATCTGAAGACTCCGCCTAGAATATGAGATCAGAAAATTACCAACAATTTTAATTTCCACATTGTAAACATAGCTTTTATTTTTTGTTGTTAAATAAATTGTATTAAATAATTACACGTAATTAAATAATACTCAATATTTTCAAACGAACAGAGCTTTTTATTTTGCTTTTGTAGGATTAAAAAACCTGTCTGCAAGTTCTGCAAGGCAGGGGGGGGGGGTACCCATTCGTTTTTATCGATATCGACACATTCTGTAGCGTACACCACATCCTTAGTTTGCTTTTGTAGTATGTTGGCATTACTTTTTTATCTGTCTCTGTTGGTTGGTACGAGATCTTAGCCTAAACTGCGAGTCAAAATCGTCAAAAAGCTTGTTTGAAGTCCCGACTCTTAAACGTAGTGTATTATATACTCTTTGTGTGCAAAGAGGATACTAGACTACGGGTACACTATCCTCTTTAGACAGAACCTTCATGGTTCTCGTACTTCTTGATTGTTCTGTCTGTGACCATGAATGACAGCCCAAAAATGTCAGTTGTTTGTCGAGTTCAAAACTTTAAAATTAATTGTATCTCGTGAGTTTCCGTGTCGTTTCCCAGTTTTTGTTTAATTTTTCGTGAAAGTGTTGAACTGATTGCGTCTGATTGAGTTTTTACTCCTTCGCTGTGAAGTGAACACATTTTTAGAAAATTGCGTGCGTTGAGTATTAGGATGTCCAATGGATTTTAGTAAGTATCTTTATCATTAAATCTTCAATTATGTGCCAACACCAACAACAGTTTAGGCAATAGTCTACTAAGGTTGCACAATGTGTATTGGTCGACTGAGTATAAGGTGATTAATATCATTTAGTTGCCTTCTATGACCTGTTTAAACCCTTTATAGGTTGATGTGATTTTTCTCTGCCGCAACGGAATGCAAGGTGTAATAATCTTAATTTAAAACATCCTTATACATACATAAATCACGCCTATATCCCCGAAGGGGTAGGCAGAGGAACTAGCACCCACGTTTCGCAAATTATGTTGAGTCTCATGTAATAGGTGGCGAGCTTATTGCCAAACATCCTTATCTCAGCCGGCCCTAACATCTAAAATTCTTAATCGCAAATTACAGTCTACCTTTATCCAAGTCATCATATAATTTTGGTCTAAATTTCATTACCTTTCATAAAAATTTTTGGATCATGAAATAGCACATTCAAATTACTTTTTTTTAGGAACCTCATACCATCATCATTACCTAATCCAAAGAAGAAACCACAATGTTTCAAGGCTTGGGTACACGTGGTTGGAGGAAATTGGAGAGTGATGCTGATTATGAATTTTATTGAAAGAAGTTCATGAGTGATATTCATTTCACTACCACATATTGGAACCGTAACAATAGTTAAAATTATCAAGAAATACCGTCGCTACATCTTGATTTAATTCAATTTAATTAAATTCATTCATTTTAAGACTAAGATCAATAATATAATATTTAATTATTTCAGATTCTAAGGTTAATGTTTCGTCAGCAGAAATTTCAGAAATACCTGGACCTATTCAATCATCTACTTCACTGCATAACATAATAGGTAAAGAAAAACGTTGTATGTCCTATCCTATGTGACCTCTACTTCACACAAATATTGTTAGTACCAACATTCGTCAACGTCTGTGATTTGTATTGAAATATTTTTGTCAAAACATGCATGACGGACCCTATTCAATTTTCCAAGCACCTTTTTATTATTTATACATTATTACATTTATTTCAGATATTATGGAGAAAGTCCCTATACAAGAAGTATCGCTTATGCCTAAACAAAGTCAACCTCTTACTTCTGGGTAATGTAAACAGGTACATATTATTAATCTGGAAATCAATCATATCGTTTATCAGTACGGTTATTTTACTTAGTATGGGAGGTGTCTTTAGATTGTTTAAACATAAAGAACGACTTGGCTATCGCGTACAATGCTTTACTCCTACTCGTTTGTAATAAACAGTTAAATAATTATTAACTAATATTCTATCTACAGTTGAAAATAGACGTACTGTGGCTTAGTTGCTTAGCAACTTCTGTTATTTATTGGAATATAACAAAAAAATGCCAGGCAACTAAACTTTAGTAAGTTTACTTTTAACTATAGATAGAATATAGGGACCCGCTGGTAATGATCCACACCAACACATCAAAAGTTGATTGGAAATATTACTGCATTTAATATCCATTCTCGTGCCAAGAATTAAAATAACTCCAATGGTTTTTTTATCATCAAGTGCGTAAATTCATAGGAATAATTTTTTTGCAGAGACAACACGTCAACAACAATTGTCGTCGCTTTTGCTGCATACTCTCCGAAGGCAGATTACAACTTTGCAAGCAGAAATGACCAGATCACGCAAAAAAAAACTCACAACTTTGTGAATCAAGATTATCTGTAGGACTATACGCTAACTTATTTTAGCATATGAAAGTGATAATCACCGAGCTATGTATTTACTGATATACTACTACAGTACATTACTATAACGCTATTGTGACCCTTTCCTGTACTGCAAAAATGAGTTAAAATATTTTTGTCAATAAATTAACACAAATTAATTGCTTGTCACCAGTTGTAAATGAAAATGTTTATAGTTGTGTTTTCGAAGTAGGTTTTTAATTCATTTTTGTGTTTTATACAATTAAAAGGGACGTCCCAGAGGACGTGGGTTCAATTTCCGCATCAAGAGTACAATTTTATGAACTTTTCTTAACCACAAATTAAAAAAATTTCTAACATTTATAATGTTAGAAAAATTATTAATGCTTAAATTATAATCAAAATACGAATTAATTTAATAATTTTTCCACATTTTTAAGACATGATTTTTAAAAATTTCGCTACAATATTTTGTATTGGGAACTATATTTTTTGTCACCAGAATTTTTTGTTTGTCAACCGTTTTCTAAGCTTTTGGATTGTATTGCAAACTTTTGCAATTGGCTTTGTATTTTTTTACCTTTATATTTAATTACTATGTATCTATGTAGAAAGATTTTGGTGATTAGAAAAATAATTTAGAAAAATTATGGTCTTGATGCGGGAATCGAACCAGCGTCCGCTGTATTTCCAGGCAGGTGCCTGACCGCTCGGCCAATCTAGACACACTGTGTATCTGTTTCAAGATCACCGTATCACTACTTTACATTTTTTACAACTCTTACTTATTTTTTTCATATATTTTCCTAGGATAATAGGAGCATTAAGTAGGAGCATTAACTACATCAGAATGTAATTGATTAAAAGGCACCACAATTTCCTCTGTGTTTGAACCACAAGGACTTTGTGGTACCTCATTGTCGGGGTAATATAAGAAGTATATCGCAGTTTGCGTGAAGGGAATGGGGCGAGTTAAAATTATTAAGTAGTAAAGACTTATAGACACCTTTAAACGATATTGTATTAGGAGCCGTATTTCTCTCGCCATAACTTCTTATATTACCGAAAAAGTTTTTAAGTGGGTCCTGTAGGCCTATTCCCTAACTTTTTTTGACAGTTGAAAGTGATGATCACCGAACTATTTACTTATCCATTACTACTTTTCTATAATGCTATTGTGACACTTGTCCTGTGATAACAGCAATGTATTAGTAAATAGTTCGGTGATCATCACTTTCAACTGTCAAAAAAAGTTAGGGAATAGGCCTACTGGTTTATATTCTTGTGAACATTGCATCAAGCCCATATGTTTGGGTTTAAAAGTAATATCCCTAATCTAATGTTGTCCCTAATAATTTTTTAACCCTGATTGTTCTTATATTTTTTTACAGAAGCCCTTGTCTCATTTAATTGAATTTTATTATTTCCGTCTTTTACTTTTTTAATACATTTAACTGACCTAATTACTTTCATGGCACATGTCCATAATTTTTATTATTTATGTATATTTTATATTGTAACAAATACATTTGATTTTTATTTTATGATATGAACCCATGTTGGAAAGCGTTTATTTTAGGATGAATAGAAATAGTTACATGTGTTTATTTAGTTTAATATTGCGTATTTGTTAGCAATGTCGATGTTTATATTTGTATTGATGTTTAATGTAACTCTTTATTGTCCGTAACTGTTTGAAATTCTAACAGTTACCGATTTATAAGGATCTTGCAATAAACTAATACGTAATATTAAATAAAATGAACACGTTTATGTGTGGGTAAATACGTATAAGCTCACGCACACATTGACACCCACTCAAAGGTCGGATGGAATTTGTAGATAGAGCTAGTGTGAAATGAATTGACATTAGCGGTTAGCAAAAAAAATCGGCGAGCGGGCTCTCTATATCCGTAGTATTATTGTCCTCTATGATTGAAACTAAAAATTCGTCTGCTATTTTGTTTGTCTAGGAGTGTCAATGTTAGCGAGCAGCGCCACCCATCACGCGCAGTTTTATCTACCGCACACTACAGTTATTATTAGTTTTAAATTCTCCCTATATTTTAGGGAAGGCAAAGGGTCTAGCCCATACAGCCAAATCTTTAGTGTATATTTTATCTGTAGTCTTATGAAATAATGAGTGGGTGAAAAGTATGAATGAAATGAATTTTACGTTAAAATATGGGTGCCACATATTTTAACGCATCTAGGGAGTCCTTGGCGCGAATTGAATGGTAACAGAGCTAATGATGGTGCTTGATGAAATGGATAAAACCACTTTTTATAGCGATCTTCACCACAACATCAAACACATTATGAGACTTATTTTCGATGATTCTGCATTGCACATGAATTGCACATCAACACGGATGCTTGTGCATCAAAATAACACCACTTTCACTGCACAAAATCCACTCTGTAACAATTTTTGAATTAGTGAAAATAAATCTGACTGACACCACGAAACGCGCCAAACACTCCCCCGCACACTACAAGTTTTGGATTTTGTTCTTTTTTAATTCTCCTTATTAGTAGGGATAGCAAAGGGAACCAGCACATATAGCCTCGTCTGATGTAGTCTACTTTCTTCAGTTTTAATCGCATTAAAACACGGATGTATCACGTTTTAATGCATTTTTGATTTACACTAAAACATCCTAGTGCCTGTTGATAGAGACTGACGAGGTAGATCGACCACGAAAATGCTCACTGCTTTTCTCATCAAATGCACTTTTGTTTCACTAAATCTTTATATTGTTCATCGCCATAAACACTTATTGCACAAAACTACACCATGTTTTAACAGTCAACATCACTGCTACAATATTTTTTATTTTAATATTAATTTAATAAAACAAAAATGACGAATCACGCCTATATTCCCGAAGGGGTAGGCAGAGGTGAACTAGCACCCACGTTTTGCCAGTTATGTTAGGTCCCAAGTCCCATGTAGGTGGTATTAATATGTAGGTGGTAGTAATAGGTGACGAGCTTATTACCATTTATCGGGCACAAAAGTCGCAGTAGGTACATAGCTAGAAGGTCTAAGAGGAACGCTGCTGTTCATTCCTCATCAGTGATTTATCCTTAGTCGCCTTGTACGACAACCACGGGAGAGATTTGGGGTGGTGATAATTGTATTCTAATCTGCCGTCATAGAAAAAAAATAGTGTTTCTAAATACGATAGCTATGTTAATTTGTGTTTTTATACATCGAATCATATTTTAATTTGGAGGAGCTCGCTAGCGCAGTGAAATAACGCGCTTGGACTGCGATTGCTTAAACTAAGCAATGTTTGCTAAGGCCGGTCATTGGATGGGTGACCAAAAATTTATTATCTCGAGTTCCTCCGTGCTTCGGAAAGCACATTAAGCCGTTGGTCCCGGCTGCATGTGCAGTCGTTAAAACCCACCAACCCGTACTGGGCTAGCTATGGCCTAATCTCCCTATATACTTCCATCCATAGGGAAGGCCCGTGCCCCAGCAGTGGGGCCATTAAAGGGCTGGTGATGAGTATTTTAATTTACTTTATTTTTCATTAGGGTTAGCAACAAATCTATCATAACTAGTAAACTAAAATAACCCCTGGACATTTTATTTAAAATTAAAAGGGAATAATCGGGAATATCGAATAAATCACTAGAAATCACATAGACCTATCTTTGTCACTACCTCAATAGCTCGAAAACAAATTGCTCTTCTTAAAATGTCAAAAGTGGAAATATGTTTTCCATAATAGTGACGCCATAGGACGCCATGCTAAGGAAATAGATAAACAGTCTCAATATTATGTCAAAATGTGAAAAAACAATTCTCTCTATTGACGCCGTGCTAACTCCCGTGGAGATACAGGTTTTGTCACCTGTCAAGTGGTGGAGAGAGACTACTGGTGGCCTACTGGCACGCACTTCTAGTATCAATCTCACATGAAATGACACGTAAATGGAAAAGTCAGAGGGAAAATAACCGTGGACGCCAATGAATGATATTATATTTAATATAATATCACTGGTGGACGCACTGTGTACAGGCCTATTGCCAATTGCCAAATCCAACTTTATTGTAGTTACCTAGTACCTTCCAACTTCAATATTATCAGTGAAAGAAAAAACAGAACAGTTAATTGTTATGATTTATTAAAAGATTTCAAGATACATTTATTAATTGTGAATTATTGTGACACAAATACATAGTCACAATTTATCACTTAAACCTAAAATAATAGCTAATAATAACATACAAATTACGTTATGTAACTACTCTTCGATCGTATATAGTGATCGAAGTATGTACCTACCTACTATAATAGTTATAAGTTTAAATAATAGTCAACGTCACGTCAGGTAATCGCGCCCCGAAGTTCCCCCCTACTAGTGGGGATGTAAGGAATAGGTAGATGGGTATTAGTTCACCTCTGCCTACCCCTTCGGGGATATAGGCGTGATTTATGTATGTATGTATGGTTTCCCCCAATCATTGTAACAAACACACATAAACCACGCCTATATGCCCGAAGGGGTAGGTAGAGACGAATTAACATCCACTTTTGTCCCATATAGGTAATAGGTGGCGAGCCTATTGCCATATATCGGGCACATAAATCGCAGTACCTTGCTAGGTGGCATAAGAGGAACGCTGCTGCCCATTCCTCATTACTGGTTTATCCTTAGTCGCCTTGTACGACACCCACGGGAAAGATTTGGGGTGGTGACAATTGTATTCTAGATTGCCGTCACCACACGGCTTTAGTTGAAAATTAGTTAGAGAAATTTGACTCTCAGTGAAAACCTGACGTACCGTTGACTGAAGACAATTAATGTATATAAATGACGAAGATTATGTTATGATTAAATAGTTACTTAATTCTTACCGTACTCATAAGTATTATGGATTGTTAAAATAAATACTAGTTCACAACAATTTAGGTACAATTTTGATTTTAACAACCTGACTGATGTGGTACACAAATAAGTAAATAGTCGTAGGTACAAGAATTATGTTTCTACTTGTAGGTACCCTAGTCGAATTTTATTCTTAGTACGAATAAAATTGAGAAGAAATGTAAATTACAATTTACCTGTGAAACCGTATTGACAGGACGCAATACATCAATATTTTCCTTAAGTTCTACAATTTCTACATCACACCGAGTTTCTTGGTACATAATTTTTTACTACACGATACAAATAGTATAAATATGGTCATGCATATAACAGATATGTAGAAGAGACTACCAAATATTATCATTAGTATAGGTATATAAACTTGTAAAGAAAATTCTTATTTGAAGCTCAATAACGAAAAGCTCATAAGAAACCCTCACAAGAGTGATGGATCTCGTAAGAGATTTTCAAAATTTAATTACGAAAATAAATTCAATAGTATTTTGTTTCACAAACATTTTGTTATTCACTTTAGAGCACAGTTTCTACGAGTTATACCTATTTATAGGCATTTATTTATAGATAATAAAAAATCACAAAATCATTCATTAATTTCTACAAGTACCTATTTATAGGCATTTATTTAGATATTGATAATAAAAAAAATCACAAAGTAATAATTTATATTTTATAATTAATTATATTAATCTTGAATGTAGACAAATCGTAAGTAAACGACGAAGAATACACAATGAACTACACTTATGTATTATTATATTCGTTATAAATATTACGGATATTTCATATCATAATTGGTAAGTATTACCTAAGCGTACTGGCATGATTGTTAAAATTAAATCTATTTCAAAATAATTTTTACAATTTAAAGCCTTCGTTTTTATTCAAATTACCTTGTAAAGGTTAATAGGATACACGTAGTCGGTACAATCACACAAAGTAAAAAATAGTGTAATGTTTTGAAATAGAAACATCACATTCAGCCACCACTTTGCTAGACACTGGAGTTTTATTCTTAGAGTGGACAAAAAATTATATGCACAACCTGTAAAACCTTACGTCCCGTTGACGTAATACATCTTATACCTATTTTACTTGTGTCCTCAGACCTACGATTTTTACATGACACTGAATCTAATTGGTACACAACATTTATAATACGTAAGATACAGCTTGCATCAAATAAGATATAATTACAATTATTTAAGTTCATGCATATTATAGATACTACATAATACAATAATTATATTCATACTGGTATGGGAAATATGTGTCTTAAGCTCAACAACCAAAAGCTCAACAAACCATCACAAGAGTGAAGGTTCTTGTAAAAGAGATTACGAAAATTCATTCCGAAAATATTATCAATAAAAATCAATACGATTTATCTATTGAAGATACGCTGTTTCACATACATTAGGTACTTGTAGCACAATTTCTACAAGTATCCACCACAATATATAGGCATTTATTAATTGATAATAAAAAATCACAAAATTCTAATTTATTGGTAAAAACCTTCATAATATTATGAATACACACATATTATGCGTATTATCAAAATCAGACTTACAATTTAATTGAAACAGATTTTTCAGATTTCCCAATAATTTTTAGCACGTGGTTTAGCCGTATGGCCAATGACAAATCTCCAAACATGGCTACCGACATTGTATTCAATCGAAAACCAAATAACGACGGAGTGTTTCCGGTATATCTAACTTGTTGACAGCGTATGGGATATGTGCGCGGAAGAATTTCCGTAGATACACCCTGCATGTGCCTAGTAGTGAATTTGGATTTGTGGCACGGTGAATCAAGATTTCTCTTTGAGCTGTCGTCAAGTTGGCAAGTCTGCGTATGGCAGTTACGTCGAACGCTTCAGCCGCATCCAGTAGAAGGTAAAAGATGTCCTCATCGGTATACCCGTGGAAACAGCCTAGCAGACCGTCTGGGTCACGATTCATAGTAACCTGAAATAAGAAAAAGGAATTTGTCTTTTTTAATAGACTTTCAATTTAAATATGAAAGATCGGCCTAGGCCTTCACCTTGCCATTTATCTATTCACATAATTTATATACGTAAGACATGTATGTGTGTAAAAATGAATGCTGATAACATGATGGTTCCACTAGTTATACCCCATTCTCTTTGGGCTTGAGACAAAATGTCAACAATCTTGTCATCAAGCTAAAGACACACATGTCTTTAAATAAAAAATTAAAATGTGGAACACCAGAAGCAGCTACACGTTTTATTCGTCTTCAATTGATGGTGTGTTTTTCCTGTTTTTAAGAGCATTTCCTAGATAGAGAGACATATCAAGTCAAGATTGTTTACACATTGTCTCAAGCCCAAGTGAATGGGGTATAGATGAAATAATTCCACCATACCCTGACGCCGTGGCGGAGCAGCAGGCGAATGATGCTTTCGTCAGGTTGCCCGATGTAAGCCATGTACTCAACCAATGGCGAGTGCCAATGTCGGCAGATCTGTACGTACATAAAGCGCCGGTTATTCTCTCCCTCGTAGTCGTTCAAGATCTGAGGGAAGACAATAGGAAAAAGTAGAGTCTAGAAGCAGGTAGTATGGGGCGCACGCAACGGTTAGTATAACAAGGCCCGAGTTCACCAACACGTAAAACACGTGATTAAAAGATATATATACGTATACGTCAAATATAGACGATATTTGACATTTCTTCCATACTGTTGAATGTCAAAAAGAACAACCGGTTAATAATCGACTCATCGACTGTAATTACGTGTTGGTGAACTCGGGCCGAAGTAAGTTATAAGTGTAGTAGATATACAGGGGAAAGACGAGTTGGGGCATTATGGGCGAAAATTATGTTAGGAGACCTTAACCTCAACCTTTTGAGTGATAACAATCGACATTCACAGATTTTTGATAAAATTTACAGTCAGCCAATCGATCTCATTCCCATAAAGGATTAAAACACTGTTTGAGACCACTCAAAAAGTTGAGAAATTTTCGCGTGGCAGCAAGGGATCTGGTAGCTGCCCTATCTCAAATTTCCACCCTGTACAGACGGCGAAGTGCCAATATACCTTCTTACTAAGATGACCAGCCCGGCTAGCATGACCACTGAAACACGATATGATAAAACCATTTATCGCTTCGAACTTTCAAAAATACTTTGTTTTTGACAGTTCAAAGCGATACAAATATGCGGAACTGTCAAAAGCAATGTATTTTTGAAAGTTCGAAGCGACAAATGGCTTTATCATATCGTGTTTCGTTGGTCATGCTAGCCGGGGGGGAGTCTAAGAAGGCAACATCTGCAAATTATTTTAAGATCCTATTATTGATGACTTTTAATGCAAATCATAAGATAGTTACTTGTCGGCTGTACTTTGTTTTGTGAACAACTCTTCTATAGATATTTATAGCTTCGAGTGTTCTGTACAATTCGAGAAATGTTCCGCATTGAATTAATTGGGTTGACGTAAAATAACTTAGATTAATGACTCTGGCATTCTTGGTTAAAATGGCCGTTTTACGCCCTCAATATTTAACACAGAGTAAAAAATATACGTAAGTCCAATTTACTTATGAATCAAACATGCTAAATTGGAGGCAATATACACGTTTAAATTTGCAGTTTTCGTAAAAAAAAATATGAATAAAGGGCCATCACCAAAAATAACTAAATATCGATTTTCTTTTTTTTCATTCATAAAATAACACTATAATAGGTATTGATGGCACTTCCTTCGCCGTCTATACTGGAACGAGCAACAAGTAATGAGCAAGAAGAATCATATAGTACACGGACAATTACGACATATAAATATCCAGCATTCGACATTCAAGCAGTGCTAAGCCAACACATGGAAAAAATAATATGCACGTACATCTTAACCTATAAAATTGCAACTCGACAAGTCCGGACGCTATATATAACTACCGGTCTGAATATAATAAATACAAAACGCCCCTATCAAGCAATCTAAGTAAAACTTGATGAATAGTCAGTCCGCCCACTACGGTACGGAAAATCCCACTTCGTGGTCAGAGGGTAATATAAAACTATGATCTTACCTCGGGCGATAAAAAAGAAGGCTAGATAGGCGATCAGTAGGCGTATTCGCTATCTTTTTTTCAGTTGAAAGTGATGATCACCGAACTATTCACTTATCCATTACTACTTTACTATAACGCTATTTTGACACGTGTCCTGTGAAAACAGTAATGGGGAAGTAAATAGTTCGATGATCATCACTTTCAACTGTAAAAAAAAGTTAGCGAATAGGCCTACTGAGACATTCTTTGTTTTATCGCCCTTGGTATATAATGTACTAATTTTAATGGTGCTATATTATGTTATCCATGTTAACCACTATACATTACAATTCGCCACAGAAAAAGACAACAATCATAACACAATAACAACAACACTCAATAATAAGTTACAGACAACTTTTTAATATTAGGGGTTTAAGTATCAAATTGCCGTTTTGTATGGAGAATTTAGCGAAAATTCACTTTTCCATACAAACATATTTGGAATTTTTTGAGGAACCACAAATCTAAATTTTATATCATTTTGTGGGTATATTTAGACAACATTAAGCTATAGGATACCTAGGATACTTAGAGATTTTTTTTTATAACCGAGACGGACTGGTGTCCGTGTCCGTGGATCTAAGTGGTACTTAGGACGAGCTGTTTTATTGATTGGTAGTGAAAGAAATAAAAATAAGATAAACTTTTATACATAAATATAAGTCCTTGAAATGAAGTTTAAAATTTAAAAACAATAATGAACCTAACTATTGTTTTAAAGGAATTATACACTACTACTCAATAATGAGCGAACATCGACAATTTCATACTTTAACCCCTATTATTATTTAACACGGTTTCAATATTTTATTTGGTGGATTCTCTGTCAGTTTCCGTGACAGCGCTGATGTCGGCAGATGCTGAGCTACCGGGAAATTTACTAGCCCAACCCAAACAATATCGACACTTTTTCAGGTTTGTACGGGTGCTACGTCTTCTCTCGTATATAACTGTAAGTTTTATTATTACCAATTATATTGTAATCGGTAATAATATTATTATAATCGGCAACAGGACGCCACCTGATGACGCGGCTTCCTCATTCACGCCGGATTTTTCCAGTCTCTCAAATACCATAAAATATGTCATTGTACATTATTATTATGCCGTGTGGTGATGGCAGAGTAAAATAGCCGTGTGTGCCGTGTGGTGACGGCAGAGTAGAATACAATTGTCACCACCCCAAATCTCTCCCGTGGGTGTCGTACAAGGCGACTAAGGATAAATCAGTGATGAGGAATGGGCAGCAGCGTTCCTCTTATACCTACCACCTAGCAAAGTACTGCGACTTTTGTGCCCGATAAATGGCAATAGACTCGCCACCTATTACATGGGACCTAGTATAATTGGCGAAGCGTGGGTGCTGGTTCGCCTCTGCCTACCCCTTCGGGGATATAGGCGTGAATTATGTATGTATGTATGTACATTATTATTAATAAGTCTCAGACAGTTCCGTTCTGGAGTCAATGTCTCCTTCTGTTTCTGATAGTTTCCCTTGAGTATGCGGATTGGTTGCGGTGTCCTCGATTTCACCATCAATGTGGTACATCAGGCTTAGGACGTCAATCTAGATAATCCCATTAAAAATTATGCCTTGGCTAGTGCGTACCATAGTCCTAACAGTCAACGTAACATTCTCGCTTTTTGGTAACGAGACGCGACGTGTTTTGATCATGCAGATTACGCAAATTGCATTATAAGCTTCAAGAGGCAAACATTCGTCAGCCATAGTAAACGGTCACGCTATGCAAGAGACAAATGAAAATCAAATTTTACCTAATAATAAACAAAAAATGAACAACAAAAATCATGCTCTATTTATTTTAATTTTTTCTTATTTGCACTTGGCTGATGAAATATGTCCGTGGTCCTCGTAAGTTTAATGGCGAAGTGAATCGTCAGTTGACGAAACCAGTCTGACTCAAGCGAACACGGAACGGATTTCCATGCACATTACCTGAAGGTTGGGGTCTGCACCGCACTCCAGCAACATCTGAGGCAAAAATATAGGAATAAGTCAATTCCAGGAACTAAATTTGATGAGCTCAAAGGCGCAGTGGTAAGTTCGTCTCTCATTTCCAAGCTAAGCTAAGTTGGATTAGTGATCAAAAAATATTACCTTGACGATCTCTGTAAAGCAGTTGGTCCGGCTGCATTCCTTCTCCACCCGCCCTTATCCCACTAACAGCCCTACTCAGAGACACGACTTTAAATCAAAGGGTTTCTTAACGTGCTTTTCGTCAATTCAAAACTGTCGCTATTCTTGCCAAGTCTATATGGTCTAGATTTGAATGATTTTTTTTTGTATTAAGTACTCAGTAGCGTTAATTGATGTCTCCGAGTACGGACGTTTGAGTGAGATATCTATAATATTTCTTTCCCTCCCGTTCAATTATAGACACGTCAGCTCTGCATATACTCGCTTCTTTCTGATTTCATCTTTCACACATCAATGGCGTTTGGGTCTTCCTTTCATTTTATGTCTATTCACATCCATATTTTTTTTTCTGGATGTATGATAATCTTCCCTCCGTATCACATTGGTCCAGCTATCAATACCTTAGCTCTTATCTCCCTTTGATCTTATTATATTTATCTTATTATATACATATATTTGAATTGACTAGATAGTCAATTCCAATAAACAACATAGTTCCAATAATCAACATAGAAGATTTCCTATAGAAGAAGGCAGAGATCACATCTTTCCCCTTGATACGATCCTTACATTATTCTTTCACTCCATACAATCTCATTACTGTCTTTAATGCATTTTGACCCTTTTCGGATACTATCTAATTGAGTTGTGATGTCATGAGAAGGATGACGATTATCTAGTCTCAATTGACATTTGGGATGGTATGCTCTGGGTTTGGGTACCTACTCGTATTCCCTAAATATGCATTATGTTTTAATACTAATTACTAATAAGCTTACTTGAATTTTTGCCTTTCTGTCTAAGATGTTTACATAACCGGCCGCATGCAGTGGAGAACCCATGGCAGTACAGGAATCGTTGGGATCAGCACCTGAAATTCAATTGAGCTCAAAATCATTTAATAATCAAAATTACAAATTCTAAATTTGCCGTGTGGTGATTGCAAAGCAGAATTACAATTGTCACCCTTTCTCTCCCATAGATGCCCAGGGTAAAGACAGTGATGAGTAATGGGCAGCAAGCAGTGTTCCAATTATATCACCTTGCAACATACTGCGATTTACTAGCCCGAATTATGGCAATACACTCGCCACCATATTACATGGAACATAATATAATTGGCAAAACGTTACATGCTTGCTGCCTATCCCTTCAGGGATTTGCACACAAAATTAACGCCTATTTATCAGAGGCTGATGTGTATAAAATTTCACTCACATTTCGCCAACTATGTTAGGTAATGGAAAAGAAACTGAAAACCTGCTTACGAAAATTGGTAACCATCCTAGAGCGGCAATTTAATTAACTTTCCGTAGCTGTATCAAACCACGAGAAAAACTCCACGTTCGCAGATTCCAGGATTCAGGAAAAATGTAGAGTAATAAATAAAAATATTCAATAATGATTTCTCGGTTAAGGGATTTCTTTTGAAAACAAACGCACCTGCATCCAGCAGCATCCGCACCATCTCCAGATCTGCCTTCGCGACGGCTACTTGCAGGGGGTTAGGTCTGCCCCAACGTTCACTCTGGTAATGCAGGCTGGCTCCATGCCTGATCAGTAATCTTACCATTTTGTGGCTGGCTAAAAATAACAGCGAAATAGTATATAGTTTCTCCGCTCACCTCCACTGCACGTTGTTTAGCCAAGATTGCATATAGAACTTGTTGTTAGTAAGGCGAGGTCTTTCAGGAAGTAGTATAGTAGTATAGTACAGGCATTCATATAGTGGTTTAACTCGAATTTAAACATCCACCGCATACCTATAGATTTATCACATATCTGTATGGTGGTGGTTTTGCCGAACTGTCTATATCGTTATCATATACATATATAGGTAGGTAACAATTGTTAGAGGTTGGTGTCAAAGATACTGGCCATATTCAATGTCATAGTTTTGTAATCTACAGCTTTCATACTTAAATTGTGATTTGATGTGTAAAAATCTTAGTGATGTGTTGTCAATGTATTTTGTACTGAATTTATTTGGAGAAATAAATAACATTTGATATTGATATTATAAAGTGGTTTACTATACTGAATTAAGGAAGATAAGCAACTTTATCAGGTTATGGGCCCAGCACGCTTATTTGTAGTAACGGATTTGACATATTGATATTATAAAGTGGTTATAGTAAACCACTTTATAATATCAATATGTCAAATCTGTTACTACAAATTGGATCGGATACTCGAATTAACCAAACATCCGAAATAACGAGTGGAAAGTTGGAAAGTACAATCACGAGCAGTATGAGTTTGCCCACAATTGAAAAGCTTGATGGCAGCTCAAACTACAACACATGGAAGTTTCTCATGGAATTGCAACTTATCCACGATGATCTATGGGAATATACAGAGAGGTCTCCACCTACTAGTGACGCAGCACAAGTAAGACGAGATCAGAAGGCACGAGCACGTATATGTCTTATGGTAAAACCTCATTGCTTAGTACATGTTCAGCAAGCAAAAACGGCTAAAGAAGCATGGGATGCTTTGAAAAATGCTTTTGAAGATAAAGGCCTCAACAACAGATGTAGACTTTTATCGAGATTAGTGAGCCTGAAGTTAGAGAACTTCAAAACGATGCGAGAATACGTGACAGAGACTCTAACAGTTGTCCAGCATCTCAGAGACATAGGAAAAGAGATCGATGATGAACTAGTCGCAACATTGATGTTACAAGGACTTACGGAGAAATACCAACCTTTGAAACTGGCATTAGAAGCTAGAAACGAACCTATTACTATTGACTTTGTTAAAATGAAACTATTACAGTTAGATGACTCTCAAGAAGCCTCGACTTCTACTTCGGCTTTGGCAGCAAAGAAAACAAAGAAGTTTGTTCGAAACACCAATCAGAAGAAGAAACTGAAATGTTACATTTGCGAAGGACTACATAAAGCTTTAGACTGCCCAAATAATCCCTAAGAATAATAATCCTAAAGAAGAAGAACGAAGCTATGGGCAATTTTGCATTTGGAACGAGTGAGAAGCTAATTGATGAAGATTGGATCATCGACTCGGGTGCTTCAAATCACATGACCAACAGTAATGTATGGTTGAAGAATGTAGAAGCGATTGAGAAAAGAGAGATAACATGTGCGAATGGTGAGAAAGTATTTGCGCAAAGTATGGGTTCTGTGAGTATGAATGAGTTTAGTTTAACAGTAAACGATGTGTGGTATGTACCAAAACTTTCGAATAACTTGCTGAGTGTAAGTAAGATGGTAAAGAAAGGGCACACAGTGGTATTTAAGTCAACGGGTTGCGAGATCTATCCTGCCAATAGTTGCAAGGTAACAGGTAAGGTTGCAGTAAGAGGTTCATTGGATAAAGGTGTTTATAAAATAAAACACTGCTTGCAGGGAGCTGCTCTATGTACCTTGGAGAATGCTGAGTTGAAATTGTGGCATCAACGAATGGCACATCTTGGCGTACGCAATCTAAAACTGTTAAGAGACAAACTGGCGACTGGGGTGAGCTTTCCTAATTCTTTAACAAAGTTAGAGTGTGTAGAATGTATGTTAGGAAAACAAACGTCACAAACATTTCAAAAGAATGGAGCTACTAGAGCTACAGAGGTGCTCGAGCTAGTTCATACAGATATTTGCGGCCCTATGCCCGCAGAGTCTCATAGCGGCTACAGATACTTTATGACTATCATTGATGATAAAACGCGTAAAACATTTGTATACTTTTTGAAGCGGAAAAATGAAGTGATACAAAAGTTGAAAGATTTTAAGGTTTATACCGAAAAACAGACAGGAAGAAAACTTAAAAATATTAGGTCGGACAACGGAGGCGAATTTGTAAATCGGGAAGTAGATGATTTCCTCAAATCTCATGGAATTCATCACCAGTTAACAATTCAATATACTCCACAGCAGAATGGGGTTGCCGAAAGGGCTAACCGTACCATAACAGAAAAGGCGCGCAGTATGCTACAAGAAGCGAAGTTGGAAAACACATACTGGGCCGAAGCCGTCAATACTGCGGTATATTTGAAAAATCGCTCTCCGACCATTGCAGTAAGAAACAAGACTCCAGAAGAAGCTTGGTCTGGAAAGAAAGCAGATTTAAGTGCAATCAAAATTTTTGGATGCAGAGCATTCATGCATGTGCCAGACCAGAAACGGAGAAAATGGGATCCAAAGAGTAAGGAGCTACTATTTGTTGGATACTGCGAAGAATCGAAAGGTTATCGGTTGATAGATCCTGCCACGTTAAAGGTCTACAAAGCAAGAGATGTCATCTTCTTTGAAAACCAGAAGCTCTCATCTTTTGTGAAGCAACCAGAACCTATAGCTGATGACACTCAACAAATCATCACTACTGAAGACGTGCCTACAGAACAAGAGCACCCAGACAATGCTCCAGTGGTTGATGTACCAGAGAGATCTGGTGAAGGAGGAGATTTTGAACAATCTTTTGTTGAATGTCATGAATCAGACATTGTTCAGACGGAACATGAAGGTATGTCTGAAGGAGGATTTATACCGGAGAACGCCGTTGTTCTTGACGAACCAGCAGTAGAAAGGAGATATCCTTTGCGGAATAGAAAACCAAAGGAGGAATCCAGGAAGAGTTAGATGCTTTAAAGAAAAATAAGACGTGGACTCTCGTCGAGCCAACAAGCGGCCAGAATGTTATAGATTCTAAATGGATTCTTAAAATCAAAACAGAAGGGGGGAACAATAAGAGATTCAAGGCACGACTTGTTGCTAGAGGCTTTAAGCAGAGATAAGGAGTGGACTATGCAGATACGTATAGTCCAGTAGTGCGACACTCTTCTCTGAGGCTTTTACTGGCTCTGGCAAAGAGAGAAGGACTAACCATTGATCAAATGGATGTCAAAACAGCGTTTCTGAACGGAAATCTATCAGAAACGGTGTATATGAGTCAGCCAGAAGGTTTCCGCGAAAAAGGAAAAGAGAACCACGTATGCCTGCTGAAAAGATCGCTTTATGTGCTAAAGCAAGCTCCTCGAGCATGGAATCAGAGGCTAGATGCTGCATTAAAGGTTCTGAATTTTAGAGCGCTAGATAGTGAGCCTTGCGTGTATGTGAGAAGGAGTCAGCACAGGCTGATTATAATAGCCGTCTATGTAGATGACTTGCTGATTTTTTGGAATAATAAGATTGAAATGGACAAGGTTAAGAAGGAGTTAAAAGATTCTTTTGAGATGCGAGATCTTGGGAGAGCAGACTTGTTCCTTGGGATGAAGGTAAAGCAAAGCAAAGACTTTATCTCACTAGATCAAGAAACGTATGTAGAAAAACTTCTAAAGCGGGTCAATATGGAAGAATGCAGAACCGTAGTGACTCCTAGTGTACCTGGGCAACGTCTGGAGAGACCGGGTCCTGAACACACGCCAGATAAAAGGATCCCGTACCGAGAGCTGATTGGGTCACTCATGTACTTGGCCGTGTGTACGCGACCGGATATAGCACATGTGACTAGCTACCTCAGCCAATACAACAGCTGTTATACAGAAAATCATTGGGTGGCAGCTAAAAGAGTACTGAGGTACCTTAAAGGTACAAAAGGTCGTGGTTTAAAATTTTCTTCGAAAGAAACCAAGACGATTATTGAAGGCTACGCAGATGCTGATTACGCTGGGGATTTGGATAGGAAGTCTTATTCTGGATATGCATTCCTATGTCAAGGAGGAGCCATATCATGGCAATCTACTAAGCAGCGTACAATAGCGCTATCTACTGCAGAAGCAGAATACGTAGCGCTATCCGAAGCTACTAAGGAAGCGGTGTTCCTACGTAGGCTTGTTGGAGAATTAAAAGGTTACCCTATGAGTGCTATTAATGTTTACTCTGACAGTCAGTCAGCTATTGCAATAGCACATAACCCGGTTCAACATCAGCACACAAAGCATATTGATGTTAAGTACCACTATGTGAGAGAAGCTGCAGCAAATAGTGTAGTAGAGCTGAAGTATTTGAATACTGAGCGAATGGTTGCAGATGTTCTCACCAAGCCACTGTTGCGAACAAAGTTTGAATGGTGCGTGAAGGGTTTGGGTGTAACTGAGATTCATGGAAGCTGTGATTAAGGAGGAGTGTTAGAGGTTGGTGTCAAAGATACTGGCCATATTCAATGTCATAGTTTTGTAATCTACAGCTTTCATATTTAAATTGTGATTTGATGTGTAAAAATCTTAGTGATGTGTTGTCAATGTATTTTGTACTGAATTTATTTGGAGAAATAAATAAGGATAAAGATAAGGAGGTTTACTATACTGAATTAAGGAAGATAAGCAACTTTATCAACAATAGTTTGGTTAGGAACTCCAAATTTGGGCTTGTGTATCGAATTTATTGACTTTCGGAATTCAAAAATCCAATTTGGACTTGTGTATCGAATCCAGTGTCTTTAGGAATTCCAAAATCAAATTTGAGTTTGTCGAATTTAGTGACGAATTAGTCTTCTATTTCGATTTGATATCTATTAACACACAATACGGAAAACTTGAAATATTGTTTGATTATTAAAAACCCTAACAAAGCTTTAAGAAGGGCCATAAAAAATATCAATTATTTCAAAATAGTTTTTTTCATAAATCATTTTATTAGCATGACTAATTAAACCTCGTGCTTTCACATAAAATCTGGTCAAAGCTCGTAAGTTACTTAATGTTTATTCTTACAAGGAACGGACGGCTTTAAACAGTGCTAACATCACGGTACACTGCTACAAAAACCTTGCTTTCATTAGCAATAAATGCTACATTCCTTTTAAGTAATGCAAGTCTCAGTGACATTTCGTGATATTCAGGACTCATTTCATTTTCTCCGGATCCGGCGTGAAAATTATTAACTTTATTGCTTGAGCACTTGTCCCCATTAGCTCTGATTAAAACCACGCCTTCTAGTAACTGTAAATGTGGATACATATCTAAAATATTGCATTTTGCTAATATTTTCTACATAAATTGTGACAGTTACCCAACGTTTAGCATTAGCATTTTGAGTGCCCATAGAGTCTAAAGTACTGCGCTATCTAATAATAGAACATTCTTTTACTATTGTTTTGTGGAACTGGTAATTTGGCTAGACTTAATTTATAATACCTATAGTATATCAAATTGTGTTAAGAATTGATGTATAAGTTTTCTAAATGAATAAGTCAATTAACGCCACTAGTTATTGAAAGACAAAGGTCATTGGCCTCAATGCCTAAATTTATAGGTTACTGGTTCAATCCGGCTCGAAGGACCATTTGTTGGTGTCATTATCTAAGAGACTATTAAAATCAATGCAGTGGACTGTAAACACTGTGTAAGCTTTAAAACAATGCAAGAGAGTTCAGGGAACCGAGCTAAGTGCTAATCTATTTGAACGCATAGAAAACAAATGTATGTAATGCAATGCATGAGCACTTTAAACCACCTCGCAAATATTTTTGATATTAACATAATAATAATAATATCTATTTGTTTTATCCCGAAGTTTTGATCACTTTGCAGCATCCGTGTATACACGTGAAATAGATGCGTTAAGTAGTTTCATTTCAAGTAAATAATTAAGTTTAATCTTAAATAACATACTTCCACTTCAAAAAATTATATACGTCTTTCGAGAACAGCTTTTCGATTTTGTTTACTTAATTCGCAGTCAGCCTTATTGATTATTAAATTATTTTAACTCATCTTGCTTTAATTACTTACCTGACAGAACTGCATAGTGCATAACAGTGCGGTAGTAGTGTCTAGCGTCTGTCATTGCGTTGACATCAGCCCCGTAAACGATCAGCAGCAAAGCTACATCCATTGCCTGAAATACAATTAAGGTTTAGTCTCGGAAAACTTTGCACATGTATTCATAGAGCGAGTTGTACCACGTTGTTACCACAATAAGCAAATTTTAGTCCGAAATTGTCATGACTTTGATTGGTCAATCGACATATATTTCATATTACAACTGTCAAACGATCTGCCAAGTAAGCTACCCAGAATTGAAACAGGCCCAGAGTCAGAAAACTGTTGTGCATTGCACCTATTCTTAAAGCAATTTGTACCGCGTTGGGCGCCAATATGAAAATTTTAGACCGAAATTGTCACTGACTTTGCTTGCCTATTATTTATAAGACTAGTCTTAAAATCACTGTCTAACATTATTGTCACACACTCAAGCACTTTTCGACAAAGAGAGAGAAAGAGAGTGTTTGAAGACTGATTTAGTTTGTATGAATAAATAATGCTAATGATTTATTAGGGTACTATTACAAAAAAAGAGGTTTTTTGTTGAAGAAGTGTTTAAATCCCATGTTGTCGCTTTCTTGTCAATAGTGTGTGACAGTGTCTGATTAAGCATTACGTACCAAAACACGGCTGTTTATAATAACACCAATGCATGTTTATCAAAACTTTGAACTTAATTCGTTTTATGTGGACTGTGAAGGCAAAGTCAAAGTAAAAATTCGTTTATTCATATCTGGTAAGATTAAAATACACTTATGAATCGTCAAGCCGAAAACCCGTGTGTTCAAGAAAATATAGGGGAGCGCGCAGTCTGTAATGAGAGGTCTGCAGAGCCCGCCCACGCCACGATCCGCAACGAAGCGCCGATCCTGACCAAGATGATACTAAACGCACCAGAGCCCAACGCTCCGCTAGTAGAACGACACGCAAGAAGACTGTAGAGAAACCCACCATTGTCAAGAGTGAAAGACTGTGGCTGTACATTACGGTGTTTTATTTTGGTTATATTTAATTCACCTTATTCCGGACAGCCCTCATGAGCGGCGTCATTCCGGTCTCATCGCGCATATCTGGGAACGCGCCGAAAGACAACAGGAGCTCTATGTACTCCGCATCGCAAATGGCGTTGATCAAAGTGCCGAAGAAGTAAACTCTGTTCGGGTTCGCCCCGTACATCAGATAATGACGGGCTGCCTCCTGCAAATAGAAATACATTGAAAAATGTTCGTCCCCAAACTAACAATCTCATTTTTTATTTATTTCCAATGCTGACTTTGCAAACGTATTTATTTTTACATTTGGTTTATTGTTAATTATTGATGACATCTTTGAATGCTCTTGAGTGTGCAGTATTTCAAAACCGCTTCTGGCAATTTGGCGCCCCGACGTCGGATAATCAAAATACCGTAGCTATCGTTTACTTACATAGTCCCTGTATCTAATAGCATCGCACAGAGGCTCATCATAAATAGGAGTCGTTGGAAACTCCTCGGCTATAGCTGGTCCATAGTCGATTGGGACGCCGCTCACGATCTTCCTCCCGAAATACACCTCGGATCCATAGTATCTGCGAACATAAACATACCTACTTCATAAATCTACAGTTTCTGTCCGCTAACAATAAAATTTGCGGAGGTTGACTTGCGCAAGCGACTTGTAAACGCTCGTGTGTGTGGTGCAAGTGGAGTTCTGCAAGTTTTAGTGACTTGCCGAACTTGCTGCAAATCGCACGTGTATAGTGTGGTGGGAGTGTAATTGCAGTGAGTGGAAACAGATATCAATTGACTTAGGCCAAAAAATTGTGTAAGTTACTAGCTATAGACACTTCACATAAAATATCCAAAAAATCAAGCAATTTCTAGGGTATAAATAATAATTATTGAATTATTTTCTAATATGTATTGTGATTCAGTTTTGGTTAATTTCTTCCAATTTTGAATACGCATAGCATAATATTGTTATAGGCTGTGGTTATAGGAATTGTTATAATAATATATATATAACAATATTATATATTGTTATATATAATATATATTATTATAGAAAACGTTGATCCGCTGAATTCTATATTTTCATAATGTTTCTTTTTAGTTTGATGTGTAATAATCGATTAAAAACTATGTTAGTAGCTGTATTGTATAAAATTATAAATGCATTATCATCTTTCCTCGCTGTTCCCAGTTGATCTAGAATCAGCGCAGTAGCTAATACTTCGACGTCGATTTGACCTTTGGGGTAAATAAATTGGGTCTGGCAGGCACGTTAGCTTTTGATTCCAGTCCAGCATAGAAGCAAAACATCATAATGGTGTTTCTGAAACAACTCAGCAAGAATGCACATTAATTCCATATTATTCTGTAGGAACAGTCAGTACGCGCCTGGGTAAAGATGGCCGCGATGCGATGCAGTAATGCACCAACTCTAATAACATCCTAATAACATAATAACATCCTTAATTAAAATAAATTCTATTAACACATTAGCACACTCTATGTCCGGTGATTGAAGTCAAACAATAGACTGCACGTGTGTTAAATTTGAGAGAGTTAAAGTTAGTTTGTAAAAAGTAAGTTTCGATTCAGGACGCCATATTGTTGCGATGTCTGGGCCGCCATATTGTTTCCGAATGCAGCAATATGGCGGCCTAGACATCGCGACGCTCTGCGCTCCCTTTCAATGTCACGGTCATCACTCTATCCTATCTGTGACCCAGGCATTAAACTTGTTAATCCAAGGGGTAAAGCATAACTACAAAGGCATCAGATATCGCTTTTCACTAGTCCCTATTATTATCCTCTTCTCTTATAAATTTTTATCGCCTCTGATACATGTAATCGGATGAAAGATCATTAGTCTTCTTCACAGCCCAATATTACGAACTATACATGACGACAGGCCTGAGAGCGGACATATAAATTTTAGCCTGTAACATATTATATGTGGCATTCGTGGGTCACTTAAAAACATGCCTAAATTTCATACACTAGCCTTAAACACAATTGGAATTCACTTTTAGACCGCGTTATACCGGAAACGTCGCCCACGTTTGCTGCCTAAAAATTATTTTCCATAAGAGGCGCCGATGTAGCGATACACCCACGTCATAGAAATTCAAGAACAACAACAAAAAATTACCCAATACCTGAAAGGACCGCGTGGGATAAACTCCCACTCAAAAAATAAATTTTATTTCTATTGCTCATAGAACTCAAAGGGCCTGTCACCATAAATTCGATAAAGCGAGGAGTTTATTTAAGTCAGACGTATATCACGTGTCTCATATATTCCAATATTGGAACTGCAATGGGATACGTATAAATTCATATATCATGCCATAAGTTATGTTTATTATTTATATTTATCACGCTCTGAAGATTAAAAAAAGACCGTTTCCGCTTTTGTTCCTCAGTATTTCAGAAGCGTAGAAATGATTATTACACTTACGAAATATATTTTATTTTTGTCCGTTGACATAACTCGCTGTATCCTTTAAGATACACTATATTTTATGAATATATCTGCATTAATTTTAATCATTATTTAAAAGGTTGCGCGTATAAGTATTGATACACAATGTTTAACTAGAGGAGTTCGCAAACATTCTACGCTTGCGCTGAACGCCTTAAAGACAAAAAGAGCGTTATATGAAAATCTATTTTTAGATCAAAGCGCTTTGAGTTACAGCCCCCTAAGTCCTACATATCAACCTCTATAATGTTAATAATTCGACCGCTCTTGGGACATAGGCATAGTATTTGCTGTGGAATATAAAGAGAATGGACAGCAATTATACCGGTGTCGCCTTAGCAAAAAAATTTTACGGAGATACACGGAGACAATGTGTTTTTGACCAAAGATCTTCTAATCCTACTCTTGCGGTTACAGGGTTGATCAAAGAACATTCTGCACAGTGCTTGACCCTTTAACCGCGAGAGTTGGAATAATCCGACAAAAAATTTTCGTGTTCATCTCGCTATGGTCGTATATATCCGACTAGCTAGACCCATGTCGGTATGGATACGAAAATATCTGTCGGATTAATTTGAAATAAGCGGATAAAGAGTTCTATTAGCAGTTTTACTCTTTAACCGGCAAAGTTTAGTGCACTTACTCTCTCGCCATTTTCCTTCTTCTTACAAAGCTTCTCCGACCAGCTATACTTGCTCGGGTTGCCTTCGCAGCGATTACTTCAACAGCAGTCACCTTTACATGGATTCCACTTAACGTCCTCCAAGCATGGTACCAATTCAAAAATCGCCGACGGAGTTAGACAAACCGCCCGCCCCTTGGAAAAAAGTCACAGAGAATAAAATTTTCTCACCGACGCCACTTCGAACATCACAGATTGTACCATGCCACTTAGCGTCTGTGAAGCCAGCCATCAGGAGTGATCTGCGCAGATACACTCGGGGGCAAAAGTGTAAAGAATTTATCTTATTATTTATTATCATTTATTAGAAGTCCAGACCACAATTGTATTCTGCTCTGCCGTCACCACACTGGCCGTGTGGTGACGGCAGAGCACTATTTATGCTTTTCATAAAAATATAACTCGGCAGCGTTTTTACAATGAATATTTTATTTATTCATGTTGATTGGGAGTGTATATACGGGGCTAATTGTCTAGTTCTAGTAACCTCGCAGGATGAAGAAGAATAAAGAAGAACATTTCGTTAAATAGAATATTTACGCAAACTAAAAACTCTTATCTTGCAAAAATTTGTCTCAAAGCTTTAATTTTGAATACAAAGTGTAGGAAGTTTTTTTTTTTATTCAGTTGTTTTTCTATTAAAGGAACAATTTGTTCTATGAATTTTGATTATTCTTAAGAAATTACTTTCATTTGAAAATCAATATAAATTTAATTCACCGCTCGAATGTTAGTTACTCTATATTATGAGACAGCGTGCGAGCGCAGCGTCGTAATTATATAATATAGAGACTGAATCAAGTTTAGACAGAGTTTTATTTAATATTTAAGTACACATTCAAATCTTTCAACATAATTTTTCAAACAGTTATTAAGTCACCACGGTAACCACGTATGTCACTCATACTCTCTTCTACACATGCATGGTTCCGAGTGTCACTCTCGATAGAGTTTCTATTATAACAGTCGTCCTTTCGCTTATGAAAATAGAGATCTAATGCCGTGACAATACAATAAAAATGTGAAAAAATATTTTCTTTCAATGTATTGAGTTGTTAAGCTCGTAAAACAAACATTGTTTATGATGTTAACTATCTAGTCCTGCAATATTGTTGGTGTGTTACAAATAACCCTGTATATTTCACGAGAGGCTGTTCTACCTATAGTTTTTCAATGTTGTTAACTTTTTTTACGTAAGTATCAATCGTAGCTACTGTCATGTCAATTTTTGACATTCGCAGTGAAACATTATCTGCAATTTTTTAAAACGCTATTATTGCTTTTGCTGCTGTGCTGGTGGTTGATGGCGAGAAATAAATCTATAACAAAAACTCATAACAAATGTGTTTATGACTGTACGTTCAGCCAAAATCAATACGGCTCGTGTCTAGCGTCCTGTCCTACGCGTGGGACGCGATGCCTGTCTGACGCAGAGAGAGAGGCGTAGAGAAAAGATGGCGGCATCAGTATCGACCCGCCACACGAGTCTGGCGTCCTCTCTATACAGATAAACGTCTATTGCGTTGCTATGCCTACTCCTAGCTAAATTCACAGGGATACATATATAGAGCGCACTCTGCTCTACAATTTATACGAAGTCATACTTTTTAATACGTGTTGCCTTGGTCCTTTTCGATAAAAGGGTATAATATAAACTATAATATAAACTAACTAAAAATACCTACATTTGTTTGTCTAGAACTTTCGTAGTACTACACTAGAACGTGTGTCTGATGCGGATCTTAAAGAATCTTAAAAAATATGGCTGGGCAGAGAGAGGTCGCGGTGGCGAAGGTGAGTGTTGAGTTGACATGTTGTGAAGGGGCCTCGTAAACCTGCACTTTGGTCACAAGTCCCAAGCGCTGCCACTGACTTCCCCCTCTGCCAAACTATGTAGACCCGCCCACACGCACGGTGAACCCATGGAATGCTAAGCGTTTTCGTCTCTTAAGGTTTGGTTGAATGGTCAGAGCACTGGCTATTTGCCAAGAGGTCCTGAGTTCTTCGATCCTGTGGTCGATGGCTCTTTGACGATACTCTTCAAAATCCCTATTACCAGACGAAGAAAATAATAATAGGTAAAATTGAGATGATTAAATAAAAGACCTCTCTCTAGACACACGTTTATTTTACGTCGAAATAATGATCAACGATTTGATCATCGTGAGTACTTACAATTACATTATCACAATTTATTTATCACATATCAGACTACTTGGATATACACATTAACTTTATGGACTTATAAAGCTGTAAAAATGTATGTGCACAAAAATCATTATGTAAATGTCTAAAAATAATAATGTAATTAACTCCATACATAATCGTTACAGACATTGAGGTATTTTATACAATAACAATAGATAATAATCAAGTAAATACCTGATCGTTTAAAGCAATTCTCTTTCGAAACCATTTTATAATTCTTAAAAAGTTTCAAAGGGTTTTGATCAACCTTTTGGCTGCTACGGTCATATTTTTACGATATAATATTTATATTTTCTGATAAACTCTTCGCTGTCGTATTTATTCAGATTATCCATATAGCAACTGAGGCTAATAGCATAAACGTAGTATAACTACAGAATAAACAATAGCGTGTAACTATGTTGTAAAATAGAATAGACATATTTCACGCACCATACTACGTGCGATGCGAATATACCTAATTAGGTAGAAATAGTAGGAACGTCATTAGGTATAGGTACCTGTAAAACCATAATTATTGACGTAACACATCATAATATTATATTCTTAAACTACAAACCTACATTATTCACATCACATCGACTCTACTTGATTTTAGTTATGCATATTACAGATGCTAAAATAAAGCACTTAAGTTTATAATTATACGTAAAAGATTTCTCTCGAGGTTCTCGCAAAGGACCGGCTAACTATAATGATTAAAAACTTGGTGAAAGTTGTATCACGAACATTGTTAAAATATACTTTGTGATGCACTTTTAAGCATAATCTCTATCGGGTCCTCTTAAGCATATCGCTCTTTTAATACAAGCCTTGTATTAATAGTTTACGACGATAAGACTTATTGTTGCAGGAATGCAATTTTGTGTTGTACCCTTTTTTGTATTTAAGGAGCGATATATTGATAGTAATAAACCAAACCACTAACATTCACGATTCATTCTTAAAAACCTCGATGAACAACACACATACACAAATCAGTCTGTTCGAAAGTCAGACTTGGATTTACATTGAAAATGAAACTTTTCTTAACAAATTTCGCCACGGCGGACGTGGCAAGCCTCGTAGACTGGCCAATAAACAAACGCCGAAGATATTTTCTAGAACATTCATTTGCATTCGAAAAGCAAATAACGATGAAGGATCTTCGGCACTTCCAACTTACTGGCGACATCCGTGATGGAGGCGTGGAACAATCTGCGGAGAAATATTCTGCAGTGGCCCAGCAGAGAAATTGGGTTCTTGGCACGGTGTATCAAGAACTCTTTTTGCGTGGCGGTTAATGTGCTGTTTCTCTTAATCATGCACAGGTCGAACGATTCGCACGCCTCCACGAGAAGGTAGAAGATGTGCTCGTATTGCTCGGAGGTAATGTTCTGGAGGTGGTTCAGGATACCGTCTGGGTCACGGAACTGAGTTTTCATGATAACCTGAAATTATTATTACGATTTAATACAAAGACGACACTCCTCCTGAAGAAAAGTGGATGGTTGAAGTTACCCTGCTGGTCTACTACAGTCATCATCATCATCATCACCAGCCCTTTAATGTCCCCACTGCTGGGGCACGGGCCTTCCCTATGGATGGAAGAATATAGGGAGATTGGGCCATAACCCACCACGCTGGTCTAGTGCGGGTGAACGTGCCTTCCGAAGCACGACAGTAGGTACTACAAAATAGGGATCAAGGGCCTAAAACCCTCATACCATAATTTATGCCCGGGCCATAGACACCCGCTCGTTGCCCATATCCCGGTCTCACAAAAGCAAAGGACCTCATAATGATTATTGAATAACGCTTCTTCTCTAGTCTATTTATTTTGAAAATGCAATCCCAATAATCATCATTACTACCCCTTTAATGTCACCACTGCTAAGGCTCAGGCCTTCCCTATGGATACATAGGAAGAATGGGCCATAGTGCACCACGCTGGCCCAGTGCGGGCTGGTGGGACAGCTGGGGCACGGACATTCCCTATGGATGTAGGGAGATTATTTAGATATTAGATATTGGTGGATTCAGCCATCATCAGACAGCTATAGGAGGATTCCAGCTTACCCTGGCGCCGTAACGGAGCAACAGACGAACAAGGTCGGCAGCGGGCTCCGCGTTGCTGGCGAGGTACTCCGCGAGTGGGGGGCGCAACTGTGTGCCGTCGTCTTCACTCAGCACCTTCAGGTTGGGGTCCGCTCCGCCCTCCAGCAAGATCTGAGTCGAGAACACATGGAAACGATCTATAAGTGTGAGTCTACTTATGTCATATACATGCCTAAATTAAATGCATTGGATGAAGCGAAATAAGTGTGTAAGGATCGTAGCAAGTGGAAAGTGATCCCTGCCTACCCCTGTGGGAGAAAGCGTGACATATGTATGTATGTAAATACGCCTATTTGTTCCCGAGCGAGTAAGGAGAGTAGAGAGAGCATATCCCCTCTATCGGCAATATCTTGTATTACCTCTTTATCTCGTTTCTGAAATTACTAATTACTTGGGGGTATATCATATTGAACGAAATTTGTTAAAAGATGTTAACATAAATTGATTATCTCGGAAATTGATTTGGCTGATATAGCGCTTTCTGGATTATCAAGAGTTAGAACACAATAAGCTCGACCATTTGGACATAGGATCTAACATAATTGGTGAAGTGTGGTTATTAATACACCTCTGTCTATCTCTTCGGGGATAAACAGGCTTAGTTTATGAATGACTTTTTTTGTTAATAAAAGGCTTACTTTAACAATTTCTTTTCTGTTGGTGATATTGTCGGAACAGGCCACATGAAGGGGGGAACCGATCACTGAACTAGAAGCGTTGACTTGAGCACCTGAAAACAATTCATCATATAAGAACTACTAAATCAAAACCACTAATAAATTTATGAAAGTTATGAGCATGAATGTTAAGGGATGAAGAGGAAAAGTAAGATCGCAGAAGAGATCGCTGGGTTGCGTGATAGAATAACAGGAGAGAATCGGGCGAATGAGGATATTATGACAGAATCTATCTACGTCTGCGAAATGCATTTTAATTAAAAATAAGAAAACGTCTTTTGAAATACACCACCCCATTAAGAAAATCAAAACGATAAATAAGTGGCTATAAAAAATGGGTATTACCCATATTTTATAGATATTATAAGACACATCAAAGTCTCGCTTAAAGGGCTGATCATCATCATCATCATGACATCCTTTAATGTCCCCACTACTGGGGCACGGGCCTTCCCTATGGATGGAAGAATTTAGGGAGAATGGGCCATAACCCACTACGCTGGCCCAGTGCGGGTTGGTGGGTACTAAAGACTGCAGATGCAGCCGGGATCAACGGCTTAACGTGCCTTCCGAAGCACGGAGGAACTCGAGATAATAAATTTTTGGTCACCCATCTAATGACCGGCCTTAGCGAAATTGCTTAGTTTACGCAATCGCAGGCCAAGCGCGCTGTGCCACGGCGCTAGCGAGCTCCTCGAAAGGGAAGGGCTTAAAGGACTGGATTATAATTATTATTAATTATTATAATTGAAAAAGTCTTCAATCTTGGCGGTTGGACTGCTTAATATAAAAAGAATTAAGCCTACCTGTGTTATTTATTACACATTTTTACATATTTTTGTATTTTGTATTAATTAACACATCAAGATTGTTTTCATTTTGTCTCTCGCTGTAATAGCTGGCGGCGGTATAGATATCTATATTATCTATTCTTTAATCAACTTGGGCACGCATAAGATAAAAACAGAAATTGTTGTCGCAAATTTCCGACCTTGGCGGTAATGGCTATAATGGAGTACAGTTATCTATTATTTTATCAACTTGCACAGAAGACAAGCACAGAAACCGTTGTCGGAAATATCCGACCGCGGCCGTAAGACGGGTTATTATAAAAAAAATGAAACCTACCTGCAGCAAGCAGCAGCTGTACCATCTCCACGTCTCCTTTGAGGATAGCCAGGTCGAGGGGGCTGGGCTTGCTCAGCTCTGGGCACTGGTAATTCACTCGGGCGCCTTGTTTGATCATCAGCGTTACCACTTCAGGGTTGCCTGGAAGAAAAAGACGTTTTAATTAATAATCATAGAGTTGGCAAACGCCATAATTATATTACAAACAGAGAATAATGTTAGTAAAATTTTTAATTATAATCTTTCCAGATGCGGAACTTTTCAAAAATGTTATAAGTAACATAATTGTTTGCTTTGTTATATTTGTTTACTAAAATTAAGGTATATAAATGTTTAAAAAAAAACGAATCATACTATTCGATATGAATTTTAACATTATATAAATGTTAGAAAAATTAGTACATAGATTTTGGTGGTTAGAAAAAGAATTTCGAAAAATTATGATCTTGAGGCGGGAACACTGTGTCTTGGGTGGCCGAGCGGTCAGGCACCTGCCCGGATAGCAGCGGACGCGGGTTCGATTCCCGCCTCAAGATCATAATTTTTCGAAATTCTTTTTCTAACCACCAAAATCTTTGAACCAAATCATAGCCATAATGATGCTGAATTCAAATAAAGAAAAGGTGTGTCTTCCGCCATCCTATTTTCTGAATTTTTCTGGCATTTAAATACAATAAACACGAACCAAACTAAGTTAAAGTTAAACAAGAAATTGTTATGTATAAAACGTTGTTTCACTTCTTAAGTCCCCTAAAAGCTTGAAAAACTAATGAGCGTACCTAGCGAAAGCGAAATAAGGTATGAATGAATGAGCTTCACAATGCAAATATATGCATAAAATTTTTGATGCAGCTATTTCTTGCTAGAATAAGTCATACAGATGAAACTCACTGAAGTGTTAATTGTTGACTGGTAATTTTTTTATATTACTAAGGGCCTGTTTCACTATCGACAAGTAAGTTCGAAGTAGCTTACTTTGCAGTTCTATTGACATATATTTCATAATACAACTGTCAAATGATCTGCCAAGTAAGCTGTCAAACATTGTGAAACATGCCCTAAAAGTAACAGACGTTACAGACGTAAACGTAGCAGACATAGTAACAGTATCAGACTGCTAGGTAACTATAAGCAGGTAGATGTTGTATATGCTCTCGTCCTGCTTTGCTTACCACTCAATACGGCGTAGTGCATCACTGTGCGGTAATCGTTCCTGGCGTCTGCCATTGCATTGACGTCGGCCCCGTAGCTGATGAGGAGCAAAACTGCTTCTATTCCCTGGAGTGACATTAAGTTTAGTAAAATTTTTTATTTTTTATTTGAACATATATAAAAATGTTACAAAAGTTATTACAAAGACAAAGAGGTCAGAAAAATCGTTAAAAGCTCACGTCCTCTGCGATATTTCGAAATTTCCTGACCGATTATAACTATTATTGTATTATAATTAAGTATTCAGTTAGTCTTAAAATGCTAATTTTTTTATTTTTTCCCAACCAACCAATTTGGTACCACGTTGGGCGCCAATAGGAAAATGTTCAACTGAAATTGTTTGTTATTATTTTACTTCCAGGCCAGTACGGAGGTAAGAATAATGAAAGACATCAAGCATAATAATAGTGCATTATTGCAAAGGCCACGGAATAGGCAATTGCAGGTCGCGTATGAGTTTGAAGCACGCCGTTTCATACAACAATGCTGGAGCGCTGTAACGTTCCAAATTAAAACAACGCGCCAGCAAAGGATTTTCCTAATTTTAAAATATTGCTGGAGGGCTGTAATGTTCCAAATTCAAAAACGCACCAGCAATGGATTTGATTTTATTTGCCGTAATTCGAAACTTTGCGTGTTCTTTTTTCGAAATAACGACAACATTCCCATGCATGTTTCTGAAAATCTATGTTAGACCCCGTTCAAATATGTGCAATTGAGACGCGTTTCTTTACACATTGCTCGCTATTAAGCAACAAAAGCTACTAATGCTCCTTAATAGCGAGCAATGTTTATCGAAACGCGTCTCAATCGCGCATATCTGAACAGGGTCTAATGGTTATTCAATTCACCTTCCGCTGCCTGGCAGCCTTCATGAGCGGCGTGAGGCCGGCGCGGTCGCGCGAATCCGGGTTCGCACCGAACGTCAGCAGCAGCTCCAGGTACTCCGGGTCTGAAACCAGGTTGATCTCGGAGCCGAAGAAGTAGCGCTTGTTCGGGTCCGCGCCGTGTTCCAAGAGGAGACGGGCCACCTCCTGGGAAAGTGTCAAATATGAGGGGCTCAGTGATTTGGTTGGATACAGTTGTAACGGTACGGGTGATTTGTGATACAGTTGTATAGGAACGGTGTTAAGTCCTATCAGGGGTCCAAGAAATAAAGCACTGCGAAATCTATCACTATTTAATAAATCACAAAATAAGGCACTCTGACAAGACATATAGCGACAAAGATAAATAGCGCTTGTTCTTAAAAGGAGGTACTAAATTGTACCAAGACACAGTGTAGCTCCTATTAGAATTACGTAATTACGTCATAAAGATGCTTCCACTTATCTTTAGGGCTATACACTTTTGCGAGAATTTCGTTTCCAGTATCCGTGTGTGAAGGTTTCCCTATCGCAGACATCTTTCGAGGCAGTTTCGCTACCGTAAAAGCTCACAGGGCTCTACGAATCATGTCTCTAAAGGCGAAGACCTCATCTTTAGCAGTACCCTCAGTGGGAATCGAGGCTCCCAACCAACGTTCTTGGTTATAGGACAATTCGAGGGGATGCTAACAGCAAAAGTCAGTAACGAAAAATATGACTGAACGCGTGATTTTTATTATAAAAAATAAATTAACATTGCGTATAGAATTTTAGTAAAATGTTTGGGACCATTTTATATTGAAATAAATTTCAATTTAGTTTATATTTTATTGTTAAACCTAACACAAAGGCTGTTATGGCTTACATAGTGCTTGTTCCTGATAGCGAGCCTGAGAGGCTCATCGCACAGCGTGGTTCTTGGGAACTCCTCGCCCGTGTCTGGCCTGTAGTCCACCGCAGCCCCACTCGCGAGCAGGAGCTTCACAAGCTCCGTATAGCTGTGAACGACAACAAACCTTATTCAAATTGCTTAGCGACACACATTTGCATAACAGAAGGTGTTGGTATTTATGATATTTTACTGTCAAGCATTTGATGGTATAGGAGGACATAAATTTTTAGGTTCTGGTATTTTTTTGAGTTAAGAAACATTTTTGATTTTACGTCATTCTATTGCTTTCTATTGCTGTTCGTCGTCGTCTACTGTGTGTGGTCTGTCTGAGTCTTTACTTACGGATACTAGAGGCCCAAACTAATCATCATGATACAAACATACATACATAAATCACGCCTATATCCCCGAAGGGGTAGGCAGAGGTCAATGAACACCCACTTTTCGCCCATTATGTTAGGTCCCATGTAATAGGTGGCGTTGTTATTAAATCGCAGTAAATTTATAATTATTGCTAGGTGGTATAAGAGAAATGCTGCTGCCCATTACTCATCACTGTCTTTGATCATTATCATGATAATGATCAATAAATCACCTCTGCCACCACTTAGCGAGATTTTTATTGGTATGTATATGTGTATGTATGGTCCCATGCTTCCTACCCATGCTCAGCGGACAGATGCAGAGCGCTGTAGCCGCAGTCGTCCCTAGCGTTGACGTCACACCCTCGCACCAGAAGCAGCCTCGTGGCTTCCAAGTACCGCTGCCAGATGGCGTAGTGTAGCGGACGCAGGCCTTGCGTCACTGGTTCGTTTACCTGACAATAATAATCATCATTATCATCACCATCCTTATAATGCTCCTGCGTGGCACAGGTCTTCCAAATGGATGGAAGAATACAGGGAGAATGGGCCATAACCCACCACGCTGGACCAGAGCGGGTTGGTGGCTATTAACGACTGCAGATACAGCCGCGACCAACGGCTTAACGTGCCTTCAGAAACACGCAGGAGCTCGAGATAGTAAATTTTTGGTCGCCGAATCCAAGCATTGCTTAGTATAAGCAATCGCAGGCCGAGCGAGCTATGCCACTGCGCTCCTCCTAACAATAAAGACTTACTGCCGCCCTCAGAGACGTCAAATAACGTTAATGAGTACTTAACGTCAAAAAATGACAATTCAAAACTAGTCGCTATTCTTACCGGGTCTATGGTCTTGATTCGAATGAAAAATTTTGACATTAATACTCATTAAAGTTAATTGACGTCTCTGAGTGCAGCAGTTAATAAGCTTTATCTTCTTATCACAAAAAGTAGTTAACATAAAAAGCTGACACAGTAATAGTACAAGTCCTTAAGTAAAATTTTCTCAATAAACTCTTTTAAAAATAAAATCTTAAATTTTCAATTTTTCTTTCCGTAATGAGCTTCTACATTGTGTTATAAATCCTAAGAAACGGGTATGGTAAAAAAATAAGACCAAGTGAAACCTAGACTCACCTTCGCCCCGCATGCAAGCAATATTCTTATCTCGTCCAACGGCACCATTCGTATGATGGAGTCTGCCAACTCCCTTTGCAGGGACTTCTCTGATATCACCTCAGAAGGCATGGCTGTAGAACTGTGAACAAAGTAACGTAAAATAATAAATGAGGCATATATACGAACAAGAATTTATTTATTGATTTGATTAGTTTCCGTGTGTTGACGATTTGGTTGGGCAGAATAAGACTACGGTTTATAAATATACAAGTAATGTACCTACAGAAGCGTTTATGTGGCTGCCTTAGTGAAAATTGCCTAGTTTATGCAAATAATTGATACCTTTAAATTGCGTAAGTACGGCGTGATGTTGACGTTAATTGATATGTATAGATTCAAGACAAAGTTACATTTACAGTCTGTTGACTGCCATAACGAGTTTATACTTTTGGACAAAAGCTATGTACGTATGTTTACAGTTCAGCTATTATATTTGTGTCTATTACACAAAGAGAAATTCTTGCACAATATAATATTAAACACAAAGGACCACGTCTGTGACGAAAAACATTTTCCATTATGTGTCGTAAACTAAATTAGTTTTCTTTTTGGAAACATTGCCAATCTTTGTGGGCGCTTACTCATCGTTAATCTGAAAACTGTGTTCGCGGTATTTTTGTAATTTATCTCCAGTGATCTAATAGCAAAAAAAAACTTCAGTCGACATCCATTTTAAAAATCGGTCTTCTGTAATAATAATTCCGTTGTTTTTTCGTTTCCGTTTTACACACCAGATACAAAAAAAACAATCATGAAACAGAAACTGCCAAATAAAACATTACTTTTATTTATTTCCGTTTCCTTGACTCGAAAAATTCATATTCATCTAATCGGAATGACGCACTTTCCCGCCAATACTACGCCATGCGTTGGAAAGCCGCCATGTAGGTTTTCCTTTTTAAAACGGGCAATTGCGCAACGGGTCAATGTGCGGGACACAATACTGTATTTGCGTTCGTTGTCTATTTATTTATCACGACGCTTTATCTGCGACTTGTTATATTGCAAGTGTTTACAATTAATTTTGCACGAGTTAAGATTTTATTTTTAGGATAATTTGAGATTTATAATAGTTTATTTAGTGAAAATTTGTTTAAAATAAGTTGAATGCCATGGTTACAGCTTTGAACCTGAGCTTTAAACCCGTGTTATTTATTCTGTAATTTCAAAATAGGAAAATTCTTTCTCTGTATACCTCGATACGTACAAAAAATTAATAACATCAGTAAATTTTGGCAGTGAAGAGAGAAACGCAAAAACTATATAGTACAATATTATGCTCGTACATTAGGTAAAGAAATGACGAATTAGGTAAATTATATTATTAGACTATTGCAGATAGAACATAACTTACTCCTCTTAAAAATGTAGAGAGTACTTTACAATTGAATTTATTTTAACAGACTAATGTTTTCAAATATAATACCTACCATGTGTTAAAAGTTCAATGACCAAGAAACCTTGACATACAAAATCTATTCTTTCCCGAATTGTCTGTTACAAATAGGTGTTGGATAGGCTAATTTCGCAATGTTTCAATATACGAGTTGATACTTGGAACTGTATCAAAATCAGCAAGAGACCACATTTAGTTGACATGCGTTTTCCATAATTTTCTAAATAGCAACAGACCTATCTTATCCGGTAGTTATACACGCTAAAAGTTTACGCTACCCGACAACAGATGACGCCAAGTGCTTTTTGTTTACAAACATACTTTGGAAAGCATTTAGGTTAAAATAAGTGCTTATTATTGAATATATTTGATTTTTATTACAAAAGCTTTTGTTTATGTTGTTTCACAAACCATTAGGATGCTACCTTATATAGGAACAGTAAAAAAAATATCGTTTTTAATTTGTTTATTATCTACCAACTATATCAATCTATTACAGCCGTACATGCATGAGGTGGTGTAAATATTTTTTTAAGTGTATGTACCTACATGCTGTAATGTGACAATGTTGGCAGACCTAATAAATAAATAAATAAATGAGACAAGAGCATTTTCTAGATAGACAAAGACCGAAGAAGAAAATTATTATTGACATACTTAATATTTGGATACTTATTATTCGTAAACAGTATAAACAGTATTCGATGCCAGCGGTATCCACGTGTCAACAACATGAAGCAAATTATTATGTATATGCGTACACGTCTTTAGACGTAGTTTTTTGCGATAGAATATCGCTAGTCGCGTCCCATGTGCTTAGCACGCGGCTTTGGCCTAATAAATTATGACTACGTTAGGTCCGATGCGGTCAACGCTATCTTTAAACCCAGTAGGTACCTATAAGCTTTATAGGTCAAGACTGAAAATGTTCTGCAGTGCCTTGAAGGTGAAGCCTTATAAGGCAGTTGGCACACAGGTGGTAGACGGCGTCCAATTTTCCTCACCTTGCTTGGTGCATTGACTGAGTGCGGTTGTATAGACGTCACACCGTTAGCTTGTAAGACTAAGTAAGCGGACTGACTAAGCGGTAAGGCGGTTTGATAAGACTGTCAAAGAGAAAATGTGCTAAGGTAACGAGGATTTAGATAGCCGGCCTGCAACTGCGCAAACTAAGCAATGGTCGCCTAAAGTCGATTAATTTCTGCGGACATTGTCAATGCGTACAACATGGTAATAAGTTTTATTAAAACAATTGAAACATCGCCTAATTTCATTGCGATTTTTAAGATTAAAGTGTCAATAACAAATTCATTTTTTATAGTCGTGAGAGTTAACGCCAGTTTCATCATTTGTAATGTATTTGTTCGAATAGATTAGCCATTTGCCTAGAGGGGCTGTTCGTATAACCAGGAGGCCATGTTCTGAGATGAAAGGGCAAGAAATTGAGCATGTAAATAACATCCTCTATTTGAAAATTTGATAATAGTAAATATTATCATGATTTTATTTAAATTCACTGGGATGCAAAAATTAACATAAAGAAACCAAGGCGGTATCTAAATTATTTTTTAAAACTTGTCGATTTTTATGCCACAGATACTGTTGACTATCGATTCTTAAAGTAAGGTCAAACCTCTAAGCTATTGTAATAATTTATTGTAGTGTAACTGTTTTGTGCAATTCGATATGTTGTCGACTGTAGGCGTCCAAGGCTCTGGTGTAAATTCTCTTCTTTGTTGGTGGTGAAAGAATGGAATTCTCATAATTCTATTAACAATGAGGTCTGGAATTCACCGACAGCCCAAGCCGCTAGCTAAGCTAATATTAATTTGAAGTCTACAGAACTAATGGGAAGTTGGTATCTATAGTATACTTACTCACGTATATTCAAGCCCAAAAAAGTCAAATCATTATTGAGTAAATCAAATCGTAAATCACTCGCACATTGCCGGTCTTTTACGTCCTCTATCCAAAAGACATTGAACAAAAACATTAATGGATGTCTAGTCTATCCTATACAAATGACAGATTTTATGAAACTTATGCGGTTGATGTGTACAACCTTATTATAAGGTGAGTATCTCCTCATAAGTCACGCTATCTACAAATCTAGTAGATAATTTGTTATAAATATAAACAAAAGAGATACGACTCAACATTTGCTCTCCTGCAATAGTAAATTAGAACACATAATGTCTCTAACAAATTTTTGAGGCACGTTTTATTTGTAATCATTTTGCGCTAGCCTCCTTATAGCCGTGTCTCTTTGTAATGTTATTATGGGATTGTACCTGGTGCTTGGAATATGGGGAAATTTGGGGTATCTTGGAATTTTGAGGAAGCTTGGAGAGCCATGATTATAGACTGAAGTATACTGGAGCATAAATAGGGGAGCTATTCTCACTTGGGCACACGGGTTTTCCATGTCTAGCGTCTTGACGATTCATAAGTGATTTTGATTATGCTGAAACGCCCGGATTGTAAATTCATCATCATCATCACCAGCCCTTTAATGTCCCCACTCCTGGGGCACAGGGCACCCTATGAATGGAAGAATATATGAACGGTTACTGCCTACCGCACTGGCCCAGTTTGGGGATTGGTGAGTATTAACGACTACAGATGCGGCGGCTTAACGTGCCTTCCGAAGCACGGAGAAACTCCAGATAGCATATTTTTGGTGGTCACCCATCCAATAACCTTAAGTAGACATTGCTTAGTTTGCGCAATCGCGGGCCAAGCGCGCTAAGAAACCGCGCTGTCGAGCTGCCCCCTCCATTGTAAATTGACTAGTGTTAAAATAGCTTAAACAAGGTAGGCATCTAATGCCAGTGCTGATTCCCATTTCCTGTGCCGGTTCTCCAAAAACGCTCGAGTCAAGGGCGAGGTCAGAGCCCGGCCCGGATGTTTCTATTTTCGGCCATCTTGTTTTGATGCCGCCACGCGTCTGGTTTTTGTAATAATGTTTTCAAAATGCGCTTGCTCTGGATAAAGTTTAGAGTCGAATCAACGAGTACCTATACAGGTTTTGTTGTTTTATAATTCAGTTGTAGAGAAGTAATCTGTGAGAAGTGTTAATCTATGATAATACGTCTATACCCTTTGATTTCCCTCTGTTCATCTTAAACTTATCAAAGATTTCCAAAAACATTCCAAATTTTCAGTAAAAATAAAGATACCAAGATGAAAACATTAGAACATTGTAATATTTCCCTTGCAAAACTTTTGGCATTTATTTAATAACTTTGATATCTATAGCACAGCAAGATGCCTATCGGCTTCGGATCGTAAGGTTTCTGATGTACACACGATAGAAAATTTACATTCAGTATAGTCGCTCAACTAAACACATACGTAGTATGTTATCAACCTCTATTACATAATAAAATAACATAAACATTATCAAAACATATTCGCGTTTGTCTTTTTCGGTGGATAAAACACTAATCACAGTAGAAATATTTAATGGGAAATAAAATGTTTACAAAAATATTATCATCTTGATGGCTCGCAAATCTGTCTTACCGTTTGAAAATATTTTGACGATTGCTGTTACAACCAAAATAACGAGTTTTTTTTTCTAATGGCGGTGTAAAGATTCTTTCTCCCTGCCCTGTTCCCAGTCTATCTGGGGTCGGCGTAGTATGTTTCCTATTCCATTCATATCGGTCAGACGTCATCAAGCCATCCACTAAAGGTGCCAGTGGTGAATAAATGTATAAAAAAGAGGCGGAACGGACCATGTCGAGAGACCGATGAACGGAAAGAGTGATTGGAATGACAACATTCCAATCCATACTGCTCAAAGTTTTGGCTTAGGTTTTACAGCCGGCCGCCTGCCTGACACTAACCCTCTTTGGGTATGCTGTTGTAAGACTATTGCTTAATGTTTTGGAAATTGTGGTGGAAATGTCACAATTAGAAAAGTGATGTGTAAGAAACTATTGGATTATCTATATTACCGCCATCCCACTAATATCCCTAATTCAGGCACAGGGCTTCCATATAGATAAAAGATAAAGTGGGTCCAGTGTAACAGTCGGGCTTACGTCCCAATGTGCCTTCCGAAGCACTGAACCGATCCGGGTAACAGATTCTTAGCTATACTCTCTTAATAATCTGGGATTTTTTTTTATATAAGCGCACTATTTATTTTCATGTGCGCAATCGAGCTTTACTTAACTAAAGCTTAAGCAGCATAAACAAGATAAAAAATAGTAAATAAATAACAAAGTAGACATAATGTTTTAAAAAAATTCGCTTTGTATCTAAAATTAAAATTGAGCGTGGAAAATTAAAGATAATCAGTGGCATATTATAATATGCCACTGATGTTAACGCTTTTCCGACTGAAAAACGTAATTGAACGCTATAGCAATAAAACCAAAATTCTGTCTAAATAACTATGCGTTCGAATATGTATTGACCACTTATTATCTTTAACTTTCGCTGATATGTATGTTTTCAATTTCGCTTTCTAACAGAGCAACAAAATATGTTTTGTCGTAGCTTAAAGGTATAATATAAACGGTTTCTTCAATTACAAGTTTAGTTTTAAATCTTAAAAACATCACACCTTCTTTCACCAGATTTAAAATTACGCACAAGTCGATGCACTCCAATGTGTTCTGATTTCAATAAACAAAGGGTTCGTTAAACTACTATGTTGTATTCGTGACGCAGTTGCACCTAACCTTGGCTTTTCTAAGGACACAACAATTATATTTAACTTTTTATATGAATGTCCACTGTCTGAAATAGTCTATGAATTACCAAATCTGCCAATGTCGGGTTTTTGGAGCAAGTTTAGCAATGGTGTTTATACCTGCCTGTTAGAACGAAGTCAAACAATTATTGGGTCATTATTGTGTCAACATTAACGCATTATGACACAATAATTGTTTGATTTCTGACTTGGCATGGCTTTACCGACCTGTCAAATAAGTGTCAATTGTCTACGATGATGTATTGAATAGTAAATCAACTGTCAATATTCTTTTGAATGAAGGTACCGCACATCGTCAATGGCTATATAATGATGTTTTTCAATGATTATTTAATAAAAGCTATAAAATTTAATTAACCTTTTACCTAATACAAGGCAAAACACAACTGTATTAAAACTATTATATTTTATGTTAGTATTTTAATTATAGGCAATAAAAATTGGCAAAGCTCGCCAATTTTCACGGATTTATGCTTTAGATAGACGTTCGTCAATCAATCAGAATGGAAATGATAGATCAATCGCAATGATTTATCGTCCTTGTTAGATAAGTACGCAGTTAATATCAATTTGACATATCACTCATTTAATACGACGCAACTCAAAATACACTCAAAAATATTGTGTGTTCTAAATAAATGATAATAAGGCTTACTATTACTTTTGTCTATTTGTTATTATTTATCCACATAAACAAAGCAATGCCGCTAGTTTCTGCACTGCGACTGTTGGTAGCGATGCAAACGCACGTTTGCTACAATGATAACACCTCTTGTATAACAACACAATACAAAAATCAATATTTTTATTACAGTCTCGCAACTTCTACGCGTCACCAGCGATCAACATACATTTATATGGAGACTCGACAGGGAATCACACATTGGAGAGTAAACCACACTGTGTAAGGAGCCTAAGAATGCCTTCACCGAATTTGTCTATTATTAAAACAATTATCATTTTGTTGTCATTATCTTAATAATATCGATATTTACTAACCTTCTTTCTGTTGAAGCGTCCAAAACACAACCTCCTGCAGACACAAAGCGATTTACCACACAATGCCTTTGTCTCTATGGGGAAGGAAAAAAGAAGCTTTTGCCGCGCTTTTAAAACTCTTTAGACTGTTCCGTCAATATCGACAGCTTGTATTCAAATTACTGTTCTCTTTTCAAATGTTATTTAAAAATTTTATTCTAAGACCAAAAAACTGTAACGTCTGTCCAATTTTCTAGTCAGGTGTGAACTGCTTCGAAGGAACACTTTAGGAGAACCACACTCTTGGAAACCGACCAAAATGGCGATTTGCCAAGTACGAAGTACTGAGCACATGCGTTGTAGGGTAGCCGACACCGCTAACGGACACTGTCAAAATACTATTGTTCAATCAGAATGAAATATGACGTTCTATTAGGATGCAATTGTTTTTGCTTTAGACAGCGGATGCTGTTACAAAAAGTGTTTTACTGCCGCACGCAGAGACGTCAATTAACGTTAATGAGGAGTTACTTAATACAAAAAAAATACAATTCAAAACTATCGCTATTCTTGCTGGGTCTATCTAGGGTCTAGATTTCAATGATTTTTTTTGGCGTTAAGTACTCATTAAAGTTAATTGGCGTCTTGCGGCATGTGGACTTGTTTTGTTTGAGAAGTGTGTCCATTTATTTTTAAAGAAATCTTAGAAAAGTTATTGTGTATGTAGAAGATCATCAGGCCAGATTATTTTGAAAAATATTACCTATGCCTTGCTGTGGGAATGAAGCTTAGTAAATCATAACTATTCAGCCAAGCAGAGTCGCAATTCTACTCTACCGTGCCAGTTACAGTGCGCGTCACCTTGAATTCAGTGTACGTTTCATGAAATATAGACTTGTGATCATACACCTTTTAAGCACAAAGATTTTAGTGCAATGACCTTATTTTATTTCAAAGGCCACTCTTTCCGGAGATTGCTTGTTATCAACAAAGCAAACACAAAGAAATGTTGAATTTATTTTTATTTTCTGGTGGATAATAATTAAAAATAATTTAACATAATGTATGTAAGCTTATTTTAATTTGACACCTATAATTACATAATTTGTTCGTATAGTAAAGGTCACAAAACCGTGATTCTTTTAGATTTTATCAATAGATTTCAGAATTTGTTTGGAATATCCAAACAAAATTGGAGAAATTTAACCGCATAGAGATGACGGATTTTTAACAGCTGTATAATAATTTAGTAGCATGCAGTTAATTATTCCTTATTTTACACTATGAAAACAATTGTTGTTTTATTTGTTCAGTCGAATTCTATCATGCGCCGTTAGCTGCGAATGGGAAACTACGCAATACATGAATACGCTGCGTATACCTATTGATAAATATTTTGATCTTGACTATTTTTACTTTTTCTTTAAATACAAAAACAGTATAAATTATTGTTTAAGATATATTTGTTGTCCTAGATGTTTATAGGTCATTGGATGGGTGGCCAAAAACTTTTTGTTCCAAGTGCTATGTGCGTCGGAAGGCACGTTAAATCGCTGGGCGTTGCGACCACTAACACCTGATGCGTCTGCGTGATGTGGTACGTTACGTCCCACTCTCCCCCTATATTCTTCCATCAATAGGGGAACAGTCTACTGAAGATCAAAGATTGATGATGATGTCTTGGTATTTAAACACAAATACTGCCGCACTCAGAGACGTCAAATAACGTTAATAAGTACTAAACATCAAAAAATGACAATTCAAAACTAGTCGCTATTCTTGCCGGGTCTATGGTCTAGATTTGAATGAAAATTTTTGACATTAAATACTCATTAAAGTTAATTGACGTCTCTGAGTGCGGCAGATAGTTAGATAGTATGTACAAAATACAGTGAATGGCCATTTGGTCAAAGGACCACTGTTTGGGACTGGCACCGAAAATTCTTCACGTTATTTATAGTATTTTTGTTTGGGTTATCCGAATTCTAATTGTACAAAATTATTCCTTTTATCTCAGAAACGTCTATGAGATGTTATATTATAATTGGGTGTATTTAAGCAGAAAAGATTTAAACTATACCTTTTTTTGCTAAAAATAAAAAATAAATGTATATTTATGCTAGAACATTGGGCCTGGCCAATATAAGGCCTACATAAGCATACAAACACCATGACGCGAAAACAAATGTATTTGTTCGTTACAATCATTTTCGCCTACCAGGATTCGAACCCTGGACCTCTTGACCGATAGACATCGAACAGACCATTTCACAAAACCGGCCATTGAAATGATGCTGATGACTAACTGCCGCATTCAGAGACGACAATTAATTTTCTTGAGTACTTAATGTCAAAGCAAATCATTCAGATCTGGACCATAAGACCCGGCAAGAATAGCGACTAGTTTTAAGTTGTTTTGGGATTATTTGACATTACGTACTCATTAACGTTAATTGACTTCTCTGAGCGCGGCAGTTAGTAACATAATTTAACATTAGCCCTACACATATACCTAGTCTAAACATAAAAATTCGATAGAGGCTATTAATATCTATTGCTGAGCTAAGTAATATTGATTAAATTGTTTTAAAAATACCATTAAAGAAGATGGTGGTGAGAGGCTCTTGAAAAGTATTTGCAGGTATATAGGAATATAGTTGGGTTTGCAGCGCAATATTAAATTGTTCGGAATCCTGGAACGAACCTCGTTTAGCGGGAGATTGGAACGTGAAGGCATTTAAGGCCGGTGGCCCATCGTGCCTATTTAAGTAATTACTTAATTTTATCAAGTTAAGGTTTCGTTCACACCATAATTGTCAACAGTTTCCTAGATCAGAAATATAGACATAAATCACAGTAGGGCGTATGTTGAAATAATAATGTAATACCTCATTAAGCATCCTCTTACGACACTAACTGGATATGGTAGAGGGTTTTGTAACCGTATTCAGCTCTGCCGTCACCACGGGGCGATGAGCCAAAATAATCAGTCAACCCAAGTGATGAGCCGTGGCCAAATATAATTTCCGGTAGCCTCTTGTAGATCTCGCACTAGTGTGACGTTGTAGCCGTATATCCGACAAGTAAATCTTCAAAATATTCTATAAAGGCCTTCCAAAACAGGAATGTCTTTCGTACACACATACACTTACCTACATACTTTACATATTACAGTCACATACTTATTTCGCTTCATCCAACATCAATGAAGTCTTCATGCATACCCTTTGGTATCGGACACTATACTATACACTCTAGGCCCTATTTTATAACACTTTCAATTTGATTATGAAAGCCTTCCCCTTCCGATTTCTTCATTCATTTCCGAAATATATGTGTCGTGGCCAAATCGTAGAATTGATCACTTCATGATGTGGCCGACCATTTCATGAAATGGTGGCATTTCATGAAATGGCCAACTCTAACTGACCATATCATGATAATGGTCTGGCCAGATGAATAAACAACGTTTAACGATATGAACAGTTAAACGCATGGTTATTTCATGATATGGCCAAACAATATCCTAAAATAGAAACATTAACCACCGTTAGAGGCGCTTATTTCGATTTGTTTTTGTAATGCATCATGGGGGCGGACAAATAACCTAATAAAAAAACTATTAGTAATGTTGTAATGGAAGATAAAAGTGAATTGAAAGATCGTTACAACACCAAATTATTAGAATTTTACGTTTTAAGTCACTCAAAAAACGAGCGCAACTTAAAAATACTAAACATTAATATGGCCACACGTGGATGGGCATATCATCAAACGTTGACGTTTCAACGATATGATCAGTTTTAGCTGGCCACTTCATGAAATGCAACCATTTCATGAAATGGTCGGCCACATCATGAAGTGATCAATTCTACAATTTGGCCAGGACATAATAGATTGGGGAAAAAGTTTCTTCGCATTTTTTAGGAAAATTCAAAACATTTTTTAATATAGTTTATTTACATTTAACTAAAGCAGGTAGGTACCATTTTGTTCGATAACTTTTTGCCATCTTGTAGGTAGGGACATGATCCCATTGCTATAGAAATTTTGGGACTTCTGGTCAAAATACCGCGACAAGTGGTTTTGGCAGTCCTCTCGTGATGTTAACCTGACACTGCCTAAATAATTTGAAGAGACCGAAACAGGTGGAAATCTGAAGGTGCAAGGTCAGGACTATACGGCGGATGCATTAACACCTCCCAGCCAAACTCTCTTAATTTTTGCTGAGTGGCTAAAGATGTGTGAGGTCTAGCGTTATCATGATGAAAAACCACACCCCTTCTGTTGATTAATTCCGGCCGCTTTCTCTCAACTTCTTGCTTTAATCTCATCAGTTGTTCGCAGTAGAGTTCAGAATCGATGGTCCTGCTTGGTGGTAACAGCTCATAATGAATAATGCCCTTCCAATCCCACCACACACACAGCATCACCTTGTTGCGAGTTCACCCGGGTTTCGCCACAGTCTGTGAAGCCTGACCGGCCTTTGACCACGACCTTTTTGGCACGTTCTTGTCGTACGTGATCCACTTTTCATCACCAGTTATCAGCTTCTTCAAAAATGGTTCGGTTTCATTACGTCGTAATAAAGAATCACAAATGAGTACACGGTTCATTAGGTTTCTGTCAGTGAGCTCGTGAGGTACCCAAATGTCGAGCTTTTTTGTGTACCCAGTTTTTTTCAAATGCGCCATAACTGTTTTGTGGTAAATTCCCAGTTCTTCAGCTACGTCTTAACTACTGACATCTTGCTCCACTTTTTCAAAAATGGCATCCATTTTATCTGTAATAGGGCGACCAGAGCGACGTGCATCTTTGACATAAAAATTTCCGGATTGAAAACGCTTAAACCAAATTTGTGCTACTCTCAGACACTGCACTAGGTCCATAAACATCGCAAATTTTTTTCGCGGCTTGCGTTGCATTTTTACCTTTTTTGTAGTAAAATTTTAAAATGTATCGAATTTCTTCATTAGATTCACTCATCTTGGCGGTACGAAAAACAAATGAAAACCACACATTTTCCTAATTTGAATTTGGAATTATGTTCTTTAAAATTTAAACTTTCAATGATACCAAAACCAGCCAGATACAAATAGTATAGCCAAAGAGATTTTATTACAAGTTTATACATACTATAATGCGAAAAGCCTTTTTCCCCAACCTAATATATACCACCCCAAATCTCTCTCGTGGGTGTCGTACAAAGCGACTAAGGATAAATCAGTGATGAGGAATGGGCAGCAGCCTCTTATACCACCTAGCAATGTACTGCGACTTTTGTCTCTCGGCTCGCCATCTATGGCCACCTATACATGGGACCTAACATAATTGGCGAAACGCGGGTGCTGGTTCACCTCTGCCTACCCCTTCGGGGATATAGGCGTGATTTATGTATGTATGTATATATGTATATCCTTTTTGTCATTCTCCTTTACTCATTATTTTTAGGCCACCAAACCATGGGAGAATCCCTATCTCAATTTTTGTCATAACGTCTTCTTTCAAACCGTACCTTTCTCAGTTTCTTTCGATTGGCAAAGTCATTGTAGCTTTATAGAAAAAAAAATGTTTCCATTGGAAAAGTCATTGAAGCTTTAGAACAAATAAAAATGATCTCTCAATGTGACCAAGCTTTCGGGAGCATGCGCGGTAGACTATAGGCTGTTCTCCGAGTGTGCCTCAGGCCTTGCCAACTCCAAGGAGTAGTAGTACTTCGGAGTCTGACCGAGTTGTGGTGAATTCGGATTAACGGCTCCCCGCAAACATCCGTAAGTAAGGACCGCTTATATTTGTATAGTGAAAACTAATGGAGTGTGCTGTGTAGTGGCGGCAGTGTAGAATACCGTCACGAACCCATCTCTCCCGCGGGTGTCGTACAAGGCGACTAAAGGTTAAGGAGAGGATTTCCGAGCAGAGCTTATATCACCTAATAGCAATGAACTGCGACATACGTACCGGTTAGATGGAAATAGGTTCGCCCACTATTACAAGGGACCTAACATAATTAGTGAAATGTAGGTGTTAATTCACCTCTGCCTTGTTTCCCCTTCTGGGATACATAGGCGTGATTTATGTATATGTAGATTGAATAAATAAATGGGAAAAATATTTGACAATGTAATGTTTTTTACTAGGGACGCATTCTTTCAATAATATTATTCTTATTTGTTTTGCATATGCCGTGTGGTGACGGCAGAGTAGAATACAATTGTCACCACCCCAAATCTCTCCCGCGGGTGTCGTACATGGCGACTAAGGATAAATCAATGATGAGGAATGGGCAGCAGCGTTCCTCTTGTACCACCTAGGAATAGCAATGTACTGCAACTTTTGTGTCCGATAAATGGCAATAGGCTCGCCACCTACATGGGACCTAACATAATTAGTGAAACGTGGGTGCTAGTTCACCTCTGCCTACCCCTTCGGGGATATAGGCGTGATTTATGTATGTATGTTATTTGTTTTGCTGCCTTGCCGCACCAAATCGCATCGCAGAAATATTCTTTATAGTTTTCTGCGTTACAAATTCGCACCGCGCCAATTCACAGCTTTGTATACAAGCCCTAAAGGGTCAATGATTTTCCTGTGAAGGCAATGGTATTCGCCCGCCCGGCTCATGTGCCCCATCCCAGCGTATGGCATCGGTTCACCGTGAGACGTGGGTCTACCACCATGCACCTTCGCATCCAAGACCTAACCGAGGACATGTATGAGACGGCCGTGCAGATGTTGCGAACATACTTCACGAGAGACGAGCCCCCATGTAAACACATAGGTAAAACACTATTTGCTGGATTTCAACGTAATGCACTTCTTCAGAGGGCTTAGCCTAGGATTATCTACTTTTTATTTTTCAGATTATTTTTTATTTTTAGTGAATTTTTGAGATTTTTTTAGTAGTCTTTATACTTATTCAAACTTCACTGTCGTTTCGTTCAGTTTCAGAACAAAAAAACTGTCTTTCCCGCGACTTATTCACAAGATCACGAGCTCTGCATGGCACCGGCGAAAAAAAAATCGAAATTAAAAAAAGACTTAAATTTTTCGAACGTTTTCTAATAAAAATACAAAAATTACCACTAAATAATACCTACTGTACCTACTGTACCTATAGTAACTTTGAACTAGCAAAATAGTTGTTAGACAATACCTACCTACAATGTTCGCTTGTCTTTGCACGTATAGATTTTAATAATTTGGATGAATAAATTGTGCGAGGTATACATGATGATAGATAGATTTTATTACTGTATGTCAGTAATGAGACTAATTAAACCTACCTGTATACTCAGTCTTTTGTATCATTACATTAGATAATGCTACGTTTTAAACTGTATTAACTATCTACTAAATATTTATAATCAATGAAAGATGTAAACATTGAATAGTTATTTGTTATACGTGAGTGCAAAGTTGCTTTTTAACCGCGTGCTCAATTTTGATGACCGAGCTAGCGAAGGATTCTAAAATTGAATCACGAGCGTAGCGAGTGATTCTTAATTAGAATCCTGAGCGTTAGCGAGGGAATCAAAAGAGCTCAAGGTGAAAAATCTTTGTACTCAAGTGCAACACGTAACTTTTCATCCCCCCTCAGCGAGGAAACGGTAAAATGCAAAAAAAATTACAATCACGTTATTAAAAGTTTCAGTCAATTCTATAAACACCCTGACACTTCCACACCCATCCTACCAAACACACACATACAGCATTCACCCAGACACACCCACAACATCCACCCAGACGCACCCACAACATCCACCCAGACGCGCACGTGCAAAGCAAATTAATAAAAAAAGTAAACTAAGATGGTTCCGAATCTGAATTTTTAACAAATTAAAAAGGTTGCATAATAATTTCGACACCATAGAGGTCCAATAGGTTTAATGATGTCTTTCAAAGTGGATTTTGTGCAGATTTTGAAGTCGTTTTCACCACCTCATCAGTCGCCATCATGAACTCTGGTATCATTCAATTTGCGCCAAGCACTCCCTAGATGCGATAAAATGTGTGACGACCATATTTTAATGTAAAATTAATTTCATACATTAATTTCACTCACTCATTTATTCATATTAATATGAAATAAATATACTAAAGACATGGCTGTATGGGCTAGACTCTTTGCCTTCCCTAATAAAACAGGGAGAATTAAAAACAAATTAAAAAATTATGTTTTGTATTCACAAACATAATGCTCTTGCACGCGATGTTCTAAATTCAAATTTACTTTATCCTCTAGAGGATAAAAACGGCTTTTGCACTCAGATATCGAAGAGCAAAAACGCTTTTTCCGAGATGGGGGGATGAAAAGTTAATTTATTTTATTCACTTGACACATTTAATTTCCCTAATTTTTAGGTGAAGATACAAAATTTCTTGCCTGTTCTTCAACAAGGATAGTTATAAACGAAGGACTGTCGTAGCTTAACGTGTTTTATATTGGAAACCTTTTGACGGCTACACGCTCGTTTCCAATGTTTATCGTAATTACTTACCTAGGTGGACGATTCACGAATGTATGCAATTGTACCTTTAAGGATAAACTGTATTTTTATTTGCAATACTCAATTGTTTATTGCAATCATAATGTGCAATAAGATCTTAAAGCTCTCTAAAAAGATCTTTGCGATTGCAGATGCAGTCGAGAGCTTATCGAAGGACCTCCTAAAGATAAATATAATTGATGTTATTTCAGATTGAAACACTATTCTTAACCGAAACACGTCGTAAACACTTTTTTGTAATACCATCCAATATATATTTGTTCACTCATCCAATGACCGATCGTAGCGAAGATTGCTTAGTGTACGCAAACGCTGACCGGACGCGCTAAATGCGACATCGAATTCTCACAACAAAGCAACCTTAGTCGACATTTTAATCTGTCTACAATACTAATAACTTTTTATCTACAATACAAAACACTGTTACAAAAGAGATACAACTCAAAATTGCATTACTGCAACAGTGAGCCTTATTATTATAAATTTAGAACACAATGTTTCTAGGTATTAATGTGTTGTGTCTGTCTTGTATGACCTCAACTTTGATTATGTTCTTAACTTTCTCGATACGACAGCGAAATTAATTCTTATAAGTATAAATATATTCTTTTAGAGATTAACAAGCATCCGTCTGCTGTGTCTGAACTCGAGAAGCTCTGGCATACCACCATCAAAGACAAGTTGTCTCTCGTCTGTATGGAAGACAAGGAGGGTGGAGAGATGGTGGGGGTCAACGTGCTAACAGTGGTTTGCCAGGCGGACAAGGAGGAACCCTTCCAAGTGAGCTAAAATTCCTTACGCCACTTACCCAATACAGAAACTGTAAATAACTTAACAATTAAATCACGATAGCTCTACTCAATTTGTTTATTTTATTTGTCCCTTCTTTTTACACTTCTATTTTTCATTTCCAATGTAAATAATCCATCAAAAATATTTAAAACAGAAACGCTACACAAAGTTTGAGTCCTGCTTAACAGTTAAGTGTTATCACAATTATTACGTTTTTCCATACAAATTGTGACAGGAATTGTCCATTTATCTTTGTAAGCAGTGCTCAAAATTTGAGTAGCGTTTATGTATTCCTGGTTTAGTATTCAGCTATATTGAGTGCGGGCTGTTTCTGCCCCCTTCAGGCATTTTAGGGTTACAACTACATAACCACCATGCATTAAATAAAAAATTCTTCTTCTCCCTGCCCTACTCCCAGACTGGGAACGGCGCAATTTTGTGTAATTTTTCATTGACTTTCTATTATTAAAATTATTATATACTAGAGTGTTCATAGTTAAACGTAAATCAAGCGAAATTACAGTTGTTTTTTTTATGATAATTTTATCATGTTACCTTTCTGCGAAATTGAACTTTCTGCGTTTCATTCAACTATTCTTTTTCTTTGTCATCCGCACAGACTGATGACGCGACCTGGGCCAGTTTGTTCGGCGCTGTGGACCTCGTGAGCCGAGGTATCGACGTCTTCCAGCACTACGGCGTTGACCGCTACCTGACTGCGTACGGCCTGGTCATACCGCCCCAGTGGCGCGGCTTGGGCATAGGGAAGGAGATGCTCCTAGCAAGGTAGGCAGGCCCATTATTTAGGTAAATATAACATATAATGTAAGTCCGTAATATTATGGATTTTTATTCGCATACATACATAAATCAGTGAGGTGAATTAGACACCTTGTTTTCGACAGTTAAGTTAGGTACGTCCCATGGCGAGCCTATTTCCATGTATCGGACACGTAGGTAATTCGCAGCATATTGCTAGCTGTGACCATAGCCAACTGGCCAATCTATTGGAACGCATAAAAAACAAAATGTATGAAACTGACGTATCACAGAGAAATCAAAATGTCAATTCCATACTTTTGTTTTCTAAGCGTTCGAATAGATAAGCCAGTTGGCTAGGGGGCTAGTTTAAGAGTAGCGCTGCTGCCCATTACTCATTGCTGTTAACCCTTAGTCGCCTCGTACAACACCCGCGGGAAAAATGGGGGTGGTGACTACATATTGTATTCTGATCTACCGTCACCAGATGGCACAAAAGTGGGTGTTAATTCAACTCTGCCTACCCTTTCAGGGATAAAAGCGTGATTTATGTAAGTTAGCGAACTGAAGCATTGGCAAAGTGGTTGCAACTGTGGTGTCGTGAGAGCGTGTTAGTGCACTGGATCGCAGAAATAAAACGTCACAAATGCTGCACGAATATAGTTCAATATAATTGGATTAAAAAATACTAGAGGTTACAGGTGTCACGGCTATGTCATCTGACTATAATAATATGTATGTTATATAAATATAGGTATCTCTGCCGTCACCCTTCTCCCCAATCGATTGAAAACACAATGGTTCCGTTTAGCGCGGTTGGTCTTGAGATGTCATTGCCAGATGAAAATTTATGGTGGCTATTCTTAAAAGCGCCAGATTGTCTAATTACCGGTATTAACTTCTGTCTGGCTGGATGGACATTATTTTAAGTAATAATTGTAAAATCGATTAAGTATAAAGCTCGGAGTAAGTATAAAGTCAATTGTTAATTAAAAATTATCTGTTTTATTACTTGTCATTTCATGGACAATATAATTTATACAGCGAACTGAATTGTCTGTGCTCAATTCAATGCTCAAATCAATAATTATTTATACGAGTGACACTCAATGTCAAATTTTTGCGATCATATTTTCAGGTTAGAAAAACGTACACAATATCACATGAATTTAATACCTTTTTAAGCAATGGTCTTTAACAGACAACCTAAGCAACGAAGATGCATTTGCAACACCACACATTTGCTACAACAGATCACTGGTGCCCCCGCATGCCTAAGGATAACCGAAATAAACCAGATACGGCTAAATTTATTTACAGAAAGAAACTCCGATGGAAGCGGGAAGTTGGTTTTACGCGGAAAAGACCTCTACGACAGGTACCAGATAAGAGTGCAGGATCGTGATATCAGAGCGATATGTCTTTACGTTAGAGAACAACCCAGACGGATAACTGTCTTGGATTTGTGCTACAACCAAATCACAGATAAGGGATTCTACAAGTTATTGAAGAAATTACTGATCAAAGGCCGATCCAGCGTCAACCACTTGAATATCATGAACAACAAGTTGACGGAAAAATCTGTTGCAATCCTGGCACAGTACGCTCAATTTATTAAATTAAAGTATCTGAGACTGAACGGGAACGAGTTGGGGCCGAAGGGCGGGGAATATTTGTCAAAATTCCTCATTAACAACAATGCCGTCGAGTATTGTGATATCGGACAAACGGACCAAACGCTGACCAGCGTCGCGCACATTGTGGCCGCGTTACGATTAGACTACGGGGCGAATGAATCGCTAAAAGTATTCGACTTGAGCAGAATAAACCCCCTTTTCAACCGTTACAATTACGAAACAAAATGGCTGGCGTATCACATCGAGTTCTTACTCGAAAGAAACAACAGTGTCATAGAGTTGCATTTGCAGAAAAATGACTTCATAGGTCACGATATGGAGTATTTTGCACGAGGCCTTCGGAACAACAAAACGTTGCTGTACCTAGACTTAGGTTACAACAGGATTGGTGACTACGGAGCGGAGCTGTTGGCTAAATATTTGGCGGAGGGACCACAGCTTGTACGCCTTAATATAGCCGGCAACCAAATACAGGATTCCGGGGCGAGAGCTGTTAGTTTCGGGATGCCATATTCGAAGTTGCGAGCCCTGGACATGTCGAACAACAAACTGACCGACAGAGGAGTTCTAGATTTATTGAACACGATCAAGAAACCGTACTTTCTCCGTTTCCTCAATATTTGGGGAAACAAGCTGGGACACGTCACGTGTGGCGTCATAGAAAGAATGTTACAAAGTGGCACATTGTTTCAGCACACGATTGACGTGAAGATATTTTCTGTTGACGACGTACTGTATGCCGCGTATTATCCCAATCCGGCAGATAGAAGCAAACATCTGTATTATTGTGAGTTGGATTACGGTCATGCTCAACCTATTTATCACATAAAACGGAACGTAATACCAGATAAAAAGAGAAATGAAATCGATTGTAGGAATATACACAAAAACGCAGATATACTTTTTTAATGACTGTATCTTTTTATATGTAATAATATAATAAATTGCGTCCTTTTACTTGTTTAGTCAATTCTCATTAAAAGTAACAAATATTTTCCATGTTTCTTTTTCACTTGTGCTTTACAGTTGATAAAACATCATTAACTCCTCCTTCTACCTGCCATGTTCCCAGTCCATCTGGGGTCGGGTCAGTATGTTTCCTCTTCCATTCACATCGGACAGACGTCATCAAGCCATCCACTCCCTTTTGATTCATATCATCCATCACACCGTAAAAGTGCTAGTGATGAATGAATGTATAGAAAAGAGACGGAACGGACCATGTCGAGAGACCGATGAACGGAGAGAACCATATACATTGTACTTTTTGGAGAGAAAGGCATAGAAGGTTATCATCATAGAACATCACTAACTGCCTGATACAATAAACCTGCATATTGAAATGAAATTAATGAGAATCATAGAACAAAGAAATGGAAATTAAAATCACTATTATTTGTTGAAACTAGGGAAATAATATTGCTTGGTGCTTCTGGTAATCAGCAATTTATGCAATCATCGCAGATGAGGTCTCAGATGATTCAGCAGCTGCTCCATAAATGTGGTTCAGCGCCATCTAGTAATCATATTCTGTATTCACATAATGACTTTGAACTTCATCTGCCCGTCGCCAGAGGCCGCCAAATCTAGTGTGTTTATTTGGAAAAGGTATTGTACTGACATACAATTTTCTTTTTAACGGGAAAATATTAATCATTTGTGTAAGCATGTCACTTAACATCATTTATTAACATTTTATATGTGTAATTAAAATAATATATAAACGCAACGTGAGTAGCTATTATATTTCTATATTAGGTACAATACATTTGGTATATTGTTAAAAAAAATCACAATACATATTTATTAATTATACTCCTTGCACTGAATGTTCATCATCTATACATTGGCCCTTTTGCCATTTTAATTATTATGGTCGACCTTTTTATAGTCATAAGCATAATAAGATATCTTGCCATTAGGATGACAATAATCTATTGTTCGATCCAAAACAGAAATACCAACTCGAACTAGGTCTATTAGAAACAACGATCATTAGCAGGAGTTAAAGGTTAATATTTCAATGATTAGCCAACCTACAACACACTTATGTTCACATAGTTTTCATTTCAGTAAGACCAATATAACTATTTTTTTTTTTTTTATTTTTTGTTTCAACTAATAAACATTAAAGTAAAGTGGCTACATGTTACTACTATGTACTAGTAATAATGTTAGTCTTGGGGAAAGACTGGTGAATTGCCGTGAAGCAGATCCCCTGCTTTGGGTTTCCCTTTCCCTAGGAGGAACACCGGAGAGGTTTAGTGGGTATTGCTGACGATTCGTGTGCTGAGCGAGTCCCACACGCGCCAGTCGCCTAGCTAATAAACTGGTATGACGCGTAAATGCATTCCACTCGGACAAAAAAAAAGTAATAATGTTAGTATGATTTTGTAAATCCTATATATACCTACTTTCGATGTGATGTACCAGAACCAGACAGTCTCTTTGAATGGGCTTCCATTTAACTGCAGGCAGATTACGTAACCCTTATGCTAACAATTCTTGATTTAAATTATTGCTTCAGCGATTTATATATTTACGCAGTTCACATCACACTCTGTTACTAACTGAAACTGAAAAGTACATCATCGCTTAAGCAACAATTTCTGCTGGTCGCTACACGACCCTAACAAGCTTAAAACAAAATTAACCTCGCAAAAAAGGCTGAAATAATCACCAAACTTGTGTTTTTGTGAGTGGTTGAATTTTTGGTAATCTTACCAGCGAATACAGAAACGCTACTCAAATTTTGAGCACTGCTTATAAAGTTAAGTGGACAATACCTGTCAATATTTGTATGGGAATACTTTAATTTTGACAATACATACAATAATGTTAAGTAGGATTCAAACTTTGAGTAGCGTTTTTGTATTCGGGGGTTATTATATACCCTTTCTAGTGGATCAATAAACTTTTTTTCATATGAATTTTTCACAGAATTCCACTCTGCAAAGCTTTGGATGTCAAAGCCACCGCGACGGTGTTTACTGCTGCAGCCTCTCAGAACGTTGCAAAGAAAGCAGGATTCGAAGATCTCTTTGAAATGACTTACGAAGATTTGGCTGTGAAAGGTTTTGTGTTCCCGGGCATTGAAGAGAACACCAAGTCGTCTAAATTAATGGGCCTTCTCATCAACTAATTTGTGGTTGGAAACCGTTAATTATTGCTATATACGCTTCAAGTTATCTATATTAGATCAATGTTCTAGTTGTACTTAATTTATATTACCGAGTAATATTTCTAGTCATATTTTTAAGTAAGTTACCCAGTGACTTGATCTTCTTGTGATCTACGATATCGATGTCAGTTCGTTTGTCATTATTGTTTAAAAAATATTTCGATAATATTATAATTAATTTTCCGAAGTAGCTTTCGGTTATACTTTAATGAATTTGTTGAAACTAATAGAAGATTTTTACTATCAAATCAATGTATAGGAAATTTTATAAATTATTCTGTGTACGATGTACCCTTGTTCATATTATTGATGTTCCTAACCATGTGTGGTTAGGAACGATTCTTGTAATTAAAATTTTGGAATTATATTAAACTACTTTGACTTAGTAGCGAAAATATTAAACAAATGTATTATACGTAGACGGTATAGCGTAGGCACTTGTACTTAAATTCTACAAGTTTTGTTATATATACATATTATGTATAGCGTTATCATCAATATCAGACCTACCTATAATTACTAAAAAAAACTACTTAAGCAACATATTGCTTTAGTGCTTCCTTTTAAAGGTAACCAGATAGTTATATATTAATTCACCTTGATTTATACATGCATAAATCACGCCTATATCCCCGAAGGGGCAGGCAGAGGCGAACTAGCACCCACGTTTCGCAAATAATGTCCCATGTTAGCGAAATTGATCAACCTAGTGCTATATAACACAAGTGCTTTTATGCTACTTACTTTGGGCTAGATGATAGGTGTGAATGTAAGAAATATTTATTTTAAATTTATTAGCATAAAAGATTACTTTGTATTAGGTGAAAATTAAAAGAAACAAACAAATGAAATGTGCTTTGGATGAACTTCGGCGAACCATTCGCCAGCAACAATATCTTATTAAACCTAATATGACGGTTACCACGGGCTATAAAATGTATTCATGTAACGATAACGATGTATCTACTTATTCATATATCTCGATGAACTAATGAAAGTAACTGATGCAGTTTTATTGCCACCATTTTAAGTTATCCAAATACCTATTATTCCCAAACAATAATGAGAATGATATAACACAAACGCAGTGTGCTATACCACCTTGAAATAGTAATTTAAATAACAATAACGTGGCGGATAAATGGCAATAAGCTCGCCCCCTACTAAATGAGACTAAACATTTGGCTAAAAGTGGGTGTGTTAATTCTCCAAGGGGTAGACCCCTTCGGGGATAATTGAGGCGTGATTTACGTATATTATTAGTAAGTAAAGGGAAGTTTGAAAGTAGCTCCAGTGACAGAGACTGCAGAGTGATAGACTTGGATGGTTTGATCATTGTTACGCGAAGAAATGAATGCTATGTTGGCAGAAGAATGTTAGGTATGAACGTGGAAGGACGTAGAAGGAGATGAAGACCAAAGAAAAGATGGATGGATTGTGTAAAGCAGGATATGATAGCAAAAGTGGAAGGTAACATGATATGCCGACCCTGCCTAGAGCGAGATAAGGGCAGGAGGAAGAAGGTTCGTATTATTCTAAAAAATAATTCTTTTTTAATCGAATGAAGTAGGTATATACAGTACATACATATCCAATCGATTTTGAACCATGACATGCATTAACAAAGATTGATAACATTTAGCAAGTTTAGATATATTAGTATGTCTAATTATGTATCCCGCAATCATAATACATAACTAAAAAATCTCTTTGCCTTGTAGACTTGTCGTAATTGTAGGCCTTTATGCTAATGTGTACACTTACTAGGTTTATACCTAGTATTAGAGTGCCGCCAGATAAGTCCGCGCGTGGTCAAAACTGGAACTAAAACTTCGTCTGCTATTTTGATTGTCTAGGAGTGTCAATGTTAGCGAGCAGCGCCTCCCCTGGCGCGCACTCTAGGTACTCATTGTTGTAAATCACGCCATCTTGGGGGCGGTAGCTGAAACAAGTTACTTACAACATTGTAAATAAGTACAATTTTATTTAACTTGGAAGAGTAAAACAATATAAAATTACAATAATATGTACAGTTCACGTTAGTAAAATTGTTTATTTATTTAAGCCTTAAATAATAATAATAAATACAGTCTCTACAAGGAGATTTAAAACAATAAAATGGCAACATTTAAATAAAAATTGCCTGCCATCTAGGTATCTATTCTACGCCCGCGACCGTGCGTATTTCGTTCGTCCCCGCGACATATCTGTCAATCTGTCAAACGGTTGTTGACTTTTGGGACTTTGGGTGTTGCTTTCGTTCGCCAAATGATTTGAACATTTTATATTAGAAAATAGGTTCTAAGATCAAATTAAAGTGGATTATTGAAATTTTCTGACTGAATGTATTATTTTCTGCTATTGACAGTGTATATTATAGAATCAATTGTGCATAAAAGACATGGATACGTAAATTTTTGCGTCCTGTTTGTATATTGTCGTGTTAAAAACTAGAAACAAACATTTGTAGATAGTGGTTACATCAAATATTCTTGTGTAGTTAGCATCACTTTTTTTATCTAAAAGTGATGTGCTAAAGTGATAATAAGTATAGAATACTAAATATGGATTTTCCACATGCCTGACTGCGATTGCTGTTACCCCCTACTTAGCAGGTATGTTTAAAAATAAATTTCTATTTGTAAATAATTGCATTTTTTTCACGGAACGTTTGCTTAGTGTGCAGGCTATATAAAGTAATTAAAATAATAAGCTATAATATTTCTATAGGGACAGTCATGGTAAGGATCTCAACAAAATATTATTGATAATATAGGTAGCTTTAATTTAAATTTTTTAAACACTTAATTTTTTTATATTTAAATACTATGTTGGGCTGAAAGTAATGTAAAAAGTTGTGCATTGCTTTTTAGTGGCAATGTTTGGCCATGTTTGTTACATTAGTATCAATGAGGGTAGGATAAATTTTTCTCAGTACCAAAAATGTTTATTATCTACTTACTTACATATTACCTAATAATAAAATATTTTAAGGCTTATGATTACAATATCTGAGTAAATTAAACTTCAATGGTACTAATTAAATTTATTCAGAGCTACAGAAATTCACCTGGACTGTTTATGCTCAAAGTCATTGTTTGCCTGAAAAACAAATGCAACTCGTCACATTGCATTTTTAGTTGCTACGCAGAAAAATTGAGCTGAACTGTAGTAGGCCTAGAACTATAAATGTAAAACAAGCATTTTGCACGTTCCGATGATTACTTCTACCAACAAACGTAGGGTGCAGCATGGTGTCGATGTTGGTAGATCCAAAAAGGTTATGTATAAATATTATAGTGTTACACATACCCCCGAATACAGAAACGTTAATCAAAGTTTGAGTCTTGCTTAAAATTTAAATGTTGTCAAAATTGACGTTTTTCCATACAAATTCTGACAGGTAATGTCCACTTAACTTTTTAAGCAGTCCCCCAAATTTGATTAGCGTTTCTGTATTCGGGGGTAAACTGCAAAGAAATTTGTGCCAGTAATAAAAATAAATGTTTTTAAGTTACCTAGTACAAGTAAAATAATTACTTAAGTAATATTTTAAAACATTAAGGGCCTGTTTCACAATCGAAAAGTAAGTTCGAAGTAGCTTACTTCACAGATCATTTGACAGTTGTAATATGAAATAAATGTCAATTGAACTTCAAAGTAAGCTACTTCGAACTTACTTGTCGATTGTGAAACAGGCCCTAAGTAATTTCCTAATATTTAAAGAAAGGGGCTACTAAGTAGCTAATTCTGTTTTATCTCTATAAGTAAGTACTTCAATAAATTATTTATGCTAGTGTCAATTTAGGAAGTTATTAAGATTTTCTCGTGAACTGTTTTCATTTTTAACCGCCTCCGTGATCTAGTGGTTAGCCCACCAGAATGATCCAGAGGTTCGATCCCCAGGGGGATACAAATTTGTGCTCGGTTTGGTTGGTGGTAGGACTTCTTTGGAGTCCGCCTGGCTAGCTACCACCATCTTATCAAAAATCGCCATAATAAAAATGTTAACAGCATTATTGTGTTCCGACAATGTGTGATAAGATAGCCAGCCCCTCTGTGGTTGAGGGTTTCGAGGTCAAACTCAATTCTATCTTCTCAGCCCTTATCGTCACTTACCATCAAGTGCGATAAAGGGCTTCCCTGCCTAACAAAAAAAAATTGCAGCCAGTGTATTTATAAACTTATACAAAAGCTTTGTGTCTGTTATTTTACATGTGTTATATTATTAACGTTAACAGGTTTTTCAAAAAAGCCAAAGTAATAAATAAGAATGTAAACTTAAAAGTAATGCCAATCAAAATTAATAGCCCATTGCCCTAACAAAAATAGAAAGAAACCTAGATAATATTTATATCTTAACACCATTATATTGCTGCAACAGTACAAAACCTGAACCTGTTGACTTTCTAACACATATGAATGCTAATTCATATATTACCATATTGATTTAATTTAAGAGAACAAACTGGAATCTGGGTCTGCGCTGAATTAAATTTGTAAACTTTTAGGTTAATTGGTATTTTCTTTTGTGACTGGTATGCGATGTTATTCTTCGCTGATATGATGCACCACCAAAAATTAATTTATAAACAATCCATTGTGTCTGGTAAGATTGCATTTTTACATTGACACATGAAAAGTTTTGTTGGTTCGCGTTTTTCTTGGTTTTTTTTTTTCGTACAGGCCATTTCCAGAAATATATTGCTGCGGTTTTTGGTTGAGGGTGGGTTGTTTATTTGCTCCAGTCATCCCCACACTTCCAGGAAATCTCCTTGCATCTATATCCGCGGCGTCGTAGACGTTCGAAGATTATTTTGTACACATCACCAGCCCATTAATGTCCCCACTGCCGGGCCACGGGCCTCCCTATGGATGGAAGAATATAGGGAGATTGGGCCATAAACGCAGTACGCTGGCGCAGTGCGGGTTAGTGGGTATTAAGGACTGCAGGTACAGCCGGGAGCAACGGTTTGACGTACCTTCCGAAGCACGGAGGAACTCGAGATAACAAATTTTTGGTCACCCATACAATGACCGGCCTTAGCGAACATTGCTTAGTTTACGCAATCTCAGGCCAAGCGCGGTATGCTAACGAGCTCCTCCTACTTTGATTATTTTGTAAGCTAATAATTAGTTTTTCAATATATCTACTATTCAATAAAGTATACACGACGCACATTTTTCAATAATCAGATCATTTATCATTACCATATAACGATTATGCGTAATGACCCTTTCGCTCATCATCATAATAAGTATTGCATGTGTTACTTAAAATATAAGGTTTTGAAACGGTATTTTATTTATTGTGTATTATAATGCACAGAAGATTTGACAATGTGTTATTGTATTAAAAGTGTTAAAACCATGTGAACCACCATTCACATTTTAGTTTTTTTTTACTTTTAGATAATGAGAGAATAAACACGTAGCTAACTCAATTTATGATCTCCTAGTAAGGAACAGGTAGCATGATCGAGACTTATGGAGAGTCCTCCATGGCCTCATAATATTCCTGAACTATGTTTTATTCTTCTGGAATGAAACATACTATTATAAAAATGTTGTTTCTGAAGGTTACTGACACAAATATCGTAACACTATTGTCGTCGACGTTTTTTTCCCTCGAAATCCATTAGAAAAAGTATCGAATTACATTCTCGCCACCCAGCGTAGGTAATGCAATAAAGTTGGTGAAATTCCAGGCTGCAAACACGCAATGAGCGCCCTATGTGGCGTGACGTGAAAGCCCAGTTCGCTAGCGCCCCTCGCATTCTGGACTAGAGCTATTTCTAGGAACCTATTAAACTTTCAATAGCTACGTCAAGTGCACAAATATGAATACCTACCTACCTACGCGTTGGAATCGAATCGAATCGTGTTGCAAAATTACAAAACAATTATGTGTAAATATTATGTTAACCCTCATTGCAGTAATACATATAGATTCATAATTTATTGACGTAGGCAGGTAGGTATCTAGATTATGGTCCAGATGAAATTCGGTAATGCATATTAGCTGAATGTAATGTTGTATCGTGTAGAAGCATGGAGGGCTTAATAGGTAATTTAATGTCTTCTTCTTCCTCTCCCTGCCCTTCTCCCAGTCTATTTGGAGTCTATAGTATGTTCCCTCTTCCATTCATATCGGTCAGACGTCATCAAGCCATCCTTTTGATTAATGAAAAATGTGCTGTCGTGTATACTTTATGATCATATCATCAATGACACCGTAAAGGTGCTAGTGATGAATGAAAGTATAGAAAAGAGACGGAACCGACCATGTCGAGAGACCGATGAACGGACGAACATTGAACATTTTTGTGAAATCGACACTGCCACATTTAACTTATAACTGTGTTTTCCAATTAATAATAGCCACTAGCAACTATTGTTAACGTTCCCTTGTTCCCAAATGAGTTCTCAACTATTTACTGCTTCACTCTTTAACTCGACAACTGCATATTAATTACTCCCAGTCCCATGTCTAGTTAATGCAATGACAAAGCTCTGGATGAAATAATTTCCTTAATCTATCCGGGCACGATACTAATTGTCCTCAATTGATTGCGCACTGGTGATAAGCCCTTCAATTTAGACCGAGGTATGTACTATGTACAGGCAGTATGTAGCAAGAGAGTTTATTCGGGTATCGTAGTTAATCGTCGACCACGTAGTCAAAGGTCGGGTTTACAGCTTATACCATTTGTTCCCGACTCATTGGCGACACATTTTTGAATTTACTTTCCAAATCATCACACGTTGTCTTGTCATTTATTTTATGTTTTCTATTTCTAATAGTTACCGTGAAAATAGTATTTTATAACGACCTAAAAAGCCGAAGGACCTTTCGCACCGAATCTACCGAATTTTATTACCTTACATAAATAATTATTATTTACATACGTATATTTCATAATATACGAAGGTAATTACCTATTTATTAATACTTACGTTATTATTATTATTATTTATAATTACGAATTCTAGAGATGTGAATAACATAGAACATGTGGAATTGGTAAATATTTAACTCATTAACTATAAAGAAAAGAATTGTACCTACGCTACGTGAATAGTAATTAAAGATAGCAATTAGGTATACAATCGAGTTGAGGAATGCCTGGCATTGCGTATTGTTTAGTTAAGTATTTATTGTCTGCAAGATAAGAGTCGGATATTAGAATATAGACCATCCAAATTCTTAAATAGGTTCATTTTAACTTTCTAGGATACTGCGCTTGATTAGGCCATCAAAATTCTTAAATAGGTTCATTTGAACTTTCTGGGACTCTACTGCGCTTTCCGAGAATGCCTTATGCTGCTACTGTTCTACAATGTCGAACATAGAATACATTTCTTCTCACGAAAGTATCCACTAATTATCCGCCTACAGGCGTAAGCGGCAGTGTTTTAACAAGTCACATTTAGCCAGTACCTTTTTGCTCCCATGTAAGTAATTAGGAGCAATTCTGTCCTGTCATGGCCGCATTCCCTCATTTGCTTCCATGTCATTCCTTAACACTCCAACAAGCGTATTATAGGACATTCATCAGAAAATATCTTTTCTACCTACCTTAGGGAAAGACTATAACTGAGACAGAAGTACCGTAAAGCTCTAAGTGCTAAATATATCTGTGGCTAATTGTATGTTTTAAAAATGCCATGCATATGACATCATTTAGTGACAACAAACAATCGTCACATACCCATGATTAGGTATGTGACGATTGTTTGTACACCCTATCTAACATAGTATCTTAACGCATGAAATAAATACGTGGGCTTTTGTTAATTCGACGCACATAATTTTTTTCATTAAGGTACAATTAAGTCATTATTTTATGATCCTGATGAAGAAAAAATTTCGCTCTATACATTTTAATTTGAAGCGAACAAACGGTGGCTATCCTGTAAGTTAAATATTTGTCAGAACATTAACTTGGTTAACGGCTTTGAAATTTGGATTCCACCCTTGTATATTAATTTATAATTACCTGTCCTTTCCCTTGGTTTTGTCTTGTTCGAGTGTGTTTTGTTTTGTGGAGATAGATAGCGGTTCATTAAATTAAGGACTGGCTTTTCAAAGGTCAAATGTAACTTGCAAATCTCCTAAATTATTATTACCCAAAAATATAATTATAACACCCACAGTACAAGTAACGACACAGACGAGAGCCTATTTTCAATTTGATGGTACAATCTTCTTTCTTCTGTCCTGTTCCCAGTTTATCTGAGGTCGGCGCAGCATGTTTCCATCTTTCATTATAATATCGATCAGATGTCATTAAACCACCTAATCACTTTTTATCCATATCATAGGGACAAACATACATTCAGTTAAGTAGTTACATTAGTCCTCTTCAAAAATGACCTGTAACTCGTTCCCGCTGAGTTTTCACTCCGCTTTCGTTTCGCCGTGTGGTGAGAATAACTATAAACGTATAAGTGGCGTATTTGAAGTTAGATTTCTACTCTTCTACTGTGAAGCAATATAATATCGGCGCAAGTTTGTTGCGCACCACTGAGATAATATTAAAACGCAAAGAAAATAAACTAACATTCAATAATATAACGTTCAAAAATTTGACAACTACTCTTACATTTGACACGACAGTCACCATGTAGCTTTCTTTGTAATACGTCAGGGGGCTTAGAAAAATGTCCAAGATATTCGAACGAATAGAATAGAGTATCAAACTGACATATTAACCTATGTAATACGTCAGTTTGATGAAAATAAAATGGCGACCGCCGTGTCAAATATAATAAATTAAATCATATAATAAAATCTTACGGTCATGATCATAAGTCTACTGCTGGGGCACGCGCCTTCCCTATGTACGGAAGAATATAGGGAGGTTGTGCCATACATAATGGGCCAGCGTGGTCCAGTGCGGGTTGATGGGTAAGAAAATATTGACGTTTGTATTCTTTTCATTCGAGTAGATAGGCCACTTGTCTTGTTTCATACAATACGTTTGTATTCTATTCGTTCGAATAGACTAGCCACTTGACTAAAGGGCTGTCGGTCGTACGCGCGCTCGGATACGGTGTAAATACATACATACATAAATCACGCCTATATCCCCGAGGGGGTAGGCAGAGGTGACCTTGCACCCACGTTTTGCCAATTATGTTAGGTCCCATGTAATAGGTGGCGGGCCTATTGCCATTTATCGGGCACAAAAGTCGCAGTACATAGCTAAGAGGTATATTTTTATGAGGAACGCTGCTGCCCATTCCTCATGACTCATTTATCCTTAGTTGCCTTGTACGACACCCACGGGAGAGATTTGGGATGGTGACAATTGTATTCTACTCTGTCGTCACCACACGGCATAAACGGTGTAAATAAACAACAGCTAATTACCAATCGATGTCCTATTCCCTAGCCAGCGGTTCTAGTGTCCAACTATCCAACTGTCTACGGGGTTACAGCTGCGCAAGTTTCCCCCCCGACTTGTGATTGCAATCACGTACCCCCCCCCCCCCCACTCATTAGATGCGCGCACCCGCTGCGGTCTCGAGAAAAGCGTGCGTGTGCACGCATCCTAACTAATTGAAAGTGACGGCTACACGCATTGTCATATGTCTAGGTCCTTTTCTCATGTTTTCTGACCCCGTATTATGTAAGCCGATTTCAGTTGCTTTGGTATTGTCACTCTCACACTTTGCCATCATTCTCAAATTCTCAATGAGTTAGAGAAACAGGCAGACCAAAGCAACTGAAATCGGTTTACATAATACGGGGGCCGGTCGCAATAAATGCCCAAATGTACGGATGACGCACGAGTGACATACGGTATGTGGAGAAAATCTCCACGGGGAAAACAAAATATTTTCCTCTCACTCAGACAAAACGAGTGGCTTAGAGAGATTTTGTCCACGTCCACGGCGATGAAGCTGGGGAGTAGGGACAAATATTAAGTAGTTACGTCAGAGCTTTGACGCGACAGAGCTCAGCGTGCTGATTACGCAAGTCTGTTGCTAACAATTCTTGATTGAAATTATAACCTATTAATATATTTTTTTATTTTTCGATTATGTATTTACTCACTGTCTTTTGTCAAGTCGGGAATCGGGAATTGTTAGCAACAACAAACTTGAAACGGGGTTTGAAAAATTGGGATCCTTTAATCCTCGTTACTGCGCCGCTTGTCTAAAAGGATTTTGTACTTTACCCTTTGCAAAGAAAATATACATACATACATACATAATTCACGCCAATATCCCCGAAGGGGTAGGCAGAGGTGAACTAGCACCCACGCTTCGCCAATTAGGCTAGGTCCCATGTAATAGGTGGCGAGCCTATTGCCATTTATCGGGCACAAAAGTCGCAGTACTTTGCTAGTTGGTAGGTATAAGAGGAATGCTGCTGCCCATTCCTCATCACTGATTTATCCTTAGTCGCCTTCTACGACACCCACGTTGAGAGGTTTGGGGTGGTGACAATTGTATTCTACTCTGCCGTCACAAAGAAAATATACATTTGACAATAGATAATAAAAGATCTTCGGTCACGTAACAATACGTACAACATACCATTTAATACATTATATTCGACAATAGATATTACATTTGTAATTAAACCTTTATCGAATTTAATTAATCATTTCTGCAAGGCGTCACAATGTAAAACAGTTTCTCGGCTATCTGAGGGCAGTGGTAATATAATAACTTATTCTCACAGTAACCAATACTTTAACCACACTCTGTGGTCCCACATACACCTAACTGTGTCCATGGGCTAGCGCGTAAGTACTGTAAACGGAAAGAATAAGAATATTGAATTACTTTTGTCTCGTTCCAAATAAATAACTGAATTAGGGGTGTAGTAAATAAAAAATACTTTAATAAACCTGCTACATCGTTATTACATAGGTAATAAAGACATTAACATGACATTTGTATAATATGTGTTTTTTTTATTATTTTCCTTGCAATGTTTCAATATTTTCTCCCTTCCCTGGCCCAAGACAATCATTTCAAAACTAAAATCAGCAAAATCGGCCCAGCCGTTCTTTAGTTTTAGCGAGACAAACGCACAACAATTCATTTTTATATTCAGAAGATTTATGTCGGTGGAGTATGCATACCTAATTCAAACAGACAGATTCGGTAAACCTCTTTGCTGTATTACGATAAGGTTCTTAATAGACTGTGGCAGGCAGAGCACGATTGGAGTCACCCAGCTTATGGAGGACAGAAATCGTGACGTCACTGCTGTTATCCATCAAAATCCTATGCACGTTCTTGTGCTGGTCTTCCTACTTTGATCAAATAGTAAGCAGTATGCTCGTGTTTTATAAGGGATCCACTACATGCCTTAGTTAAATAAATGGTATTGAGACGCAATTCATGGGAACGTTCATTTTTAAGTTCAGAAAAAAATGGAGCGTAGCTACTTACAACTTTACCTATCTATATGTCATATGTCTTATTTACTAATACTAGATACCATTATAAAGATTAAAATATTGTGTGTGTGCATAGCAACACCATAAACAGCGTTAAATAATTAGTACAAAGATTTTGGTGGTTAGAAAAAGATGTTTTGGTGGTTTTTCGAAATATTTTTTCTAACCACCAAAATCTTTGTACTAATTTTTCTAACATTTATATAATGTTAAAATTAAAATCGAATAGTCTATAAATAATTGTTAAAAAAAGATCTAGAAAATTTTCTGTCGAATGTATTCTACAAAAGTTCATGAGTGTGGAGTGAAGTAACAACCATAGTGGCGAGGGGGTAGGTATTTTGTTTATTCATATTATGTTAAATTATTTCGAGTAATTCTAATCCTTGTTAGTAAGATTTGAACATGAATTCAAATACCTACATATTCGCACAGTCTTGTAAAAATTGTACGAGTATGTCGCATTTAACACTTGTATTTCTTAATATAATATTGCATTATTTAACTTATTTAACTTAACATAATTGGCGAAACGCGGGTGAGAATTCACCTCTGCCTACCCCTTCGGGGATATGGGCGTAATTTATGTATGTATGTATGTATATTGCATTAATTTTTGTCTGTGTTAAATTGAAAAACGTGAAGCAGGTCTTTTATTTGTATTTTCTGCAGAGGTTTGTAGTACTCACCACATCTAGTTTTATTGTTTATTGTTAGAACGATACGGATCGTCTCGATTTTAAGTTTTTGATTGATATGCAGATAGAGTTTTGCTATAGTCGTGAAAGCGGGGTTGCGTCACGGTGAGTCACCGTGACCTTAAATGGTGCCGTGCCCATGCGTCGTCCACACCCCTCGGAAGGGTTAGCTTGTGGCCATTAAAATACTGATCAGATTTGTAAGGGATGGGGTGGAAAATCTTTCTGTGCGTTGCAGATGCATATCAGTTTTATATAGTATTTTTTGTGGAGCATCGTTTTCCTATAGCTATTGTTATATCAACTATTTATAAGTAGTTGTAGCCGGGGCACCAGACTTTCCCCATGGATGGAAGAATATAGCGCAAATGGGCCACAATACAACCCACCACGCCCACCATGTATTAAATGGTGGCTATCAACGACTGCAGATGCAGCCGGAACTTATACCGTAACTTGCCTTCCGAAGCACGGAGAAGCTCGCAATTCAACATTTGCTTAGTTTACGCAATCGGAGACCAATCGCGCTATGCTACTGCGCTAGCGAGCTCCTATAGGAGTTCAAATATATCCCCAATATACTTTGTTAGTTATATCCATTCAGAATCCCATTCATAATGTGTCCCGTCAATTTTGCACGTGACGTGATACATCCGAAAAGAGCGGAGCGCCTTCCACCTTGACCTATATAGGTCACCCGGGACCCGCCGCCGCATTGCGTTACTCCCGGACGAAACAACCCCTAGAGCGCTTGCCAACGGCACTGCTAAAGGTCCGTTCATATCTACAGACATTAAGCGGCGTGCCAGACAAAATAATATTCTTTCTTCTATACAGTGTTTGTTAACTTGTTTACATCTATAGTAAAGCGGCCGCGCAGACGCCGACAGACAACGGGCCGTGTCCGGTCTATATTTGCGGAGAGAATATTTTGTCTCCGTTTGTCTGTACGTAGCTGTAGCTAGGCTACCTCCCATTGGGCATTGTGAATAGAGTAAGCAGCCGTGCAGACGCTGACAGATACGTGGACTTCGCGGAAAGAATATTTTGTCTGTGCGGTTTTTATCTGTACGTGGCTGTGGCTGGCTACTTGCCGGGCAGTGTAAATAGAGTATCGGAACCGTATAGACGTTAGGTGTTCGGTACTATTGAGAGAGCGGCCACGTCCGCGACCCCAACAACGATGTCTGTCGCGCTTCTGACACGTCACGTGTCTGGCACGCTTAATATCTGTAGATGTAAATAAACTGTGTCTACCACGGCATGTGTCTTTCACGCTACATGTCTGTAGATATAAACGGACCTTAATCCGGGCCGTCCCTGATCGAATAATGGACATTATGCGCATTACTCCACGCCTCAAGCATGTACGCCTAGGCCGAACAAAGGCTTTCATATAGGGAAAGGGGGCATGCTGCCTAAAGCGACCACTCTCTTTTAATAAGATCGTTTTTCTATAAAATCGTTTTCATAATCGATATGTTACATCAACCTGATTAACTGCTCCCTTGAGCCAGCCTGATTATCGTGGAGAGTAGGTATAGTTCCCATCTGTCTTCTTGAGTGTAAATGAAAACATGCCGGTTTTGTTTCACGTCCCCGTACATATTAACAATTTTTTTTACCTGCAGGATTAAAATAAGGGTACCTACCTACCCTTAACCCGGAAGGTAACTCAAAACGCTAACTGCCTAAAGCGAGCATTTTTGTGAATAAAATTGCTTCTAAATAGGTACCTACCCAAGGCGACTGAGGAGGACTACACGCACAGACACTTAAATTGATATATCTGTGACTACACGAATACTACGATTGACACATGCATCAAGGGTACCCGTATAGTAGGTTACCTACTATGTAGTATAATATTTAAGTATGTACTTGCTTTTGCTTTGCGTCTATTCTGTAATTGTAATAATATTAAAATATTAATCAGCAATTTTAAAGTTAAATAAATTAAGTATATTATACCTACCTACTTGTTCCGTACAAGGTACCTACTACGTCTTGTTCCATGGAATTATCAAACCCCTTTTGTCGCAATAATGAATCACATCCCGAAATTGTTTGTAGCTACCGAACTGTTCCTGGAACCAGTAGTGGGATTCATGGGGGTGACGTCAACGTGTCTAGCCGACGACGCGACACCGTGTCGCCTCATCCCTATCACAATACTTGCTGTCAATAAGTTAAATGTTATGCTACTACTAGGCACCTTTTAGTATCGTTTTTCTTGTTGGTTCGTTTTGATTAACGAAAGAGTTACAATAAATACAAACAGACACACACTACCTACGGAATTTGTTCTTTTTTGATCCACGTGAAATTGCATATTATTTATATATGAAGTGTCTATTGGAGAGAGGGTTCTATACAAAGGTATTATAGTTCTTTTGTTGCAGTATTTAACTCACACACTATTTGACTACCGTCACCACACGGCAGAGCTGAATACAATAATTGTCACCACCTCCATCTCTCCCGTGGGTGTCGTACAAGGCAACTAAGGGTAAAGACAGCGATGAGTAATGGGCAGCAGCATTCCTCTTATACCTACCACCTAGTAATACTGCGATTTTATGTGCCCGATAGATGGCAATAGGCTCGCCACATATCGCCATATATACATGGGACCTAAATTGGTGAAAAGTGGCTGTTTAATTCACCTCTTCTTACCTCTTCGGGGATATAGACTTGGGTTATGTATGTATGTATGTTGTTTATTTCTACATTGCGAGGGTACCCGTTGGCTTACAACGTGAAGTGTAAAGGTTAGAAGAATTTCGGCAAGTTAATTAGTGTCTTGGGTGGCCGAGCGGTCAGGCACCTGCCCGGATAGCAGCGGACGCGGGTTCGATTCCCGCCTCAAGATCATAATTTTTCGAAATTCTTTTTCTAACCATTAAAATCTTTGTATGTATTTAACTCGGTTGCCTACACAGTGTTAAATTGGCTTGCTGTGTGGCAAAACGATGCTATGCGATCGTGTTTTGTTTTCGCTCGGTGTGCAGTTGCACCGCTGCCGACATTGCATCGGTTCTTGTGACGCTTGGGTTAGTTCTACCCCTCGGGTGAAGCGAAGCATGGTCCATTTCAATATTTTTCCCATCGCCCACCATATGTTTAATTGTGGAGTTTGCCACCTATAAAAAGCGGTAGATGCTTTTTTAAGATATTAAGGCCAACAGATTAGGTGCTTCGAAAAAAAAATGTCCGAGAACACCCTAGGCGAGCCTTGTTACATTTAGCTCAACCGTCCCTGTAGCCGGCACGTCTGCTACTCGTACTATAACCACGGTAATATAACAGTTGTTGCAGTTTCAAATGTATAATGGAATCGGAGATAGCGCTCTGTTTGCTTGTGGGTTGAGTTTACCGTAAAGAGTGTGTTGTATGTTTGTTTATATTCTTGTGCACGCGTCCTTTCCTCGTCGTGTTTTGTTAATATGTTTTCAAACTATTCTATTTTCGGGTAATGCTGTGAGCTAAGGAGCGATACGAAACAGAGGCTGTGTGAATAATTTGGCGTCGTTTTAATCTAATTTTATTTCAGAACGTGCTTTTTGCAATAACTTTAGAGTAAATAAATACTCTTCCACACTTTAAGGCCCGGTCGGTCAGCGTAAATAGGTATTTAGCGCCGTCCCAGCCGCGCGGAACTTACTTCGCGCCGCCGGGACTTCGGTGAACTCACAAATGCCCTCTCCAGTGACACAGTATAAAAAAAAGCAATAGAATAATGATATTCAAATTTAACAATGCTTTTTTTATGAATCGTTATTTTGTGGCAAATAAATCACAAAACTTATAAGGCTTGACTTAAGCATCAATCAGCTTGAGTCAAGCACGATCATTTTCTATGTGTTTCTGTTCATTACATGTTAGGTCAAACAAATCACAAATCTTATAATGCTTGACTCAAGCATCAATCAGCTTGAGTCAAGCACGATCATTTTCTATGTGTTTCTGTTCATTACATGTTAGGTCAAACAAATCACAAATCTTATAATGCTTGACTCAAGCATCAATCAGCTTGAGTCAAGCACGATCATTTTCTATGTGCTTCTGTTCATTACATGTTGTTAGGTTAAACAAATCACAAATCTTATAATGCTTGACTCAAGCATTAATCAGCTTGAGTCAAGCACATTCATTTTCTACGTGTTTCTGTTCATTACATGTTGTTAGGTAAAATAAATCACAAATCTTTCAAATGCTTGACTCAAGCATCAAACAAGCGTTGTAGACGATCAAATTCCACTCCAAAGCCACTCCTCCATCTTATATTATTTACATTATTTATAATTTAAAATACAATTAAAAATAACAATTGATTAAATGTTAATTGTAATCACAATTAATCAATTGTTAGTTGATATTTCACAATTAACAAAACAATTAATCAATTGTTATTTTTAATTAAATTTTGCCCAACACTGCCAAACACACTGCTTCCGAAGCACGAATGAACTCGAAAGAAAGGAACTTGGTCACCCATTTAATGAACGGCTTTAACAACCATTGCTTAGTTTACGTAATCGCACGCCAAGCGCTGTATACCACTTCGCTAGCGAGCTCGACAGAATATGAATTATCAAAATTTGTAGCTATCTCCAGTATAACATCTGCCGATATTCTTATACTATGTCACTATGATAGTATTTTAGGCATGACCTCAGAAGTTCATTGATGGTGCACGATAAAAGCGAAGCGGAAAAAATTAAAAAAATTGGCACAGGTCCGTCGTCCGTGAGCACCAATGTGCGACTGATGGGAGTGATCGGGCCTGCCGAGCTGTTGCGTTCGCGCATTTTATAGGTATTTAAACATTATAATTAAAACAATTATTTTATCAAGTCAAACCCTGCGAATTTGTCTATATTTAATGGCTTTAATTGTGCGCAAGAATTAAATTTAAATTATCAGTAGTTTCGTCATAATATTGAAAAAATGTTAGTAAAAAGGGGTTGCTTTGGGATTCTCTATCGAGTGAAGTTTATTAAATCTTATAAGTGAATGCGAATTTGACTAGAATAAATCCTTAACTTATACATTTATTTTTTCAGACTTGTAAACACTATGTTAAATGTCTCAGATTGTTTTAAAAGTTGCCTTTTTCGGCCCACAGGGCCTTAAGTTGCGGTTCATACTGCGCAGCCCGAGACTTTCCTTCTTCGAGAATAATTTTATCGAGTGACTTTTGGATAATCGGATCTCAACATACAATAATAATTTGTTGACTCATTATATTATTTCTAAATAAAACTAATATTTTAAAAAAATCGTACAAAAATTACTGCGCCCAACGTGGGGCTCGAACCCACGACCCTGAGATTAAGAGTCTCATGCTCTACCGACTGAGCTAGCCGGGCTTAACTATTAAATGTGAAATTTCATTACGGATAATATTGAAAAAATTGTTTACTTATATAAACTATTAAAGTTGGTTATGGCGACCTATAGATAGATATTTAATTGTTACATTTATACTCACCTAAATTTATTTATAATGTAATGTATAATGTGAAATCTGTTAGAGATAATAAGCCGATATTTAAAAGAGATATTTATTAAAGAAAATTATAAAAAACAATAAAGCAATGTAGTTACAATAAACGCGAGGAAAAGAAGTGACAACATCAATCACAGAAAAATATAACATACAAAATATATGTGGCCAGATATATAGAAAAACTAAAACCTTCAACACGCCTCCTTTTTCTATATATCACAGCAAATACCTAGGCCACCTACACAGATGTCATGTTTTGTTCTTGATAAAGCCTTCGTCAAAAATATCCGGGACAATTAAATCTGTCGACTTAAGATTCATGTCACATCTTTTCAGAACTTTCATTAGATCTTCGCTATCCAGATGTCCCATTGGTTCATGCCATGTCCAAATATCAACATCCGCCTTATTGCTTACGACTGAAACTTCATCATCAGCCTCTCTCACTATGTACAAATCCCCAGCACGATCTCCAGTAATTTTAATTTTACCATCTCTTTACGATAGCAATATCCTTAAAAATTACTTCGCAATCTACACAAGATTACTCCTAAGATCAGGACCAAATAGTGAACTCTATCCGCGCAATATCATTATTACTTTTAGCTAAGAATCTAATATTTCCTTGTCTCATGACATTTATCGACAGATTGTTTGCCATTATGTAATTTTCCTTTACGATTTTCCAAATTTCCATAAAATTCTTGTTGATCATTGCAACCACTATCAAGGATCCACAACTTTTTCTTTGATTCTAAGACAAATTAAAAATTTCAAAATTATCAACAATTTCTTCATATTCGTCACTGATGACACATTTCGATTCGACATTGACATTTTTCTTCATTTGGCAGTTAGAAGCTTTATGACCAAATCCATGACATTTGTAACATCTAAATTTGAATTCTTGTGACTTTTCATTTTTGAATATTGACTTCTTTGGTATTGCACCACGCCTTCCATAAAATGCATTTTCTTGCAGCATATCAACATCGTTTTCTTTCCTGGAACTATATTCTTCGCAAATTTTTATCTTTAGAAACTCTATTATCGGTAGCTCATCTCTCGTTTCGATAGCACACCGGAAGTTTTCATACGATGATGGTAAACTATATAACAGTAGTATTGACAGTAAATCCTGGTGAATATCAATCTCCATATCCTCCAACTTATCTACTGCATCAAAAAATCTACCCAAATGCTCGTGAATATCATCACTCTCTTGCATTTTATAAGTGATCAGCTGTTTCAACAAGGTTGCCTTTCTGGCCGGACCTTTTGACGCATGCACTTTTTGCAGCTTCAACCATACGTCTCGTGAAGTTTCGCACCCACGTATTTGTTTCAGCTCACTCGGACTCAGAGTCAAAACTAAATCGGACTTAGCTTTACGATCTCCATCGATCCATGCCTGCACAGCTCCTTCATTATCCTCGTTCACAACAGGCTTAATTATCTTCCCGGATACGTAGCCCCAAGTATCATTTTTCACCAATACTGCTTCAGCTTGTATCCGCCATGTATCATAATTTTCACGATTCAATAACTCAATTTTAATCGACATTATTATCAATAAATATAGCCCATAACCTGTTAGAGATAATAAGCGTGCACTTTTTGCCTGGGCCCATAACCTGTTAGAGATAATAAGCCGATATTTAAAAGAGATATTTATTAAAGAAAATTATAAAAAACAATAAAGCAATGTAGTTACAATAAACGCGAGGAAAAGAAGTGACAACATCAATCACAGAAAAATATAACATACAAAATATATGTGGCCAGATATATAGAAAAACTAAAACCTTCAACAAAATCGAATCGAAACGTATAATCAATCAACTCATTGGTAAGTAATAAAGTGCAGAAATATTTGTTTACATCTCTTGCGAATAGCTAAGTCAGTTTTAATGAGATCGTTTTTCTATTTCCGGTAGAGTTGAATCATGAACGCAGTTACAGTAATGAGGTAAAGAGTATCTGAATAATGTACCTAACATCATTATTTTCCTGTGAGCGAAATTCACAATACCGATCTTCGTATTCATATACTTATGTGAAACGTCAATGACGGGCGGTACTTTTATAAAGCTCAAATGAATACAGGCGACGTCATTGTCAGGTGATTTTAAAGCTGCTAAAGTTTAAACTGTATACCTGTGACGTGAGGTGCAAAATGAGAAGAAAGTGTTCTATTGTGATGTGCGTTTACTTGTATACTCTTCTAGACTCCCGCTAATAGCTATGCCATAAAACTCGGTAGATAATAATGAATTACGGCTTATAAATATGTACCTACGACAAAAATGCGGTCCCTACTCTAGCATTTTACTCGATTCTTGCCAATGTGGGCGCGCAGTGGTCCTCGTGGCACCTATTGTAATATTTTTCCAAAATTCACATCGCCATTTCCCTTTTTATTTTGCTATTTCAAACTATTTTGGGTATAAAAGATTCTAAAGTTATAACATGAACCATTAACGTTTGCCTGTAGTAAAAGGTAAAGTTGTTCTGAAGTTGTGAAGTGACCAAGGGAAACAAGGATTCATTTTTAAATTTGACTGCCGCACTCAGAGAAGTAAATTTTACTTGAGTATTTATTGTCAAAAAATTTCATTTAAATCTAGACCATAGACCCGTCAAGAATAGCGACTAGTTTTAAATTGTATTTTTTTTTGTATTAATTACTCATTAACGTTAAGTGACACCTCTTTGAGTGCGGCAGTAAGCAACATAAATACAAATAAAAATAGTAAGTTAGAGTTTCACCAGAGTTTCGTTATTATACACCTATTAAAGCTTTTATTGTAAACCACTTCATAAAACGAATAACCGTATCAATCAATATTCGAAATATTCCCATGCGAGCCGAATGTGACATCGGTAATTGACAGCTAACGGAAGCGGCAATGAACTTGGCGGGAAGCGCGAGTTCTTTATTTAAAATTTTAAATGTCTCGAGCCGGCCATGGCCAGTTCGGCGGGCGGACACAATAAAGTATCGAGTGTAATTTGGGACCTTTTCTTACATACATTCGATATTTTTAAAATGTGACTGACACTGAATCACCTCGACGCGGACGCATACCCACTTGTGTAAAAGTATAGGTGCAATGACATTTTTATCTATCGATTCTCCTATTATTACGAACCCACATCTATTGTAATACGAATTCTATATACGTTGATTTGAATACGCATAAAAACCCTAATTGAGGTATTCACATAAAAAGTTTCTTTTGTTAATGACAAGAATGTAATAATCAAACGTCATTCATAAGAATTTGCAATCGTTGAATCGAAAATAAGAAATAAGATAGCATGCCAACTTAATGGGTTCATGACAAACTTAAATTGAATACAATGCAATAAGGTGTTACTTAATTAGATCTACTTTTGAACACGGAATACAAGTTCACTTTACCGTTATAGGCCAAAGATTATGCGACCCGCACTTGTATAGAAATGACGAGTCTTTTACTTTCAAACGTGTCATAGTTATTTTGGACCCTGTCTCACTTATCGTAAAGATCAAACGGTTGTAACATTTCTGTTTCACTCATGAATATGATAGAGTTCTTTGGGCGGCAGCTATTTCGTGTCTTATTTGGAATGATTTAAAGATGTTTTTGGAGTGATAAACGTTTTTGTAGTGATAACGGTTTACAAGAAAAAAAATTGAGAGAAGAATTACACGTTATTTTGTAAACACGAAATAAAAGGTTCGCGAGTAGCACCGCACAACCGAGAGTAAAGTAGGAAAAAAAAAAGTCTCATTAAAACTGGCTCTGCTCAAAGTCGCCAATAGCGGGTTGTCGGCCTCGGTGTTTTGACAATATTATTGAGAGTGGGTGGCGCTATTACGTTAAATAAAACAATCGTTTTTCCCGGCCTGCTTGCCAATGTTATTTTTACGAACTGCATGCATTATTTCTTCAACCCCACTTTCTAGAAGACTTTACCTACCTTTACGCTTTACCACATAATTCAGTGGTCTTGTTATAAAATTACCGTGCGATTGATTATTAAACGGGATCTATGAATTTTTTTCGTACCATTCGTTGTTCTAGTAGTTGGCCAATAAAGAGTCTTAAAAATAGCTACAGGAAAAGAGGGTCAATTGATTGACCCAAACGGGTAGGAGGAACCAGTTTTAGAATCTCTGTCGCTAGGCTTTTAGCTGCGAGATGTGCAGGATTTGTAAGTGAACTGTGTTTTAGCAGAAGGTTTGTAATTATAACCGCCTCTGTGGTCTGGTTCTAGTGGTTCGCCCACCGGAATTAAGATCCAGAGGTCTCGGGTTTGATACCCAGAAGAGTACAAATTTGTACTCGGTTTGGTTGGTGGTAGGACTTTTTTCAAGTCCGCCTGGCCTGACTACTACTATCTTATCAAAATTTGTCATCCTAATAATAATATTAATGATATTATTGTGTTCCGACAAATTGTAATAAGATAGTCACAGGCTCTCTGTGGTTGAGGGTTCGAGGTGAAGCTCGATTCCATCTTCTTTAACCATCAGGTGAGATGATGGCCAGAGCCTGCCTGCCTACCATAAAAAAGGTAGCTATTAATCTAAAAAATATTGTCAAGAAAAATTTATCAGATCTTTTTCGGAACATTCTGCCCTTGTCCTTGCTGAGCCTCGAACCTCCGTTTCCCGCAATCCGGGCGGCTGATTCGGATGTATAATTAAATTTCTTCAATCCATTGTCAACCTTAATTTTTTGTCAGTAAAGCACAAAGTTAATTAAGACGATATGACATTGTGTGGCAGACTGGCGTTGCTGTTGACTGTACGTCCACGCACATCCGAGTTGTGGCCTAGCAATAGGGGACCTTAACAGGGGGTTTAATAGTTGACGCCCGGTTTGATCGGATATGGTTCGATCGGTAACTTACTAAGGTCTAATAGGCCTCACATTGATGAAGATGAACGAAAGATGATGATGGTATGTTTTTAGCTTGAGCTTGGAGGCCGGTTTGGTCGAATAGTCTGTTCGCTGGCTTTTGGCCTAGAGGTCATATAGGTGTAAATTTTGAGTGAGGAACACTGACATTTGATCTCCAGCTGACCACGGTATAAAAATGGTTTAGCTTTGTGACAGTTCAATGTGAAAGGAAGCCAGCAATGATTTCAGTACAACAATAACACCACCCAAACTGTACACTGTGGAAGCATCGGCTATTTTAGTCGTTGACCCTCGCGGTCCAACCAGTTAACAGGTGCGAGTCGTCCCCGTCTGGGATTGATACAGCCGATTAGATTTCGAACGACGATGCCCGTCTGCTCCCCCGTTCCCAGGCGGCCGGGCCAGTTTTATTTGTGTTTACATTCGGAGCGTTTACTCATTTAAATAGCCATCGCAATATCTCACGTATGGAACCAGTCCACTTTCTAACTAATGCCTAAGCGGCTGTGATCGAGTTTGCTCTGTGACGTTTGCGTTCGCAACGTGAAGCAAGGAAAGCTGTATTTTCTCTCGATTAATGTAATAATGCAGATCTAGTCATAAATTCGATGGAGCTATTACAATGCAATTTGTTTATTAAAAAGTGGATTTAGATCACGCATATTCAGATCTTCATTATGAGACGATAACTCTAAGCTTTCCGTGGATTCACCGTACGGATGCCGGGTCCATGTGTGGCGCTTGGAACTTGTTACCCAGGTGTAGGTTTACGGGATCCCTTCACAACATACAAGAATAAATTTATATTTCTTGCCTACATTCACATCTATATCTAGTCCAAAGTTAGTAGCTTGCATGTGCACTTGAGGTATGGATACTTGATGACGTACAAATTTTAATAATAGATCTGAACTTTTCCGTACTATTACATCCTAATATAAAAATATATCCTAAAATAAACCTTATTCACTAATGGCAAGTTTCCATAGTTAAACAGAAATGTCTTGTCATATTTATGTGGAAATGCAAATAATGATGTGCCTAAGATCATTATGAGAAGTTTGAAAGTAGCACAATGGTCCTACTTTCAAACTTCTCTGTCAATGGACAGAGAAGAGAAAAGGGTACGGTTCACTTTTATCTTCTCGGGTGAGAAGAAGTTAAATGCATGACTGAAAGGGTGAATGTTGAGGGATGGAAAGAAAGGGGAAGACCGCAGAAGATTGGATGGATTGCGTCCGAAATTACTTGAATGTGAATCCAGTTAATAAAAAGATGACAACTAACTAACAGTAGGTACTTTTAATTTACTAACAATCGGGCGATTTGGGGTACATATCATTCAACAGAGAGACACAGCTCTGTGGTTGAGGGTTCCAGGTGAAGTTCATTCGATTCCATTTCTTATCCTTATCGTAACTTATTATAAATGTCATATAAAATACGAACGAGAATAGCGATTTTACTGTCTTATTCTTAGCTGGCTAGCAATGTGTACATTTTTATGAACTACTAAAACGTACTCGCAATGTTTGTGCAGACTGTTATCTTATGACAGAGTGACCGTGCGGGTTTACAAGTAAAGTAAGTAAACTATGACTTCGCAAACGCGCTGTGTTTAGCTGTAGCTCGCTTTCTTCAGTTTCCCCGTACACTAAAACTAAGTACCTACTTACATTTTCTTGGTTTTACATAAGTAACTTTTGTTGGGTTAAATTTGCCTTCTGTAGGTAAGTTGGTATCCGAGAATGTAGAAGTTAGTTAAAAAAATTAGGAAATAACGAAATAAATAGTGAGGTAAAATAATTATGTTCTCTGTAGTGTTGCTATTTTTCAAATTGAACCTATGTTTGAAAGTTGTCACCCCTATCATCATTGTCTCCGATGTTTCCGTCATCGTTCTCTCGACATAGACCTTTCCATGACTCTTCTGTACATTCATTAATCACAAGTACAAGCTTATAGGAATCAAAAGCGAGTGCATGACTAGATAACGTCTGACTCAAATTGATAAGTAAACATTGCGCCAACCTTAAAAAACATGGCTGTATGGGCTAGATCCCTTTGCATTCCCTAATTAAAGGGTAAATTAAAAACAATTTGGTGTTGAAAGTCTTTAAAAATATTTACCCTATTTGTGAAACAATATTTAATTTAGTACCTTATTGGTTTTTGGGATATTATAGGAAGTTATTATTTAATTTGATATACCATTTTTGGAATATTCTTACGTCTGAGCGCGAGCTAGAAAGGTTCTACTAATGAAAGTTAAATAAAGATAATAATTCTACCGATTACTATCTTTTGGAATTGTTAGCATTATAAAAGATTTATGATTTATTTATAATCGATACTTCGTATATGTTGGTTCTGAAATGAAGTCAATATCCTGCAAACGAAATATCCTCCAAACAAACAAACAAAACACGAACACACACTTATAATTTTTGCTTGCAGCTTTAATGGCGCATTTAAGTAGCTGGTTACGAAACAATTACCGCCCTTAATAGCTTATGGCCACCATACCCATTTACAAGCAGCTTATGGTTTATTATACTGAAATAAATTAATAGAGTGCTCGCCGCGTATTTTATTGCTTGTCAATCAGTTTTTAACGACGTTGCTTAATAAAATTATCCCATAGAGAGTGCGCGTGACGTCCGGACTTCCGCGCATTGTTGCGTGAGACACGTTTACCGAGAACTGGCTCTGCTAAAAACAGTAACATCACCATCACCTCAAGCGATAAGGTTGAATTTCCCTAGTTTCCTTTGCTACAAACGTAGAAACAGATCACCCTCACGTTAAGCAATAAGGCTGAAATTCCTTCCTTCTATTCTTTTACCATAGATGCAGAGACATGTTTGTTTGGAATAGGCTTGTAAGAAATTTAAGGCCTTTGGTTTAAAGTCTGTTGTTGTTTATGTATTCAAATCAAACACTGACGGTTATTGACAATCTTAACACGATTGTTACAGAAGCCGGTTCACTTTGCTTGTAATGGCACGCATATTTCTACGTTAAAATGTTGGAATTGTGTTATGCTGGTACAAGTATGCTCATACTAGAACTAGTAGTAAGTGTTCATATTGCAATTATATTATGCCCGTATACTTTTAAACTCGTTTGTGGGTTTTTAAAAGTGCGGCTATAGGGGCTGATCGAAAAAATTAAGTGAAGTAAAATGTAAAATATGTTTTGGTCATATTTCATTGTGTCAATAAAATTACAGGCTTCATTCGCCAAGAAAGATCAGATACAGTGCCACAAATCACCTTGTCAGGCGGAGTTTCTATGACACTCTTTCTTCACCACTAGCGACACACCAACTAACTAGATAAGTTGGGGGCACTGTACCGAAGAGGACTATTATTTTGCTTGCTAGCCCTCCATTACTCATACCAATTTACTAATTTGCCCAATTTACATTTGCACACAGGCGCTGACCTGAATCCCCATTTGCTCGATTGGATTATAATTAAAAGTGGTAGTCACTTCGGCTTTCTAACCGCTAATAGCAGTATCTTCATAGTTGTAATTAGAAAAGCATAACGAATCAACGGTGTTGTGTAAAAGGCAGAACAGTAAAATTTCAATTGGATTTAAGTTTTTCTTGGTTATACTACTGCGCAAGTCTGTTTTTGCCCCGCTGCTACCATGGCGAACGGAGCGGAACGATCCGTTGCGATTCTCATGTTAAGTGCTTTGTTTAACCAGTTTCTGAATGGAGAAAATTTCACTTGAATTGCGTAATCGTTGTTCCAAGTTAATGTTTCGACCCTCTTCTGAAAATAAGCATCCTAATCGAGCTTAAACAGAATGGGCCAGAAAGAAATGCACTTTTGTTATGATAATAGAAATAAAGTTCAATAATTCAAACATGTTTATCATTTTAAAAGGAAAATCTTTTGAAATTATTTTTTAAAAATAACATCATTAAGATGGTTTCCATCACGGCGTTGGCATTCTTCAAGCCTAATCTAAAATTTTAAACACAGTTTGTAACGTCATATTTTCTCAGTTTCTTAACGAATGTGGAGATCTTCAATATGGTACAACATGCCACACTAATTAAAGCGATGTTTCCGGGGGAAAAAAATTCACGAAGGGGTGGTATTGCGTGGCTAGGTCGTAGTTTTGTCACCTTGTGACTTAGGGCCGGTTTTTTGATTCATAGTTAACTCAACCAATTGCTACTAATGGTCAAACATCAGACTGATATACAACTATAGTAATAATTTTAAACAATGGTTATGTTAACTATGCATCAAAAAACCGGCCCTTAAACGTTGCACAGACGCTACGAACGGAACATGGACGATTAAGGTTTGAACGTACTGTTGACAACCAGAACCGGAAATTTCGTATACCGAATCAATGAGATGGTTGGCGGTTCTTGGTATGTCCATGTAATGAGACGGGATGAAATGAATGTGATTAAAAAGTTATGGACGTTTAATGGACGTCGAAGTAGCGGAAAACCCCTGAAAAAATGGATGGATTGTATCAAGTACAATATGAAGGAGATTGGTGTGGATGAAGAGATGACGAATAATATAACAAGGACTTATATAATATAACACACTGCACCAACCCCAAATAGGATAAGATAAGCCCAGGGTGATGATGAGGATCAATGAGGCGGTTGAATATTTAATACATAGTAAATTAAACCCCGATAGCGCAGTGGTTTAGCACGCTTGGCCTGCGATTGCGTAAACTAAGCAATGTATGTGGCTACGGCCGTTATTCGAGGGGTGACCAATAATATTTTATCTTGAGTTTCTCCGTGCTTCGGAAGGCACGTTACGCCGTTGGTCCCGGCTGCATCTGCAGTCAATTCGCACTGTGCCAGCGTGGTGGGTATGTCCCGTTCTCTCTATATTCTTTCATCCAACGCCGACGGCCTGTGTGCCCCAGTAGTGGGGACGTTAAAGATGGTAATGATATTGAAGGATAATGACATATTCCATTTGTAAAGTCTAAAAACACAAGCGTTCAACCCGCCGTTACTAGACCGCAAAGAATCCCAACCGAGATAGGCAATACACCGTTGTTACGTCAATCGAAAGTTATTTTCATATGCAAATTGTAGAATAAGTGGAACACTTATAATTGTTACGTAACGGATCTTTGTAACAATATGTCATTGTTGAACTATTAAATCAGGTTTTACTCGAAGTACTTACATTGGCACAATTGTACCGAGTATTTCAAATAAAAAGTCTGTAGTTCTGTACCTATAGACGTTGGTTTATTTATAAAAGCACATACATGAACCACGGATTTATCTTCGAAGGGGCAGGCAGAGGTGAATTAACACCCACGTTTCGTCAATTATGTTAGATCCCATGTTGAAACGAGTCTATTGCCATTTTCGTAGTATATTGTTAGGTGGTAGGTAGGTATAAGAGGAACGCTGCTGCCTATTTATTATTTACTCATCGTTGTCTTAGGCCATAGTCGCCTTGTACGACATCCGTGGGAAAGAGGGGAGGAAGGGTGTTGCCAATCGTATTCTGCTCAGCCGTCACTTGCACCACTCACCAGCGGCAAGTTTATTCACAGAAAATAATTAGTATTAAATAAAGACAAACATACCATTCGACACTGAATACAAAATCGATAGAGATTTGCTTGAAGGGTTTCCACGCTATGTATCCTGAATAATTCAAAAGGTTGCAATGCACTAGTTACCTTTAGTGCGGTAGAGCTCCTAGGTATAATGCGTTTTGTTTGTTGAAGTGAAATTAAAGTCATTCATTAATTACACTACCATTAACTTATTCTAAGGCCCGAGTTCACCGACGCGTAAAACAGGCGAATATTATTTAACCGTCGGTTTTTGACATTTTAACATCTGGAAGAACTGTCGAAAACTGGCGGTTATCTTATAATCGCTTGTTTTATGTGTTGGAGAACTCGAGCCTAACACCATAATTATCTGGCACCATACCAGAAAATGTTATGGATCCGTTGATTGATTCTGACATCAATTACTTATATTCAAATTGAAACAATGTTTGTAAGAGTGAGTGGATAAATAAATGTAGTACAGGTTAATGTATAAATTAATTAGTCAATTAATCACAAATCTTTGCTGACACTGGCCAGGTTGTCCGTTGTGACAGTATGCATGCATCAGTGTTATTGGTAATCATAATACGAGCCCCATCCGCCGTGAACATTGTTGCAAGTGTCTGGTGCTGACCTTTGCAACCGGATATGGCCAACAACTTATTATCCATATCCATAATCATATTTTGCAAAGAAAGACCACGTAGATACATACGATAACACGAAACATTTGCTGCTATTATATTACCAAATCTATGTATGCACCTACCTATCTACAGAGACGAAAACTGTTAGCATTTCATGTATTCACCGTGCGGGTTCCTGGGTCACAGTGCGCTGGCGGAGATGGAAATCAGGTGCAGAGCTTGAGACTTGTGAACCAAGTGTAGGGCTCCACCCCGACTTCTTCTAGTGCCCAACCATATTTGGCATTTGTGTTAGATAAAGCCCCCTTATACACGTTCCCATGTAGAACTTAAGAAAGTTCTAGACAAGCCAGTCTTATAGTCAAGCCAAAGGATTTAGCTAGTATACCCCTCGGTAAGCCAAAACCTTGAGCAGTATGCATTGGATGGAATGTTGTCATCGTAATCAGAAACACTGGAAACGAGAGGATGGATTATGAGAGGATGGAGACATAAGCATTGGTCATCAGTAGGTATAATACCTTAATTATGGAAGACTTAACATACTGCGCCTACCTCAGATAAACTAGAAACAGGGATGAAGGATGAAGAAGCTGGTACACTGCCTCCCTCGCACCTCAGCAGCATTGCAAACCAACAATGTAGCAACATTTTTTGTTAGTTGGTTTGCTAAGTCAAACAACATGTAGCATAATGAATTTGATGTATCATCTATGTAGCCGTGTCTTTTATCGCGCCCACGCGTTAGCAGATGGGCTTGATCGTGTCCGGTTTTTGTGGCCCTATTAACGATCGGCATTATGTAGAGAGTGGGAGCAGTTGAAGGTGCGGGCAGTAAGAAATCTCGGATGGTAAACTCTCCAGTCTAACCACGTCACTTTGCCTAGCGCGAGCGTTCCTTTTCTAAGGGTCGGTTTTTTAATGCATAGGTAACTCATCCAATTGTTAAAAATTGTTACTAATGGTTAAAATTATCAGTTTGATATTGTTAATAATAGTTAAAATTATCAGTCTGATATTTTTAACCATTAGTAACAATTTTTAAACAATTGGTTGAGTTAACCATGCATGGAAAAACCGGCCTTTAGGGACAGGGACATTAAACATTATGTATAGGGTTTACGTATTATTACATCATGATATTCTTCAATCTTCATTATGTGCTAATTATGACAAGTAGCGTGGCACTAGGATTATTATGTTCGGATAAAGCCGATAGTACGCGTTTGAAACTCGATTTACGAGAAACCAATAAATATTGCGTGTGTTATGTACACGTATCATTACCGCTTTTATGTTCAAAATGGACATAGCCTACTGCAGATTTGATTACTATGTAATACAGCTGACCCGTCGACTCGCCTCGCACACTACGTAGTTTTTTTAGTTTTTGTAGGCAGGTAGGTACTGTTACTTTTTTACCTCCACCGCTACTGGGTAATCGTTGTTTAATTAACAACATTGCAACATTATCGAGACGCTAGAAATGAAGCAAATCTCTTAAATGGCATTCTTTAACACTATACAATTAATCGATAGAGTATGGACTGAAGAAAATGATTAAAGATATCAATTGATTGGTCTATCCGTCCAGTCCGTCGTACCTATTATCGAAAATACCGCATGGAGTCGTACCGTTTTAATATTTTAGTTGAAGTTATAATATTTTTGTATTAAGATGTGAAGATATTTAATTTTAATATGCCAACTTAAAACAAACTGGTCCGTGTATTTATATATTTTTTTTAACCATTTCACTTTATTAACCTAAAACTACTATGTAAAATAAAACAATATAAATAATATAACAGTACATATATAAACTGACGCGTCGCCAATTACGTCAGGTCCCATGTAATAGTATGCGAGCCTATTGCCAGCTCACGGGCTCGTAAATTGCAGTTTATATTGCTAGGTGCTAAGAGGAACGCTAGTGCCCATTATTCATCGCTCTTTACACTTAGTCGTCTTGTACGACACCCGCGGGAGAGATGGGAGTGGCTTTGTTCCGTAGGCACCTCACGGCGTCCATGAAATACATACAAAAGGAAATCTGGATTCTCGGACCAGCAGGACCAGGCTAGTTACGTGAACGTAACGCAAAACTATAATAATTATTAATAATACACAAGCGTCATTACTAAAGCTAATAAGAATTATTAGTACCTATTACTGTTAATATCAGTAGCAAGTAAGCAACTAGAACACGTCAGTAGGCGTACAGGAAGGAAAAACTGTCAACCCAGTATTGTTTAAGTCATCGATCGCCACTTGATGCGTTAGACAATGCTGATGTAACCGATAGGCGTTCAGTTAGACATAACAATAGTGCCGATTGTGATTATCGATGGGCTGAAGGTCGGTGACGATTCTTTGTTAAAAAAAAGTCATATAGTCACAACACGTGGGAATATTTCACTGCGAAATGGTTGATTTAATCACTTCTCAAGTTGAATGGTAATATTCTGTTTGCATTCCCATAACACACACCTACAGCCTTTAATCGATTCGGCCTTTGCTTTCGTTGCCAACAACTACATATTATTTTTTCCAGAACTATAATTGAGGAAAAAATCCTAGATTTTCTTTATTGTAGAAAATATGGGTGTTAATATTTGGAATTTATAATATAGTATTTCTTAGGTAGTCCACGAAAAAATACGTTGATCTCGATTAGAAAGTGTGTTGATTCGTTTTCTAATAATTGGACTGCCGGTAAATCCCGTCGAAAGATTAGTTTATGTTGACTATTAACTGCCGATGTTAAGTCGTAATGTACGATATCTTGACAAGCGATTGTAATTAATGTTGCATCGAAATATGTCCATAATTTTTGGTAAAAAGATTTATATGCACTTTAATGTTTATGTTCCTTTAATAAACAATACACTACTTAAATAAGTAATAACAAAGTTTTCATTTTCACTTCTGACTAATTGACAAACTAATGAAAATATGTCTGGATAGATTAACAACGTTATTTGTGTCCAATAATTTATCAGCATTTATTGAGTTTAATTTCCATTATTTAAACACACAGTAATAACCGCTCGTAGTACATTGTTAGAGACAAAATATATATATATTCGAGTTTGTATAACAAAATGTCAACATGCGCGACTACTCCATCTTCCATGTGAACGAGATGACGTCACTGTCTTATGGTCAGCAGATGTGTTGACAGTTTTTTCTGTATACGCTTAATTTATTAGGGACAGTTTCAAATTAACTGAAATAGATGAAAAGCAGTAAAAATCTGTAAATATTAGCAGTTTCATAATAACAAATAGAGTGATTAATAACGCTTATTAGCTTATTAGTGACATCAAAAGGATTTGCTGCGTGACAGAGCAGAAATATAATTGCCATCACCCCCAATCTCTCCCCGGGTGTCGTACAAGGCGGCTAAGGGTTAAGACGGCGACGAATAATGGGCACCATGGTTCCTCTTTTATCACATAGAAATATACTGCACTTCATGGCAATAGGCTCGTCACCGCTCGCCAAAGGAACAATGTGAAAGAGGATGGTGAAAACTGTACTATGAGCAGTTGCTTCGGGTACGAAAATTTACAGCTAGTCAGACTAAACAAAAAACCGTCAAGTATCTCGTTGTCGGTTGTCCACCGTAGCGTTTAATTACGTAAAAAGCACAATATCGCATTAGAAAGTTTTGACATGTTGCGGTAACCCGACGTGCTGTTTGTACCTTGTAATTATCCATTTTAGTGTTATCCTTTTGACACAAACATAAATAACCCCCGGAGGAGTTGGCACTTTCGCCAATTACATTAGGTCCCATGTCTATCGGGCACGTAAATCGCAGTTGCTAGGTGGTATACTATAAGAGGAAAGCTGCTGCCGCATTACTCATCCCTGTGTTATTAACATTTAGTCGCCTTGTACGACACCCGCTGGAGAAGTATTCTGCTCTGCTAAACTAAATCTCACAATCTTCTTCTTCCTGCCCTGTTCCCAGCCTATCTGGGGTCGGCGCAGTATGTTTCCTCTTCCATTCATATGTCAGACGTCATTAAGCCATCCACTCCCTTTTGATTCATATCATCCATCCCACCGTAAAGGTGCTAGTGATGAATGAATGTATAGAAAAGAGACGGAACGGACCATGTCGAGAGACCCATGAACAGAGAGAGTGATTAGAATGACAACATTCCAATCCATACTGCTCAAGGTTTTGGCTTAGGTTTTACAGCCGGCCGCCTGCCTGACACCAACCCTCCTTGGGCACGCTGTTGTTGGTGGTTTGCCCTCCACCATTCGGGTGCCCCAAGGTGCTTATTGGTCTACACCGGGCAATCTCCCTTAGTCGACTTTTACGACACCCATGGGATGAGTTGGGGCTGGCCTATTCTACGTTATTTGTTCGCTCCCAGGCCAGCATAGAAGGCAGAATAATAAAACTATATACTAATTGTGTAACTTCAAGCATCGTCATTTTCTTATCACCTGTTGTTAGGAAACGGGCATTAATGTGATTTATCGGGCACTCATTGACTTATTCTTGATCTGTTATGTTCACTTAATAATTGAATTTGGTGTCTTTAAATATTCGATGCGAATAATTAATAATGTTCAAACTTTTAAAAAATTGCCCATATTGGTTTTGTAATATTGGTGATTGACATAATACACAGTAGTTAGTAATCGTAATAAGTCGGCCATTCGCTGTTTAATAAAGTTATGTTGATTGGCTTTCATACTTAACTTAAATAAGGGCCAAAACAATATGCGTTTAGACTCAACATTAAGTCACCAGATATTTTGGTAAATGACAAAATCCTTTATCGGGGCCCGACAACGTACGGCCACGCATTACTGACTCCGAATTATGTCACCGCGTGTTTGTTTTCTTTGCGACGATGCTAAGTTGTTTGTAAATATAATTGATGTAATCGTCTGTTGGTAATGGTTTCACGTCGTTTTAAGACAGGTTTTTATTTTAGAATCCTCTTTACGTAACAGACACCAAAATTCGTAATAGGAGATTGAGAAATTTATTTGTTAAAAAACTGGAACGCTAATCAACCAGAGACTTTAAATTAAAAGGGTTTCTTATCGTGCAATCAAAACAATGCAAAACTCGTCGCTATCTCCTTCAGAGGTCTGTGGTCTAGATTTAAATGAACATTTTTTTTGTATTATTAAGTAGATACTGATTACCATTGATAAACAAATATTTGTCACCGAGTCATGGTTGTGTATATGTTTATGTAGTAGATATATTTTCAACATTTATATACATAATTATATTAAAAATATGTCCGTTATCTAGTACAAGTGCTTAGGCTACTTACTTTGGGCTAGATGATAGGTGTGAGTTTAAAAATATTTATATTTATTTTAAACGTTGATTGACGTCTCTCAGTACGGACGTAATACTAATTTTCAAGTCTGATTTCTTATTCAACTATACCGCAAAGTCACTTCACCTAACAAAAAACAAAAGTAGAGTGCGCGCCAGATAAGTCTGCGCGTGGTCAAAATTGTAACAAAAAATTATGCACCGTCTGCTATTTTGTTTGGCTAGAAGTGTCAATGTTAGCGAGTAGCGCCACCCCTCGCGCGCAGACTTATCTTGCGCGCACTCTACTTTGTCATTTAATCATATTCTAGTTCTTGGTTTATGTTTAATTTAGTATCTTTCAAAATAAAGGAGTACCAAAGAGAAATTACATGGCATGGCGAAAGTAGGAAATAAGAAATTTAAATCTCCCCGATCGGGGTAAATGTCTCCACAAGTGGCAATACCGTGATCGACCGCCTCTGCTTTGCGGGGAAAGGGCGCGGGCCGCGGGGCGTCTCCTGTCAAATTGAATTAACATTTTGAGTTACGATTCGCATTCAGTTCCCCAGAAAAAGCTTTTTACTGAATTAATTTGGCATTTTTATTCCGATCCGTTGACGTGCCAATGTTGTTTAGACACGGAATTGTCGTCGACAGAACTGTAAAACGTGTGCATTAAAGTGTAAGCCACTACGATTATTGGGGAGTTGAGATCTATTTTCGTTTAGTAGCCCAATTTCAACGTAAATATTGTGTTTGCTGTCGCAACAGTGTTTGGTTCCCGTTTTTTCATATCCTATGTAACAGTGATAAATAGACCATGAAGAAGTTGCGTTTCAGTCTCTGAAATTTCCTTTCAAAATTGCGCTATTCGAGCGTCCAGTGAGATCGGAACCTCCTATTGAAACCAATAGTATTTATTTATAAAAGATACAATGTTCTAGTTGATACTTAAATTATTATTGGAATATCCAAAAAATGAATTTGTTACTTTTCTTGTGTACCAATAGGTGAAAAATATAGTGTAAAATTTAACTGTAAATATTGATTTCTCACTGAATTTTATGTGTATTATTTGTGCATTATAATAATGAGGAGAGTTTTTGGAGTGTGCACCGATGGTTGGATGCTTTGCGGTCACAATGTGAGCAGTAGCTGCAACTAGATGTTGTCTGTATGTTCTTTTTTTATTTCCTTTAATATGATAAAGCCAATGCATAAAACAAACATTTTATGTCTGATAAAAATTTCGATTGCATGTCTGTTGTGAATTATGCATAATAATTAAATTTTAATTGTATGATATCATATTTATGATTTTAAATACACTTTGAATTTAATTATTTTAATACCTGTATTAAAATTCCCAAATAAAAAGAAATAATAAGTGTTATAGTACAACTCTATCTTAGGAACCAAACCCAAATTACTGTTAAAAGTGTTGAAACTGCTTTATTTTGAATAAGTGAGATTGGAAATCTTATTGAATGAAAAAAAGGACTAACTTTTTTTGGGAAATAGTTACAAAAGTTTCCTTTTGTTAAAATAGTCTTGCCAATTCAGATTGACTGACCTATGGGTTCACTTTATTTTTGGCTTTGGTAATCATTTTTTTTTTGTTTTTAAACTTACCTAAAAATTGTGGTTAAAATTAAAGACATGAATGTGACAAGTGTGATATTATATTGCCTAAGAGAGCTTTTGAGAAATTCAACTACAAAGTTGAATTTTATCAAAAGGAGGAGCTCGCTAGCGCAGTGGCACAGTGCGCTTGGCCTGCAATTGCGTAAACTAAGTAATTTCCCTAAGGCCGGTCATTGGACGGGTGACCAAAAATTTATTATCTCCAGTTCCGGTGCTTCGGAAGGCACATTAAGACGTTGGTCCCGGCTGCATCTGCAGTCGTTAGCACCCACCAACCCGCACTGGTCCATCATGGTGGGTTGTGGCCCAATCTCCCTATATTCTTCCATCCATAGGGATGGCCCGTGCCCCAGCAGTGGGGACATTAAAGGGCTGGTGATGATGATGATGATGATCGTTTTGAAAACCTATTACTTAAGTACTAAGTATAGGTTTATATGTAATATTTTTATAATAGAAGTAAAAGAAAAAAAATTGGTATTATTAAAAAAAACTTATTATTGCTTTCTCCTCCTCCAGTAGAAATGGACATACATACAATCATTACACCTTCATCCTACTGGATTCTTCTTCCAACTTCATCTTACTTGCTAAAATAGTCACAAAGATAATGTTCTTAAGGCCTATGCGTTCAATTATAATTTTTGTTCTAGTGCTTTGCTTATTGTTTGAATATTATATTTAATGTGCTGCTATCTCACCATACCTGATAAAGTGCTTTTTTATTGTGTTAACTCAAACTGATTATCCAATTAACCTGCCCCCAAATTATGTAAGCTGATTTCAGTGGGTTTGGTCTACCTGTCTCTCACTCATTGAAAATAATAGCAAAGTGTGAGATGGACAGGTAGACCAAAGCAACTGAAATTGGCTTACATAATACAGAGTCTGGTGAATGACGTATGTACATTTACAAAAATCAATCCTTTAAAACACAGGTTAAATTTTTGAGCTAAAAGTATCAGGAATAATCAGCCCCATCAAACCAATATATGCAATGCTTGTTCTCTATTCGGTTGTGTGGTGCATAAGTCGTTTGCAGGGTGAATTATTTGAAATGAGAACAAGGTATGTATTCAATCGACTAAACTGAAAATAGTTGCATAAAAATATATATAATTATTAAATTAACTTTTCCATTATGCATATTATCTTATTGTAATTATATAATAAGGTCAATTAATTATATAATAAGGTCAATCTCATTATTATATATTCCTATCTAAAATATATGTAGAAGTGCACAATATAGAAGATTTTTTTTGAATTTTGTATACATACTATGAATAAAAATAAGAACCATTTTTTATATCAAATCATGTGGTCATGTGTACAGTCAACAGCACATCAGGCTACCACCAAATGTCAAATTATGTTAATCGACTTTGTGCTTTACTACCATCAAGTTAAGGTTTTGGGCAGTCTGAATTGCTGTTGACTGTAGGTATGTAACTCTTAACATATATTTTAATTGCCCTAGTAAAACAATAAGCTCAGTATTCCATTGTTCCCTGTTGGGAGCACTAGAATATTTATGATCCTTGAATATTCATAAATGTAGGTTAACTTTATGGCCTCGTCACATAAAATGTGGACTGCGTCATATACTTGTGGAGTGTTATTATTCCATATGACTCAAATGTGACACTATGGTATTTACTCTTATTGTAGAGATGCTGCAGTAAAAATCCTATCAATGGACCACCAGGCTTGAGAATTGGCACTTTATTTTTATATTTTAATAAAAATTCATGTTTTTATAGTTTAATTAGTAGTTTTAATCAATATTGCTAGAATGCATGTCTTTTCTACGTCTTAATTGTTCGTACCAAGTGGACTTTATTTGTCAGTAATTATAGCAATTCTTTAATACTTATAAATGCTTTTTTAATATGTCTAACTGCCGCACTCAGATAACGTATAACGTTAATGACATAGAGGACAATAATACTACGGATATAGAGAGCCCGCTCGCCGATTTTTTTTGCTAACCGCTAATGTCAATTCATTTCACACTAGCTCTATCTACAAATTCCATCCGACCTTTGAGTGGGTGTCAATGTGTGCGTGAGCTCATACGTATTTACCCACACATAAACGTGTTCATTTAATTTAATATTACGTATTAGTTTATTGCAAGATCCTTATAAATCGGTAACTGTTAGAATTTTAAACAGTTACGGACAATAAGGAGTTACATTAAACATCAATACAAATATAAACATCGACATTGCTTACAAATACGTAATATTAAACTAAATAAACACATGTAACTATTTCTATTCATCCTAAAATAAATGCTTTCCAACATGGGTTCATATCATAAAATAAAAATCAAATGTATTTGTTACATTTTATATTGTAAATGGTAAAATATACATAAATAATAAAAATTATGGGCATATACCATGAAAGTAATAAGGTCAAATAAACGAAAAGTAAAAGACGGAAATAATAAAATTCAATTAAATTAGACAAAGGTTTCTGTAAAAAAATATAAGAACAATCGAAGGGGTCCAAAAATTATAAGGGACATTAGGTTAGGGATATTACTTTTAAACCCAAACATATCGGTTTGATGCAATGTTCACAAGAAATATAAACCAGTAGGCCTATTCCCTAACTTTTTTTGACAGTTGAAAGTGATGATCACCGAACTATTTACTAATACATTGCTGTTATCACAGGACAAGTGTAACAATAGCATTATAGTAAAGTAGTAATAGATAAGTAAATAGTTCGGTGATCATCACTTTCAACTGTCAAAAAAGTTAGGGAATAGGCCTACAGGACCCACTAAAAAACTTTTTCATATTTCTCTCGCCATAACACTATAAGAAGTAATGGCGAGAGAAATACGGCACCTAATACAATATCGTTTAAAGGTGTCTATAAGTCTTTACTACTTAATAATTTTAACTCGCCCCATTCCCTTCACGCAAACTACGATATACTTCTTATATTACCCCGACAATTAGGTACCACAAAGTCCTCGTGGTTCAAACACAGGAAATTGTGGTGTCTTTCAATCAATTAGATTCTGATGTAGTTAATGCAGTTCAGGGTAATTATGTCAGTTGGTGGGTCCTAGGAAAATATATGAAAAAGAGTTGTAAAAATGTAAAGTGGTTATACGGCGATCTTGAAACAGATACATAGTGTGTCTTGGTTGGCCGAGCGGTCAGGCACCTGCCTGGATAGCAGCGGACGCAGGTTCGATTCCCGAACCAAGACCATAATTTTTCGAAATTCTTTTTCGAACCACCAAAATCTTTCTAGATACATAGTAATTAAATATAAAGGTAAAAAAATACAAAGCTAATTACAAAAGTTTGCAAAACCTATTCTAAAGTTTAGAAAACTGTTGACAAATAAAAAATTCTGGTGACAAAAAATATAGTTCCCAATACAAAATATTGTAGGCGAAATTATAATCTTAAAAATGTGGAAAAATAAATTAATTTTTTCTAACATTATAAATGTTAGAAAAATAAGAATTTGTGGTTAGGAAAAGTGCATAAAATTATAGTCTTGATGCGGAAATCGAACCCGCGTCCTCTGCGATCCGGGCAGGTGCCGAGTGGTACAGGTATACATATAATTTCTCGAACTGGTAATCACAATATTCTTTGGTGTATTAAATTAATTCCCTTTTAATTGTATAAAACACAAAAATGAATTAAAAACCTACTTTGAAAACACAACTATAAATATTTTGATTTACAACTGGTGACAAGCAATTAATTTGTGTTAATCTATTGAACAAAATATTTTAACTCATTATTGCAGTACAGGACAAGGGTCACAATAGCGTTATAGTAATTTAGTAGTATATCAGTAAATACATAGTTCGGTGATTATCACTTTCATATGCTTAAAATAAGTTTGCGTATAGTCCTACAGATAATCTTGATTCACAAAGCTGTGAGTTTTTTTGCGTGATCTGGTGATTTCTGCTCGCAAAGTTTTAATCTGCCTTCGGAAAGTATGCAGCAAAAGCGACGACAATTGTTGTTGACGTGTTGTCTCTGCAAAAAAAAATATTCCTATGAATTTACGCACTTGATGATAAAAAAAAATTGGAGCTATTCTTATTCTTGGCACGAGTATGCTTATTATGCAGTAATATATCTAATCAACTTTGATGTGTTGGTGTGAATCATTACCGGTGGGTCCCTATATTCTATCTATAGTTAAAAGTAAGCTTACTAAAGTTTAGCTGCCTGGCATTTTTTGTTATATTCCAATAAATAACAGAAGTTGCTAAGCAACTAAGCCATAGTACGTCTATTTTCAACTGTAGATAGAATATTGAGACACGATGTAAGTTAGCTAATAATTATTTTACTGTTGACACACGAGTAGGAGCATAGTATTATTATGTACGCGATAGCCAAGTCGTTATTAATGTTTAAACAATCTAAAGACACCCCCATACTAAGTAAAATAAACGTACTGATAAACTATATGTTTGATTTCCAGATTAATAATATGTACCTGTTTACATTACCCAGAAGTAAGAGGTTGACTTTGTTAAAGCATAAGTGATACTTCTTCTATAGGAACTTTTTCCATAATATCTGAAATAAATGTATTAATAAAAAATATTAATAATAAATCATAAATGGGTGCTTGGCAAATTGAATAGGGTCCGTCATGCAGGTTTTGACAAAACTATTTTAATACAAATCACATACAGTAACAATAATATTTGTGTGAAGTAAAGGTCACATAGGATAGGACATACAACGTTTTACTTTACCTATTATGTTATGCAGTGCAGTAGAAGGTTGAATAGATCCAGGTATTTCAGAAGTGTCTGTTGATGAAAAATTTACCTTAGAATCTGAAATAATTAAATATTATATTATTGTTCTTAGGGCCTGTTTCACAATCGACAAGTTAGTTCGAAGTAGCTTACTTCGCAGATCATTTAACAGTTGTAATATTGAATATATGTCAATTGAACTGCAAAGTAAGCTACTTCGAACTTACTTGTCGATTGTGAAACAGGCCCTTAGTCTTAAAATGAATGAATTTTATTTATTAACAAAAGTTGCTAGAAACTCTTACTTCTATCAATATGTAGTGAAGTGAATATCACTTACGAACTTCTTTCTATAAAATTCATAATCAGCATCACTCTCCAATTTCCTCCAACCTCGTGTACCCAAGCCTTGAAACCTTGTGCTGTGGGTACTTCTTTGCATAGGTAACTGATGGTATGAGGTTCCTAAAAAAAGTAATTTGAATGTGCTATTTCATAATCAAAAATTTTTTGTGAAAGGTAATGAAGTTTAAGATCAAAATTATATGATGAGTTTGATAAAGGTAGACTGTAATTTGCGAATTAGAAGTTTAGATGTTAGGGTCTTGTTTTCAAGGACTTAACATAATTTGTGAAACGACGATATTTGTATGTATGCTTATACATACATAAATCAGTAGGCAGAGGTGAACTAGCACCCACGTTTCGCCAATTATGTTAAGTCCCATGTAATCGGTGGCGAGCCTATTGCCATTTATCGGGCACAAAAATGTATGTATAAGGATGTTTTAAATTAAGATTATTACACCTTGCCATCCGCTGCGGCAGAGTAAAATCACATCAACCTACAAAGAGTTTACATAGGTAATAGAAGGCAACTAAAGAATATTGATCACCTTATAATCAGTAGATCAATCCACGTTGTGCAATCTTAGTGGACTATTGCCTAAACTGTTGTTGGTGTTGGCACATAATTGACAATTTAATGATAAAGATACTTACTAAAATCCATTGGACATCCCAATACTCAACGCACGCAATTTTCGAAAAATGTGTTCACTTTACAGGGGAGGAGTAAAAATCAATTCGACGCAATCAGCTCAACACTTTCATGAAACATTAAACTAAAACTGGGAAACGATACGAAACCTCACGAAGTACAATTAATTTTAATGTTTTGAACTGGACAAACAACTGACAATTTTGGGCTGTCATTCATGGCCACAGACAGAACAATCGAGAAGTTCGAGAACCATGAAGGTTCTGTCTAAAGAGCATAGTATACCCGTAGTCTAGTATCCTCTTTGGACAGGACAGAACACATGATATACCTTCATGGTTCTCGACCTTCTCGATTCGTGGCGCCACCTAGTTAAAAAAATGTTACTTAATTTGTGATCAAGCTCGGAATTTTTATGTAGATGTCGCATTTTACAAAAAATATCCGTAAAATATTCTTAGTTCTAAGTGTCCACCCCCTGGTTAATGAGTACTTAACGTCAAAAAATGACAATTCAAAACTAGTATCTATTCTTGCCGGGTCTATGGTCTTGATTTGGATGAAAATTTTTGACTTTAAATACTCATTAAAGTTAATTGACGTCTCTGAGTGCGGCAGTAAATCGTGGAGTACTATTTAGCTCTTTAATTAACTACTACATTTTATAAAAAATCCGTTTATATTTAAAAAAAATAGAAACATTGAAGTGTAGATCAACGATTGCAGCCTTGGTTTACCCTCAGCTTTTCCTTTTAGTTTGGTAAATTTATGAATGGCCTAATCAGCTAGACCTTGCGCCATTATTTACCTAGACAGTTTTATAACAAAACCAGGATGAAGCAGTGCTTGAGCAAATCAAAAAACGAGGCTCATGACTCACAAAATTACTCTTGTATCACCCTTACTGTAATATTGTGCAGTCATTGACCGAACAATATCACAGTTTGCCTCAAACTGAAAACTTCCCAATTTATTTTATAATGTACTTAGTACTATACTTAAGTACATATACCGTGTGTCCCTCGATAAACTGCAATCCTGCAAGGGGGTGAAACTAGATCATATAGTTTACACACTGTTTATATAGGTAGTGGGTACGTCAAATGGGTCTAGGCCTGTCTAGGCTGAAATCAAAGGGAGAAAGTTTAGTCTGTCGTCACTCACTCATTCGTCATGTTGGCACTGTGTAGGTAGGTACAGTCAACAGCACGTCACCACAAAATCTCAAATTTTCGCAATCGACTTTGTGCTTTATAAGAAACAATTTAATGTTGTCAATCGATTGAAGAATTTTGACAGTTTGGGTAGTCTGAAGTGCGGATGTCTCTATTCCGCTCTAATAAGTCCACTACTCTTTGTATCATTTTGTTTTCTATTTGTATTAAGACTAAGGTTCGAATTTAATAGTGAATTATTCTTTGAGTTAGTGGATCATCTGGCTGATTTATTTATTGACCGTTTTTCCTTGAGCTTTATAATCTGCCGCCTGGATGAGAGGCCAGCTAGATCCATTATTTATGACGAATAGAACTGTTTCTGCCAACAATCTTACTGAAAAATATGCTATTTTCAAGAAGTAGATTTTAGAACGTAATGTTATGTGCGTATGTCACTAGTGCGTTATGCCAGAGGCCGTGTCTTTTTAGTGACTTTCTCTTCTTATTAGGAAGTGAATACCTTCACACGTTTATCTCTGTAAATATTATAAGATCTATCCCATTTTCTCCGATTGTAAAATTATGCGAGAATCAAACCCGGATTGCCGAAGACGCAATTTTGATTTCCGCATCAGGACAAATAGGAAAAAATTTCGGACTTTTATTATCTTTGTAACATTTATTTTAATTTTAAAATAAATTTATACAGAGATAATTCTAAGATCTGAACGACTTTAAGATCTTTTTCCTTCATGTGTGCTCTATGCCACACCTATTTCATGACTTATATTTTGGTTTGCTCGAGCAATAAACAATGGCACCACACCAGATAACTTATTAAGATGTTTACGTACTCTAGTTTATTAGCTATCGGTTATTGAATTTAATTTATACTCCCTTATCACAAGACTCCTGGCCCTGGCATAATGTTTATGAATGTACGTTATTTTTGATTAATCGTTATTTCTAGACGCCAATTCAAGTTCTGCCCCCGTAGCACGGCACGTGGACATATCTCTTTCGGGGGAAAGAAAATCTTTTCGTCTAACTCCGACTAAATGCAAGACAAAACACTGTCAAGTGGTGGAGAGACATAGGCCTTCAGTATAGGAATCGTTACTGTCAGTTATTAAGCCATGTAATGTGAGTGACACCGCGCGAGCTGCTTGAGCCTAGACTCAAGTGGTACTCGAGATAACTGTCATTATGTGATTAAAACACGAGACACCTCAGTCGAGTGCGTCGGGTGTGTTTGATAAAGAACTGTATGTTTTTAGTGTGTAATTTTATTTTTATCTAAACTGGCATTTGTGTGATTGAAAACAACAATCAAGCCAAGTGTTAGCAGCGTTTCAGTTATCATTAGAGATTAAACCACAGGCTAGGCTCACGTGTAAACCCGATAGCCCATTGGGTGACGAGAGTGGCGTATAGAAGCACTACATAAAATGCTTCCCTCTTTCCAGGGCTCCCCCCACGGTTCGGTAATGTCGTGCCAGTCGCTGGCGGCCCGAGCGTTCACCGAGCCAGAAAAGGACAACATGACACACTGCGGAGGCTTTCACAGGTAAGAGACCTAATTTGACTACTACCCTCATATATACAACTTCTATCGCAGACAGATGCAAATATTCTAACGGTTTTCTCAATTAGTCTGTGTAACTTATTCACGTTAAAACACGTATAACTGATAGTTCCGTTATATTAATCCGTCACTTGAAAGATACTTAGTCGTAATTTAGTCGTTTCTGCACCTCCAGATCGGTCCGCTTCAGTTCGGAGTCGAGGAGCTCTACCAGAGCTTCCAATGACAATGAAAGCAAGCGAGAGACACCGGGTGAGTACCTTAAGGTTTTCAATACCTAATACTAGTGCTAGGTATTTTTTTAAATGACAGTGAGTTAGAATGGCCAATCGTGTAGCAGAAAAATTGAAAACTATATATTTTCTGCGACATGATTGGTTGGACATGGTCTGACAATGCTGCTTTTTAACGTTGTTGTATCTAATGTTATTTTAACGTCAAATACTGTTTGAGAATGCCGTGTGGTGACGGCAGCAGAATACAATTTTCGCCACGTGGGTGTCGTACAAGGCGACTAAGAACTTAAAGACAGATATGTGTAATGGGCAGCAGCATTCCTCTCATACCACCTAGCAATGTACTGCGATATTATGACAATAGGCTCGCCATCTATTACATAGGACCTAACCTAATTGGTGAAGTGGGTGGTAATACACCTCTGCCTACCCCTTCGGGGATATAGGCGTGATTTGTGTGTATGCAGGTTGAGAATTGCTCGTTAGTGTTTCATATTATGTATAGATAAATGGGCACATGGGAATGCAGACATTTCATCATCACGACGACGTCTGGCTCGCTATGGAATTAGAAATCCTCTGACCTCATTAACTCTGCTAATATTTCCAGGGTCAATATCGCTGACGGCGTTGACTGTAACCCCGGTGACGTCACAGTCTTCAGCGATGAGTCAATCGGCGCCGCCCGCGTCTGCCACCTTTGACTTGGCGGATTCGGTAAGAGACACTTTTAATGTTGCTTTGTCTACGCGGCACTACAGAGTTTGCTGAACTCCCATATGGGCCATAATATTAGGACAATATACCCAGAATGTGCCGGGCAGGAACAAGCAGCGAGCGAATGTGTAATCACCTTATACACGTGCGATCACGCTGCCCCTTTATGCCCCCATATTTTATGTCAATATGTGCGTCACAGAGCATGCCTACACGGCGCTGAGAACGAAAGGACACAATTTAATGGGCAGCGGCCAGTTTGTATGAAGACGTATTACTTTTTCTCGGTATACGTACTGTGCCATTAGTCAATCTCCAACTCGGGCGCCCTGTGAAGCTCTCCGAGGCAGTATTACTCCCCCGGGAGATGCCGTACCCTCATGGGGGACGCCTGCTGTGGAGGTACCCTCACAGGGAGTGCTCGACTGCAAGGCTTGGGGACTAGGTCGTCGCCTTCCCCAAAAAACCCGTTAGGTGCTGTACAGGCCTCTCGCAGAACAGCTTAGGTCATTAGGTACTGAATAAAAACCGGCCAAGTGCTAGTTTAACTCACGCACGCAGGGTTCGATACCATTCTTTATAAAATCACGTTTGTTGTATGGGAGTCCCCTTTATTATTTATTTTATTCTGTTTATTATTATTAGTTGTTATAGCGGCAATAGAAATACATACATACATATGACACGCCTTACTCTCACAGGGGTAGGCAGATATCACTTCTTTCCACTTGCTACGATCCTTACATACTTCTTTCGGTTCATCCAATCTCATCAAACTCTTCATGCATCGGTCTTCGGTTTCGGGTAGGTACTTTTGACCTGGCCCTTTTTTAATAGACTTTCAATTTGATTCTGAAAGATCCGCCTAGGCCTTCCCCTTCCCATTTCTCCATTCACTTTCGCCATGTAAATCCTTTTTGTCATTTTCCTTTCATCCATTAAAAGTAATAAAAGAAATACATTATCTATGATAATTTCAACTGTCTAAATATCTCGGTTCATGAGATACAGCCTGTTGACAGACGGACAGCGTAGTCTTAGTTTGGGTCCCGTTTTACCCTTTGAGTACCGAACCCTAATAAGAACAAGTGCTATATTGGTTTTAAATATTTATAAAAAAACGTTCTCCATATTTTATATTCTTCCATCCTTTCGGAAGGTTTGTGCCCCAGCAGTGTGCCTTTTAAATTGGCTGTTGATGATGATGACAGTTACGATAGGAACACCCACGTCAGTTCACTCGTAAGAACATAAAGGACTGTTGATCTAACCGCAAACTACAGACTTTTGCATAGGAAAACTATTACTTATAACCTATATAACAAAGGCTAATATTAAATTCAATTGTAATTAATTTAATTTGTCCACGGTATCTACAAAGAAAAGAATCTCTGTGCAAACAAGAGGTGACGAAACTTTCATTAACGCGACTTGAAAATTCATAATTATTGTTCATGAAGTTCGCTTTTGAGTCTACAAACAACATTTAATCGTAACAAAGCGACGTGTAAAATATCATTAAAACGGATATAATTAAACTTTTACGGGCCATTCTCGTCAAATCATGATGAAAGCTGCTTTGTTCTAGAAACTAGAACGGTCGCACATAGCCACACCGAACGTTATCTTGTTCCTATTACGAATGATAGTTTGAATCTCAGTTGTTGATGTTTGAGTTACGCAAAAGCGATCGTGGCAATATGGATCGATTTTGGAGGTAGCTCTCAGTCCAGACAAGTGAGTCAAGGCCAAGCAATCGAAGTGGATCTGTTATCGATGAGAATACAATTATATCTGTAGTAAACAATTAGTGCGAACTTTATCAGTGTTATTGCAAAAAAGTGTTTTAAGATTGTGTGTTTTTATCAACATGTGTTTGAATCATAATGCTGTGTCATTCACAAACTATTGACCAGTAAGTGACAATATCAGATTTAAACACTTTTTAACAAAACGCGTCTTAAAACTTTTGTAATAACGCCGTTTAGCTTTCATCAAGTTTAATGATTTACCATATTGCTTATTATGTCGAAGGAGTATCAAAAATAGTATTTCCTCATACGTCTAAAAAACCTCATGGCAATAGGTTCGCCTCCTATTATATGGGAACTAACATTTAACCTCCGCCTATTTTACTGACCTGCACTAAATAGGTGTTATGTATGTAATATGTATGTATGTCGAGCTGTCAAAAATGTATAGACTGTCTATAAGGACTAAGGCATGTGCGCACTCCCCTATCTTCCTTTGGACACACGGGTTTTTGATGACATAGCGTCTTGACAATTCATAAGTGTAGAGGGCCTAGCCAACTGGCTTATCTATTCGATTGAACGCATAGAAAACGCATAGAAAAAAGTATGAAACTGACGTATTGTTTTCTCTGTAATACGTCAGTTTCATACATTTTGTATTCTATGCGTTCCATAGATTGGGCACTTGGCTAGGTGGGCAGATATGAATAAACGAATTTGGACTTTAACTTATAGACTATATTATTTTACTTGTTTCAGCCGGCGCCCCCAGCTGCGTCGTGCCGTTTCCCGAAACTGGAAGAATGCGCCCATTTCCACTACGAACGAGTCTCGTTGGGGGGCCTCAGTGTCGAGGTGGTCCCCTCCGACACTGACCCAGGTACTTTCCACTTTAAACAGGGTCAATGACCTGCTCATCCATTTTTTTTATTAGTGTGTAGCCCTATTACTCTAGCGAATCCCGAGCCTATTCCGTCATTGAAAATTTTTATCTTACGGTGTTTTGGTTTGAGATCAAGGAATGTCATGCCACGACATGGTGGTCTGTTACAACTGTGTGTAACACTTAACGTTGATAACGTGTTCCCGTCTGATGTCAGTAGTTTCCGTATCACAGTTCTAAGAAATGCATTCAACTTTCTACTACTTAGCTTCCCCGTCCGTTGTCTGGAAGAGATGCGTATTAATAAAATTGCATTTTGTAATGCCTAGTTACAAGTTATTACTAATTCATTCTGGTGTGTACAATTAATATTTATTTTATTTCATTGTAAAATGACTTATGACAAGAAACTTCGATAAATCGATAGTCCATCGATATTGTCAATAGGTGAATTAATGTAATAGTCGACGTCGATCAATATACAATACACCTACTACATCGCAACGCGGGTGTTATAACGCCACTGTCCCTTGGGGGAACAAGAGCGTGGAACACCAATGCACCCCCTGTGCTTTTGTGAACCTCTCATTCACAAAAGAAACCGACATTTGTGAAGGCATATCCTCGAACCAGATGATATAAAAACAATCCAACCTGGGAACATCCTATCATTTTTAAATAGTGCCCAGCAGAATTAAAAATATTAGTTGCATTTTTTTAATTGTATCTTGCAATTAACTTTTCAATCAATTACTATGATAATTAAAATATTAATTGATTAATGCCCAATACTGGTTCCCAGTTAAAGGAGTTCATGTAAGGCCTTGGTCGCAGTGACGCAAACAGCCCCGAAACATCGAAATAATAAATTAACACCCCTTGGGGAGAAAGGTACGTGTGATTTATGTATGTATGTATTTGTAGGCTGGATCAGCTTGAAAGTGAAGACGCACGTGAACTCCTCGTCGGAAGAGCCGGCCGACGTGAAAGTCCTCAGCAGCAGCTGGACGGAGGCTAGTGATGTGCGCGAGTGGACCCTCACGCGGAACACGGAACATTTCCTGCAGTTGGACGACATGTTGCACAGGTATGATTTTTACACACAAGGCGCTTTACCTGGTACACTCGTGTCCCTGGGCGCTTCTTACCCGCTTCCCCCACTACACGGCACGCCTGAGCCGAGATCTGCGCCTTTAGAGGCATCCTCAGGCCTGCCGATCCAAGCTCCCGACTCGGGCGCCCTGTGAGGCTCTCCGCGGCAGTATACTAGGGCGGATCGATAAGTCCGTGACTTTTCGAATAAAACACAGATTTTTTGATAAATAAATCATTTTATTTTTCAACGTAGTCTCCCTTGAGCTCTATACACTTTGTCCAAAGCTTCTCCAATTTTTTATCCCTTCCAAAAAATATGATTTGTCGAGGTTCAAAAAGAGGTTCATAAAATTCAAAAAGTCACGGACTTATTGACCCGCCCTCGTATCTCCCGTGGGAGACGCCGTCCCCCCATGGGGGACGCCAACTCTAGAGGTACCCTCACAGGGAGAGCTCGACTGCAAGGCTTGAAGACAAGGTCTTCGCCTTCCTCGAAAAATCCCGGTAGATGCTGTAAAAGCCTCTCGGCCAACAGCTTAGGTCCTTCAAAACAAACAGGTATGATATGGCTTGATTACACAAGCTGGCGTAGTGACGTCAATATTACTCTGGCTCCTTTGATGATGTGTATGCACGCGAGGCGTATGCTGGCTTCGTTTTTTTTAGAATGTTTTTTTGAAATATTATTACAAAGAAAATTGAGGTTAGAAAATGTCCGAAAAGTTGTAGTCTTGATGTGTCTTGGTAGGCCGAGTGGTAAAGGCATCTGCCGGGATCGCTGATAATTGGAACTTTTTCTAGCCACAATTTTCTTTGTATGCTTGTTTCATTATTGGTTTGCCAGCACAAAATGCGAAAGTATGTTGTAATTGTATTTAACCATGTTTACATAGTTCAATGCTCCTGTCCTTCACTTGAACTAGTTTTCGTAAAATAAAATAAGGGAAAATCTGTACCTGTTGACATATTGCGAAGCCGAAATTGCATTTGACCGTGCAGTGCAATATTGCGTAGCAGCCACTAGACGTCAAAAAGAAAAGAGAGTTCAAATATAACTTATACAGTGAAAGTATTGAACGACTGTATTTCACAGTGTCGTATACATTGAAGATCTTTTGATACAATGTGTAATGTTGTGGCAATTTTAACCTTATGACCATTGTAGGCTATACTTCTCCAGCGATAACGTACGCCCACTAAAGAAGGCATTGGCCTGTAATAAGCATGGTTCACACAAAGCACTCAATAATGCTAATCATATAATGATTACTTTTATTTTAGATGCACAATACCTATTACTGTAAGATACGCAGTGAATTGTAATTAGTGTGATAGCGGACGGCGACATGAAACTTCAATGAATGCTTAGTGTAATCAGATAGGGAATGCTTCTGTGTACCAGTGGTCAGAAGGTTAAAATTGACGAGTTGATATTAAAATTTAAAAAATACAAAGTGTTCTTGCTAAACAGCTGAGGCTATATTAATTAATTACTGCTATGAAAAGCGATTGTATTTGTGTAAAACTTTGTCAAGATATAGCATCGGCGATCTTGTAGATATAGGTATTTCATTTAAGTATGTCTTTATTTTTTTCTTGCGCTAGACGCATTGCAACGCGTTTATTAATGATTCGTGCAAGTCTTATTATTATAATGAAAGTATATGACGACCAATTTGGTACCCTGAAATCGAGATACAAAAGCTAAAAAGAGATTTGAAACGAGGGTTCGGAATATGTTTGGGATTAACTGAGGATAAATCGCTTATATAAAATGAAAACACAAATCTAAAACATACTACGCAACAATTTTTATTCAAAATGTATAGCATAAATTAAACATAAGACTTATTTTTGTAAGAATTTTTTTTTTGTTTTGAGCCTCTTTTATGTTCTGAATGACATTCGTCAGTCGTGATCTAATTTTGCTGTGCGTCTGTTTTTATTTTGCTTGCTATTCAATGCTGTGCCTTATTTGCAAAGAAACATTTTTACTGACATCTTCCCTTCTGAAATATTCATTCATTCATCTATCTCATTGCCCCGAATAGCATATAACACTTATTTGTTTCTCCTTTTCGCACTTAATTATATTTGTTGCTTGCTGTCATAGGAATCGGGCTATATATTACAAAATATAGCTCCTATTATATGCCTCAAATAATTGTCATTGTGTCACACATATAGGTATTATTATACATCAGTAATTAAAAAAACGACACTAGGTACTCCAAAAAAAATCAAAACATTGGTTAGTCAAAATTTATAGCATTTTGAAATAAAAACGTTTGTTTTGTTGCCATGCCGCTGATAAATTCAAGAAGTGACATGGATTCCCCATGTAACTTCTTCTTCTGTCAAGAGTACTAACATTAATGTTTAAAACACTGTGAAACTAACATAACAACGAATGATATCAAAGATTCCTTTTTTATTTTTACTGCTGCCAACTTATCATCTAGTTTAATGCGATTTCGAAACATAATCATTTTCAAGTTATATTTCGAACTGGCTATTCTAGAATACTATTGTGCTAAGTACACAAACTGCAATACTAATTGCCACGCTACTTTGCAAAGCGACTTATACGCATTCAGTTATATTTTTATTAAGGCCGTAATCTTTTAATTAGCTAATTATTTTTTATCGCCACATCAACCTTTTGACTCTCGTCTGGTCATAAAGTATGGTCGCGTCCACTGTGCGAAGCTTTCATGTTATCTCTGTAATTAATTTCTCCTTGTTTCTTACTTTGTACTTCGCCAATATGTAGCGTTGCTAAAGTACAAGATCCTCTTTGCGATTTGTGTTGACGTCGCTAACGCACTTGTAACTGTATCGCCTAGCCAAGCCGCTTTTGTGCAATGTGAAATTAAGTGTACTTTTAAATGTGATATATTTTTGAGTTCAAAAACGCTTTAAATATGGAATATATCTCGATTTTCAGTATATTAAATTGGTCGTCATATTTTCCAAATATTTTTTTAAGTAGCTATTCATATTCATGCTAAGCGACAGTAAGCCCTGCGATTAAAATAAAATAATTATTTTAATATCTTACACTTGACAAAATTTGTATGTGAACGAGATATTTGTTTTATCGTGCTGATTCACAGACTGAATAACAGTAGTTTGAGTGTTTTTTTTTAGTTTATTAATACATAGTGTCCAACTTAGTAGATAAGTTTCTTTGGGACTGACATATCCAATGGATAAAAATCCTTTAATAAATTAGAAAAAAAATATAGTTAGTTTGATACAATCGTTTCCGTTTTCCCAGATGCATCTATGACAGGAAAGTGTCGGGCCTGCCCAACTTGCGCGAGGAGATCACAGCGCCAGTGGTGTCGGACGAGGACGGATACCGGCAACTGATAGCCGACTACGTCCATCACCTGTCCATCATAGCGGACGACGCTATCAATTGTGGCCCCCTGTTAAATTGGCTGCAGATGGACAATAAAGGTATGTATAGAAACTATACCATACCTATACCTAATCAGATATAGGTATAGCCTTGGTTGAAATATTTTAAATTATTCAGTGATTTAATGTTGAAGGACGCTGCTATGCTGTGTGTAATAATTCAGCAATTTAATGTCCTGTATTATTGTACTCACATCTGGGGCACCATATGGATAAAATGAAAATATGGTTTATTCATATAAGGCATCTATCATTACATACACTCATGAATCGTCAATGAAATAACGTTAAACAACACAGTTAGTAGTAGTTGCCGTAGTGTTTTTTGATTGATATGTTGTTGTGACCTCATTCGCCAGTATGTTAACATGAACGGGAAAATGCTGGCACACTACATTTATTAAATTATTTATTGTAAGCGTGGGTTTATAATAAAAAAAACTGAGCTAATTGTATATTGCTATTTCTTGTGCTATTGTTTGATAATTTATTGTTATAATTCCAGCTATGTGTATTATTGTTTCAGGTCACAAGTTGTTGGTTGCCAATGAGGACTCGAGCTCTATAAACACTCCCGCTGTCGCCGCAGCTTATTCTGTCAGAAAATACGTGTCACAGGTGCGTTGTATTATTAGTATTCAGTTCTCTTCTTCTTCTTCTCCCTGCCCTGTTCCCAGTCTATCTGGGGTCGGCGCAGTATGTTTCCTCTTTCATTCATATCGGTCAGACGTCATCAAGCCATCTCTCTTCTCCCTTTTGATTCATATCATCCATCACACCGTAAAGGTGCTAGTGATGAATGATTGTATAGAAAAGAGACGAAACGGACCATGTCGAGAGACCGATGAACGGAGAGAGTGATTGGAATGACAACATTCCAATCCATACTGCTCAAAGTTTTGGCTTAGGTTTTACAGCCGGCCGCCTGCCTGACACTAACCCTCTTTGGGTATGCTGGATATCAACAGAGGTAACATAGTAGAAAATAATATGTATTTCCATATCCAAAGAGGTTAGGTGGGAGGCAGGCGGCCGGCAGTAAAACCTAAGCCAAGACGAAGCAGTATTGATAGGAATGATGTCATCCCAATCACAATATAGTTCATTTGTGTTGCGTTTTCCTCTTAGTACATAATTTAAATAGCATAGTATGGCGCACAATTTGAAGAATTCTTTTTGTTCTCAGGCCCGGGACGAGATAAGTTTTGAAGTGGGAGACATGATCTCCATCATAGATATGCCAGGTAAGTTTAATTGATTTAAGAGCTAAAGATATCTCGCAAAGTAATACTCTAATCAATTCGCTCAATTTATGTACTCTTTTTATTCAATTATTTTACTTTTAATATTTACACTTTTTAGATACATATTTGGATATAATAATAATCATACTATTTATAACGATTGTCTTGATACAACTAACAAATATATAAAATAAGCCTTCAATCAGTGTAAAAAAAATATCGCTTCTGATAGCGCCTTACCGGGTATATGGCATTAAGTTGTGTTTTAAGTTGTATGAGTCTGCCATTACCTCAGGACTGCCTGCCGCCAGGCATGCCTGATGCATTTTCCACACCCTCCCCATCTTTCCGAAGGAGAATATCGCATCACTACTGGTGGTACTTTGTATTATTTAGTTACGGCGGGTCCAAATATTCTATCTACAGTTAAAAGTAAGCTTACTAAAGTTTGGTTGCCTGGCATTTCTTGTTATATTACCTACAAAAAATAACAGAAGTTGCTTAGCAACTGAGCTGTGGTACGTCTATCTTCAACAGTTGACAAAATATTAGGACCCGCCGTTAGTAAAAATCTCGATATACAAGTATCACGGTTGATGAGCGTTTCTGAAGACTTGAGACAAACAATCTTGATGTGTCTTTTAATATAAAATACAAAAATAAAAATGTGTAACACCAATATTTCAAAGCAGCTAACAGTTTTATTCGTATGTATATTATTTTATTTTTAAGAGCATTTCGTAGATAAAGAGACAATATCAAGATTGTTTTCATTTGGTCTCAAGCCCAAGTGAATGGGGTATAGTTTTTTCGACCATAGTTCGATAAGTCTGATACTGACTTTCGCTTTGTTTGAACAGGACCCCAGGAGTCGGTGTGGTGGCGAGGCAAGCGTGGGTTCCGCGTGGGCTTCTTCCCCCGACACTGCGTGGCGGTCATCGGCGACAAAGTGCCACGGCACATGACCCAGCCGCCGCCCATAGTCGGGTTCGTATAACGCATACTAACTAAGCCCCTTCTTACGCTACATACTTACATACATAAATCACACCTATATCCCCGAAGGGTTAGGCAGTGGTGAATTAAACACCTACTTTTAGCCAATTAAGAGTTTGTCCCATGTGGTGGCGAGGCGAATCTATTGCCATCTATCTGGCACGAAGTGATGTGTTATGGTGTATTGTTCCACCCATAGAGTAAAGCCTAGTGTGCCCCAGCAGTGTGAACATTAACAATAGCTATTTCAATGCTAGTAATATCTCTCTCTTCTGAATTCGTTTTTTTTTATTTCTCTCTGTATTTTGAGGGAAGACAAAGGGTATTGCCCTAGCCCATAAGCCTTGTTCGGACTAGGTTAGTATTTTAGTCTAGTGGCGAGTAATTTAGTAGCTAAACTATTCGCTACTGCCTAAAAATCGTTCGCATTACAATCGAGTGAAGCTCACAAGTCAGTGGTACTCTACAAGATGAACAGCTATAAAATAATACCATTATTCACTAACCTGATGTTTTTAATTTTCAATTTTATTTCCTTTTCACCAAATCCGGCTATATTAATCTTATTTTCTATATCCAAGTATGCGGATTGTTTCTTCTGTTTGTTTTTATAACACGGGGACAACATTCCATAAGCAATTATGTTCAATATAAATGGAAACAAATTTTAAAGTAGTTTCCTCGCTCCAGCGCAACGACATTTTCACGTCAACTAATGAACTCGACTAAATCGACAGGTTCGGACTTGTTTAGCCGGCGGCCGAGTGAGCACGGTCGCGCGGTGGGGGGTGCTACTCGCTACTAGACTACTAAAAAAAATAGAATAAAATGGATTGACTCGACTAAATTACTTACCAATCCACTCGACTAATTTTTTGGTGTTCAGAAACGTTTAGCTACTAAATTACTCGCCACTAGACTAAAATACTAGCCTAGTCCGAACAAGGCTTTACAGCCATGTCTTTAGTATATGTAATCTATATTCAAATGAATGAATGAGTGGGTGAAATAAATGAATGAAATGAATTTTACATTAAAATATGGGTGTTACACATTTTAACGTATCTAGGGAGTGCTGGGCGCGAGTCGAATGGTAACAAAGTTCATGATGGCGACTGATGAGGTAGTGAAAACCACTATAAAATTCTCAGGCTTTTTTAATGATTCTGCATAGTTACACATCATAGTCACTTGTGCATCAAAATAACACCACTTTTACTACACAAAATCCTCTCTGAAACAATTTATGAATTATCGAAAAATAATTTGACTGACACCATTGAAACGCGCCAAACACCCCTGTATTCTTTCTATTGCAAGGTATTAATAAACGATACTGTTTTGTTACAGGTCAGTGGCTGTGGCCCCTATAAAGCCAGTGCTCCGCAAACACGGCAAACTCATAAGCCTGTTCCGCAGCTTCATACTGTCCAGACCCTCACGCCGCAGCCTGAAGCAGCAGGGCATCTTGAGGGAGCGGGTCTTCGGGTGCGACCTTGGGGAACACCTGCTCAATTGTGGACATGAGGGTGAGTTTGTGCGTCCCCGTTCATATATTGCACATAGTTCGTATAGTGCAATACACATAGTAGTAGTGCACAGCTTTTTCGAACTTGTTCGTGAACGGCGGGTCCCAATATTCCGTCAACAGTAGAAGATAGTTCAGTCAGCATCATAAGTAGATCATCACTTTAGTACCTTCACACAATGGTGGTTCGTACAAATTTGTGGCGATCATTACTGCTATTACATGCGCTATCTTTGGTATGACAGAGGGCTAAAGTGGTAATCGACTTATGATGCTTACCTTACTACAGCTTAGTTGCTTAGCAACTTCTGTTATTTATCGTCATACATATACATAATAACAAAGGATGCCAGGCAACTAAACTTTAGTCGGCTTACTTTTATCTGTAGATAGAATATGGAGACCGGCCATTAGTCTTTCTTTATACATTTTGAAAGCAAACACCGAATGTCCGACGTTAGAAAGAAAGCCTGGAAATGACGCTTCGCCTTGCGTTGGCCTCGTTGAAATTGTTAATTAGGGCCTCATGAAAAAACTCGATAAATTTCTCAATACATGTATTCTGGTGTAAACATCTTAAGGTTTACACCCAAATACAAAAGCGCTACTCAAATTTTGATCACTGCTTATAAAGTTAAGTGGACAACCCTGTCAGCATTTTTATGGAGAAACGTCGATTTTGACAATCCTTACTGCCGCACTCAAAGACGTCAAATAACTTTAATGGGTACTTAATGTCAAAAAATTACAATTCAAAACTAGGACAGTCGCTATTTTTACCGGGTCTATGGTCTAGATTTAAATGAGATTTTTTGACACTAAGTACTCATTAAAGTTATTTGACGTCTCTGAGTGCGGCAGTTAAACGTTAAGCAGGTCTCTAAAATTTCGGGTAACATTTCTGTATTCGGGGTTAACCTATCAACAATCACTTGTCAGTTACACAAGCGTGCGCACGAGGCTTACCGTTAGTTTCGTGTCCAGTGCCGCAGGTGTTGGTGGTGTGCGCGGCGGCGATAGAGGCACGCGGCGCAGTGGACGGCGTGTACCGGCTGTCGGGCGGCTCTGGGCTCACCCAGCGGCTGCGTGCCGCTTTCGACGCGGGCTCCGCGCCCGACCTGGCGGCGCCCGCGCTCGCGAGGGACCCCCACGCGGTGCCCAGTCTACTCAAGATGTACTTCAGGTACCCACTTCCTTTGGCTACATCGCTGTGTGGAACGGAACACACATACATACATAAAACACGCGTATATCACCGAAGGGGTAGCCAGAGGTGAACTAGCACCCACTTTTCGCCAATTATGTTAGGTCCTATGTAATAGGTGGCGAGCCTATTGCCATTTATCGGGCACAAAAGTCGCAGTACATTTCTATTGCTGGGTGGTACAAGAGGAACGCTGCTGCCCATTCCTCATCATTGATTTATCCTTAGTCGCCGTGTACGACACCCACGGGTGAGATTTGGGGTGGTGACAATTGTATTTTACTCTGCCGTCACCACACGGCATAAAATTGTAATATCTCTGTGGCAACACTGTTTGTCGCTCCCTCTCATCTCTACTGTGAAACTGAACATATCACTCTGTATGATATTATTGTTTAACAAAATAATTACCTACAATTTTTGAAACCAGCAATTTAATTTATGTTGCCCCAACATCACTTTACCACACTAATCGATAGATTGATCGATCGATTCTTTTATTCGACGTCGGGCGATTGGTATGGTTCAGAATTGTTAAAGGAAAAGTTGTCGTTCGACGTCGACTATTATTACAATTATTCGTCCATTGATGACATCGATCGAAAATCGATCAATTGGTGTGGTCACACCCTAAGATTACCCCACCATGGCTATACATATCACAGATATGTTAATGATATATTGTGGACAGTGAGAAGAGCTCGCTAGCGCAGTGGCATAGCGCGTTCGGCCTGCGATTGGGTACACTAAGCAATGTTCGCTAGATGAGTGACCAAAAATTTATTATTTCAAGTTACTTCGGAAGGGACTTTAAGCCGTTGGTCGCGGCTGCATCTGCAGACGTTAATACCCACATGGCCCATTCTCCCTATATTCTTCCATTCATATGGTAGGTAGGTAGAGGTCTATTAACATTTATATTTCGACCAGTATACTCATCATGTTGTCTATAAGATGAACCTAGAATGAGAGGAAGACTAAAAGCAATTTTTTGAACAGGGAGCTGCCAAATCCGCTCTGCACGTACCAGTTGTACGATAGCTTCGTGCAGGCCGTGCAGCAGCCGGACGAGGCGAGCAAACTGCGCGCCGTCCGCGACACCGTTGTCAAGCTGCCGCCGCCGCATTACAGGTGAGGCACTGTATAAAGGGCTTTATAACCTCCCTAGTAGGGTACATGGCATAAGCCGAGGTCCGCTCGCTGGCTCCTATACCCCATTTACTTGGGCTTGAGAAAAATGTAAACAATCTTGAAGTGTCATGTAATATAAAATACAAAAATAAAAAAGGGTAACACCAATATTTCAAAGCAGCTAACAATTTTATTTGCCTATAACTGATGATGTATTTTAGAATACACGTTTCTTAGAGAATTCCGTAGATAAAGAGACATCAAGATTGTTTTCATTTTGTGTCAAGCCCAGCACATGGTTAGACCGCGCCGAGGGCCCCGCCGCCAGAGCGGGGTTGAGTACAGGGAGGCGAAGGGCCCAGACCACCAGGGGCTGAAGTTTCCTCAGTTCATGCCCGGGCCATGAGCTACCGCTCGATGCCCGCAGCCCGCCATTAGAAGAATTACCCGCATGACGAAGATGATTAATAGCCTTATTATCAAAAATAAAATCTACCATATTAACGTCAATTGAAGTCTGAGTGCTGCAGTAAGATAATTACAAACATATTGTTTATAGCACATGCTCGTTGAGGAATCACCATGATGGTAATACAGTTTCGGAAGACAGTAAACATTTGAATGTCTACCAATTGTGTTCTCGGTTACTCGACACTTTTTCCGTATAGCAGCGCTATGACATAGCCGCTACAACCCGTAAGGTAGAAGAGAGATAAAATGCTTAACTGACGATGATTGTTCCAGAACAATGGCGTATCTGATGCGTCACTTGCGGCGCGTCTCCCTGCTTGGCAGCAGCACCGGTATGACGGCGCGCAACATGGCCATCGTGTGGGCTCCCAACCTGCTGCGTGGACCGATGCAGCACGCTCTACAAGGCGTTGCTGTGCAGGTAAACACCATTTTTTACTGATCATACATGTGTTTTTGACACACACTCGCACATTAAGGTCTAGGCTGCATAAAAAGATAAGTTAACTTTAATAACAAGAGGACATAGAAGGAGAGGAAGACCAAAGAAAAGATGGATCGATTGTGTAAAGGAGGATATGATAGCGAAGGATGGATGAGAAATTGGTGAAGGATAGAGAAGAGTGGAAGAAGAAAACATGTTCTGTCGACCACTCGCCTGGAGCGGGAAAAGGGCATGAAGAAGAAGAAGGACTTCAATAACGGAGGAGATCGCTAGCGCAGTGGCACAGCGCGCTCGGCCTGCGATTCCGTCAATTAAACAATGTTCGCTAAGGCCGGTCGTTGGATGAGTGACCAAAATTTTATTATTTCGAGCTCCTCCGTGCTTCCGCAGGCACGTTAAGGCGTTGGTCCTGGCTGCATTTGCAGTCGTTAATATCCACCAACGCGCACTGGGCTAGCGTGGTGGGTTATTGCCTCGGAGTAAATAGAACTGGAGTAGCCATTAGTCAATTTCTCGTACATATTTTTCTGCCATTTTTTGCGGGGGGTGAGGTTACTACTACACTGAAAGGCTGCACACAGATACAAAAACTTTTTGCGTATTTACAAACACACACATGCATAAAACGACACACATATTTAAAATTCACGCAAACATACTTAAAATAGTGTGTTAACGTTCTATTCAAACACACGAATGTCATTGTGTGAGTAGTGACATGACATAGCACGAGAATATCAATATCGATAAATCAGTTTCGTTCAATGAATGAATGCATTAATTTTGCGTTAGTATTCTTACATTATTAAAAATTAAATGATGATTTACACGCTTACTTTACAATCAGCCTTCTTTCGATTTTGCAAAGACACTCATATATGAAATCTATCTAAAACTTTGACAGATTTCGAAAGCTATATCAATCAAATACAAATTTATACTTAATAGCTTATTGCATTTAAAAAGTATTTACAATAGGTGTTATTATATATTTTCACTTTCAGAAATCACTGTGTGGACCCTTTCGCGTATAATCATAATGGAAAGGAGAAACCCTTAAACATTATTTTTAACAAAGCGATAGTGAATATAGTTAGATTTCTCGTATGATACTGGGAATTGTTAAATTTTAAGGGGAATCAAAAATCAAAATGTGTGGATCTTAAAAGTTAAAATAGTACATTATGTTACGAGTATGCTATGTTGGTCATTATATACGAGGCATTATTGCAAGCGCGAGCCGCAAGCGAACACGGTAAGGAAACTGAGTGTGTAATGACCAATGCATATGAGTTGCATACGACGTTTTTCAACACAATTGCGAGGAAAAAACAAACTTGTATTCTATAAAATCTTCTTCTATTGTTAGATAATTTCTGAAACTGAGACGGCTCAAAATTTACGGAACAAATAGTACTTGTTCTTGTAGATGCCCAAGAGACGTGCCTATTACAAGCATCAACCCATTTTTTTCGTGTTCTTTAGGAAAACTGAAAATTATAATTAAAAATTAGCTGTTTCGGGAATGTGAAAGCTTACAGTATAAATACTAGCAATTAGGATACCGGCTAGGGGCAGAGGTATTTTTGCTTGAACTACACATACCGATCATTTCTGATTTTAATACTTCAATAATATTTTCCAAAAGCTTCATTTATGTACGGAAGACTTTGGTGCCACATACCTAACTCCTAGTAAATCGAAGTATTGCACTTGGACCACCGGGTTTTTTAAAGGAGCTTTTAAATATTAATAAAAAATAAATTCAACTTAAATGTTGACAATGACATTTAGCTATCATCATACCAAATGGGATCAAAATCCGTCTCGTAGTTTATGCATGATGCGTGCACAAACATACATACAGACAAAATGTTAAAAAATTGGAGATTTTACTTCCTCTTCTCTCATACATACATACATAAATAAATCACGCCTATATCCCCGAAGGAGTAGGCAGAGGTGAACTAACACTCACGTTTTGCCAATTATGTTAGGTCCCATGTAAAATGTGGCGAGCCTATTGCCATTTATCGGGCACAAAAGTCGCAGTACATTGCTAGGTGGTATAAGAGGAACGCTGCTTCCTATTCCTCATCACTGATTTATCCGTAGTCGCCTTGTACGACACCCACGGGAGAGATTTGAGGTGGTGACAATTATATTCTGCTCTGCCGTGACCACACGGCAATTACTAACATCATATATGCCATTTGGCTTAAGGTCGACTTGACCTGTTTTGTTCTATATCTCTATAGTTTTATTCTAGGATTTCAAAATTAAAGGAACTTCAATTCATAAAAGTTTCATAAATTTAATCCATATTAAAAAATGATCAATTTAATAGTCTGAATAAAATGCCGAAGTTAATGTATAACCTCAGGAACACAATGTATAGATTTAAATCATAATACATATTTTAAATTTAATGTTACTTTCATTCATTCATTACTCCCTCGTAAAATCGCAATATCGATGACGTGGCATCACTATTAATGAAGTGCAATTCAATTAGGGTTGCTGATTACAACAAAAAAAAACAATTTGTGCTGTGGCTCGAAAAAAAATTTAGGTTTCTCAGAAATAATCGGCTGTGCTGGTACCTTTTTACCCTTGCTTATTTTATAAAGTCAGGGACGCTGTATATGCTACAGCATAGGTACTCTTAATGTTTATGAGCGCCGCCCAGCATGAATAAAGGGCAAAATAGTCTTATTCTTATTTTATTTTATTAATTCACTAATGATTTTATATTTCCATGTAGTGTGGCAAAAAATAAGCTTCAAGCGGTCGCAAAAGTGTAGGTAGGTATGTACTTAATACTAAACTAAATATAAACACGCAACGTATATTGTTAAAACGAAATTATAATTGGTAATTAATTAATACGAAATGACAAAATTACAATTATTTATTAACAACAAACTTTTTTAAATTATTGTCTAATTAATTGAAATGCGATAATGTTCAACCCTAGGTAGTCTCGTGGGGAGTGCGCTGGAAGATCGTTTGATGACGTCACGGCCGACTCCCCACGAGACTATGGCTCGAAATTTGAAATTGTAGTATGCTAAAACATGAAATTATGAAGTAAATAAATATCAAATCTTAAAAATAATACTTAAAAATGAAATGTGACGCCAACTTTTTGAATACTAGATGTTTTCGAATTTTTTTAACGCTAAAAAACAGCACAGGCAGGCATTTTAGTGGGAGCTCTGCACGGCAAGACGTTCTGATTATTGTGGTTTTAAAATGGCGGCTCAACTAGTTTTATATAACGCACAGGCATCCGATGCTTGTGCGTTTGGCAGAGGGGAATGTTAGGCAAAGGCTACTCCAGTTCTATTTACTCCGAGGTTATTGCCCATTCTGGCTGTATTCTTCTATCCATAGGGAAGGCCTTTTTTTTTGTCGGAGCGGAATGCATTTATGCATCATATCAGCCGCTAGCTAGGCACCGCACGCCAGTCGGCGTGTGTGGGACTCGCCCAGCGCACGAAGCGCCAGCAATACCCAATAAACCACTGTGGTGTTCCTCCTAGCCCTTTAAGCGGGGTAAGTCTGGGATCTGCCTCACGGCAATTGTGTGAAAATTGGCCTGAAATTCCGGGCGCCTTGTTATCATTTTTTTTAAGGTAATGTCAATGTCTGCATTGTCCACAGGCGGTAGTGACGGAATTCCTGATATGCTACGCAGAGGACTTGTTTGCACAGGAGCAGGGCGCGGACTCGTGCGAGTCTGGGCCGAGTTCACTGGAGCAGGTATTGTAAATAAACAAAACACAAGAAAACTATAAAATTTACTTAAGATATAAAACGATACAAACGGCAAAACCGTAGCAATGTGTCAGATTTATTATTACGGGGAATTCGCCAATATCTTTCGACTCTTCAATAAAAATTCCAAATTCAATAAAGGCGACCCTGTTTTAATTTAGTCTTAGTTGACATTTTATTTAAACTAAAAGAGACCCATTCTATTTTGCTATTACTTCAGTGATAGAATTGTTCCATTACAGGATAGATGCGATCCCCAGGGCAGCGATGTGGAGTTTCGTGGTATGGACTGCAGCCGCCGACCCAAAAGCTTGCCAATCAGTCCTCCCACAAAGTTGCTTAGGTAACGTACTGTAATCAATATGTACATCTGTAATCTATACTAATATTATATGGCTTACAACTTGAAGTTGAATGATTAAAGAGATATCGGAAAGTTAACCAACATCTTTGTCGGCCGAGTGGTATAGGCATCTGTCCGGATTGCGGATTCGATGCCCACGTATTTCACAAATATTTTTTCGAAAATTTACAGACTTTATTTCTTCATTATTTTGATTTTAATTTGAACATTATATAAAGGTTAGAAAAAAATTGTACAAATAATGTGTTGGTTATAAAAAATATAGTCTTGACGGGATCTGCCCTCTGCGATCCGGGCAGATGCCTATACCAAAAACTTCTCTAACTCTTACACTTCAGTTCTAGAACAACGAATACCCTCGCAATGTAGAAATTAATTTCTGAAAGCAGATATTTTTGCAAATACCGTGCGTTCGGTTAAAATCTTGGGTTTGCTTTTTAATTACTATTTTTATTTTAATTTGAGCATTCAATGAATGATAGAATTATTTGTACAAAGAATATCGTGGTTATTGGTTCTTTGTAATTTTAATTGTATTTAACTGGTCCAGCTTGGAGGAGGCTCGTCGCCGTGGGAGGCCGACGACGGGCGCGTGCAGCCCGCAGCTGCCGCCGCCGTCGGGGGCCATCGCCGCCGCCGCCGACACGCAACTGCGCCCCTCCTCTCACCTGCGCCCCAAGTACATTGAGGTAAAACACATTGCTTCTATCATCATCATCAGCGCACCATCCCTTTGGTGTCCCCATTGCTGGGCCACGGGCCTTCCCTATGGATGGAAGAATATAGGGAGATTGGGCCATAACACGCTGGGTATAAACGACTGCAGATGCAGCCGGGACCAACGGCTTAACATGCCTTCCGAAGCACGGAGGAGCTCGAGATAATAAATTTTTGGTCACCCATCCAATGACCGGCCTTGGCGAACATGGCTTAGTTTACGCAATCGCAGGCCAAGCGCGCTATGCCACTGCGCTAGCCAGCTCCTCTGTAATAGAAAAGATAACATATTGCTTTGCTGCTATGCAATCTTGCGTGGCGCCATGACGCTATGCAATATTGCGCAGTTGCCAAAAATGTGCTTATAATTACCAATTTCTCTCAAGCATAATTAGTAATAAGGTATTATAATGAGTGAATTTCTCAAGTGCAAAAGTGGAGACACTTCATTGGGCAAATAAAAGTTTCTGCCAGTTATTGTTTCTCAATATAATTGGTGTTACTTTATGCAAATATATTTTCACAGGTTGGTTCCGGCCCTAATAATCTGCCCCAATATCACACTGTACTCGACCTACCGGTGCCCGGTGAGTATTGTTTTATACAAAACGACGGGAATAAAAATATTGCAATATATCTGTGATTCTCTACTACAGTCTATTTCAACGTATGATGGAAACTGCAAAATGGAAACTATGTTTCTTGTCTTGTTAACATTGCAATCAACTTTATCAAACTATAAAAAAATCTCTTTTCCCTAATGAATTAATTACTAAATTAATATTACGATGTTGTAAAAAAGTACTGTGTAGCAATGGACGAATAAATTTAATACTGTTTACACTTACATACTATTCACTTCGATCTTAAATCATTGATGACTGTGCTATAATTGTAATGAATGATAAAAAACTTGGCATTGTAATGACCTTATAATGAAATCGATTTTTTAGTTACCACTACACATGTCACAGTCTTTACCTTGAGGGTAGGCAGAAATCCCTTTCGACAATTTCCTTCCCAATTATGTAGTTCTATTCGTTTATATTCTGGCAACTGTAAGAATATTAATAACAAATGAAAAGGATATCGCTCGTTAAATACAAAATAGATACATCTCCAAACTGCATTTATGCAAAAGTAAATCTTATTTTGATAAGAATTTAGGACACACAAATGCTTCTAGGTGATTTTTAGGTTGCGTGTCTCTTGCAATAAATGAGCGATATTTTGGAAGAGAAGTAAAAAATGTGCGTGCTTTATTAAATCCAATGTCATTTCAGGTAAACGAGGCGTGAAACGTTCGCCGTCGGGTTGGCGCGGCCTGTTCTCGCGCACCAAGCAACGCCCACCGGCGCCTGCACCTCAACAAACTCTTGTACAGGTATATATATATATATATATATATACGTATGTGTGTAAGATAGACACACGCATACATGTGTATGTATGTGTAGGTCTATCGTACGGGATTGCATTGATTATGTGTAAAGTTAGGACGAGAATTTAATTTTATAATGTAAATAAATACATAATTATGATTGAACGGTCGCGGTCTGAAAATGTTTACCAGTTTGGAAATTCGATTCTATATCACACTTTTTTACTAATGTCAAAAATGCCATATACATACATACATAAATCACGCCTATATCCCCGAAGGGGTAGGCAGAGGTAAACTAGCACGCACGTTCCGCTAATTATGTTAGGTCCCATGTAATAGGTGGCGAGCCTATTGCCATTTATCGGGCACAAAAGTCGCAGTACTATTGTTAGGTGATATAAGAGGAACGCTACTGCCCATTCCTCATCGCTGATTTATCCTTAGTCGCCTTATACGACACCCACGGGAGAGATTTGGGACAAAAATGCCATAACAAGTTACTTATTATCTTTTAAAAGATATTATGATTATCAAAGAGAATTATCAGAGGTTGATGATGAAAACTCATTTCTTTATTTGTTGAAATGCCATTTTATTTAAAATTATTGTTTGAACGTCATTTGGACATGAGCAAAATTTTACGAAAGAAGGTTTTCTAATATACAATACTTTAATTAATAATATACCTTGATAGCAATCAGTCCTTCTCCAAGAGCGATTGATTGTCAGATCATAAGAAAAAAGATAATCTATTGTCAATAATATTATTGTGAAATAGACATTTAGAACTTGTGACCTAAATGTGTGCATGCAATTGTGATCCTTACGGTGGTAAACATTTTCTGTCCCCGACTGTACTATGCTATTATGGGCGGAACGGACGGAAGGAGTGAAAACAAATTATTTTTTTTAAGTCTTTTTTTATTATATTCGAGAGATGACATTCGAACCATGTAGGCTGATGCTGAGGGTATGTTTGCAGGAGACGCTGGTAGCGCCTTTGCTGCCCACCGGGCTGAGGCCAGTGAAATCGTGCGAGTCGCTCACTTCAGACACCGACACCCTGGCCCCGCTCGCGATCAGACCGCCCGCGCCACTCAAACATCACACTAGGTAACATAACTCGCACACACGTCTGTCTGTCTGTAGCGTAGGTTCATCATTGCCACTAGGCCTAGCACGGGACGTGGACGAAATGTCTCAACCACCTGACAGTGTTTTGTTTCGGGATTTACTGAGAGTGAGAGGATAACATTTTCATTTCCCCGAGGAGTTTTTGTATGGGCTAGTCAGTACTTTAGTGTCCTCACTGCCGGTGCACACGCACCTTCACGGGAATGGCAGTAAAAATGTCAATAAAATCACATTTATTCTTTACTAATACTCTCTAATAGGTCGTTCTTAATTTCTAACTTCCTTTCCTTTAAATTTGCCAAAATCCGTTCTCAGTGCAAAATTTAATAGTAGATTTGCCATCAAGTGCACAAAACATATCATTTTTATCCGAGACTTTTAGCGAGGATGAAAATGGTTTTGTGGAGGAGTTAGAAACTCTGCTTTTCACTTCGATTGCGAGGAAATAAAACAGTAATTTATCATAACATTTCTTAAAATTCAAACTAAAATTAGTACAGTTTTGAATATTGAAGGAAAATGTTTTTCCCATTGATATTAGGCTTATTTTTTTATAATAATTTTCTTATATTAATTAATAAACCTACTGTACTTGAATTTAAATTTTAAAATCTATTATGTGTTAAAAAAACACATAAGGCAAATCAATTGAAGTAAATATTATTAAAAAAAAACAAATTCTATCTCTTAACTTCTAATTGTATTTGGCTGCATGGCTCATTTTCTTTGCCTTAATATGGATATATTTATGAGTAGATACGTTAATGCTCTAGAGCACAAAATTCGATTTTGTGCAGCCTATATCCTGCACAAATAAGCACTTTCAGAGCATGAGAAGTGAAAAGTTTATTATCCTAGTAGTTTGGCTGTGCGTTGATACGTCAGTGTTCCTTTTTATATGTTTATATTTAGATAGATTTAGTTAAAAACAAATGTCAGTGTGCAAAAACAGGTGCTCATATAACTGAGACACCGGTCTCTGATTTGTAGGTCGTCGTCGTGCGACTCGTACTTCGAGCCGTGGCAGGCGGAGCTGGCCGACATGCGGCTGCGGCTGTCCCCCCAGGAGAGGGACTTGCACATGTTCAGCGAGGAGGACGACCAGCACCAGCTGCAGCAACAGGTGACGTGGATTGATGTTCTGTATCCTAACTAATATTATTATAAATCGTTTTCGGCTAGGTACTAATTAAATGATGTAAAACATGCTTGTCTGATGTCAATCATTTTACAAAATCTTCTTCTCCCTGCCCTGTTCCCCAGACTATCTGGTGTCGGCGCAGTATGTGTCCTCTTCCATTCATATCGGTCAGACATCATCAAGCCATCCACTCCCTTTTGATTCATATCATCCATCATACCATCAAGGTGCTAGTGACGTAGTTTTACAGCCGGCCGCCTGCCTGACACCAACCCTCTTTGGGAAAATCATTTTACAAAATATAGATAATTTATTATTATAAGTATTTAAAACATCTTGTGTCACAGTGTTTGTTAAAGAACTCCTCGGAAACGGCGTGACCGATTGTAATGAAATTTTTCGTGTATATATTATACCGTTTTTTTACCTATCATCATCAACGCCCTGCCCTTATCCCCTATTTGGGGTCGGCGCAGTATATCCTCTTTCTCAGTTCTCACTCGTCATCTCCTCATTCCCATCCATCACCTTCATATCACACACATCTCACGCAATCCATCGATCTTTTCAGTGGTCTTCCACCACTTCGACATCCATCAACATTCATGTCCATAACTTTTTTACTCACATTCATGGGATCCCGTCTCATAACATGTCCATACCAAGCTAATAGGACTGCCCTTATAAGGGATTGAATAAGAAAAACAAACGTGTTTGTGTTTGATCATAGGACGACTCGGCCTGCTCCACACCAGTTGGGTCTTCCCTCTGCAGCGCGGAACCCAGTCCCAGGCGACAGCTCAGGGTGGACATAGCCGCCGCCAACGAACTAGCTGAGAGGTGAGACAAAGCTTCAATAATACACACCAATACAACAATGCCAGTATATGCCAATGTAGTATGTATTGGAATGCCAATTCCAACATGTATTGCATATAAAATCGTCCGAGATGGAACGACCTATCTTCCGTGGAGCGTGTCCACTATTTGTAATGTATATACAATAACATGTATAGGCGTTCCTTCGAGAAAGATCCGCGACGTTATTTCAGTCAAGTGTGCAGAGAGAGATCTGCAGGCAAGGCGTACTTCTTCATCTTCCTACCCTGTTACCAGATTCTCTGGGACCGGCGCAGAATTTTTCCATTTATATAGGGCAGACGTCATCAACCCACTCCCTTTTGATTCATATGTGACATCGTTATTTTATAGTAATATACAAGAAAAATAAACTACAGGCATGGCTGGATTCCTTTGCCTTCTCTAAAAAGGCAAAATTGAAGACATCATTATTTTCAATTTTAGAAAGCGCTGGTGCTTAGAAGAACAGCTCTCCCAGATAGGGTACATCGACGGGGAGTCCCCCAGGGCACGCCCGCCAGCAGAAAAGAGGCACGGGCCTCCCCCCCCGCCGCCCACTACCGAACTAGCTAAGAGGTCAGTCTGTCCTAATATTTATTCATTTCACTGTTATTAGAAAATTTTACGCCATATAGCGGACATTAATTTAACTAATGATGATTGTTTTTCTTAACGTTTTGCAATGATATGAACTCAATAGATAGTAATAATTATTTGCCAAAATAGTAATTGTTGTAGGAACTTTAATAAAATTATTTACTAACATATACCATTTTAGTAGATTCACATTCACATTTTAAATCAAATAATAATTAAAGTAAACATATTTTGGATGTGACGCTTCTTAGCCTATCTATGTCATTCATTTATTACTTTTTTCTTCAATGCTTCAAATTTTTATTTAGAAACAAGTAAGCACACGATTCGCATACTGAAATACAAGCCGTCTACTGTGAATGAATGTCGTCAGAATAGACGCTCATTTTATTCTACCGTTTTGAGACTCAACTTTTACATATGTGTGTGAAAAAGAAAAAAATTCATTGCCATTAATTAATTTTATTACAAGAAAATTAGAAATTTAAATGTCTTTCTGCCGCACTCAGAGACGTCAATTAACTTTAATGAGTATTTTATGTCAAAAATTTTCATTCAGATCAAGACCATAGGCCCGGCAAGAATAGAGACTAGTTTTGAATTGTAATTTTTTGACGTTAAGTACTCATTAACGTTATTTGACGTCTCTGAGTGCGGCAGTTAGAGGCGCTTTACAAAATTTGTCATTTTTATACTTATTATCCAATGGTCATTAGTTTTATTTTTATTTTTGTAGGCTTTGCAAAGACAGAGACAGCCCTATGGCTTCTCTCACAGATTTCCAGACCTCGATCGGCGCGGTTAAAATGAGGTGAGTTATGTTGTGCGTTTAAAAGCAAACTCTGTTCTAAACAAATTGGTTTTAACTTATTGAACTTCGTCCGATAAGTTATATTGGTTGGAATATTGTTGTGTTGTGGTCCAGTTTAGTAGCTTAAACACAGACATCTCCCGGCAATACTTTATTAACATTCCATGTTTCGATAACACTCTCATTACTGATATGATTGGTTTAACGCCTTATTTGGATTGTTTGTCAGTGTTAAAAATGGATCTTAAAGTAAATTGGTAAAATTAGCCATAAAACTTTATTTTTATTATTATGCCTGTACCGGAAAGCCTTCTAGAGCCGTCTATTTAATTTGTGTACACAGTAGTCTCCTTTTCTTCCTTTTGCTAGTTGCCCGATAGCACGTTGTCATTAAATTTTACTAGAATATATTAATGTAGTAAATTAATTGAATCAATAGTTAAATATTTTGTTTAATAGCAACACCTAGAAGCTTATTAATAGCATTACAAATATATAATACGCGTGAAAATATAAAACGTGATTATCAGAGTGAAAACAATGTTTAGTTTTAACATAAAATAATAATGTTAAATTACAACAAAAATCTCTTACTCTTACTGGTACAAATAAAATAGACCGACGTTGACTTTAGATTACAATCAACATAAAAATATTTGAAATAAAACAACTTTTACGGATAAGACTCGCGTATAATTTGGTGTTTGGCATATTAATTATTTAACCCGACGTTTCGATCACTTTACAGTGGCCGTGGTCACGGGGGGACTAAAGATGACAGGTGTCCTCACAATAAAGTAATAATTAACTACCGTCATAATATTTGATATTTTAGGTGTTCCGATTTACACAAACAGAGCTTACAGTATCATTGTTTTTGGCAGTATGAGGACGGTGTTGGGATTTAATTATTCTAATAATTGGGTCCCAAGCAGGTGGTATGTTCCAACCATTATCTCTATTGAAGTTTGGATGTTTCTTGATTTCAATAGCTTCACGTATCATTCTAGGTATATATCGTTTCTCTTTTGCTAGAATTTGCGGTTTATCAAATCTTAAATAATGGTTGGGTCCGTCTAAGGCATGTTCACATACTGCAGATTTTGTTTCGCGCCTATGTTTCACATCAGCTATGTGTTCTTTTACCCGGGTCCCTATACTTCTTTTTGTTTGGCCTATATAGGAGAGTCCACAGTCACAATCTATCTTGTAAATTCCTGCATCTTGAAGGGGGATGTTACACTTTACAGGTCTTAGAAATTGGTTTATCTTCTTCAGCGGCTTGAAATAAGTTTTAATGGAAGCACGCTTCAAGATGTTCCCAATCTTGTCAGTGACACCCTTCAAGTAAGGTAGTACAGCAGGTTGACGTTCGACTGTTGCCGGTTTCACTCGACCTCTGCGACAGGGCTTTGGTACTTGCAGTTTATTACTCCGCAGTACTTGCTTAACGTGATTTAGTTCTGATGCCAGATGTTGACTGTCACAGATGCCGTGCGCTCTCTGAAACAAAGATTTGCCCACGGTAGATAGCTGACTGGGATGGTGGTGAGAATCACCATTGAGGTACCTATCAGTATGGGTAGCTTTCCGATACACTGTGTGGCTCAAGCTATGGTCAGGATTCCTTATTATTAATATATCTAGGAAGGCTAGCTTATTATT